>CM064335.1:27617500-30017500 GCA_032595735.1 Pelochelys cantorii
CATTATAAAAGGAAGGATCCTGTTTGGTAGAGGTTTTGGACCCTGCAGATGACATTTCTGTGTGAGGATGATCATGTTTGTTCTGAGATGGAAATTTACTTGATGCAAAATTATTATTGGAGATTTGGTTACTTGGGGTATGTCTACAGTGCACACTTCTTTCGGAATAAGCTATTCCGGAAGGTATCTTCTGGAACAGCTTATTTCAAAATAGTGCATCTACACACACAAAATGCAGCAAAACATCAATTTGCTATTTTGAAATAGAGCATTCACACTGATTGAAGGCTATCTCTCATTTAAAGCCACCTGGAACCAGTTCAGGCAGGGTATTAGGTCAGCAGTTGCTTCCTGGATCTGCTGCTTGAGGCTGAGACATGTGCTTATAGGGAGCCCCTGGATAGCTGTTTCTCAGGTTCTTCTGCTTGCTTGCCTACCTCTCTGAGGGACTGCATGCTTTGGTTGCCCTGCTTCTGGACACCCCAGCACTCCCTGCTATGGAGCCAGAGCTGCCTCTGGGCATGCGACGGTCCCTGACTGTCATGCTGCAGTTTCTGCAGGCTGCCCTCCAGGCCCTGCAGGAACGTGACCCACACTGCTTGAGGAGACCCTCAGAATGTGTGTGGGAGTGCAGCTCTTGCAGCCGCATCCCACCGTGGAGCACCACTTCTGGAGGCTGGATACCAGTTCTGATTGGTGGAGCCAGCTTGTCATGGAGCGGTCAGATGACCAGCAGTGGCTCCAGAACTTCCACAAGAGGAAGGAGACATTCCTGGAGCTGCGTAACTGGCTCGCCCCTGCCCTCACATGACAGGACACACAGATGCGACCCGCCATCCCCCTGGAAAAGAGGGTCGCCATTGAGCTATGGAAACTCGCCACGCCGGACAATTACCAATCCATCGGGAACCACTTCGGTGAGGGGAAGTCGACCATCATGGCCCTCATCATGCAGGTATGGCCCTCTCGGGCTGCAGTCCCATGGGGGAGATACTGGAAAGGGGGACCCTAGGGAAGGGGGGGGGGTTGGGTTAGATGGGGTGGAGGTGGCAGGGGGAAACCCCGTCCCCAGGTGGTTCTGCAGTCCCGCCCTCACATTGCCCTGCAGGGGGAGGTAGGCTTAACAGGGGGTGGCTCCTGGGTTGTTTATGGGCGGGAGGGCTCAGGGACCTCCCAAGGCTCTGCCCCGCCCCCCTTTGATTCTCTGTTTTGTTTGTCTCTTTCTGCAGGTGGTGAGAGCCAACAATACCATTCTGCTGCACAGGGTCATCCACCTGGGCGACGTGGAGAAGAGCCAAGCACGTCTACAAATAAAGATAAAGCCTGAACACATGAAACATGTACTCTGTAAGCAAGCCAAGAAACATAAAAATAAAATGAAACAAAAAAATATACCTCTCAACAGTGAGACAGAACTCTACACAATCATATGAAAAAACACATGCGTCTCTCTCTCAAAAACAGGTATAGAGGGAAATGCCATAGCCATAAGTGTGGGAAAACACATAAATTAACTTCAAAGATTTTAATCTCTACTAACTGCAGAATACAAGGGAAAACACACATCCCAAAATTAAATTAAAATAGGAACAGGTAGTTGTCAGTTATTGTTTAATAGCAGATGAATGTGCATGTTAATAGTAGATAGCCAGGATTTCTTTCTGAATGATCTTTAGAAAGTTTCTTTTGTATACATTTAGGCTGCGTCTACACTGGCATGATTTTGCGCGAATACTTTTAACGGAAGAGTTTTTCCGTTAAAAGTATTTGCGCAAGAGAGCATCTATACAGGCATGTGCCTTTGCACAAAAGATTTGCTTTTGCGCAAAAGCATCCGTGCCAGTGTAGACGCTGTCTTGCGCAAGAAAGCTCCGATGGCCATTTTAGCCATCGGGCTTTCTTGCGCAAGAAATTGATGTTACTTGTCTACACTGGCCTCTTGTGCAAGAACACTTGCGCAAGAGGATTTATCCCTGAGCGGGAGTGTCAGAGTATTTGCGCAAGAAGCACTGATTTTGTACATTACAATGTCAGTGTTCTTGCGCAAATACTCGTGGCCAGTGTAGACAGGTGGCAAGATTTTGCGCAAAAGCGGCCGCTTTTGCGCAAAATCTTGCCAATGTAGACACAGCCTTAGTTTGTTTCACCATCAAAACTAACTTATCATGCTACATTGTTAAGCAGTTTGGTATTGCTCCAGGCACATTACTGAAGTAAACGGTGTTCCTAAATCTACCATAATTAACACTTGCAGTAGCCGTATGCTACAAGATTGTCTGATTACATAGTTCTTTAATTACGATGTAATAAATAATTGTGTTTCTATAGCCATCTCCACACACTGCACTTTAGACATTGTACAACAGAATACAAATTTATACAAGAATATTAAAAATATAAACCCAAAATATTGACAATGAAATGAGAAAGTTCAAAGGAGTGTGTGTAAAACATTGTACACAACTGAATTTACAAGTGCCCCTGGGAACAGCATTGTTAGTGCCTCCACCACCTACAGCTGACACTTTCGCTTTCTGTAAAAAATTAAACTTTTAACTTTTAGGTGCCCCTAACATGCTGGCACCCCTAGGCATGTGCCTACTGCGCCTAATTGGAAATCCGGCCCTGACGCTGTAGGGACCCTGACAGCAAGAGTACAATTGTCTGACAAATTCAGATGTGAAGATGGAAGCCTGATACAGCTGTTCTTGCGCAAAAACTTGCCGGGTGTCTACACTGCACGCGCATTCTTGCGCAAGTAAATTTACAGTCTAGCGTCGGAAAACAGGGCTTCTTCTGGAAGAATTATTCCTCTCCCCATGAGGAATAAGCCCTCTTGCGCAAGAGCTCTTGCGCAAGAGGGCAGTGTAGACAGGCAACATGAATTTCTTGCGCAAGAAACCCCTATAGCTAAAATGGCCATCAGAGCTTTCTTGCGCAAGAGAGCGTCCACACTGCCATAGACGCTCTTGCGCAAAAGCACATCTCTTGCGCAAAAGCACATGCCAGTGTAGACGCACTCTTGTGGAAGACTTTTTGCACAAGAACTCTTCCGCAAAACAGTTCTTGTGCAAGAAGCTGCCAGTGTAGACGTAGCCTTAGGGTACGTCTAGACTACACAGCTTTTTCAAAAGAGAGTGTAGATTCCACTTAGTGGATCGAAAAAGTGATCTGCTTTTTCGAAAAAGAGCGTCCAGACTGCCTGGATACTCTGTCAAAAAAAAGCACCCGGAACCACTTCTGGCAGGGCATAGGGGCAGCCTTTACTTCCAGGTGCTGCTGCATGCCCTTTGCAGAGACGCATGCTTAAAGGGATCCCCCTCGACAGCCATTTCTCTGCTGCTGCTTCTGGCTTGCCTACCTCTTAGAGGGACAGCAAAGCTGCTGCAGTGCTTGCTTTGGGTGCCCTGCTTTCTGGAACACCATAGCAGTTTGTTTTTTGGTTGATTTTTGTGCTTTAGAATCTTATTTTTGCCATGGAGCAGGGGCTGCCCCTGGGCAGGCGATGGCCCCACACTGTCATGCTTCAAGTTCTGCTGCATCTACATGAAACCATCATGATGCTCGTGCCAGGTCTGGATTCAGAACACAGTCTTGAGCCCCTCGCTCGGGCTGCAGAACCACTGCCCTTGCCACCGAACTTATTCCTGGAGTGGCGAGTTTGGAGGCTGGACACCAGTTCAGACAGGTGGGACCATCTTGTTATTGAGCAGTGGGATGACCAGGCTTGGCTCCGAAACTTCTGAAAGCGGAAGTCCATGTTCCAGGATCTGTGTGTGCCGGCTCTCCCCTGCCCTACAATGCCAGGACACCCACTTGCGGCCTGCCATCCCCCTGTAGAAGCGGGTCGCTATTGCCCTCTGGAAACTGGCCACCGCTCGGTGGGACACCAGTTTGGCATGGGGAGGTCTACTGTTGGGACCATCTTGATGGAGGTAAGTAACTCTTGGGGGACAGTCCATGGGGGGGGCGGAAAAGGGGGACCGTCAGGAAAGGGCAGAGGGGATGGGGTGGGATTGGTAGAAGCCCTCCTGGCCTCACCCTGCCCTGGTGCAGGGGGAGGTCTGCCTGAGGGGGGGGGCTCCTGGGGTCTTGGAGGGGAGGGGTGGGGGAGCACCCCTCTAATTTCCTGTTATATGTGTTTCTATTTGTCCCTTTCTGCAGGTGGTGACGGCCATCAATTCAGAGCTGTTTCATAGGACTGTCCGCCTCGGAGACCTGGATGCCATTGTGGCTGGATTTGTGGGGCTAGGATTCCCGAACTGCGGTGGAGCACTCGATGGGATTCACATCCCGATCCGCGCACCGCCCCATCGAACAGCCCAGTACATAAACAGGAAGGGCTACTTCTCCATAGTGCTGCAGGCCCTGGTCAACCACTGGGGATAGTTTACAGACATTTATGTCGGGTGGTCGGGCTGGGCACATGATGCCCGCATCTTCCGCAACTCATACCTGTACCTCAGGCTGCAGGCAGGGACATTCTTTCCGCAGCACAACTTTGCAGTCGGGGACGTGCAGATGCCTAGGGCTCGACAAATAATGTAATCTACTCGCGCGTGGTGAGTAGATTACAACCCGGAAGAGCTGGCGCAGAGCCATCTGTGCATGCACAGAACGATATGCGCAGAAAGCAGAACCGCGCGAAACCGCGCGGCTGGCGAGTGGGCCTCGCCGCCGCTTGGCAAGCCCTGCAGATGCCTATGTGCATTGTGGCTGATGCGATCTACCCACTTAAACCCTGGGTCATGAAGCCGTACACTGGACACCTGGACTGAAGCAGGGAACTATTTAACTCCCACCTGAACTGGGCTTGCTTGCAGGTGGAATGCGCCTTCGGGTGTCTGAAGGGCAGGTTTAGGTGCCTGCTCACTCACCTGGACATGGGGGAATGCAACATCCCCGAGGTGGTTGCTGCCTGTTGTGTGCTGCACAACCTGGTAGAGAGGAAAGGGGAAGCCTTCCTCCAGGGCCGGGGACATGGGCTGATGTGGAGGGGAGGCAGTGTGAGCAGCCCCCGACAGCTGCCATCCACCAAGCCCACCAGTCAGGATTGCATATTCGGGAGGCCCTGAGGGAGAGATTCTCCCAAGGAGCCCAATGACTTTCCCCAGGGCCTTCCAACTGTGGGCTTGCTCCTTGCCCCCAGTGCCTTCCCCCCCCAAACCCATCCCTGCCCCACTTTGTGGACATACACACAGAGAGACAGGTGTGATTTTCAAAATGGTTACAATTTACTTCAGAGTTCTAGGTAGCAAACAGTATAACTCTTTTGTAATGAAAAATAAAGTTTTCTTTAAAAAATTAAAGTGCTTCCCTCATTGGTGGGAAGGGGGCTGTAAACCTGGAGGGGGGAAGGGTGGCTCATGGATGAGAGTGCCACCCAGATGAATAGCTCCTGTTGTCTTGGCTACCGGAGACTCTTCTGAGACGGCCTTGAATGTGGCCTGGGACAGTAGGGGACTGGGCAGGAGGTGGGGCTGCACCTGGGTCTGGGATGGCATAGGGTGAAGGGGGGCAGGGGATGAGGGGAGGCAGGCTGAGCAGGAGGAGCAGGAACAGGGACAGGACCTGGGAAGGCCATTGCCTCCCAGATAGCAGCAGAAATAGCAGTGCGCTGCTGGACGAACTCGTTCAGCAAGCGAGTGTGCCACTCTACCTCTGCCTGCATCCTCTCAGAAAATGTGTCCTGCATCTTTTGCAGGACCAAGATGTGCTGGCGCGTCAGTTCCAGATATGTGTGCCAGTGCCAGCGGTTTCCATGCAGCCGTTTGGGTGGTGGGACAGTTGTGGCTTGCCCCTCCTGGACGGCTTCTCTGGCTGTGGAGGACAAGAGGGAAAAGTAGTTGGTCATGCATGCTCACACTTTCCCTGAGAGGGCATGCCCTCCTTCTCAGCAGTCAGTGCCTGTCCTAGGGACAGGGGATGCTGATGTTCTCTCAGCAAGGCCTGGTGTGGCCTGGCCAGCAGCCACGGCCTCACTGGAGCCCAGAGGGTGTGCAGGCCACCATCCTGCCCCCCCTCACACACACACCATGGTCAAGCAGCACAGACAAGTGTCAGGTCACAGTTGGGTTCCCACAGGTTGCAGAGGGGCCTGGAGCTGCTTGGCCGTCCCAGGGTCCCCAACCCATGCCTGTACCTGGCATCACTGTCTGCAGGAGCAGCTGGTGCCTCACACCCATGAGGGGGTAGGACGACCCTCCCTGCAGTCAGCCATGTGTGGGCCCCGCAGGCTGTGATCAGCATGATACGTCACAGTACTGCATCATCCCCTTTGCTCCCGCCTCCCCTGCCTGGGTGTGTTGGACCCTCACAGCACTCACCTGATGTTCCCTCCCCAGTGTCCGAAGACATCTAGGAGGCCTCCTGCGTCTGGGGAACTGGCTCCTGGGTGAGAGTCACTGTGCTCCTGGTGTCCTCCTCCTCCTCCTCATCTTGGAGCTGCTGGTCCTCAGGGATGTCATCCTGGAGCTGTGGTGGCTGCTGCACAGTTCTCTCCATCCCTGACTCCGCAACCTTCTCCGGAGACGGGTTCCCCTGCTCCCAGGATTCGGTCCAGGTCCTTGTAGTAGGCACAGTAGTGTGCTGCTTCCCCAGACCGGGAGCTGCGCTCATGGGCCCTGACATACCCCTGCCACAGTTCCTTCACCTTGGCTTGCACTTGGTCTAGTGTGCAGGGGTAGTGGCCTTTTTTGGCTAGGCCATCTGCCATTCGGGCATAAATGTCCATATTTCTCCTCCTGGACTGCAGGGCCTGCAGAGACTCCTCCTCAGACCAGAGCTCCAAGAGGGTTTTGATCTCAGGGCCAGACCATGATGGTGCCCACAGTTTGGTGCCCCTTGCTTGTTCCTGGGATGTGTCCCTGGAAGGGCCAGGGAAATCTTGGGGGGCTTGTGCCTGTGACATGACTGTAAGTGGGCTTACCAGGAACAGCTGAGCGGTCAGGGTCCTGTTTGGAGTTGGCTTGCTGCTACAATGCTTCTCCTGGGTGCTTGTGCCTTTAAAAGATGGCTACAGACAGGAACAATAGAGGTGAAAGGTCTGGCAAGGAGTGTCCACCAGGGCTTCTTCCTTTATTTAAAAAAAAAAAAAGCTTCCCCATGTCTACACACGCCTTTTTTCGACAGATCTCTGTTGTAAAATGAGGTTTACCTGCCACTTTCTTTTGATTTATTGTTGACAGAATGCGGCGGCAGTCTAGACGCAAGTAAAGATGTTTTGAAAAATTTTGAAAAATCCCTGTAGTCTAGACACACCTTTAGGGTACGCATACACCGCAAGTGAAGGTGCAATTGCACAGTGAGTAGGTGTACCTGCACTATCTTTAATCTAGCTTTCAGTGAAGTCATGGTGGCATAGAGTGTGACACAAGCCAGGAATCTGAATATATATCCAGGGTCCCTGTTGGGCTTGCGCTGGGTCATCTAATCTGCACTGAAGCCTGTGCCACTATGTCTTCACTTATGTGGTTACCTGCACTAGCTAGATGAGAGTTAACATGGGTAGGTCTACCCAAACTACAGTTTCGCCTTCATTTGTGGTGTAGACATACCTTCTGTGTGTGAAGCGTTCTGCCTGGGAGCCTCAGCCCTTCAAAGCTGAAGTCCCCAAAACCAGACTCTTAGTTCTTAGAGCTAGCTGAGCTTTTGAAGAGCGAGCTTTGTTGACCGAAAACATCCGTCTATTAATTTCTGCTATAGCCCTAAGACAGATTCTCAGCTGGTTCAAATTGATGTAGTTCAGCTAAGTCAGTAAAGCTACAGAGATTTACACTAATTGAGCATATGACCTATTATATTTAGTCAATAGTATTACCTGTGTTCTGTTTTCCACATTATTAGCCATATGTAGTAGGTGTGAAAGTACAGGCAAAGGTAAAATTGGCCCTGTATTTTGATTCAAGTCCTTATTCCATATGGTAGTGTATAAGCAAAAAGGATACATTTTTATTTTTTATTTTTAAATGGAGACTGATATTGAAGGACTGTTAAATTTTGAGCAAATTTGATTTGATTTTTAAAATTATTTTACTAAACACTTCAAAATCAGGTGGCCCTCACACTCCCCCACCCCCAAAAGAGGAATGTACATAGACAGGTATAAATTCCAGAATCTTTGATTAATTTGGCCCCATAAAATTATTCAGAATAAGCTGGGAATTTCTTTTAGATACAAAGAAAAATATACATGAAAATTGGCATAATAACTACCTGGCATCAGATGTAAATTATTATTATTATTGCATGTAATTTAGTTGGTAAATCCTATTGTGTTTATTATCAACATCTACCAGATGTTTTTAAATGCAATATGTTCTGCCAGACCAAGTCTGTATGTATGTACTTGATGCCTAAATTAAACAGCAGATGGATATTGACATGAATTGGTAACTTAATTATCTGCATTTTTTTTCTCTGTAGACTGACAGAAAGCGTGTTTCTGAGGTGCTAGTTTTAATTTTGCATGAAATGTTTTGAGCTTCTGTAACTCTTTCCGTCTGTGCAGTTTATATATGTTCTATGTCAGGGCTACTCAACTTTGGAACCCCTGGGAGCCATAATGATACTCACAGCACATGTCAAGGGCCATAACTTAAGTGTGGTTGCATATACATGCAAATATATATGCAAATATATGCAAATAGCTTCTTTCACACAAACGGGCATGAATACAAAGATTAAACCTTAAGCCGTTGTGCTGGACCCAAACGTGGCCAGTGTGAGCCAGCCAGCACCTCTCAAGCTCTGCCCACAAGGCTAAGCAGCCAGCACTTCCCACAATGCCCCAGTGCTCCTGGCACCTCTTCCCTGGAGGCTAGAAATGCTGACACCCTGTACTCGTCTGTTCCAACCAGCCCGTCCGCTTGCGTCTTTCAATGCTCACCCCGCCTGGGAGATGCCTCGCTGTTGTGAAGTGTGTTCCCAGTGAAGGCCATGTTCAAAGGATCCCACCTGTGGGCCGTGTGTTGAGCACCCATAAACTGAAACTGCATCACGGGCCACAAACAAATAGGCCACGTGTTGAGTAGCCCTGTTCTATGTGATGGTGTTTAGTTGGATGCGCACATTCCACTACATTAGCCATAATAATGTAATAATACTCAGATATTTTAGGGCTACCAATTCTTCTGTCCAAGTGTATATAAGTGAAGCACATTTTCATGTGTCTTCTCCATCCTTATTTAAATGCAAAAGGGTATGAATAATGTCTCAGATGAAGGGGACAATAGTAAGAATTCTGAACTAACGATAGCACCACATTTTATGATAATACCTTAGCATCAATAAACATCCTTATGTAAATCAAATACAAATTTACATGTAGTTACTTATAAGATTGTTAAAAAGACAAGAGACAGGACCTTGCTTTCTAGCAAAATATCTATGGGAGAGTAAAACACACTTTGAAAATTCTTTGAGATTCCAATTCCAGAGTTTTCAAGTGGTCATGACATTGGGGGCTGATATTGCCTCCCCGTAGAGTGGACTGGAACAGAGCTCTTCAATCCAGCAAATATCCTAGGACCTGCAGGAAAATGCTCTGGATAGTCACAGAGGATTGGAGTATTCCATAGTGTGTCATGCTAGCAATGCTTCTCAGACTTTGCCTCTGCCTTTGCTAGGGAATTTTAAATCATGAAGCAAGAACACTAACAGCATCAACAACAGTGGTAGGCAACTTCCATCCTGAGGGCTGCATGTGATCCATCAGGGTTCATATGTGGCCTGTGAAATATTTTGTTTAATATTGCCTGTGTGCAGGGTTTAATTGTAGTGCATTCGGGCTATGACTGGGAAACCAGGCTCAGGGATGCTGTGAAATAGGGCCCCAGAGACTGAACATATATATTACAATTAAACAGCCCTTTAGCCCAGGTCAGCTGGCATGGACCAGCTGCAAGTGTCTAATTGCAGAGTAGCAAGTTTCAAAATAGGGCAGGGGGAGGAAGGGAAGAGTAGTAAGGAATAATAGGGTCCTCTATATGACAAAGCCCTACTATCAGGATGGTCCCAATAATATCCGTGGGCATACCTTTAGGGTGAAGTCCAGTTATATGGACTTCCTGTTTCCTCCTCTGGCTTAAACAGGGGCTGCAACCCAATTAAGATCCTTGGACATCTCATAAACAAAGTATAGGAGTGGGGCTTCTGCTGCTATTGGGCTTTGTGGACTCTGGTTCCAGCTGCTGTCTGTGAGCTGCTAGGTGAGGACTGGAGAGTGATGCTCCCCCACAGGCATGGCTTCAAAACCCACAGGCCCTCACAGGAAAGGGTAAAATTGCCCTAAGTTGAAATGCTCAAATGCAGACAGTGAATATACTATCATAATGTTAATAACTGGAATCCATAACTTGTATTTACATTTTATATATATAAAGAAATTCCTTTTTTTTTTATGACAGGCAGACTGTTGCCTTCCCTCAGTTCAAGAGTAATGCAGTATGCTATCATATAATTAGCAGGAGTGAAAGAATAAGATTCTACTGGGAACAGAGGTGACAGAGGTCATAACAAAATGAAGAAAAAACCTGAGG
Organism: Pelochelys cantorii; assembly: GCA_032595735.1. Lineage (NCBI taxonomy): Eukaryota > Metazoa > Chordata > Testudines > Trionychidae > Pelochelys > Pelochelys cantorii. The sequence continues at coordinate 27,628,039 of CM064335.1, forward strand.
TGTAAATGTGAGGCATCCAGGCCACTGGTAAAATATACCTGTTAATGTTTTCTTCACTTTGTCAGGGACATGAGGCGTTAGGGAACCCTATTTTGTGCCAACATCAAGAGCAGTCTTTTAGTGAAGGATATGCTTGCCAAATTCAATAGCACAGGTGCCCCAAGAGGAAATTTATAAACTTACTGAACGGAAGAGAAAGGATATCTTGAGCCTCTTTTTTGTTGTTGTTTCTGTGTGAATATAAGTTACAAGAGATCATAGTCAACTGAAGTGTTACCTTTAAACCAGGTACATAAAATGATAACATTTTCTTTAAATTTTTCTCTGATGTATTTTTCCTTCAGCTGGTTTAAAAATGATCAGTAGCGACAAACACTAACTTAAAGTTATTTTAACACAACTGTACTGAAATAATGCAGAACCTGCAAGCATTTGTAGCCTGTTTTCTGATGAGTTCGTAAACAATTATTTGGTACATTTGGTTTGTGATTTCAGCTCCCCACCACATTTTTTTGTTTTCTCCTCAGTAGAGAGTTATTAGAATTTGCACCAAAATTCTTTGAGGTGCCACCCAGAGCATCTGCTCTGCTTCCTGGCATTGTGGTAGGCCTGGCACAACTGTTTTCTTTTGAGTCTGTACTGCTCCAGGCTTCTGCTGTGCCCTTTCTCTGCCAGTCAGGGGTGACAGGGGAGGGATCACGCGAGGATTACCTGTTGTGATCCCTCCCTCTGGGGCATCTAGTATAGGCCACTGTTGGCAGACAGGATACTAGGCTAGATGGACCTTTGGTCTGATCCTGTATGGCCGTTCTTATGTTCAATCTGGTGACAATTCTGCTATAGATGTCTGTGTTCCTCTTCTTGGTGAAGAGTTCCTGGAGGTTGGACTCTTCCCCCAATAACTGGATGAGGTCCAGGATCTCTGCACCAGTCCAGGCTGGAGCTCTTCTGTACCCCTGGGAGCAGCAGAAGTGGTGGCAGCCACTGGAGGGTCCGAGGGGATTTGGGGGTGCTCATGTCCCACGGTGATGCTTGCTCACATAGGGCTCACAAAGCTGGCCACATGGGACAGGCCCCTCCCCTGTTCCTGGGACTTTTAGAGCTCTGCAGAAGGAGGAGAATAGTGGAGATGCCAGGTGTGGCCAGAGTGGTCAGGGCTGACAGCTGCGAGAGGCCACAGGAGGCCAATTAGTTCGAATTAGTGGCATCGGAGCATCCACACTTATTTCGAACTTACAATTTCAGAATTAGCATTATTCCTGATGAAAAGCAGGAGTACAGAGTTTGAATTCCACGGTCCACTTTTCTGGAATAATGGGCTCGGTAGTGTGGATGCACCACTTACTAATTCAAACTTGGGGGTGGAGGTTATTTTGGACTAAGATCTTCGCGTAGATCAGGACACTCAAAGATGTTATACAAATGATAAAAGCTGCAGAGCCACACATTCAAAAGATAGGAAGTACCAGAATTAAGGATGCAACAGAATTCTGATTGATTCTCAGAGCAAGTCCATCCTATGCACTGACTGAGGCAGGGGCCCTATAGAAAACATAGTATGTGATCATGTAATCAAAGGCTGTATCATAATACATATGCACCTAGTCCAAATTAAGATTGCAACCTTAACTCTGGTATTTCCTAACTGTTGAGTGCTTGACTTTGCAGCCTGATTTTCTTTAAACATAGGGTTTTTTGGATGTAAGAATTGTAATGTTTTGATGTGAATGAAAGGAACTATATTTAAAATTATCATGGGAGTTGGGTATTTTGTATTGTGAAAGTGTCCAAAGGCCCAATGGGTCCACTCAGTCACACATTGTATAAACATGGAGGTTGACAAGGTCTCTGCTCTGTAGATCTTATAATTAAATCTCTAATGTTCTGAATATTCACAGTTCCCATTAATGACAATGAAAATGTTAACCACTCACAGGAGGCTCTTAAAACCTTGTGGAATCAGACTTAGGGTTATTACTCTTTTTAATTAGAGAACACAACTTTGTTGCATACTTTTAAAAATAGGCATTTTTAATGTGTCCATACAAAGAGGTGTATTTTCATCTATTTGCATGGGAAGTTAAACATGGAAATCCATGACCAGTGAAGTGAAAAAAGACTCCACTCATCATAGCTTCTCTGTATTCCAAACTGGTAAAATAATGCATTCATGTAGTAGAGTTGGGAGAGTTGAGCAACTTGAGTTTAATATGAGTCAACTTGTGATTAATACAGAAAGCAAGATTATCTCCTTACTGCTACAGGAAGTATATATTTCCCTCCTCCCCATGTATAAACACTCAGAGTGGAATTTTAAAAATTGGCAGTGTGAAACAGTTCCAAATCAGTTAGGCATAGCAATCAGTTATAAGTATAAATACAATATTTTTAAAACATACTTATGTTCTGTTCACACAACATGTGACTTTAGAGCAAGTGTGTATTTTTTTTTCTAGTATGTTTTAGGAATTGATGAATGATACAATTTATTGACAACTAAATGTATCAGATATGTAGGTAGAACATACACATGCCTGAAAACATATAAAGCTGAATCCTTATATTTAGTTCATTTCAGGGGAGCACGTCACTCCATAGCTGGAGAAAAGAATAAGCAGAGCAGAATTAATTGTGGACTTGAAGAACAGTACAGTGCAGAGAGCAGCTATGACTAGAATAACAAAATGTGAGAGAGACACACACTTTTTACACATGTCTAGATGATAGGTGTTAAAGAATTAGGATAAAGTTCTTGAGAGTGTCCACATGACAGAAGAGCCTACATTCCATTTTCAAAAATTACTGAGGCAGCAAATTGGATCTTTTCACACACAAATGATGAGGCATCCAACTGGCTATTTGTATGTATTAATTTCAGTGAGCAATCATTGTCATTGCACACACAAATTGGGCAACAGTTGTGTACAAAATTTATCTCCTGGTAACGGACACCTGTTCTTTTAAAAATCATGCCCTGAATATTGGAAAGTGTGTACATGGACACATAGATGTAATTTCACCTCAAACCTCATGCTTTAAAACTCAATCATTTCCATTACTACATAATTCCACGTAATTTTTTTAGCATAAATATGGCTAAGATATGGCTACGTAGTCACAGAAATTAATTGCCAGGAATCTAGCCTGCCTCTGCTGTGGAATTACACTAGCTAGAAATAGTAATTATAATTTTTATGACTTTGTTATTATTTTTCACTCAGCATAGTGAATATTAATGTGCAGTCAACATAGTATTTCCAGTTCCATAGCCTGATTCTCATTTGCACTAAGGTGCTCTTTATAGGCCTGTATGCACAGAGGATATGAGGGATGCTAGACCTCCCCCATGGTTCTCCAAGTATGCGTGAGGCTGGGGTGGTGCGTTGCCCCAGCATCCCTCCCCCATGCTCCAGCTGGCCGGGGGAAGGCTGGGGCTGATTCCCCCATCCCAAGAAGCGAGGCCGGGGTGGGGCTGGGCTGTGGGGGTGGGGCAGCCACCAGCCCCTCCATGACTCAGCCCCCCCAAATTCCTGCACACGGGCCTGCTTTATATTATCTAGCAGTTCAAAGGGGCTTTAATTTAAGAATCAGCCCTCTCAAATATAAAATGATACACATTCATTTGGGGTGAAAGCTCAGAAGGCCCATGCCATATTCTACATGCCACATTATTCCCACTTAAGCCTTAAGGTGGGGTTTAGTGACACATAGGTCCATACAAAGGCCTCTGTACCATTCTGAATTTCATACTTGATACTTAACAAAATGAAGGTTATTAATTCATCCTACTCAGCTTTTTTCCATTCACTCATCTGTGCTAACCACTGCAATCAGACCTGCTCAATTTTATGCAAAATTAGTAGGTATCTCATTTTTTTAAAATTATCATGTATCTGGATTTTGATACAAATGGAAGTGACAGATGTCCTTCTGCTCAAAAGAATAAAAGAGACTAAATTGCCAAAGCTTTTGTTTTTCTTAGAAGAAAGCTTTGATTACCCAGAAAAAAGTGGATAAAGAGAATGCTAGTTGGCTATTTATGAGGGGAAAAGTATTGCATTATTATTCATTATACATGTTTCTAATAGTACTTATAGTATTCTAGTTGGTACGCAAACATTTCTTCTTCAGTACAAAGAAAGCATGCTGTAGACTGGGTATGCTATAAAAAGGAGCTTAACATTTATAATGGCCCTCACTTCAATGTAACTAAAAGCTAGTGTGCATTAATCCTAGAAGCATACTTAAAATGGAAAGCACTCTGTTGTGTACCTTGATCTGTCCAAGACTTTTAAAGATTTGTCCCAGAGTTATTTTATTATGTACCTTATTATCTGAACTCTTAGTACAGTGATTCTCAATGACATCCTTTCTAAAAGATGCATTTTCCCTAATGTCTTCCCCACAATAAGCAGGTAAATGCCCTTAAAATTCAGTTAACCCCATTTTGTAGATCTGGCTCTAATGTGGCCAGGGCTGGTCCTAACCAATTGGCAGCCCCAGGTGACTGCCTGGCTTGCCAGATGGTTTAAAAAAAAAATACCAGACAAAAATTTGTCAAGTAAAAAAAAAGGCTCGGGGAGTAACCAGGGAAACCTGGGGGGATGATTCAGGAGGTCAGGCTGAAATGCGGTAACGGACCGCCTCTAAGACCGGCTCCTGTTGGCAACCCTTTGAAAATGCCGGCCCCAGGCAACCACCCGGGTTGCCCGCCCCTAAGACCAGCTCTGAATGTGGCTACTACTTCTGTATATATTTGCACCCAGATCTATATATACATCCTTTTATTTACTTGTATGATTTCTAATACTCATTATAATCACTGTATTACAAAAAACAAACTCCCTTTTCAGCATGTATGCAACTATGCTGTGTTTTTACAGAATGAAAGAGTAAAATGGTTTTGATATTTGTTCTGAGTAGAAAAGATTGTGGATAAGCAAAAATTACACTCCTGGGTAAGTGATGACCATCCTTACAGTAAAGTTGAAGTAATTTATTAGTCTGAAATTCCCATAGCAACCTCTTTTCCTCCTTTCATCTGTACAACAATATAGGCTCTCTTCCCTAGCAGCAAGTGACTTCTTCCCATCCCCACCCGAATGGTGTCATCTTGCAATTGTGCTGAGCCTCTTTCAATTTCTAAAAGTAATGGACTATGAGCCACTCCAAGTCCCAATATACGCATCAGAGGCTATAGTCTTGACTTACCTAAGGTGCGATATGGGGACATCTTAATGGGAGTAGATCCTGGTAATATGCTAAGCCTCAAACTACACACTTGGCCCTGAATTTATCATTAAGATAGGGATTGGAAAGCAGCTAAGGTAGGGGAGAAGGCAGGGAAACAGCCAGAAAAGTATGGCAAACACTTGAAGTACCAATATCTCTTTGGTACATGCAAAAATGATTTGGAGTTATTTTTCTAGGTGAACACAAACACAGCTGAACATTTATATATATTAAGTTGATTTCCAGAGAGATTAGCATTGATCCTTACTCACACATCTATTTATCTACTGTGTTAGGAGTCACAGGAATATACAACAAAGTGTTGAGAGATCAGTCTCCTGCAGTATAACTTAGTGCAGTGGTCACCAGCCAGTAGATCAGGATCTACTGTTAGATCTTGGAGCCTCTGACAGGTGATCCTGACTGGTTTGGCCAAGAGGCTATCAAGTGCAGCACATTTCAGCTGCCACTTTCCTCACTGCTGCGCATCTCCTGCCCTTTGCCTTGGAGCTGCCCCACCCCCAGGAGCCTCCTGTTTGCTGTGCAGAGCAGGAATGGGAGAGGAGGGGGCACTGCTGTCAGGGTGCCCCTCTCCCACCCTGTATTCTATCTCCACAGAATTGGTGGGGGGCACAGGGGTTGGGATGGAGGGAGTTTTCTGGCTGCTTTTGAGAGTGGTGCAGGGCCAGGGCAGGGGTGAGCCTGCCTTAGCCCCATTGCACCACTACCCAAGAGCCACCTGAGGTAAACAGTGTTCAGCTGGAGACAGCTCCAAACCCCTACTCCAGTCATGAACCCCCTCCTGCGCCCAAAACCCCTACCCCCAAACTCCATTACAGAGCCTGTACTCTGAACCCCCTCCTGAACCCCAACTCCCTGCCCCAGGCTCAGCTCAGAGCCCCTCTCACACTCCAAGTCCCTTAGCCCAAGATCAGAGCCTGTATCCCAGTCCTCTGCCCCTGCTTGGTGAAAGGGAGGGAGGATGGGGGAAAGAGGGAGGATGGAGTGAACAGGGTAGGCCCTTAGAGATGGGGCACAAAAGAGGAGGGGCAAGGGTATTTGGGTCTGAGGTAGATCCTGGATTGCACTTAAATTCAAAAAGTGATCTTGTGCTTAAAAAGGTTGGAGACCACTGGCCTAGTGGAATGAATAAGAGAATAGCTGTTGTATCTTTCTCCTACATTATTCCGGTCAAGAATTTTCAGATTAAATATTTATTGTTGGAGAATGCTGATTAATCAGAATCAGAACTGTTCAGTGGAAAGGGTTGATTTTGACAAATCTTCCAACAGAAAAAATTTGAAACTCTTTTCACATTTTCAAAACAAAAAACTTTGATTTCTGGTTTGAAGTTTCATTTTGTTTCAAAATTTTAGTTTATACAAAAAGGTTTGATTTTTAAAACGGTTATAAACAAACCAAAATATTTCAAAATCATAAAAAAGAAATGTTTCAATTGACTTTTTTTTTTTGGGGATTATCAATTTGCAATAATTTTTGAGATTTTGACTTTTGGTCCTGAATTGGGATGGGAAAAAAATTCAGTCTATTTGTGGCCTGTAGCCCTATTAACACTTATTCACATGTATATCACTTTGGTCACTGAGAGGATGGTCTATACTTAAAAATTAGGTCAACCTAACTAGATCATTCAGGTCTGTGAAGAATTTTGTGCCCTGAGCACCATAGTTAGGTGCCCTAATCCTTACTGTAGCTCCCATCTCTCAGAGACTTCGATTTGAACAGACAGAAAGCCTCCTTCCATTGATGTTAAAAGTATTTACACTGTAGTAGCACACACACAGCACCATAAACATGCCCACAGATGCAGTCCCAGTGTTTCAGATTCCATCAATTCTGCATCTGACAGGAGAATGTTTGGTGGAAGAAACCCTATACATCTTTTCTGCTGATTATTGTTATTCTTAAAACATTGCCATTTAACCAGCTTAACATTTTATGCTTTTCATATCGCAATGGGAAACTGAATTTGAAACACTGTGTGACGTAGTTTGATACATTTTGTGGTTGCTATTGGAAACTCCAGAAAGTTGGAAGCCAGGAAACCAATGTCTGAACCTCAACGTTGTCTTTGTCACTGAGTGATACTATTTTCTTGGTCTGTCCTTTCTGTTTTCTCTCTTTGTATGCATGGTGCACACAGACTGCATCTCCGAATGACAGGAGGCAGAGAAGATCATTATTGAGGGAATATCTATAAGAAGCTCGTGGTTATCATTTTACAATTTTCAAGATATAAAATGGGGATTTAGAACAAAAAAATATTTTTTTTAAATTCTATGCCAGTTAAAATAAAAATTCTGTAAATCTATTATGCTTTAGATCAGTTTCTTTAATAACAAAGTATGGGCCTGATTCATCGTTGTTATGTCAGGATTACTCCAGTGTAACTCCATTGAGAAAAATGATCTCTCATTGGGTAAATGGTTAAATTTCTGTAGCACCTTCCATTCAGTGAACGTGATATAAATTAAATGCGTGATTTGCCCAGGTATGGCTATAGGAGCTGCAGGTATACACTGTGGGTACGTCTAAACTACATGGCTCCGTTGACGGAGCCATGTAGATTAGTATACTCGAAAAAGGGAAATGAATCGGCAATTTAAATAATCGCCGCTTCATTTACAAAATGGCTGCCGCGCTGTGCTGATCAGCTGTTTGGTGGCACAGCACGGTAGTCTGGACGCTCCGTGGTTGACAACGGAAGCCTTTGTCGACCGCCCCGGTAAACCTCATTCCACGAGGCATAACAGGGCAGTCGACAAAGGCTTCCGTTGTCGACCGCGGAGCATCCAGACTACCGCACTGTGCTGCCTAACAGCTGATTGGCACAGCGCGGCAGCCATTTTGATGTAAATGAAGCGGTGATTATTTAAATTGCTGCTTCATTTCCCTATGTCTAGAAAGCTCATCTACATGGCTCCATCAACGGAGCCATGTAGTCTAGACATACCCAGAGATTGCAGTGTAGGTATGTTGTCAAACACTTCAGTGATGAGCCATTCCCCCCATTCTATCAATTTTGCTAAAGAGGGATGTCCAATGAACCAAATGGTTTGCTGCCTTTCAAGTTTCAGTTCTCATCAATCCCAGCTATCTCCGCTCCTTTCCGTAAATCTCTGGGCAAACAGCTTACTTTTTTTTATGTTGGCAATCCATATTTTCTAAAATCAACATTAATATATTTAAAAGGTATCTCCTTTTGTATCCATTTTTTAAAACTGAGGTTTCTCTGCCTATCATCAATTTATTAGCCATGCTCACATTTCTATTTTGAACCATATAGCTTATTTAGATGCATTTTAAATTATCAAAATTTAGTGCACAGTATGGGTCAAATTCAACCTTGATTCCTTAAAGTACAGGCTGAATTTTTTAACAGTTACTAGTGTTTAACTGTTCCAGACACACTCAGGCTCCTATTTCCTAGTGGTCCCTCATACTCTCTCATTTGGAAATGCTTTTGTATTATATTTCATTATTCCCTTTTCCATCCTTCACCTTAGCTGAGATTCCTTTCCTAGAGTACCACACAACTGGAATTTCAAAGTTCATTGACATCTAAGTGTTCAACCATTTGTTAAAAGGTCCTTAAGAAGGTTAAAAGGTCCTTAAGAATTAAAAACTCCTCACTCCAGATTAAGCCGGTCTATTACAATCATCTGCATCTGCCTGTCTGTCTGTCTGTCTGTCCATGAGTCCAATTTTTTAAGAACACCTAAATGGTAAGAGCTAAGGTACCAAATTTGGTGAACAGCTTCCTCTGATCCTAAGTTAAAGCAAGGGCAGGGTTTGGTTATGCCAGGACAATGGGGTGTACCTGGAATTTGATTGTTTCTCATAAAATGGAAAGGAAGAGGTCTGGTAGGAGGGATAGTTATACTGTATAATGAACACATGAGGACAGCAAGGGGTCAGAATTGGGGACCATGACAGCTATAACCCCGTGGACCAGCAGGAGGCAAGAGTGGAGAAAGGGACAGCTTTCTACTATATATCCACTGCAAGTACAGTGGCCACAGCCACAGACAGGCGCTTCTGACCTGGCCCCAAGCTGCTGTAGTGAGAGGGGGCTGGGCTTGTCCTCTCTTCCCAGGGCAGCCTGTATACAGAACCCCTCATCTCCAGCCCCACCCCAGAATAAATTTTTAAAGGAAGAAAAACAACACTTATTTGAAGTTAAGGACCCAAGCAACACCGGGTAAAACTTCTAGTGATTTATAAATATTAAAACAAACATACAAAAAATCCCTCAAGCAAAACATATTTTTTTAATGCCATGGAGTATCTTCAGAACACTTCAACAAGGAAGTGTTAAATGATGTTTTTTGGAGGTTGCTCTAATTTATGGTGTTTTACAATAAGCCATACGTCAGCGATGGGCAACTAGTGAGTGGGATGCACGAATGGCCTACCTTCGTCTCAGTGGGCCACAAGATTGAAATCCAGTGGTGGGCAACCTGTGGCTTGCAGGCAGCCTGCATCCCCCCTACCCATCCCTCATGCCTCTTGCACACTGGGGCGCTGAAGCCCTGCACTTACCTACTCCTACCCCTCTCTTGCAGCATTTTCGGAGCACCATGAATTGACTGATTCACACTCCTTCCACTTCTTTCTAGTGTTGATAGCCATGAATCAGCTGGTTCATAGTGCTCCAAAAGTGCTGGGGGTGGGGGGGAAGAGTGAGGATGAAGTGCAAATCTGGTGACTCATGGAACTCTGAAAGTGCTGGGAGTAGGAGGAGGAGTAGGTAAGTGCAGGGCTCCAGTGCAGCAGTGCACAAGAGGCATGGGGGAAGGGAGCAGAAAGGGGATGCACAAATCACAGGTGGAACCCCTTTCCTTCTGCTCCTAGGTCACAGCTGTGTCACAGCTGTGAAATCTAGAATGTTTCTTGCCATTTATAACAACAAAGATGATACTTAACACTTGCACCAGCCCTCACTCCAATCATACACCCTCCCACTTGTTGCACATCAGACCTAGACCTGGCAATACAAACTTTATGCAACATGTCAATGTCCCTACACTAGGAGAATGTCTAGCTTTCTAGCTGCTTTCCTGCATGTTGCAAAGCAACCAGAAGATAAGCTGAGGATCTGAGTTCTGTTTTCAAATAGAAATAACTTCCCCCATTGTAGGAGGCTTCAGGAAGCATTTCCCCATGCAGGAGTGTAGTGTGAATGAGCACCAGCAGAAGGATTAGGATGAGCTGAGTTTGCATAGAACTCTCAGAATGAACAGCGTGGCATATGTGCTAAGTGTTAAATATCATCATTGTTGTTGTAAATGGCAAGAAACATTCTAGATTTCACAGCTGTGACCTGGGAGCAGAAGGAAAGACCTGAAGAGGAGAGTACCTGCAGGAAAGGGAAAAAAGGCCTTAAAGTCACAGCAAGGTAGAAAAAAAGATAAGTTTGGGAAAACACAGAGGAAAATCTTTTTGACAGTGAGGGAGGAAGAAAAAGGATGGGATGAGAAGAGGCTTAGTGAGCAACAAAGAGAGAGATGGTGGCCTTAGGGTATAATACCACCAAAGAGGAAACTCTGCAATCAACAAAGGAAGAGAAATATGAAACAACAGTTGTTAATGAGAGAGACTACACTGAATTCTGTGTGAGCAGTAAGACAGACCCTCTGAGCTTATTAATTTTGCTTATAAAAACAAGTAAACTGTTTTGATAGATAAAGATGATTATATTGCTTCATTAAAAGTTCCTAAAACAAATCATGGGCCAGCTGTGGCCCTGGTTTAAATCCACTGACTTCAGTGGAATTGAAAGTGATCAGCACCATGCAGAACTGGGCCCAAGATAAATCTTCCACATATTGCTGCGTTGGAAAATGAGCAGTAGTTTAAACATTTTTGAAGCTACTCAGAGAAAGCTTAAGGTAGGAGACTTACAGGTAAAGTATAATTATAGATCAGCTTGGTATTGCCCACAGAAATGAAACTAAATATAGAGCTGCCTATCTGGCAAGAAGCTTTATTTGTGGGTTCAATCCCTTCTACAAGAACAATGACCAAATTCAGCTTTGCTGTGCGTAAGCAAAGCTTCAGTGATAGCTGGGCCTGCTTACACCAGAACTGAATTTGAACTTAATTCTCTAGCTGGGAAGCAGCCCACAAGCCATATTTAATGTCCTGGAGTACCTCTTGCTTTAGCAAGATAAGATGAATGATTATAAGTCACTATGGCTGTCCTTCTTTAAGATACCTTCAGACTGAAGGTACCCATTGAGTTTACCCACAGTTTTGTACTTAAGCGTCTTTACAACATGACTATTCTGTTACAAGATGGCCTTCTGAGTTATCACAGTGGAGGCTTTACAGATTGCTTCTTCCTCAGCTATACACACGATCCATGCTCCTACCCATACATGACCCTCTTCCATGATGGTTGGTTTTTCAATTACTTTTATGTTGAAATTACCCATTTAGAACAAAGTACTATTGTGTGCTGTTCTCGGACACGAGAAAAGAGGGAAGAGTGTGGAGGGAACTTCTCTCTTTCCCACACACAGAAGGCAGTAGGGCAAGATTTCTGAGAGTGGTTAGGACACTAAACCATAAACGTCTACACTAGGATGTTATTTTGAAATAACCCCCCTTATGTCAATTTTATTTTTTGAAATAATGGAGCACTTACTTTGAAATCTGTACTCCTCCTTTTCATGGGGAATAACGCTAATTTTGAAATCATGTTAGTGTGGATGCTCTGTTACCGCTATTTCAGAATAACTACTTCCCCAGGATATGTCTAGACTACAGGGTTTTATCGAAAAAAGTGGCCTTTTATCGAAAAAACTTCCCCTGTGTCTAGACTGCTGCCACGTTCTTTCGAAAGTAAATCGAAAGAACGTGGCAGTTTTTTTGACTGTGGAAAACCTTGTTTTTATGAGGAATAATGCCTTTTTTCAAAAGTGCTCTTTTGAAAAAAGGCACTGTGTAATGCAGACTGCCTGGGTGCTCTCTTTCAAAAAAGCGGCTTGCTTTTTCGAAAGTACTGGTTGTAGTCTAGATGCTCTTTTTTGAAAAGAGGCTTGCAGTCTAGACATAGCCCCAGAGTAATTCGCACTAATTATTCCCCAGTGCTTCCTGGGGCTCTAAGTCAGGGTAGTGCATCCACATTAATGGAGCTTTCCTCAGACTAATTTTGAGGCTTCCCTGTACTGGGGACATGCCAGTTTGATTCTGTAAAATCAGGAGTTATTAAGTCGAATTTAGTTATTTTGAAATAATTTCCTAGTGTAGCCATGCCCTAATAGGACAAAGGGCAAGCTAAAACTGACCCACATTGTGTCTCCAAGAGGGGGTACAGTTACTGGATAAGTGAGAGTGTCCAGCTCACAAGCTGGCTGTGACATTTGCGGCAATAGGCAATAAATGTTCGCTGGTGATTGCTCCTGGCTCCTCATCAGAAGGGCTATAATACGCAACTCCCTAAGACTTCTATCCTTGCTGGCTGATTTTCTCTGGAGGAAGACTTATTGATCTGTTATTATGCTCATCCTGGCTCTATCAGTCAGGACAAGACTTGGCTCATTGGTTGACAGCTATCGCATTCTCTACAATACTGCTTGAGTTTTTCTGGGATCATGTATGGTGCCAGGATGTTTTTAATAAAAATGTAATTACAAATAAGTGTACCCAGAGAAAGATACAGAGTAAAAGCTAAACTTAAAAATAAAGAATTATAATAAAGTTAGGAGTACAAGAAATATGGCTGAAATTCAAATGTGTGTCATCATTCGGAAAAATGAAAAAGAACTGAAAACACAGCAATTTGTCTTTCTAATTCTGGAAACTGTTTCCTGTTCTTTTTTCCAAATATTCTTTTTTTAATGGGTTCATGGAAAAAAGGTATGAAATTAATAGTGCCCACTGCTTCCTATTTCTGCATTTTGTCCTTCTGAATTAAAGCAACATTGTTTGGGGCAGCAATCAGAATCCAAAACCAGTCCACTCTTGTCCCAGCTGCAATACTGGCTGAACAACAAGTTACTGAAGAAATTGACAACATTGGCTAGACAATGCTGTGATGCGTTTGTTTGTACTTTAAGCACTGACAGTCAAAAACGGACATGAAACACAGAGAAAAACATGGTTTTTGAAGAAGAAACACAAGAAAACATGTTACAACTCAATTTACCACTTATCTGATATTTGCTTGCTCTAAATCACCTGTAATTATTTCCTGAGGCAACAAAATAAATTAACTTTTTAATATTCTGACTTTTTATTGTGGAGGCTCTTTTCATAAAGCAATTGAGTTTTTAGTACCTACATCAAAGGCATTAAATGGTAGGTATAAACAAAGATATAAAGGGTAACTGTGATGGGTTGGGAGCCATGGGATATCACCTGAGGTGCTGAGATACCACTTAGCCCCCCACCCCTCCTCTGGCAGCCTGAGCCCCCTATTTCCCAATCTTGCTGAGTCATTCTCTCTCACCCAAGATATTATTTCAGATAAAGTCCTTCACAGACCAGAGGTGTATTTTCTGACCTGGGCCCAGCAGTTCTTTCCCCACCCTTTCAGTTACAGTCCTTTTGTTCCCAGGTGTCTCTAAACACCTCCTTAGGGTGGGGAGGCAGAGGTAGAAACAAACTGAAGACACTCATTTCCATAAGGTGGAAAGCCTTTGTTTGATTCTCCTTCCTCCTCTCTTCCCGCATGGTAAAGTACAGAATTCAAGATGGATTCCAGTATCAGGTGACAGGGTCACATGTCTCTGTAAGGTCCCTATAGCCATTCTTCACAGACTAACCCACAGGCTTACAGGAGGACTAAACTCTGTTACAGTCCATTGTCTTTTACTAATGGGCAATCAGCACTATAGCCTCTTTTATTGTTATACTAGAAGTGTCATGAATGGGAGTACCCAAAGCAGCAGATATGAATTACAGATGCATAGGTCAACATTCCTAACTTCAGCTACAAAAATGATACATACATACATACAAATGGGATGTATATTGTCTCTTTTTAAAATATTTTGCATAGAGTTACATAGATTAAAACTGGATTATAATATATCTATATACAAATTCTCATGCATCACTATGTGCCCTTATGATGTGAAAAAAACCAGCACAACAACCCAAATAACAAGGTTCACAGGAAAGGCCTTTGTGCGACAGCTCTGAGAGGAATGGAGACTTAGACTAAGGGTACATTTACACTGCAAGCTTATTTCGGAAAAAGCTATTCCAGAAGATATCTTCCAGAATAGCTTATTTTGAAATAGTGCATCCACATTAGGAGAACCTACCTTGGACTAATTCTGAGGCTTCCCTGTAGTGTGGATGCTCTATCTCAACTTAGAGCCCCAGGAGGTACTGGGGAGGAATAACTTTAGAATGGCCCTGGTGAGGAGCTATTTCTACATAGCATCAATGGAGCATCCACACACACACCGTCTTCTGAAAGAGCTTTTTTGAAAGAGGTGTTATTCCTCGTGGAATGAGGTTTACCAGTGTTGGAAATAACACAATTGCAGTGTAGATGCTAGTATTGTTTTTCTGGAATAAAAGCCATTATTCTGGGAAAACGGTGCAGTGTAGATGTACCCTAAGTCTACACTGGCACTTTACAGTGTTGTAACCTTCTGGATCAGGGGTGTGAAAAAAACATGCCCCCTTCACCCCATCCACCCCATGCAGCAAGTTACAACACCATAAAATGCCAGTATGAACCAGGCTACAGTGCTGGGAACTATTAGCTACTCCCCTCGTGAAGGTGGTTTACATAGAGCGCTGAGAGAGCTCTCTTCCTGTGCTTGTGCCATGGCCACACTCATAGGCGTGCACAGGGGGTATGCCGGGTGTGCCCAGGCACACCCTAATGTCTGGGGCCGGCTAGCAGCTGCCGGAGGAGGAGGAGGATTTTAGATGGGGAGCCGCAGCCCCTCACTTTCCTCGCGGCCATCTATGGGGCACTTTGGGGCAGAGAGAGCACGTGCGCGGTGGAAGCAGCTGGGGCCCGACCACAGATGCCAGCCCGAACCATTTTTGCACCCCGGGCCCCGCCCGGCCCAGCAGCA
This sequence comes from Pelochelys cantorii, assembly GCA_032595735.1. NCBI lineage: Eukaryota > Metazoa > Chordata > Testudines > Trionychidae > Pelochelys > Pelochelys cantorii. Next base: position 27,643,338 of record CM064335.1, read on the forward strand.
CCATGCGGCGCCCCTTCTGCGCCCAGGGCCCCGGCCCCATCCTCGCCCCTGGCCCCACACATCCCGGCAGCACCTCACGGTGCCCCTTCTGCACCCGGGGCCCCGGCCCGGCAGTGCCACGTGGCGCCCCTTAAAGTGAGGTGCCCCGGGCTAGGGCCCAGCTGGCCTGTAGCTTGGGCTGGCTCAGACTCCAGCCCTGCAAACTGGAAGGCAGAAGCCAGCTTAGCCGAAGGTAAGGTAAGATAAGGTAAGGTAAGGGGGGAGAGGGGAAGGGAGAAAAATAGGGGGCAGGGGTGGGAGAGGAAGGGGCTTGTGCTGAGAGGAGGGGGGCAGGTCAGGAGAAGAAAGGGGAAGGCACCAAGGGACAGGGTAGAGGAGAGACAAATGCCAGGAGGCCAAGTGGAGACAATGAGGAAAAGGGCAGGAGGGGAGGTATCAGTGGGAGGGGGGACAGGGTGATGCTGGGAGAGGAGAGGGTAAGGGCATTGGGGGTTAGAGGGGGAGGGGGAGGTGCTGGGAGAAGGCTTGAAAGAAGGGGTGCATGTTAGGAAGGCAGGGATGGAGCAAGACATGTGTGAGGGCACAGGGGCATGAGGGGAATGGGGGCAGAGGCTGGTGAGGGGGTGGGCATCAGGGAAAAAGAGGGCAAAGGGGGCAGGGGCAGTGAGGGAGGGGGGAGGCACCAGAAGGGTGCAGGGGTAAGGGAAGGTGCAGGTGCCAGGGGATTCTGGGGGTGAAGCAGAAGGGCAGACACCTGCAGGGGAGGGACCAGCACCAGGGGAGAGAGGCAGGGCAAGTGTGTAGAGGTAGGTGTTAGGAGAGGGGGTGAGGAGGGGTAGCTCACACGATCAGAGTGGGGCTACTGGAAGAGTGGGCACAGGGGGGAGAGAAGGGCTGATGGAGGGGGGCAGGTCTTAGGAAGGCTGAGTGCAGTGAGAAGGGCAGGAGTCAGGACAGCAGAGGAGGGTGAGGGGTTGTGGAGGCAGCAGACACCAGGGGAGCTGATGGAGCAAGGGGAGACATGGCAGCAGAGGGAAAAGGTAGAGGTTTATAAGATATTTATTAATAACTTGGGTGCCACAGTGGCACATCCAAACAAGCCACATGAACTCAGTACTGGTGCACAACACAAAATTCATTCTGCTTGTGGGAGAAAACTCTTAGACAGTGGGAACACTTCCCCCAGCCTGTCCGCCCCCGAATTAATGTCACACACATTGGCTTAATGCAATTGCAGGATAGTTGCATAAGGGGGGTTTTGTAGGGGCCAAACTAATCCTTATTGGTAGGAGGATGGTGGGAAAAGTCCTTGGGGGGGGGGTCACATGACACGTTTTACCTCCAGAGGTGTGGCCAATGGGAGTCGGGGTGTGGCCAATGGGGGCCAGGGGCGTGGTTAACAGGGGTCAGGGGTGTGGCTAATGGGGGTCAAAGTACATTTTAAAAAAATTCTTTGGGTGCACACCCTAATGAAATGTGCTGCGCACGCCTATGGCCACACTTTCAGTTTAAAGCACTGCCACAGCTGCAGGTTAAACTTTTACATGTAGACAAACCCAAGTCTACACTCAAAGTTGTATCAGTTTAAGTAAAGGGATATTTTGCAATCAACTCAATTAAACCCGTGCAGATTTAGTATAAGCTTTACACTGAATCTATGTAAGCCAGGTTTAAATCAATTTCAGACAGTCCACATAGGAGTTTACATTCGCTTTATTCAAATAGATTTAATTGGTTTTAGTTAAATTAGTGCAAAGTTTGGATAGACAATTCCTGAGAGAGATAAATTCCCTTGCAGTTAAGGCAATTAACCATTAAGTCATATACCTCAAATTTAACCTCAGTTTCTCTTAGGATGTGTCTAGACTACATGGCTCCATCGACGGGAAAATGTACATGCTTTATGTAAATTATTGTATTTTTTTTAAAAAAATACCAACCCTGTATTATTTTATTAAGTTAATTTTATGTCAGATTTATTTTAAAAAGAGATTATTAAAATGTGTTTGATTTTTTAAATTATTTTTAATGGGAATTCCATCAAGTGTATTTTTTATATTATCCCATTCCTATAAACTCTTAGAATTCATTATGTTTTAGCAAAAAAGGGTAATTTGGTTTCCAGTAATAGTCTTCTAGTTTTCAAACCTTAAGCATTGATTTGGTTGTACCAAAACAGAGCACTGTTACAGGCTTCTCCACTTTATTTCTTTTCTGTAAAATTTATTGAGAAGAAATCTGTGTTCCAGGTTCATCCTATTTTTCTGACTCATCTTGGTTTAGTCTCTTTTAGCATTCGCTCAGTTACATCCATTTTGAGGACGGCACTTGCTTTGGTGAGTCTCTTTTCTGTTTGGTTTTATGAGAAACAATTCCAATTCAGGGTATGTCTACACTACAGAGTTTTGTCGAAAAAACAGACATTTTTGAGGAACGTCCACACTGCAGTTGTGTTCTTCCGCAAGAAAATTGAAAGAACAAAGGGGTCTTTCTGGCACTGGTAATCCTGATTCTACGAGGAAGAAGCCTTTTTGTGAAAGAGCTCTTTCGCAAAAAGGCCTGTGTGGACGGGGAAGAGGGAGTTCTTTCGGAAGAAGAGGAAAGAGGAAAAAGCACAGGTGCCCTGGTGGCCACTCCATAGCAATCACAGGTTACATGCGAGAGAGCGTCCATTTAGTATGGACGCTCTCTTTCAAAAAAGCAGATTGCTTTTTAGATGCACTTTTGCAGTGTGGACGCTCTCCTTTGGAAGAAGTTTTTTCAGAAGATCTCTTCTGAAAAAAGCTTCTTCCAAAAGAAGCCTGCAGTCTAGACATAGCCCCAAGCACATCCCATTTTCCTGGCACAACCAAACCCTTACATTGCTTTTAAGTTATGAGAAGAGGAAGTTTTATACCAAAGCTTGGCATAGGACTTCCATTTCGTAGTCCTAGCTCAAGGAGTTCTTGATCAAACAGACAAACTCTCTAAAATATATAGCGGATAACCATAAAGACATGCATATGCTTTGACTGAGTAACTTATTGACTGAGTAATTATGTGATATTATTATTATACCCTATCATGGTGTGTTAGGTTGTGGGGGAATTCAAGTCGAGTGTGGGTGGCCTAAGGGTCTTAGTCTCCCAAATCACCACAGCAGATCTGGGTTCAATGGCAGCATGGCCTAGTGGTCGTAGTCTGTACAGCAGCAGCTGCCTTTGTGGCAGGGTAGTGCAGCCTAGTGCTGAGTCAGTAGAACTGCCCTTCTGGCTAGTGCAGCATGGGTTAGTGGCTGGTGGGGGGGGGGGGCGCATAAGCTACCACCCAGTGGTGAGTGGTGGCTGGGGTAGGGGAATCCAGGCCCTATGTACTCCATTAAGTCCCAGCCCAGGGTCCTGTCTGTGGCAGAGGTATTCACCATCAATTCAGCAGGGATGCTTCTGAAACAAAGGTGGGTCAAGTCCTGATTCTAGAACTGGCTCCATACTTTGTCTTTCTGGGCTACTTACTACCCATTCTTCTGCAGAAGGTTCCACAGTCTTTTCTGCATCTGTGGTATCAGATGGTTGGTGATCAGTTGGAGCCACAGTTGGGCTGGCCTCTGCATCCTGTAGTGTTGGCTGTTTCTCTGCAGAAGCCTGCAATGCACCTCTGCTCACTTCAGGAGTCAGCCCAGCCTGAGCTAAGCTACTCCTTTTTATATCCTGCCTCCAGCAGGGATGAGGGGATGTGGCCTCCTTAGCTCGTAGAATGTGATTAACCTCTGGTGAACCAGTGCAGGGTAGATACACCCCATCACATACCTCTTGATCAATATGTTGCTCCGCCCCCTTCTTTTTGTTATTGGCTAGTAGAGTAGCTCAAGTTATTCATTAGGCCCAAGGAAAGGATCACTGGATTCAGGGTGGAGACTCTGAAGCTGTGAGGAAACATAAGGTGACAGATGTGGAACAACAAACTCCTGTACCAAGATATTCACACAGCCCAACACTAGTGACCTAAGTATCTAAAATAATTTAGACCAGGCCCAGTGACAGGGAGAAAGGGGCAAAGGGGAAATTGCCCTGGGGCCCAGAGATTCAAAGGGGCCTGGAGCTCCCAGCCACTATCGCTGTTACTGCGGCAGCCAGAACGTGGGACCCTTTTGAATTGACACAGGACACCCGCTCCGTGTGGCTCTGAGGGCGGAAAAGGGGAGGCTGACTGCCCTTGGCCCCACTCCTTCCGGGCGTGCAGAGCTGGCCACCCCATACTTTGCCCTGGGGCTCACAGTGGCTGTCAGTCTCACTGATTCAGGTCATCCATGGATAGTACAACTGGTTTCTTTGTCCTTCACAAAGTTGGTGGATCACTATTAGCTAGCCAAGGCCAGGAGTGCCAAACAAGTTCTATATCATCATCTATTCAGTTCTCAGTGCATACCAGATCCATGTGTCCTTCAGGGACAGAAACATGACAGGCACCACCCTTATTCACATCAGCCCGAGCAATACTGAGTAAAAAAATGCATGCAGGAGGTAGCCAGGACCATTGCACTTTGACCACACAGGTATTCTTCAGTGGGAGCCAGGGGCAATCTTCCAAATAACCCTAAATAAAAATGCTTTCCACATGGCCAGGTAACTTTAAATCCTGCAACCTCATTTAGATTCTAATTTATCAACAGGATTTCTCCACTGATTTCAAAAGTCATTGGAACAGGCATTTATTGCACAATATCACTAAGAGTAGCCTGTTAGATATCAGTCCTTATTTAACTGATTATATAAAAGTTTAACAACCAATTTCAAAGCATCTCAAATGTTCAGAGGAAAATATTTAGGTTAGGAGTAAAAGACATTAAAAGGCAGCTGGATACAGATGTCCATGTGTTTGCGGGGAGGAAACCTGAAAGATACTTGAAATACTCCAGATAGTTATGACTGATGGAAAAACTCCACACAAGACACCTATATTTTGCTTAAAGTAAACCATTAGTAGTCATTATATTACAAGAAAAATGCACTCTACATGATAAAATACTTTGTTAACACCCTGGCTTAGATCAAATGCAACTAGTCAGTTAACAACCAAGCAGGAAAAAATGAAGTGGTTCTCATTAGAGCCATGAGAAACATAACCGGCCTACAAAGCAAGCTCCTGATAACCTAACATTTTATAAAAAGCCCTTGACTCTAGAGAGTGGAAGGAAGAGATTCATTAAAAGGATCGCTGTGTCACTTTAAGAGAGGCCTAGCTCTAAAATTTAAAGTCTAAAAATAGTATTTTCTTCATGCCTTTCACCCCTTAAGGCAGAATCCCACACAGAATAGCAGATTGATTTAATTACAATATAACTAGCAATCTGTCTTTTTCCTCTGGCAGTGTAATCCAATTCTGGTTCTTAAATATTCGTCTGATTTAATTCAAGGTTATAGTTCCAAAATGAACGTCATATTTTAAAAACAATTCCTCACCTGTGTGAGTAACACCACCAATTCAATTCTGTTTACATTTACACTGAATACTTCTTGGAAAGTGAACGTAGCTGGATCACTTAAATTTCCTGGTTCTCCCTTTCCAGCGCTAAGTATCTGCATCTGGAGTTCAAGTACTACAGGAAAGTGTTTAAACATTTAATATAAGCTGTTTTCATATATTTAAATTAATACAGAGAATGAAATAACAACAATGATGGAAATATTTCTGTTTAAGTCTTAAGCTCCAATCCCAAAATGATGTATACATGTGATTAACTTCATGCCCTGCAACGCAACCCCACTGAAGACAATAGGACTACACATAAGGAGTAAATAAATCACATATGTAAGTCATTGTAGGGTCAGGGAAATTGTTTGTAGCTGTCTTTTAACCCCTTCCCTTGGAATAAACAAACAAACTAACCAACAAACCTACCTTGTTTTGGTCCTAAAGTATATGACATCATCTATTTAATTAAATCAGCATGAAGACCAACTTCTCTGTTACTCTCTAATCAGTTGGACCAAATATTCCACTCACCTATTTGCATGAAGTGAATTGCACCCTAACTCCCCCCCCCTTTTTTTTCCTAACAAAAATTTACAATAAAAAGTGTGATTCATCCATTTTGAAAAATTCTAACCTCATAGTGGTTAGTCTTTGGCCCCAATCCTGCAAAGGGAACTTTATCCTCGTGGTAATATATCCATCATGATTTCAGATCTATGTAATTAGTGGCTTCTGGCAGTCCTTGGCGTGCTGAATGAAAGCCAAAATGAGATAAGTAACCTGATAAACATGTAAGCATCTATTCTTTCAGTGCCTCTTTTTGTTCTCAGGGATGCTATCATTCACTGTTTATTAGCCACAGAGATGGAGAAGCAGGGTTGGATTTCTAAGATGTTGGGGAGAAGCAGATGATCTTTATTTTACTTCTGTCAATTAAATAGTTTGTCTGTATTAATTTTTTTCATCTCTCCAAAGAGCTGCTGCTGCCCCCCCTCCACTCCATCACCATCACCATGTGCATCCAAAACTCCCTGCCCCTGCCCTGTCCATTCTCTCCTCTCAATCATTGTGTGCACAGGTTTCCACTGGAATTATGACAATTTACACCAGTTGAGAATCTGCCCTCTGGAATCAAATCTTCTACCGCACATAGCCAAAGAACAGACACCATATGGGAAGCGATACTGCATGAGGTTCACCAGTCTGCCTCTATCCTGAGCTAGAAGGAAAAATCCGATTAACAAGTTCTATGAAATTTTGTAAGAATTGAGAGCTGTTCTATAAGGTCTTTAATACAAAATGTTATATCAGTAATATAAATCTATTATGCTCTGTAGGATTGCCCACCTACAGAAAGGTTATCATCATCAGATTTTATAAATGTCTTCCATAAGACCCTACTGGGGTAAGAGAAGACTCTGTGCCCCTTCAGTCCCTGGCCTCTTTGCTGAGTCTGTCAATACGTGCACTAAATGAAGGCTTTGTCTACACTGGAAAAGTTCGGTGATAAAAGTGATGTGGACATGCAAAAGTCACCAAATCTTAAAAACTGGTCAAACCTGTTTTTCTGCCACCCATTGTCAATATTTTATGGCCACATTGTTAGTACCCCATCCACAGAAAGAGAAAACTGAAAATCAGATAAACCTGTTTTTCAGCTTCCCGTTGTTGACATTGTGTGACCACATTGTTAGCACCCCTGTCAACAGACAAAGCAAAGTAATGTGGGTAAGCATCTTGCAGGGCCTGCCCTCACCTTCCCTAAGCAGTGTGGGAATGCGCAATGTAGCACTATACATTTGGGGAACGTGAAAAACATCCTGTCAGGCACCTCGTTGCTTCCCAGCCCTCCCTGGGCTTTCAGCTATTTTTGCACCACTTGAGTGACAGTCCTTACTGCAAACTTGGGCATCTGCTCTTAGAAATCATGGATCCCAACAATTCATGTTGTGTTCAGTGTGCTTAGGACATCACACATTGCCGCAGAGCTACTTATGTAATGAATAGCAAAGGCAAAGACTCGAATGCACCAAATTGGCATTGCATTGGGCTGTCACAGATCAGCTGTGTCTTTTGGGGTAGGGAAACCAGCATTGTCACACAGGTGTGGGACGAAGATCAGGGAGTACAGAACTTTTGGACACACACACACAAGAAAAGCAACTTTCCTGGATCTGCCTACTGAGCTGACCCCTGAGCTGTGGTGCAAGGACACCTGAATGAGAGCTGCTCTCTTGGTACAGAAGCATTTAGCCATTGCTTTGTGGAAGCTGGTGATTCCCGATTGCTATTGTTCAGTTGCAGATCAGTTTGGAGAGGGGAAATCTACTATTGGGGCAGCACTTACACCAGTATGCAGGGCAATAAATTGCGTTTGCTGCGTAGGACTGTAATGCTGGGAAATGTGGATGTCTTTGCTGACATGGGCTTTCCAAATTGTGGTGGGGCAAATAAAGGCACACATATTCCCATTGTAGCACTACCCCACCTTGCCTCAGAGTACATCAGTTGTAAGAGGTACTTCTCTCAAGTGCTTGTGGATCACTGAGAGTGTTTCAGAGACATAAATGCAAGGTGGTCTGGAAAGGTACCACACGCATCTTCAGGAACAGTGGTCTGTACATTAATCTGCACGCTGGGACTGACTCACCAGACCAGAAAATTGCAGTGGGAGATGTGGAAATTCCCATAGTGATCCTAGATGATGCAGCTTACCCCTTACAGCCCTGACTCATTATACGGGGCACCTGGACAGCAGTTAGGTGCAATTCAACAACAGGCTATGCTGATGCTACATGGTTGTTGAATGTGACTTCGGCACCCCGAAAGTGACATAGCGATGTCTATGGCAGGTTGGACCTTTTGGAGGATCATATCCCCAAGGTGGTGGCCACATGCTGTTACTTAAATAATTTGTGTGAATAAGGGTGAAGTGTTTGGTTACGGGTGGAACAATGAGAGACAGTGGTTGGATGCACAGTTTGAGCGGCCAGACATTCATGCTGTCAGAGGAACACATAGGGTAGTCATCAATATCAGGGAAGCTCTGAGGAACCACTTTGACAATGAGGGGTGCTGATATTTCTGAGTGTTGGGAATGCTTCTCTGCCTCATCCCACTACTCATCTTGAGCCAGGCATTCCCTTGAAACCCAAGGGATATTTCCACAGGGGCCAGAGAGATTGGTATGGGTTGTGTCACACAAAATAAACTCATGAAAATGTGCATCACATTTGTCTTTATTGATCTTTCAATCAGGATGTTCAGTGGAAAGGGATGGTAAGGCTTATTGGAAAATCTCACAATGGTGTTAATGTCCAGCTATTAAAATCCCAGCTAATTTCTCAATGAGCAGAATATGCTAGGAAAAGAACATTACTTGATTGTGAAAATGATAGTGTGGGCATAGAGGGAGGGTTGTTGTGAAAGGAGTGCTGCATGTGTTGACAGTGAGGCCTTTGGTTGTGTTCGGTCCCCATCTTTATAAGACACTTCAGCATCTCATTTTGGTCTTCCATGAGCTTTAGCATGCACTCAGCGATTTGTGTTCTCACATCCATCTCCATAGCTCTCCTTTACACCCTTTTCTTTGCTTGAAATGTTGAGTCATGCAACATATTTTTGACCAGATCCCCTCTTGTCTTCTGTGTTTTTTTCCTTAGTTGATGGAGATTCTCTGCTGGTGAATGTGCCTGACCTCTCAAGGTCCGATATGGAAAAGTAACCATTAACAATGGAGTAACTGTACTATTAATCATAAAGATTGAAACATTTCACTGACATTCAGGTCTCTGAACAAATCTTGCCACTTTTCTTGTTACCCTAGAGGCAAATACAGGTCTCTCCAGATCCTCTTATGATGAGTTTTAAAGATGGGAGTAAAGCAGAGGAAGGAGTATTGGCCATCGGTCCCCAAAGAAGCACAGGCTGCATTTGTGTAGCAGCTGCACATGGAAACAATTTGTAATAATCCTTCACTTGTCCACAGTCTGCCATTACGCTGGCTGACATATCCCTACTGAAGTTTAACACGCACACCCAGGCTCAGCTTCTGCATGCAAAGGGGAGGGACAGCGCACCACTTCTTACGCAGCCAAATTCTGTGCCATCTTGGTTCCGGCAGCACAGTACCAGAGCATCAAACCACGGTGGTGGGGAAATGGCAGCCCTGTCATAGAATCTCCATGAGAAAATTGGTAAATACCTCAGGCAAAGCTTCGTCACCATCTCACAGCAAGATTCTATTGCTATGTGTGCACATCAATGTTCTGCATGGACATAATGCAGATCCAGGCAGCGGTTCGAGAGCTCCCAGAAATACAGTCTCCATTTGCCTCGCACCACTGACCTCCATCCCCTGCCTCAGCTGCAAGAGCAACTTCCCAAGCCATTGCCTGTCCCTGCCCCTCCCATACCCCGCTGCAATACACAGCAACTTACTGCTCTGCATGGCTTCTGCCCCTCCTCCCCTGATTGCACTAAAGCAAATTACCACCCTGTGCCATTGCCAACCGGACTGCCACCACCATTCCCCACCTGCACAGCAACTTGCCCTGTGTCTCTTCCCTTGCTTCATGACTCTGTGTTTCTTCCCTTCGGGGTGGCCTGTGAGCCTAGGCAAATTAGGCAGTTGCCTAGGGCGCCACCGGCCCGGGCGCCTGATGATGACATCACGGCCATTGACGGCAGTGCAGGCAGAGGTGCCGATCCGTGCCTTCCGCCTAGGGCGCCAGCTGCCGCAGCTGGCCTTGGATCACTCCTGCTTCCCTTCCTTCATCCTCAAAGTACAGTTGCTGAGAGTCCTCACAAGCACTGGGACTCGAGAACTTCACTGCTTGGTGCACTGGCTGCCACTAGATTAACCTTAACTCCTTCATCTGCTTCCATTGCTTCATCAGTAACTTTTGTCTTCAGGACAAATGCTTCTGACTCTGTGCTATGGGACATACCTACATTCTCCTTTGGTGTGGACATGTCGCATCAAGTTCTTTATAAAAATCGGATGTTGTGGGTGCAGCACCAGATTGGCTATTTAACTCCTTCTTCTTCTAGTACACCTGTCAGAGTTCATTTATCTTGGCTCTGCATTGTAGGGTGTCTCACTCATATCCCTTCTCACACAAGGCTTGAAAAATGGGACCGTATGTGTCCCAATTCTTACGCATCACTCAAGGCGGTGAGTCTTCACCCCACACCATGCGTGAAAGAAACTTAAATTTCTTACAGGTACTGTCCTATCGCAACCCTGGTCCCTGCCAGCTTTTTAAATAGCTCCCTGCTGGCTTTGACCACAGCTCACCCAGTTCTTGCCAGAGCTGTGCACCCGGGCGCATCCCCTTACATTCACCTCTGCCCCACACCCTGGTAAGATCCAAAAGCTCTGTGTTGCTCCAAGCAGGAGAGCGTTTTCAGCGATAGCCACCCCTACTTCCCTGAGAAGATGCCATGAGAACCAATACACAATGAGCTAAGAGGACCACTACACAAGATAAGAGGAGCTAAACACCACTAAATAGATTTTCAATGTTCCCGAAGTTTGCAGGCGGGAGGGGGTGCTGTTTACCTGTTTAGGTGGCTTTAGAGCAGTACAGATCAAAGCACTGGCTAACTGTGCATTGTGGGAAACATGCTGGAAATCAATAAACTCAACAAAAAAAACCAACTGTAGAGTACACACTATATGATTGCCGACAATAGAGGGAGGGGAAAGACAAAAGTCTCATGCGGAGGTGGAAGTTTCTTGTTGCCAAAACTGAGTGTTTGTCACGACTTTTGTCATGTCACAATGTGGATGCTCTCCAGATTTTGTCGCCAAAAAGGGCTTTAACAAAAGGGCAATAAAGGGCGATAAAGCTTTCAAGGGTAGAAAAGGCCTAAATGTCAGCCCTGATATGTAGTGAATGTAATACATTGTCTTCTGATATCGTATGTCCCCTTGATATATTTTCATAACTCCTGTTACATTTAATGAATAGATCCAAATGTAAATCTTAAACAGCAGCAGCCAGGGAAATTACCTTGCCATAAAGCAAAGTAGGTCTTAGCAGTGTCTGAACTACAGAAATAGTATTCTGCATGCCTTTCATACTTTCAAACCTACTGCACATAGCAAGCTGAAATTTGTTAAAATATTTACTACACATGCATATATGCAGAGATTTATGTTTGTTTGGGGAATTGTAAATTAATATTCATGACCGATTTCAGATAAATGTAGGCTCTTACTGGGAGGGATGCTGTTACTTTCTTCCCCCTCCCCAAAGGAAATGGATATTTTGTTATTGAAAGAAAGGATATTAGGTAGGTAATGGGCTAAAAGAAATGAGTTGCCCTCTCTAAAAGTTTACATTCCTTCCTCCTGCAGGCTGAGGATGATGCCAAGATGGTAAGGCTTTGTATTTTAAAAACACACAGGACTCTTCTCATGGCTAAAGAATAAGATAGCAACTGGGTGGCAGCCACTGCACAAATATAAAAGACTTTCTCAGAGCAGAATAAAAACTCAGCATGGCTTTAATGCTGTATTTTAAAAATACAATATGAAAAGCTCTTCTGAATGCTAAACAGAAACAGCGAAGGTAGTAGCTACAATAGAGCTCCCATTAGCACACAAACAACTGCTTTCTTTTGAATTAATAGAAAGGCCCTAAATCTCTCTTTCAGTGCTGCATTTCCTCGACTGGACTGTGTACCATCATTTACTTATGCATGCTGCACATTCTATCCATTTTTTTTTTAATTTGAAGGAAGGAAAGTGAATACAGATCTCCTTAAAGAACAATTTGTAACAGCGTTAAGTGGAAAAGCAGCATTTACAATAATTATTTTTAAAAAACCACAAATACATTGAACAGGGAAGGGAATAAAGGGAAACTAAAATGTATGGTATAGAGAAAGTTGATAAGATTTCCCAGAGATTTAGGGAGCATTTTATTAAAGGATATCAACACATCTGAAGGTTCAGATGACAAGCACCAGTATCATGTCTTTTAGATGCAGTTCTTTTACAAAAGCAGTTGTTTGGAAGATACTGTGTTCTTATGGGAAAAGAACGTAGGAGGGGCAAAACATGACTAGAGTAATGTATTAGCCATTTATATGCTCGATTAAAGAACAGGCAGTTCCAGAATCTGTTTTCCACAAGCTAAAAATACATTCACTGAAAGTGAACAGTTGCTCAATCATTTTAATAAATAAAGGTTTTAGTCAGAGTCTGATTTCCAGGATTTGAGAGAAAAGCCTCTATCCGGCATCTTGTGCTTGACTTTTGGTGTCCTGTACTTGACTTTAAGTATGAAGAGCTACGGCCCAGTTTCTTAAAAAGTATTTCAATGGAAGTTAGAAGTCTACATACCCGTAAGGATCTGGGCCTGCATTCTCACAGCATCTCTCTCTCTCTAGGTTCGTATATGGCACATATCATATACTATCTGCAGGCGACAATCTTCTTTTCCCATCAGTTGGGGATGGTGGCACTTGTGCATCTCCAAGCATTCTTTTCAAGTGCATCTTCCAAGATGACATCAACCTTTTTTGTGTCCCCCATCAGCCTGTATATCACCTTATTCTAGGTCTGCCTCATGGTCTTTGTCCCATGACTACTAGTTATTGTACTGTCTGGCCAACATATCCCACCTCACATCATCTCAGTTGGTATTCCCTCAGTCTTTCCATGATGGGTGCTATTTCAACATTGCCTGTACCATTCAACATGTAGCTTATCAGCTCTCCTCTTAATCTGCATCCATCTAAATATTTGTATTTCAATGTGAAGTAGCTATTCTCTTTCCCTTATTTGTCAGTCTTAACACTTGTACAGCCCTCCTGGCCTAATCACGATCTGACTCACTTTGCTCTTAAGTTTACTTGGCATATTATTGCAGAGAATAAGGGCCAATTTCTAAATTGCCATTTTATTTGACCAGAGTTGTTGTTTGGCCTCCATCTTGGGGCCCTGTCTTATTTGTTAAGTTCATGCCCTTTTTTCAAATTAAGATGGGAGCTAATCATGTAACAAGTGTAATCTGCTTACAGACAGGAAATCAAACAAGAACTGAACATACAGACACTCCATGTTGTCCACTCCAATGGCAGCCCAATGCCTACTGTGTGATCCAACCTGAGACACTGAGTCAAGACCAAAAGATCTACTTACTTGTTGTTCCTGATTTCCTGTGCTGTTCCTGTGTGTTCCTGAGTACCTAATTTCTGTCTTCTGTGTTGTGTTCCTAAGTCTTTACAGGCCCTCCCGCCCCCCGCCTTACAACGGCCTGAGTTCTGACTCCCCGCACTTATGACTATTTTTGTAAGCGCGGAAGGGGCCGAAACCCCCAGACTTACGTCCTCGGCCCATATTTACGATGGTGCATGGTGCCTATCATAAATGCGGGTTCAAGTTACAATGCACCTGATTTGCAACGCTTCCCCAGGAACCGATTGCGTCACAAGTCGAGGACCGCCTGTATATGATCCTGTCCTGTTCCTTGTTCATCATGACATGGTAATGTATTAGTTTTCTTGAGTTATTATATAGCTACCAACCACCTGTATTGTTTGGGGTCCTTGGCTTCAGTTCTCTTTGTTAATACTTGAGTGCTTTACTGTTTGTTCACTGTTATTGATCGTGAATTTTTTTGTTTAACAGATGTTCTGTTTGTACATTTACATTTGCCTTCTAGTATTTTGAGGGTCATTTTCATCTCTGTTGATAGTAGTGGGGAAGTTTAAGGGTAAATACTAGCTCCCTGCAATATTAACAGCTAGAAGGTTTATGTTGTAGTAGTCACCTGACAAGCCAGTTAACAAGAATTCCCATCAACTTCCTCCATTTATTTCAAGCACTTTTGATGCAGCTCCTAACATCTAAATGCCAATCATGGCTCAATGCTGAACTGAGCTATTTAAGTTGTTGCACAAATTAATTCTGTACCATCTAGTTTTATTGGCTTCTTGTTATCCCTCTCAGTGAAGCATCACATGAATTCTGACTTTTGTCAGTAAGTGATTTTCTTCTAACGCAGCCCTCTATAGTTTTAGGCTCCTTTAGAGTTTGTATTTATCTTCATGGCACAATATTATGTTACTGGCAAAAAGCATGCTCTCTGGACCCTTTCTCCCTCCTTGCCTGCATCAAGATGTCCATTGCAATCACAAATCGGAATGAACTTAATTATTCACTGTAACTGCAGATGTTCCTCACTACTGTTGTGCCTCCCTCCCACCCACATCCAGGATAGCCTGAATATGGGTGTCCAGCAGATTGGGTGACCACTGGCACCACCATAAGGTTTCTCTAAGAACTCCTTCATAAGACTCTTTCTATATCTATATTCTTGCGATTCTCCCTGTTATCTTCCTGCAATATTTAGCATCCATTTTCTTGATAATTCTTTCCATCCATTTCACATTGTATGGCTTGGTAACAGGAGGGGTAAATAATTGCTGTATTCTTCTTGCATATCTCCTTTACTGTTGAAGGTAAGGACTGGTGTGCTCTTCTGCCACTTGCTGTGCAATTTTCCAGTTCAGAGAATTAAGCTGAAAAATCATCATCACCACCATTCCCCCATGCCTCAGTTAGTACATCATGCAGCCCCACTGCCTTCTCATGTTTCATCTTCTTTGGTGCAGTCTGTACCTCCAGCACGTTGAAAGGTTTTGTGAAGTTGTGCGCAAGCAACACTTGCTACAAAAGGTTCTTTGCATTCTCTTCACTGAGCAGGTTCTCAAAAAATCACCACCATCTAATGATTTTATCCTCTTCCAGTAGTACGCTCCTGTTTTCATATTTGACCTGCTTCACTGCTCCCACGTCCTCTGTGCTTCTTTGCCTAATCTTGGCTAATCTGTAAATTCTTGGTTCATTAGTAGTCTCATCTATAAAGCTTTAGAGGCCTGACACTTAACTTCTGTAACCACTTATGGAGAGGAGAGGGCTTCTGTAAGTCTGTGGAGGGCTAGAGTAGCTTCTGCGAAGTGACCCCATAACCATTCTGCCGTATAGGAGGAGCTGAGCTTGGGGGAGCAGAGTAGGCTGGGGCCAGGTTGCTCTGTTTCTGCTGCTACCAGGCCCCCCAATAATCCCCAGGTTGCATTGCTCAAGGTAGGGGGCTTGGGAAAAGGGTGCAATGGGGTGGGGTGAAAAGAGGTGGGAGGGGGGCAGAGCAGTGGTGGGGCTTGAGAGAAGGGGTGGAGTGGGGACAGGATAGGGGCTGAGCAGGGGTAGGACCTGGAGCAGTTGGGGATGGCCCCAATATGGAGAACGAGAAAGACTCTGCCCTTTTGCTCCTGGAACCCACACCTCTGCCAAGTGTCCATCAGTACATAATTTTCCTTTTCATGATCCTATCCTGCACTGCTTGCATGTGTGTAACATCAGCTCACATCAATGGGAGTTTTGGGCACCCAAGGACTTGGGCCCTAGCATATTTCACTGGCTACTAATTTGTACAGTCAGTTTATGGATTACTTTGTGCCCTTGTGCAGTGCATCTCATTCCCTGCATACAACCTAAAAGCCTAAAATGAGTTCTTAAAGGCAGTGCCTTGAATTAGTAGTCCTGGAAGAAATTAATAGAATCATAGGGATGAAAGAGACATCAGGAGGTCATCGAGTCCAAACCCCTGCCCAAAGCAGGAGCAACTCCAGCTAAATCATCCTAGTCAGGGCTTTGTCAACCCAAGACATAAATACCTCTATGGCTGGAGATTCTACCAGGTCCTTGGGTAACCAATTCCAGTACTTCACCACCCTCCTAGTGAAATAGTTTTTTCTAATATCCAACCTAGATCTCCCCCTCTTTAACTTGAGACCATTGCTCCTTGTTCTCTCATCTGTCATTACTGAGAACAGCCTTTCTCTGTCCTCTTTGGAACCTCCCTTCAGGTAGTTGAAGGCTGCTATCAAATCCCCCTCACTCTTCTCTTCTGCAGACTAAACAAGCCCGAATCCTTTAGCCTTTCCTTGTAAGTCACGTGTGCCAGCCCCCTAATCATTTTCGTTTCTCTCCACTGGACTTTCTCCAGTGTGTCCACATCCTTTCTGTAATGGGGGGGGAGGGGCCAGAATTGGACACAATACTCCAGATGTGGCCTCACCAGTGCTGAATAAAGGGAAATAATCACTTCTCTAGATCTGCTGGCAATGGTCCTCCTAATGCACCCTCATATGCTATTTGCCTTCTTGGCTACAAGGGTATACTGATTCATATCCAGGTTCTCACCCTCTGTAATCCCCAGGTCCTTTTCTGCTGAATGGCTACTTAGCCAGGCGGTCCCGAGACTGTAACAATGCTTGGGATTCTTCTGTCCCAAGTGCAGGACTCTGCATTTATCCTTGTTGAACCTAATCAGATTTCTTTTTGCCCAGTCCTCCAAATTGCCGAGGTCACTCTGGACCCTATCCCTGCCCTTCACTGTATCTACCTCTCCCCAACACAAATTCCACTCAAAATTATAGTAAAACTGTACCAAAATCAAACTTGAAGCAGTACTACAGATACTACAAATTTTGACAATTATAGCGTTATCTACTAGAATGGAAATAGCAACTGACATGCTGCTATATTTGCACCATTTAAAAAAAATCATTTGTAGGCAATATTGGTGCTACTGGAAGCTGAGAGTTCTCTCAACCACATGTGGCCAGTACATTACCAGTTCAGACCAAAATGTTGATGAAAAGAGACAACTAAGGGTAGGGGAGAATATGCTTGAGGTCAATAAAATCATGACAGGTATGGAAAAACTAGATATGGAAGTGCTATTTATTCCTCATAACTCAAGCATTAGGGGGTCATCAAATGAAATTAAATAGGCAGCAGATTTAAAACAAATAAAAGGAAGTATTTCTTCACACAGCCTATGGAACTCTTTGCCAGAAGATGTTGCGAAGGCCAAGACTATAACAGGGTTCAAAAAAGAGCTAGATAAATCCATGGAGGATAGGTCCGTCAATGGCTAGTAGCCAGGCTGGGCAGGGATGGTGTCCCTACCCCATGTTTGCCAAAAACTGGGAATGGGTGACATAGGATGGATCACTTGATGATTTCCTGTTCTGTTCATCCCTCTGGGGCACCTGGCACTGGCCATGTTCGGAAGATGGATCTTTGGTCTCACCCAATATGGATATTCTTATGGACAAGAGGGGACGGTTGATGAGGTAGATTCAGTAGTGTTGCATGATGTGTCAGGCAAATCAGACCCACTGTGTAATTACTGCAAATGCCCCAGGTTATTTCACCATGACTGCTATATATCAGGGGTGGGGAACCTTTTTTGGATCAGGGGCTATTGCCCCTCAGAAAAATCAATTGGGGGCTGTGGGGAGGCAGTGGCGGTTGGGGCTGGAGTGCCAGCACGGGCTCCCAAATCCTGGGGGAGGCCCTAAACCTCGGGGGCCAGATCCAGGCAACCCAGGGGCCGCAATTGGTCCCGGGCCTTAGATTCCTCACCCCTGCTGTATATGTATATAACTAACTCATTGCTAGAAATCAAATGTCCATATGATACAAGAAATGTGAACAATAAAACTAGTTGCTTTTTTCTTTGACCTTCCAGCCACAAGGCAGTCTACCTGGTGTAAAAAAAGCACAGACAAGGAAAGGAGTGCTAATTTTCAACCTTTGGAGACGCAGTAATTGAGAGTAATGTTTTATTTTGTTAAAATATTTCTGTCAATTACCTTCTTTAAAGTCTTTGCTACTCATTGCAATCCCTGCACCTTTTTTTCCCTAGCTGCCCTTGAAATTTGAGAATCATTGCTGTTAGCATTTTTCATCTGCTTCCAAAAACTGCCTGTGTTTAATTAATAGAGCTTTATCACCATAGACTGGAGCAGATGCTTTAATAAGATTAAAGGTATAGGGAAAGCTAGAGAAAAACCTATCTCCTTTTCTTAGCAATTTTTAAAAGAAGTATGACCCCTTTCCTCATTATATACAGCGGCCAAGCATGACGCCAGCAAAAGTGAGGTAATTCTAAAGAGATTGTTAAATATAGGTGTGTCAGTTCAGGCCAACTGCACCCATATTCCCTCTCTGTGATCCCACAAGGGTAGCCACTGAAAGATTGCCAGCTCCCAGCCATCAATTCCTGGGGGCAGAGACAAGTGTCTCATTCCCTCTTGGCCAAAGGATTTAAGACCGCCCAAAAGGTGCTTATAAAGGTTGAGCCTCTCTAGTCTGGCACTGTCTAGTCCAGCAACATCCATGGTCTGGCATGATTTTAGTTAACCAGATGTCCATTTATCATAGGTACAGACAAGTTTCTCACAGTCCCATAAAGTTTGTTTACAGCTTTCAGTCCTGGCTCTCAGTGTTCTGTGCTGTTACTTAGCTCTAATTTATTCCTAAACGTCTTCTAAGAGCCCAAGAATCAGTGGAAGTGTTGGTAATGCTGCTAGATAATATTGACCTCCCATGGTTTGGCAGCTTCTCTGGTTCAGCATTAGTTAGGTCCCGAGGGTGCCGGATTAGAGAGGTCAACCTTTACTTATTCAAGGATATGACCGAAATTTTTTTTAAATGATTAATTGAAACAGTTTGGAGAAAGCTTATGATGAATTAATGCACTTGCAGAAATAAGAGTTGGTGCAGCGGTGATTTGCTAACCAAAATAGTATGTAATAATATTATTCATAACAAATAGCTGGGCAACTCCAAACATTGCCATTTATAGCAATATCATCTTTGTGTGCTCCCCTACTTCTGCCTTCACCTTTTATTTCCCTCCATCCTTTAATCGTGCCTCTCACTTCTCTAATACAGCCTCTCCCCGACTTACGAACTGGTTACGGATCAAGCAATTGGTCCGTAACTCGGTTTGTTCGTAAGTCAGACCCCATGGAGTTACATGCGACTGCGCTGTTTGTAAGTGCAGATTGCGTTCGTAACTCGGGGTCCACCATTTACGACAGCTTCGGTCGTAAATGCGAACAGTCATAAGTCGACCGTTCGCAACTCGGGGACCGACTGTAAATAAATTCCAACAACTTAGAGCCCTTGTTCTTCTTTCCACCATTCACTTCATGTACCACAGCAGTAACTACCATTTTTGGCATTATTTGGTGGCCTGTTCTTAATATCTCTTGAAAATTCTTTCCACAGATACAAAGTCCATCTAATATATCAACTACTGCCACTCCTTTGGGTTTCTGTTTCAGTGATATTCAAGGATGCTTTCACTTACCAGGTACCCATTTGCTCCATTCAGTGTGATTGTTTCCAAGAGAAGAGACCCTTTGTAGAGTGTTTTGAAACATGAGCAATTTCAAGATTAGAATTTCTTCAGTATAACAATTTTAAAAGGCAAAAATTATAAATAACTTTATGATTCTCTGGAGCACATATCTAACATTAACCCAAGGATTACGTTTTAGACAATGGCAACACTTCACTACAGGCAATAGGTTGTTATTAATTCCCTTGCTATTCATTATAATACCTTGAGCTGTGGTGAACACTTTTGGTGGCAGTGATATGGGATATAATATGTAACTTCATTGGAATTCCATTGCTGTCAATGACAACCCTTTACAATAAACAGAAAAGTATTATTTATAAAAAGTACTAATAATTTATAAACACATGACAAAAAAGGAGAATATGTATTAGTACCTCATGGTAGTAGCCCCAGGACAAATAACCTATTCTAGATAAGAACTAAGAAATTGCCAATCAGCAATACCATTTAGTATCAGCCATCTTTGCACAGTTGTTGAACCTACACCGTGACCTATTGTGGTAATTCACCCTTCTTCCCAGAATCTACCAGACAACATGATGATGAAAGGAAATGAACTGTAAAACTGATTGCCCACAAATCCTGTGAAAATTGCATTGTGGTTAAAACTTAATAGCTCACCATTTGCTCAATATGAACTCAAGCTATTTGTCTGGCCTTGCTTCGGTAAAGGCAAATGACTGTGTGTTGGGTGAAAGGTTTGTGTTCTAGCTGTGATGACTGAAAGAGTTACACAAACTATGGTGTGTATTAGCTATAAGAGGTACCAAGTGTGGGATAACTAACTACTAGGACTACCCACTGCTAGTCCATAAATAGCATTTTTGGCAGCAGTGTCAATGAGTCAGACAGATTTTCTGCCTGACACAAGAACAATATATATGTCAATAAAATATCTTCAAAAACAAACATATTGGTCACGACATAATTACTAAGAAGTTTTTTATAATCCAGTCATGGAGCAGAAACAAGACCACGTGACTTGAGTGATTAATCATACAGCATCAACAGAGAATAGTCAAAAGAAACAGTTTGTAAACAATGCAAAATACACATTTGTTCATATTGGTATGTTCCTAAATCCATTCAGCTCAGTGGAAAGATTCCTATTGAATTCAACATACTTTGAATCTGGCTCAAACTATTTGGCAACCATGCAAACATTTACTGGAATTAGGATTGACTCACAATCAGGAAAATTGCTCTACATTTTCAAAAATTTACAGTGAATTATTTGACTAGTAACAATCACAGCTTAATGTAAACACTTAGACTGTTTTCAATATATCTTTTACAGAGATTAATCTGTAGCTGACACTGTAACATGACAACCAAACTATTACATCTAAAGCAGAGAAATATTTGAAAAATACCCTGGGTCCTGATATTTATGTATATGTTCAAAGAGTGAGAGTTGTTTTAACCGTTGTTAGAGTTATGTTAGTTATGAGATAATAAATAGTGACATAAACTGAGGAATTGCCTCTAATATGGTATTTTGGTTAAGACATTGGATTTGTAATAAAGAGATCTGGGTAGAGCAGAGCAGATAAATCACTTTCAATTTTCGTGGCTAAATGATGAAATGCGAAAGGGAAAAATCATTTTGTTTCTAACTGAAATTGATTTTTTTGTTTCATTTTTCTTGGCTAACAAGATTTTACTATGCACCAAAAAATATTCACCCAACTCTAGATCTGGGTTCAGCTTCCAACTCAGACACAAATGACATGTACAACTTTAGGGTACATCTACACTATAATACAAAAACAAAACAAACCCCCCCCTGCAGGACTAAAGCTACGTCTACACCACATTTTTTTGGGGCAGAAGATACTCAAATAGAGCTCTCATTTGCATATCTCACGCTCTCATTTGCAGATCCTCTTCAGATCCTTTTTGCAGAAGAGGTTTTTGCAATAAAAAGCCCTGTGTAGATGGGGCCATTTGTCGGGAAAAAAACCCCTTTTGTGCAAGAGCCCTTATTCCTCAAAAAATGAGGTTTACAGGCTCTTGCGCAAAAGGGCTTTTTCCAAAAAATGGCCCCATCCATACAGGGCTTTTTATCGCAAAAATCTCTTCCACAAAAAAGATCAGAAGAGGATATGCAAATGAGAGCATAAGATATGCAAATGAGAAGTTCATTTGCATATCTTCTGCCAAAAAAACCATGCAATGTAGACATAGCCTGAGTCTCAGCGCCTGAGTCAAAATTGCAGGGTAGATGTTCAAGCTCAGGCTGGAGCCTAGGCTGTGAGTCCCACTCCCCTCATGGGATTTAAGAGCCTGAGCTCTGTCCTTTTACACTTCAATTTTTAGCCCCGCTGCCTGAGCCCAGCAAGCCTGAGTCAGCTGACCTACGCTAGCCATGGCCATGCTGTGTAGATGTATCCTTAGGCTCCAGTCCTGCAAACCTTTATGCACATGGTTTAGTTTAAACATGTGTGCAGTGCAGTTTAGTGACAGTCAATGGGAATATACATTTACTCAGGGCAGCTACAGGATTGTCAAGCCCCTGGGCAATATGGGAGGGCCCCAGTTCCATGCTCCCGGAAGTGGTGGGACCTCGAGTGCGAGGGGTGGGGCTGGGGCAGCCAGCCCTCACTATCACCCAGACTGTGCAGCGCTGGCCCTGCTGGCCCTCAGAGTCAGCCGGAGTGTGCAGCCTAGGGCTCTGAAGCATACTGCCTAGCACTCCGGCAATGATTCTAAAAGGCTCGGGGCTTCAACCTCCGCCACTGCCACAGCAGCAGTAGTTGCAGCCAGAGCCCTGCGTCCTTTAGAATTGCTGGGCCTTGGGACAACTGCTTCCCTCCTCCCCTGGTTGGTGGGCCTGCATATATTGAATGTTAAGCACGTGTAAGCACTTGTAAAACTGGGGCTTTAATCCCTCCACGCCTCAGTTCCCCATCTGCAAAATGGAGATAATACATCCTCTCTCCTACCCATTTTCTGTCTTATTTATTTAGACAAGTTAAAACCTCTTTCACGGTGGGACGATTTCATGTGTATCTGTGTGCGTGAGCGTGTGTGTGTGTGCATGCAGTTCCTAGCACAGTGCGTCTTTGGTGGCCTTTAGGTGCTAGCAAAATACCAATTAAAAATGAATAACTAGTGTTAATAATGAATAATAAAAATAATAATAGCAGTAGCTTCAGTCAAATTTCCAAAATAATTTGTTGCTTAATGCAAAATGGTAACAGAAGCAAAGCAGCAGGATGTCAAGATAACAGTGAGCACAGAGAATACATACGTTAGAAGATTGTCTGGGATGCTGACTTAGTGTCTGAATACATTTAACAAAAAGAGGAGGGCAGTAAGTAAAATAGAACAAATACATATAATTCCTAATCCTCATAACACTTGTATCGTTACGGGAAATGTAAAAGCAAGTGTTAGAGCCAGAAAAAACAGAGAATTTGTTCTCCCAGTAAATTAATTTTGCTAGTACTTCTGACTCCATTTCATATTGGAGCAAATGGTGAGAGGAAAATAAAACCATCAAAAGTGGGAACAAATCTCTTTTATAGTGAGCTATATATTTCTTGCCCTCTTTGGGGTCTGCCTACAATCTCCTGTAGGATTTAGTATAACATATCACTGTAATATCTGATCATCTTATCTTTTTGAGTGTTTCTAATAAGAGGCAGCTGCGTCTCTAGAAGAAAGATCCCAAAAATATAGGAGGTGGTTGTTATGGAAAAATGAATACATCAATTATGTACCCAGCAAAAAAAAAGATAGAGAACAAATAGATATTTGTTTACCAATTAGTCAACACTGAGACAAAGTTTGTTCACCAGCAAAAACAAACAAAAAATTGTCAGCACACCTGTACATTTAAAAAAAATACACATATATAGACATAATTGGTGGGCTAAATATATGTAATCAGAGAATGAACTCAATTTAATAAAACCATTAGAAACAACTTGTCATGAGCTGTGAAGATATGCTCAGCTTAAATTTAGTATCGTCATAGTAAATAGTGTGTGTCTATGATTATATATATGACTGTATAATGTTTTTCTAAGCATCAGCTCATTGTTGTAATGATTACTGCACTGGCTTTGATATTTTCAAGGCTACTATTTGTAAACGTGTTAAAACTTTCTAAATGAAGACATTTAGCTAAAAAATAAAATCTTTGGTGAAAATCCTGGGAATTATATGCAAATGAAACTCTTTGCAGACTCTTCTGAATTCAACCTGATCCAAATACAAGAAAATATACTCATTTCCTGTTGATAAAGAGAAAGCTCTATATGGGGCAAAAGAGGGAATAAAGTGATTAGTAATATTTGGGAGAGAAATAGAAAAAAAAATTCTGAGAGTAGAGACAGGAAACACTAAAGGTTAAAGACTGAGAATTGACAGGCAGCCAAGAAGCATACTGAATGCAGAAGTCGATGTGAGGATTGCAAGGAATTGGCAGTCAGTGACTATGTTAGATGCCAAAAGAGAACACACAAAGAGAGTGAAATGAGTCAGAGCTTATAAAAGGAGATTTAATAAAGAAAACCCAGCACAAGGGGTTGGATTGAGAAAAAGGACGCAGGATCCAAGACTTACAGCTTTAAAAATGTAAGATAAATGTAGCTGGAAAACCCAATATACCAGATCCAGTCAACTGCTTGGAATGGTGGGATGAGTGTACAATGGAAACCATTGACAGTGAGCTTAGAAAAGGTAGAAATCGAGATATAGGAGAAATAGCTTGAAGGTCCAGATTGTTTCCATGCAGGGCAATTTGCAAACTGAAGGTTTGGTTATTAATTTATTTCTGCTTAGCTGTTCAAATCCCCTTGTCCTCACTCATGCAGAGCTGAGTCAGGGCTACAGCATATATTCCCTAGAAAAGCTCTTCTGAGGTGACGGGATTTAATAAGAGTTTTCACATGGAATAGAAATGCTTACTTTCTACCGGCAAAGAAGTCTGTTGAAGATCTGGCACAGCTTTGCTAATTATATGCATTGTGATTGTTCTTTAAAATGCAGATTAGAAATGAGGAGGAAAGGAAAAGGAAGAACATTCATAACTTTCACCTGTCTAACCCTGATAAGCAGGCTGCATTTTGTAAGCATTCCATACATGTTCATTTCAATATACATTTTAAGGTTACAGTTTCCTTTTTGTGTTCTGGATTATAATTAATCACCTCGCAGTTTATGCAAACTATTAATTTAGTTTGTCATTAAATATATTTCATCATTGGAAAGAAAAATTATGTTATTTAAACCTTATTTCTTGAACACGGTGAATTTTCTAACCTTCGGAAGTATAAACATTTACCAACAGAGAGTTCATAGGGCAAGATATTTTAATGAATTTTATTTGTAACTGCCTGTTATAACATCTCATCTTTGTTATAAAAAATAAATTTGGTTCAGATTTTATTGCTTCCCCTAATCTTGATGTTTAAAGTTCTTGTTAAGCTAAGGTGGTGAGAAAAGTATGGGATGGTGAGAGACAGCCTTAGGGTTAGTATATAAGTCAAAGATGACTATGGGACACTCTAATTAATGGATATGCTAATTTATTTCTCTGAGCACATGTATCTGACTGGCTGGCTGGCTTGCTTTGGAAGCAATATAAGCCCAGGAAAAATCAGAATCCACTCCGGGGCTAGGCAGGATCATGCAGAATTTCAACCCCTCTCTACCCTTCACTGGCACAGATCACCCTGAAGGCAAGGGGAAAAGGAGGGTGGAGGAAGACATGGCCAAGTATCCCTACTCTCCCCTCGCAGCAGCCCAGAGCATGATCAGCACAGTGTGGGAAGTTACTGTGCAACAGCCTCTTAGGGCTGTTGTGGGCTTATCTCCACTACATTGTGGATCAACACTGCAGCAATTGGTCCACCAGTCATCAATTAATCATGTCTACTGAGATGTGATAAATCAATCTCTCCTTGATGATAGTACTCTTCTTGTCCTAGCAGAGTAGCTAATGTTGATGGAAGAGCAGTCCCTGCTGACCTTACCACACATACAAGATGCTGCAGTAAGTACGTTGACTTCTGCTACGCTATTTGTGTAGCTGAAGTGACGTAGATTGACGGCGAGGGTTAGTATAGACAAGATTCTTGTGCTCTTTGGGTGCATGGCTCCACACCAAAGCACTCGCCTCCCCACCACTCCTCACTTTACAGACATAATTTAGCTCCCACAGTTTAGGGAAGAGATAACTAGTCCACAGAAATAAGGGTCTCCTGAACCTATTTTGACAAAAGATATGAACCAGGCTTTCTGGAAGTTCTAACACTTCAGGTAAATGACTATTGTCATTTCTGGTTTCCAGCAAAGAATCATCATATATATTCTTTTTGGCCAGGATCAGATGGAGAAGGGCCAAAAATCTTAAAAACAAACAAGAAGAAGAACAGGGAAGGGGAGTGGAAGCCTCAGAAGCAGCTTGTCTCCATGACTTTCAGGCTAGAATCACAAGATAGAGAATTACAGTTTTTACAAGCATCAGAACTTCTGGATGCTCAGTCAAACCAAATCTAAACTACAAATGTGTTTGGTGTTTGCCCATGTAAGGGTCATAGTTTAACAAATGGCAAGATGTCAGGGGGATTTGCTGCAAAATAAGTGAGAGCTGAATAGAGCAACCCTCTCTCAAAGTAGGAGACTAAATAATAGCAGAATATGGCTGTAGGGCTGTAAGTCTATATACCTCCAAGAGAATCACTGAAACATACAGCACATGCAAAAGCAGGCCAAGTATTTCTAAAAACTTATTTGAGACTCAACACAAATGGATTTGTATTCTATTAGAAATAACACCCTTCTTTTCTGATACAATTATTGAAATTGCCACTAGACAGAGCTGTTTATCAGATTTTTAACCTCTGAAGTGTTTTTGCCTCAGGATCAGAAACACAAAGCACCAATATGCAGAAAATCCAAGGAATGTACCATATTATGGATTCCTTCCAGGAAAAAAAATTCACATGACTGTAGTAACTACAGTTTACTTTTTAAATCACACCCTAATCACCTTTGGTTGGTGGAGGAAGGAAACTTGTGAGCTTCAGAGATCTAGCTATACTTGCAACAAGTGCTAACCCTTTAGCAATTTGTCCCACCTTGTATTTAGCTATGCCAGTTGGACTACCTTTTCTAGATCTGACAAAGAATTCCCTTCTCTCTCTCTCTCTCATATCCTGAGACCAACAGGGCTACAACACTGCAAATAAAAATCACATCACTTTGTCTGGCAAGGCTACATTTGAACTTACAAAAACCTTCAGCAACTCACTGAGTACTAACTACAGTAAGATGACAAATGAGTTAAATTCTGTGGTTCCACCCCCACTCCTCATGGTAAATGTATATCTACTGGGGTTGAAAAAAATTGTTAGGACTGAAAAACATTGTGATAAGAGATATGTTTATTACTTACTTTCAGCTACATTTTGCCAGAAAAATCTTTATATGATACAAATAAACAAACATAACAATACAGAGGACCTTGTAGAATTGCTGTCACTGAAGCTAGGCAACACAAATTAAGGCAGACATAATTAACGTGACATTTGCGAACATGCAATAAGTCTGAAAGCTTAGTTAACTGTTTAAAATACTGTTACAATTTCATCACTAGATGGCAGTATAGCTTATTACACATACCTTATCATCCCCATGTTTTACCTCTCTCTTTTGAATAGTAGTTCCTCTGGAGCAATGGTCACCAACCAGTTGATCAGTATCTATCAGTAGATCTTGGAGCCCCTGACAAGTGATCCTAACTGGTTTGGCTGGGAGGCTATCAAATGCCTGCACTTCAGCTGCCCCTCCCCCCACTGCCCTGATGCTCCTGACCAGGCCCTCAGAACTGCCCCCTGCGAACTTCCTGCTTGTGCAGAGTGGGGGAGACAAGCAGGGGGGGATGTTGATGTCACTCTGTTCCCTTCCACTGTACCCCATCTTCACAGAGTGAGGAGGGTGGGGCCTAGATATTTGGGTTTGAGGTAGATCCTGGACTGACAAATTAAAAAAAATGATCTTGTGCTTAAAAAGGTTGGAGACCACTGCTCCAGAGGCATGGAGGAGAAGGGGAGAATTTAGAATCATTACTTTAAAACAACACAAAAGTTTGCATCTTTGTTTGCATATTTTATTCTTTAATAAGGCAAACCTTGTTGTTTTCCACTTTTGTGCAGTTTGTAACATACAAGTAATGATCATTTTTTTCAATTGATCCAAAATCTCTATTCTAAGTGTTGGGTACCTGCTGGTTTATAATGAATGACAGGCAGGGATTAAAGAATAGTATGTACAGCTATATGTAAAGATGACACAGAGAAGGCAAAACTCCAGCATCACTCATCATAAATGCCCCCTTTCCCACAAGACCAACTGTATTATTGTCAATGTCCTTCTGCTACTCATACCATTAATGTTTGCTGAGTAATTTAAAGGACTCCTATCAACAGTAATCACTTCCATCTTGACAGTAATTTGATTTGATAAACCATAGTAATTAGAGATGGCTTTCTAATTTTTGTGACACTGAAATTTTAAAGGGATTTTTTTTTAAAAAGCCACAGAGTCTCTTTCTAGGAAGGGTTTGGCCCAGACGTGTTGGGTTTATTTCCAAAAGTGCTTTAAAAACACATATTCTATATATATTCTAAATGTCAATCAATCTAGACCTCCATTTAAACACCGGAACTCCTGCTCAGAAATCCAAGCAGCAGCACTGTACTAGTGCAGGCCCAGCAAAAAGGGAAAAGGACCATTCTGACTCCACCATTCAAGATGAATAAAATACACAAACTACCCAAATACTTGAAGCCTGATTCTGCTCTGGCATTGGATGAAGGCGGAAGGTTTCAAAGGAACCTAAGGAATTTAAATGAGTAAATCTCACTGAACATCTCATTGAAGCTCCCTTCCCAAAAGGGTAAAATGGGTTTAAGTGAGAAGAAATCAGGTCCATGGGAATTATTATTTGGTAAGAGCCTTTGAGGTGCCTAAGGCTATACAGTCAGTGCTGTATATTGCCTCAGGCTCTTGTAATGTAAGGGCTCAGTTTTCCCACTGTTACTCAAACTGACTAGGATGCCAGCCACTCCCACAGTAATGTAAATAAACATGGCATAGCCTGGTCTTTAGACTGGTTTCCTGGCCTTCCTCCCAATTTAATCTGTTGTGTGAGAGCAGAGTCAGGCTTGCTGTGTTTGTTGTCCCTAGTGCAATAATGAAGTTTGCCCATCTAGGCCTTTCTGTGGGTGTGATTTTAGATAGAGGAACAGGATAGAAATTCCACTTTTGCTGAGAGGAGGAAACATTCCTAAGCTGATCTCTGGCTCAAGTCACTCTATGAAATCATGGCCGGGGGGGCGGGGAGGGCAGGGAGGTTCGCCAGCTCTTGAGTCTCAGTCTGCAGTCGCCTTACAATCCAGATTTTGATCCTGTTATTGTCAGCAAACAATGTGACACTGAAATCAGTGGAGCTAGTCATGGAGTAAGCAGTTATATCTCTACATTTACATTCCTTATCAAACCACATCTGGCTGCCTCCGGATGGTTTAATCAATTGCTTTTAAAACTATCACAGATTTCAGGCCCACTTAGCATGCAGACATAACATACAGGCTGTGAGCTCGGCTTTCCAGGACTTAATACAGAAGTGATTCAAAATCAGGGCTGTGTGCCTGAGGTGCATCCTTAGCTCAAAATAAGCTACGACATTTGAGCTACACGAATTGTGTAGCTTATTTCAAGTGAATTTCAGAATAGTTTATTCTGTAATTTTGAAATAAACTGCTATTCCGAAACATCCCTTAATCCTCGTGGAACAAGGTTTAGGGGGATGTTGGAATAGCATGACTTATTTTGAAAGATATTTTGAAACAACGGGCTCATTTCAAAGACGGAGAATAGCTATTTTGGGATACCGGAAGTATCCTGAAATAGCGCTGCAGTGTAGATGTACCTGTGTGTGGGGCAGGAAAGGAGAGAAAATAGGAACCAAGGGCCCATAGCAGATCACTACTTCCTGCTGCAAGGGACAAGCAGGAAAGGGGCCCATTATCTCAAAAAAGCAAGACTCTCTCTTTGTACCACAGTTGGAAGACAGCTAGATTTCAACCTTGCCCAGGGCAGAGTGCCAAAGTGCAGTCTAGCCCTTAGTACATTAGACACAGTTAATTTATTTTATTTACCATTTTCAGCAGAAAGAATAAAGCTCCTGAACTCAGTGGTATTTCTAGGCTCTATTGCTTCATGTATTAGTCACTTTCCCCCCACCACCATTACAGGCATTTTTAATTTACAAATAATTAAGGATTGGCAACTTTTTCAATATGTAGCTGTGAATGGTCACATTGAGGTGGGGTTAAAAGACCATAAGCAATCATCCTTTTTTTCTCTGAAGCTCATCAGTTGTTGGGTCTTAAAGACTTGTGTACATATATGTGTATGAGAGAGAAAGAAGCATCCTCAGACATATGAGAAAAAACACAGCATGAAAGACACAGACAAGGGTGTGAGACAGTCTATAATGCTGGAAGATTGAGTTGACAGTATAATTGGGCAAGTGAGCCTGTGGCATAATTAGTGGAAGTAAAAACATCTGTGGGAAAGGACCAGATGTAATAGGACACCTAATCTGTATTAATCGTAGAGCTGTGATAGCCAAACCTGCCTAATAGAAAACATTTAGTTTTTAATAGAAACAAATCTAGCCAACCCCAAGAGCTAAAATGTCCTTGTCAGAAATTAGAGCAGCACTGAAATAAATACATAATGTGGAAAATATTCAATTCTACTATAGATTGCACCTCTATAAACCGGAACGTTCTGGTCCAGGGGGGACGGGTGGGAGGAGGGGGAAGCTGAGAAGGCTGGCGCACAGCTCAGCTGGGTGACAGGGGTAGAGAGCTGGGGAGACTAGTGCGTGGCTCAGCTGGGCTGTGGTGGGGAGGAGGGAGTTGGTGAGGCCGGTGCAGGGCCCAGCTGGGCTGGGGGTGCATGAAGCCTGGCATGTGACCCAGCTGGGCTGCCAGAGGAGCTGGCAAGCCTGTTGGGGTGGCAGGGCAGGCGGTGGGATCAGGAGCAAAGAGTTCAGAAATGACATCCCTGGTCCAGCAAAATCCCTCAATGGGGACCAGGCAGGTCCTGAGGGTGCCGAACAAGGGAGGTCCAACCTGTAGTCATCTTCAGAAGAGAAATCAAACTTTCCCTCATTCCCATTACGTATCATTTCACTATGGTAACATGGGTTCCCCCAAGTTTTCAAAGTACAATATGATTTAAGAACAGAAATAATGTGTTGTAATTTATCAGCTGCTATCAATTCTCAGTCTCTTGTTGTTTAGATTGGCTAAGTTGCATGGGCATAACAAAACCATGACACTGAATTCTACAATACATTCCATCTGAGGAGCTCCAACTTTATGAACGCTAAGCTAGTTAAGTGACTTTATTAAAATGGCTTTGTGGGGTTCCTTATTCCTTAGTTCTTTCTGATTCCATATCAAATGTGCTTATTTTCCAAGTTAGCAAAAGTTATGTTTAACTGCCAGTCCAACAATCCTCTGCTGGGTTCCTCTGAGTGTTCAGCTGGTTCTATCCATCTCACACCAGCACAAACAAGAGAGGACCTGTAGGCCAAATTAATGAGATACATCAGTGCACTCTGGTGTCTTCATATGATACCTGCAGCGACACCTGAGTAATCTCACTGTTTTTAAGTGGGTCACTGATGGAATTTTAAAAATACACTAGGGCAGCTAGTACAGAACTTCTGCTATTGGCTTTGACACATGAGTTGTGAAGAATCCATCTTGACTGTCAGAACTCAGGCAGCTGGTGAGATTGGTGATGTCTTTTTAATTTCAACTTTCTCTGAACATTTGAGTAACTGAGATTGACTCAGAGGAATAGTTACAGAAAACAGGTTGCAAAATCATGCACGAGCATTGATGGAAGGCAAATTTCAAATACATTAAACTCTGTGTGTGAGAGAGATGCTCTCCTTGGGTGTTTCTGAGACACCAAGGATAAAAATTAATACTTTTAGAATTTAAAAAGTGATGTTTAAAACCTTTAAATATGTAGTAGTGACAACATTCATTATTTATAACATGAACAAAAGGAATCTCATTCAGGGGTTGATATAACACATACTCCATTTCTTGTCCTCCTTCCTGTTCTGGTCTCTCTTTCACATACTCCCATATAAGAGACATAAAGAATTGAAGGTTACTGACCACTCTGTGGTCACTTCACTAAGGGCATATCTACTCTAGGAAATAATTTCAAAATAAGTACAATCTAAATAATAATTCCCAAAATAACAAAATAGCATCAAAATCAGTGAGAATTATTTTGAAATAGCGTGTCCACACTGATTGGAGCCATTCCTTCTTTGCCTCCTCCCTCTCAGGATATAAAACAGACACAGTGTGCTCTGATTGCCCTTGTGGATGCCACAGCACTGACAACATGGAGCCGGAGATGCTGCAACGTAGTGCCAGGCTCGCAAGCCTTGTGCTGCACCTCCTGGCACAGCTCATCCAGACTGCCCACATGCTGCTCCAGCAGGACAATGCTGTGGTCATTGGGCTCACATCACTGAGCACACACTTAAGCAGACTTCTGGTTATCATCATCAACAGAGACAGAAACCTGTCCAGACACCATGGCAGTAAATCCTGACCCTACTCTACCAGTGACCTGACAACACCCCAACCTCATGGAGGCCGATGTCAGGCATATCCTGGCCAGACTTGACGATGATGGGGGGGAGGTGACTGCCCTCCCCCCTGGATGGCATCAAGCTGCTCATAGTAGTGGCACGTGTGAGGTGCTGCCCCAGAGCATCCTCTCTGCTCCCTGGCCTTGTAGGCCTTCCAGAGCGCCTTGATTTTCATCTGGACCTGGTTGAAGGTCCAGGTGTGTCCTTTGTTGGCCAGACTGGCAGCCATCCAGCTGTACATGCCGGCATTGCGCTTTCTGATGCGGAGATCCTGGAGGATGGTCTCATTGCTCCAGACCTTGATGAGGTCCAGGATCTCTGTATCAGTCCAGGCCAGTGCTCGCCTGCATCCCTGGCTACGGGCAGCTGAGAGTGCTGTGGCAGTGCTGGCAGCCATGGGGGGGCTCAGAGGGAGGGCTGGAGTCTGCCATGGCTCCGTCTGTTGAGGCTGTATGTCATGGGGATGGCAAAGCTCTTCATGTGCCACAAGCCCTTCTCTAGCAGCCTGCTTCTTTAATCTCTGCAGAAGGAGGGGAGCAGTGGAGCTGTAGCCAGAGCGGCCACAGGGGCAGCTGTGAGAAGCCTCTGGAGGCCAATTATTTCAAATTAGCAGCACTGGATCGTCTACACTAATGCTATTTTGAAATAATTGTGAAGTTAGCATTATTCACTGAGGAAAGCAGGAGTACAGATTTTGAATTAACCAGATCTTTATTTCAAAACAGGTTTGGTAGTGTGGACGCTCTGCTTGTTATTTCAAAATAAGGGGGTTTCAAGGGAGCCTCAGAGGTGGTATGTGGCAGGTGCATGTGGCCTTTTTCTTGCAGTGCTTGTGTTTGCCATTGTGCTTTGGAAATTATGGAGGTTAGAAATGATGGTCTCTGTTTGGGTTAGCTGTGCTTTGGAAGTCCTTGTACAGTCTTAGAGATGCTCACAGAGGTTATCTGGTAGTGAGCAGGATACTAGTCCCCTCTACATCCTTGTTAGGCTGTTCTGAGACTGGATGACATTATGCTAAGGTAGAAACGAGGAGGCAAAGAATGGTTTATCCAAAAGGCAAAGGGCAGACCAACGAGACGCATTGCAAAGTTATTCATCAAGATGATCCCCCCAGAAGTGCTGCAGGAATGGAAGGATGCTTGCAAGCTATTCTAAGGGAACTAGCCAATTAGCCTGTCATAAGACGGGATTTTCAGGTCTCTCCTCCACATTGGTCTTCTCTCCTGAGCCTCCCTCCCGTCTCTCGCTCTGTTTCTCTCTCTCCTCCTCCTACTGCCTCCCCCTGTCTCTCTCAGCTCTCCTCCGCCTTCTACCTCTCTCTCTGTCTCTTTCTTTCTATTCTCCCCCTCCTGCCTCTCACTCTCCCTTTCTCTTCTCCTCCTCCTCCTGTCTCTCACTCTCTCTCCGCTCCGTCTCTCTCTTTCTCTTCTCCCCCTCCTGCCTCTCACTCTCTCTCCGCTCTCCTCTGTCTCCATCGGGGATGCATGCGCCTGGGTAAGTCCGGCTCCCCACCGGCCGATTCCCTCTCCCCGCCCCCCACCAGCCAGTTCCTCCTCCTGATTTCCCACGGCCAGCCTCGCTGCCCCCGACTCCCACCCCCCGACCAGCTTTGCTTCCTGCTGGCCAGCCCCGCGGCCTCCAACCCCACCCCTGACCAGCTTTGCTTTCCGCCAGCCGCCCCTCCCCCATTCTCCCCTGGCCAGCTACGCTGCCTCTGACCCCCCACCCCAGATCTTCTTCCCACCCCCACCCCCCTCCTCCCAGCCAGCCCTGCTCCTCTCCCGGCCGATCCCTCCCCCCTCCGGCCCCCGATCAAGGGTGTTTGGGGTTTTTTTTGTGACATACATGGCCAGGGGGCAGGGCCGTGTACGTCACCACCCCACCCCCCTTCCCCTCCCGCCATGGCACTCGGCTGAGTTCTGTGCCGCTCAGCCGGGCCGCTGCGGGAGAGCAAGCGGCCGTTTGGGCTCCCCCGCGGTGGCCTGGCTGAGCGGCGCAGAACTCAGCTGAGTGCCACGGTGGGAGGGGAAGTGGGCAGGGTGGTGACGTACACAGCCGGGCCCCACCCCCTGGCCGTGTACATCAGAACTCAGAACTCAGCTGAGTGCCACGGCGCGAGACAACAGTGCCCCCCAGAGGTGACTCGTAATGCTACAGCGTTACAGAGTCACAGACATTGTGCTACTATATATATGATGACTGGGCAGCTGTTCCCCTTAATGCCCAGATGAAAATGAAGCCATTTCAAGTTCCACTGTTTCTCCCCAGGCAGACATGGTGAAAGTGCACAGAAAAAACAGACAGGGTTCATCTGAAGCATTCCCAGGTCCCAGTTTCTCTCTGTGTAAGCCTGTGAGTAGTCAGTGAGCACTTTGCTATTCCTAAGGTAAAGTTCTTTTCCCATGAGAATACATGTTACAAGTGATTTTACCTCAGGGGGGAGCTGTAGTTTTGGTACCTTTCTGAGCCTGCAGTGTTCACTTCTACCTTGTGCAAAATGAGAATACTAGCCACACTTTTCCTGTAGCCACGTCTCAAGAAAACATTTGGATTTTGAACAACTGAACAGGACGATGGCTGTGGCTGCCATTTTGAGCTGGCAAATGAGATTGCGGGAATCTTTGAGGAAGCAGCATATATACTGGGAGATAAAGGAAAAGGGGTGGATAGGCAGATTTCCTCTATGGCAGATATTTCAAAATGGATGATTGTGTGATGCTAAAGCCCTGACTAGGGATGTTAAATATTGGTTAATGGAATAGTCGATTAATCTCATGAATTCTTATCGGTTAGTTGACTATTCTATAGTCCCCGGGCAGCCCCTGTTTGCGTTGGAGGGGTCTGAGCTTCTGGACCCGGCACGAGCTGGAACTGAGCTGAGCTGCCTGCCTGCCTGACTGGCTCCTAATACACTTTAAATGCAGAGCCACAGCGCGGGTAGGTCCAGGACCAGGGCCGGCTTTAGGAAGAGTGGGGCCCAATTTGAACAGAATACACAAATATCAGAAGTAAATCTGATCAAAATGTATATCGATATAGTTGAACGTTTTCAAACAAAAATGCCATCCTTTATTATGCAAAATTTTACACAAAATTCAATCAGTTGCCTTAAGTGTAGGTCAAATATTTTCAATTGCAAACTATCCAATATTTTCAATAAAGTTTAAAGTTTGATTTTTAAAAAGTTACCAAAGAGTATTGCAGTTTTCTGTTACATCGATTTACTTTTTAAATAGCAAAAATGGAGTCTTTGTTAAGAAAATGTCAGTTCTGTGGTCAAATTCCAGTCCTTAGTGATTTCAGCACCAATGATTTCACTAGGTAATATGGTACCACACCACCATTGCCTCCTTTGCACTGCCCTTCAACACATTGCCTGCATGTTGAGTCCAAGGTCAGTCTACACAAGATTTTATCAATGATTTTTGCTCAAGCAATCACTGAGACAAGACAAGGACTCTCAGTTGATTCTAGTCAGCTCTGCCTTTAAACACTGGATGTAAAGTGTCAGATATACACCACCAGAAATAAAACCTGTTTCCATCTTCTGTGACTGTTAGATGTGACTCACTATCCTCTGCTTAGTGTTCAAGTTATGGTAGACCCTAAGCCAGGTCATATTAAGTTCAGGTCTTTTACCTTTTAATCATACAATATAGATAACAACATTTCATTCTCCGAGCTCCAAGACTTAAGTGAATTTCAACCCAAAAGAGCCAAAATTGATCACCTTGACACAGCAAGTGTGTCTACTGATCTCTGTGGCAAAGTAGGTATGTCTATATAAATAAGGTCTGCTCGTGAAGCCTTTTCCAACAGCTGATTAACAGATGGCAGTAGATAGCTCATTCAGACCACTGGCTGATAATAGTTAGTCACCCTGACCAGTCATTAACCATAGTCATGGACTCACCCTACTCTCCATTGTCTCTATGATTCTCTGATGACCTGTGACAAAAAAGGAGGGTGGAAAGGGAAACTGAAGGGAGAGACCTCTCTAAATTCACCAATCAAAGAGCAGTATTGCCAACCCAAAAATCACAAGGAACGCCTACACAAAGTTATGAGAATGGTCTACAAATCATACGATTTTTTAAAAATAAAACATGTTGGATTTTTATTGGCCTTTTGTTTCTTGAGTATTTAGGGTTCATGTTTTAAAGCTTTCCTCCTTAGCTGTAAGGCCCAGAAGTATAGAGAATTTTTTTTAAATGAAAGCTGAGATTTCTACATAATCAATTGACTCCAGGGCTTTAGAAAACCACCAAATGTTTTGAGACTCATGGTAAAACAATGGAGGAATTCTTGTGAGCCCATGCTTTGCCCACAGTATAAATAAAAAAACCCAACAATATCTTCTCCACTAAACATCCTAATGAGATACTGCAAATGGTAAACTGAATTCAACAGCTCCTGATATGAACAGGTATCAACCTAGTTTTTCATATTTGAGATGGGTTACCAGGAATCATACATGACAATATGAAATCTTTCCACTTTCAAGTCAGCATATTCACAAAGCACCTATAATTTTGATCCATGCATTTATTGGATAGTGAAAGAGAAAGGAGGGGAATTAGTATAGATAAATGTTCAAATTAAAAAAAAAAAAGCCTGAAGGAAGTAGGACTGGGCTCCTACATCTCACGTTCAGAACTGACTAGGACACTTATGACCAGATTTTCAAAGGTGTGTAAAGATCAGATAGATATCTTTGAAGATCCGAGTTGGCAACTGTCTCTTTAGGAGCTTAATTACCTTTGAAAATCTGAGCTTAGATTTCCAAGTCCAATTTTCAAAAATGACTTTAGTCACTCAAGTGCTTTTGAAAATTTTAACTGGGGGCCTAAAGAGACAAAAATAGACAAAAGGCAGGAGATATGGTATTCCTTTTAAAAACGTGTGACATCTATTTTTAACTAAATTTTATATTATTTTTCTCCCAGGGGCAACTGACCCCTCCGGCCCCCTCCACGCCACTGCCCCCCCCCCCTGCAGATCTATCATCTTATGCATGTGCAAGATCTGTGAGAGCCGGCCCATGAATCTGCAGTTAGTGTCTGTGGCGCCTGCTTCTGGGTGGTGTCTCAATGCTGCCACATTCACCTTTAAAGAGGGGGCTTCCCAAAGCAGGCCCTTGCTGCTGACCCCCAAGGCATCCACAGGTCCAGTCTCCGTTCAATGGGCCCACTTCCCAGGGCTCATTGATCTTGATTCTGGCTTCCATCCCCTCTCCAACCTTTGCAACTGCCCAGAGGTGCTCACCTTCTGCCTTATATATTCCCACCTCATTCACCCCACAGGGACAGTCTCTGCCTCACTTGTCCTAGGGACTATTCTACCAAGACATAATACAAAGTTTCCATGTAAAAGGACTCACTACAAAGCTAAAAACTTCAATGAGAGAATGATTAATACAGAGACGTGTCTATATCTGCTGCAGGGAGACACCTCTGCCTGCCTCCACCCCTCTCCCCCAGAGTCTACAGCCCCATTGCAAAGCGGGGGAGTGGAAGGCAAGAGGCTGAGGCCCATCAATGGGACTGAAGCAGTCATGAGCAAGCCATGCCTGGGAGCCATTCTCCTGTCCATTGCTGGTGCTGTGTTGCTTCAGGCACGCTGAAATGCAGCCACCTCTAGGGTGGGCTGGACAGCTGTTTAACACCTGCACAAGGTTTCAGGCAGGGGGCAGTGTGGGCTGCCTTCCTGCAGAGCCCCCATCAGAACTACTGTGCCCTCCTGGCTTAGGAAAAGAATAAACAGGAGGACTGGAGATTAACCTGCCCAGTCTCACGTCCTCTAGGCAGGGAATGAGCCATCTCGGATCTTCAAAGATATCTATCTGATCTTTACACACCTTTGAAAATCTGGTCATAAGTGTCCTAGTCAGTTCTGAGAGCAAGAAGACAGGTGTCAGTGGCATAATCAGCATACCAGGAAATCCCAATGGGTCTTCTGTGGCTGCACATTGTCACAGTCTCCTAGCTCACCTCTGCCAAAAATTGCAGTAGGGCACCTGGAACAGAAGCTAGCATGGCAGTACAGCATAACAGTCACACAACACATTGTAAATAGATGATGTACCTTTGATAGAAATCATGATGATATCGAGGAGGCAGATCCTATCTGGGAATTGGGCTCTCCTCCTCCTTGGCTGTTGTCAGGGTCCGGATCCCAAGAGAGATCCTTGCACTCTGGGGATAGCTCTTCACTGGCATCCTTGTGTTTATTCTCCAGTGGCTTTTCCTTGGAGTGGCACAGCAGATTGCTAGTGGGGTCCGCAACATTCTTGAGTTTGGTGCAACTGATTAAAGTCTTATTCGGGTCATCATAAAATGGACAGGTCACATTTTCTGCTGGATTTTTTCCTGGCCTCCTTGGTTTTAGCCCAAGATGTTTGCTCTTTGTCCTACACTGGTAGTGTTCAGTTTGCAATCCCCATAGACGTCTGCTTAGCAATGTCCACAAAATAATCTTTATTTCAGTGGGTAGTCCCAAGTCGTCTTCTCAGACAGTGATGGTATCTGGGCTCAGCATGGGTACAAGCAACTGCTCAAGGAACGTTGTAAGGCTTCTAGAGCAATAATGCGTCAATATGTATATCCAGGAGTTAATGGGTAAATTCCAACTCTGTATCGGTTTTTAAAGGGAACTGAGGAATCCAGGTCATTTGACACCAGACCAATGCAGAGTATTCAAACTTGGGTCACTTTGAAAGAAGATTCAAAAGTCTACAATAAATGTGGAATTAGCTATAATGAGCTGTGTTGTGTATAAACTAGTAGTGTTTTCAAACTAGATTAACTCAATTAAATCCCCATATAGCACAGGCTGATGTTGCAGTCCTTGCTCACTGATATCTATGCCCTGGTCTACAGTAGGGAGTTATTTTGAAATAACTCCCCTTATTTTGAAATAACAAGCAGAGTGCCCACACTACCAAGCCCGTTATTTCAAAATAAGGAGCTAGTTATTTCAAAATAATAACTCCTGCTCTCCACAAGGAATAACACTTATTTTGAAATAGTTATTTCAAAATAGCTGTAGTGTGGTTTCGAAGTAACTACTCCCCAGAGTCATTCAAAGTAATTACTTCCCAATGCTTCCTGGGGCTTTAAGTCGAGGTAGCGTGTCTACATAAGGGAGCCTGCCTCAGACGAATTTCAAGGCTTCCCTGTAGTCAGGGCACGTATAGTTATTTTGGGAGTTATTTAATTTAATTTCCTGGCATAGACATGCCATATAGGAGTTTTGCCATTGAAATCCTGGCTCGTCTAAAGTCACTTTGAGTTTTTAATCTTAATGACCACATATTCCTACCATCTAATTTTACAAGACAAATGTAAAAGCAGCGCTTAATCCTTGCTGCCAAAGCCATTTCCACATACAATTTTTTGAAAAATGTATTTAAAATGATGACTCCGTAATGAAAGAAAAGGAAAATAAATAAATAAACAAATAAATAAATGCCCAGGATATTTACAAGCTCTGAGGCAAATTTAGATTTCAGATATGCTGGCTCTGTTGTATTGCCAGAAAATGTCACAACAGAAGGCTTTGTTTATTATCATTGCTTACAACAATATCTCAGGAGTGAAAATTAAGTCTATCTGAAGTATGTCTCATTCTTCATTTGGGATTAAATTATTTTTCAAAAGCTGATCAAAGCACAAGGGTAACTAAACAAATATACTCCTTTGCATGCTAACCAGAAGAAAAATGTCTAGTGCTAGTTCTGGCTCTTTCATCAAATGCCTCCATCTTGACATCATTATATCGGATGGTAATGTATACCCCTATTAAGGCATAGTCCTGCATTTAATCCATCTTGCATGACCAAAATCTATGTCCCCAAAATGCTGAATTACCTGTAAGGAAGTAAACCTCTCAGAGATAACACCGTACTGATCCTCTGTTGCTTTACAACATTAAAGCTCTGATAGTGTTGAAATCACCAGCTCACAGTTTACAAAGTGAAATGATGGAGAAATGGGATTTATGTGTTTTTTTAAGCAGTGTACTATCGACTTGTTTGCCTTGTAAAAAAGAGGTTCTGAAATACCTTCCATGATAGATCACTCCAGTTGGCAGCACTAGGAGTAGAGAACTTGTTTTACCAAATTCAAATCCCATCCAAAAACCATGGGGCCATGTAGGGGATCCCCTCCATGCCCGAAGGGGTCCCCCCCTTTTCTGTAGCCCTCCCCACAATGGTGAGGGCCCCCCCTTGAGGTACTTACAGTATTTATCGTCTCCGCTATATATTTCCCCCTCTCTTCATGTATAACCGCGCCTGAGGAGAGGGCCTTTTGCCCCTCGGGGATTACACTGGGGTAGGGGGACCTGGACCCGCCCTCTCCACCGTGTCCCGGCCCGGAGCCCTGGGGAGGGATTACAATGCTATCCTCTCCCTACTGGTTGACGGGGTGACCACCCATAACACGTCAACCCACGAGCCTTGAAGTCCTGCTCCGAGCCACTTCCTACCCTGCCGATGGTTTTTCTTACCCCCACGATAGGTCCTCGGCCCATTCGTCCCACTCCCCTGTGAGTCCCCCTGATTCTGGCTCAGGCTCGCTGTACCGAGGCTGTCATGGGTCTTGGTCCATTGGGGCGCCTTCCCAGCTGCCGGTTCCGGAGCTCTGTCACTCGGGTTCTTCCCCTGAGCCCTCACAGTCGGCTCTCCTGTATTCCTGGGAGCTGCCACTGCTGAGACTCAGCTCCCCACTTCTGGCACGGTGGCCGTCATTTTTAAAGCTGGCGGCGCACTGCTGACGTGGCCACCGGGCGCTCCATGCTGCGCCTAACTCTTCCCCCTCCTGCCATCCCTCCCCTAACGGGGTTCCTGGGCAACCTAGCATGCCCACGTCTGTGCCCTCCTCCTGCCCTGGTTCCTGCCGGCTTTCTGCCAGTGTGTAGGGTGACGTTCCCTGGTGACCTGGGATGCCCGTGCCGGCGCACTTCTGCAGGTGCGACTCTCCCCGGCTGTCCTTCGGAGTGCGGGGCTTGCCTGCCCCGTCGCCCGGGCAACCCGGAACGCCCGCGCCTGAGTATCCCGGCTAGAACGGCTCTCCCCGGCTGTCTGTCGGAGTGCAGGGCTTGCCTGCCCCGTCAGAGGCCATATTATCAGGTGGTGTAAATAGGCATTGTGCTATTGACTTTAGCAGTGTGAAGCTAATTCATAGCAGATGAGAATCGGCATGAAGTATGAGGCATTACACAACTCAGCTTGATCCCCAATGAACAAAAGATTGAACCTCAGCTTAAATGCTCCCACCCCACAAGTATTCAGGGTAAGGATTATAGCTGCCTGGAAGTAGAGTAGAAAGTCTTTTGGATGGGAATGATTCCTCAACAAAGTTGTAATACTCAATGGCACCCTAAGCCTGAGTGTGGAACTTCTGCAATCATAGAATCATAAAGCTGGAAGAGACCTTAGAAGGCCATCAAGTCCAGCCTCCTGCCCAAGGCAGGACCAATCCCAATTAAATCAACCCAGCTAGGGCTTTGTCAAGCCGAGACTTAAACACCTCTAGGGATGGAGACTCCACTACTTCCCTAGGTAACCCATTCCAGTGCTTCACCACCCTCCTACTGAAATAGTTTTTCCTAATATCCAACCTGGAACTCTCCCACCGCAACTTGAGACCATTGCTCCTTGTTCTGCCATCTGTCACTACTGTGAACAGCCTTTCTCCAGCCTCTTTGGAACCTCCCTTCAGGAAGTTGAAGGCTGCTATCACATCCCCCCTCACTCTTCTGCAGACTAAATAGACCTAAACCCCCTCAGCCTCTCCTCATAAGTCATATACTCCAGTCCCCTAATCATTTTGGTGGCCCTCCCCTGGACCCTCTTCAATGCGTCCACATCCTTCCTGTAATTGGGGGCCCAGAACTGGACACAATACTCCTGATGTGGCCTCACCAGAGCCGAGTAAAGAGGAATAATCACTTTTCTGGATCGACTGGCAATGCTCCTCTTAATGCAACCTAATATGCCATTAGCCTTCTTGGCTACAAGGGCACACTGTTGACTCATATCCAGATTCTCATCCACTGTAATCCCCAGGTCCTTTTCTACAGAACTGCTACTTAGCCAGTTGGTCCCCAGCCTGTAACAATGCTTGGGATTCTTCCGTCCCAAGTGCAGGACTCTACACTTGTCCTTGTTGAACCTCATAAGATTTCTTGTGGCCCAATCCTCCAATTTGTCTAAGTCGCTCTGGACTCTATCCCTGCCCTCTAGCGTATCTACCTCTCCCCCTAGCTTAGTGTCATCCGCAAACTTGCTGAGGGTGCAAACCATCCCCTAATCCAGGTCATTAATAAAGATGTTGAACAAAACAGGTCCCAGAACCGGACCTGGGGGCACTCTGCTAGAAACCAACTGCCATCCTGACATCAAGCCGTTGATCACTACCCGCTGGGCCCGACCTTCCAGCCAGCTTTCTATCCATCTTACCATCCATTTATCCAATCCACATTCCCTTAACTTGCTGGGAAGAATATTGTGGGAGAATGTATCAAAAGCCTTGTTAAAGTCAAGGTATATCACATCTGCTGACTTTCCCATATCCACAGATCCAGTTACCTCATCATAGAAGCTAATCAGATTGGTCAGGCACGACTTGCCCTTCATGAATCCATGCTGACTATTCTTGATCACCTTCCCCTCTTCCAAGTGTTTCAAAATTGTTTCCTTGAGGATCCCCTCCATGATTTTTCCAGGGACTGAGGTAAGACTGACTGGCCTATAGTTCCCTGGGTCTTCTTCCCTTTCTTAAAGATGGGCACTACATTTGCCTTTTTCCAATCATCCGG
Organism: Pelochelys cantorii; assembly: GCA_032595735.1. Taxonomy (NCBI): domain Eukaryota; kingdom Metazoa; phylum Chordata; order Testudines; family Trionychidae; genus Pelochelys; species Pelochelys cantorii. The sequence goes on from CM064335.1 coordinate 27,686,562, forward strand.
AATCTCTCCTGATCTCCATGACTTTTCAAAGATAATGGCCAAAGGCTCCTCAATGACATTTGCCAACTCCCTCAGTACCCTCGGATGTATTAAGCCCATGGATTTATGTACATTTAGCTTTTCTGATACAGAGGCAGTAGAGGTGGGAGGGGGAAGCGAGTAGTCGACTCAACTAACCGATAAGCCTAGGCTTATCGGTTAGTCAACTATTCGCTTACATCCCTATCAGTGCATACCCAGATCTTACTACATTTAAAATGAAGAGCCGCAGCAGGGGTATGTCCTGGTTGGACCCAGCACAAGCCAGGACTGAGCAAACCTTCCCTTATCGACTAATCATGTAATCGATAAAAATGTTATTGACTACATGATTAGTGAATTACTCACCTCTAAATATCCTTAGTCGCTGAGAGGCTTCACGTGCTCCATGTTAAGCACAAGTGTAAGTGTTTTGCAGGATCTGGTCCTTCGAATGGAGGCTTTGTGGAAAGGAGAAAAACCTCCAAAAACTTCTGAACGCTCTTTGGCTGTTGTAGTAGGTGTGCACTGGGTTCTCGCATCTGTGCTTTGCACACTACAGGTGTGGTACACTTTGCACTGCTGTTTCTGGATTGGAAATATGTGGGGCTACTCGGTCCTTACCCAAACAACCTGAAGAAGAATTTGGGAGTATGCAAAGATCTTCGAGGGGGTACATCAACTTATCTAGGTATCTGCCTAGTTTTAAACCTGGCTACTTAGGCTACGTCTAGACTGCAGGCTTCTTTCAAAAGAAGCTTTTCCGGAAGAACTTCTTCCGAAAGAGAGCAGCCACACTGCCAAAGCGCTTCGAAAAAGCGCTCTGCTTTTTCGAAAGAGAGCATCCACACTGAATGTACGTTATCTCCATTCAGTGTGGACACTATCTCACATTTAAACTGTGATTACTATGGATGGAGTGGCCAACCAGGGCACTTGTGCTTTTTCCTCTTTCCTCTTCAATTACATCCACACTGCAATAGCGTTCTTTTGAAAGAAAATCGAAAGAACAGAGGGCTTTTTCCAGCATTGGTAATCCTCTTTTTACGAGGAAGAAGCCTTTTTCCGAAAGAGCTTTTTCGGAAAAAGGAGTGAGTGGAGAGGGAAGAGGGAGTTCTTTCAGAAGAAAAGGAAAGAGGAAAAAGCACATGTACCCTGGGTGGCCACTCCGTCCATAGTCATCACAGTTTAAATGTGAGATAAAGCGTCCATTCAGTGTGGACAATATCTTTCCAAAAAGCAGATCACTTTTTCGATGTGCTTTGGCAGTATGGACGGTCTCTTATGAATAAGGATTTATTTACAGATTTCCATAGATTAGCCTGACGCTGCTGTTGGTAGTATCACTCCTAAACTTTCTGGAGGAGAAGGGCATATTTAGCTGTTAAATGTAAAAAGATATTCATAGATGGTGTCTTCCACACATCTCTTTTTGACTTTATGTTGTGTTTCAAATACCTTCAATTTTAAATCTTCACTGTTGCTTCCATCAAACCTCTGCTCCACAAACCTCTGCTTGTATGGCTTTGGGATCATTTGTCCTTATTTTTTTTTTTTTGTGTACTTTGCAATCTCATCTCTGCTTAATGTTTTTCGGATCCTGCTCTCAGCAGATATGAGACCCATTGGTTTGTACATTTCCTCCATATTTCCTCACTTTCCTCCTTTAATGTACAAACTTAGCATCCTACACAAGATCATTTGCTAAGTTCTAATCAAATTTCTTAGCTGCTTCTGACATTGTCAGAATGAATCTGAGGCAGTAGAGCCTACGGAGGTGTTCCCACCAGTTCAACTAGGTGGATTTAAAACCCAGTTGTAATTAATTAGTGCAACTGATGTCTATTGAGAAGCCTTACATGTATTGTTAAGTACTAATCTCCATAAAAAAGGATTAAAACCCAAACATGTTAGTTGGACTCTTCCATAACATCTCTCTTTGTGTTCTCCAAAATATTAAAATTTCCTTACCAAATTTTAGGACTTCAGAAAAATTAAACACATTAAAAATGCAAGGAACTGAACAGTATGGGGCTACGTCTAGACTGTAGCACTTTTCTGGGATACCAGAATGTATCCAAGAATGTGGCAAGGAATGTGTCCAAGGAATGTGTCCACTTTTTTGAAAAAAAAAAAAAAATTCAAAAAAGCAGACACACTCTTTCACCATCCCTGTAAACCTCGTTCTATGAGAAAGGAGGGATGTGTTGAAAGAGCAGGTTTTTCAGAAATTTGGCGCCGTGCAGATGCACCAAATTTCGGGAAAGCCTCTTTCAATAGAAAAGCAACTTACCTTGGCTACGTCTAGACTGAAAAAGTATCCATCTCTCACGCTTGAGGAACCCTCCCACCTAATCCTTCATAATTTTTTGCTAACTGAACTGTTTTGTATTCCTCATCCAGTTGTAATTTTGCCCTAGAATTTTCAAATATATACAAAAACCAAAATAATATCCCATGTTGTACTATAGGACAGTTAAATTATATATTTTTAAAGAAAAAGGTCAGTCTGTGCTATGAAATTTACCTACATTAAAATATCAGTCTCCTTTTCTAGTGTGTGCTGCATTCTTTCTACATATTTTGTCTTGTCCAGGAAGGACATCAACAGCTGGTGTTACAAGGGAGACAGGCTCGACAGCTGTGGAATCCAGATGTCCAGCTCTGGATTAAATCTTTTCAGCAGCATTCACTGTTAGATTTTTGACTATTGTCCCCGCTGACAGCTGTAGAGTTGTGCTCTGGCTATCGAACGGTTAGATTTTTTTTTAAGACTATTTGATCTGCTTTGCCCTCCTTTTTTATTTGGTGCAGGTTTTGATGATGTGGAATTTCCTTCCCAGGAATTTTCAGGAAAACATTATTTGAACCTTAATAAATTCTCTATCAAAAGAGAAAGAGGGGCATGTGACTCAAATTCAGGGAAAAAGCAGGCCAAGAATGTGGCTCATTTTAGAGAAATTTTGTAGCACCTGCCTACTCTCCTCCCTGTGGCTAGCTGGCTCCATCAATCTTGTGAAAGCAGTAAAATGTAATAGAATCATCGAGGGTGATACAAAGAGCTTGATACCTCAGATAGCCCTTCTGCCTCTCCATAGAATATTTTCAGACTAGAACTTTTTGTAGGAGTCCTGCTGATCCTTTTGGCTTCAGTTTTTGTCTAAATGTGCACAATCCCATGGGCTCCAATTTAACAGCAATTCTGAAATAAACATCTGATGTTTGTATGGTTTCTGTGTGCATTGCCGTAAGTTGTGACCCACACTCCTCCTACTACTGCATTGGGTCTGGGCTTCTCTTGGACCTATGGACAAACTTTGTTCTAGATTTACCAGTTCCAAGAAACCTCATTGGCTTGAGGAGGCTAGTCTCTAGTCTGGCCCGCCCTTTCTCCCTGAGGCCCATCTCATCAGAGCCCAGAGGAACCCCCTGTGCGACAACCACTGCCTGAGTACCCCCAGCCCTAGAGCACCAGGCAGGTGAGTGGGCAGAGCAGAGCCTCCACTCCAGCCCCGAGTGCCTCTCCCAGCCCTGAGTGAGAGAGCAGGTGGGTGGCACCCATTCCCCCAAACCTCAGGAGGGCAAGCAGCATTCCCCCGTTCATTCCCCTCCTAGTACCAAAGTGCAGGCTAGCCCTCATGAGACCCAGTCTTAGCCCGGGGTCTTGGTCACAGGTGGAAGAGGCCCCCCCTGCACAGCCTGGGAAACAGGAAAGGTGTGGGGGCAGAGCTACACAAGCCTGTTTGGGAAGGCCCAGCTTTCCTGTGTCTTTGATACCTATTGCTCGTGCTGGGCGTAGTCTGAGTGATCCCTCCTTTAGCAGGGTGCAGGATACTGACTCAGAGCATAGGAATTATGCCATTTTCTAGGGGATCTGGCAGCCTGTAAAACACCTATCCCTTAACTGACTTAAGGAACTTCTGGCTCAACCCCAGTTCCTTCACAAATCTTCAAAGCTGCATGGCCCAACTTCCAAGGAAGTGTCAGGGGTGAGGGTATGATGAGGTGAACATCCAGATAGATGAAAGAAGACCTGTCTCTAGGATCTCTTCAGCAGGACAGGGATAAAAAGGCTCCAAGGGACCCCGTGTTGTAGCAATGGCTACTAACCATATTCTGGTATCAAACTATGGTGTCTGTTCAGAAGAATTTTGGCAGTCAAGAACAGGATCTGAAGCAGATATGGGCAATAATTTTTGTGGGGGGGAAGGGGGCACTTCACCATTTTAGGCAGTGGTCACAGGCCAGATCCACACCCTGGAGAAGGCATGGCCTCAAGCAGAAGGGATGGTTCCCTCCATGTGCTGCATGCCCCTGGTGGGGAGAGGAGCCATCTCCCCCCTCCGCACTCCCCAGGGCCCAATGGCGTGGTCTTTCGCCCATCCACCCCCACCCTGCTGGGGGTGCGTGGCACCTAGCTGGAACTGTCAGCCACTTTGAACAGCTGTTGGCTTCCTACAGGCACCATGCACCCCTTGCGGGGGGAGGGAGTCACCAGTTGCTTTGAACAGCAAATGACTTTGTGGACTTCCCTGCCCCAATTGACCTGGGTGCGGGGGAGCAGCAGGGCGAGCTGCATCAAATGCAAAAGCAAAAAAGACTTTTTCTAGTTATTTCTTGATTCCTCAGAGCCTTAAATTGTCTTTCATGAAAATAAACTCCCAGTTTATTCAAAACATTGATATTTTAGAAGAAATTTTCATCTAAATCTCAAAGGAGCACTGCAGAATTTCCTGTTTATCTTCCTTCCTGTTTTAACTCTGGTGCATATTATTAAATAGCTGCATGTGCAAACTCTTTCCCTATGACACTAGTTCATAGAAATATTAGGATTAAGGAATCAATCATTTACTACTAAATCTTGAAGAGGAGGGGAAGAGAGGACCTACTGATTGTGCACTTTTGTCTTATGCCATTCTTTATGAACAGCTTCACTTCTCTCTATCTAAGGTAATCTGGCCTATACCTCGATATAAAAATCAAACATTCACAGTAAGTGTTTGCAAGGATTGATTTTTAATTCTGGAATTGGGACTGGTAAAGAAATTGTAACAGATTATGAACCTTAAGTCACTGTACTCATGCTATGTGGCCTAAGAGGAAAGGTCCAATGTGGACAGTTATCCAAAGGAGAAATGGGAAGGGTTGGATGTTAGTTGAAATGCTTTCCTATACTGGGACTAAAAACTTTCCCCGGTATAAAGCACAATCCTCTTCAATCCACAGTTGATCATTGAAGTCTCAGTTAACAAAAAAAAAAAACCCCACATCCAACAACTCTGCTAGCAAAATTCAATCGTTTTTAGCTTTCCTGAGACGTTCTCTCCCCATCCCTTTGTTTATAATTCCAAAAATGTTATGGGCCTTGCACAGTTAAGAATCAAGTTTCTATAAGTGGGCTGTGCAAGGAATGCAAGCTCAGGCACTCTGATCACACTTTTAATGGTAATTCCATGGGGCACGCTGCTGATAGAATTGCTTGGAACCTGGACAAGGTGGAAGGGGCAGTTCTGGGTCCCCGGAAATGGCAGGGTCTTGGGGAAAAGGAGCAGGACGTGCAGCTACACTGGCTGGCTCCTAGGGTTGCCAGATGGTTTAACCAAAAATACCGAACCCCCTCCCCCCAAAAAAAAACCACTGTTGAGGAAAAAAGGGGGGAGACCAAAGTTGTTGAGAGAAAAAAAAGGACCCAGATACTTACTGAACAAAAAAAAAAAAATACAAAAATACAAAAACCCCAGCATGGCCCCTTTAATACCTTTGGGGCTTTTTTTTGGCCGGTGGCTCTGTGCCAGAAGAGAGCTCCCTTGCAGAACCAGGTAAGCGGGGGGGAGAAAGGACTTGGTGGGGGAGTCCGGGAGGGACCCGGGGGCTGGGTCAGGGCTGGGCCCGGCTGCTGCGTGTCGTAGGGTTGCCAGGTATCTAGTATTTTCGCCTTCTGGCAGGGGAAAAAAAATCAGAAAATATTGGACATTTTAGGTTTCCTATATTTTCTGATTTTTTTTATGGGACAGGAGGCGAAAATACCAGACTGTCCAGGTCAATACCGGACACCTGGCAACCCTACTGGCTCCTAGCCAGCAGCCCAGTAGGCTTCTTAGCCAGGGTCCCTTCCTTCACATGCTCAGAACAATCCCCACACGTGCTCAGAACAGTCACAGGGTCCATGTATGCTTCTCTGAAATGTTTTTCCAAATGCTGCCTGGCCAGCAAACAGACAGTTCCTATTGGCCGGAAACCGACCAATGGAAGATGCAAGATTTTGCCTGGGGCTAGGGCAACATGAGAAGCCTCTCCCTCCTCCCCCTGGGCTCACAGTGTTCAGACGCACATGGCCCCACAGCTGGCTTTTCTGAGTGGCGAGCAGGGGCAGGGTGGGCAGGGAGCTTGACAGAGGTTCTTGCAGGCCGGATCCAGCCTATAGGCTGTATTTTGCCCATCCCTGGTCTAGATAGTTTTTAGTCCTGCCATGAGCGCAGGAGACCGGACTAGAACACCTCTCTAGGTCTCTTCCAGTCCTACAAATCTATGATTCTACGTAAATAACTATATCCAATTCTCCCTCCCTTCTCATACCTTATATATCCATGGAACCTGTCAGTTCAAGTGTGGTCCTTAATTTGAGTGGTGTACAAATACCTTCACTTAAAACTTTAGACCAACAGAACCATTGCCATAAATTCATTCTGAAAACAGTGAGCAAGTCATATGCCCAGCAAATAGACATTTCTCTTCATTGTGACCCAAACACAGCATAATTTTTCTAACAGTAAGATTGAGAAGAAACTGACACTAAAGAAAAATGAAACTGATTATTTCCACTCTCCTAGATTAATGTAAACAAATGGCACTAAATTAAAAAAAAACCCTCCATTTTAATAGTTTAAGTGGTTGTTTCTAAGTATTCACCTAATAATACCCCTGTAAAACTATATTTAGTGTAAGGATGATGCCGCCTTTGGAGCTGCAGAAAAAAAACCCCACAGTGACTGTTTGGAACAATAGTTTATATATGTAAATTGATTTCAATTGCCTTTGGGCAAGACGTGAAATAAGCCAGCTGGGAGTTTTCTTCTGGGAAAGCTATTCTAAATCACCTTTAATTTCTGCCCGTGGCAACAGAGTCAGGCACCTGGCAGTGCTATAGTAAGCAGGTTATTACTTAGAAAAATAAAGGGGGGGAAACTGATTCCATTTCATGGAGTCTGAATTTTCACTGGGGATCAATTAAGGATGGCCATAGACAGAAGACTAGCTCAAAATAGTTACATGATTCAAATGCTGATTGTTCATTTATTAATGCCATTCTTTTCCTAATCATGTGCATCCTTACCAGCTCTAACTGCTGCTCAGGCTGACAGGTTGAAGAGACACTGTAAAATTTGACCTGGCAGATAGTTTTTCATTTTATGGTTATAAAAAAGTCTTTTGAAATGGCTCTGTGGTTCATTCATCTGTTCTGTAAGAGGCCATAATTCAGCAATGAGGTAGCAAGAACTTCCACTGTAAGCAAATGGGAGGAATTGTTCCCCTTCTTAGCCAATTAATGTAAAAGAAGTTGGGTTCAATAAAATATACTACTTCACTCACCTGGTCTCTAATATCCTGGGACCAACATGGCTGTAACAACCCAAGGGGTGATGCATGGGGGGGCATGAAGGGTCACGTGTCCCCCAAACACCATGAGGGGTAGAGGCAAGGGGCCAACAGCTGGTGTGTAGAGCCATCCTGGGCCCCTTGCTTTGCAGGGCTCAGGGACTAGCGGGAGGGCCTGGTGCCAGCAATAGGGGGTCCCCCCTCACTCAGCAGTGGAGCAACCTGGCCCCAGGCTGCTCCACTCCCCCAACTCCCAGGTCTGTCACTTCATTTCCTACCACCAGTGAATGCAGGGGAGGAGGCAATTCCACACCTTCCTGGAAGTCTCCCCTCCCCCCAGCAATGTGGCCAGGGGGGAGGGGAGACTTAATTGTCAAGCAAAAAAAAAAAAAAAAACACCCCGTCCACACCGAACACACATCCTGTGTGGCTACTACCAAGAGCCACCAAGCTGGGAACAAAGACGGAGGCAGCAGAGCCTACTCTGCAAAGCAGCCACCTGCTCCCCAAAGCAGAGAGAGGCAGACCCCGGGGTAAATGGCAGGGTGGTGGTGGGGGGGCAACCATGGGTAGGAAGGTGACTCCCCCATAGCCAGGTCTTTGGGTGTCCCAGTGGGAAGAAGCAGAAATTCCACCCCAGGCAGTTTTGGCTGAGAGCCCATGGAAGGCGCCTAAACGCAACTACAAAGCACCTGCGGGCTTCTCTCCTGGACTACGGCACCACCACGTGCTTGAACAGCGCTCAGGAGCAGGGACAGGGCTTCTCCTCCTCCCCAAGGCGTCACTCCTCCTCAGACACAATCAGCTGAGGGCTCCCAGTGCCGATTGCGCCCCGCCTCCCAGCCACTCCCCCCATCCCCACCACTCCCCTCCCAGCTTCTGCACACAACCACAGGCTCCCAGCTCGGAGGCGGGGCCACGATCAGCACTGGGAGCCTGTGGCTGAGTGCAGAAGCCGGGCGGGGGGAGTGGCTGGGAGTCCCAGCCACTCCCCCTGCCCCCGCCAGGCTTCCGTCTGGTGCCCAGCTGGAGAAACAGATAATACCGGACATTGTACATGTCCGGTATTTTCTGAATTTTTTTACTGGACAGAGGGTGCAAAAACCGGACTGTCTGGTAGAACACCAGATGCCTGGCAACCCTAGGAATCAGGCCTCTCTCCCCCTCGCCTCTGCACCCATCATCATCAGCAGGAAATGGAGCAACTCAGCCCAACCTTGTCTCCCGTGGAGGAAACTTGAGGGAAGAGATGAAACCACCCCTCCTTTCCTCTCTGGTGGGAAGTGGAGTGATGCAGCTGGGGGTGAGGTCGTTCCACTTCCTGTCACCACACGTGTGTCTAGGGGACACTTGACCCCTGCTACACCACCAAGCCCCCCACCCCCACTAGCCGTCCAGGCTGCATTACTTGGGGGAGGGGACTTGTGGGAAGGGATGAAGTGGAGGCAGGGAGGGGCAGAGCAGAGGCAGGAAGAAGGCAGGAAAAGGGCAGAAAGGGATGGAGCAGGGTGGAGGTTTGTGGAAAGGAGTGAAGTGAAGGCAAGAAGAGGTGGGGCCCTCAACTGGACTAGGAGTGATGGGGGAAGGAGTCACATGTGGGGGGCATCACATGGCCAGTGTCTCCCTTGTGTCATCACTGCACAATCTCATATAATTTGGGTAAAATCTTCCTGCTTTGAAAACAAGAAGGTAGCAGACAATATCAGTGGGTGTCTATTTGCCAACCTGATGCAAGAAAAATGCCCCACACCATCCCTTCAGCTCTTTTTCATGGCAGCAGAAAGCCCTGACAGCAGCAGGACTCCTGTGGTTCCATGGCATTGGGGTAGGAAGATGATGGCAGGATTTGGGGAGCTTTGCTTGGGGGATTAAGGAATTAATTAGGAATAAGCAAAGGGAAGTAGGACAAGGCAGAGTACAATCCAGGGGGACCAGGAAGAAGTCAAGCACATGCATATGTGTAGCCACATTGGCTGTTCCATCTCTACAAAGCAGTGGAGTTCATCATCTGTGGAAACTACTACAGCTCACCCATCAAGGAATCATACTGCAACACACTGAGCTCCCACAGGTGGGACATACCACTCACCCACCTTCCCTGGGTCACTTCCTACCAGTTCTGGCATTGCAGTCATCCACATGGTTTCAGGGTCCTCTGGACCCACAGCACCAGTCTCTCCCTGAGCAGGGTTGCCAACCCACAGAAATTTCACTTACCCATAGAAAAAAATTTACGGATAGACAAATTTTTTTACGGACACAATTTTTATACTATATTAGATGACATAAATGGCCAAAAGTGAAAAGTAATTGTTGTCATTCATACATCACAAGAACAATATGTTATTTAACTCACTTTCATTTAGTTAGTCATGGTCCTGGAAGTTTTCCATTTTGTGATCGTACATCCGAACACTGACGCTGTTAACCATAGCTGAAGTAATCGTCCCAGATCCATTTCTGACCGTTATTAACCCTAACTAAAATGTCCAATTTCTACTGCTCCACAGTAAAATGGGCGAAGCAACACAGAAGACATTTTATTGCTTTAGAATACTTGCTGTTTTTTGAAATTTTATTTCACTTTTATGAAATTTACAGACACCTAAATATTTTTTACAGACTTAACGGACATGTCCAATTTTGGCTAATTTTTTACAGACTGTCCATAAATTTACTGACAGTTGGCAGTCCTGTCCCTGAGGCTCCACCAGCTCCGGAGGCTTGATGAAATCTCCAGGTCTCTGTCTGGGTTCTCTCTGGAGCTCCTGCAACAAGTCCTTACCCTCCAGCCCAGACCGAGCTGAACTGCTCCCTTTTATACTGCCCCAGCACTGGGAGCATGCTCAGTCTGGGTGGAGGGACAGGACTTTCTCTGCCCACAGGTTTTTAACCCTTTCTGTCCCATTGCGGGGTATGCACGCCCTGTCACAGGGACACATTGTGAGAGCAGGTGCAATGTGAAGTGCCTCACACGTCTCATGGCACCCTTGTCCTGACCTGAAACACCTAAACCAAGGGCTTCATTTTTTCAGAAAGTCCAATTATACCAAATTGCATAGAGATTTTTCTGACACAGACGAACAGGGATTAACCTGAGTCGCCTGTCCTGCATTGGCAACCTATAGTCAGCTTTGAGCTTTGCTTTTTTAAAAAAAAAAAACAGGAGACAATCTAATAAAACCAGATCCTGTTGGTCAACTAGAGTCTTCCCCACCTAAAACATTCAGTATGTTTAGAGAGGTCTAATCTTTGCTTAATGCGCGCATGTGACAAAGTGGGGATTGTATTCACTCTGATCACTTTGTTATGTTGTATGTGATTCCTACTGTCCTGTGCTTGTTGGTAGTCCGTCATGTCCGACGATGACGTCTTGAGCTTGCACAGGCTCATTGTTTGTGGACTCGCATGTGTCTGAGGAGTCCAAGCCTTGAACGGCATGGGCGTTCACAGTGGGGGCAAAAGAATTGTCCTGACTCTGTTGGTGTGGCTGCTACTGTTGCTTTTCTCCTCTCACGAGCATCAATCAGGCGTATGCGTTGCTGCTCTTCAAAGTTGTCATACGTGTGTTGTACGAGAGCACGCCAGCCTGTTCAGTCTTCTGCATGCTGCTCTAGCCACTTTGGCTTTAATCCAGCATGAGCAATGTTGGCCTTTACACAGTCTTTATACCTCTTGTGAGGCCTACCTTGATTCCTTTTGCCCTGGGAGAGTTCACCATAGAGGAGTTGCTCAGGAATTCTTGACTCCACAGTTTTCCTGGTACTGCATTGGTGCCCAGCTGGGGATGGGAGTTTTGCATGAGACTCTCACTGTGGGAAGGCTGCCCAGTCCAGTATGTACACAATGGCTCAGGCTGTCTTTAAATCTGCCACCTAGGCTCAGGTTACATCAGGTGACACCTTTTGCCTGGGAATCTAGACAAAGGAGGAGGCGGGGCTGCCTGCAGGGCTGGGACCAATTGCAGGGAGTGTGAGTTAGTCTCCACTGGCTTAGGATGCAGGGAGTCTAGTTGGCTTGGGAGGCAAGGAGGGGGCCCTGACTGCTCCTGGTTCCTGTGTTAACAACAAGACTATGCTACGCTAAATCCCTGTGAACCAATAAACCTTCAGTTTTACCTCCTGGCTGAGTGTCATGTCTGGCTGTGGATGGGGGTGCGGGGCCCGGTGGTTCCCCACACTGTGACAGCATGCAATTCCACTTATACTGCAGTCACTGTACAAATTTACTCAGTTTATGTGTAACTCCCACACCTGCTGAGTGTGGTGTACTGTCCCAGCTGGTGGCACTGAGACCACTTACAGAGAGAATAATGATTCTGCTCTGCAGTCTTGGCTAGCTCATGTGGTAAAGGCTTATATGTTAAGCTCCAGAGGTCCCAAGTTCAATTCTGCCTACAGATGACTGGGGTCTGTCAGCCTTACATGTGCATACACAATTCAAAGAGAAAAAATGTGCATTTATCAGATACAACACAAAATATATTCCAGAGATTGAAGTCATATCTAATTTACTTGCTCCTGCTTGACTTCCAATAGATATGCTTCTCCTCCCAGTCATCTTACAAGCATCAGAAGGCTCCAAAATATTTGCCGGATCAACCACCACCCACAAACTGCTGCATCTGCTTCCTTTTAAACATGATGTGCAGCCTTGAAGTGTGGTGCTAAAGGAAATGAATGGGTAAGATGACCCCAAAGTCTCACTCCAACAGAGAGCGGTCATAAAAGAGATGCAAACTCTGGCTGATAAAATGATTACACAGACTCCAGTGGAATGTAGGTGTTAGGGGAAACCCTGGAATACAATTAGTGTACTGGGCTTATGGAAATGAAATTGAGAGCTATGTAGATAGCCAATGTTTATTTATTGGAAATTTGAAATAATAACTCTCAAAATAACTATTTCAAAATGAACATTATTCCCTGAGGAAAGCAGGAGTAAAGCTTTCAAAATAACCAGTGTGTTATTTTGAAATAACGGGCTCAGTAGTGTGGACGCTCTGCTTATTATTTCAAAATAACTCCCAAGTGTAGACCAGGCCTTAAGACTAACCAAAATATACAAAATCACAAGCTTTCATAGGGAAGTGGGTTTTACCCACAAAAGCTCATGATCCTATGTCATTTGGTTAGTCTCTAAGCCCTGGTCTACACTAGGAAGTTATTTCAAAATAACCTCCCTTATTTTGAAATAAGTAGTAGAGTATCCACACTACCAAGCGCGTTATTTTGAAATTACAGGCTGGTTATTTCAAAATCTGTACTCCTGCTTTCCTTGGGGAATAAGCTTATTGCAAAATAGTTATTCTGAGAGTTATTATTTTGAATTTAGTTATTTCAAAATAATTTCCTAGTGTAGACATGCCCTAAGGTACCACAGGACTACTCATCATCTGTTTATATAGTTCTTGCTTTCACCACAAAGTGGCACTACAGCAGTTGGTATACATTATGTCAATTGGAGGATTCCAAGGGCTTTGTGACAGCCAGCTTTGAATCTGAGTCTTTGCACATACAGTCATAACCCCAAGTGAGGGTTGGCACCATTAAATATGTATGAACCATTTAGAGGGGATTTCCTTGTACTTGAGAAAAGTGTTTTCTTGATGTACATTTCCCTCACCCCATCTCCTTATATTCAGATGGAGTTTACCAGCCTAAACGTTTTTAAAAAGAAAAGGGCACTCCCTTCAGCAAAACAGTGATGCAGAAATGGTTTGTTGAAACAATCAAACAAAGGCAGAAAGATAGAGAGAGAGATTTGCATTTTAAAAGGATTTTTCCTCGTATGTTTGTAAGGATATCACAACACATCTGCTGTCATATATGGCTACCAAAAGCAATATCTTGTGGGGAAAGGATTAGAAAAACGTGTCTACACTGCAATGCTATTTCAAGATACTGGAGTATCCCAAATTAGCTATCCCGTGTCTTCACAGCAAGCATGTTGTTTCGGGCTCGCTAGTCCGATGTCCCTGTAAACCTCATTCCATGAGGAGTAAGGGACGTTTTGGAATAGTGGGTTATTTCAAAATTTGGTGCTGTATAGACAGCACCAAATTACAAAATAAGCTATTTTAAAATAAGATACACAATTTACGTAGCTCAAATATTATTTCGAACTACAGTGCAGTATAGATGTAGCTTTAAAGATCCGGAGTTACTGTTTATTGCTTGGGTCTATCGGCCCACTGAAATCAATTGAAGGACTTCCATTGACTTCAGTGGGTTTTGATCAGGTGTTCTGTTACAGCTACGATTTTAATTTTATAATCAGTAAGTGTAATCCATAGGCTAACAGCAGGAGAGAAAACCCCATACTTTTTCCTCTTACTCCAGACATGCAAAATTCTTGCCACTGAGCAAGTAAAATATAATTGGTGTTTAATTCTATCTTTGGTACATGTATGGCCCCCGTTGCCAATTTCTGTGTGTCTGTCGAGGGGCTAGAGCCCTCGACAGTCGGGACGCCCCAAAGTTGGGGTCAATATCCCTTTTTTGCAGGGCAAATACAGCCTCATGGGCCTAGTCCCAAAGTATAGTTCCTTCTAACCAGGGTAAATATGACCCTGGAGGCCTAGTCCCAAACACAGTTCCCCTTATCAGGGTAAATATGGCCCTGCAGGCCTAGTCCCAAACACACTCCTCTCTCCCAGAGTTATTGTGGCCTAGAGGCTTAGTCCACAGGTAAGTCTCCCCAAACAGTTAGGGAGCAGGGTACCGGGGGAAGGAAGGTAGGGAGACCCGGGTCCTCCCACTCCACTGTGTCCCAGCCCAGGGCCCTATTGGCAGTGGAGGATTTCACTGCCTGCTCAGCAGGGATTCCGGCTGAAGCGTGCTGAGCTCCCGCAGGACAGTCCTCCACCCTGGGCCACTTCCTACCATCCCAGCACTCTGCTCAGCTGTTGCGGCATCGCTTGGTGTGTCTGACCCTCATGGATGGCCTCCCTGGTCGGGGCTGTCGCTGGGGCTGCAGTGGTGGCTGCTGCAGGGGTGGCCACAGGGGCAACTCAAGAGCTCTGGCCTGAGCTCCTTCCCCTCTGGCAGTTCCCACTCCTCCCCCGAACTGAGCTGCTCCGCTGCCTCTTATACTGCTCCAGCACTTGGAGCGTGCCCTGTCTGGGAAAAGGGGCGGGACTTCCTCTGCCCATAGAGTCTTAGCTCCCGCCACTTCAGTGCAGGGTACCCTCTCCCCATCACAGTGCCCCTCAGTTTTTATCCCTGCAACAACTCCATGATGTAGGGAACTGTAACTATCCCCATTTTATGGATCAGGAATTGAGGCAGAGAAAGACTAAGGATAAGGTTTTCAAAAGTGCCTAACCAGCAGAATTTTACAGGTATTTAGGTGCTTAACCACTTGAAAACTTGATCCCAAATGATTTAAGAGCTTAAAGTCAATGATGCTTACAGGAACCCAGATCACCTAGTGTAAGATTTTCAAATGCACCTAAGTGATTCTCCCATGGTCAGACAGGGAGTAGATTTTGGTTCAGACCAGACGGATTGCTGTGAATCAGGTTACTTTTTACCAGCAGTGTCAAAGGTCCAGGGTGGGGTTTCCAATCAAAAGCTACACATGGGTCCATGTGTAATTGTAGTACAAAAGAGACAACAGTTACTCTAAGGAAACAGGGCCTGATGATATCACCGTCCATCATGTCTTTGATTTTTACTGCTCTTGTACCAAAGACTAGAGGAAAAGCAATCTGCCTGGGACAGCTGCCCAGCCGCTCAGACCATTCTCTTTGACCCATATAAACTGGCTAGGCAGAACACTCCTAGTGAGGTTACAATTGCGCACGCACTGGGAAGGCACCTCACCTGAAGACCTTTCCAATATACTCCCCACATACAGCTTGGCTCCTTGCCCAAGGATATGTTGTATCACCATAGCTTGGTTTATCTAATTCAGCTCTTCCAATCCTCATCAGTCTCCTTCCTCTCTGCTGGCAGCTGTAGACAGGGATGGCTGCAGCGGTTCTGCTGCCATAGGCAAACTGGCAAATGTTAACACTTCCCGCCTGCAGCACTTGCCCCTCCTCCCATCTAAAAACTGTTTTGGAGGATTTGCTGCCACTAGTATTTTGCTGCCCTAGGCAAATGCCTGGTCTGCTTGTAGGCTAGAGCCAGTCTTGCTTCACACCGTGTGATGCAATCAGCACAGCAGTACTTGGCTGGGGGACATAAGCAGGGAGAAGAGTCACAAAGCCTGCCCTAATCTCACTGCACTGTTTCCAGCAGTAAAGGAAACAGCCTCTGAGTGAGGGGAGAAAGTGAAGGAGAGAAAAAATGAGCAAAGGAAGTAAAAGAGGAAAGAGACAGAGAGAAGAGGAACTGAGCACAAAGAGGGACATAGGGCGGGAGAAAGGAGCCAGTCACTCACTCAAGGCATGCCTACACAGCATGGCAAAAGTCAAATTAAGCTACGCAACTTCAGCTATGTCAATTGCACAGCTGAAGTCGAAATAGCTTAATTTGGCTTTTGGCTATGTCTACACAGCAGGAAGTCAAAGGAAGAACATTTTACTCCTCGTGAAATGAGGGCTACAGGAGTCAGAGTAAGAAGTCCTCCAACTCAACAATATTTCGAAATAACGGCTTGCAGTGTACACATAAGTGTACTTCATTGTGCGGTGGTGGAATGCAAAAGCGGACACAGCAAGAGCAAAATGGACTGTGCAAATTTATATACAAATTTAAAGAGGGAACCATAAGAAAGGGATTATGAGGAAATCATCTGATAACCTCTTCAAAACTCAACTCTTCTCACATCTGTTCCCTTGAATTAATCTTTGTAACAATATCAGTTTTCAGAGTTGTGCAACATGCTAGTAGTGTCATTAGTTCCTAACACTGCTATCCCTAATAGTCCAACTGTGTGACAAAACCCTTTCTGGCAGATAGTCTGTAATATTAATGATGTAATATTGATACCTAATGATTATATTGTTTTCATTAGTAGAATTTGCCATCATACTATTAGCATAAAGGTATTTACCTACATGATGATACCTCTCCCTCAGCCAGTTTGTCTTGAAAAGTCAGTTTTAACAGCATTCACTTGTTAGGGTTTGTGTACACACAGAAATTACACTGTTTTTTCTTAAACTCGTATAGTTAAACCAATGCAACTTCTGTGTATGGTCTCTCTCATATTGGTTTAACTCTGGCTGTAATGATTTCATCTATTAGTGCGTCTATACAGCACCCTAAATACGAAATAAGACATACCATTTGCGCTACGCCAATTGCGTATCTTATTTCAAATCTATTTCAAAATAACTCGCTATTTCAGGTCATCCCTTATCCCTCATTCAACAAGGTTTACTCGGATGGCAAAATAGCAAGCCTGTTATTTTGAAATAACAGGTAGCTTGTGTAGATGCGGGGTAGCTATTTTGGGATACCTCTGGTATCCCAAAATAGCCATGCAGTATAGATGTACCCTATAGCTGTACATTTGCTAGGTTTGGAACAACCAAAGATCTTCTTCCCCTCTTTAATAGAATGGAAAGAGATCCCCCTAATTCTCATGGAGAATATGATTCTTTCAACAAACAACCACCTGAATGAATCTTGCTGCTTTTGGGTGACTTATACAAGGAATTACTATTTATATTGGAAATGGTTTGGGGCGGGGGAGAGCATCTTATTTGTCTGTAATGTATCCAGGACAATGTGGGCCTGACTGTGGCTCATTAGTGCTACCACAATATAAATAGTCAATATAAAAATAAAATGTATTAATATTACAGTGACTCTGAGAGGCCTCAATCAGGGTACAACCCAAGCATGTCAGACACTGAACAATAATATATTATATTATTAATAATAACATTAAATAATATATTAGCCCAAAACATTACTTCTCTCCCCAGTCATTCCTACTTCTAATTATTCTCTTCTCTTTTCCATCCTTTTCTCTTGGGTCTTAAACTTTTCCCATTCTTCTTTTCTTTGTTCTTCCAACTCTTTTTAATGACTTTTAAGTAACTTAGCAGCTTATCTCAATGCAAGATTTTATGACATGGTTGTAAAAGTTCCCAAATCCTAGCTACAATAATGCTTGTGCTGTTGCTGTCTACTGTACCATCACTAGCAGTTACTGAAAATGCATTTTTTCCTTGGGTAGGCAAGACCATAAATAACTTACTGACCCATAATAAATTTTAAAAGTGTCAGTTTAGAGTAATTTGAATATGGCAAAGACCATGTTCATGAATATTCATTACAATCCCTAAGGGATGCCTGTAATGCTGGCCCTATGTATTTTACTAGCCAGGGCTGAAAACATTTTCAGTGACTACCCAGCCAATCCGTGAATTTTAAAAAAGAGAAACTGGCAGTTCGGGTGATCATGTTGCTCACTCACCCCCTAACAGACCTGAAAACTTGGTTTGAGCTGGTTTCTGCCCCTTTTTATCATCTACTATTTGTCACCATTTACACGTAGGATCTTTGTTCATGGGAAATGAATGTTATGAGCATCAAAAACAATTTTCATGTGTGAATAAATGTGCACACAGCAATATATATTTGCTTTTTGTTATTGTCCTGTGTAAACGGTTTCACCCATCCAGCCAAGGAATAGAAACAATACTATGTGATTCAGTGCCCAATCATGCCACAAATAGCAAATACCCAAATTGAAAATTGCTTACATAAACTGAACAGTTGTGGATACTGATTGAAGCTGTATAAATCAAAGTCTATTCATTAATGATTTGTAAACAGATAAAAGGGCTAAACTTGTCTGATAAATTAGTTACATGAACAATTCTACTAGCTCCTCGGTAGCTCTGTTTGTAAACAGAGGAGAAAAAAAACTGTTCACCATTAATTTAAAGCATTAAGTAAATGTACATTAACTGAAGACATTTCCAGCTAAAGATAATTTAGAATATTTTAAACAATTGAAGAATGAGAGAATGAAAGAAAAAGAAAAAAAATCAGTGAGTCCATGTAGTTTTCCCATAGCCTTCACTATTCCTATGAATTTTGCCTGGAAAGGGCTCAGATTCCACAGTATAAAACCCTTAGACAGATTTTTAAATTATTTTTGTTGCAAAAAAATGCAATTAGGGATTTCCATTCTCCAGGTGAACATATCCAAGTCAGCTGCTTTCTAGGCTGTTAACTGTAGTCCAAACAAAATGCAAACAAAATGAAATACAGCCCCTTTCCAAAATTAACTAGGAATGAGAAGATTAAGGGAAAGTCTACACTACAACATTAAGCAAATCTAAACTATGCCAATGTACAGTCACTGCAGTAATTGAATCATTTTTGCATGTGCACTCCATGCTCCCGTCAGCTATGTGTGTCCTCACCAGTATTGTTTGCACCAATTTAACTGTCAGCAAGGGGCACTGTGGGATGTCTTCTGAAAAGCAGCAACAACCAATGTAAGCAAAGCTGATGCAAGGGTGTATTGCACGGACCTAACTATGTCAATCGAAGAGCTACGCCTCTCTGAGGTGGAGCCATTAACTTTGTATAATGGATGAGTTACATTGCAGGGAGGTACAGTTTAGTGTAGATGCCTACAGAAATAGATCGATGTCAGCTGCCTTATGATGACCTAACTCTAGTGTAGACCAGACCTTAGTCTAAGTAAATGTCTAAAATTACAACTGTACAACAGCAATACAGAATTTTGTGATTCAAATGTTTACTCATCAGAGTATTATACCTCTTATTTTGCCTTGCTAATGGTATGTCTGGCACTTCAAGTCTTTTTAAGCCAAAGTTCCTAAAGAAACAGGATTGTCTCTTCCTTCTTTCGGAAAGGGTGGGAGAGAAAGAGATTGTGAACTCTTTGGGCCAGAGACAATTAGTTTGTTCTGTGTTTGTACAGCTCTGAACACAGTGGAGCCTTCAGTGTTCCCTGTAAGCTCAGTGCTTGGATGGCCACCCAAGAGAGATTCAAATGCTGCCCAGCTGATTAGCAGAATGCCCATAGCTGACAGCATGTGTCAGCTTCTGGTGGTGCACATCCACACCTGCCTTAAACATAAAAACTGCCATACAGGGTTAGACCAAAGGTCTTTCTGGCTCAGTATCCTGCATTCCAAATGTAGTGGCACTTAGACCACTTACAGCAAGCGATAAGAACAAGGGAGCTCTACAGCCTAAGCTGAGAGCCTGTGCCTATGCTAAGCTCCAGAAGTCCCAGGTTCAAATCTGCCCTGTGGTAGATACACAACAGTAGCCAATGCCAGATGCCCCAGAGGAAGTGAGCAGAACAGATAATCATCAAGTGATCCCTTTTCTGTTGACCATTTCCAGCCCCTGACAACAGAAGATAGGAACACCATTCCTACCCATTCTGACTAATAAATATTGATGGACCTGTTCTCCAGGAATTTATCTCGTTTTTTTTTTAACCCTGTTAAAGTCCTGGTCTTCACAACATCCTCTGGCAAGGAGTTCCACAGGTTGACTGTGTGCTACATGAAGAAAAACTCCCTTTTGTTTGTTTTTAACCTGCTACCTATTAATTTCATTTGGTGATCCCTACTTCTTATGTTATGGGAACAAGTAAATAAATTTTCCTTATTCAATTTCTCTATACTGGTCATGATTTTATAGACCTCTACCATGTCTCCTGTTAGTCTCCTCTTTTCTAAAATGAAAAGCCACAGTCTTTTTAATCTGTCTTCATATGGCACACATTCCAACCCTCTAATCATTTTTTTGCCCTTTTCTGAACCTTTTCCAATGCCAATATCTTTTTTGATATGAAGCGATCACATTTGAACGCAATATTCAAGATGTGGGCTACCATGGATTCTCTTATTCTCTATCCCTTTCTTAATGATTCCTAACATTTTGTTTGATTTTTTGACTGCCACTGCACATTGAGTGGATGTTTTCAGAGAACTATCCACAATGACTCCAAGATCTCTCTCGAGTGGTTTTAGCTAAATTAGTCCCCATCATTTTGTATGTATGGTTGGGATTATTTTTTCCAATGTGCATTACTTTGCATTTATCAACATTAAACTTCATTTGCCATTTTGTTGCCCAGTCACCTAGGTTTGTGAGATCCTTTTGAAGCTCTTCACAATCTACTTTGTTCTTAACTATCTTGAGCAGTTTAGTATCATCTGCAAATTTTGCCACTGTTTACCCCTTTCTCCGGATCATTTATAAATAGACTAAATAGGATGGGTCCTAGTATGGACACTTGGGGGACACTAGTTACCTCTCTCTATTCTGAAAACTGACCATTTATTTCTACCCTTTGTTTCCTATCTTTTAATCAGTTATCAATCCATGAGAGGACCTTCCCCCTTATTGCATGACAACTAACTTTACTCAAGAGCTTTTGGTGAGGGAAATTGTCAAAGGATTTCTGGAAATCTAAATATATAATATCCATTGGATCCCTCTTGTCCACATGTTTGTTGACCCTCTCAAAGAACTCTAGTAAATTAGTAAGGCATGATTTCCCTTTACAGAATCCATGCTGACTTTTCTATATGTCTGACAATTCTATTCTTATAACTTCAACTAATTTGCCTGGTACCAACATTAGATTTACTGGTCAGTAATTGCCAGGATCACTTCTAGAGCCCTTTTTAAATACTGGCATCGCATTAGCTATCTTCCAGTCATTGGGTACAGAAGCTGATTTAAAGGATAGGTTACAAACCACAGATAATAGTTCTGCAATTTCACATTTGAGCTCTTATGTGCACCAAGACACATAATAAAATTTATTCCACATATAGGTGGGGAAAAAAAAGAGAGAAAACATTGGTCCTGGTCCATGAGTACTGGGGCTCCTTGCCTCTAGCACTATAAGAATAAATAAATAAAAAGCAACAGCAAGGTTATTTACTAAGAAATAGTATTGATTCTAACTAGCTTTTCTAGATGCTCTTGTTTTGATGTTCTGGCAAAAAGCCTTTAGAAGCTATTAGAGCTGTCACATGCTTTGGTGATAGAAGTGGTATAAGATCAGCGAGAGATTAAACTCTCAAATTCAGATACAGTGAAATAAATTTAGAAAACAATATATTTCATTAATATTTGCCCATATTACATTCTTAGATGCTTTTAACTCACTCACAAATATTCTATATGAGCTCATCTCTTACTTCATCCTGGAAGCAGTACTGTGTAATTTCTAAACTGTTTTTTAACACAGGATGAATTGTGTTAGATCATCCCCACATGCTGCAGTTAGAATATAGAAACACAAACAGAAGTGATCTCATGGTTAATGAATGAAGTCTTAGTTGTAACCCCAAAAGCCAGACATCAACAGGAATAAGCCAGTGGAAGGAAATGAACTGGTATTTCTGATGGATATTGTAGTTACCCAAGCAATAAAGCTGAACTGCAGTTCTGTGCAGCTACTCAGGAAAATACAGGAAAATACAACCACTCACTTATACAGCTACTCAGGAAAATACAACCACTCACTTATCATCCCTTATTTGTTTTAATGGTTATTGTTCACTTCTCTCTGTGATATTTGTGAGACTTTTTAAAAACAAGCAGCATTGTGTACTGTACACAACAGACAGTACAAGCAGATGTCTCCTTGTACTGCTCCACTCACAATACAAAAATCCAGCTTCCACGATGTATCTCAGGAGAAGGTAAATGATAGCTCTGCCACTAGTTTTCCTTCAGCTGAGGATAAAAAAAAAAAAACAACCAAACTAGGCTCAATCCACAGTAATCTCCCTTGCAATGATTCATAGATACATAAGTTGTTGACCTTAAAGGATGCAGCTTGCACCATGCTTGGAACATTTGGGTCCTGGCAGCCCACCAGAACAAACAGTTCTATATTTTGAGGACACTGTGACGTAGGAGTCAACAAACGTGCCCCAGATGGAGATCCTTGAAACAAAAAACCTCCAACCACACAAGTCTCCTGATCTGGCAAGGAGTCTTCCCATCAGACCTTGAACTAGGCTGGTATACGTTAGCTGCTTGTGACGGGTGCTGGGATGCCATGCTATTTTGTTTTCCAGAAATTCAGCATTCACTTTCTAAAAATCAGCGCGTCTCAGCGTCTCAACTGATTGCAGCAAAAACCTAAAAGTGAGAACAGAGTAACTGATGCATAGATATCTACATGGGTCAACATGTGTCCAGGGAGCCTTGAGTAGTAGCTTGAGAGGTGTGAACACATTGAGGTGAACTAAGAAGTTATCCCAGATGCCCAGAGATTATATTGTTTTCCCTTTTCTGACATGTGTATTGCCACTGCCCCCAGCAGATCCTTGCAGGTTGGTCTCCCAATGGATGAGAAATCAGTATTTGGGTACCTGGTATAACCTAGATGTAACTTGGTTTGTTTGCACAACCCTAGAGGTTTTTTAAGTCCCTGCTTGACAAAGCCCTGGATGGGATGATTTGGTTGGAGCTGGTACTGCTTTGGGCAGGGGGTTGAACTCGACCTCCTGAGGTCTCTTCCAGCTCTATGATGCTACATACCAGCCCTGGAAAATGCAGGTACTTTGATAGAATGCAAGTAAAACAGAATGCAACTTATTTTCTTTCAGGAATGTCAGCCCAACATCAATGCCCAGGTTCCAGGGAGCAAACCTGCCTCAAAAATTAGCTCTTATCAGAGAAGGCAGAGAGCAAACTCTTCTGCTGCTTGCACTGGTACCTCTGGATTACTCCCTCTGCACAGAACTTTGCATAAACTAACACAGCATATCTTCCCACGACTGAACATTTGCTTGCCCACTAAGGAAAAGAATTCAGAAGATGATGTGTAACAGAGACACATCCTGTCAAATGCAATAATAGTATTTAGATGTAAAAAATGTTAGCTACTTTGTTTCTTGATTAGGAGGATGGGGTGATCATAGCATTCTCTAGTGACTGTATGTGATGATATTTTCCACCTCCTGCGTGGAGAAGCCAAGCTTTGTTTGAAGTGCTAATGACTGATAACAGCAATGGAGTATTTACAGTTGTTTATCATTTCAGTATGTTTTAGCAGCATATTGAACCCCTGTGGTTGTATAATAAACCCACCTGGATATGTTCAAGGACGGAGCCTAGTAAAGCTTGTGGGCCTATTGAAGCTCCTGCAGGGGGAGCCCAGTGAAAGCTGCACAATTATAATATTAGCAGTACTCAAAGGAAGGAGGCTTTATCCCAAGGCTGGATTTTTAGACAAAGCTGGGCTGGAGTGCCTGCTGCCTGCAGCATGGCGGGCTGCTCTGGCCAGGCCAGGCCTGCTGCAGGTGGGGGCTGCTCCATCAGGCCCGCCGCACCACTCTGCAGGCAGGCAAGCTGCTGATTCAGCTAGTGTTTCCAGGTGTCTGGTTCTGAACCGGACAGTCTGGTATTTGAGCTTTCTGTCCGGGAAACAAATAAAATAAGTTTTATTATTATCAGGAGTATCAGTATGTAGTTGCGTACTGCCGGGGGGGCCGGGGTGGGATGGAATCCCCCGGGCTGGACTCGCCTGTGTGCCCCACCGGGACCGTGTGCGGAACGGGCAGCACCCCGGGATCTGCGTGCACCCAGGCCAGCCCCGCTCCCCACCGGCTGGTTCCCCCCCGGTCCTCCCGGCCAGCCCTGTTTCCCCAACCCCCTCCCGGCCAGCCCCGCTTCCTGCCAGCTGGTTCCCCCCTGGCCAGCCCTGCTCCCCCCAACCTCCTCCTGGCCAGACCTGCTTCCACCGGCTGGTTCCCCCCGGCCAGCCCCACTCCCCCCAACCCTCTCCCGGCCAGCCCCGCTCCCCTCCTGGCTGGTCCCCCCGGTTCTGAGATCATGCGTGTCCAGTATTTTTTTGAAACCCATCTGGTAACCCTAGCTTCAGCAAGGCCAGGCCCACCACACTGTACCACAGGCAAGTGGGTGGCTGCTGCAGCCCAATTGGGCCACTAGTTAACCAGTAACTGTCACTCAATAAGGGTGATGATTACCAGTTAATCGGTTAATCACTGACATCCCTAGCCATCACTAGGCACTAGCAACCTGACCACAGCCCTACACCCAGTCCAGAACAGGAAAACACCCAGGAGAAAAAGCCTTAAGAAGCAAGGATCCAGGGAGATGTCAGAGCCAGACAGGAAAATAGCAATCCCTCTGTTCCTAAAGTTCCTTCTATGCTTCAACCATCACAGGTTGCAATCAGGACATTTAGTGCCATTTATGTAAATAGTGCAATGTATATTAATCAAATATGCAAATCAGGACATGAAGTCAGTGCATGCAGCCTCCAGACAGCAGAGCATTCAGATTTAATAGGTATTCAACAGTAAAATATCATGGAAAAAAATACCCCTAAACCTGTTCACTCAAGACCATTTAAAAATAACCACAGAAATGCATATCAATCAGGTTTCAAAAGAATAAAAATCAAAATCCAGTATACTTAAAGAACCACTTACAAAATGAGACTGTCAAGAAGGAAGCAAAACCACAAAGCTCAGAGTATTGGGCACTGGCAGACACTTCCTTGCTTAAAATACATTTGGGGCATATCTGGAAAGGCCAAATGTGGGTGCCAGTGTAACTGAGATGACCACCTCTGAAAATTTAGCCCTTAGGTGGACAGGTTTATATAATAAATGATTATTTTTGCTCAGTGCTTTGTTAAACACTGCAGGAGAAAAATCCCTGGAGATTGTTTCATTCAAATCTGCCATGAAGACTAAGAAATCTATGGAGGGATAATAAAATCAGCAGCAGTGTCTGCAGATCAAACACAAGCACAAAACTCCTGAAAAAGGATGACGGCTGTCTGGCTGTCAAAAGCTGTTCCTGCACAGCAGTCCTGCTGGACATACATAGGCATCTGGTGCAAAAGATACCAGGCATTTGATAACTGTGATAACCCAGGAGGAGCTGTGGTCTGCCATTCTTGGATGGCAGAAGGTCCTTGAGGAAGTTACAAACCTTGATGGAACAATATGGATTTTAAAGGGTTCATATGAACCACTGAAAATGGAAATTGCTGAATTTTGCATAGCTCCATTTCAAAAGACTCAAATGTAGAAGACTGAAAACTTACTATTGAACATTTATTTACATTAGTTTATTTTTGTAGATCTCAGCATTATATTAGACCCTTATAATTGTGTAATAAACTCTGTCATGCATCATATCTACAACAATTGTTCTTGGACTTTTCAGTTTGCTTTTGAGAATAATTTTGGAATAGAGATGAGCATCAATTCCCATCAAAAGTAGTTATTTCTTCTGCTATTTCTGTTATCAGAACTATATCAAAATGGCTGCTGTTTCTAGGAGTCATGTGAACAGTTTGGCTAGAACCTGATATCTTAAATTAGGGTTTTAGCCAAATTCTGTAACCAGCAGCCCAGATCTACAAAAGGTCCAGAGTCAGGATGATCTGATGAAGTTCACACAGCATGAGATTGCCTTCTACTCCATTCCTCTTCCCAGCCAGACATCTCTCTCCATTCTTTTTCCAACTGCACATACTGCCAGACCATGGGTAGGCAATAATTTTTGATGGGGGGGGGGGGGCACTTCAAGAATTTAGAAAGTGGTTGAGGGCCACACTCTTCCAGGATATTAATGGAATTAGTGTGGGGTCTGGCTGGGATGGAGGTTGGGTGCAGAAGGCAGTTATGACCTGAGGCACTGGACTGAGGTGCAGGGGGTTGGATTGTGACCTAAGGCAGGGAATTGGGGTATAGGAGGGGGTGCAGGGATTTGGGTTGTGAGCTAGGGCAGGAGGGGACTGGGGTGCTGGATCTGGGAGTTGATATGGGTACAGGAGGGGGACAAAGGATTTGCGTATGTGGAGGAAGGGGCAGAGATTTGGGGAAGGAAGGAGCTGGGGTGCCAGAGATAGGCTCTGGCCAGGAGACTTACCAGCCAGCAGCCATTCCTGAATCAGCCTCCTTACCTGTCAGTATTCCCTCTAATTAATCAGGGAATCACCCCTGCTTATTTCAGTTAATTCCATGCATGGGGCCCTGAGCTTCTGACTGGGCAGGGCTGATTAACTACCTGTGAAGCTGTGCTACCCCACAGCTTAGGGAGAACATTGCTGCCTGCCCCACCCCTGCACAGGCATCAGCCATGTGCCCTGGAACCCTTTGTGTTTTGCGTCTGCCTGTTATTGAAACAGGCAGCTCCCATTGGCTAGTTTTTGGCCAGAAACTGGCCAATGGGATTTTACTGGGGGCAGGAGCAGCTCCGAAAACTTTCCCCCCTCCCATCCGGACTCTCAGTTTTTAAAGAAAAACCACCCCGCAGCCACATTTCTGAGTGGCGTGCAGGTGGGGTAAAGCAAACGGGAAGCCTGCCTGGGGCTCCCTGCAGTGTCAGTGGGCTGGATCCAGTGACTTGGCAGGCTGGAACTGGCCCACAGGCCATATTTTGCCCAGGCCTGTGCTAGACTAAGCAAAAGGCTCCTTGTTTGACTTACATTAAATATCATTTGGAAGCTAAGGTTGGTGGCCCAAGAGATGGAGCTGCCTGTAGGGTAAAGGGCACGGGAGGGGAATAGTTCCTCCACAGGTGATTAAGGATATGTAGGAACCAAGCCTCCCAGCAAGCTAGCAATGGTTGGCTCATTGCTTCAGAATGGACTTTTCATAGCTTGCTGTCTGTAATCTACACAATCCAGACACTGCAGGGCTCATCTAGTCCTACTGCAGAGTAGCAAACCTTGCTGAGTAGAATAGTTTTTTTTTAAAAATAGCCTTTGGAAGGAATTAGAAGTGTGCAGAAACTGTGCTCAGGGATGGTATGTCTACACAGGAGGGCTAAAGTCGAATTAAGCTACACAACTTCAGCTATGTCAGTTGCATAGCTGAAGTTGAAATAGCTTAATATGGCTTTTGGCGCAGTCTGCACAGCAGGAAGTCGAAGGAAGAACACTCTTCCTTCGACTTCCCTTACTCCTCATGAAATGAGAGTTACCAGGAGTCAGCATAAGAAGTCCTCCAGCTCGACATTATTTCGAAATAAAGGCTTGTAGTGTAGATGCTTGTAGTGTAGATGCAAAATAACTGTGTTATTTTGGAATTATATCACTTATTCCAAAATAACGCTGCTGTGTAAACATAGCCAGACAGAGAGCTATGCTGGTATGTATCTGTTGGGTCAGTTTCTGAGTACCTGCAGCTTCTGACTTCGAGAGACTTACTCCATCAGACTTACTCTTCATGGAAGTGTAACCGAGACCAGGCTCCGTCCCTGTGTCAGAAGCACAGAGCACACTACCACTGTAAATAAGTATACATTGGAGCAATGTGCAGCATTTTCTGCTCAAAAATGAGAAGACAACGTGAGTTTTGCCAGGCTGTGCTCATCAATGGTTTTTCATTGCAGTAGCCAGACGTAGGGGGAGGAACAGCAACCTGAACTGAGCTCACTTGCTTTTGTGGGTTCCAGATGCTGGATGTTATTTTTACACTTTTGCAATTTTAGATATAGTAAGGATGTGAATGTGTCATGTAATTGTGGCCTTGCTTGGGTAATTATTTGGAACAGAATAGTAATTATTGTAGCAAAACACAAGTAGCTCAAAGAGCTGCTCTGTGTGCCTGCTAGACCTGTTCTTCCATAGGCTTTCTGCCAATGCTGCCCCCCCCCCCCACTGAAATACCCAGATTTGCTCTTTGAAGCAGAGCAGACCTCACATTTCCTCAATCCTACATCTTTTCTGTCCTCCCTGTTCATTTTTCTTAGAAGGGTGGGAAGGGGTTCCTGAATCACAGAGGTGCAATCTTCATTCAGAGAACATGCACTCATTTTTCAAAGAATTAAATCTATAGAAATCCAGTGTAAAGCTGATTATTTGCATTGAGAAGGAAAATTTGGCATGAAGCCAATGCAACAGCCCACAATAGCTTTTTTACAGTGCAGTTACTTATAAATGCTGCCAGGTGAAATATTAAAATGCATTTGTATTATACACAGGATTTGATTTTTCTGTCACTCTGGTAAGGTACCATGGATCTAACAAATTCAAGATACTATCCCATGAGATTACATCAGATTCCTTTAAGGCCACACTCTGTATTCAGTGGTGAGTGTCTTACTGCTTTGTTACACTTTCCTTGTATTGATGTGATATTTTTACAATTCTGTTCTCCCATTTGCCCCCTTCACCCTGTCCCCTATTAGCCAGATTTAGCATTCCTCAACATGAATGTGTTTCATTTTTTTCCAGTAATTTGCACAAAAGCAGGGATATGCACTACCACGACTGAAAATATGTAACATGAGTTTCATAATACAAATCCATTTATTAGAATGAAAAACCTTGTTTATCTCCAGCCTAAACTGTTTTCAGGTTTCTTGTGGCAGAGTGCATCTGACAGAGCAGTTAGCAATAGCTAATACATGGTAAACAGAACAATAGAAGTGTCACACTGCAACTAACCTAGCACAGGATTTCTAATGGGGTTCTAACCACTCAGTCTGTGACTCAGACCAATTAGGGAGATCAGACAGCCATTAATATCCCAGGACCTAGGGGGATACAGGACATGTTATTAAGACAGTATGATGTGCAGTTTGTTCAATGATGTGAAGCTCCAGAGGGCATCTAGCTGGAAAAATTCCAGTGACTGTGAAAATAGTTACACAGCTCATTCATCACAGATTGTCATCTGTATCTCTGTCAAAGGGGCTGGCACACAGATTTTATTATTTGGAATCAGCTTCCCAGAGACAGCATTGATTTCATATCCATTCACATTTTAGCTGTAATTATTGAGCTGTTTTTCCCCTAAATGATGGAGATGTGTGTGCTGAATTGCTCACAATCAATAGAATGATCAACTTAAGAGAAAATATATACAGTCCTAAAACTGAGGCAGATCAGTAGCTTCCCCTGTGGGAAAGAAAAGGGCACCTTCACATGTAGCTCAGACCCACAACAAGGTAAGGAATCCACTTGTGGGGCAAGGAGAGGCGGAGATGAATGAGTGTGGTATGTGCCCCATTCCTTTGTGATCCCTGACAACAATCTAATTAAAACCTAGTACAGTCCAACTCTCAGATCTTCTATTTTCTGGTTATACTACCAGAGACCGAGGTACTCAGAGGAGCTGTAACAAATGCACAAATTAGGTGCGACAGGACATCAGTCCCAGATGCTATACACCCAAGATTTCTGAAGACATTTGAGTCTGGAGCGGCTGAACTACTAACAAAGATAGAAAATCTCTCACAAACATCAGCTACTGTGTGACAGGGTGTATCTGCCCCACACTGAGAAGCAGGGGGTTGCCGTGACCCAGCTGGCCAAGAAGGCCCCACCCCCACAGCCTTGCTAGGCATGCTCATGAGAGAGGCAGGGTATAAAAGCCCAGGGAGCCACTGAGTCAGGGCTGACTGCCAGTGGGGAAGGAGCTCAGTCTGGAGCTCCTGAATAGCCCCTGAGGCACCAGCAGCTACCGCCACAGGAGCAGCAGCCCGAGCCTCAGCAACAGCCTTTGCTGCAGCCGCAACGGCTGCCCCAGTCAGTGAGGCCTTCCAGGAGGGCCAGTCCCGCTGAGTGATGCCGCGAGAGCTGCGCAGAGCACCGGGATGGTAGGAAGTAGCCCAGGGTGGAGGATTGTCCTGCGGGAGCTCAGCGCGCTTCGGCCAGAATCCCTGTTGAGCAGGCAGTGAAATCCTCCACTGCCAACAGGGCCCTAGGCTGGGACCCAGTGGAGTGGGAGGGCCTGGGTCCCCCTACCTCCCCCCCACCCCACAACAAGCTAGCTCCTTAGCATTCTAGGAGGCTTCCCCTTTCCCTGATAGAGGGAACTGTACTGTGCGCTAGGCCTGAAGGGCTGTATTTACCCCCGATAGAGGGACATTTGAGAGGAACTGGACCTATGAGCTATAACTGCCCTGCAAAAAGGGGGCACCGACCCCGACTTTGAGGCACCTGGACCATTGAGGGGTCCTGCCCCTCAACATACTGTCACAGAGGATTGGAGGGTAGCACACATTATACCTATTAAAATATATATAATTTGCTATTAGGATTGGCAGCTAATCACACAAACCAAAACACCCTTGCCCCGCCCCTTCCCTGAGGCCCAGTCTCTGCTCACTCCATTCCCCCACCCTCCCTCACTTTCACGGGGTAGAGGGGTTTAGAATGTGGGAGGAGCTCTCGGTTAAACTTAGGGCAGGGAGTTAGGGTGTATGAAGGAGTGTGGGGCCTGGGAGGGCATTTGGGTGCAGCAGGGAGTTCAAGGCTGGGGTGGAGGGTTGGGATGCAGGAGCCGGGTTGGGGTGCTGGCTCCAGCTGGGCTGTGCTTACAATGGGCAGCTCTGAGTCACAATCAGCAGCACAAAAGCAGGTTCCCTACCTGCCCTGTTCTCACACCACTCCTGGAAATAGCTGGCATGTCCCTGCAGAGTGTAGGCAGGGACACCAGGTGGCTCTCCGCGCTGCCCCTGCCTGTAGACACCACCCTCAGAGCTCCCACTGACTACAGTTCCCAGCCAACAGACGCTGTAGAGTTGTTCAGGATGTGAGCAGCAGGCAGAGCCCTTTCCCCTTCCCCTCCTCCCACATCGCCGCCCCGCCCTGCCCCGCCCAGCCAGCCTAGGTGAGCATATGGAAGAGACTGAGAGAGACCTTATGCAAAGGAAAATTGTGCCTCACTTATCTACTGGAATTCTTTGAATGTTAGTAGTTAAAGGACAGCTGATTGCCCTAATTTATTTGGGCTTTCAAAAAGCCTTTGACAAAATCACTTACAAGAGAAAACTGAATAATTCTGGGTGGGCAGCAATGCATTGTCATGGTTTGGAAATTGGCTAAATCCAGTTAATAGAAAGATTTCCCATTGAAAAGGTCTCAGGGCCTACAAGGCAGAAAACAAAGACTAAGAATAAATGTCCAATTTTCATCATGGCAAAAGGTTAACACTGGAGCGTCCACGTGTTCAAAAGTAAAAAATACCAATGTTATTTAATATTTTTACTAATGTTCTGGTAAAGGGACTGAGCAGTCAACTAATAAAAGTTGCAGAAAGCACCAATTATTTAGATAAGACAAGACCTAATCAAGCTAGTTGAACATGCAGCACTGATTACAAAAGAAAACCGTGCTTGTAAATGAAAGATAATGCATATTGGAGGGAGCAATGAGAGCTACTCAGATACCTGGAGTTCTAAATGAACGGAAACAATTCAGAAAAAAAGTCCTGGGCATCATTGGAAACAGCTCATTCGGAATGATACACAATGTGCAACAATGGTCAAAAGAAGCAAAAAGGGTGTAATAGGCATTCTCCAAGATGGAGAATAGTACTGAAATAATCTAATGCCATTATAGAAATCAGTGGTTCACCTTCATATGGAGGAATGTGAGCTGTATCCATCACCAGCTATCTAAAAGCATATTGTAGCGATAAAGGATTAAACTCAAAATAGTTCTCTGTGGCATGCACTTGATGAGCAGTGGAACATTATACTACTGCTCCTCAAGTGCAATTTGTTTAAAGAAGTGATGAGCAGATACTTTAGTGGCACACCACTAAGAGGTACAAGTTAGCATAGATCATGCAATGTATGTGTTACAATTAAACTAGAGAAACTGTTTCTGTCATGGAGGTTTTCTCCTCCGATTGAGAAACCACCACCGAAGACACCCTGCCAATTGATCACTCAAGAGCAACTAGCTATTCCTCAAGAGATATTACACCAGAGGACAAGATACAAGGCAACTGAAAATCCGTATCATGCCATTGAGTTTTAGGCAGGACT
Organism: Pelochelys cantorii; assembly: GCA_032595735.1. Classification (NCBI taxonomy): domain Eukaryota; kingdom Metazoa; phylum Chordata; order Testudines; family Trionychidae; genus Pelochelys; species Pelochelys cantorii. The sequence continues at coordinate 27,718,868 of CM064335.1, forward strand.
ACTCACTAATTTCAAAAGTGTTAAAATAATTCAAATTTTGGTAAAATTAATCTTCTCCTATTCACCAAAGACATTTTAATGTCCTGATCCAATGCAAAAACCTTATATTTTGCCTGTTTATTTTTTAATGAGTGCCACACTGGATTAGCCCATTATTTCAACCACGACAGGCTACAGTTTTAACTCCAGTCTGTCACGTTGTAAGTACACCCTAAGGCAGCACAGCCCAATGGCCACAGTCTATAACACAGTCCTGGGGCTAGAGTCTATTATCCAGCCCTAGGGCAACATAGTCTAATGGTTACAGTCTCAGAAGTTTGGGGCAGCAGCCCTGGTAGGAGAGCCGTGCCCACTGAGCACCGACCCACAGCCCTGTCAGTAGGGGGAACCCTACCACAGCATGCTGTGCTCACTCAGGTGGGAGATACCACTCGCACACCCTCCCTGGGTCATTTCCTATCAGTTCTGGTGTGTGTGCATGTTACACATACAGTAGTCTCTGGATCCTCAGTCTCTGCAGTGCCACTCTCCTTCTGTGAATCTGCTGGCTCTGGAGACTCAATATAGTTTCCCGGGCCTCTGGCTCCTGTCGTCTGGGCTTCGGGCTGGTCCGTCTCTGGAGCTCCTCTACCAGACCCTTCCTCTCCAGCTTCCACAGCCCAGCCTGAGCTTAGCTGCTCTTATACTACTCCAGCCACTGGAGCCTGCTCAGTATGGCTGTAGGGGTGGGACTTCCTCTGTCCACCCGGCATTAAGCCTTCCTGGGCTAATGTGGGGTATACATACTCTGTTATACAGTCACTCCATTTAAGTCCGATAGACCTCAAAGACTCTAACACAGAGCCCAGAGGAAAGACTGTCCTGGATTTTACCACACTGAAGTGAAATGGAAGGGAAAAATCAGGTTTAGCATAATCTCCCAAACCCTCCTTGATCATACCCTTTCTCTACACCCCCAAATCAATCCCATGCAACCTTCACTCCCATCCTTTGGGGGAACTAGAAACAAGGTTTGGAGGCAGGTTTGCCATGCTGTGACATCACTTCATTCTAATCTTATGTAATGTAGAGGTAAAAGTAAGAGATGAATCTGTTGAAAGGTCCAGACAGCAGGGCAGGTGGCTTTCACGGATTGGGTGACAAAAAATTGTGGATGTTTACCTCACCAGGCCAAACTCCTGAACCGTGGAAGTGGTGGGCAAACTACGGCCTGTGAGCCATATTTGGCCCATCAGCTATTTTAATTCACTTCTCAAGCTCTCTCTGGGGAACAGGGTCTGAGGCTTGGCTTCCTCCATGCAGTTCCTGGATGCAGCAGCATGTCCCTCTTGTGGCTCCTATGCATAGAGGCAGCAGAGTGCTTTGTGTGATGCTCCTACCCCACGCACCACCCCCACATATTCCATTGGCTGGGAACTGCAGACAAGAGGGCAGAGCTGCCTGGCTACACATCTGTGTAGGGGCTGGCCAGAATGGAGACATGTTGCTACTTCAGAAAGCTGCTTGAGGAGATAAGTACAACCTGGAGACTGCCTCCTCCCCCTTCCCCCCCCTGACCTGTGCTCTGCCTCTGCACCCCAACCCTGATCACCTTCCTACCCTCTGAACCTCTCAGTCCCAGCCTGGAGCCCCTTCTTGTACCCCAAACCACTTAGCCTTCCCCTGCCCCCAAGCCTGCATCCCCAGCCAGAGTCCTCACACTTCTTCCCTCCCCCATCCCTCACACTCCAACCTCTTGCCCCAGCCCAGAGCTCCCTCCCACCCCCTGAACTCCTTATTTCTGTCCCTATGCCAGAGCCCACACCTCCAGCCAGACACCTCACCCTCTTCCGCATCCCAACTCCAGTTTTATGAGCATTCATAGTCCTCCACATGGAAGTCGTGTGCAGATGTGGCCCTCAGGGCCAAAAAGTTTGCCGATCCCTGCTCTTCAGCTCACTCAGTTCTAATTCAAACTATAGCAGCAACATTGTGTTTACATTAATCTCCAATGGCCCAACACTATCCACACTTCGTTACTTTGACTTGATTCATGGTAATCTTTTTTGCGTCAATCATGTGGCAATTTACTATAAAGTAATTCAGGTGCTAATCCTCTTTTGTTGGTGAGGCTGGAACTTTAGTCTCAATTATGTAGGCCTGCTTTTAATTTGTCATAGCCCTGTGTGTCCTTTTATAGTCATTTTTGCACACATATACCATACCAAAATGAAGGGCCCTCTGTATAAGCAATTTTTTTTTTGGTGCATCCAAATGATTTCCCCTCCTGTTACCTACCAGTTCTGTGTTTTTGGGGAACCAGGGATTAGTATCCAGCCCATCTGACTCATGAAAGACTCTCCTTCACCCCAGCCTCTGCTTGAAACAAAGCCGGTCAGAAAGAAGACTTACAAAAAGCAATGAAAAGGCAGGGGAAGACACACCTAAACCCATCCAGACAAAGGTGACAGGATTAAGGAAATACTCCTAGTCTCTAGGATGGGACAGAGAGGCATCTCCATTAGTATACAGAATGGAGAACAGCAATTCTCAGGCAAGAACTGCACTGAACTCTGGGGCACAGAGAGCAGGAAAACACTGTCTCATAGACTCATAGACTTTAAGGTCAGAAGGGACCATTATGATCATCTAGTCTGACCCCCTGCACTATGCAGGCCACAGAATCTCACCCACCCACTCCTAGAATAATCCTCTCACCTATATCTCAGATACTGAAGCCTTCAAATAGTTTGAAGACCCCAAGATGCAGAGAATCCTCCAGCTGTGATCTGTACCCCATGCTACAGAGGAAGGCGAAAAACCTCCAGGGCCTCTGCCAATCTACCCTGGAGGAAAATTCCTTCCCGACCCCAAATATGGTGATCAGCTAAACCCTGAGCATGTGGGCAAGACTCACCAGCCAGACACCCAGAAAGTTCTCTATAGTAACTCCTATCATCCCTCCATTGACCTATATACCACTGATAATGAATGGTCAATTAGTTACCAAGATCATGTTATCTCATCAAACCATCCCCTTCATAAACCCATCTAGTTTAATCTTGAAGCCAGATAGATCTTTTGCCCCCACTACTTCCCTTGGAAGGCCGTTCCAGAACCTCACTCCTCTAATGGTTAGAAACCTTCGTCTAATCTCAAGTCTAAACTTCCTACTAGCCAGCTTATATCCATTTGTTCTTGTATCCACATTGGTATTAAGCTTAAATAATTCCTCTCCCTCCCTGGTATTTATCCCTCTAATATATTTAAAGAGTGCAATCATGTCCCCCCTCAGCCTTCTTTTGGTTAAAGTAAACAAGCCAAGCTCCCTGAGTCTCCTTTCATAAGACTGGTTTTCCATTCCTCAGATCATCCTAGTGGCCCTTCTTTGTACCTGTTCTAGTTTGAATTCATCCTTCTTAAACATGGGAGACCAGAACTGCACACAATATTCCAAATGGGGTCTCACCAATGCCTTGTATAATGGCACTAACACCTCCTTATCCCTACTGGAAATACCTCGCCTAATACATCCCAAGACCGTATTAGCCTTTTTCACGGCCATGTCACAATGGCGGCTCATAGTCATCCTATAATCAACCAGGACTCCGAGGTCCTTCTCCTCCTCTGTTACTTCCAACTGATGTGTCCCCAGCTTATAACTAAAATTCTTGTTATTAATCCCTAAATGCATAACCTTACACTTCTCACTATTAAATTTCATCCTGTTGCTATCACTCCAATTTACAAGGTCATCCAGATCTTCCTGCATGATATCCCGATCCTTTTCTGAATTGGCAATACCTCCCAACTTTGTGTCGTCCGCAAATTTTATCAGAACACTTCCACTTTTGGTGCCAAGGTCAGCAATAAAAAGATTAAATAAAATTGGCCCCAAAACTGATCCCTGAGGAACTCCGCTAGTAACCTTCCTCCAACCTGACAGTTCACCTTTCAGTATGACCCGCTGTAGTCTCCCCTTTAACCAGTTGCTTATCCACCTCTCAACTTTCATATTAATCCCTATTTTTTCCAATTTAACCAATAATTCCCCATGTGGTACTGTATCAAATGCCTTACTAAAGTCGAGGTAGATTAGATCCACTGCATTTCCTTTATCTAAAAAATCTGTTACTTTCTCAGAAAAGGAGATCAGGTTGGTTTGGCACGATCTACCTTTTGTAAAACCATGTTGTAATTTGTCCCAATTGCCATTAGCCTCAATGTCTCTAACTACTTTCTCCTTCAAAATTTTTTCCAAGATCTTGCATACGACAGATGTCAAACTAACAGGCCTATAGTTACCCGGGTCGCTTTTTTTTCCTTTCTTAAAAATAGGAACTATATTAGCAATTCTCCAGTCAAATGGCACAACCCCTGAGTTTAGAGATTTATTAAAAATTTTTGCTAATGGACTTGCAATTTCATGTGCCAGTTCCTTTAATATTCTTGGATGAAGATTATCTGGGCCCCCCGATTTACTCCCATTAAGCTGTCTGATGGTAAATTTCTGCTCCAGATGCTAATGAACCCACATCTCTGCTCACAGCCACATCAGGAATTATCTGACCAATTTTGGTAATAAATCCACTATTGGTATCTAAAATACTGAAACTGCCTAATTGCATTATGAGCTCCCTGGAAGGAACACAGCCCATAGCCAGGAATGATCAGTCTGTATTGTCTAGCCTAACCAAAACAGCTTTAGAATATTCCCTTGAGCCATTCTTTTACCCACAAACAAATCTATAAACAACTATTGTTGTTTCCCCACAATATCCTCCACCCTAGCTCAAGTAAAGTGTTCTAATGCCTGGATCTAAATTCTGCATCAGTTCCCTTGGGATTTCTCTGACTGACCATGCTGGGGACTTTGCTCTGCCTGTCTCCAACACACTGGACCCCCAGCTACCATCAGCACCTGGGAATCCTGATTAATACAAGCTTCACGGAGTGCTGAGGTCTTGCGCGCTCCTGCTCTATCTACAGCAGGGGTGGGCAAAAGGGCCTCTGCGGGCCGGATCCAGCCCACCAACTAGGTTGATCCAGCCTGTGGAGGCCCTGCTGCTCCCCTACCCCATGCCAATTAGGGCCTGGGTGTGGGGGGGAAGTGCACAAAGTTTTCCTCCACCTTGCCAGGAGTATGCTGGTCTGTGGGTGGGGAAGCCTGGAAGCATCTTGGCCCTGCCCATTCCGTTTGAGGCCCTGCCCCTTCCAGGGCATCCCAGGGCCACTTCAAAAATTTCTGAAGTGGCCCCCAGCAAAAAATTATTGCCCACCCCTGATCTATAGCCTCCTGACCCTTCCATATGTGGTCAATTATAGTTTGCTAGCCTTAACTTTTAGAATCAGATTCAAGTTAGATTTAATATTGTAACTTTTATTTGTTTGGCTCCCCTTGTATGGTTACTATTCAGAAATAAATAACTGTCATGGGTAAGCTGGTTGCATCTCTCTCCACCCCACCCCCCTTTCATTAGAATGTCACTTTTGGCTTCCCCATTCACTCTGCAACAATGCTCCTTGTACTTAAGCTAAAGTTCCCTATATCACCCAAGAATTATGTGGGGTTTGCTTATCAAAGGGGTTACTGACAGAATCGTTGTGGTGCGAAAGGGGTGACAGGGAAGCGCTGAATCTGGGGCCATATGAGAGTGGCAGCTTAAAGTGATGTTTAAACCCAGCCCACTGAGTCCAAAAGGCACATGAGGGTCACAGCTTGGCATTGCTGTGCAAGCCAGCCTATTAAGTCCAGAGACATGAAGGGGTCAGCTTGTGAGTGCTGATTAACAGATGCTCTCAGATATGCTCTGAGTGTCTGTGTGTTCATCTTATTCTAGGGTGAGAAGAACCCAGCCCTGGGAAACCTAGATCCTGCAGGATAGCTACATTGGGCAAGCATTGGCAGCAGGGAGAAGTAGAGCACCATATGAGATCACAAGTAACACAAGCAGCACATAGACAGAATTATCACCTCTCCCACCAGTGTTCCCTGTAAGCTGTGTGCTTGGGGGGCCACACAGGAGAGATTCAGGTGCCGTTCAGCTGATTGGCATGGCACCCACAGTCGGCAGCATGTGTTTCTACTGACTGTGCACATCTGCACATGCCTCGGTGTGCATAATAACATTTTTCTGCACATGCATGGAAAAAATTGCCTGCCTACCCCTTAGAAGAGTAACCTTAATAAATTAGCATACCTCAAAGTAACAGGCAAATCTGATGACACTCCTCTGTTCTTGATGATTACACAAGCATTGCATTCTGCTATTTTGGTTTTTAGTTGGTGCTATATACAATTTTAACTACAACTTATGGTACATTTCAGTAGATGAGCATTTTTTCTACATTGTTTCCAATATCAGTACACTAGTACCAGGATGATAAATTTCCAGCAAGATGGATTTCCAAAGCTTTGCATGCAAAAATGAATAATGCCCTGGATGTTTAAACTCATTTACTGTTCATTCAGTTAATGAAGGTGCAGATCTATTCCTCAAGTTGCAGCTGTTTAGTGCCTGCTATGCCTTTGCCTTTCTCCTCATTTTGTATAGCCAGCTTATGATTTATAACCATTAAAATGGGAACTTTGTCATCTTTTTGTCATCAATGATTAAATACTCGCTCCATGAGTTCCATGAACCGTCTGAATAAAACACAGTTTACTCCTGTCATACCAAAGCTAGAGCTCCAACTTCACTGGTAGCCGAGCAGATGTCTTACACATGGGGGGGCGGGGTGAGGGTAGCCTTTAGAGATGAAATGATAAGTAAAGATTGTCTGGAGGAGCAAGCACACCAAATATAGGGCTGACATCTGCAGCTGATCAGTGTTGCCCTGTCAGCAAAACCATATTAAAATATATTGCCTGCAGACCCGCAGAATCAGAATTCTATGAGAGTTATTGTACAAGTGTTTAAAGAATGCAGCTCCAGATAAATTATAGCATTGCTCCTTAATTTCTCATATGTGTTGGGGTGGAGGAGAATAGAAAGTGTCTGTGAAATAAGGATATAGAAATCATCTCTACTGTGCACACTTGTGTGTGAAAAAGTATGCACAAAATATGGTGTCCCCCTATTCCATCCATCCCTTCTTCAAGCAGAGTAGCCCGGGATGGAGAGAAGAGCCATTGACAGGATGGAAAGTGCATTTCATCACTAACAAACTCTCAAGTACTCCCCCACACCAGCTTTGTGCAAGAGGGTGTGCCTTTCATTTGCAGATTTTTTTCTCCTGCTTTGATTCATCTTTCATGAAGCTATGTAAATCAAAATTTAACGGGCAAGATTGCCCAGTTTTCTGAAAAGGAGCAGGTCCTCAGCTTTAATTCATGGTGCTGATTATTGACACATCAGAGCTGTCTAAATGGCTTAGTATGCCCTAAAACCACACAAACCACACATTACTGTGACCATTATGAGACTTACACAGATGCACATTATGAGGATTTTCAGTGATAGAGGATATAAAGAAACAGAAAATGCTTTCCAGCTGGCTTATTTACATGCTCTTAGTCTTCATCTGAGACATGTGCAGGTTAATTTCAGCTGACGACAGATCTCTCATCCAAATGTTGCTCCAGAGAAAATGAAACCATTATCCACACCCCCAAAATGAACTCAGACAATAGAACTCCAAAAATCAGATGTCGGTATCGCTGCATTCATATCTTACATAAGCACATTAACTATTAAATGTAGAAATAGAACAGATTGGAACCCAAGCCCTTAAACTAATTACTTACTTTCATATAGAAAAAACCATAGTTAAATACTGAGGAAGTTAACATCTTAGAGAGCAGCTGGTTTAGGTCATGCCATCTACTTCCTGCTGCTGCTTACAATGAATACAAAAAGAAATGGGCTGGCTGCTAGAGCTAAGTGCCAGATACAGACCATATGGCAACAACGCAACATACAATTAAGAATAACATTTATATAGCAAATTGATTTCCTACAATAGTCTCCCTGGTCACCACAAAGGAAATAGTGACTCCAAATTAATCTAATCCCTTTGGTTAATTTTCAGTTGTTGGGATTGTCACTAGATAGCTGACCTCTCTCAAATACATGTATAAGTTGGAAATAATGTACTCCACTTGGAATCTAAAAACAAGTGTTACTTTCTGCACCTGATTCCATATTCTTTGTAACTCCTACTTGCTTGTAATTCCTTTTCACAGGGTAGGATAAGAATGCAGGATTGGATGCTCATTTTGCATCTTGCAAAGGCCCTGATTCAGCAAGGCATCTCTGTATTATGCAGACGTCACACTCAATAGTCATTTCTGTTCTTAAAAATGTATGACTTGGACCTAAGCACATTGTTTAGAGTTTTTTGAAACAGTGCCAGAAAGAGGAAAATGCCACATCAGGCATTGTGGTTATAAGAATTATAACTGAAAATGCTAAACTAGTTCATAATTAGAATAAGAGGAAAGAATGTAGATATATTAAAAAAAAATCAAAGAAAGAAAATTAAAGGAAGTAAAATCATGTGCTTATAATGATTCATTTTGGTTTCATTTTATTTTCAAGTGTAATATACTCTTCATAGATTTTAAAAATAAACTTCCAGGACCTAGAAAGACTTGAGGCAATCCTGTTGCACTAAAATTTTGTTTAAAATGGGAAAAATTGTTTTTTTTGCTTATAAAATATACTTCTGTTTTTTTCTTCTTGACATGAAGGATGGTTATTTTATGTTTGTTTTTCTTTTGCTATTGGTAGTTACAGGAAATCATATATATAGTAGCCCAATGTCTGTGACTCTGTAACTCTGTAGCATTACGAGTCACCTCTGGGGGCCGCTGTTGCCTCGCGCTGCGGCGCTTGGCTGAGTTCTGCGCCGCTCAGCCGGGCCACCACAGGGGAGCAAGCAGTGCAAGCGGCCGTTTGGGCCCCACGGTCCCCACGCAGCACCCCCATGCTGCATGGGGAGTGCGGGGCCCAAACGGCCGCTTGCTCCGCTAGCTCCCCCGCGGCGGCCCGGCTGAGCGGCACAGAACTCAGCCGAGCACCACGGCGGGAGGCAAAGGGTGGTGCGGTGGTGACATACATGCCCAGGGGGCGGGGCCTGGAAGAGTGTGCATCCCCGACGGAGACAGAGGAGAGTGGAGAGAGAGTGAGAGGCAGGAGGGGGAGAAGAGAAAGACAGAGATGGAGTGGAGAGAGAGTGAGAGGCAGGAGGAGGAGGAGAAGAGAAAGGGAGAGTGAGAGGCAGGAGGGGAAAAGAGAAAGAAAGAGACAGAGAGAGAGGCAGAAGGCGGAGGAGATCTGAGAGACAGAGGGGGAGACAGTAGGAGGAGGGGAGAGAGAGAGACGGAGCGAGAGACCAGAGGCTCAGGAGAGAAGACCAACATGGAGGAGAGACCTGAAAATTCCGTCTTATGATGGGCTAATTGGCTAGTTATACAATAGTCAGGGTGAAAGCTTGTTTTTAAGCCTTTGAAAGGTAAGTAGGTACTTCATTAGTGCTTGCAAATACTCAGCTAAACTTTGCAACATATTAATCATGGCTATAGGTCAATATACTACCAAATTAACTCCTACAAGAAAACTAGATGCCTTTTCCCAAAATTGAAGGACTGTATTTGAGAATAGCCAAGAGTACAACTCAAACTGCTAACCTGCCTAAAATAACCAAATGTTATTTGATGGAATACCCACATTGGTCTCATTACTTGACACTTTCTGTATCAGCTACACGACATCCAATGAATCAGGCTGCTGTAACCTGTGATATCCCTCAAGATATTTGACATGAATATATGAACCAGGTCCGCACATTTTGCCACAGTTTACATAAAGATTGCTAAAACAGCCACTCACAGCATTTTACCCTATAATGATTAAACTGTACAGCCTGCCATGGCAAAACAGCAGCATATAGGAGTTCCCTGCAAAATGTATTTCATTTTGCAAAAATGCATAAACCTGGGACTTTAGGGCATCTCTCAACCCAGCCATCACAGAACTGTATTACTTTTAACTCTTCTTGAAACTTAAGCAATTTAAATCCCTACATTAAAAAAAACTAATACTCTACTATATTCCACTTCTACACTTACCCAGGTATCTCTGGCTAATTAGTACTTAAGACAAGGTGGATTATATTGCTACCAGTTATGTGCTGTATACAGAACTGCTGAATGGTAGCCTTGGATTTCACAGGTATCCCATACCCTTTCCCGGTTTGGACTTTTTTTTAGCCTTTCAGCCAGACGGTTTTTGGTAAAAGGACAATACAGTGACTGACTACAGTGAGAGTACCCAGTATGAAGACATATGTTCTAAAATGATGTCAATTCAATAATATTTTGTACTTATAATGCAATTTTCACCCAAGAGTCTGAGTGTATTTTACACACATTATTTAAGCCTCACATTATTCCCATTTTTAAAATTGGGAAAGTGAGACAGAAAATTCATTTAATTTCTCTTGCTAAGGTCACATAGGTACACCTCTGGCACAGAGGTGGAATGGAATAAAGAAATGTCTCCTTATCCATTGGTCCAGGAGCTAAATAACAGTTCCTTCTGTTACAATGTGCCATCTCTTCAGGAATAAGAAAGAAAAACCTATGAAATTAAGAATACTTACCATCTGGGAAGGAGAGAGATGCATCCAAAAGCAGCCATTTGCAAAATGGTAAGTTTGCAGCTGCTTGTGTCTGTTTAAAGGGACAAGTTTAAAGGGACAGCTCCCAGAAAAATCTGCTGGGGAAAAGCTCCTATAAAAGGGCAATCACTTATTCAGTAGGATAGATAGGGTCAGGTATTAAAAAGGGAAGATACTCCTGGGAAAGTACTACCTTTACATCAGCAATTCCCATCAGCAAAATCCATCTTTTCAAGACTGGAGAAATATTGCTGCAGAATTGTATCATTCATATATCACTAAAATTTCTTTTGAAACTCCAGGACATTAGACTCATTATAAACATTCACACATTTTCAAATTGCCCTAACCAAAGTTATTGTTTTATTAAGTCTGCCTGGTGACTACATAGTAAGCAATGTGCTTCAAAGCATCCATGGCCAGATAAAGGAAACAGGATGACATGCTTTCCTGTGTGTCATGGTGAAGGATGGAAGACGGTTACCGGACATCCTGAGCAATGCTGGGGAATTCCCACCAATTGTAGTTCATGTGGGAAGAAAAGAGTTTAGTGAAAGAAAATTAGATAAAATCATGAATAACTTCAAGGACTTGGGAAGCAAAGTGAAGAAAATAACCTAATTTCTTAGAAATCAGTCCTGTGCCGAGTAAAAATGAGGAGAGGGGAGGAAAGTAAAGTACTCCTGCTGCAGATCCATCCACCAATGGACAGCAGTGGTGTAGAGAGGAGGAGAAGAGAAAATGTCAGGTGTTTGCGGGAGAAATGGATAAGCAGGCAACTGAGGCTGGCAAAGTGAAGGCAGGGGTCGATAACTCAATAGGCTATTAGAATTGACAGGTAAGGTGGGCCAAGTGGTGAAAAGCACACCTGGAGGAGCACTGAAGATGCCCTATTAGGAAGTGTTATGATTGACTCACCAGAGGACATGTTGCTTCAGCTGTATTCACTGGAATGTCTTCTTAAAGGCAATTTGTTTTTTCTGACAGCTGCTTGCCATCATTCAGTACTTGCCTCCAAAACCATCCTGCAGTTCTCCATCCTGCTCCCAAACACAATAATTTCAGTCTAATCCTATCTCCTACCTGCTGCTACTCTACCAGCCTTCGAAATGCCATAAATCGCTCCTGACCATCCCTCTCCAGCTACAATGTCTTTCCTGGTCTCTGCTTGTGTCACACTGCTTCACATCTATCGAAAATATATTTCATAGGATAAAGTACCCGTTGCAGTAGAAATGCAGGCAGGAGCTATTTAGAAGAAATTGAGTGGCACATTCATTGTGCATATGAGTACTTGTGGAAGGTTTTTTTCATAAACATATTGGCGTTCATGGAGACAGAGATACTGGGTTAATCAACCTTGATGATATATCTTTAAAGAGAGGTAGCGATATTTGGTGAAAACAGGGAAAGACTTGGGCTTAAATCTGATCCCATGCTGTATATGTTAGTACTTTTTTTTTTTTAAACTTCAGCTTTGGGACCATAACTACATATGGGAATTCTCTCCAGCCTACCATGCAGACCTATCAAAAAACCTATGGGGGAACATTCCTTTCCAATGAATCTTCCAGTGAATGGGTGCTGTGTACAGCTTATGGTGATTTAATAATATCCAGATTTTAGTGGATTACTTGTTATACTAGTATGAATGAATGAAAATCACATGGTTTTGTATTTTTTTTAAAAGAGGACTCCTTCTCTCAGAAATTCTGATACAGCTTTCCTGGTTTCAAAACAATCTCAAACTCAATTTTTGCTAGCTTTTCCTTTATTAACTATGTATGCTCAAATGCCATTTGGTTTCTTGCCTCTCTAATTTTTCACTTTCCAGAGATTTTGAAGACTTTCTTTCATAGAACTACAGAATAATTACACAGCTGTTAAATAATAAAAAAAAATTATCCTTAGAGAAAACATAACACCTCATCCACCATTGCTAACTATGGAAATATGCATGACAAATCTATAGGTTACATAGTGTCTATTATCTGTATGACAATAAAACAATGAAACAGGAATTATAATGTAGAACTTAGTATCCATTGTGTGAACTTCAACGTAGCAATGTGTTATGCACATTAATAGTCCCTTGAGCTACCTTAATATTTAAATATACTAATTATACTAAGGAGAAAATAGGCCAAACAATTTAAAAGTAGGACTGTCTCGCTCATTTTTTTCTGAAAGAAATGTAGACGTAAAAAATTAAAATGCATTTCTAAAGTATTTCCTCTGTGCTAGGAGAAAAGATCATGCAAATTCTTATATATGTTATGTTTGTATCTGTATCTATACCCATGACGCTGATTACAAAGATTCATGTGAACAAGATGAATGACAATTGTGAGGTATATTTTTTAGTTACAGGGGTATATTATACTACAGCTGTAGAGAGGAAAAAAATAAAAGAATGATATTCTCAGAATGATATGGGGGAAACAACGTTTGTCACTGAATTAACATGAATCCCTAGACGTAAACTGCCAGTAAAATATTTTGAAACAACTCTGCACTGTGAACTAAATAGCTGAGGGGATAAGCAATGGGATTGAGAGACTACAAAGTAAGGTAGTCTAACTCCAAGTCATCTGACAGCTGTTCAGTGGTTTATCTGAAATGTTAGCAATCACAGGGAGAAGGGACTACTTTGAAATAAACACAAACTTGCTCAGATGTGTACAATGTGTCATTTAGTGTGAAAGAACTCTTGGGAAGATACTTAAAGCAAGTATCATGATGAAATGCAGTATAAACAAGCCTAACTTTCTCTTAATAGTTTAGATAGCACCTCTGCATAGTTTCATGTTTTCAATCTGTTGAGTGGAATAGCAGGTTTTATTTTAGCACTATAAAGGTGTACTACACTACCATACTGTTTATATAAGAAACCCTGAATAAAATTATAATCCAAACCAGATGTGTTTGTGATACTGCACCCCATATTTTTTATGGAAATAGTGCTATGAATACGAACGACATAACTTAAATATGCTTTATGCAAAATACCTGATGTAGCATGTCATTTTAAAAGTTATAGTCTACCGAATGTATATGTTCCGTTTGTGTGCATGTATCAATCCTGTATTTGAAGTTAGAAATATGAAGCATAAACCTGTTTACAGATCTAGACATGTTAAGTGAGCACCCTTAGTGGTACTTGAAGAACTTAATGGCCCAGTATTTGGGACAATGATCTGTGAATAGTCTTGTTTTTCCTGCAACTCTGGACTGTGAGAGGTGCCTACAAAAATATGTGACTGCGTCAGTTGGTGCTGAAATCCATCTTGAATATTTTACTTTTCCACCGAGGTACAGGGCATTGAACAGAGGCTTTCCATCCAAGGGAAATTCTAAATAAAACAAGGGAAGTAAATAATGATTGACTACAGCTAACTACTGACTGCCTCCCCACCCCAACAGGATACATGAAAATACCTGGAAACGGAAAGTCTGTAACAAGGGTGGAGGAGAACTGCTAAATGCAGGTTGGAAAGGACATCTCTGGCTTGAGAAGGACTTTTACCTGAAGTAAGAACTAGGGTGAGAAGTTATGATTTGCAACAAATTCTCTTAGGCCATGTCCACACTATGGCTACGTCTACACTACGAGTTTTCTTGGCCAAAAATATGCTGAAGGACTCATTTGCATGAGTCGCTATCTCATTTGCATATTTTCTGCCAATCTGTTTTTGCACTGGGGTTTTTGTGCAAAAACAAGCAGTGTGGACATTTTCTTTTTGTGCAAACCCCCTTTTTCTGTAAGATCCTTATGCCCCAAAAAAGGAGGTATACTGATCTTGCAGAAAAAAGGGTTTTTGCGCAAAAAGAAAACATTCACACTGATTGTTTTTGTGCAAAAACCCCAGTGCAAAAACAGATCAGCAGAAAATATGCAAATGAGATCATGACTCATGCAAATGAATCCCTCATTAGCATATTTTTTGCTAGAAAAAACTTGCAGTGTAGATGTAGCCCATGAGATGAGGTTGAATCTATTACGGTAAATTTCTGATCACCCAATTTTGTAAAGTCGAAGGTCTGTGTCCCCACTGCGGGGAAGAATTCAGTGTAGTTCTCTTTGGGCACATCTACACAGCAGGGCTAAACACAAAATAAGCTACACAACCTGAGCTATGCTAATTGCATATCTTAAGTTGAAGTATTTTATTTTGACTTTTGATACTGTCTACACAGGAGTTATTTCGAGACAGAGCACTCTTCTCCCAACTTTCCTTACTCCTGTTACAATGAGGGTTACAGGAGTTGGAACAAGCAGTCCTCCAGCGAGACATTATATCAGAATATCTGCTTGTGTGTAGACACAGACTATGTTACTTTGGAATAACGTCAGTATAACCTTAAAACACTGCTGGGTAGACATAGCCCCAGAATATTAGATGTAGCTGCTGTGTTTGATTTTGCTTAGTAACTTATTTTGATCTAAAACAGCAAGCAAATGGTCTGGTAGCACTTTATAGACTAACAAAACATGTAGACGGTATCATGAGCTTTCATGGGCACAGCCCACTTCTTCAGATGACCGGAGTTATGATTAGAGGATAAGGAAACTCAAAATAAATAGGAGAAGGGAAGGGGGGGGAGAAAGATGTCACCCACCCCCCTACCACTTAAACTCTACCTTTTATACTTAATAAAATCACTTTTATCTATTATTAAACCCCGTGTAAATAATTGTTATTGGCAGGGAGAGGTGGTGGTGGGAGAACAGCTGTGCACAGCTGTCTTTCATTGAGAAAGGGGGTGGATTTATCTGGGGTTCTGGTCCTATTAGGGCTGTGCACTTAGGTACTATGTCAAGTCCCTTTAACTGAACTGTCCCAGAGCTAAGCTGCTCTTAGTGTCTGTGTAGCTCTGCTGTGGACTGTGTCCCCAACTCTGTGCCTTGGCCGGGGGAGACCCCAAAAAATCAGGCTCAGAAAGACCAAGTGGTGGGGCACCCCAGAGAGCAGGTAGGTGGACTCAGTGATATTTTCAGACAGTCAGGTGCTGTCCCAAGAGGACTTCTGTAACTGAACCCTTGACAGTGTTGTCAGAAGAATGGCTATAAGATTTTTAGTTTTTCATCCAGAATACAATGTACTTATTTGGAAGACAAAATTATTGTAAGTAGCTAATTCTAATTTAGAAGAATGGAAAATAATATTTTACATTTTCTTCTTTAAGTTCCTACTCTTGGTCCTGGGGAAGTGAATGATATAAGTAAGGCCTTCTCCACAGGCTACCAAAGCCAACAGAAAGGCATTTCAGTAGGCATGAGATCAGGTTTTGAGGCTCCCATTTAAGTTAATGGGAATTTTGTTATACACATCAATGTTCACTAAATTTACACATCATACTATTATTTTACACTCTCTGAAGAAGATCATGACAATGCATAAAAAGTAAAGATTTAGTCAGAAAATACTGTGTTGCAGTTTAGCACAGGAAGAAATGGATCTTCTGGAAACAAAGGATCTAAAAGGGAGCTTCCATAAACAGAGCACTTTAAAAGAAACTTGATACTATTCATCTTTCAGTTATTTTTCTAGTTCATTTTCAAAGGGTGGAAAAAAGGCAATAAAGATAAACTAACATCCTTTTCTATATCCCCTGGCTGACACATACAGGAAGTCATGGTAAGGAAGCCAAAGTCTTGTTTATCTCAAGCTTAATTTCAACCTGAAGAATAAGTATCTCACAAACAGAGGACTATATACACACACCCTATAATCTAGTGGTCACTGGGGACTCTCTACTGAAAATGGCAATTAATTATGGGGACTTTGGTTATGAATTGCTTACATTTTAGAAAAGGAATGAAAATAAGGTTGAAAAAAATCAGAAGTTTTTGTTGATGATTTAAAAGACACTCCCCCCACCCCATTCCCATGTTATTGATGACATCGTGAAAGGTCAATTTGTGGCACTGATGCAACTGCTTGTACACTATTGTGCTACCTTATCAGGTTTCTTTTTAAAAAAAGAGATGAACTGTGAATACAGCAAATAGTGCATCTACAGCTAACTTTCATACCTTTCCCCCTTATGAAAAATCAAATGCACTGCAAAGCATATGTTTTAATAACATTTTCATACTATGTATATATTCAAGATAATCTTCCAGATTAGATTTAGATTCTCCAATCGGTTTAATATGAAAATATGAAACAAGCAAGCCTAATATATATTGCTGAATAATCAAGGTATTTGTGACAGGGTGTGATCATAAAAGACCCCTGGGGACTGTTCCCTAGTGTACTGATTATGCCACTGACACTCACCTTCTTGCTCTCTGGCCTCCTCACCATCCTGAGCTGCTGGACCAGATCCTCTGGTCTCCCCCAGACAAGGCACAGAGCTGGTATAACCTCCTCTCCCCTGGAAGAGCAATGCAGACACTGAACCACTTCAGCTCTGGGAGAATGCAGTTCTATGGCACAGCACCCAGGAAACCAACCCCCCAAAGGAACAAAACCCCAAATAAATCCATCTTTCTCTGTGTAAAACTTTTACACAATACCTGAATTAGCATTCAAACCCCTTTTCTCAATGAAAGGATATGCACACTGGTTGTTCCTGCGAGGTAACAATTATTGTACGCTGGGCTTGAGAGTAAACAAAAGTGTTTTTATTAAGTACAAACAGTAGGACTGGAGTGGCTGCAAGTGAAGAGAGACAGATCACAATAAGTTATAAAATTAAAATGAAAAGAAGCCCCATAGCTAGCTCTAAAACACTAAAACTTATTGCAAGCTAACAGTTTCTTACCTAGAAAAACTTAAAAAACAACAAGTAGTCTTGCAGTACCTATGGGTATGTCTACACTTGCTCTCTATCTCGAGATAGGGATGCAAATGTAGTGTACCAAAATTGCTAATGAAGCGTGGGCTTTAAATACCCCGTGCTTAATTAGCATAATCGCGTCCAGCCGCCATTTTGAAATCACATTATTGTGAAATAAAACGTCCAGTGTAGCAGTGTTATTTTGAGAGAAAACCCTTCTCTCGAAATAACTGTTACTCCTCATACAAGAGATTAATAAAAAAGAGCTGTTCTTGTCCTAGCCAAAATTTTCAGGTCAGAGACTCTATTACCCTGACCCGGGTGTCCAGTCCTCTGTGGGTGTGCCCATGCCAGCCAAAGACCAAGGGACTGATAGCTTCCCAGTGTTTAAATAGACTTTTTCTTGGACGGGAATCTTTTGTTCCCCTTTCATGGAAAATTACCTGGTCAAACTGGTATACCAGTACAAGGTGGTATGGTCACGTGTCTTAGCAGTCCAATTGCCCTTGGACTTACAGGTCAGTCAAGGCTATTTACAAGTCATTAAGCGATCACCCAGTTGTTAAGGCTCTCAGAGCACCATTGATGGCTCTCATTAGCATATTTAAAACCATAAACAGTCTTCTTACTTCATATTCTAACTTTAAATACAAGAATCATATATGCACCAAAATGGTATATACAGATTCAGCAGATCGTAACATTAAAATTGATAGGTTACATGAGGTATTTTGTAGAAAGCAGCTTCAAATTATGCATATTTATATACTTAAGCAACTTTCATAGAGCATGGGGTGGGGGGGAGCAGGGGCCATCACAGTATTCATGAAATTTTGCATGGTAATAACACTGAAAGTTTGAACCGAAGTGTTACTTTGAACTATTAAAATATACTCTACTAAAACCAGCAGATAGGTTAAGTAATATTTATTCTCTTGTGCAAATACTTATGTAACTTTACACATTTAAATCGTCTTCTTGAACTCCATGAGCTACTCATGGACTGATGTCTTTTCAAGTTTGGGTCTTGGCTTGCATTACTCTATGATTTTATAGTAGAACTTTACATTTCAGATAGAAAGGATAAAGACATTTAACATGAAAAATGGACTTTATTATAAGCAATGTAGAATATAAATGAAGAGGAAGGGATGAACATCTAACATCTGAAAGGAAAATCCCTCACTCAGAATTTTTTCTTCAAGGATAGTAAAAAATAAATACAAAGCCTGATTCACATTGCTGAGAATGTGTATGCAGGCGCATGCTTCTGCAGGCAAATACGGTGACTGCACCAAAATGAGGTATTTGCATAGGTACGTGGCCGATCCATATAGTATGGATCCCTAAAATGCTCCATAAGGCTAGTACCCACTACTCCTTTACATTTCTGAAGATTCATCTGTGCCATGATGCCCATGAGAAACTGATCAATTTGGGATAGCTCGAGAGCACATGGGAAGAGATGGAACTTTAATTTTTCTTAGTCACTTCTGACTCTCCCCTCCCCACCACACACACACACACCCCTCCCGTAATACTACCAAGGTATATGTGACTTATATCCACCTCTTTGTCTCCATCTCTCCCAACCATTATATGTCAGTTGTCTTTATCCACTGCAACCCACCATGGACATGTTACTCAATTGTGCCACTGAAATGTAAATTAGCACAGCAAAGCCAGGTAATTTTAGAGCATTAATTGATAAGAGATATAACTAGCACTGAAATCTATCATGGTAGATTATTCTGTCTAGTTTTATATTGTTATTTAACCCTTTTAGCTACATTTTCAACTGTATTGTCACATTTGGGATCTGATTTGAGGCTGAGTATCTGCACTTTCCATTGAAGGCAATGGAAGAGTGCAAAGTTGAGGACCAGGCCCTACCTGATTAGTGATACTGTTTGATCTGTGTCATTCAGGCTTTAAAAACACAACCAAATGCATCAAGGTAGACTGTGTATGTTTTGAGTCCTGTCAATTGGATTCTTTCTTTCACAGAGGCTCTTGTAAGTTTTCACAAAGCATGTGGTCAGATTTTTCTTGCTTCTTGACTAACATTCCACATGATCTCGCAGTACAGAAGCTATAGGGAAGGAGGCAGCAAGAGTGTTGCCTTGGCTAGTTACAGGTTTCTCAGCATGACTTGTACAGCTGTGTGACGGGGCGACTTCCCTGCCCCGCACTGCGGGTGCACCGTCCCCGGCGTGCTGGGGAGAAGGGGTGGCCCTGCGCCAGCCCTGACACTGTGCCGCCTGCTCTGCCGCGGCCAAGGGGGGGGCTGGAGGCGCGACCAGGCACGGCGCGCCCGAGCCCGGAGATCCCCCGCAGACGCCGGGAAGCAGCAGACCTGGTGGGCTGGCCCCTGCTGAAGCTGCGCAGGCGCCGAGCCACGGGCCAGAGCCGACTGGGAGGGGTAGAGGGGGAGTGGCCAGAGACACCAACGTGGGCCCCTCCCCTGGCACATTGAACTTCCCGGCGGCGGGATGCCTAAAAGAGGCGCCCCCACCGGAGGAGAGGGGAAGACAGAGTGAAGAGAGGAGGACAGAGTGAGGAGAGGAGGCAGAAGGAGGAGAGGTGGCAGAGAGAACGGATCAGACTGGAGGAGCGGAGGAAGCTCCGCGAGCTGGGGAGTCCCCGAGGCCGGGGGTGAGGGAGTCCAGGCGAGGCGGAGCGAGGGAGGTAGGCAGCGACCCAGGGGCAGGGTATCTTACACGGGGGGTTGGTGTGTTTTGGGGCGGATCCCCCCCCCACCAACCGGAACTGGGACGCTGTCCCAGTCCTTAGGGCCCTGGGTCGTGGCTCAGAGTGGGGGTGGGCCCGAGCCCCCCTACCTTCCCTTGCTGGTCAGCCAAAGTGCCAGCCAAGAGGAGAAATCTTCGAGGACCAGGCCCTGCCGGACTTGGGGCAGGGCAGGTGACAGTGAGCACACGGCGGGGGTCTCCCCGCAAAACAGCTTGTGGGGCTTGGGCTGACGGACCCTGGGGGGGCACGCCCACGTGCCCCGTGACACGTGGTGGAGAATGTGGGCATGGCACTGACCTTTCTCCTCTCTCGAAGAGGTGGCGAACAAGAGAGGGGGGGAGGACCGGTCCCCAGCCGGTCAACCATGGAGACCCCCAAGATACTGGAGTGGATGGCGGAAACCCAGCGACAGAACCACCACCAACAAACTCAATTGATCTAGCAGCTAATGTCGCAGGCCCAGGAACAACAGAGACAATTGATCCGGGAGTTGTGCGATCGGCCGGCGGCCCTGGCGGGCTTGGGGGATGAAGCCTTGGGGGGGCGTCACCCAGGCCCCGATCCACCTGACAAAGATGAGCACATTGGACAACCCCGAAGGATACCTTGTGACCTTCGAGAGGGTGGCCTCCGCGTCCTGATGGCCGGAGAACCAATGGGCCACGATCTTGGCACCATACCTCACGGGGCCCGCGCAGCTAGCCTACCGAGGGTTATCCAGGAAGGATGCCCTACACTATCACCGGGTCAAAGAGGCCATCCTGGATCAGCTGGGAGTCACCCCCGAAACGCATCGCCAGAAGTTCCGCAAAGTTCAATACCTCGATGGGGCTCGCCCACAGGCGGTGGTGCAAAGGATCAGGGAGGCGGGGAGCCAATGGCTCGACCCTGAGGCAAAGACTAGCCTGCAGGTGGCGGAGCTGGTATACTTGGAGCAGTTCACCCACGTCCTTCCCCCGGAGGGGCAGAGGTGGGTTCAGCGACACCGGCCGGCCTCACTCGACGAGGTGGTCGGCGTCATGAAGGACTTCCCAGCCACCGAAGGGATCAACGAGCAGGGGAGGCCCTGGACTGAGTTCACCCGCCTTGGCTGGGTGGGTCCCGCGGCCCGGAGAAGCACAGGGATTCCTGGGCGGGACGTGGCCCCTACCAGGGACAGAGAGGAAAAGTGGAGGCTGGCCCCTGTGTGGTCTCAACCCACTCTCAAGGAACCCGCCGGCCGGAGGGGCGAAACAGAAGGGGAGACCCCGCGGGCGTCTGGGGCAGGGGTCCAAAAAAACCTCTGCTTTGAGTGTGGGCAGGAGGGTCATTTCCGGTGGGACTGCCCCTATATGGATTGTTCCTATGGACAGGCACTGACGGTGAGCTGGGGGGGGGGCCAGAAGGAAGCCAGAGGCTCACAGTCCAGCTACGTATAGGGACAGCGTGCGTAGAAGCCCTCATTGATATGGGGAGCAGCCAAACCCTGGTATGTGCCGACTTAGTGGACCCCGCAAGCCCGAGGGGACCCCTTGGTACGGATGTAATGTGTCCATGGGGACGTTTGGGAGTACCCCACGGCTTGGGTTTGTCTGACCAATGAGAACGGGGGAAACGAGATGCCACGTTGCCCTGGTGCCCCGGCTGACTTACCCCACAATACTCGGCCGTGATTGGAGTGGGTTCCGACACCTGTGGGATGCATGGCAGAAGCAAGCTGAGGGCAACCAAGCATGCGTGGCAGAGTCAGGACCTGCCCCGGCTCGCCCGGCCGACGACCACCCAAAGGGGACCACCCGGGGCAACTTGGACCGGTGGCAGCTAGGCTCGGAGGACGTCCTCGAAGGAAGGGACTTCATGGAAGCTCAATGCGCCAATGCCTCACTACGACGAGCCTGGGAATATGCAACTGACGGACCAAGGGACCCCCTCTCCGGCCGGGAAAACGGATCCCATTTTGAGGTACACGCTGACCAACTATATCGGGCGGTAACTGACCCTGTAGACGGGGCGGGGGGGGACTTGAGGCAGCTGCTTGTCCCAGCCAGCCACCAGAGAGCGGTACTAGAATTGGCCCACGACAACCTGTGGGCTGGGCATGTAGGGAAGGAGAAGACCCTCCAGAGGGTCCTCCAAAGATTCTACTGGCCCGGGGTGCACAGGGAGGTACAGGACTTCTGTCAATCCTGCGAAGCCTGCCAGAGGACAGCTTCTGGGAGGGTGCCGAGGGCCCCTCTTGTGCCCATGCCAATAGTGGGGGAGCTGTTTGAGCGGATTGCGCTCGACCTAGCGGGGTCCCTAGAGCGCTCCAAAACCGGGAATAAGTATATTATGGTGGTCTTAGACTACGCCATAAGGTACCCCAAGGCCGTCCCATTAAAGAACACCACCGCCCCCACTCTCGCCACGGAACTGGTAAAAATATTCGCGAGAGTGGGAATTCCTCGGGAAATCTTAACGGACCAAGGTACAAACGTGACCTCCCGCCTGATGGCTGAGTTGGGCAAGTTACTAGACATTAAACTGCTTAGGACGTCCGTATGCCACCCTCAAATGGACGGCCTGGTAGAATGATTCAATTGGACCCTGAAATCTATGCTCCGCCGGTTCGTTGAGGAGGACCCCTGCGGATGGGATGGCCTTCTCCCGGCCCTCTTATTCACGGTCAGGGAGGTTCCGCAAGTCTCCACCGGGTACTCCCCTTTCGAACTTTTGTACAGGCAGAGGCCCCGCGGGATACTAGACATCCTCCGTGAGACCTGGGAAGAGCAGGGACCGAGAGGTACCAGCTCGGTCCAATACATAATAAGGTTAAGGGAGAGACTACGGAGGCTAGCCGAGTTCACACAGATTAACCTCACTAGAGCCCAGGAGAAGCAGGCCCGAAATTATAATCAAGGGGCGGAACTGCGGACCTTTGAGCCAGGGGACCAGGTGCTGTTACTTCTCCCGTCCCAGGAAACCAAGTTGCTGGCCAAGTGGCAGGGTCCGTTCACGTTCGTCTGCTGGGTCGGAGACGTTGATTACGAGGTTCAGTTGGAGGGTAAGCGACGGGCCTTGCAAATTTATCACATGAACTTGTTAAAAAGGTGGCGGGCCCGCAAACAGCTCCTAGTAGTTCCGGCGGGACCAGAAGTGGAGGTTGGTCTGTGGGCCGGAGACCTAGACCAAGCCTAGCTGCTCCCGGTGAACAAGGACCTGAGCCTGGAACAACAGGACGATCTGTGCGCCCTGCTCCAGAGGTACCCCAGCGTGCTATCTACCCTACTGTGGAGAACTGCGACAATGAGCCACCACATCGCGACCACCCCGGGTAAGAAAGTGTGTGATGCAATTCGCCCCCTCCCCCGGAAAATGTGGAATACCGTAAGGGGGGAGATACAGTCGATGCTCGAATTAGGCGTAATAGAGGAATCCCACAGTGAGTGGTGGAGCCCTATTGTCCTCGTCCCCAAACCTGATGGGATGCTCCGGTTCTGTATAGACTTCCGGAAGGTCAATGCCCTCTCCCTCTTTGACGCGTACCCTATGCCATGAATAGACGAGCTGCTTAACCGACTAGGGAGAGCCCAGTACATCTCGCCCCTCGATTTGACCAAGGGGTACTGGCAAATCCCCCTTAAGCCCGCCTCCAAGAAAAAAACCACGTTTTATACCCCCTTCGGGCTGTTCCAATTCGTGACCATGCTGTTTGGCCTCCACAGGGCCGCTGCAACCTTTCAAAGGATTATGGATAAGGTGCTTAAAGACCACCAGCAATATGCAACGGCCTATATCGATGATATAGCCGTTTTTAGTCGATCCTGGGCCGATCATCTCCGACACATAGAAGCCATTTTAAAGGCCCTAAAGGAGGTGGGTCGGGCGGCAAACCCCGGCAAGTGGTGGTTTGGGAAACGAGAGGTAACCTACCTCGGGTACACGGTCAGGGGTGGGACATTAAGACCCCTTGTAGATAAGGTCAGGGCACTGAGAGACTACCCAACCCCAACGACAAAGAAGCAGGTCCGACAGCTGCTGGGGCTAGCCAGATACTACTGGCAGTTCGTGCCGGACTTTGCGACCATAGCTGGGACATTAACCGACCTAACCCGGAATTCACAACCGACAAAGGTACGGTGGACTTCGCAGTGTGAGAGGGCATTTAGGGACTTGAAGGACCGCCTGACACCCCCCCCCCCGTCCTTAGTCACCCAGACTTCTCCCGGCCCTTCATAGTACAGACAGACACCTCCGAGGTGGGGCTGGGTGCAGTTTTGTCACAGGAGATGGAGGGGGAGGAGCACCCCACACGCTACCTGAGCAGGAAACTGACAGCCGGAGAGCGTGATTACGCCACGATAGAGAAAGAAGCCTTAGCAGTGAAATGGGCAAATGACTCTGAGGTATTATTTCCTAGGCAATGTGTTCAAACTCGTGACCGACCATGCCCCGCTCCGATGGATCAGCTAGATGAAGGACAACACCACCAGTGTGATGAGGTGGTACCTCACCTTACAGCCTTATCAGTTTGAGGTTGCGCACCAGCCGGGTAAGGCACATGGGAACACGGACTTCTTTTCCCGTACACATGAAGACCCAGACAGAGAGGCCGTGTCGAATCTAAAGGAGGGTGTGTGTGACAGGGCGACTTCCCTGCCCCGCACTGCGGGTGCGCCGTCCCCGGCGTGCTGGGGAGAAGAGGCGGCCCCGCGCCAGCCCTGACGCTGTGCCACCTGCTCCGCCGCGGCCAAGGGGGGGGGGCCGGAGGTGCGACCAGGCGTGGTGCGCCCGAACCCGGCCATCACCCGCAGACGCCGGGAAGCAGCGGAGCTGGCCCCCGCCGAAGCCGCGCAGGCACTGAGCCCCGGCAGCTCCGTCCCGAGCCAGAGCCGACTGGGAGGGGAAGAGGCCCCTCCCCCGGCGCGGGCCCCTCCCCGGCGCGTTGAATGTCCCGGCGGCGGGACGCTTAAAAGAGGTGCCGCCGCCGGAGGAGAGGGGAAGACAGAGTGAGGAGAGGTGGCAGAAGGAGGAGAGGTGGCAGAGAGAACGGATCAGACTGGAGGAGCGGAGGAAGCTCCGCGAGCTGGGGGAGTCTCCGAGGCCGGGGGCAAGGGAGTCCAGGCGAGGTGGAGCGAGGGAGGTAGGAAGCGACCCAGGGCAGGGGGTTGGTGTGTTTCAGGGTGGATCCTCCCCCCCCCCACAAACCGGAATTGGGACGCTGTCCCAGTCCTTAGGGCCCTGGGTCGGGGCTCGGAGTGGGGGTGGGCCCGAGCCCCCCACCTTCCCTCGCTGGTCAGCTGAAGCGCCAGCCGAGAGGCGAAATCTTCGAGAACCAGGCCCTGCCGGACTCGAGGCAGGGCGGGTGATGGGGAGCACACGGCGGGGGTCTCCCCGCAGAACAGCTTGTGGGGCTTGGGATGATGGACCCTGGGGGGGGGGGCACGCCCACACGCCCCGTGACAAGCTGCATATGTGAGTAACCTATGCATGAAAAAGTTCATTAGGAAAAAGAATTGGACTTGCTTCATTTTTTCTTAACATTAATTGCTTAGCCAGGACATTTCACTAACATTTATATTGCAGTGAAACCTAATTATGGTTTATTTTATTGTGTGACTGACCAGAATGACAAAACACACAGTGAAATTTGAAAGGGCAGGTTAGGTATCTCCTCTAGTTGCTTGATAATTGCTTTCCAATGTTATTCGGGGAGCTCAATGTACATATATTTAGGTGCAGGTCTGAAAAGGTAACTAAGACAAATTCTTGAGCCTGGCTTGTAATATTTTTCCATTGCTTGTATAGAAGTAGTACACATGTATTTTAAAATGCTGTTTTCCCTTGTCTCTCTTTGAACTTCCTTGCTAGTAGTGTAGTATCTTATCACACATGACTTTGTCACTCTGATTCTATAGGGTAGCATCCTAATATAGTCTACCATCAAAGCTTTTATTTGGCTAATGCCTTTGTCTGTTTGCTTTTGACAACAATTAAGGGACTAGAGGCACTATTCTGTAAATTAGCTCGGCTTACATAGGACATTCTCCACTTGTTGGAACTGAACATTTTTAGCTGAAAAGCAGCTCAGAAGAAAAAGTGAGTAGAAGAGGTTCGGTGTACACATAGGTGTCATCTTTTACATTTGAATTCAGTTTTGACAAAAGCATTCATGTACATATAAAAGAGAAATAGAAACAAAAAATATACAGCTTTTTTTTAGCAATGTCCTAAAGAGGATAAACAAGCATATTCACCACAAATTTCACTGGGGAAATGGATGGTGCAGGGAATTGCCAATGGAAGCAGTGCCTTTTAGAACTAAAAGAATGTTTATGAACAATTTTTTTTTACCACTTTTACTATACTTAAATAGAATCATAGAACCATAGAGCTGGAAGAGACCTCAGAAGGTCATCAAGTCCAGCCCCCTGCTCTTGGCAGGACCAATCCCAACTAAATCAACCGAGCCAGGGCTTGGTCAAGCCGAGACTTAAACACCTCTAGGGATGGAGACTCCACTACTTCCCTAGGTAACCCATTCCAGTGCTTCACTACCCTCCTAGTGAAATAGTTTTTCCTAATATCCAACCTGGACCTCTCCCACCACAATTTGAGACCATTGCTCCTTGTTCTGCCATCTGTCACTACTGAGAACCGCCTCTCTCCATCTTCTTTGGAACATCCCTTCAGGAAGTTGAAGGCTGCTATCAAATCCCCCCTCACTCTTCGCTTCTGCAGACTAAACAGACCCAACTCCCTCAGCCTCTCCTCATAAGTCATATGCTCCAGCCCCCTAATCATTTTGGTTGCCCTCTGCTGGACCCTCTCCAATGCGTCCACATCCTTTTTGTAGTGGGGGGCCCAGAACTAGACACAATACTCCAGATGTGGCCTCACCAGAGCCAAATAAAGGGGAATAATGACATCTCTGGATGTCATGGCAATGTTCTTCTTAAAGCAATCTAATATGTCATTAGCCTTCTTAGCTACAAGGGCACACAAAGTCTCCATGACTTTTCAAAGATAATGGCCAAAGGCTTCTCAATGATATTTGCCAACTCCCTCAGTACCCTCGGATGCATTAAGTCCAGACCCATGGATTTGTGTACATTTAGCTTTTCTAAATTGTTCCTAACCTGTTCTTTACCCATCACGGGCTGTCCATCTTCATCCCATCTTGCGTCACTTGGCTCCTGGACTTCCACGCTGACCTGGTCCGTGAATACAGAGGCAAAGAAAGCATTGAGTACTTCAGCTTTCCCCACATCGTCTGTCACTAGGTTACCTCCTTCATCCAGTAGGGGCCACACACCCTCTCTGATCACCTTCTTCTTGTTAATATGCCTGTAGAAACCTTTCTTGTTATCCTTCACATCCTTAGCCAGTCGCAATTCCATTTGCGTTTTCGCCTTCCTGATAACCCCCCGGCATTCTCGAGCTATATATTTAAACCCCTCCCTGGTCATTTGTCCAAGTTTCCACTTTTCGTAAGCTTCCTTTTTGTGCTTAAGTTCACCAAGGATTTCCCCGGTAAGCCAATCCGGTCTCCTACCATTTTTGCCTCTCTTGCTACGCGTCGGGATGATTTCTTTCTGTGCCTTCAATAAGGCTTCTTTAAAATACTGTCAGCTGTCCTGGACTCCTTTCCCCTTCATGTTAGCATCCTAGGGGATTCTGCCCATCAGATCTCTGAGGGAGTCAAAATCTGCTTTTCTGAAGTCCATGGTGTGTATTTTACTACTCTCTTTTCTTCCTTTGGTCAGGATCCTGAAATCTACCATCTCATGATCACTGCTTCCCAGGTTGTCACCCACCTCTACTTCCCCTATTAGTGAGCAGAAGGTCAAGCTGCGCACGGCCCCTGGTCGGATCCTTCAGCACTTGTACCAAGAAGTTATCCCCAACATTCTCCAAAAACTTCCTGGATTGCCTGTGTACTGCCGTATTGGTTTCCCATCAGATGTCAGGGTGATTAAAGTCAGTTTGGCTAGTATAGATTCTTTTACTGGCATAAATATGCCTAAGCTGTTATAGTTTATTCCTGTAAGGGAAGGAAACTAGCTATTAGTATGGGTGAGGGTGAGGCCCTGAGGGGCATTAAAACTGAAGACAAGCAGCTTATGTTTGGTGAGACGGAGAAGGGGAGCTAGTGGAGGGAGTCAAAGCGAGGAATGACATGGTCAAAGCAACAGGAAAATGATCTTTCCAGCATTCTGAATTGATGTGGATTACCTTTTCCACTGCTTCTAAATGCATGACATCTTAGAAGAAATAATAATCAAAATATGTGCCAAATGAGCTTTAAGATTATCTAAAATAGTTTCATAACGAGTGACTGCTATTTGTGAAACTTTAGGACAGTATAGAAAAGGAGGCTGTTTTCCCCGCCACAGATGATTTTCAAAATTATTGTAAAGGTTTTATTGTAAATGATGATTAAACAGAGATAGACGAAATTAAAGACTTAATTCAGAGGTGAAACAACAGCTATTTTGTTATAGTAACATGACTCCGCAGTTTTAGGCTGGGCACAACTATCTTAAAATGTTCCTTAAGAAATTCTCTATGCATTTTCCAAAATAACTCTTTGCGTGTTAGTTAAAACACCACAACAAATGGTCCTGTAGCACCTTAGGGTACATCTCGGCTGCACGGCTATTTCCAGATACCGCAGGTATCCCGAAATAGCTACCTCACATGTAACACAAGCCACCCATTATTTTGAAATATTTTTTTAAAAATAACAGGCACACTATTTCATCTTTCCGGTAAACCTCATTGCGCAAGGGATAAGGGATGGCTTGAAATAGCACATTATTTCAAAATTTGGTGCTGTGCAGGTATGCCAAATTTCAAAATAAACTATTTTGAAATAGATTTGAGATAATATATGCAGTTTGTGTAGCGCAACTTGCATATCTTATTTCAAGTTTAGGGTGCTATGTAGACACACCCTTAGGGTATGTCTACACTAGCTCGTTAGTTCGAGCTAGGTAGGGTAATGAGGGCAAGCGGAGTTGCAAATGAATTTTTGAATTAGGATCTTTAATTCGAACTACCTAGTCCATGCCGCTTGTAGCTGTGGGCACGAAGTTCGGACTAAGGGGAATTTAAAAATGGCGGTGCCCAGGAACATGCAAATGAAGCCCGCGATATTTAAATCCCGGGCTTCCTTTGCAACTCTGCTTGCCCTCATTACCCTACCGAGCTCGAACTAACGAGCTAGTGTAGACATACCCTTAGAGACTAACCAAAAAATATATAGATAGTATCATGCGCTTTCATGGACACAATCCATTTCAGATGACAAATTTTTTGGTTCATCTCTAAGGTGCTACAGGAACAGTTGTTTTTAAATTTTTTTTTTTAGTTACAGACTAACACCGCTACCCCTCTGAAACTTTTCTGCATATTAGAAGTAGATGACAGTTGTGTTTGCTATTGCCAGAAATCAGTAGTACAAAAATATATTTTCTAAAAGAACAATACATGAAATCTGTATTTTTCTTCTCTTTTCTGTATGAAAAAAGAATTTTAAGAACGTCTGTGCTAGAGTAACTTCATTGGATAGACTATGCTCTGGATATTTACTTGTGCTACTGCTTAACTTGGACTTGCCTGGAATCAGTTCTAAGGTATGTTTCCAACATTCCAAAACAGGATCTGAGCATTTTATTGACAAGTAAATATTCTTTTGCCACCCTTTTCAGCTTTTTGCATAATATCATTGTGTATCTTCCCCAGCCCCAAATGAATTAAGCATGACAAGTGATAAATATTTACCTGGGTGCTTATGTGGCCCCCATTGCCCAGGATCTAAGAACCACGGTCTTTAAAGCAGATATCTCCAAGCCACCCTCATGAATAAAGGAAATATTATCTTCATCTTAGAGATGCCCAACGCAGCTGAGACATGGCGTGATGATGGCTTAGATCCTCAAAGATAATTAGGTGCCTAATTCCCATTCAAGTTAATGGATCTTAGGCAACTGAATATCTTTGAGGACCTGGGCCTAAGACCTTGATTTTCAGAGATTATAATCACCTACATCTTATTCACATGGAGTTGAGATTGCTCGGTACTTTTGAAAATCCAGCCTTTCAAGTTATTTGCTGTGGTCACACAAAATTTGTGACAAAGCCAGAAATGAAAATGGGGGTAAAATCCTGGTCCTACTGGGAGTTTTGCCATTCACATCAATTGGGTCAAAAACCATTAGTCTCACGTCACTGCTTTAATTACAAAACAACCCTTTCTTGCTTGATGTTGTATTTTTCATAGCAGAGAACTCGAGCATATTTTTCGCCATTTGGCAGCGTAAGATACTGTACAGACCAGTGATGCTGCTAAACTCATGTGCCGTTTAACCTTCTGAGCCAGTAACTCTTCCATAAATATTTAAGTGGAAAAAATACAGAATTATAACTAAACTGGAAAGTTGAAGAGCCATTAGAAAAAAAAAAAAGTGATATTTCTCTGTGGGGGGAAAAACCAAGACAGAGTAAACCAGTTAGTTTTTCAGGTATGATTGTTTTGGGGTCTTCCTCTGTAGGATTAAAAATACATTCTATACTTATATGTTGAGATTTATGACGAGAATCTTTTCAAATGCATAAATCATGTAAACTGTGCTTTAAAAACCACAAAAAACCAAAATAGATTCTTCAAAACAGTTTCACAAGCTTAGTTTCATACATTTATGCAATCAACATTATTTAAAACAGTCAGTCATTTGGAAGCGACTAACTATGTTTAAGCCAGTATTTCATACTTGTGGGGATGGAAAGAAGGAGCATCAATCATATGGATGCAAATAAGACATAACTCTGGGCTTACTTCTATGTTAAATTGGCATAGGGCTCCACAAACACACCTGGAACATCACACAGATGTACCGGGAAATGATTTGAATACAGTTATACAAACAGAGATGTTGTTTTTATTGGGTTAAAAAGCATTTTAGAGTTTGCTGTAGGCTACCTGAGGTGCAGTGGCAAAGTGGTTAGGGCATGTGATTCCTGAATGATGTGGGTTTCAGTTTTGCTTGGTCTCACACTGAAAGGCTGCCTCCAGTTCACCCAAGTGTAAAATGGGTACCCGATCAACAGGGTTTGGGATGTCAGTGGCAGTCAGATGTGATGCTAACCACCTAACTGTCTTTTATACTCTTGACTATGGAAGCTTATCAAGCTGACAAAGCACATCAGTTATCTGTGCTTTGGGGCAGACTAACTCAGAGATTCTACATTGCTGTTGCAAGATACCTTACCTCTATGCCCCTTTAGACAGCCTCCTCCTATCAATCCATTACTAAAATTGTGCTGGGAAATTTTTACATATAACCCTTCTGTCAGGTAGTATCAGCAACAGCCAGAGCTGGATTCATTTTCTAGGGTTCCTCTCCATCCAACATGGAACTGACTCAAGCCCCCACCCAGTAATCCGGGAAATTCACACAACACCCCTACGTTCCTCTGAGATGCAATGCTTCCCCACTCGCAAGCACAGAGTCTGAGTGTAGAAAAGAAACTTTTAATAAATGGGGAAGGAAGTAATGTGGCATTGATTTGGGAGACCACCACAAACAGAGTTCATAGCCAAAACCATGAGTAACAGTTCCACTCCAAGTAGGTTGGGCAATGTCCTTTTCTTCTCAAGTTCTTAAGTCCAGCAATGTAAATGTCTCCTTCATATGCCTAACCCTTCTGTTCAACAGTCATAGTTGCTGCCCTTGGTCAGGGCAGACCCAGAGTTCAGAGGTGCATCTACAGAATTCACCTCCCAACCTGGGGGTGGTAGGAAGCATCGTACTCACTCCACTGGTCACTCGCCATCCACCTGCTCGC
Organism: Pelochelys cantorii; assembly: GCA_032595735.1. Taxonomy (NCBI): domain Eukaryota; kingdom Metazoa; phylum Chordata; order Testudines; family Trionychidae; genus Pelochelys; species Pelochelys cantorii. Next base: position 27,750,815 of record CM064335.1, read on the forward strand.
TGGTGCCACTCTGCTGGCCTCACTGCTGCTGCTCATTACACTTCCCCGTCACCACTGCCCTGGCTCCTCATCATGTTGCCAACACTCGTCACATCTTCCACTGGCTTGAGGTGGATTTGGCTCTGGGCCAAACCTAGTGATTTCAGTTCTCAGATCTTCGCCCAAAGCACAGTCCATCCACAAGGAATTCCAGCATCCCCTGGAGTAAATTTAAAAATATTAAGAGTCTCCTTATGGAGTTTGTTCTAGTTTTGTCATCAGAATGGGTGGCGGGGGGGAGGGGGTGGGAGACAGATGATGGACAGATTGAACCAGTCTTACAGCTCAAGCCTGGAGGGCATGTAGCCTGCTGATTCAGAGTCCCTCCCCCCCCCCATACACACACTTAATTTCAGAGCTTTGGCAGTTGAGCCTTTGTCCATTTGAGGTTCTTTACACTGGCAGTGTCTCTCCTTTTGAACTGAGTTACACCATCTGACTTTTCTGCATTAGCAATGATTTCCTGTTTCATATTGCTGAAGAGGTTTTCCCTTGGGATTACTCACCAATTGGAAAATGTTCCCTTCCTGGCAGCTCATAAATACACTAGTTGTTGTTGAGACTCTTTTTTTCTTCTCTGTTTCAAAAGTGAGCTGATAACACTATTAAAGATGTTGACTTCCGGCAGTTTTTTCCTTGTGTGGCAGCCATATGTAGAAGTTATCTGCAGCGTCCATTTTTGAAGATTTTTGCTCAATTTGATTGAATTAAAAAAAAAACTCAGTGAAACAGTTAAACAATTTTTATTCTACTTTTTCATGACATTTGCCATTTTTCCAAATCATCACTAATTTTTCCACCAGCTATGAATTTTAAATAGGACTCTGAAAGGTTCTTGGATTAATAACAGGGCCTTAATAGACATCTGAAAAAGCATGAATATTCTTTTTCTTTTACCTCTTTTGCTCTGTATCTGGAATCAGAAGCCAAAACAAGAGAGAAAGGGAGAGATTGCATGCAAAAGAGAATATTTTCACTGACGTTCTAATCAAACTAGAAAAAAATACCACAATAAAAGACCCCACTTAAAAGCTTTCAAGCTCCATTTAGTACACATGTGATTTGGATAATTATAGTTGATAATTATCCAAACTATCAAGGCTTTTCGGTGTTTATTCAAATCTCTGAGTTGAGGGTCTCATCACTCATTTTAATACCAATTAATAGGAGATTTGTGTTATTACTATTGGTCCATAAATCATTAGCAAATATTCTCATACACAAACTATAGGCTGCAAAAAAGATGTTCTTTTTGTATTGAAAGTAATATGAGAAAATGCTTTCCAGAATACCAAAATACTATTAGCTCTGAAAATATTCCCTCTATGGCATTTATTTAAGAAAAGGTGCAAGAATATTTTTTTTCCTCCTGAGGTGGTACCAAACCTATCAAAATACTGCAAGGGCTAATCTTCTTATTTAACAAATAGCTCTGATTATATCTGAATTCATGGCTATTCAGAAATAATGAGGCTGAAACTGAAATAATTCAAGATAATGTAGACAGCATTCATATTTTTTGATGGTTATGATTCTACTTATCTTTGAGCATTTCATGGGTAGTTTTAAAGCTCTCAAATCACTCTGTTGGAAAATCATTGCAAAATGCAAATAGATAAAACATTGTCAAGCAGTCATGTTAACTGGCAAGAATAATAATGTTAGTAGTTTTGCAATCAGTCAGTATACAAGAGCTGACAGGACAAATGCTTTCTTCCCTGCCAATTGATTACGTTTAAATTATTACTCTGTGCTAAAACACAAGTGAAGTACACATGTGGGCTGGGCTTACAACATTTGTTGTAGCTTATTGACTAGTGGAGGAACAAAGCACTGTCTTATGCTGACACTATGGCTAAGTCTTCAGTGGCAATTTTGTAGGTTAAACTTACACAGTTCAGGAGTGTGAACCTCTGACTGACATGTTACACTGATAAAAGCCACCCGTGTGGCCAGTGCTAGGTTGGTGGGAAAGGATCTCCCAATATTACAGCTATCACTGCTCATAAATTACTTGAGTAAAATACAGAATCTCTTGTGCATATAAGAAATCCCAGTTTTCCATTGTGGGTGCTCTTGAAGTGAATAAGGCACAGGCTTGAGACAGCCAAACTGTGACCTTCCTCACACAGTTTTGCTGATGCTCCTTGAGCATTGCTTGTAAATGCCTGATGTGGTATCCATGGGAGCCTTTGGACCCAAGATTGCTGTTGTGCTAAGTGGCACTAAGGTGGTGTGCTGGTTTATGCCTGAGCCATGTTGCCAAATGTGGACAAGAGGACATTTGTGGACATTTTCCTTCCTTGCTTACAAGTGGATAGTGACCAGAGAAGTCTACGTGCAGAATGTAAAAGAAGTAGTAAGATGACTGAAGATGCTTGTTAGGAGTAGAGCACTCACCAGTGCAGTGCCTCCTGCTGGTCTCCTCGGGAGCTCTTCCTCAGCCTCTGAGCACTTTCTTCTTGCTGGTGTCTCACCCTCAGTTACTGGTGTTCATCTATGCTGGCTCAGGCCCTGTGACCCGCCTGGTCCTTGGTGCTCTTTTCTCATGGTACTGTCCCACAGCAGTCCCCCTGCACTCTGGGATCTTCCCCTCCCAGAGGACCCCAATTGCTCGCCTCCGTGACCCACTGGCAGTTGTCATCTAGCCCCTGCCCAAAGGCAAACTACAGTCTGAAAGTACCACTCTTAGTAAGGGGGTGTGGATGTGATGCCTATTCCTGCCCTGGCTGCCTCCCTGCCACTCTAGTATCCCTCAGTCCTCTGTATCAGGCCTGGAAACTGGGTCAAGCCAGCGTCTGCCTCCCCTTCCCCAGCATTGCTCTATCTTAGCTATCCTCTATAGCTTACCTCATAGCCAGGTCTCTCCTGCTCCACAGCTTGAGCAAGAGGGTGTGCCTGAACTTAGAAGTCCCTATTTATACCACCCCAGCTGGGCCCTAAATGGCTGCTACCTGCCTCAGCTGCTTGCTCCATGATGGAAGCCCTCTCCCAAGGCTGGGTTTAATCCTTGTTTCACCTGGAGTGAGGTAACCACCCCGCTGCAATGCTGTATCCCAAGATGACACTAATTAGCTACAGTATGAAACAATTTACTTGGCAGCCCAGCTTTGCCCTTCTCCACATTCATTTCTAAAACACACAGACTCTCTGGGCTAGTGCTAGCTACGAATAGCTCACAGATTGGGGGGATTTTACTAATAGAAATACTTCCAAAAAGAAATCGCACCCCCTCAAAAAAGAGAGAAATCATAGGGCCATTTATTCTTTCTATGTTGCAGGTAGTGTCCCCACAACACTCCAACTGACTGTACATTTCAACACCGACAGACGCCAAGAAAAGGCTCTGGCAGACAGATATGTTTGCTGTGGAAGCAGAATCTTCTGATTTTTGTGCTATTGGGTCCTTTTTACCAAACCTCAGCAGCAGAAATGAGGCCTCTAGAGAGGAAAGAAAAGCTGGTGCTTAAATCTCCATTGGCTACATCTACACTGGCGTGATCTTGCGCAAAAACTCTTTTGCGGAAGAGTTCTTGAGTTAAAGTAGTTGCGCAAGAGAGTGTCTACACTGGCATGTGCTTTTGCGCAAGAGATGTGCTTTTGCGCAAGAGCATCCATGCCAGTGTGGACGCTCTCTTGCGCAAGAAAGCTCTGATGGCCATTTCAACCATAGGGCTTTCTTGAGCAAGAAATTCATGTTGCCTGTCTACACTGGCCTCTTGCACAAGAACAGTTGCGCAAAAGGGCTTATTCCTGAGCGGGAGCGTCAGAGTTCTTGCACAAGAAGCCCTGATTTCATACATTAGAACGTCAGTTTACTTGCGCAAGAACATGCAGCCAGTGTAGACAGGCAGCAAGTTTTTGTGCAAGCGCGGCTGCTTTTGCGCAAGATCGCGCCAGTGTAGACACAGCCCATAGGTATAGCAGAGAAGCTGAGACAGAGAAAGGTAGAAAACCAGACAGACAGCCCCTGTAGGAGCTTAGTAACTGATATGGCACCCTAGTTGGCTATAGAAACTCAAAGTAAGTCACAGAAGTAAGTCCCTGAAGAAAAGAGAGGAGCTGAGAATAGGCGAGTAATTAGTAGAAGTTAGGGATGTAAGTGCTTAGTCGACTAGTTGACTATCCAATAAGCAAATTCTTATCTGATAGTCGAATAGTGACTTGACTAATCACTTCCCCCCACCCTTGCTGCCTCTATCAGAGAGGCAGCAAGGGAGGACCAGGAGCTGGTGCTGGGCGGGAACCGGCTGTAAGCTCATTCCCCCAGCATCGTCTCTGCGGGGGGGGGGGGGACGCAGGGGAGGCAGAGGAATAGTGGGGAAACGGTACAAGCAGGGACTGCCAGTTTCCACTGCGGGCGCTTCTGCTTTTGAAATGTACAAGAGCCCTAGAGGGCAGAATTGCCACAGGGAGCACAAGTGAGCAGGGCCTCGAGCAATCTGCGCTTACCCCTATGAGAGGCAGCAAGGGGGGGGCAGAAGCCAGTGCTGCGGGGCCAGCTTAAAAGCTGGTCCCCCCCCAGCACTGTCTCCAGGGTACCTCTTTCCCTCCACCCCCTGCCCCCTGCTGCCTCTATCAGAGGCAGCTGGGGGAAAAGGGGACGCTGCTGCAAAGCAGACCCTGTCTGCAGGGGTCCCACTGGGGACCTGGGCCCCCCGTGGACACGGGCTGTTGCTGCCAAGCAACCCCTGTTCGCGGCAGCCCAGGCTGGCCACAGGCGGGGCAGACAGGATTGTCCACTGCAAACAGGGGTGCTGGACTTAGCACGAGCTGGGATGGAGCAGTCCTGGCTCACGCTGATTGCTGTGCCTCTGCATTTTAAATGTAGTAAAAGCCCAGCAGCTATTACCACATTTAAAATGCAGAGATGCAGCATGGGTAGCTCTGGAGCCAGCACAAGCCAGAACTGCTCAGTCCTGGCTCGAGTCGGATCCTAGAGCTATCCCCTCTGCAGCTCAGCAGAGCAGCGCTTATTGACTAATTGTACAATCAATACAGATTGTATTGACTGTACAATTAGCCAGATAATCACATTTTAACATCCTTAGTAGAAGCCCAGATAGTCACACATTCAGCTCATTTCTGAGAGGAGTTGATTAATATAGGTTCTAAGTGAGTAGAGTAAAGAAATTCAGCGGCAGGAGTAAGGCCAAGTCTACACTTAGGCTATGTCTAGACTACACCTCTCTGTCGACAGAGAGATGTAGATTAGGCATGTTGAAATTGCTAATGAAACAGGGATTTAAATATGCCGTGCTTCATTGGCATAAACATGGCCGCCGCTTTTTTTCGAAATGGAGCTTTTTCGAAAAAACCAGCAGTCTAGACGCGGAACTTTCAAAAATAAACCCTTTTTCGACAGATCCTGTTTACAAAAGGGTTTATTTTTGACAGTTCTGCATCTAGACTGCCAGGTTTTTTTTTCAAAAAGCTCCATTTCGAAAAAAAAAGTGGCAGCCATGTTTATGCTAATGAAGCACGGGATATTTAAATCCCTGCTTCATTAGTCATTTCAACGTGCCTAATCTACATCTCTCTGTCGACAGAGAGGTGTAGTCTAGACACACCCCTAGGGAAAAAGTTGACTTAAGATATGCAACTTGAGCTATGTGAATAGCATAGCTGGAGTTGACGTACCTTACGCCGAATTTCTGCAGTGTTTCCACAGTGGGAAGTCGACAGGAGAAACTCTCCCATCAACTTCCATTACTCCTTGCAATCTGGTAGAGTACCAGTATTGACAGGGGTGCAGTCAGCGGTCCCTGACTAGACCCGCTAAATCAAACCCCAGAAGATTGATCTCTGGATTGTCCATCTCTGGGTAAGTATAGACAACCTCTCACCCTGAAAAATGGATATCTGAATAGCAGCTCCAAAAACTTCCCCCTTTAGTTAATGCTCTTGTGTGCGCTCTTTGCTTTCTGAGTCAAGTCCTGAGAGAGGCTGAGCATCCACAACTCTCCATGAGAACTTTCAGAAATGGGCCTTGCCCTTTTGCAGCCCAGACCAGAAAAAACATATCTGGAGACTCCCCTACTAAGAGATGAGATAAATAAAAACAAACAGGCCAGCCAATCAGAGTAGAGAGGAGATTTAAAAAAAAAAAAACCTTCTGAACAGCACAGCACTTCAAGAAGCTAGGAATTTGGTGCCCAGAGCAACTGCCCTGCTCACCTGCAACCATCTCCAGAACCAGTCCTTATATCAATTGACTGAAGCTCATGAGAGTTGTTTCATTTCCTCAGCACCTTTCAGGAACTGGCCCTAGGGTACTGTTCTGTCACATTAACCATTTTTAATACAGTTCCCTCATGGAATAGGCACTTGCTCTTTTGAAGTTTTCTGCATCCATTTATTACACCCATGTCTTAAGTGTGGTTGTGTGTTCACCTAAAAAGGATAGTTCATTTAAAATGAATATCATTGTATTTTGCATAACTTTTCTACAATCAGTATTTTAAGTGTTTTGTATATTAAAATAAATTACCATATACTAGAAATGGCTGGAAACATTTGATGGAACATTGAAAAATGCTGTTTCATCAAATTCAAAAACTTTCACAGAAGTGTGCCACTTTTGATGAAATTATATTTTCAGAAAAAAATCACTGAAATAAAATGTTTCAAGGTCCAATCTTATTGGAACAGAACATCTAAAAAAAAACTGTTGTGAAAAAATCTTATTTCAGTTTTTTTATATTATATTACAAATTATATAAAAATCCTAATCTGAACCAAACGTTTCAATTTTATTTAAATAAAATACATTAAAATTTTGTTTTGCAAGAGATTTCCATTTTTGTTGTTTTTCATTCTGATTCAGAACAAGAACAATGTTAAAATTCTAAGGTTAGCTCAACTCTAAAAAGAGATCTTTGGTTGTGAATTCTCCTCAAAGGAATCTCCACTGAAGGATAATGTATGCGTCTAGTAAGTATCCTGTCCTAATCTTGAGCTCCCTTTATGAAAGTGCTGGAGATTTATGGATTTATTTTGCAGACACTTTTCTGCTCAACATGGTTCAGTATCACAATAGTTAAACTTGATTCAAGAAAGCAAAGTCTCACTGCATTAGCCCAAAAGGAATTTTCAGACCTTCTAGGCACTGAGTTTTTGCCTCAGTTTACAGTCTCTGGTAGAACCACTGCAAATCCCTGGCAGATGCTGGCAAAGCTACTGAAATTTGCAGTTTGAACAAATGCACTTTACCCTTGTTTCAAGCAAGGCTATGCTACCTAAATGAAAATACCATGTATGCCTTTCAACACTTGGGGTTGCCTCCGTACAACTACACCAATGGCTGTTTACTGATAAATGAAACGGAGGGAAATCCGTAGTGTAGGCCAGGCTTCATTCTAAGCATAAGTTCCCTGTTATTCGTACTATAAAGCCTCAAAGCAAGTATCCTCACATACCCACAGAAGGAAGATGAGATACACAATGGATTTCACAGAATGTGCCAAGCACTCAGTTATTGGTAAGAAGTCTCTGAATGTACTCAGTTAATGAGATCGAAAATAAAAGTGTAATTTTAAACCTCCTCCCTTTTTGACACTTCTGTGTAACATATATTTATAACAAATCACTCCTTTACAACAACCTGGAAGGTTCTGGAGACATCTTTAAAGTACCCAAAAATGTTTTCCACAACCCTGCCAAGTTTCCCAATGAATAACTGCGCTGGCCAGGAGAAGCACATCCCAGGTCCACACACATACCAAAAGCTTTCTTTCAACTACAGATGTGTGGACAGCAACAGTAGAGATGAATAAGTTACCTTAAATATCTCTAATATCTGTGATTTAAATTTAGTATTCCAGTTGTACCAGAGAACATTTATCTTGTTTCTCTGGCATTTTTCAGTCATTTTGCCTTCTCTGAAATGAAAAAAAATCTATGCAATAAATACCAGCATGGTTTGATCTAAGCACACACATACAGATGTACAATACATTACTTTTAAATGCAAACATATTTTGAAAGAGGGAAAAGGCTATAATAGTAATAGTAATCAAACCAGTGTAACTTTGCTTTGTAGAGACGAAAAAAACGATTGTACTGAATTATCTTAAATGTCTCAGTACATCTACTACTAACATGGTGCAAAAAAAAATAGAGATATTTATACCTTTTTATATGTAGTTATCTTAATGAAATTGCTTTGTTTCTAAATTAAATACATTGAAGAAAGAGATCTTTATTTCTGAAATTTAATTTTTATAATAAGAGTGTTGTAAGATGCAAACTACTTAGCCACACACATATCTTTATCCTTGAGACTGACCTTATCCATGTCAAGAATTGCTAGCATTTAATATGCAAGCTTCCTAATTCTTTTTTGAAAAGCTGTCAGAGTGGCATGTCATAGAATGTATAATGATTTATTTAGTCCCTACAGTCCCTCACATATGGGAACCAAAGGAAAAGGAAATAGCAGATTTCATATGATTAATAGACAAGATAATCTGTAAATTGATTTTTACCAGGAAACAGAAATATATTGTTAAAAATCTGTTATACCATATGAAAATTCCTTAAAAATTCATAAATACAATATTTGGAACACCTGGATTTAAAATATTGCCTGGCACTTCTCTCTTATAAAAACCTCTACTGCTTAATTAAGAATCCATTTCAGTCTAATGTTAGAATTGTAACCAATGTAAGTTCTAGCAATGAATTTTAATGCTTTAATTTCAATGAAAGCAAGCCACTTCACAGTTCTACTGCACTGAAACAAAGGATTATTAGCTAAGATGACTTACTATAGTTTATTATTGCTTTTCTACTATCCCCAACAAAGCTAAATCTGCTAAGTAAAGCAGCATACAGTCATTTCTGCGTAACATCAAGTAGCAAAGTAAACATCATAAAGCTTCTTAGGGATCTTAGCATTTATCTCTAGGTTTGATCTGTTAGAAAACAAAGTGCAGGCTGTGTGATCTCTTTACAGATGCTTAGAATAGCTTTTATAGGTGGCCTGAAAATAATATTTAAAATTGGTTATTCTTTTTTTTTTTTTTTATAAAACAGGCCAAAAGATTTGATTTAAAGAAACTAAACATATGTAACTCTTCTGCCAGGTTGCACCAGCAGCAGCCAGGGCTGGGTTCAATATCTAAGGGTTCCTCTCCATCCTTCCAACACAGAACTGGCTCGAGGCCTTCTCCCCGTAACCTGGGAAATACACACAACACCCCTGGGCGCCTCTGGGAGGCAATGCTTCCCCACTCGCAAGCAGAGTCTGAGTGTGGAAAAGAAACTTTTAATAAAAAGAGAGAGAAGTAACATGGCATTAATTTGGGAAAACGCCACAGAGTTTATAGAAAAACACCTCAGAGTTCATAACCAAAAACCACGAATAAATGTCCCAGCTCAAGAAGGTTGGGCAATGTCCTTTTTCTCTCAAGCTCTCAAGTCCAGCAATGTAAATGTCCCCTTCATATGCTCCACCCACAGTTGCTGCCTTTGGTCAGGGCAGACCAGAGTTCAGAGGTGATCTGCAGAGTTCACCTCCCATCCTTAGTGAGAGCGGGGAGGTAGGAGGCATCTCATCCACTCTGCTGGTCACTCGCCATCCACCTGTTCACTGCTATCTAGTGCTGCTCTGCAGGCCATCAGTCATCCCTCACTGCTGCCGTTCTGCTGGCCACTCCTCACGCCTCTCCATCACCACCCTGCTGATTGCTCAGAGCATCTTCTGCTGGCTGATGGTGGATTTGGCTCTGCGACAAACCAAGCAATTTCAGCTCTTAGCCCAAATCACAGTCCAGCCATAATAGATTCCAGCAACCACTGGAGTAAATTTACATACAAAAGAGACTCCTTATGGAGCCTTTCTTTAACTCTATCATTGAAACAGTGGGGAGAAACAGGCTGAACCAGTCTTACAGGTCACACCTGGAGGGCATGCAGCCTGCTGCCTTACCTCCCTCCCCAGCTTAATCTCTTTGAAAAAAGGTCTCTGAATCATAGAATCATAGAACACTAGAACTGGAAGGGACCTGGAGAGGTCATCGAGTCCAGTCCCCTGCTCTCATAGCAGGACCTAGTACCATTTAGACCATCCCTGATAGATGTCTGTCTAACCTGCTCTTAAATATTTCCAGAGATGGAGATTCCACAACGTCCCTACTCAATTTATTTCAGTGTTTAACTACCCTGACAGTTAGGAAGTTTTTCTTAATGTCCAACCTAAACCTCCCTTGCTGCAGTTTAAGCCCATTGCTTCTTATCCTAAGAGAAAGAGCAGCCTCTGTCCATTCAAGTGTATTTACACTGACAGGGTCTCGCCTTTTAACTGAGTTAAAAACAGTCTGACTTTTCTGCATTGTGTAGTTCCACAATAACTCCAAGCATTGCTGGTCATATCTTACAATTCCTGCATTTACTGTTAGCACAGTTTGTGATCCCCACAACAGCCAAATTGGTTACAATGGGCAAAACACTAACAGTTGAATATCAAGCAGGTCTATGCAACTTGAGTGAAGTGCATTTAAATAACCACACCTAGGATTTCTTTCCCATTCCAGCATGAATTGTATTTACATAACATCTGTTGAATACCTAGCAGGTCTAGGCAAACTGAGTGAACATAGCCACACCCATTCCTTTCCCATTCCAGCTGGTTGTAATGGAAGCATTGATTCAGACCCTCCTTATACATATACACATTTTTGTTTCAGCTTACTTTTTTCTTTACGAAGAACAGGAATGATAAGTTCAATCTTGCCTTGTTCTGTGGGAGCTGGATGAGAGGAGAACACTAGGGAAAATATTAGAAATGTATTGTGAACTGTCACACCACAAACGATAGGGCAAGAATTGGAAATGTTAATAAAGATATGCTTTCTCGAAAGCATTTATTGGACAGTGGAATTAAATGTTCAACCTCCTCAGCCAGAATAAAAAAAAAAAGCTTTCCTCTCATAGCTTTAAGTCTTTGAATCCTGTGATCATAGTCTTTCACTAATTCCTATGTCATCACAGAGGCTTTCCTGGCAGACACTACTTGAAGATGACTTTTGGAAAAAACCTCCTATACTTCTGCTCTATTACTGTTACTGCAGAACAAGACTAGAATAGAAAAATGGAAGGTTCTAAGGGTGAGTTGGCAAAAAAACCCTCAAATTCCTTCCAGACTACAGCTCTTTGGGGGACAGCTGTCTCAGTGGAATGGGACTCGGTCTCTACCACTGATGTGCTGGATGATCATGGAATAGTCCCAATTAGTCCTTCTGCCTAATTTTCCTCATCTGTAAAGAGGGGATAATGATACTATCCTCCTTTGTAAAGCACTTTGAGATTTACTGATAAGAAGCCAATAGAAGAGCTAGATATTAATTATTATAAGAGGGAAGTAAAATTCTGAGGACTATGCAGGACTCCATCTTTGAAAAGGAGAGCCAACATAAAGGTATGGCCTACACTTTCAGAAAGGACGAGTAATATCAGCTGCTTCAATTCTTGGGTGCTTAGTTTGAGAATCCATAAAAGGGGCTTGATTTTTTAAAAAAAGAGCTGAGCACCAACTCTCTGAAAATCAGATCCATTTGAGGTGTCAAAACACTGAACAAACAAAAATGAAGCATCTGAAATCACTGCACTTTTAGTTCTAAGGTGAGTGTGTGTTTCTTTATAATATTAGTACACTAATAGGTTATATGAAGCTTTGCAGAGAACTCAGTGAGGACATGGAAGAGTTTATACCTTTATAGATACTGTGTGTCTTGGCTGGGTTAAACAAGACAGCAGGGCTTAGTTTACATAAGCTAGGTAGGTATGGTTAGAAATGCACTCTTTTTAAAAATATGAAAATGTAATTATGCAGATTCACTAGATGATTTCTGGCTACTGTATACAGGCAATTTTCCTAATCCACATATTTTCCTCCACCCAAAGCCTGTTTTTATATTTAGCAGATGTTGAGCAGATGTTTTTGCTACAGACAGATGGAGAGGTTTTTTTTTTAAATTATCAGTTATTCAAAGTGACAAAAAGCCCTGTTGCACAACTTAGGAAGTATATTGAAATAATATTTATTCACATTCAAAATCACATATTAAAACAACAATATTGATCTGTATGACATGCCTGTTACCAAGATAGTCAGAATTAAGGAGGAAACATTATCCTATCCCATTTGTGTGAGACAAGGGTGACCCACTAGTGGTGATGGTGATGGGGTACTTTACTCACCACATCTGGTATATAATTGTCCACTATGGAGGGGGGATGAAGAATTCTCAACTTCATTTTCAGCTTAGAATGAAAATTGCTTATGAATTTGTTCCTGGAACCAGGAATTTATAGGGGAAAGCCTCAGGTTTTCAATCCTGAACCAGCACTGCTAAACATTGTCACAACAAGGACAGTGGCTTGCAGCAGTCTCAAAATCCTTATTTGCTCCAAAAACATTTGGAAAAATTAACAAATTAGGTCAAAAGAAAAAAAGGCTGGTCAGAACCCTATCTCACCAGCACTGATGACGAATATCTCTTGGGAGTTCTACATCTGCTATTAGCTCTCGCTGCCAATGAAGAGCATGAGGGATAATGGAAAGGAGGGGCAGCAAGGAACTCCACTAAAATGTAGCTGATTGTATTCAAAGGACATCTATTATTTATCATCATTCCCAGGGTGATCTATGAACATCTATGTGCTTCTCAAGTCAGGATTAACTATGTGTGTCAAGACCTCTCCCCTCTATCCCCCCCAAAAATCCATAAATCTTTTAAGAAAGTACAGTTTTTTCAGAACTCTAGGTCACCTCTCACAAATGATATCCAGCCCATCTCACCAGCATCCTCTAATTTCAGTCTGATGGCACAATTATTCACACTGTTTGCGTGACAGTCACTGAAACCTACTGTTCTCTACAGTATATAGCACTCATTTTGATCTACTTTTACCTCTCTCCTAATATAACCTTGCTGTAATCAGTAACTACTAGCATAAAAAAACACTAACTCGGGGGACTACAAGGTTCTAGAAAAACATACTCATCAAAAGAATTAAATCTTACATTATTTCAAACTTCCCACTCTCCTGTTTTCATTATGTCTGTTGGTTAGAGGGCATAGACAGGCTATTTTTCATTGTACTTCTTACATTTTAAACAGCAAAATCACATGATGTCTTAGCAGATGGAGAGAGATAATTTTTGAGGAGAATGAAAATGGCGGAACTCTTTGCCTACTAGTAGTCAAAGACCATGGATCAAGTTTTTGTCCTGGCCAGATTCTATTGTGGTAATTACTGTCAGCCTACCTAATATTCCTTCAGTGATTTCACATGGTGAAATAACTCTTTACCTTTTAAAATGCTGGATGTAGAAATGTCAACACAAAGTGGCTGTGATTTTCTTTTTCCAGAAAGATATAGCTGCATTTGATTGGAGACTGTATACTACTTTCTGCTACCCCACACATCCAAACCCCAGTTAGGTGATTTTCAATGGGAGTTCTAGCAGATTTGTGCTTTATATGTAGCAAGGTGAATTAGTTCCTCATGGCAGAGAGGAATGACTTTCAATCTCCTGCATCCAAAAGAGAATTGGTTTCTTCTACTGGCAATTCAAAGAACTTATTTTAATGTTTATGGTCCTCAAAGTTGTCTAGCACAGAGTGAATCTTCAAGCATGACTCCCAGACAACAGTACGCCTCTGGGACAATAACTGTGCCTATATTAAAACTTTTGGGAGATAGAGACAGGATTCTTAGTAGAGGGAGATAAGGTGGACCCTGTGCCTTGCCAGTTTTCAGATACTTTCCAAATCCTACCTTGTCCCCAGAAGCTTCCCACAATAATCAACAAAATATTACATAATGAGTAATAGATGCTCAGTAAATACATGAAGCTGGGGCAAGGAAAGGTGAAGACCAGAATCTGACATGGTGAACCCAATGAGATTCTTTGGTTCTTAGATACTTCTGTGATAGGTGATTTAGGGAGGTAGATTTTTTGCAGGCCTTTAATCAATACCTCAGTAGTGCTTTTGATTAGTTTTAGTTAGAAAGAGCAAATTGATGTTATAAGCATGAATAGAAACCGTTTTCAAATTTGGGCACCTAATTCTGGATTTGTAGCTTGCTGTTTTATTATGTCACCTGAGTTAAGCATGCTGACTGACTATAGTGAATGGTTTAAAGCAGCTGTAATGATCTATTAGAACATGAATAACAATTCTAAATATTCCTTTATATGGCAGATCATTAACTGCTTTAATAAATCTGTAATTCTGAATTTACCGAATCTGGACACTTTTAAGCATTTTAACAGTGTCCTACTTCAGCCAAGAGTATTTATACAATACTCAATAATTGTTTGATTATATTATTTTCTCTTTAAATAATACAATAATAAAAACTCTCCTTAAAGCCACATTACAAATTCATCATAGACATACAAGTGTAGGGAAATTCAGTGTTCAGATGGAAAATCCAGAATGGCTCCATACTTTAAATTCATAGAATCTAAGAATACTAGAACTGGAAGAGACCTCAAGAGGTCATCAAGTCCAGTCCCATGCACTCACAGCAGGACCCAGTACCATCTAGATCATTCTTGATAGATGTCTATGTAACCTCTCTTAAAAATCTTCAGTGTTGGAGATTCCACAGCCTCCCTAGGCAATTTATTCCAGCGTTTAACCACCGTGACAGTTAAGAAGTTTTTCCTATTGTCCAACATAAACCTCCCTTACTGCAATTTAAGCCCATTGCTTCCTGTCCTATCATCAGAGACCAAGGAGAACAATTTTTCTCTCTCCTCCTTGTAACACCCTTTTAGGTACTTGAAAACTGCTATCATATCCCCTCTCAGTAGTCTCTTTTCTAAACTAAACAAATCCAATTCTTTCAGTTTTCTCTCATAGGTCATGTTTTCTAGACTTTTAATCATTTTTGTTGCTCTTCTCTGAACCTTCTCCAATTTCTCTGCATCTTTCTTAAAATACTGTGTCCAGAACTGGACACAATAGTTCAATTGAAGCCTAATCAGCATACAGTAGAGAGAAATAATTACTTCTCATGTCTTGCTCACAACACTCCTGTTAATGCATCCCAGAATCATGTTTGCTTTTTCTTCAGCAGTGTCACATTATTTCTGCAGTTTATCCAGATCATTTTGAATTATGACCCTATCCTCCAAAGCACTTGCAGCCCTTCCCATCTTGGTATCATCTGGTATCATCTGCAAACAGAATGGCTGTGTCTAGACTGGCCAGTTTTTCCAGAAAATCAGCCGCTTTTCCGGAAAAACTTGCCAGCTGTCTACACTGGCCGCTTGAATTTGCGCAAGAACACTGACGATCTAATGTATGATCGTCAGTGTTCTTGCGCAAATACTAGGACGCTCTCTTGCGCAAATGCTTTTGCGCAAGAGGGCCAGTGTAGACAACTCAGAATTGTTTTGCGCAAAAAAGCCCCAATGGCTAAAATGGCGATCGGGGCTTTCTTGCGCAAAAGTGTGTCTAGATTGGCACGGACGCTTTTCCGCAAAAAGTGCTTTTGCGGAAAAGCATCCATGCCAATCTAGATGCTCTTTTCCGCAAATGCTTTTAACGGAAAAGTTTTCCGTTAAAAGCATTTGCGGAAAATCATGCCAGTCTAGACGTAGCCAATAAGTGTATACTCTATGCCCATATCTAAATTGTTGATGAAGATATTGAACAGAATCAGTCCCCTGGCTAACCCCACTTGTTATGCCATTGCAGCATGATAGTGTACTGTTAATAACTATTCTCTGAGAATGGTTATCCTGCCAGTTATGCACCCACCTTACTGTAGCTCCAAATAGGTTATATTTCCCTAGTTTATTGACAAGAAGGTCATGTGAGACCGTATTAAATGCTTTGCTAATGTCTAGGTATATCACATCCACCGCTTTCCCCTTATGCACAAGACTTGTTATCCTATCTAAGAAAGCTATCAGATTGGTTTTACATGATTTGTTCCTTACAAATCCATGCTGGCTGTTACTTATCACCTTAATATCTTCCAGATTTTTACAGATGAATTCCTTAACTATTTGCTCCATTATCTTTTCTGGCACAGAAGTTAAGCTGATTGGGCTGTTGTTTCCTGTGTGGTTCTTATTTCCATTTTTATAGATAGACACTATATTTGTCCTTTCCCAGTCTTCTGGAATTTCTCCAGACTTACATGAGTTTTCAAAGATGATAGCTAATGGCTCAGATACCTCCTCTATCAGCTCCTTGAGTATTCTAGGATGCATTTCATCAGGCCCTGGTGACTTGAAGACATCTAACATTTCTAAGTAATTTTTAACTTGTTATTTTCCTATTTCAACTTCTAAACCTACCCCATTTCCACTAGCATTCACTATGTTAGGCATCCAGTCACCATCAATCTTTTTGGTGAAAATTAAAACAAAGAAGTCATTAAGTACCTCTGCCATTTCCACATATTCTGTTATCATTTTCCCCTCTACATTGAGCAATGGGCCTACCCTGTCCTTGGTTTTCCTCTTGCTTCTAATATATTTGTAAAATATTTTCTTGTTGCCCTTTATTTCTCTAGTTAGATTGAGCTCATTTTTTGCTTAGATGATGGACTAAGTACATGTTAGGGATATCACTGAAGAAAAAAATAAAGGACAAATGGAACATGTGGAAAAAAAGAACCCATTCTTTCCTTTGAGAACTTTCCCTTTGGTTGCTCCACTTTAAGTGAATCTGCATCCCTGCACCAGGAGAATTTCAGTAGCAGTATCTGGTTGAGTTGCACGTGCGCTGTCCCCATTTCACACTGTCATCAGGGCTGTGCAACCAAATCCCCCCTCAGTTCCTTCCCTTCTGCTCTATGCTTCAGATAGAGATTTCAGCAGTGCCTCTGAGCTTACATTCATCTTAAGAATTAATTTAGATTAGTAGAAATAAGGAAAGATGAAAATTGGAAAAATAAGGAAAGATGAAAAATTCTGCACTCCAGAGAAGTAGTGGAGAGGGTATATGGAATGGTTAGAAAAAAGAGGAGGAAAAGCTACACCAAGAGATGCAGCCAGTGAAGAGGGAAATGTGGCAGGGAGTGGGGGGAGGAAAGGAAGGGAAGGAATTAACGAAATGAAAAAGGAAAAGAAAACCAGATGCAATAAAGGCACACAATGTGTCCAAATCTGACCTCACAAAGTGGAGTTATTTCTCCTGATCTATGCCAGCATAAATCAGATGTGAACTTAGCTAGGCAAACTTATATCAGTACCTGTTATGGGGCATCTGCCCCACACTGGACCTTTAAGGGTTAAAACCCAGCCCTGGGAAAGGGCCCAAGCAGTGGAGATGTGGAGCCAGCAGCTGTGGATGGTATGAGTCAATTAGGGTCCACCTGAGGGCAATATAAATAAAGGCTCCTGGAGGGGTGGAGACAGACACACTCTTGCTGTGGCTAGGGAGCAGGGAGGACCTAGCTGCTAGGGAAGCTGAAGGTTTCCTGAGACAGGGCCATTTGGGAAGAGGCATGCAGAGCTGGGGAACTCTGGCTGGACCTCATGCCCAGGCTGCAGGGCCTAAGACAAGGCCTGAGAATACTAGGACTATAGTTAAATCAGGACTGAGGAAAGGCAAGCAGAGTGGGGGAAGCTCTGGCCAGGCAAGCTCCCAGGCTACAGGGCATTAAGCAAGGCCTGAGTGTACTAAGGCTGCAGAGAAGTGGCAAGGGTAGGCAAAGGCACCAGGTCCCCACCCCCTTGCCAATGATGAGTAGCCATTTCAGACAGCAGTTTGTCCCTAAGGTAAGGGGCTAGATCAGGGTGGGCAAAAGGGCCTCCATGGGCCAGATCTGGCCTGCCAATTGGGTTGATCTGGCCCACAGAGGTGCCCCCACTCCCCTGCACCCAGGCCAATTAAGGCCTGGGGGTGAGGGAACATGCAAATCTTCCTCCTGCCCTGTGAACAGCATGCAGTACTTCAAAGCACTGTGTGCTGCTCACACAGCGGGAGGAGACATCATGTGCTCCCTGCCCCCAAATCCTGATTGGCCTGGGGGCAGGAGGAGTGTGAAAAATTTCCTCCACCCTCCCCTCCACTCTGTGAGGAGCGCATGATACTTCAGTGCCATATGCTCATGCAGGGCGGGAGCAAGGTGAGAGAAGCTTTGCACAGCTCCCCCACCCCCAGGCCAATCAGGAGTTGTGGCAGGGAAGTGCATGATGTCTCCTTCCAACCTGCGAGCAGCGCATGGCACTTTCAAGTGCTGTGTGCTCCTCACAGGGTGGAGGTAGGGCAGGAGGAGGCTTCCCCCGCCCCAGGCCAATCAGGGCCTGGGGGGCGAGGGAGTGTGTGAAGCCTCTTCCCGCCCTGTCAGGGGCATGGGTGGGAAGCGGGGGACAAAGGGGCTGGTCTGCGGCTGGTGAAGCCCAGAAGCATTATGGCCTTGCCCCGTCCAGATTAGGCCCTGCCCCTTCTGGGCCAGCCTGAGGCCACTTCAAAAATTTTTGAAGTGGGCCCCTGGCCAAAAACTATTGCTCACCCCTGGGCTAGATGAAAACTGGCAGTGGGTCACTGAGGCAAGGAGGGCATAGGGGGTTGGGGTTACCAGAGGGGGAGGACTCCAGTGTGCAGAGACATTGGGAGGCAACAGCCAGCAGGGGGCACTCTGGCACCAAGACACTAATTCCCAGAGTCACCAGCAGGAGGCCCCCCAGTGGTGAGTCACACCATGCTACAGTGTTCAAAATGTTTTATTAAGTAAACTGATGGAAGAATAAAATATGAGATTGGGGTTGTGGTATAGGCACCTACTGGCATAAATCAATTGCATAGCAACAAGAATGTCCTACCAATTACAAAGTAAAAGGAAACTCCTGCAATTGGCATTGTAATTAAATGGATGCAGCACAACATGATCTTCTATTACAATACTTTTATTTTAACTACACAGCCCCCATACAGCTTACTGCTCACAAAAGCAGCAGAAGGGAAGCATTTCTAAACTTGCATGTTAAAGTACTGCCATTACCAGTTTCCTCCTGAGAAAATGTTCTCCTGTAATATAAAAACTTGCCACTTATAGGTCAGGATGGGAACTTGAAACTTCCCCAAAAGGTTCTCAGATGAACTTGCTGGTTTTAATTGTACTCTTTGCAAACTAGCCATGATTTCCTTTGTTCTGTGCACCTGTTCCTATTAGGCTGACATCCTGCCCACTCGGATGTTACGCTGATTTCAGTACTCTGTACCTATAATGAGTGCAAGGTTTAAATAGACTTTGCAACAACACTAATGCTATATATTTGCACAAAGTCCCTCATTTGTAGCACTTTGATGCTACATCTGATGACATTTTTGTGCCACAGCATTTTATCAGTTACCACATTTCAGGAACTGTAGTGGCTCCCAAAAAGACAAGTACGGTTGCAACAGATAGAGATAAAAAGGTCGAAAGGTAGGTGATCAGATTACCTATGATTACATATACATCAGAACATATAATGATCATGAATGTGAAAATAATTTTAAACTCTGCTTATATGGCAGATCTTCCATGCTTTAAATAGTTTTCATCACCAGTCTTTAGACTCTCCTTATATCTGCTAGATCTCTTTTTTTCTTTCCTAAATGAAGCGACTGGACTAAGCACATTATGTAAGGCAAGATAGTGCTATTATTTATATTAATTAATGGCATACTAATATTTTCAGTGTTATTGGAAGTCCTGTGATGATTTTGGGGTCATGGGAATTCAGCATATACAAAAAAAGCATTGCTTGGAGAAAAGTTTTGGAAAGCCTCCATGGTAGGGGAGGTTCCCACCTATTAGAAAGTGGTTAAAACAGTACCTATGGGTACAATCAATCCCAGTGCAGTGCACCAGAGAGACCTGGCAAATCTTGAATGAGGCAGCTTTTTGCGAGGAGGGGATCCCAGCCTGAATGCAGAGTGACATTCAGAGATAAGCAGAGCTAAAGTTCCCTAGCCCCGAAGTGCTGAGGCTGATTATGACATCTCTACAGAACACCTCATTCCTCCATACAGAACACTAATCGTTATGCACAAGAGGCTCTGCCACTTAGACCTGCTGGAAATTAGCGAGACCTTCCTTACTTTGTTTCTCACTGTTGGTTCAGAACACTATCGGAATCCTCAGACACAAGAGATTGGGGACCAAGACTTCCCACTCAGAGGTTCTTACTCACCCCTGCAAGGATAGCTTGGACTATTTTCTGGGCTGCAGTGTTAATTGGCTTACACTTCCCATTTCTGGTCAGCTTTACACCTAAAAAGGGGGTTGCCACCTCCTTGATGCTCAAGGCTGGAAGCTCACTTGTCAAGCTTTAAACTGGCTCTCTGATGATTGCCTACAGCCAGAGAATGATGTCTGTGTCAAGAGAGGTACCTAAAGGTCTTTTCTGATCAAACTCTATCACATGTTAATACAACAGGAATGAAAAAAAAATTAAAAAAGACATCTTCTGGCTCTCAATTGTTTCAATGCTTTTTGCATGTTGGGTAATTGAAATTGATTTTCAGAGGAAAATGCTAGTTTTATTTGTTTGCAGAGGGATTGCATGAAAAGATGTTCCTGTCTGTACAAATGAACTATAAAAAAAAACCTGTCACATGAAGTATTAAGAGAAAACACAAACAATATACATTCTGTAAAATCCTTTGTCATGGCAGATGCAACAGTAGACCTTAGTAGACAAGAGCAGATGTTATTCTGCATGTTATGTTTCATTAGTGTTTAGAAATTCATGAGACCTTTTATAGGTTTTTATGAATCTTCAGATACAACTGCAGCTGTTCTGTTCCAAATAATTGAAGACATCCTCACATATTTACATGATTTTCTGCAACTGTAGAAGGCAATACTAAAATTATGCACTTATTCTTATGATTTGTCTGATGGTACCCAAAAGGCCAACTGTGAAATCTGTGAATGTTATTTCATGCTTTGTCTAGGACTCCATTTTCCCCAAAGTTTTCAGGAGATTCATATTTTTGGGTTTGTTTTTACTTGTTAAAAAATTCTGTTTGGTATATGTGCAGCTCGGTCATTTTCTGGTTTTATAAAATAAAACTCAAAATATCAACAATAGCTCAGAAATTCCATTACTATATATTTGTGAACATGCATTACTGTAAGTTGGTGAGGTGAAACAAATCACATTGCAGATGGCTACATTAAAAATGTGTATTTGATCAATTATGTTTACACTCCGCTTTAATTTGATTTTAAAGATTCAGGTTGTTTTATATTAGCTGCGTTCCTTTCCACATTTTGATGGTCCAGTTGGACTACTTAGATTTTTGCTCATTTCCCATTTTTATGGGTTTGCTTTGCCTTTTAGTTTTAATTCATTGTTGGTTTCATTCAGACTGTTACATCTGTTGCTGATCTTTTTATATAAACATATATAATTCCCAGTGGCAACCTGCTGCTTATCTTCTTGATGATCTCCTGAACAGAAAGAATTAAGCATTCTGGTTACCTGCTCTCATAAAAGTGTGACAATGTATCAACCTCCAGTCCTTGATCTGCCTAAAGAATGTTTGAAAAATACAGTTTCCTTCCTTCCTTCCTTCCTAAAAAAAGCAATTACCTAAATGCAAAGACATCACAGTGATAAGTGATCAGATAGGGTACTTGCTTAACAGAATATTTTTATAATTTGTGACAGAAGGTTGCATTAACAGTAACTTTCTAATCAACTTTTTATTTTAATAAGTAATTCTGTAATCCACTTACAGCATATGCAAATTAATTTTAAAACTGGGGATATAGAGAAATACAGATGATATTTAAGTATTTTAAATATCAGAATGCATACAGTGTATATATGAGATGCCTTACACACAGAGCCATCCCATCTGTAGTATGGTTGAGGGCAGTTTCCCCGTCCTGCGTTTTGGGAGCCTTGCGCTTCAGGGTGGCTCAGTGCCTGGGCAGCGCAGGGGCCAGCAGCAGCGCTATCAGCCCCACACTTTTCTGCCCCTCCCCTGCTTTAGAGAGACGCAGGGCCTGGATGGTGCAGAGGCTGGCAGCAGCACTACCAGCCCTGCTCTGTCACACTTTGCTGTGTCTCAGCTTTCTCAGGAAAGGAGGGGACAGGGGCTTGGGAGAAGGGATGGGGTCAAGCAGGGGTGGAAAGAGGGAGTAGGGGGCAGGAGCTTGTGGGAAAGGTTGGAGTGGAGGGTGAGGCCTGGGGTGGGGAGTTGTCCTGGGCCCAGGACAGCCTCCCCCTGTTTACACACATAGCACATTCTATTAACTTCTAACTGTGTGCGCACAATGTTGAAAAAGATGAAAGCAGCAGCAAAAATCTAACCAAATAATAATGGGAGGGTGTGGCAGGCAGGCTGGAGCTGAATAGCCCATGCAGTGTCAGTCTTCCGTGCTTTACAGAAACCAAACTCAAGAACTGGAGGTCAACAAATGGTCACAAAAAGAGACTAAGAAGTTCATACTGTTTACTGACCTGGTCCTGAGTGAGTACTGAGGAGCTGATCTTTTGTCCCAGGATTATTTTGCACTGCCCTTCAGAGGGCTCAGGCAAGCCTTCTTAACTGGGCTGCTGGTTTCCTATTGGTCAGCAACTTCTCCTGGCTCTTCTTGGCCTCTAGAGAACTAAATATGTTGCTAGCCTGGCCTGAGCTGGTTTTCCTCATGCAGGGCGGTCTCAGGATGCTGACACCTCCAGTGTGAGTAGAAAAGGCCCGACTGACCCTATCACTGGGGCATTTCAGATACCCTCATATAAACCAATCGAACGGTTACTCACCTTGAGCAGTCTCTGATGTTTTTCAAGATGAGCGTCCCTGTGGGTGTTCCATAGCAGGTGTCATTGCTGTAAAGACTCCAGTCTACGGCACTGGGATGCAGTGTCGGGGGCAATTGTGCATGCATGGTGCTCTGGCTGTGTGGATCCAGTGTGCTGAGACCGTGCATGCGCGCCCCTTCACCTGACCAGTTCTTTCTCTACCCAGAGAACTGGCATGTATATAGACTCTGAAGTAGAGGGGAGGAAGGAGGGTAGTGGAGCACCCACAGGGATGCTCATCTTGAGGAACATCAGTTACTGCTCCTGGGGAGTAACCTCCTCTTCAAGAGAGAGACGTCCCTATGAGTGCTCCACAGCAGGTGACTACAAAGCAATGTACCTCATGGAGGCAGGGACTTTGGACCATGTAAGTATGCTGTGGACAGATCAGCCTCAGTCACGTTACAGATAGAAAGAGAACTTTGAGAAGGTGCATAATGCTCGGCAAATGCCTGGTCAGAATCCCAAGTGGCAGCTGTGCATATGATCGCAATGGGGACCTTGCGAAGATAGGCCACTGATGTTGCCACTGCTCTGGTGGAATGAGTCAGTTGTGTTTGTAACTTAACCAGCTGCAGTCTGAAATCCAGTGGGAAAATCTCTGGGATGAAATGGCTTTACCCTTGCTGCACTCTGTTATTAAAATGAACAATTTTGGTGAAGATCTGAAGGGTCTCATCCTATGTATGTAAGAGAATAATGCTCTATGAATGTCTAATGAGTGCATTTTTGCTTCAAATTAATTGGCATGAGGTTTGGGAAAAAATACGGTAAGGTGAATAGTTTGATTGATATGAAAAGATGACTATATTTTTGGTAGGAATTTCAGGTGGGTATGGATGGTTACTTTTTGGTGTGGAAGGTTGTAATTGCCGCCAGGTGGGCCTTAATGGAATTAATTGATAGGTCAGATTGTTTCAAGCGGAGGAGGTATTCAAAGATAGAAGGTAGAGACGCTGCCTTGAGTGTGATGTTTCTTTCCATGGCCCAATAAACAAAGCATTTCCATTCGTGTAGGTGTGTTTTCTGAGTGGACGTCGCCCTGTTGTGTAGTAGTACCTTCTGAACCAATGAGCATTGTGACTCTAATTCAGAAAACCATCCAGGTACCAGGCTTTTACGTGATGCCTGGACAGATTGAGATGTTGTATTTGGATCCCTGGTTGGTATAGCAGGACGGGGGTCTGTGGTAGAGTGATTGAGGGAAAGATAGCCATCCTGTTGAGGAAGGTACCTTGGCTGTGTGGGTCAGGAAGGGGCTATGAGTATAATCCTTGCTTTGTCCCTTCTTATTTTGCAGATGATTTTGTTGCAGAGTGGTATGGGAGAAAATGCATAAAGCAGTTGGTGGTCCCACTTGATTAATAGGCCATCTCTCAGGGATCCTTTGCCTATGCCAAGCTGGAGCAGAAAAGGTTGCACTTTCTGTTGTTGCTCAGAGTGAACAGGTCTATCATGGGGTGGCCCCACTGATGAAAAGTTGTTGATAATATGCGATCGTTCATCTGCCACTCGTGCTCTTGAGGTAGAGCTCTGCTGAGAGCATTGGTGGGGGTGTTGAAAACCCTGCGGAGCTAGCAAGCACTTATGATGATTCTGTGCTTGAGTTCCAGAGGTTACTAACCTCCATGGAGAGAGAATAGGAATGGGCACCACCCTGCCTGTTTATATAAAACATATGAGCCACATTGTCAGTGTAAACCCTGATATGTTTGCTGATCAGTGTCAGAAGAAAATGGGCACAAGTACATCTGATGGCCCTGAGTGTAGATGGGCCACATGTCGGAAAAGCCTTTTCCAAAAAAAGGAGCGGAAAAAGCTACACAAATTGCAAAGTGCAATTTGCGTATCTTTTTCTGGAAGAACTGTGTACTCTAGACACAGCCTTAGAGTGCCCATCTGATACAGGCATGGCATCATTGCAAACTCAGCAGAGTTTGAATCCTGGAGAGCCAGGCATGCTTATCTCTACGCGGTTTACCATGAGGGCAATGTAAAACTCCAAAAACATTTTTTGGGGGAAGATGAAGTTGGATTGAACAGTAACTTTACAAGAGAAAATATGAAGAACAAACTACTTATCTACAGGAATCTATCGACAGTAAGTGAAGTGCACTGCTGAGCTCCGTCTTTAGCCAGGAACAGTAAGAAGGAACTCAGTGGGGAGCCGCGCGTGCACAGTCTCAGCACGCTGGATCCACACAGCCAGAGCACTATGCATGTGCAGGCCCATGGACACTGTTGTAAAGACGCTGGTCACCAGCATTGGCATGCACCAACACCTGCTGTGGAGCACCCACAGGGACATCTCTCTCTCCCTCTCTCTCAAACTGTTTTTCAACAGTAAGTGCTCAGTCTTAGAACAGCTGGTTCTAGAGCACACAGGAGAGGTTATCTTTAGTCTTATGCAACTCAAAGCCGCTAATTCAAGAAATTATAGTAATGAGCTACTAAGGCTATGTCTATACTAACAGCATTTACCAGTACAGGAGTGCAATATGCTCTATTTGCAAAGCACACCTAGTATGTGGACACAACTATACTCTCATAGTAAATTCACCCTCCCTGACTGAAACAAGCTATACCAGTAAGAGTACAGTTTTGCAAGAATAGATCTAGCTATACCAGTGATGTCTGCTGGCACAGGTACATCAAGTATGGATCACACCTTTTTGCATCCCTGACCAATACAGTGAAAGTAATAGTGACCACCATATAATTTGATTCAGACTCAATGGACTCATTCAAAGATATTAAAAGATGGAAAATCAAGGTGCTCTGGCACCTTAAAGACTAATAGATTTATTTGGGCATAAGCTTTCATGGGGAAAACCCCACTTCACCAATACCCTCCTGGAGAAGTGAGGAAACAGATTTACAGAGCCAGAAGGGTACCCACACATCACTTACTACAGGACAGGCCTAACAAGGAAAATAACAGAACATCACTGGCCATCACATACAGCCCCCAGCCAAGGTTCCCTCTAACTTTTTCCATCATTGGCTGGAATAAATTTTGTTATGTGCACTGAGGAACGTACAGATGTGCACCACCAATAAAAACACATGCTGTCCACTGAGTACAGCTATGGGCACTCTACTAATCAGCTGGGCAGCACCTGAATCTCTGCTGGGTGACCACCCAAGCACTCAGCTTACAGGGAACACTGCCCCCAGCCAAACACCCTCCAGCACATCATAAACGATTTGTCACCTATCCTGGAAAATGATCCCTCACTCTAACACACCTTGGGAGGCAAGCGAGTCCTCGTTCACAGACAGCTCCCCAACCTGAAGCAACCAAACAACTATACAAGGCATCACAGAAACACTAACCCAGGAACCAGTCCCTGCAACAAATCTCATTGCCAATTCTTTCTGCATATCTGCTCAAGTGACACCATCACAGGACCTAATCATGTCATTCCACCCTCAGGGGTTTATTCATCTGCACATCTGCTAATGTGATATATACCATCATGTGCCAGGATATAAACTGGCAAACTGAAATGCAGGCACAAACTGACTGCTTGGTTACTCCCTGCCCACACTGTTCCTACTATATAATCTCCCAAGGTAGCTGTGCCATTACTGATGGCATCTTTACTACACCGCGTGATTTGAGATAGGGCTCTAATCTCTATGTTAACAGAAGACGGATGAAGAATCAAGAGAACATGCTGCTACACAGTAAGAACTATTGCCCAACAAGATAAAAATGTCTGCTATCGTGTTCACAATGTGTGACCAGACTGTACATATGATCCATGCTCTGATCCTTCTGATGTATTTATTGGGGTCATTGCTGATTTATTTTTAAATTTTGTTTTCCTGCAAATACAAGAGCATTTAGCCTTTTGTGTTCTCACTTCAAACATTTTTTTTTAAATTATTGTACATTTAACTCTTTTCAACTTTCCTGTTTTTCCCTGTGGGCTTTTTAAACATTCCAATTTTTGTTGCCTGTTTTTCTCCCAGCAGTATGAGTTGGTTTAGATGCTGGGAAGGGAGAGGGTCAGTCTGCAGTATATTTTTCATGTGAAAACTGCAGTCTATTTTGATTTCTCATATGTACTTTCTAAACTGGTTTCTTGTGGTTCAGCATTCCTATTAGTAACTTCAGCTGATATTACTCACATCCCATGTTGAGCAGCTGAGCACTGGTATTGTGTGAAACATGGCCAACGCCGTAATCAGTTATATGTTATGTTCTTTCAACCTGATCCTATCATTCTAACATCAGAAGTACCACTTATATTTTCCCTGGCTGAGAAGAAATGGGAGTTTAGTTACACTTCACAGGTCTCGGGGAGGAGGGGTTTGCAGGGTTTTTTGTTGGGGGAGGGGAGTCTGGTGCATGTTATGTTATCTATTTGATGTGAGATCTGAGAGCGCCTTCCCATGGCATCATCTAAAGGGGTGAGAATTATGACTCTTCCCATCTTCCTCCAAAATGGAATCTCAGTTGAGAGGGTAGTAATGGTGGCTTTATATTGCAGGTATGCCCCATTCCCCTGGTATGCCCCGTCATCACACTGGGAGGTAAATATGTCTCTGGGTGGCACAGCTTACACCAGGTGGAATGGCAATGCCAACATTTGGCTCCATCTGTCTTCATTTGGTTGAATCAACAAAATTATCTGTTCCTTTTGTTCTAGTCTTTTACATGTTTCTATTTACCTGCCTGATGGGAAAAAATTAACTTCTAGTCTAGAAACAACCTTGTACTGGTATAGTTAAACTGAGACTCTCCGCATAGACATTCTGACTTCAATTTACTTTGAACCTGTTCCTAATCAGTTTAAGCACAACTGAAATAACAGTGCCCAGGACAGCCTTTTCTACTGGTTTAACATCTTCCCTGAGACTAACCAGTGCAGCCCACTGTAGACAAGTCCTGAGAGACTTCAATTCTGAATACCTGAAATTCTCACTTCAGTGAACATCAATGTCCTCTGCAGCTGTCAGGATCAGACCCTGAAAGTGAAAATCTGGCAACTGAGCCTCTGCTGATTTCTGCCAAATGGATCTGCTGATGTAAGGTAAGCCCTCCCAGAGAGTATTTAAATACCCTTTAATCTACTCCCTGTGAGTATAGCACTTTGCATGATCAACCATAGATTTGTCATTCAGCATTAGAAACGGAAAGGAAAGTATCATCAAAATGTCATGCAAGGTATATGTTTGCATTTGTGTTGTACTTCACTTGCTCGCAACTTGGAGACTGATCCTGCATTTTGTTTATCATAGAATCATAGAGCTGGAAGAGACCTCAGGAGGTCATCAAGTCCCGCCCCCTGCCCAAGGCAGGACCAGTCCCAACTAAATCAACCCAGCCAGGGCTTTGTTAAACCGAGACTTAAACATGTCTAGGGATGGAGATTCCACCACCTCCATAGGTAACCCATTCCAGTGCTTCACCACCCTCCTAGTGAAATAGTTTTTCCTAATATTCAACCTAGACCTCTCCCACTGTAACTTGAGACCACTGCTCCTTGTTCTGCAATCCGTCGCTTCTGTGAACAGCCTTTCTCCATCCTCTTTTCAACCTCCCTTCAGGAAGTTGAAGGCTGCTATCAAATGCCCCCTCACTCTTCTCTTCTGCAAACTAAACAAACCCAAATCCCTCAGTCTCTCCTCATAGGTCATGCACTCCAGCCCCCTAATCATTTTGGTCGCCCTCCTCTGGATCCTCTCCAGTTCGTCCACATCCTTTCTATAGTGTGGGGCCCAGAACTGGACACAATATTCCAGATGTGGTCTCACCAGAGCTGAATAAAGGGGAAAAATCACTTCTCTGGATCTGCTGGCAGTGCTCCTCCCTAATATGCCATTAGCCTTGGCTGCAAGGGCACACTGTTGACTCATATCCAGCTTCTCATCCACTGTAATCCCCAGGTCCTTTGGGGTATGTCTACACTACATGGCTCCATCGACGGAGCCATGTAGATTACCTCTGTAGACATAGGAAAATGAAGCGGCGATTTAAATAATCGCCGATTCATTTAAATTAAAATGGCTGCCGCGCTGTGCCAATCAGCTGTTTGTCAGCACAGCGCTGTAATCTGGACGCTCCGCGGTCGACATCAAAGGTACTTGTCGACCTCCCCGGTATGCCTCATGGGATGAGGTTTACCGGGGAGGTCGACAAATGCCTTTGATGTCGACAGCGGAGCATCCAGACTACAGCGCTGTGCTGACAAACAGCTGATCGGCACAGTGCAGCAGCCATTTTAATTTAAATGAATCGGCGATTATTTAAATCGCCGCTTCATTTTCCTATGTCTACAGAGGTAATCTACATGGCTCTGTTGATGGAGCCATTAGTGTAGACATACCCTTTCTGCTGAACTGCTACTTAAGCAGTCGGTCCCCAGCCTGTAACAATGCTTGGGATTCTTCCGTCCCAAGTGCAGGACTCTGCACACGTCCTTGTTAAACCTCATCAGATTTCTTTTGGCCCAATCCTCTAATCTGTCCAGGTCACTCTGGACCCTATCCCTGCCCTCCAGCGTATCTACCTCTCCCCCTAGCTTAGTGTCATCTGCAAACTTGCTGCGGGTGCAATCCATCATCTCATCCAGGTCATTAATAAAGATGTTGAACAAAACCGGTCCAAGAACAGATCCTTGGGACACTCCACTAGAAACCGACCACCAATCTGACATCGAGCCATTGTTCACTACCCATTGGGCCCGACAGTCTAGCCAGCTTTCTATCCATCTTACAGTCCATTTATCCAATCCATACTCCCTTAACTTGCTGGCAGAAATATTGTGGGAGACCATATCAAAAGCTTTGCTATAGTCAAGGTATATCACATCCACTGACTTTCCCATATCCACAGAGCCAGTTACCTCATCATAGAAGCTAATCAGATTGGTCAGGCATGACTTGCCCTTGGTGAATCCATGTTGACTATTTCTGATCACTTTCCCCTCTTCCAAGTGCTTCAAAATGGATTCCTTGAGGATCCCCTCCATGATTTTTCCGGAGACTGAGGTCAGGCTGACTGGTCTGTAGTTCCCTAGATTGTCCTTCTTCCCTTTTTTAAAGATGGGCACTACATTTGCCTTTTTCCAATCATCCGGGATCTCTCCCAGTCTCCATGAGTTTTCAAAGATAATGGCCAAAGGCTCCTCAGTGACATTTGCCAACTCCCTCAGTACCGTCAGTTTATGGTACTTAAAGGAACCAACCACTGCAATATCCAAACACAATGTTATAAAAAGTCAGGGGGGTTATCAGAAGCAAATAATCTAGATCATTGCTAAACAGGAAAAAATATCTGCTATGTAATGTAGCAGATGAAACATGTTGACCTTGTTTGGGTGTCAGGATAATCATAGACTCATAGAACTGGAAGAAACCTTGAGAGGTCATCAAACCCAGGCCCCCACGCACATGACAGACCAAGCACCACCTAGGCCATCCTGACAGGTTTGTGTCTAACATGTTCTTTAAAAGCTCCAATGCTGGAGATTCCATCCACAACCCCCCTAAGCAATTTATTCCCATGCTTAACCACTTGGACAGTTAGGAAGTTTTTCCTAATGTCCAACCTAAATAACTTTTCCGGAGTTTAAGCCCATTGTTTCTTGTCCTATCTTCAGAAGTTGAGTAGAATATGTTTTCACCCTCCTGCTTGTAATAACCTTTCAGGTTCTTGAAAGCAGTTATCATGTCCCCTCTCAGTCTTCTCTTTTCCAGACTAAACATACTTAATTCTTTCAGTCTTCCCTCATAGGTCATCTTTAATCATTTTTGTTTGCTCTTCTCTGAACCTTCTCTAATTTGTCCACATCTTTCCTGAAATGTGGCACCCAGAACTGGACACGATACTTCATTTGAGGCCTAAACAGTGCAGAGCACACAGGAAAAATTACTTCTCATGTCTTGTTTACAACACTCCTGTTAATGCATCCCAGAACCATGTTTGCTTTTTTCGCATTAGACAGTCATTTACCATTTTGCATGTTTGATTTTTCCATCCAAAGCAGAGTACTTTGCATTTGTCCTTGTTGCATTTCATCCTATTTACCTCAGACAATTTCTCCAGTTTGTCCAGATCATTTTGAATTTTTGATCACCAATGATTTTGATCACCAGCATTTGTTACTACAAAAGTTTCCCATCATTGCAATGTATATTGGAGTTACTGAGAAAATGGAAACATGCCAAATTAGAAAGGTAGAGTGTTTATCTGAAGATGATAACTTCCAACTGTCAGCTTTTCACCTTTCCACTCAATAAATACACTGAAACCTTTCTGTTGTGAAAGAACACACAAAAGCACCCTTTCAGTACAAAACGAGGTTCCCTTTTGCATACAACTCCTCTTTGACTTCACACTGAGAAGTACCTCCACATCCCAAGCAAATATTTTATTCTTCATGGAGTCACATTATTCCTTGACAAAGCCAATATTAGGCCAATATTAGGGCTCTGAAAAGGGCATTAAGTACCCCAGGAATTCGGACACAAAGGAGCTTGTGTTTGATTTGCACCATATATAAAGAAGTTTTGCCTTTTCAAAAATGCCACCAAATCCTTTGAAGGAAAATAAAACTTCTATGGCCTTCCAGAAAGAAGTATAAAGGGTTGTGTAATCCTAGAAACTGAAGTAAATAAAGAGATGTTGATATATTTTATACAATGGTTATTCTCGCCTGAATAGCCAAATGTATTTTATAGTTTAATAGACTATATTGACTTATTGTACATATAAAATTAACAACATAAATAATTGAAGAAGACAGGTTTATGGCAGGCCAAATCCACAGTTCTCTTCATCTAGTAGCCACAAGCCCCTGGAAGGGAGGTGTGCAAGGAATCATGCAATCCCAGCTCCAGATCAAGGGCTGTTGAGAGATCCAGAGAGAGGTTGTAGAACAGCCTCATTCTGTTTATTCAAGTTTTATGTGGGCTTGGAATTCCTTCCAAGCAGCATTATGCTTACCGTAGCTCCAAAAATACTGAACTCTTAGCAAAACTGAATGGAATTCATGGGATTTGTGTTAGTTTGGCCACTCAGGCTATGTCTACACTACAAGGTTTTTGCAAAAACCCTCAGAGTGTCCACACCTTAAGTACATTCCAAGTTTGCATCTCTTGAGCTAAGCAGCAGCAAAACCATTATTGTTTCCATTGTTGCAATATGTTTTTGCACAAGAAAATCTACAGTCAATCAACAGAACAGAGGGCTTTTTGCGGTGTAGGTAAACCTCCTATGAGGCATAGGCTCTTTTTGCACAAGAAACCCCTGAGGAGCATCCACACAAGCCTTTTTGTGCAACAGCTGTAGCGCAAAAAGGAGTTATCTGAAAAAGCACAGGTGCCCTGATGGCCATTCTGTGAATGTCCATCAGAGCTTTCTTGTTGCAAGAGCGTCCATGCAGTGTGGACGCTCTCTTACGCAAAAGTGCATCACAAAAGCGATGCACTTTGAGGTGTGGACGTGCTTTTGCGCAAGAAGTTTTTGCGCAAGAACTGTTCCACAAAAGACTTCTGGTGCAAAAACCCTGCAGTGTAGACGTAGCCTCAGAGATGTATATGAAGTCCATGTGTATCTCATGGCAGAATTTGTGCCCTTAGAATCATTATTATTAGTTGGTAGCACTCATAGCGTACATGGTGCTTTTAAGACACACAAAATGGCCTGGTTCCTGCCCTTTAAATATGAAGGCATACAGACAGAGGATAGGAGTAAAGATACAGTGGTTGAGGTTGTGCTTGGCTGCATCTTGATAAAATAAGATTAATAGAATTTTAGAACACACACCGAAACACCCCAACCATAACTCAACTGGAAACCAGGAAGCATTCCTGAAGAGCCTAGCTCTATTCTACAAAAGAATGGGTAAGTACATATTGCAACAATGGAAACAATAATGGTTTTGCTGCTGCTTAGCTCAAGAGACACAAACTTGGAATGTCTATTGATTCAAAAATATAAACAACCTTGGCTTTAAAAATAATAGCTTGCAAGTTAAGACAGCCTGCAGCAGAAGTCTCAGTTTCATGTTCTGTACATTAAAAGAATTTGTAGGCAAGTCTCTTTTGCATGTTTGTTAAGATTGCTTTCACACTTGCTCTCTGGCTTTCTAATGCTAGACATTGTTCACTGAACAGGAATTATTAAACAGCAGCTGTCTTGGAATAACACTCAGGCTACCCAGACCAACAGGAAATGTACTTTTAGGAATATAAAGTAAGGATGCTGCTACCACTTCATACTTACACTTAAGGTGCCATATCGGTTAGTAAGTAACAGTGTGTTTGTAGTGGCTAAAGGGATTAATAACACTGATTCTCTGTTTCTTTAAAGTCTGATGAAAACTAGCTGAAAGAGTAACTTTCCTGGTATTTTCTTCATAGTTAGCGAATGAGAAAATAATTTTAAAAAGAAGGAGACAATGCTTGTTTGCTGCTATTTATGGTGGTTCTGTGTTTTCTGAACACATATTGCATCAGGGGAGATGGCCTTGCTGTCATTAGCTAACATGCCCAGTGTAACCAGTAGGAGATCCTTAGGGCATATCTAGAAATGGATTTTAGTGTACTGAATGTGACCAGACCATACCATCAAGATACAGCTCTGAAGAGGCAGAGCAGACCTGCACTGCTCCATAGGAGGAATTGTGCACAGTGCCTCTCACACCTCTTGGGAAATGCAGTTATTTCTGCCCTTAAGAGGATGCAGCATATGCTCTCCTCCACAGCCGCTCAGGTATGCTGTCTGCTGCAGAGTGGGAGATGCAGCGTGACCTAGCCTTCTGCCTGCCCCTTTTGTCTAGAACTCATGTGAGTATTTGCCTTGGGTAGACTGACAATCTAGGGCAGTGCAAAGTCTGTAATAGCAGGTTCCCCTGTTCATTGTCCATCCTCACCCACTCCACCTTGTGCACCAAGTCATTTTTTAACCCTAGGCTAAATATTTAGATTTTCCCCAACAGTTAATATAGCACTTATATCTAACTTAGTGTGTGAACTATGGTATACAGATATGATCTATACTGATGTGGAAAGCAACAGCTGCATTTAGAGCCTTCAATATAATTGGCTGTGCAATTCATCAGATATCTGCTGTTTGTAGATCTCCGTGAATAAAGATTGCACAGGCACAATGTAGAAGGTAAACTCAACTTCTGTTTTAATTATTTGTAGATCACTTAGGGCCCAGCTGAGCAGTAGTTTAACAAAAACAAAACAACCTATGGTTCTAAACCAGGAGTGGTCAATCATGTTTGTGCAGGGGCCACTTCAAAAATTTTTGAAGTGGTCGCGGGGTGCCCCAGAAGGGACTGGGCCTCGGACGGAAGGGGCAAGGCTTTTAAATAGTAGGAGATAAAAGGGCTTGTGGCTCCCAGGCATCACGTTAGCGTGAGAGGGGAGCTGTGAGCCCTTTCAGTTCCTGCTATTTAAGGGGCTTACTGCTCCCAGCCTCACTGCTAGCACGTTGCCTGGGAGCCGGGGACACTCAAGCCCTTTCAACTGCTTCTACTGAGAGGGTTTATGCCTTCCCTGGGGCTGTTGCCTGCCAGCCACAGGGAAGGTGCGAGCCCTTTAAGTAGAAGCAGATGAAAGGGCTCATGGGTCCCTGGCTCTCAGGCAGTGGGCTAGCATGGGGCCAGAGCTGCGAGCCCTTTCAGTTGCTTCTGTTTAAAGGGTTTACACCTGCTGCAGAGTGGGAGATGGCCAGGCAACACAGCCACTTGGGAGGCGCAAGCCCTTTAAGTAGAAACAGTTAAAAGGGCTTGCAGCTCTGGTGCCACTAGCGCATTGCCTGGGAACCGAACTGCTTCTATTGAAAGAGCTTATGCCTTCCCCACTGCTGCCAGGCAATGCACTGCCTGACAGGTGTGGGAAAGGCGCGAGCCCTTTCAAGAGAAGCAGCTGAAAGGGCTCACGCAGCTCTGGATCCCAGGCAACACGCTAGGGGTTGGGGCCTAGAACAGCCACATAGGCCAGATCAAAGCCCTAGGTGGGCTGTATCCAGCCTGCTGAGTGGCTTTTGCCCACCTCTGTTCTAAACAACACCCTAGTACTGAAAGAGTGAGAAATCCTGGACTTTTTTTGTTATTCAATAGGCCTCTCGGGGGAAAATGTGTTACCCTGGAGACAGAGATTCATTGAAAGTTATTTCTGGTGCAATAGCTATTGGTGGGCATATTGTTCATTTGTATTTACTGTATGCCTTTTGGTGGTAGAACCAGAAGCACTATTTCTGTATTATTTATTTTTAATGGTTGCTACTATAGGTAGCACATATAAATCAGCCGCTAAGGCTATTTTATTGCCTTATAGCATTATGACTCTAGTGAATAGGACTGTGAATGTCTATGAACCTATTTTCTTGATGCTGTTGTGACTCTTCCTTTCCCTTTACTGTATTGTAACTAAAGGAGAAATTTTTTAAAAGTTTCTAATAAATGTGGTCTTCTATCTTAAAGAGTAAAAAGCTGATCTTGGCATTGCTTTGATGGCCTCAACCATATTTGGATTTTACAGGATCGTTTGCTATAAATCTGTACAAACCACAAAATGCATTTCCGGAAGGCATATGAAGTGAGGCACAAAATGGGAAGACTATAAGTGATGGTTTTCAGCATTCACAAAACCCTTACAATTATCCACTACCAAAATCCGGGTCGCGATGGGATGGGACAGCCAAAATCTGGGCGTCCCCGGGGCAGGAGGTATAAGGGGCGCCCTGATGGTAAGCTGGTGGGACGGGTTCACGCATGGCCTAGGGGCTCAGGCAGTTGCTTGGGGAGGGCAAGGTTATGGGTTCAAGTTCTGCCTTCCCCCAGGACAGGACAGCCAGATAGGCCCCAGGATAGGAGAGATAAGGGGTGCCCTGAAGGTAAGGTGGTGGGTAGGTTCCTGTGTGGCCTAGGGGATAGGGCACTCACCTGGGGAGGGCAGGGTCATGAGTTCATAACTCTTCTGTTCCTCCAACATAGTGATGGCTATTGGGTTATGGTTCAAGGTTGGTGAGTAGAGCACTACAATCAATCCACTGGGGACAAACAAAATAGGAAAGGAACATGATTCTTTAGAGCAGTGGTGCTTAAACTTTTTTAATTCACAACCCCCAGGGCCAGGAAAATTTTGGTTGAGCAAAAAAAAAAAAAGTGCCAGGAATATTTGGTTGCAGCTCCTTTAATATAAAGTGCCAGTCTGCTCCCCTGCCACTTGTACATCAGGTGCCGAGCCAGGAAAACAAAATGGCAGCCAGCCCAGCACTGCACCCCCCCAGGAAGACAAGGGTTGTGCACTGCTGCTTTAGAGTGGCATGCGCCAGCGTTATGAATGTATCTGAAGTCCACAGTCACTGCTGTGATTACGACAGATATTTTAAGTGTATCTTAAAATGTCATTTTGACTTTGAATTTTTTGTTGTTTCTAGCATTAAAAACAAACTCAAAGGCTGCGTTTAGACTGGCATGATTTTCCGGAAATACTTTTAACAGAAAAGTTTTCCGTTAAAAGTATTTCTGCAAAAGAGCGTCTAGATTGGTCCCGGAGTTATCGTTAGAACGATGTGCTTTTGCGCAAAAGCGCGTCTAGATTGGCGGCGTGCTTTTGCGCAAAAGCAGAAGCCCGGAACCGTTCTGAAGAGGGCAAAAGGGCACCAGCCCTTTCCAGGGGCAGGGCTGGAGCTCCGTTCAGACACGTGCTTAAAGGGGTCTCGCCGGACAGCCGTTTGTCTCCTGCTCCGTGCGTTAGGACCTCTGGCAGGGACTGACAGCCATAGCAGGTTTGGTGGTTGCCCTCTGCCTTTTGGACACCACCCTTTTGCCCCCTAGTGCTTTTTCCTGGTTTTGGTTTCTTGTGCCTTGCTTTGTCTGCCATGGAGCCACGGGTAGCCATGTGCCTGCTCTGGCCCCTGTCGGCCATTTTCGAGTGCCTGCAGCTGGTGCTCCAGGCTGGTGCCCTCGTGTTCCAGGACCAGGAGGTGCAGATCGCCTTGGACTCCCTCACCAGGGAGGCCATGGAGTCCCTGTGGCATCCTCACCCCACCGTGGAGAGGACACTCTGGAGACTGGACACCAGTACAGACTGGTGGGGCCGGCTGGTCCTGGGGCAATGGGGCGACCAGCAATGGCTCCGGAATTTCCGCATGCGAAAGCGGATGTTCCTGGAGCTGTGTGCCTGGCTCGCCCCTGCGCTCCAGAGAGCCACCACCCGGCTGCGTGCACCCATCCCCATGAAGAAGAGGGTCGCCATCGCGCTATGGAAGCTGGCCACCCCAGACAGCTACCGATCGGTGGCACACCAATTCGGGGTGGGAAGATCCACCGTCGGTGTGATCGTCATGGAGGTAAGTCCCAGGGGGAGTGGGGTGGAGGGAGGGTGCTGCACTCCATGCCCAGGGGCAGCAAGGATCCAGGCTGGGTCACCCAGGGGTTTGGGCCGTCCCTCCCTTGCACAGGCCTGCTGGTGGTGAGGGGGCCCTGGTGTGTGTGTGTGCGTGTGCGTGCATGCGTGAGGACAGAGGGAATCATGGGGGGGGGGGGGCCCAAGGGAGCGCACACTCACCCCTGCCTTATGTGATGTGTTCCCTTGTGTTTCTCTGCACTCTTCTGCAGGTCGTCCACGCCATCAATGTTGTCCTGCTCCCGAGAGTGATCTGCCTGTGCGACGTGGACGCTACGCTGGCCGGCTTCGCTGCCCTCGGGTTCCCCAACTGCGGGGAAGCCCTGGATGCAACCCACATCCCCATCCGGGCCCCGGAGCATCGAGCAGCCCATTTCACAAACAGGAAGGGGTACTGCTCTATTGTTCTCCAGGCCCTCGTGGACCACCAGGGCCGCTTCCTTGATATCTATGTGGGCTGGTCCGGCAGGGCACACGACGCCCGCATCCTCCGCAACTCCGGACTGTTTCGCAGGCTGGAGGCAGGCACCTACTTCCCCCGGCGGGAGTTGACTGTCGGGGATGTGCCTATGTCCATCTGCGTCATCGGGGACGCGGCCTACCCCCTGCTGCCCTGGCTAATGCAGCCCTACACGGGGCGGCCGGACCAGAACCGGGCCCGGTTCAACGACTACCTCAACCGGGCCCGAAATCAGGTGGAGTGTGCCTTCGGCCGCTTAAAAGCCCGCTTCCGTTGTTTGCTCACCCGTCTTGAGATGGGTGAGCAGAATGCAACAGAGGTACTGGTTGCTTGCTGCGTGCTCCACAACATTGTGGAGCGGAGTGGGGAGGCTTTCCTCCCTGCATGGATGGCAGCCGAGGCACAGACGTTTGAACAGCCCCACACAGCTGCCATCCGCCAGGCACACCAGGATGGGGTGCGCATCCGAGAGGCCCTGACGGGCATGTTCACACAAGCCCCATAATAGGGTCACCTCGGTCTCCCCATACAACTCCCTCCCATCCCCTCTCCTTCCCCCTCCCCTCTCCTTACCTCCCCCCAATTGTAAAGCATCGGTTCCAAGCACATTGGCCGTCATCATGAATGTTCATCGGGTGTGTCGGATGTAGCTAGGGTTTTTCTTTTAGTTTAGGCTAGGGTTTAGGCCACCATCGCCTGTCCGAGCTGTCCCGAAGAACAGGAAGAGGATTCGTGGTTCGTGCGGAAGGCTCGATTCAGCGTACCCGATTCCAGTCATCTTCGAGGGATCTCCTGGCTGTTCCTCTCCCGAGGCCCGGAAGGACCAAAGGATTGAGGTTGCCAGCTTCGCCATCGTCTTCCATCAAGGGATCTCCTGGCTGTTCCTCTCCCGAGGCCCGGAAGGACCAAAGGATTGAGGTTGCCAGCAACACTACAATCGTCCCTGCATCTATACTATGTACATATTCTTTTGTGTGCGTCTTTTAACCTTTCTTGCTTGTTTGTTATCTATGTTAATATAGTTGTGGTTTAAATTTTACTTAAAAATGTCAGTATTTATTTATGCGCCACAAACCAATGACCACTTAAAGGAACGACCGGTGATAGATACAGAAACTGGTGTCCGCAGTTTGTAATCCTCTTAAATTTAGTTGGCTAATTGGCATCTCAAATCATTTATTACAGTTACCTCGAGTAACACAATAACCAACACAGTTTTGTTTTCAACTGAAAAACTTGTATGTTTTTATTTACAAGGAGGAGAGGGGGAGGAGACCTTCAACTGGGAGGGGGGGGGAGGGGCTACTCCTGGGAGGGGTGGCCCCTCTGAGCGCTCCTGCGGGGGCGGACCTGGACATGGGGGGCAGGCCGCATAGGGGGAGGCTGCACGGGGAGGGGCTATTGCAGGAGCGGCAGGAGGGGGCATTGCAGGGGCAGGAGGGGGCATGGGCAGTGCTAGGGGAGGGATGGCGGGGGCATGGGGTAAGGCCATGCCATAATGGATGGCCTGGGCTATGTGGGCAGTGATGGAGTCAGCCATCCTGGTGCACTGGGCCTGGAAGGCGGCCCAGGACTCCTGGCACCACTGCAGGTCCCCCTCGACGCGTTGCCTAATCGCAGCCTCAATGCGCTCGATGGCCTGCACATGGCGCCGAAGGAGCTGGTCCCGGTGGCGGAGCCTCTGGCTCCGTGGTTGGGCAGCTGGGGGTGCTGCTGCTGCTGGACTGGAGGGTCCCTGGCTTGTGCTTGGTCCCGCTGCAGGGAAGAGAAGAAAGGATGGGTCAGTCAGGCAGGCCGGCCACTGTCCCCACACCTCATGCCCTCCACCCTGAGCCCAGGTGACACCACAGTAGTGTGGTTTGGGCCCACTCGGTTCCCCCGTGTTGTATGTTTGCAAGTAGGACCGCCCCTGGAGTAGGGTCCTCCTCCATGTATTGTAACCACTGGTCTGTGTCCTGGCCCCGTGGAGGGCGGAAGGGCACTTGTGTTGCGTTAACCTGTGGAACTCCCTGCCGGTGGAGGCTGTGAGGCTTTGGGCTAATCACTGGTGTTTGACAGGGAGCGAGATGCATCCCCACACAGTGCCTGGGAGCACATCTGGCAGAGGTGGTCTGGGCTCTCAGATCCCCATCGCGTGGGATATCTCCTGGATGGAACCAGGAGAGTGACTGGGGCGGGGGGGGGTGTCCCATCCTTGCAGCAAAACTCAGGCGGCCCTAGGGGTGGCCCGAGCGCTTTCCCCCCTTTTCCCTCCCACTATCCCTCACACACGTAGCCCAGGGACATGTGTGGCCGCAGTGGGGACTTCCCTTGGGGAGCCAGCCAAGGCACCAGGAGTAGGCGAGGGGCTCAGTGGGGGCCACGTTCACAGGGCTGTGACGCTGCGGTTTACCCAGGAGCAGCTGGCTGTGCCTCACAGCCAGGCATGGGACAGTGTGCCGTTCTGTGTGCTGCACCCTTGCGGAGGTGCGGGCTCTGGCCTGAGTCCCTGGGGCCCTGGCTGGTTCCAGCCAGCATCCACCCTTCCCCCTGGTCCTGCTGAATGTGTGTGAGCAGCACAGTCCCAGGTGTGCCCTGCAGCTGCCTGCCGCGGCCACGTGCCGCTCGGTCACCAGGCTGCACGTGGTTGCATGTGCTGCTTACTGCCTAATGCTACACAGCGTGCAGCTCACGTGGCCTGAGTGACATGCTCTCCCCCTCCCCCCTCCGGGCACCTGGCTCTCCCCCCCCCCCCCGCCCTTGTGAGTGCAAAGTGCAAGACTCACCAGTGGATCCTTCCCCGGCCTTGGAGGATGCGCGGGAGATGTCAGGGCTGCTGGAGGGGGCCTGCTGGGTGGAAGTGCTGGCCTCATCCTCTGATGCATTGCTGTCGTCTCCTTCCCCCACCTCGGTGGTCCTGGTGAGGGGGGGGTGCACGCTGCTGTCGACAGGCACGTCCGGGGCTTGCGGGGCTGGCTGGCCCAGGATGGCGTGCAGCCGGTCATAGTGGGGGCAGGTGTCTGGTCCTGCCCCCCAGCCCTCGCTGGCCCGCACATAGCCCAGGCAAAGTTCTTTGACTTTAGCCTGGACCTGTTCCAGGTTCCGGGCTGGATGCCCTGCTGGGCTAGCGCCTGGGCCATGCGGCCAAAGATGTTGGTGTTGCGGCGCCGGGACCGGGTGTCGTGGAGGCCCTCCTTCTCCTGCCACAGGTCCAGGAGGGTCTCCAGCTCCCCCAAGGACCACAATGGGGCTCTTCTTATCTGGACCCTGGGGGCCTCCTATGCTGGGGGTGCAGGTGGCTGAGCGCCCAGAGCTGCCATGCTGGGCTGCGAGGTGGCTGCTGGGCACAGCAGGGGCACCATGGCAGACCTCAGGCCAGAGGTCTGAGGCACGCTCCTGCCACATGCGCTCAGCTGCCTGCGGCTACTTTAAGAGGTCGGGTTACCAGGAAGTCCGGGGCTACTACGGGGTCTCCCAGCGTCCAAACAGCTTTTTTCCGTTTAGCCTGCTTTTGCGCAAAAGTCTTAGCTAGCTGTCTACACTGGCCCTTTTGCGCAACAGTTTTTTGCAAAAAGGACTTTTGCCCGAATGGGAGCGTCAGAGCTTTTCCGAAAGCAGCACTGATTTCGTACATGAGAACGTCAGTGCTTTTGCGGAAAATCAAGCTGCCAGTGTAGACAGCTGGCAAGTTTTTCCGGAAAAGCGGCTGATTTTCCGGAAAAAGTGGCCAGTCTAGACACAGCCAAAGTGTTATAAGAATTCTTCACAACAGCTCTGAAACAAAGAAGGAACAACAAAGAACCTTTTGAACTTTAGGTCAACTCAGAAAGCTTATTTACTCATGTAGGAAGAAATCTTGGCCCTACTGAAGTCAATGAGAATTTTACCATTGAGGTAGGAAAATGGCAAAACTTCCACTTACTTCAATGATCCCTAGGTACTCGCTGGTCAATGAAACTAATCTCAATGCAAGTGATTATAGCTTTTAGGAACACACAAGAAACCAGAAGGGAGCCTTAGTGCTGCTGAGCCCTAACCCCACAAGCAACCCCATCATATCATCACAGGATACCTCTACATAGCGGCGCTATTTTAGGATAACATCCGTTATCTCAAAATAGCGTTCTACGTGTCTTAACAGCATGCCTGTTACTTTGAAATACATTCAAAATAATGGGCTTCTTATTCCTGCTTCCTGCAAACCTCGTTGCACAAGGATTAAGACACCAGAATAGCAATTTATTTTGAAATTAGTGCTGTGTTGACAGCGCCAAAATTCAAAATAAGCTATTTCAAAATTGTCACGTTTTTGGATTTTAAGGGGACAGCCAGATCACTGCTGCACCCATGGCGGCGGGGGGGGGGGGGGGAGGGGGAATATTTGCCCCAAAGTGTATACAAAGGGGGCCATGTGAGGTGTCACATGAAAGCCTCTGTTCTACTGATTCTGTATATAAGAACATAAGAACATAAGAACATAAGAACGGCCGTACTGGGTCGGACCAAAGGTCCATCTAGCCCAGTATCCTGTCTGCCGACAGTGGCCAGCACCAGGTGCCCCAGAGAGGGTGGACCGAAGACAATGATCAAGTGATTTGTCTCCTGCCATCCCTCTCCAGCCTCTGACAAACAGAGGCCAAGGACACCATTTTATCCCCTGGCTAATAGCCTTTTATGGACCTAACCTCCATGAAATTATCTAGCTTCTCTTTAAACTCTATTATAGTCCTAGCCTTCACAGCCTCCTCTGGCAAGAAGTTCCACAGGCTGACTACATGCTGTGTGAAGAAGAACTTTCTTTTATTAGTTTTAAACCTGCTACCCATTAATTTCATTTGGTGTCCTCTAGTTCTTCTATTTAGGGAACTAATAAATAACTTTTCTTTATCGGCCCTCTCCACACCACTCATGTTTTTATATACCTCTATCATATCCCCCCTCAGTCTCCTCTTTTCTAAACTGAAAAGTCCCAGTCGC
This sequence comes from Pelochelys cantorii, assembly GCA_032595735.1. NCBI lineage: Eukaryota > Metazoa > Chordata > Testudines > Trionychidae > Pelochelys > Pelochelys cantorii. The sequence continues at coordinate 27,793,435 of CM064335.1, forward strand.
TTTAACCTCTCCTCATATGGGACCCATTCCAAACCCCTAATCATTTTAGTTGCCCTTTTCTGAACCCTTTCCAAGGCCAAAATATCTTTTTTGAGGTGAGGAAACCACATCTGTACACAGTATTCAAGATGTGGGCGTACCATAGTTTTATACAGGGGCAGTAAGATATTCTGGGTCTTATTTTCTATCCCTTTCTTAATAATTCCTAGCATCCTATTTGCCTTTTTGACCGCCGCTGCATACTGTGTGGAAGCTTTCAGAGAACTGTCCACGATAACTCCAAGATCTCTTTCCTGATTTGTCGTAGCCAAATTAGCCCCCATCATACTGTACGTATAGTTGGGGTTATTTTTCCCAATGTGTATTACTTTACACTTATCCACATTAAATTTCATTTGCCATTTTGTTGCCCAATCACTCAGTTTGGTGAGATCTTCTTGGAGTCCCTCACAGTCTGCTTCTGTCTTGACTATCCTAAACAGTTTGGTATCATCTGCAAACTTTACCACCTCACTGCTTACCCCTTTCTCCAGATCATTTATGAATAAGTTGAACAGGATTGGTCCTAGGACCGACCCTTGGGGGACACCACTAGTTACCCCTCTCCATTCTGAAAATTTACCATTTATTCCTACCCTTTGTTTCCTGTCTTTTGACCAGTTCTCAATCCAAGAAAGGACCTTCCCTCTTATCCCATGGCCATGTAATTTACACAAGAGCCTTTGGTGAGGGACCTTGTCAAAGGCTTTCTGAAAATCTAAGTATACTATATCTACTGGATCCCCCTTGTCCGCATGTTTGTTAACCCCTTCAGAGAACTCTAATAGATTAGTAAGACAGGATTTCCCTTTACAGAAACCATGTTGACTTTTGTCCAACAAATTATGTTCTTCGACATGCTTCACAATTTTATTCTTTACTATTGTTTCGACTAATTTGCCCGGTACTGAAGTTAGACTTACTATTATAATATGCTATTCATGTAATTGTATAATCTCTGTATGTGGAGTTATAAAAATGTACTCTGTGTAGATGCTGGAAAATTCTCTGTGGCTGAGCAATGGGCAAGGAATGCTCAGCCAATGGCTATGCTAATTAGCAAGAAGTCAATGAATCTCTAGGTGCCAATTCACACCTCAGGAATGTGACTGATACCTGCAAACCAGCATGGATAGGTTGTTGGACCATGTGACCTTCTCTGGCCAAGAAGATGCCGGGAGGGATACATAAGTGCCATGTGGCACCCTCCATCTTGTCTTCAGTTCAGCTCTTGATCCCAGAGGCAGCCTTGCAGGGAACCACGAGCCGGAAAGAACTGTGGACCCATCCTGACATAGGATGTACACCAAAGACTTCTAAGCCAGCAGTTATAACGTCTCTGCTACGAGCCTGTGTCGAGAACTGAGTGATTCAATGAATGTAATGTATTATCCTTTAACAACCTTACTCTCATGCTTTTCTTTCTTTTAGTAATAAACCTTTAGATTTTAGATTCTAAAGGATTGGCTCAGCGTGATCTTGTAGGTAAGATCTAGAGTGTAAATTGATTGGGACCTGTGGCTGGTTTCTTGGGACCGGAAGAACCCATTTGGCGTAGGTGAGATTGGGTTCTATAACCCCTCAGCTGTGTGCAGGTCTGGGGCTGATTGGGGCACAGGGAGAGCTGGGGTGCCAGAGGGGTTTTGCTCGTGAGGCTCCTTGCTGGCCAGATTGGCAGTTGAAGTGCTCTGTGTGACTGGTTTGTGGCCTATTTGGAAAGGGCCTCCAGTCAAGGGCTGTAAGGAGCCCCAAGTTTGAGCAATTCGCCCTGAGTGGATGCCCTCAGCTGTGCCCAGACCTGGCATGGTCCGTCACAAAAATAAGCTATGCAATTTGCATAGCTCAAATTGCGTAGCTTATTTCAAGATATGTGCTACTGTATAACATCCCTGGTGGTTAGAAATCTTCTAATTTCCAGCCTGAATTTGTTCCTGGCAAGTTTATAGTAATTTGTTCTTGTGCCGACATTGTCCTTTTGCTTAAATAGCTCTTTGCCTTCTTGATATTTACTAATGTATTTATAGACATCAAACATATCCCCTCTCAGCCTTCTTTTTGCTAGACTAAACAAATCAACCTCTTTCAGTGGGTGTCCTCTCTGAAAGTAGGCCTTCCCTTTTCCAGATCATTCTAGTAACTCTTCTCTGCACCTATTTCAGTTTAAATTCATTGTTCATGAACATGGGTGACTAGAATTGTACATCATATCCCAAATAAGTCTCACTATTGCCTGGGACAATGATATTAGTACTTCTCTCTCTACTAGAATAGATCAGGAGAGCATTTCCAAGGTCAGGTGTGCACATGTTCTCTACTTCCCCATCCCTGACTTGCTCACTCCTGCCTCTAGCCCCTCCCTCAGATCCTACAGGTGCAGGGATGGGTGAGAGGATGCCAGAGATTGGGGGCACCCACTTCTTCCAAGAAATCCCTCCATGGAAGTTCTCTTCTGTGATGGTCTGGGAGGGGGCACCATCCCAAGATATTTACACCATAAACCAAATATTTTGATCCTGAAACAAAATCCAAAAGAAATGTGAATGTTAAACAAAGAAAACAGAAAATATCTCTTCTTAATAAATGGAATCTATTCAGAGGGGAACATATCTGGTAGATTTAAAAAAAACAGAAACAGATTTGGAGCTCTCCAAGATGTTACAAATGAAGCACTTGAAATTAAAAATATCAGGAATCAATGGGAACACAACAAGCAGTAAAGCTTCCTGCCAATCAACTAATGCAATAAGCACTAACTCTGCAAAGCTACTTTTAAACAAATCAGTAGCTAATAAAAACAACTTAGTACATTTTACAAACAATAAAAATTAACCAGCCAGCTACAACAGATTATACTATTCTAGTCAAAAAAGAAGAATACTTTCTCATGCACTGACTCATGTATAGCCCATTTCCCTAAAAGTGTATACTAACTCTGACTTAAAGACAGACTGGAAAAATTATGGAATAGCTTAAGTTATACCAAAAAATGAAACATCTATTTATGCTTCTAATTCTACTTATTGCTATTGTCATTTCTCTTTCCCCACACCTCCTCACAAGAAGTCAAAGACACTCAATAACAAACATTTTACCATTGATCATGTTGTGGGGTAGAATAATCCTTCTTGTTAAAGGTTGGGCACAACTAGCTTCCATTCAGGATGAATGATAGATGTGACTGATGTAACAGCAATCTCCAAACTCAAATCACAAGCACATATTTCTTCTTTAAAAAACAACAACTAGATGTAAGGCTGCTCCGGAAGTGGAGTGACTTGGGCAGACGGGTTTGCTGGAAATTGATCAGAACAGGGACGGTACAGCTGGCTTAGTCTATACTGAAAATTGAGGTTGAATAGCTACATCAGTCAGAGGTGTAAGGACTATGCCAATCTAGCCCCTAGTATAGACCAGACCAGAAGCATCATTAACCCTTCTGATAGAATGGATGCATTGATGCAGGTACCATCATTCAGGGAGTGGTGTTCCTGCACCTATAGTTAGAGCCCTGCAAATCCATGGATATCTGCTTTATATCCATAGGTATCTGCATCAGCAGATGTGAATGTAGATATCTGCAGCTCATTTTTGCTGATATGGATGCAATATAAATTTTATTTCTAGAGCCCTACAAATTTGCAGATATCTGCTTTATATCCATGGGTATCCTCCTCTATGGATGTCAAAGTGGATATCCCTGGCTCATTTTTTTGTGGATACAGTTGTGGATGTGGATACACATTTTGTATCTGTGCAGACCTCTACTTATAGTAAAGCTCCTTCTGACAGCTATATTGCTGTAGTCGATGTAGTGCAAATGTTCTATGTGTTTGAGCAGACAAAAAAAGAAAAACATCCTGAACAAGCACTGTAGAGTCTGGTGTTGGTAAAAGAAAGATTTCTTTTTTTTCTTACAACTCCAAGCCAATCTCCTGTGTGGTTCCTTCTGTATTCTGGGAAACAGTATCTTGTAATATTTTTTATTTACAATGAATATACAGCAAAGAAATACCTGACTATAATCAATTTCTCTTCTCACTGGCAAAATCTGCAACACCCTGAATCCTCAGGTGAAAGAAAAGTCTTCCTACACAGGTATGAGTTTTTGGTTTTGTTGAGGAAGGGAAGATACACACACACACACGCGCGCGCGCTTTAGAAACAGAAATATCATTCTTGCTCTGCTGCTTTCTCCAATACCAACATTTCTTTAGTACAAAGCGTCCTTGACTTTCTCTCCATCGAATAGGCACTGGGGAAACCTTTTTTTTTTCTCCCCAAAGAACAGCTATGAACAGAAGATAGTGGTAGAAGACGCAAAACTGGAAAGACATGATTTTACTTCTACACCAGCAGAAGCTGCACACCCACCCACCCACAGAATGACCAGGAAACAAAAGACTTAAGAAATTTCAAACATGTTTTCTTGTGCCAAAAGCCTCTCTTTCTGATTCTGCTAGACCCCCTCGCCCCAATATCCGCTGGGCATTCTGCCAGAATGGAACTCCCCTCTCCAAAGCAGGAACTGAGCTATCAAAGCCAGATTGACTGGGTTGGTTTTTTTAACCCCTCCCTGTTTTCCAGGTATTTTCCTCAAATATCAAGGATTGCTCTCAACCTAGCTATTGTGCTGGGCATTGGATTTCTCCAGTGGGCAAAACTGGGGTAAGACCCCCTCCAGTTATGGACATCAAAAGGGAGCTATTTTTTCCTTTGATTACATTAACCCCAACATGCTTCTGCCTTGTGGGGGCAGGCACAAGACTGAAGGACCCACTCACTCTAGCAGATCTTGTAAATCCCTGCCCACCTAACATCTGGGCTTTGCTACACCAGGTACCCCCATAAGGAAGTTGTGCAACTCCTACACAGCTACTCAAATCCAAACTCTTACCCCACATACTGCACAGCAAACTTGCTTTGGTTCTGCTACCAGGCCTCCTCCAGGCACACAGATGGGCTGGGTCTGACACATTTTCACCTACTTCCACCTACCAGTTTGCACAAAGTCAGCATTCACCCTCCTGCTCCCAGTACAAGTAACAGCATCCTTTTTGGCTGCAGTGCCCCTCCTCAGCCATCGGTAGGCTAAAAGCAAGACAATTCTGCATTTCATCTTTTTAAAGCAATTATGACACTGCTGCAGCTATAGTTATAAAACTAAAATGATTACACTAATCAATAGTGACCCCCCCTCCCGAAACTAAAAGCATGTTCTCGCCAGCATTCCTCACCATTCTGGTTCAACATGCAAGAGTTCTGAGATCATTTCCAGCCAATTGCAGCACATTACATTTTAAAGGGGGCACCTCATTTTACATGCATCTGGGGCTACGTCTAGACTTCTTTCGGAAGAAGTTTTTTTCGGAAGATCTGAAAAAACTTCTTCTGCAAGAGCGCGTCCACGCACAAAAGTGCACTGAAAAAGCGGTGTGCTTTTTTGAAAGAGAGCGTCCAGACTGACTGGGCACTCTCTTGCATGAAAGGCCACCCAGAACCACTTCAGGCAGGGCTTTAGGTCACCAGTTTTTTCTGAGTGCTGGTGCGGAGCCTTGCAGAGACACATGCTTAAAGGGACCCCCCTGGACAGCCGTTTCTCTGCTTCTGCTGTGTGCTTGCTACCTCTTCGAGGGACAGCAAAGCTCACACAGTGACTGCCGTGGTTGCCCTGCTTTTGTGGATGCCACAGCTTTTCTCTTTGTGCCATGGAGCCAGAGGTGCCCCTGGGCATGCGATGGCCCCACACGGCCATGCTGCAGTTTTTGCAGCACTTTGTGCCAGCTGCCTTCCTGGTCCTGACTCAGCTCGATCCTGACCTGCTCAATCCTGACCTCATTCTGGGGACACTTTTAAAATAAATATTACTAGAAATCAATTATTTTTTTGGTGAATAACTACCACCTCTGCTTGAGCACTACTCTCTTGGTGTCATAGGGCATGTCTGCCCTGTAATGTCCCCGTGGAGTTAGTGTGGCACTGCAGATATTTCCTGACTCAGCTTCCCTTTTCAGAAAGTTCACAACTCCACTTCAGGCCCTCCTCAGACCTCCATGGGGTTTACTTCCTATAAAACCTTGTACAAAAGGATTCATAACAAAAAGTTCCAAATAAAGAAAAGGTGCTTCCAGCTTTCATGGTTCTTTTGAAGCCTAACCCTTAAGGGCCCCTTGAGGTTATTTCTCAGTCTGTTTGTCAGTCTGTCTCAGGAACCCCAGCCACAAAGAAACTTTTGTTCCTCTCCTTACCAGGAGTTCCCAGCTCTGGGCTTCAAGTCAGCCCACTGCAGTATTTTAGCCAGCTTCTGTCTCAACTGCCCCTATTCAAACCTCAGGCTCTTAGGGTATGTGTAGACTGCATTCCTCTTTCGAGAGAGGAATGCAAATGCAGGTGAGCGAAATTGCAAATGAAGCACAGATTTGAATTTTCTGTGCTTCATTTGCATAATCACGTCCGGATGCTTTTTTGAAATACTCTATTTTGAGAGAAAAAATGCAGTCTAGACGGGGTTATTTCGAAAAACAAACAAACCCTTCTTTCGAAATAATCTTTATTCCTTAAAAAATGAGGTTTAAGGGTTATTTAGAAAGAAGGTTTTTTTTCTCAAAATAACCATGTCTAAACAGTGTTTTTTATCTCAAAATAGGGTATTTTGAAAAAGCAGCTGGCCACGATTATGCAAATGAAGCACAGGAAATTCAAATCTGCTCTTCATTTGCAATTTTGCCCACCTGCATTTGCATTCCTTTCTTGAAAGAGGAATGCAGTGTAGACATACCCTTAGGGTTTAACAACCTTCTCTTGCTGGTATCTGCCTTGCTATTAGGGAGAAAACAGGATTTATGCTGGTCCCCTTTGCCTCATTCATCCGTAGGTGGCTGGGTGAAGGGAAGACTTACTCTTCTCTCTTTGCTAGGCTCCTAGTCCTTGACCCTGGAAGAAAAAGTAATGGGATTTTCTCCCAAAAACTTTTTACAGCTGGATCTGCATCCTCTCTCTTAACATCTTCCAACTCCTTGTATCTATCATCAGACATTTTAATTCTTAGAGCCATACCAGCTGACAGAGTGGACAGAATGTTAGGCAGTACTGCCCTTAAGGGGACAACTACTCCATCACACTCTGACAGAGTGACTTTAAAACTGTATCAAAACCCATGAAGCTAATTTTCTGGAGTATTTTTAAATCCATGAATGTAAGACAAATCCCATGAGTTAGCTACTGGCTCCATTAACTCAATGGCAAAACACCTGTTGCCTTCAGTAGAGCCAGGGTAACAGCCAATTGTGTTAAATACATGGGTGGGAGACTGAAGATTTGTATGGTATTTTAAAACACCAGCAACTGGTTGTGTCCCTTCTTTTTGGCACCCAGGAGCTGGTTTCCAGCCTAAGTATTGCCTTTAGCTTCCTTCAAAAAATACTGTGCATCTTTCGGTGTGGAAAACCCAGTCTTTTATTAACGATCCAGACACAGAAGATGAAGATATTTCAGAGTGAAACTTAAACTGGTCTGGGCAGCTGAAATAATAAAGGTCAAAGGAACTACTTTCTAGTCTCCACTTCCCATGCATGCGATGTTATCATTTACAATTAAACATGACATTTCAGTAAACAGTGCTCATCTTGAGGTTAATAGACAAAGCACACAGGAGACTGCTTTCAGCTGAAGAGAGAAGAAGGGTATGTGTGCAGGAGAACTGATTAAGCACGTTTTTCTACTGGCAAAGAAAAACAGAAAACTGTGGATTAACATTTTAAACTCCACCCAGACTAAACTTTCGGTACATTGCTAAGGCGTTAATGCTAAAAGTCAGCTGCGGGAGAATATATTTACATTGAAGTGGCTCCTTTAGATCATTGCTTGCCAAGTAATTTAGTAAAAATATAAAATCACACTGGATTTTTGTTCCATGACGTTACCTTTTATGTGTACAGAAAAAGTTTTAGCAGTCTTGAATACTCTATGTGCTAGACCTTTCTGTATCCTTGTATAAAGTCTTTTATTGAATGAACTAATCAAGATTGGTGAAACATCCATTTTAAGAAAAGAACATGGCAGAAAAAAATGGAAATTTGATATCATAAATATAGATCCAGTATTAAATACTGCATTGGTTTTGAGAAAATGTGCTCAGACAAGAACATTTCCTCATTAAAGTATAGAATGAAGCTCCTTCATTCTACATCATTAGTATTTACTACTATTGACTTCAGGGGGACTTTTCATAGCCTAAAATACTATTCCTGTTTGGCCACCAGTATGACGATCTGTCCTTTACCTAGATCTTCTTCAGGCCCCTGCATGTTCTGGGTGACTGAAAAGAATAAAAATCTTGTTTTTGAAAAAAAAGGTCTTAAAATGTGATATTACTAAAAAATGATCAGAAAAGGAAGGATATTTATCTATCAGTCTATTTCAATCCTGAAAAAGTCCCACCAGGTAGGCTTGGTCTACACTTCTAAATTCAAAGTGCAGTTGTGGCAGTGCTTTATCATGGTGACAGCACTGGGAGAGAGCTCCCCTGGTGCTCTAGGTATGTCACCTCCACGAAAGGAGTAGCAAACAGCACTCGGAGTGTGGCTCCCAGCACTGTAGCACTATCCACACTGGCATTTTATAGCACTGTACCTTGCTGTGCCTGGGGATACATAGTTTTTCACACCCCTGAGTGAGAAAGTTACAGTGCAGTAAGGTGGCAGTGTAGAAAAGTCTGTAGATATTATTCACATTTTTTTCCTGAATCCAAATAAATCTGTGGGTAAATTATCTGTCAGTCATGGATGTACTCATGGACCTCAATGGGAGCTGAGGATTCTGTGCCTCACAAATCAAGGGATCTTGCCCTTTGCAGCATTGGGGCCTTAGTGAAGTCAGTTTAAATAAATACTATGCTTAGAGAAGATTTATGGCTTATTATAACAATCTTACTCACATTAACCCTCTCTTTTTGTCCTACACCTGCACTCTGCCTGGAGTGGTCTCTTACAATACATACTAACTATTTTATTCTAAGCAATATGGTCTACCTTGTAGTTAGCTGTGATGCTTTCCTAGACCCAAAGAAGAGCTCTATGGGTATGTCTACATTTCCTTCCTCTTCTGAGAGAGGAATGCAAATGCAGACACCCGCAATTGCAAACGAAGCACAGATTTGAATTTCCTGTGCTTCATTTGCATAATCGTGTTATGGCGTTACTGCGGAATAGCACTATTTCGAGAAAAAAACAGGGTTATTTTGAGATAAAACCCTTCCTCCTCAAGAGGGTTTTATCTCAAAATAACCCTGTTTTTTTCTCGAAATAGCGCTATTCCTCAATAGTGCCATAATGCAATTATGCAAATGAAGCACGGGAAATTCAAATCCGCACTTCTTTTGTAATTTTGGGTGTCTGCATTTGCATTCCTCTCTCAGAAGAGGAATGAAATGTAGACATACCCTATGTGTCTTGAAAGCTTGCCTTGCTCATCAACAAAAATAGGTTCAATAAAAGATATTCTCTCACTCGCTTTGTCTCTCTGCTTGTTAGTAGTCACGAAGGCTACATCTATACTGCGGAACAATTTCAGGATACCGGAAATATCCCAAAAGAGCCATTCCATGTCTTTAAAGCAGCCCGTTATTTTGAAATAGATTTCAAAATAATGGGTATGCTATTGCTGCATCCCTGTAGGGTTAAGGAATATTTCAGAATAGTGCTTTATTTCAAAATTATCCCAAAATAAGCTACGCACATTGTGTAGCTTATTTTGAGGTATTGGTGCAGTGTAGATGCACCCTCACTAAGCTCCCCCACCCTGCCTTATTTAATAGCAGTACTAATGCAAGACATGGAAGTCATGTGATATACCAGTAACACTCAAGACCTCAGTGGTTCAAGAGCTAAATTAACAATCAATGTAACTTAAAAGAGCCACTGTACCATGAACTGATTGTTTCATTCACTATGTGTAATTATTCTCACAACAAAATGACTGACCAAATATTATTTTTATCAGCTAATAAAACATAGTAACAGCATCCTGCCTAGTTAATACCTTAGGCAGGTTAATAATTAAATCACACAGTATTTTGTTGCAAAGAGCCACAGGAGACACGTTAAATAGCCACTTGCAATGCATGACCCTCAATCTGAATATCACAGTGGTAGACATTGAAGGAGTTAGTGGTGAAGACATATAGCTACATTATACCAAACATACTATTGACCTCCGTGGGGAACCGACAGCCTCCGTGGGCCCCTGAGCCAGGAGTGGGAGAGGCAGTTGCATGCTCTCAGAAGGGGTGGGGCCTCAAGCAGAAGGGGCAGGTCTGGGTCAGCACCCCAAGTACAGTGCACCCCCTCCCTGGTCTTCAGAGCAGAATGGAGCACATGCCTTGGTACCCTAGTGGCAATTTAAAGGGCAGCAGCAGTGGTAGCCAGGAGCCCTGGGCCCCTTTGAGTTCCCGGGCCCCTTTGAGTTTCCGGGCCCCGGGGCTACTGTCCCCATTGCCCTCCCACCCCCACCCCGCATCAGAGAGCCTGCACTCAGCTGATTTTGAATATTCTCAAGAAAAGGAAAATCAACCATTTCATCCAGTATCTGAAAACTGCAGGTTGAATCCTGCAGCCATTATCTTATATTCTCCCCCAAATATAAGAAACTTCAACCATGAAAAGTTAAGCAGTTGAGATAGATAATGAGTTAGGTCAGTAAATACATTCATTCCTGCACAATATATGCAAAAACTTGCCTTTGTGTTATATTTACTATGTAAATATGGCAGCATTTGAGAAGACCTACCCAATCCCTCTCCACCATGTCTGCCCGCAGTAAAAAATTCAGCTTTGACTATAAAACTGCTTCTAGACACACTGTCAACTCAGCAGGAGTAGGCCCTGCAGTGCTGTGAATAAACATCTTTGTGTACATCTTCTATATATACTCAGCAGGCAGTACTTGGTTGCCACCTCATATTCCTAATATGCCTGGAAGTTGTGGCTTAAATAAAATCGCTTTCATAAGAAGATGCAGTTCCCAGGGAGGGTGTTTTGACATTGATAGTAGCACTCATGAATACAACTATTACCATGGCAAAAAAGCTTTAGTTTTAAAATAGGATGTTAGTGATAATTTGCAGTTTATACTGACATCTTAATTTTACAACAAAACAAATGAGAAATTGAAATGTTTAATTTCAAAAATATAAAAATAAAACTACTAATTTTTCCTTCATTTTTCTTTTTTTGGACTGAGACAGTAGCATCTTCCTTATTTTCCACAATCATAATGAATACAATTTAAAATGCTAATCCTTTGTGGTCCCAATACCTGTAAGTGTGTGGATAACAGAGTTATCTAGTTGAAGCGTGCAGGCACTCTGCTGGCCCTATGCACAAAATGAATTTCATCTATCTTCAGTATGCACCATTGTAGAACAATAGAAAATACTGCAAGTGTTTGGACATACACCAGTTTAAGGGAATAAGTACAGATGATCATAAACCCAAAATTCCAACTCTTAAAACCCCCACCTAACCTTAACCCACAATCTAAAGTTAGATGGGTCTATATTTTGAATTGTTCAGTTTGCCCGTATCACCATAATGGACTGAAATACCCCTTGGCTACGTCTAGACTGGCATGATTTTCTGCAAATGCTTTTAACGGAAAAGTTTTTCCATTAAAAGCATTTGTAGAAAAGAGCGTCTAGATTGGCACGGACGCTTTTCCGCAAAAGCACTTTTTGCGGAAAAGCATCTGTGCCAATCTAGACGCAGTTTTGCGCAAGAAAGCCCCGATCACCATTTTAGCCATCGGGGCTTTTTTGCGCAAAACAAATCTGAGCTGTCTACACTGGCCCTTTTGCGCAAAAACTTTTGCGCAAAAGGACTTTTGCTCGAACGGGAACGTCAAAGTATTTGCGCAAGAAGCACTGATTTCTTACATTAGAACGTCAGTGCTTTTGCGCAAAATCAAGCGGCCAGTGTAGACAGCTGGCAAGTTTTTGCGCAAAAGCGGCTGCTTTTGCGGAAAAACTTGCCAGTCTAGACACAGCCCTTGTGTTTGGACTTACAGATGCAGATATGGATGCAAATTCTATAGATCAAATCTCTTCCTGCTTCTCAGAATAAGAGCATCATAGGGTAAGTCTACACAGCAGTTTTATTTCAGAATAACTGATGTTATTGCAAAATAACAAAGAGTGCGTCTACTCTACAAGCCTTTATTTCAAAATAAAGTCAAGCTGGAGGACTTCTTACTCTGACTCATGGTAACCCTCATTTTATGAGGCATAGGGAGGTCAAAGGAAGAATGTTCTCCCTTCGACTTCCTGCTGTATAGATAGAGCCAAAAGCCGAAATAAGCTATTTGGACTTAAGCTATGCAATTGGTGTAGCTAAAGTTGCGTAGCTTATTCCGATTTTAGCCCTGCTGGGTAGACGTACCCATGCTCTGTCTAGCACTGTGGCCATGTTATCCACATATTAAATAGATTGGGAACAGTTCTGTGTTTGATCTTTACTGTGACAATTTGTATCCTTATGTTTACCCTTTTGGCAAGACTATAATAAGTTTGGTACAAAGTATTCCTTGTGAAGTATTATTTGAAAACTCAATTTGCTGGTCATGTTGTCCTGTTAAAATATGTGTGGCAACATTGTATGCAAAGTTATAAAATTTTACTCTATGACGTTGCTGAGACATGCTCCAAGTTTAGAAAAGCAGGCACAAACCAGTTCCTTAGAGACAAAAGGCAAACTGATACCAGGAAAAGGTGTCAACAAAACCAAATGGGCTATCAGCGTGTTAGGCAGGAAAAAGGGTGTGAGTGAGAAATCTACATTTGGCACAGAAATAGCTGGAAATTCCAATGCCCACAGATTTGCTATCTCACAGACCTCAGATGGAGGTGATTTTTCAATGAAGAGGAAAAAGCATGAAGTATGGGGAACACATGCCCCAGATCATCTCTCCCTTCATCTCTACTAATGGTGTTGACAACACTTTAAGGACAAAGGAAGCATCATGGAACTAGGGAGGGATCTGAGTTGAATGATTCCACCAGAAAGACTGCTAGAATGTCTGGTGAAAGAGACCTGTTTTGCTTTCAATTTACTTAGCTTGTTGAGCTAGGTATTACTTGTGTTTATCTTTTTTCAAAGCAGCCAATTCTGACTTTAATGTCTCATTACTAGCAATCACTTAACATCTATCTTTCTATAGTTAATAAATTTATTTCATTGTTTTATCTAAGCCTGTGTGCTTGGATTGAAGGGTTTGGGAAACTCCACTTGAATTAACATGATTTAAAGTCCATCATGTTATTAATTGAAAATGATGCACACAAATGAGCTTATTTTGTCTAGCATCAGGCTAGGCAACTCAAGACGCACATTTGTGGGAGGAAGTCTGGGACAGAAGTTTGCTGGTGTTGCTTTCCAGTGTGATTCAAAGGGTGGCAGGTCATCACACTCTTGCAGTACATCTGGGAATAATTTACATGCTGGAGGTTGTGTGAGAGTAGGCCAGGATTGCTTTCATAGAAAAGCAATGTAAAAGCATCCTAGGATGGGGAGTGAGGGGGAGGGACGGGGTAAGGGAACACAGCTGTTCAAAAGTCTAGATTTTACCTTGGGGAATGTCACATTAGCAACTATCACATTTGTCATTTTTGTTTTCTTCATGGGAACTAGCAGCTGTTTAAGCAAGAGTTAATTTTTAAAATGATCTATTTTCTTGTGACCTTACATATGAAATTGAGGACTGGGTAGACTTGTATAAATGATTCCAAAACAGAATATTCATGCAGTTGTATTGTGGCCAAAATCTTACATCATAGGGGTTGCTGATGATGGTGTTTTCTTTCAATTAAATATTTAGTCTTGCAGGCTTGTTCTTATGGACAAAGTACTAACCTATCATTTTTTGGCTGGCTTCAGATGTCTTCAGCTGGGATTTAAACATTCCATACTATAGTCTTCTTAATAAAACTATATACAAGGGTTTTAAACAATGTTTCCCCTATGGTAGATGTGGACACTATACAGTATGTGTGTCTCATGCACATCCAATATAGCAGCATGGTTGTTCATTTTCAGCTGATGTTCCCTATATAACTTTGACTCATATTGTGCCATCGTGTTTTTATGGGGAGTTTGACTTAAATATCAATGGTACACTGTGGCCCTCTGACAGTTCTCAAGGTACCTAGGACTGTGAGTTACCTTGTTACACCCCCTGCTTCCAGTTGAAGGGAGACTTGGTTGTGCTTAGCCATGTGCTAGCTCCCTGATACCTCCAGTCTGTTAGCTACCCAAGCATTCTCCTCTGTGTTAGGCCAGCCCTTATTTTGCCTTGCAGGTGAACAATAGGTGTACCACAGTCCCAGAGCCCCTGTAGTGCTGAGACACTTATCCACTGAATACTCATAGAAGCATGAGGTTTGCTATCCCCAAGGGACTCGTATACACACCACCTTGTTTGATTCCACTTAGGATAAGCTACTTGTATAACAGCACAGAAATATGTATAATGAAAACCATACTGCTATGATCAAAGACCAAGGTTTAAGAGTTAGTGAGTAAACATAATGGAAACAGAAGAGTTTCATATAAAACAAAATCAATACACATTTTCTAGAGTCTAAGCTTAACAGGCTCACCCGCTGTCGAGAGCAGTCTTATTGCACCCAAAGTCTTTTGCAATATTTCCTACCAAGGTTGATTGTGATCCTGTTTTTATGAATGTAACCATGCTGTCTGTTTACTTCTTAGGTGACTGAGAATGCTTTATTTGTCCCCCCCATTACAGTACATTAAATATTTGAAGTGTATCCTGAGCAAAAAGCTCTTTGCCCCCTGCTTTTCTCTTCCTGTTAATCTCACAGTCTTTCTTTTGCTTTTATTTTTTTCACACTGGTGATTGTGAATGAGACAATACTTGGTTAGCATTTCAACACATAGATGAATAAATATCTCTGGACTACCAGAAAACCAGTTTTTCACCTCTGCTGAAAATTAGCATTTTAATACAAACTACAAGAACATATGTTCAGTATATATACATAGTCCTTTACAGAGAAGTACACACATTTTACAATGATATTCACACCCAATGTGACAGACTCTCCTTTGATATCTTACGTGACATTTGTTGGTACATACCAAAATCAGGATATTCTTGTAACCATCGTGCCAGGGAATGTCACATCACAGACTCTTTGTTACTAGCTTGGCTGTTTTCATTTCCAATTTAAGCGTGCTTTTGTTTTTCCATACTCAAAAGTGAGCTGCCAGTATCACCAGCTACAGCTAAGTTTAGCTCAGACTGGTATTGCATAGTATTTCAAAGACAGTACTACTAACAGTCTTCAGATTTGACTTGCAAAATGCCTGCTATTACATTTCTGGACCTCTTTCCGAATTTTCAGTCTGTGCAAAACTGAGCTCAACTGAAACAACAGAAATACATGCATATGCATGTGCTTTCCTTGTTGTGAAAAGTAATTGCATTGGGGCATGAAACCAACTACACGTGCAAATAGAATCCCTGGTACCTGGTAGGATAAGCAATTACCCAGTTGGTGCAGGCAGATTCTGTAATATGTTGCACATGCAATATGTTGGTGGACACAAATGTTTGTACCTTGATTTCAGCCTCTCTCAACTGACTATTTGGCCATGAATGCCCAATACAGACATTTTCACTTGAGTAACTTATTCAAAAAACTTAAACTTGTGCCATCAGAAGCTAAAAGACTAGTTAACAAAAATTAATAATTTTAAATTTTAAAAAAGCTTTTAAACTTTAGATTTTAAATTAGAGAGTGATAAGAAAAGCAATATTTTGTGGACTTTTTTTATCATCAATGTATACCATTTAATGTAAAAGAATTAAATTAGCTCATTTCCTAGCCCCTATTCTATGGGATAGCTATTAACTGATTTTTTTAAAATGAAAATAACCTCCCCTCCACTGCTTTTCTCAAACAAAAATGCTGTCATTGCAAACTTTACATGTTGACGGCTCTCTCCAAAATCTTTTGCAGGTGTCAGCCCAGCGTCAACAGAAAAGATTCCATGACATTAGGGCCAGAAAAGACCACTTGGCCATGCTGTGACCCCATCCTCTGTCTAGTCTGATCCACAAAACACTTTGCCAAGAAAACAAATATCACTCCAAGCCTTGCACAAATTGAAGCACTTACTTACTCTAGGAATTCATTTCAACATGCCTTTTAAAAAATAGCATTAGGAGAAAGTAACAGAGGGCCTTATATAGCCTAGGGAAAAAATTGATGGATAATTCACCACTGGCACAGCTCCATGGGTGGCAGCAACAGTGCAGACAGGGACCGAGAACCTGTTTATGTTACAGAGTAAACCAAACCAGGTAGTCTAGTTACAATTTTGTTCTCCCTTAATGTGCTTTCAAACACAGCTTCACTTTCAAATGCAAACTGTCTCTTCACTGCTTTATAACTACCAGAGAACCTTGGTCAAACCATCGTTGGAATAATTTTTGTATCTGCCTGAATTGAAGCATGATTCTGCAACATGATCATAATGTTTCCCACATCTTATGTTGGTAATAAAAACATTACAGGGTATGGTCACAATTCCAGAAAGAAAATTCATTTCAGGTTGGTCTGAAATGAAAATATTTTGAAGTATTTGGAGAACAAAAAATTAGAAAAAAGATTTATTTCAGGTGAAACAAAATGTTTCATTTGACCTGAACAAAGTCTTTTTTTAAAAAAAAACTTTTGCATAGTTCTAACAGTTCTCTCATTTGATTTAGTTTTTAGAGCTTTTTAAAAAACTTTTCAATTATTTTTAAAATAAAATAAACTTGTAAATGAAAAGTCATTTCAAACTGAGAAATTTCATTGTTTCATTTCAAAAACATCAAAATAAAATGTTTCAATATTTTTCTAAATTTGCAGTTTTGGACTGAAACAATGATACAAGTTCATGAAATATTTTGCCTTACTCAAATCTGCATTAAAAAAATGTTTTGTCTGCAGCATTTGGCCCAGCTCTCGTCAAAGCATTCTACACTGCATAAGACAAGGAATAGTGTATAGAAAGCAAGAGGTACTCATTACTTCCATGCCATAAAGCCACATTCCTGTGAACATTCAGCCAAATGGGGCCAAGTTATAAGCCTTGAGAAGAATCTCACAGTCCTGAGGGTTCCCTGTGCATCAAAGATTTGGGGCTGGACAGAGCCAGGTGATAAATCTACTACACAGCTGCTCTGCCAGCTGTCTCCATACAATGTGAGGGAGGTACAAGCTACAGAGGCAACACCAGTTGTGATGCTCTTCTGTTGCTTCTCTAGCAGCTCTTACTCATCCCCCCGCACCCCCTGCCTTTGAGAACTCTTCAGCATACAGCACTGCATGACTGATTAAATTCTTCCCCAAGCACACAGCCTAAATACCTTATTTGCTTCCAAATACCCAAAGGCTGGAAACATTACCTTTTTTTTTGGACACAATTTATAGCTGATGGGCTAAGACAGTCTTGAATCCCTCCCTAATCCCACATATTGATAGACTGGATGACAAAAGGGTGTTTTGCTGTACCAGATTTATGTTCCCAAAGTATAAAGAATTTTTATTTATAAACATTTTAACCAAGCTCTCTGAAAGCAGACTTTATCTCATGTAATGTCTTGGTAGCAAAAAATTAGAAAAGGGGGAGAGGAAACAAACCCAGAGATCACAAAGATCATGAGAATTACAAGATTTATGGGCTATGTTCCTCATTCATGTGACTCCATTGGATTTACCCACATGTAGATTCAATTAAGTTACATAAGAGTGGAATTTGGTTCATGCAACTAAATTCTCAGTGAGGGGGAAGAGGTGGGACTATCATTCTGGCCATAATTCAGGGCACGTCTACACAGCAGGGATAAAGCCGAAATAAGCTACACGTCAATTACGTAGCTTAAGTCAAAATAGCTTATTTCAGCTATTGGCACTGTCTACACAGCAGGAAGTCCGAGAAAGAGCACTCTTCCTCTGACTTCCCTTACTCCTCATAAAATGAGCGTTACAGAAGACAGCGTAAGACGTCCTCCAACTTGACATTATTTTGACATTATGTCAAAATAACTGCTTGTAATGTAGACACAGGCTATGTTATTTCGGAATAACTACTGTGTAGACATACCCTCACACATTCATGTACAAAAATATATGCATTATCAGTGGAGCTAATTACAGTTAACATTGCCCAGCATCTCCCTTATAAGACCCTGTTTTCAATTGCTGATAACCTGAACAATGCTGATAATCATAAGGTCTGAAATTTCCCATGCTGCATGGCTTCCTTCCTTAAGATTAATTTTTCTGAAAGTTTTAACAAAATTAGTTCAGCTGTTCCCAAGACTGAGGTTAGCAAAAAAACCACATTATGTTGCTCATGCTTTAAAAAAAATGCTTATAATTGTTTTGTTGAGTTACAGTGCCTCTGTGTTTTGAGCTATAAACTTTACATTTTGCGGAGAGTCTCTTTGGAGTCAAGGTTGTGCCTTTTGTAAATTTGATGAATTTGGGCAAATTTTCATGGGGATGGCAAACCATTGGAGAAAAATTCTCAGGCAATCTTAACTCTGGCATTTTCTAACTTGCAAGCAAAGGTGCCATTTTACGGGTGGGGAGGCAGCTCCGGGTGAAGGCAGTTTACCAGTCAGGTATGAAAGGCATGCACGAAATGCAAGCACTTTCCCCTCATTCCTTTAGCGTCTGGGGAATGGGATGAAAATCTAGCTGCATCCCGGAGCGCACAGCTGCTGGCCCCTCTACTCTCCTGAAATGGCACCCTTGCTTGCAAGTACTTATTTTACAACCATAGCATTCTTTTAACATAGTTGATGTGTTCTTTTGTGTGTACACATGTCATCATCCCCAAAAAGGCAATAATGTAACCATCTATGAAATTATAAAAATGCTTAAGATATTTGACCACTTGGCTCTGGAGGCTGATGTCTTATCCATTAGGCCCCTGGGATCCACCCTACCTCCCTAACTTCAGCGGAGGCCTTATCCTACCTACCTTCAGCTGATGCCAGCTCCTGACCTGGGAAGCTACTGGTGGCTGCCTGGCTGTGTGGGTCCCAAGTCCTACCTACGTCCTTGCCCAGGGAGCAGCCAGGCAGCCATCAATAAGCTGGCTGGAGCTGCAACCAGGATGGGAGCAGCCGGGCAGAAGCCATATGTCAGAACTGGAGCTGGGCCACAGTGCAGCCCCAGAGCAAGCTGCCTGCCCCGGGAGCAGCTGGACAGAGACCACCAGCTTCCCCAAGGTTGGAGCTGCAGCCAGGGTGGGATCAGATGAGCAGTTAAACTAGTTTATTTAGGCAAAGCATAAAACAAGAAGGAAAATCCTGTGGTTTAGATTCCAGTCACAAAAAGATAAACAGCAGTTGTCCTGGCTAAATTTGAGGATTCCCCTTCAGTATTAGCCTTTACATTGCTAGAAAGCTAATCAGCACCATTCATAGATTCTAAGGCCCGAAGGGACCACTGTGATCATCTAGTCTGACCACCCTTTATAACATGGGGCATAGAACTTCCCCAGCTCATTCCAAGAGGAGATCTTTTAGCTAACTATCCAATCTTGATTTAAAGTTGCTGGTGATGGTAGCTCTACCACAACATTTGATAAATTGTTCCAATGTTAATTTCTCTCACTGTTAAAAATTTACACCTAATATGCAGTGTAGTTTTAACTTCCTGCCATTGGATTGTGTTATTCCTTTCTCTGCAGAAAGAACCCATTATTAAATATTTGTTCCCCATCCATCTGGAGTGATGAATGAGTTTAGGCTCAAATAGTAATTCAATCCTATCCCAAAATATCAACTGCCATCTTGGTTTCCTCATGGAATCCCAAATGTCCTAAAACATTACTTTCTATAAGGTCTCAATTTTATAGTGACAAACAGCGTTTTCTTTAACTGAGGTGGAATCATTCTTATTCCATGTGTAGTGGTGCAGTTAGCCTGCTCTGGGTTAAAAACAGCCTTGAGTGAGGGCTGTCCCGGGAGCCAATTAAAGGTTGGCTAGAGTCAGCCAATCAGGGCTTAGCTAAGTCCTATAAAAAGAGCTCCTGGAGGAGAGGAGCACACACTCGTACTCCAGCTCTGGAGGGAGATGGAAGCAGGTGCCTGCTAGTGAGGTACCATGGACAGATCAGTGCTGGGGAAAAGCAGGGTGAGCCAGGGGAGCTCCAGCCAGAGTAGTCCTAAACTGCGGCCCAGTGACAGGGGCCCGATGGGTACTAGAACTGCAGAGAGGCAGCTGGGGCAGGTGAAGGCAACAGGTCCACACCCCCTTGCCTATTATGAGTGGGCATTTCAGACTGCAGTTTGCCCCTGAGATAGGGACTAGATGAAGACTGGCAGTAAATCAGAGACAAGGTGGATATAAGGGGTTGGGATTCCCTGAAGAGGAGGACCCTGGAGTGTGGGGAAAGGCATCATGATGTGGGAGGGACACAGGTCCTGATACAAGTTAGTGGCTCGAAGAGGGAGCTCCAGAGGTTGGTTTGAGCTAATTCTCAGAGTGACCAGCTGGAGGTGCTGTGGCAATGAGTCCAAACCATTACACCATCTCAGCAGGCACTCACTGCTAGGAAATACCCTTCAATTTTCTCCAAATTTATCTACAGTTTAAAATTTGTCTGAGAGAGTTTCCCATTTGGCACAGTTTTGCAGCCATCTGCTTTAGTGCTTCTGTAGCTGTCAATCCAGAGGATCTCTATGGAACATGCGTGTGCCTACAATGTGAGAACACTTCTGAGAAGACCCAACTGTGACTAAGTTAGACCTTATAAAAAAAAGGTTGCAGTGGATCGGGTCTGTCTTTTTTTTTTTTTTTTTCTGGTACCCTCTTCTACTTCTGTTCCTTAGCATGGATTGTTTTGGAGGTAAAACTAGAGTTAATTTTTAAGATGGCTTTAACAGCAAATAAGTCTTCCATGTTTCTCCAAAGAAACACACTTTTCAAGCTTCCTCCTCAGAGCTAAACACATGAATAAATAAATAAATAAAAGTAATTTAAAGACAGAGAGCTAGACTAAGCTCTAGCAAGGAAGTTTGCTCCTATTGTCCCAGAAAGAGGCAGGAAGGCAAGCCTCTTAAGGCTCTAGCAATGACCAAACATGTAACTCAAAACTACTCTGGCCCAAGAAATTTTAACAACAGTTCCAGCAGGTCAGCACCTAAAAGATTTTAAATAGCCCCAGCAGAGACGTCAGTCAGACATAATGGCTTCTTTGCATTTAGCAGTGAGGAAGGTGGCTGAACAAAAACTTCTGGATTACCATCTTTCCCTTTTGGCTTCTGGATCAATCATTTTTAATTATTTCTCCAGCACATAAAGCACCAATGTCTCTGAGAGGGTTAGCACGTATACAAACAGAAAATACAGCATATACCATTACCTAGCTAATTCAGTTATCTCACAACTAAACCATGGTCAAAGTACCCAGTCAAATGATTCACTTGCTGATGACAGTGTTGGAGGAGTTGATTACACTGGATGAACTGCCGCATACTCGGTTCTGCAGTAAAGGGAGCACACTTGAGCAATTGGGATGTTCATGTACATGCTGCAACTAAATGTAACAGCTGGCTGTGTGGATGATATGTATTTTTCCCTGGCACTGCAGAGGAACAAGATATTCCAGAAGCTGGCAGTAACATCACTCCTGCCATGTCTTTCGGGGATTCTTCCACAGAGTCTGCTGACAAGGACAACAGCACTGTGTACTATCTCTGCCTCTCTGAGAAAAGGAACAACTTCAAAAATAATAATAGGGAAGGTAATCTTATTACTATCTTCTCCTTAACAGCAATCTCACCACTTATTCCTGAGTTCTCTCTTTAAAAAAAGAATTATTTCAAGGAGAGCAATGGCCTTTCCGTTTTCAATCACAGAAAATACTGGTTTCAGAACAAACCAATCTGCAGCGTGATAACACAATACCACATTCATGAAACCATTGTACCTGGCACTTCTCTTATGCTTTTGAGTCTCTGTCTCAATGTGCTTTACAGCAGGTGAGCAAGAACCATTTTTCTAGATTTGCAAATAGGGAAACTTGAGCACAGAAAGTCAAAGTTACCTGCCTGAGATCAAGCAGTGAGCCAGTGCTACAGCTGAGGTTCCTGATTCTTATTCCCATTCTTCAGTCTCTAAGCCACACTGCCTCCCACCCGTTTGGGAAAAGGGAATCCTCTTCCCTCTAGGGGTTCAGAAAAGCACTGAAGTGTTACCAAAGTAGGGCAAGAGATCAGGAGTCGATAGGAGATGGTCTGGGTGCTCTGGGGGATGTGGAACAAAAATCCATGTGGTTTCATTGCACCTCAGAGTTATGGTGAGCAAAAGTGAAATGATGTGGAATCCAAGAAGATGAAGTGGGGTGGACATCTACTACAGTTTCAGTGGACATTCCCCATCCCACTCATGGGCCCATACCATATATAGGTGCTGGTATGGTAACAAGGCTGGGTGAGGGAGTCACAGAATACCTCCACTGCCATTCTGGCCCTATATCGGTTCTTCTTTTCTTCACAAAAATTGCTATGCCAAACCTGTGTACTTAGACTCTACATAGAATACAGGATTGGTCCACAGTTAAGCTATGTCTACACTGCAGAGTTTTTGCACAAAAACGGCCATTTTTGAGCAAAAACTTGCCGAGCGTCCACTCTACAAGCACACAAGAAAAAGTACAGTAAAGCGTCAGAAGAGAGGGCTTTTTGTGCAAGAGTTATTCCTCTCCCCACGAGGAATAAGCCTTTTTGCACAAGAGCTCTTGCGCAAAAAGGCATGTGTGAACTGGCCTCCAGGAGTTATCGGGGCCATGTAAGGCCAGGGAATCCTGAGTGGCAATGGGGCTGGTGTGGCCAGGGAATCCCCAGTGGCAGTGGGGCCAGGCAGCAGCAGGGGACTCTTGGCTGGGGAGCCCCGGGAATAGCATCTGAGCAGGGCTGGCAGTAGTTGGGCAGCCTGGCAGGGGAACCCCTGGCAGCAGCAGGGCTAGCAGTGGCTAAGCCAGCTGGGACCCCAGTGAACTCTGGTGGCAGCGAGCAGGTA
Organism: Pelochelys cantorii; assembly: GCA_032595735.1. Lineage (NCBI taxonomy): Eukaryota > Metazoa > Chordata > Testudines > Trionychidae > Pelochelys > Pelochelys cantorii. The sequence goes on from CM064335.1 coordinate 27,816,572, forward strand.
GCAGGATGAGAGCCCCAGCCTTGGGAGCCCCAAGAAGAGGAGCTCAGGAGTGGGGCAGCCAGCACCATAGCACTGACCTCTCTTGGTCTGGCAAACTCCCTGGTTTAGGACTGCTCAGGTCCAAGCTGCTGAGGGTGCTGGACCAGCAAGGTCCAACCTGTACTAGCTGCACGCTTGCAGTTTCTGTTAGAATGGGAGAAGGGGAGAAAAGAGTCAACAATTTATAATACTGAAATAAATAACTAGATGGAGACCTTGCAGTTGGGCATCTTTAATATAGAAGCTTATTATGGCTAAGACTGTTAGGAATGTTTTATTAATAAGTAGTTTTTTGAAGATAGGAGAAATGATGACCCAGTGGGGCCACTATCAGCTTTGTGTTTTGTAAAAGCTAGTTACAAAATGACTAGATATTTAAGGGTACTTTGGATCAGTTCTCTGAAATTATCCTGATTGATAGACTTTTTCCTGACATCCTACTCTCCAACAGGGAAGTGACCAGCCATCATTAACCTGCTGCTAATAACTCAATACCATTTCAGATTTTAGGTAGTTATTTCGGATGTCCTAAACCTATTGCTTATGTTTGAGTGCACTTAAATCTAATAAAGAGTGGTTTTAGATAAGAACATGCTTATTTGTGTCAACCTATTATCAGCTGGAAGAGCTGTGTTCCCATTGATTTATTCCTGTCAGTGCCTGGAGTGAAATAGCTACGTTACTACTGTGCTGGGTTTTAAGACCCCACCTAATAGCATTGCTTTCACTGAACATACTGACTGGTGATGTGCTAATATTTTAAAAGCACTTAGATGTGGTTGGTTTAAACAAATGGACTATTTTGCATATTTTGTGAATGGGTTTCTGGAAGGTGAATGAGAGAAACTGAGTGCAGAATGTTTTTGAAGCAAAAAGGATTGTTTTTAGCGATTCTCCAGCCTAAGACTGCTTGATTTTTTTTCTGTACATTGTAAAGAATGTTCAGTCTGCCTTTACAGTAATAGCTCCATGAAAGAAATATACTCTGTACATGCTGCAGTGTCCCATTGAATGGAAAAGGACTGTGCCTGAAGAAGATTCCCTAGAAAATACTAATTAGTGCTCTGTTTTTAAAGCATAACAGAGCAGCTATGCAGCCCTATCCTTCACTCATTTGAAACTTCAACAAGACATATGCCTTTCTGCTATCCCGTGTCAGTCAATCTCACAGAAGTCATCACCTGGGTCTTATAAAAGCACTACGTCACCTAAGTACAAATGACTCAAGCAATATGTGGACAGGGCAGAAATTTTATTCAAAGAAACACCCGACAGGCTATGAAACACCATTAAGTTCAGCTGAATGATCAGTCAGTCCCAGGCATTTTATTCCTACAACACTGGAGACCTTGAGTCAGGCCCTTATGGCTTCCAGATACCTTATCAGGTACTCACAGCCGCATGATCTTTCAGGAAATTCAGTCAGAACAATAACAAGCAAAGCGGGATCTTTGGAAACAGCAGGCGTTAAATCAGTTCTCTGTGTGTCGTAGCAGCAAATTTGTTAGGCAAGGGCTCATAATAGAAAAAATACTGAACTTCAGAGAAAACTTTCACACTGTGTCTTTCCCGCCCTCAATAATGACCCATCACTTCCTGCAGTAGTGAGTGGCTACTTATATAAACCATTTACACATATTAAAAGATATCTTTTGAAGACAGAAAAAAACCCCTAAAGCAATCATGTTGGTCTACCTCACTAACCTTTCAAGTCTAAGATTTGCTCACCAACTTACAAAAGCTCCTGATCCTATATATTTTTGTTAGTAGTGCCACAGGACTACTCATTGTTTTTAAAGTTACAGACTAACACAGCTATCCCCTCTGAGACTTTAAAACAAAATATTTAGCTCATTAGGAGACAGTTAGGCCCATATGCAGGAATTTCTGGGATGTGTGTGTGTGCTTTTTTGTAAATGTGGACCCCAAAGGTGTGAATGCTCTCCTCATGGTTCCCCAAATAAGCAGGGAAATCAGCCCCAGCCTTCCCCTGGCTGCTCAGAGCATGAGGGAGGGAGGCTCGGACAGTGCACTGCTCCTGCCTTCCCTGGGCTGGCCAAAGTATGCTTACTTGGGGCACCATGGGGGGGATGTGCTTTAGCACCCTTCGCACACCCTTACTCCTCCCCCCCCCCCCCCGCATACAGGCCTGATTGTAGACAAGCAAGCCACAATGCTACTAAAAAATCAAGGGTATTTTTCATTTTGGAAAGTTAACCTCTCATCTTCCTTATGTGATTGGAGTCCTGTAAATGAAATTGCTCGTTGCAATCCATCAGATAAATATTATGTGAAGAGCTATCTTTTATCAAAGCACTCAGAACTTGAAGTCAGAGAAAAGCATTTACCAGTAGAATTATTGGGCAGATACTTATGGAAACACAACAGATTTTTTGCTATAATACATGAACTATGCAGGTATCAGAGGGGTAGCTGTGTTAGTCAGGATTTGCAAAAGCGACAAGGAGTCCTGTGGCACCTTATAGACTAACAGACGTATTGGAGCATAAGCTTTTGTGGGCAAAGACCCACTTCGTCAGACATGCATCTGATGAAGTGGGTCTTTGCCCATGAAAGCTTATGCTCCAATACATCTGTTAGTCTATAAGGTGCCACAGAACTATGCAGGGTTACTTGGATATCACTTTACACTTAGGGAAAAGTTTTCAAACATGAAAACTTGCTTAAACTCTGTGGGTAAGCACTTGGCATATCTAGACTGTGCCACCACTTGCCAGAGCTTGTACTACGTCAGCTATACTACTATTTTTAGTGTGCTAAAATGTCTACATGAGCTGAGAAATCACACCTTTAACTCCAATGTAGACATTGCCTTAGTGCCCTACTCTAGTGGTTAGTTCTAACAGTAGTCAACAATACAGAACTTACTCAGTATCCAGAGCATTTCCCTTTCATGTCTGTCTACATTATATGCTTCTAGCATGTCATTTTAAAATGGCATTACAATTTAAAGAATTAAAAAGGTTTTTTTTTCCTTTTTCAAGTACTGGAAGTTTTCAATTGTTAGACTCAATATTTGACCCTGAACATTAGCAATTATTTGGTCCTGTGTTTTGAGGAAAGAGGTGGAACAAGCACCAGCAACAAACTGTAATAACCTTTACATTAGGGAGATAAAAATTACTCCTCTACTCTTCTATTTCTTCAAGAGTTTGTATTTGGTCCAGTTTCATTAGCAGTAAATGGAGATAGCATCTAGATGGAGAAACTTCAATCTGACCATTTAAATTTGTTTAATCTGTAGTCTACTAGTAAAATATAGATGCTATGGTAATCTACAGTTTCATTTGTTTACAAAGAATTAGCCACAAGTAAGTCTGACTTTGGGTCTTCTCATTACTTTTCATAGAATAATGTGCCCTTTCTTTTTAAGGTTTCTTATTTACAAAGTAACTAGCCAATTAGCCTATCATAAGACAGGATTTTCAGGTCTCTCCTCCACATCGGTCTTCTCTCCTGAGCCTCTGGACTCTCACTCCGTGTCTCTCTCTCTCTCTCTCTCTCTCTCTTCCTCCTATTGCCTCTCCCTCTCTCGCTCTCCCAGCTCTCCTCTGCCTCCTGCCTCTCTCTCTGTCTCTCTCTTTCTCTTCTCCTTCCTCTCCTGCCTCTCACTCGGGGGACTGCGGAGCCCAAACGGTCGCTTGCACCACTTGCTTCCACGTGGCAGCCCGGCAGAGCGGCGCAGAAGTCAGCCGAGCCCCACTGCGGGAGGCGAAGGGGGGCAGGGCGGTGACGTTCACGGCCAGGGGGTGGGGCCTGGAGCTGCTGTCATGCCGCACATCATCACCCCACCCCCCTTCGCCTCCCGCCGTGGTGCTCAGCTGACTTCTGCGCTGCTCAGCCGGGCCGCCGCGGGGGAGCAAGTGGAGCAACCAGCCGTTTGGGCTCCCCCGCGGCGGCCTGGCTGAGTGGTGCAGAAGTCAGCTGAGCACCACGGCGGGAGGTGAAGGGGGGCACGAAGGGGGGCGGGGTGGTGACGTACACGGCCGGGTGCTACATGGGGACCACAGCGCCCAAACAGCCGCTTGCTCCCCCGCGGCAGCCCGGCTGAGTGGCACAGAAGTCAGCCGAGCGCCACGGCGGGAGGCAAAGGATGTGACTCAGACAACAGTGCCACTCAGAGGGAACAGCCAGGGAGGTGACAGCGCTGCCCAGAGGGAACAGCCAGCATTTCGGCGTTACAGAGTCACAGACATTGGGCTACTATATATATGATGTGATTTTTTCCGTTTATGGAGTAATGTTAATCAAATCTCTCTAAAATAGTTTTCTTAATATTAAATCATGTAAAGAATAATTATCCAACGGTCATTGCTCCCTGTGGCTTATCCTTCAGGAGCCTCACCTTTTTTGCCCATGTAAATATATCACCATCCCATTGGACATTAATATTAGCTCCATCAGCTTGTGTTTGTTTATCCAAAGGTACAAAACAATTCTTGCTGAATGGATGTAAAGAAAAGTAAGACAAGTGAGATCATCCAACAGGTAGAACTAAATTCTAAAGAAAAAGCATTCTTCGGATGGCAATAAGGTCAACCTTGGTTATCCCCAGCACAGTGGTGCACTACTATTGCTTCTGGTGGGCGAAATAGACATACTAAAGCACTGTGATCAATACTGTTTGTATATCTTTAAGACTAGCAGAAAGGTCAGTTTGAGCATTAACTTCAGAGCATTTCAAGTGCAGCTTGAATATTTGTAACATCCCCAAACAATAAATTCCAATCACACTTTCAGAATGACTCACGAATCCTCCTTTCTACTGCACTCACAAAGCCACATCTCTATTTTACACTTAAAGGAATTGAATTAGTCACTTATTTTACACCCCATTGCAAAAAATAAAATTTAAAATCTAGCACTGTTTTTGCAGGCACTTATTCATCTACAAACACCATCAAATGTGTTGCTCAGGTCCAAATGCTGCAACTAAACCTGTTTGGAATTTTTTGGACAGAACACTTTTTCTGTTGGAAAATGCCAATTTATCAAAAGCAAAATATTTCATGGAAATGTCAACATTGATAAAAAATTGTTTTGAAAGAAAACAAAAATCTGGATTACTGAGACCCTACATTGTAATCAATAGTGTTTTAGTAAAGTCAAATGCAAGGCCATTCAACTACAGGATGGAGGTCTGTATCCTGAAAAACAATGACCCTGCAAAGAGCTAACTGCTGATAGCGAAGTGAATGTGAGCTTACAATGCCATGCTATAAGCAAAATGGGTATAATGGTCTTGCAGTAAGGTGAAGGGCTAAAACATAAGCCCATGTAGAACAGGCCTGGTCTGAGACCTGAGGCCTAGCTAACAATGGACAAAACATAAAACAAAGCTAAGCTGTGAGCAAGAGACAAGCCTGTGCTCACAGAATTTGGCATGCACAGAACTGAGCGTGCAAAACACTAGTTAGTAATAGGCCCAGGTGTAGAACAGTAATTGGTACTGGTCATAAGTTGAATGAACATGGTACCACTAGCTCATTAGAAAAGACCTTGGTATCCACACTCCCCACAGATACAAACCCAGGTTCAGGAAAGGTTCTAAAATGACAGCATGATGGATAGGGATGTTCTAATCAAACCATGAGGTGCAGGGTGATGAGTTGTATCTAAGTAGCATTAGAAGGTGGTAACCTGACAATGTCAGGAGTGATGTGTAACTTGGTTCTATCTGTATATAAAATGGTGTCTTGGGGGGTGGGCAGTCTTTGTCCAGCCGGGGGAGGGGGGGGCAGTGGGAGTTTCCCACTGGTTGAGCTGAGACCATTGTTATGAGTACGTGTGTAGTGATTCGGTGGAGTCTACTGACTACTATTACTGTACTTCACTTAACAATAAACCTGGTCGGGCACTTTTGATCCTTATCTGATTTGTGGTCTTGGGTGGGGGCTCTCTCGGGGCCTGCTAAATAAGTCGACACAGCACACACCATTGAGCACACACGCAAGCAACCTTCTGGTCATCATCAGCAGCAAAAAAACCAGAGATCTATCCAGACACCACGGTAGTAAATCCTGACCCTGCTTCTTCAGTGACTTGACAACAGGTCCTTTCATGTATTATCAGGAGAATATCAAGTCGGAGTAGGGACAGTATTACTTCTGTATAGGTGGGACACCCCTCTCCCTATTGGAATATCATATCCAGGTCTGCTGTCTGCATTTTAAGAAGGATGCAGAAACATTGGGAAGAGTTCAGAAGAGAGGTAGGATAGTGATTCAAGGTCTTGAAAATATGGAATATAGTGAGAGACTTGAGGAGCTCAATTAAAAAATTCCCATTCTCACTGGACAGGAACCATGATACAGTCTTGCTAGAAATAACTGTATTTCAGCCAGGACTAACAGTTTCTGCTGTAGCATGGGGGAACTAAAAGCCTGTAGTAGCTCTTTTTCACAATAATGAGCTTAGAAACTAATGGTCATGTTGGGAAAAAAAAAAGGCATCGCTTTCAGTGCTAGTAAATGACGTCATTTCCCCTACAACGTACACATATATTTTGTATTATAAACAAGCGATTTTTCTAATTGGCCAAATGTGGGGCAGTTGCCTGCAAATGGCTGGATATAAAGGTGGCAAATGGCAAGATTTTTCAAAGTGATTTTAAGGGGCCTTGATTTCTGGGTATCCAGCGGGAGAGACTTTACAGAGACCTAATTTTTAGAATGTATTGTTCATCCATTCTGTGACGAGCAGTCCTTTTACTGGTATCTCCATTTGAACACTTGAAAACAGAAACTTTCTAGTTTTGAAAATCTTGGCCAAAGTCTGTCTAGTTCAACTAGTATGAAAACCAAATAGGCAATAAGGGCCTTGCCCAGCAAGGTTTTGGGAATCCCCTGTAAAGCACTGAATATCCTCTTCTGGGCAGCACTCTCTATTACCACATGTTTATTTGGGGGTCTAGCCAAATGGGGTCTTACTCTCAGCTGGGGCCTCTAGATACAATAATAAATCAATAGGAGTTGACAGTGTTCAGCACCTTATAGGACAGTCATCTCTACCCCTTTTTGCCCAAGATCACTTTTGCAATTTAAGAGCAACCCAGGATCTTCTCCGCCTCTTCCCTGAGATCCCATCTCTTCCTCAAAGACCCACCCACTCCACCCCTGCATCCTTGCTTGCTCTTCCCCACTCTCACTCACTTTCATCTGGTTAGGGCAGGAGGTTGGGATGCAGGAAGGGGTAAGGGGGTGGAGTATGGGAGCAAGTCTGGTTGCAGGAAGAGATACCAGCCTGGGGCAGAGAGCTGTGGGGGGCAGGGCTTTACAAACTTTTTAAATGCAAGGATCTTGCTTCCTTCCTCTCACCAACCCATATTCCCAAATAAATGAACCTACCTTTAATCAAAATGCATTCAACATGCCCCTCTTCAGTGATGCTGTGGGCTGTTTTCAGGGCTTGACTAACAGATCTAAATTAGATCTCACTTATACCTGGTGTTCCCTATAACCTGGACACTTGTGCAGCCGCTCAGGAGAGATTCAAATGCCACCCAACTGATTAGGAGGGCACCCACAACTAGTTTGTTTATACTGGTTATGCCTCAGTGCACATAAATTTATTCCTTACATGGAAGGAAAAAATTGGCACATGGATGGAAAAGATTAGCCATGGTGTCCAACCACTTCTGAAGCAGTAGCCAGAATAGTGGCTACTGCTATAGTGAACTAGCTACACTCAACCAGCCAAATAGCCACATTGGCTAGTGGTTAGCGTGTTGGACACCATGGGATTAGAGGGAACGTTGCTTACATCCCTTTTACAACCCTCCAGAATTTGGCCCCCAGACCATTATATTAGTAATAATCTATTTTCTATAATTATTGGAAGATAATTCAGAGTGGAGGGAATAAATCCCTCAGGCTATGTCTACACTATGGAGTTTTTCCGGGATACCTCCAGTATCCCGGAAAAGCTCTGCCGTGTCTAGGGAACGCATCTACTCTTCCGAATTTTTTTTTTTGGAAGAGCAGACACGCTCTTTCGGAAGCCCCGTATTCCTCATTTTATGAGGAATAAGGGCTCTTCCAAAAGGAGAGCTTTTTTCCGATATTTGGCCCTCTGTAGATGGGCCAAATGTCAGAAAAGCCTCTTCCGAAAAAAGAATTGGAAAAAAGATACATAAATTGCATTTTGCAATTTGCGTACCTTTTTCCGAAAAAACCAGCAGTGTAGACGTAGCCTCAGAGATGTCAGGGAGGAGGAACAGGAAACACATCCCTGAAAACATGAGCTCGCAGTGTGACAATGTACCCAGAAGAGCTAATGCTATCCTTAGTGTACAATCAGCAGGAGTAACTAGATTATATCACCTCAGAATATGGCACTGGCATGACAACTGTTATTGGAACACTGTATCTAGTTCCGGTGTCCACAGTTCAAGAAGGATGCTGAAAAACTGGAGAAGATTCAGAGAAGAGCCATGAGAAGTACTTAAGAACATTCCTTATAGTGAGTGACTCAAGAAGCACAGTCCATTTAGCTTTGTGGCAGGACTCCAGTCACCCTGCTAGAGCCTCCTTCTGGTCATCTTGGGGATCAGCTCCGCAAGACAGGATGCCCATTCCTGGTGGCATCTGGCTTGCCATCACTCCATGTACTGTGACTTCCTCTTCATGACACGGTCCTCCAGCCATGCCACACTCTGTGCTCCCACCTTCCAGGGACCAGTTCAACTGTCCATCTAATACCTCAGTGGCAAGTCAAAGTTGGAGAAGGACCCAGGCCCTCCCAACTCTCTAGGTCCCAACCTAGGGACCCTGTAGATGGCAGCCATGTGCTGCATCCTCTCAGCCTCCCAGTACATTTCTTTGGGCCCCTTCACCACGGCCTCAGCACCTTCTTCCCTTCTACCTCAGTGCCTGAAGATGCCAAGCTTAGCTACTAGTTAAGAGCTCTCTAATTTTCCTGGTCCCTGCCAGTAGCATTTCTCTGTCTTGAGTGCTAGCACCCTTTACGCCTGTCTTTTCTCCTTGACAGCTAGTCCTTTCTGCTTGAGCTCCAGAGAACAACCAAACCAGCTCTGCAGTTTGCCTTATATTGGCCTACTAGGCCCTGATTGGCTACTTCTCACAGCCCCTTTCCTATTGGCTTCTTTTGGTACAGCCTCCCTAGAGTGCCGTTAATGGACAGATTTCCATCACCCTGTATTGAAAACCCACAGACCGCTACATTTACCTTCATGCTTCCAGCTTCCATCCCAGACACATTTTCCAGTCGATTGTATATAGCCAAGCCCTACCATACAACCGGATTTGCTCTGACCCCACAGACAGAGACCATCACCTACAGGATCTTTACAAAGCATTCCTAAAACTGAAATACCCACCTGGGGAAGTGAAAAAACAAATTGACAGAGCCAAAAAAACACCCAGACATGAACTACTTCAAGACAGACCCAAAAGAGAAAATAACAGAACTCCTCTTGTTGTTACCTACAGTCCACAACTCAGACCCCTCCAACGCATTATACACAATCTACAACCCATCTTAGAAAATGATCCCTCACTCTCAGAGGCCTTGGGAGGAAAACCTATCCTTGCTTGCAGACAACCCCCTAACCTGAAACACATTCTTTCTGATAACCATGCCACACAACCACATCATAAGCCTCCAGGAACCCAGCCCTGCAACCAAAAAAGATGCCAACTCTGCCCACATATCTACACTGACAAATTCATCACTGGAGCAAACAACATAAGCCACAAAATCAAAGGGTCATTTGACTGCTCATCCAGCAATTTGATCTATGCCATCAAATGCCAACAGTGCCCCACTGCCATATATATTGGACAAACTGGACGGTCCCTGCAGGAAAGAATCAATGAACACAAATCGGATATATGTAAAGGGAACACAGAAAAATCTGTTGGTGAACATTTCTGCTTACCTAACCATACTTTAACAGACTTGCAAGTGGCGGTCTTATCACAGGCCAGCTCTACAAGCCAGATCCACAGGGAAGCACTCGAATCACACTTCATACACAAATTCAATTCACATGCTAATGGACTTAATTGTGGTATGGGTTGGCTAGGACATTATCTACTTTCATAACCACTGATGGTGCTAACAGCTCTGTGAGTAGTATCCTTCCTGTCTCAGCATCTATTTACTTTGATCTGCTTAGGTTTAAGTACCCATTCTTCAGATACTTAATGATGCCCTGTCTCACACACCCCTTCCTTTTTCCTTTTTTTCTTTCTTTCTTTTTCTCCCCCCTCTCCTTTCCGTCTCCTATTTATTTCGAGTTTTCATATCCCCTACTCATACTCCGGTCATCTGAAGAAGTGGGCTGTGCCCACGAAAGCTCATGATACTATCTACGTATTTTGTTAGTCTATAAAGTGCTACCAGACCATTTGTCAGTTTTTTTCTGTAACAGACTAACTCGGCTACCCCCTGAAGCGCCTAATCTTTTCATTCAGTGTCATCTGATCAGAAAAATCCACTCACACCTTACCCAGCTTCTCCAGTTCTGCTTCTGTATTGTGAGTCCACAGTTCTATTTCTTCTCTCTTTAAGACCCCTTCTAGCCCCAGTTATATTCCTTTCCTCTCCACCAGTTTCTGTCTCCCCCATGTAGGTGCCTACCTAGTTGTTCTAGCTTCCCCAGCCCCAGAGCTCAAAATAAATCAGTGCAGTGCAAAACCCTGTAAACAAGTCTGCTGGCACCTTCCTGTGCTCAGTGGAATTATATCAGCCCTAGCTACACCTTGACAGAAAGGGAGGATCAGAACTGAAACCTGTCCATGTTAGCTGTGCCCCAACCCTGCATTTGAGTGACAGATTCTGTGACTCCAGCCCATATAATAATGTCACTGAGCGGTCTGAGTGCGAGATCCTTTTCTTGCCCCATGCAGTAGTTTGAGGAACATCAAACCCCATGGCATATTCCTTTTGGTTTAGTCCCCACATTCATACACAGTAGATATTTCCTGCTTTGATAGATACTCCTATAAGGACTCATTCAGTGATGCCTGATTTGTGTGTTTACACAATACTACCAGTACTAGTCAGGATACCTATTATCATCCTACTTTTACAAAGAGTGAAACACAGCCGCAGAAAGGACAAGTAACGTACCCAAGGTTATACTGCAAGTCTGGAGAAGAACTGAGAATAGAACTCCCATCTGTTAACATCCAGCCCAGCATGCTAATCCTCAGACCGTGCTCCCCCCACTCCATGTACTAATTTACAATGCTATCCCCCCGCCGTTGTCGTGGCTGTGGAGTCTGTGGGGGTAGTCCACAGTCTGTTTCCTCTTTGGATCCATCCTTACAAAGCAGGCATTGGCCTTATTTGGCTGCCTAGGCAACCTTTTTCCCAATAACTCCACCCAGCCCAACTGCCATACATAAGAATGACATCAGAGCCTGGACTGGCCATTCTCAGAATAACCCTCTGCTGCCCTAGAGCAAGAGTCAGATCTCCTCCTTGGCTGACCAACAGCTCGACAGCGAAGGGACGTTATTTAAAGTGCGCAGCTCAGCTCAAATGCCCTGTCTCATGACTAAAATGCAACTCAGTAGGAGAAAAGAGGGGTAAGAGCTTCTCTGGTGAGTGTAGGTACTCCATCTTGCCAAGAGGGGATAGCTGTATTGATGGGAGAAACCCATGCATTGACAGAAGGGGAGTTAAGTTAGTATAACTGTGTCACTCAAGGGGATTTAGATTTTCTATCCCAGAATGATAGCTATATTTACATAAACTGGTATTGTAGGCCAAGCCTTACCCTGCAAATTCTAGGTTGCCTGGGAGTGAAAGGGTCTGAACAAGCCCACCAGCCTCTGAAAAGAAACCCGTTGTGGTTACTATATTTGACTCCTGTTCAAGACAAGAGCCAAGTCTTCATAGTCTTATCCTTTGCTAGGGTGTCTCTACCCCCTCAATGGTATTTGTCAGGGGGGAGGGCATCAGAAGGTGAGAACCACAACAGAGGATAGCAATCTTTTGAGGGTGAAGACCTCACGTACTTATACTACCTGCCCTCAAAGGAGCTCAGCTACTCCTTGCTGCAAAGTGGGCTTTTTCCTGTCTTGGAGCAAGAGGCTGACCTCCCCAGGCAGTCTGACTGAGTGCACACCCAAGGTGCTTCTACACAGCACACTTACCTTGAAATAAGCTAAGCAATTTGAGCTACGCAAATCGCGTAGCTTATTTCGAGGTAATTTTGAAATAGCTTATTTTGAAATTTGGAGCTGTCTACACAGTGCCAAATTTCAAAATAAAGCACTATTCTGACAAGTACCTTAGCCCTTGTGGAATGAGGATTACAGGGATGCCGGAATAGCGGACCCGTTATTTCAAAATACATTTCAAAATAACGGGTGTGTTTAAAGACGAGGAATTGCTCTTTCGGGATACTTCCGGTATCCTGAAACAGCCCCACTGTCTAGATGTAGTCCTAGTCACTGCATCCGTCTGAGGGTTAAACATGCAAGAAGGGCATGGATCTTTTCCATATTTTAGAGCCCTTCAGTGAAATATTGATGTGCTTAAAAAGCCAAATCAAGTGATTACTAATTTCAGCACAAAACCACTCAGCTAATAGGATACATACTTTTCATGCATTTTGAAGCAAAATCCTTGATTTTGGAAACACTCCACATAGGCAGAGTAGGAGGTTCTCTCAATTTATTTAGCTTCAGGGAATTGTGTACACCACAAACTTACAGACAATGACTGAATTTATTAACATATAATATTTAGACGTGCTATTTCTTGACTATTCTGAGTTATAGTAACAATGCTATTATAAAATGTATGGATGCAAAATGCTAAGTCTTTACCATATTTTTAAACCTTCTAGCAAATGGCTGGGTTATAAATAAAGCCAAGTGCTTACTTTAGACTGAATTTCGGCCCCCCCCCCCGCACCATATATAATTGATCATTAATGCATCAGTGAAGGAGTGTGCAACCCTTCAACTACATCAGCACCAGAGGCAAAAGGAACTATTTGCATATCAAATTCACAAATTAAAAATGTGAACAGATGACTGCTGAACATCTTGAGTCACAGTGCGGTTTCCTGCTTGTCAGTTTTTGGCAGTTATGAATTGTAACTTGAGCAAGTGCTAACAATAAAACAGATTCAGAACCTGGCTCCAAGTTCTGGCTCTTGCTTTTATTACACTGATCCTCTGTTTAGTATTAGCACCAACAACATTTCCGTGATTCAGGAAAGTATCACTTTATATTAAACAGCATAGGAAATGAATATTACACATGTAAAAATAATGTTTCTTAACCTAGAGTTTGTGCATTTGTGTGTGTATAAACTGAATTGTTAGGTTTAATTTACCTACAGGCTACTCGCATATGTACACATACATTCTGCCTCTCCAGCATACAGCCATCGCGCATGCACACACACAAGCATTTTCACACATCTCAGAAGAGTAAATTGGACTTAGAGGTGATTCTGCCTGCTAGCAATATTAATGATTTCTGGTTAATAGCAATGTTCTGCCAGGAACCAATCCTGTCCCATTGACTTTAATGTTCATGGGATCCAGATACTCATAACAGCATGCTGTTCCTGAGAACTTTTTTGGGAAGAAAGGCCCTGGCCGCAGGCAGGTTTGCTGGGCAGCAGCCAGGGAAAGAAACACCAGGACATGGCGTCTCTGGCTGCAACCTCATGCACCTGACCTGTCAGTCTCCAGAGAGTGCACAAGGAACTGGAGCACCTGCATTCCCACTCAACAGGGATGTCCCAGCACTGTGGGCTGGGCAGCATCACAGCACAGACCTGCAGCCCAGATGCCAAGCTTTCCACAGGGAGCAGGGGCATTGATGGCCCATGGAGCCTTGTGGTACATCTCCCTGCAGCTGCCCTGCCGATTGCCTCTCCTAGGGAGAGCTACCATGCAGCTCTGTGGGGCCCCAGCACCCCCATTTTCCCCTGCCCAAAGCCTCACCATGTGGGCTATCAGCACTCTGAACCCCCCTTGGAAACTCCCAGCATCCAGGCTGCTGCCTTGCCTTCAAGCAGCAGCACTTCCATTCCTGGCTGCAGCCCAATAAACCTGCCTTCTGCTCATTGGCAACTGGCAGCTAACGACAACTCTTCACTTATGAGCACCCCTTTGGCTGCCAGTGGATTCTACACATTTTGGAGGGTGATGGCACAAACCTCGCAAAGTTACCTTCAGTCTTTGCTGTATATATTAGAAAGAACACTATACATTTCCTTTCCAAGTGCAAACTAATGGTTCTTATCAGCCTCTTGTAACTATTTAGTCTTTAAGATGCTAGTGGACTATTTGTTGTTTTTTAAGTCTTTCCTGTTACAGACTAACTCGGCTATCCCTCTGAAACTTATCTACTTACTGTCTCTTTTTTCTTCTTCCCCTCCATTTTTTTCCCTTCCCCCTTCCCCTCCCCTCTTCCCTTATTTATTCTTGGATCTGGACTTCCTACACTCTGGTTATCTGAAGAAGTAGGCTGTGCCTACGAAAGCTTATGATACCATCTACATCTTTTGTTAGTCTTTAAGGTGCTACTAGACTATTCATTGTTTTTTAAGTTCTTCCTGTTACAGACTAACTTGGCTACCCCTCTGAAGCTTTTATACATAACGTGTAAGTCATCAAGGTTAACTTTAAAAAGAAGCTTTAGCCTGAGACTAATGGACCTAGACCTACTTTTCTTCTTTTCACAGCTCATTATGCAGCTACTGAATTTACTTACAGCCTTGTAGCAAAAGGCAATATAGTTAGCACACAATTCTGAGCCCAAATGCAGGCTGGTAAATCCTATCAAAAGAAAATAAGGACATTTATGTGCTTTGATAATGTTGTTTCACCTTATTTGTTTGGAACCAGTTTTAATAAATGTTATTTCTATTTTATAGTGGCAACCTCTTTAGCCTCTATTGTAAATAATCTGACTACATTTTCAGGATAAACATAATCTAAGGGGATATATTATTTAAAATTGGGCACATAAACCCTTGAATCAGATGGGAAATGTTTTAATTATAATATTTAATTTAATTAAATACTTCTAATTTTGTTTTGGAATGTCCTTAAATGGCATTTTTATTGGCTTAGACATTTTTATTCCCCTTTACCAAAGGGCACATTAGTTTTCTAACACAGATTTTTGTATGTTTTTAGATCTGTAGAGCATTTCAGCAGATGTTTAACTTTAAGCATGCACTTAAGTCCAATTGACTTCAACTGCACCTACTAACCCTATTCTGGTCTGCAAGTGGATGGACCCAAACCAATGGATAATGATATTAATGGAAGGACTTTGCTGGGTGTTGGATCGGCCCCAGTAGCTGAGAATTTCAGCACTACTTGTTCTGACCACAATCTATAATTTAAGAAGTATTATCCAAACGTTTCAGAAACTCAGAATATTTCAAGCTTATGTTTGTCAGCTCACAGTTGCAGGAAAACTAATGAAGGCTCAGAGTGGCAGAAAAACTAATTAATTCTATCCAGAACAGTTTTCCATCCCCTAGTGTTGACTCTGATACATTCCTTTCTCCTGATTTCTTGGCTCTTCCCCGTTCAGGTTACTGAAATTCTCTGTAATGTAAGAGAAAAATCTCTGCGAAATACACATCACTTAACAAATTTTCACATTTCTCAGGACATTCACCAACAGGCTGTTAGGAATTGGAGAGCACTATAAGTACATCTGGAATTTTAAAGTGTTTTTGGCTCTTGAACAAACAAAGAAGGAAGCATCCTGGCTGATGAGTGAGTGGGGAAACAGCATCAGATGGAAAGTTCTGGAGTAAAACTGCCCTGTTGTGAATCAGAGTTGTTTTCCTCATGGTTTTAATAAGGAGGACATGCGGAAGTACAGTACACATGTGGCAAGTTTTCAGGTTCTGAGCATTACATGGGATGTGAACCCTTGCCATCTAACTAGTAGAAATTTGCTTCCTTGTTCATCTGATTAATAATAAGTAGAGCTGGCCAAAATTTCCCTGGAAAAATTGTCAGCAAAATGAAAAATGACATGTGCGTTGCTGTACCAGGCAATACTGTAGGCAAAGCCAACTTATCTATCTTTAGTTGACAGGAGAGTCTGTTTTGATAACAGAATGCACAGGAGGGGAAATATTCTTTATTGTGTTTAGAGTTAAAATAAACATTCTAAGACAAATTAGAAAAAATGCACACTAATGTCCATTTCAAGACAGGGATGAAATTAGGCATTAAATCCAATTCAAACTGGTTTCACAGAAATCAACCCATGCCATCTTTCAATCAAGATATTGCAGAACAAAGACATTCAGCCAATTAAATCTGAGCATAAGTAGTTATATAGCATGAAAAACTCTTCTTGGCTGAACAACAATTTTGAGGAATAACATTTACCTTGCAAATTCTGGAATTTGATGGAGCCATACCTGGGTAGTCTTTCCCAGTCCAAAGAAAGGAATCTCTGTGTGAAAAACATCTTGCCACATGAAAGTTGGGGGGGGGAAAGGGGTTAAGAGGGCAATGTACCAAATTCTTCATTTTTCACAGACTAAGCATAAACATGGTTTCCCCCTGTAGTTTGGCCCTCTGTTTCTAATAGTCTTCTTCTTAGCATATGTTCAATTCATACTATATAGTGTTGCCCTCGTCAGTTACGTTGCATAACATGAGGTATCTTCCTGTTCTAGAATTAGAGGGATGATAGAGCCAGAGCAAGGAAAGAGGTACCTACGGTCAAGAAAAGAAGCATTTTTATCTGCTGATGCAATGTCAGGCTCCAGCTGAACTATGTCAAACCACATAGCTCTGTAGCTGTTTGAAGAAGAAATGGCCTTTCCATTGAATTGGGCTCCATTAGATTTTAGAATTGTGGGTAGTAGTTGAAAATCTTGATGTGCTGCCATCTCGTATGACAAACAGAATGCAAACACATTGAAAAAAATCAAATCAGACAAAACACACTGTATAGTAGAGAAATTCAGTCACTGAAGCCAAAATCATTGTGAAAGAATGCAAATTAATAAAAAGAAAAGCTGTTTTCCAAAAATGACAAATAACGTAAGCTCTGCCCTTGGGAGTTTTGAACTCATCTCATTGTTAAACAGAGTAAACACCAAGCAGATTAACAATGTTTCCTAAACAAACATTATAATATTATTTTGAAGGCTGGTTATCATTTTGAATAGAGAAAAAGGTTATTTTACCCTGCTTTATTAGCTGTACACTGTCAGCCACTAATGGAATTAGCATACCATTAGTAAAGATCTTGTCAAAACATACATGTAATCCTTTAAAGAACCAGTAGAGTATCTAGTGTAATATGTGAGGTATTAGCCAGTAGAAATGAGAAGCAATATCTTGCTTGGAGAGAAATATTTTCTTTTCTTAAAATTATCTTAACCAAGGACAGGGTGGACAACTTTAGGGCTGTACTGAAGATGTCATTGTTGGTCTCAGGATTTTCATTAGATTGCACTGTAGATCAGAGATATGAACATAAAGGGGAAAATGGTTTTTAATTTTGCAGCCATAAGGGACTCTCCATGCCTTATTCTATTACCCAGAGGCACAGTAACATCTACAGTAATTGCTATTAGGGAAGGGGATTTAGAAAGTGCATAAGATAAATAATATTAAACTCCATCAAGTGCACAGATTGTAGGGGAATTAGATGTTCTTTCTGCATATGGTGAATTGTCCATAAATACAACAATAACTACATTGACTTATTTTTGTAAAACAATTAGTGTGATTTATGGGGAAATACTATTAACTATACAATCTTCTGTAACAAAGGCACAATTTGTGCCTATTTGACCTTTTCTTAGAGGTTCAGGTAGTTATTTGTGCCAGGGTTTTACGAAGAATTGCTTCCTAATAGACTATAGTCACCCAATATCTCTTTAAAAAAAATACATCTACATGGGTGTCAAAATTTCTTGTTACAGTAACTTCTGTTTTGGAGAAGGTGGTTATGCCTTTGACAAACTTTGAAAGATGCCATGATTTGTGCAAGGGCAAGAAGTGTTATTAATACCCTTGAGTTGTAGCAATAAAAATACATACAGGCTCTTCCAATAGCATAACTTTTTCCATGGCATACTTCTGTATTTTTTTTAAAGCATCAGTTTACCAAGGAGGTCAAAAATATGTGTTGGATGTATATCTAACAGTACCAGCAATCACCAGTTAATGTAGGGAACCAAGTTTGTTTGATAAAAGGTATAAAACTCTTCCTTCTTTTGCACACTTTCTTCCCCATTATTTTAAGATCAGGATAAGACCTGAATGAATATCAAAGTGCAGCAATATGTTTCTATGGAAAAAATTCTATATGATGATACAATTAATGGCAGTATCATAATGTGTACACACACACACACACACACACACACACACACCCGCCCCAAATTAAGATTGCACAGGCAACTTCTTTTTGGGCATTTCCTATTTTCTGAGTGCTTCCTTCCACAACCTCAATGATTTTTTAAACAGATTTTTATATGTATTTAACAAAAAAGGGCCAGATTATGGAGTCCTTATTTCACCTGTCGAGTATTCATCTCTATAGTCCCTGATCCCGGGAAGAATTACTCCTGTGTTTAGCTTTCACTCAGAGTCGTTCCACTGAAGTTCTTTTTGGTTCAGTGGAACTACTTGCCTAAGAAAGTGTCCTACCAGAATGAGTAAAGGCTCCACAACCAGGCAAAATAATCATTTGCATTTACACAGCATAATGTTTTTCATCCAAGGAGCTGAGCATTTTTTTAAAACTAAGATGGGTAAATATTACAATCCCTATCATTTTTCAGATGGGGAAATTAAGAAGCAGGGAAATTAAACTCATGCCAAAGGGCACAGAACAAGCCTGTGGCAGATCAATTGATATCCTGAGTCAGTTTTAAAAATATTTTTAGACACTTAGAGATGCAGATAGGCACATACTGAAAATGCTGCTAAACACCCATCTGTTTCATTAGGCAGCTAAATACCTTTAAAAATATGGTCCCTAGTCCTTAGTGTTAGCCACAAAACCATCATTGACTCTAAGTCAGTAATGAAAACAAAATAAAAGAACAAAGTACATTTTGCAATGCAGTATTTCAGTTTCAAAATCTAACCATTGGATAGTGTCCTTTCCCAGTTCTGACCCCTGTGCTTGCCTTCTTACTGGCCCCTAGTTTGGTACGAGAACACAAGAAAAGGAGATAACGACAGTGACATTCTGCAAAGCCCTCACTAATTTGACTTTTCCATATGGGGACACTGAGGGCACATCTACACAGCAGGGCAAAAGTCAAATTAAGCTACTCAATTTGAGCTTCGTTAACTGCATAGGTTAAGTCATAATAGCTTAACCCAGCTTGTGGCGCTGTCTACACAGCAGGAAGTAGAAGGAAGAACGCTCTTCCTTTGACTTCCCTTACTCCTTTTAAAGTGAGGGTTACCAGGAGTTAGAGTACAAAGTCCTCCAGCTTGCCATTATTTCGAAATAATGGCTTGCAGTATAGACACACTCTTCATTATTTCAGAATAACAACAATAATGTTGCTGTGTAGATGTACCCTGAGTGGTTTGTCAGTCTCTCTCCCCCTTCCTCTCTCCCCTCTCCCTATCTTCAAGAGTAAACTATTTGTCTCTATACACTTCGATCCTTTTCCTGGTGTAATTGTCATTAATTTACCGTCCAAGTTCAAACACATTGTGTCAAGTTTTTCTTATTTTTCCTTTTGCCAATTTCACTGTCATTTCTCAAAACGCTATTAGCAATTAAGTAGGCCCATTTGGCAGTGTAATTATTTTACCATTAAGCCAACACAATAAAGATGGCAGAAACTGACTAAAATGTATAGCATTTTTCTGTTAACAGCTATTTATTTATGATTGCTCTGTTATATTTAAAACTTGGATGATTTCAATGTAATGGAGCATAAGGCTAATAACAAAACTTATATGCTTTGACAAAAGCAGAGTAAGAAACACAGATATATTTGGCTGTAGTAGCTTTTATTTGAAAACTGGAAATGACCGATTTTCTTCCTACCCATATTTTAAAGGTTTGGCAGTTCTCCGAGGCAGATGGGTATTAGAAGCAGATCTACTTTGTTCTTGTGTAAAGGCTTTACTTAATTATTTAGTGAAAGATACAGGAAAACAGGGAAAACATCCCCTATATGTCATATGGTGAATACCCCTGATGACATATTAGGAAAATAAATCTTGTGCTTGGCAAAGTCATGAGAGTCCTTGTATGGAGTCATTCCAAACTGACTACTGTGATGCTGTAACAGGAAGGTCTGATGGCCAGCTTCCCTAGTGGTGAGACTTATAGTTTCTGCCAGTCTGAGTCTAAAGCTGAGCCTCCTCTGGGATCACTAATCACCCCCTAATGTTCCAATTATTCCCTCTGGATACGTCTAGACTGTATTGTTCTTTGGGATACCAGAAGTATCCCGAAATAGCAATGCCATGTCTTTAAAAGCACCCGCTATTAAAGTGTCCCTGTAACCCTTGTTCCACGAGGGTTAAGAGATTTGTTGGAATAGTGCCTTGTTTTGAAATTTGGCACTGTGTAGACAGTGCCAAATTTCAAAATAAGCTCTTTCGATTTAGACTCGGAATAAGTTACAAATTTGCATAGTGCAAATTGTGTATGCTTATTCCAACAGAAGGGTGCTGTCTAGATGCATCCTTAGTCACTACAAAGGTAGGGAGACGAGCAGGGGGCATGGAAAATTAGGGAAACCAGGCCCACTCACTACACCAGGGCCCTAAGGATTTACTTAAGCATTCAGTCCACTTCAGTCTGCCCCATATTCCCCAGGTCACATCCCACCACTCAGGAACTCCTGAGTTTGGGGCTGGGCTGCTGACAGGGAGTAAAAAGGGGGCAACCAGCTTGCGGCCCAGCAATTCATGGCAGCAGCAACAGCCAGAGCCCCAGACCCTTTAAATTGTCACCAGAGCCCCATGTGGTGCACTTCAGATAGAGCTGGGGGGGGGGGCATGATCTGCACAGCGCTGAGAGCTGTCTGCCTGGCCCCATTCCTTCGACCTAAGGCCCCACTTCTTCCATGACTGTGTAGCCAGCTCCCTCCCCACCTTGCCCAGGGGCCTGGCAAAGTTGCCAACTCGCTTGGTTGGAGCAAGGTTGCTTGCTTAGCAGACTCTCCTCAGTCTCTCAATGGTCTTGGTCAGTAAATCACTGTCTTCGGGCTTTCAACTCTCAAAGAAGGGTAAGAGGGAGAATCCAAGTCCTGGCTTTTAGAGCAGCCTTCCCAAAGCTGTTGCTTCCTGATACCACATTCAGCTCATCCTGCTTTTCTCCTGGGCACTCAGAGTCCTTCCCAACTGTTCCTCCACTAGAAATAGGTCTTGCACCCATTGAGGGTGAGCTCTCTCTAGCCTATAATTGCTTTACTCTCTGACTTGGTATTGTTTACCCCACATAGATGCCAACTGTGCTTTCTGCAGCAATGGATGACAGATCTATTCTTTAACACTGGTTGAGGAGGAGAGCTACAACATTCACTCTGTCAACAGATTCCAGTGCAGGGACACCAACAGCCTGCCTAAGCTCCTGGGCAAGGTGTGCGTGGCGGGGGGGCAGGGCAACAGGAGTTCTATACTCCTGGAAAGGGCAGGGCCTTTGGCAGAAGGGGCAGGGCTGGGGACAGCCAACCATTCACACCACTGGGAGCAAGGTGCATCCTGACCCCAAGTCTTCAGTGCCACAAGGAGAGCAGTGTGCAGCAGCAGCTGAGAGCCTTGGGCCCCTTAGAATCTTTGGACCCCGGGGCAACTGCTCCTTTCCCCCTCTCCACCCGCATCGGCTGGCCTGCTCCAGAGTTTGGAAGCAGTCATTTTTGGGGGCAATAACAGCACTAGAGAGGCTTAGCAGGCATGAAGGAACAATTTTCATAACTAGCCGGTGTGATGATAGCAAGTTGGTCTGATAAGAGATATTGCCTCAGCCACCTTGCTTCAATTTTTAATCTAAAATATTAACCGCAAAATAACTAACATTTTCAAAGCAAAAGTAATTTCAGGAAACAAGACTTTCTTTCAAATATGTTAGAAAGAACAACTTGAATAATGCTGAAACTTTTTTCCAATTGGCAGATAATCTAAACTGACTCTTTCTTGTGAATAATTTCAGTTTTGACAAACTGCCACTTTCCTTCAAGTGTTTTATCCAGATAATCCCAACCACCCTCCCATAAAGCCTGCTCCAAAGTCCATTGAAGTGAACTTCACTGATTTCAGGGGCATTGGATCAGGCTTTGAGTCTCTCTATGCTTCAGTTTCTCCAACGGCAAAATGGGGATTACCTGAAGGACTTCAAGTTTCTCACAGGAAAGGCACAAGGTGAAAAAGCATATTAGTGTTAGGATTAGACCTGAGTTTATTAGGATTAGACCTGTCCAAACTCAGTGGTTTCAATTTAGAAAGGTTTCATGGCAACTGGTTTTAGTTTTGTTTTCCTTGCTTGTACCCCAAGAGTCTCTTGGTGAAGAGAAACTAAGCCAACAGCATATGTTCACACAATATTCAGTACAGATTAAGATCAGAAGATTAGGTCTGGAAGAAACTCCTGCTCAAAGAAGGACCATCTCCAACTAAATAAATTTCAGCTTTGTCCAACCTGGCCTTAAAAACCTCTAAGGATGAATATTCTAGACAACCCATTTCAGTGCTTCACCACCGTCCTAGTAAAACAGTGTTTCCTAATATCCAACCTACATCTCCCCCATTCCTTCTTGTTCTGTTATCTGCCAGCACTGAGAATAGCCTGTCTCCATCTTCTTTGGAACCTCCTTTCAGGTAGTTAACAGCAAATATCAAATCCTCCCTCATTCTTCTCTTCTGAAGACTAAATAAGTCAAGTTCCCTCAGACTCTCCTCATAACTCATGAGCTCCAGCCCCTAATAATTTTTGTTGCTTTCTGCTGTACTTGCTCCAATTTGTCCACATCCTTTCTGTGGCTGGAGGGCCCAAAATTTGATGTAATACTCCAAATGTGGTCTCACCAGTGCCAAATAGAGGAGAATAATCACTTCCCTCGATCGGCTGGCAATGCTCCTACTAATGCAGCCCAATGTGCCATTAGCCTTTTTGGCAATAAGAGCACATTGTTGACTCAAGTTCACCAAAAATCCCACATTTCTTGGCAAACATTCAATTAATCTGACCCGTGGTACATGTTTGTAACAAAATTGGGGAAAAGTTTCATCTGGTTTCAGGTTTCAACATGAAAATTCACACAACTGTCTTAAAAAAATGATGAAAAATAAAACAAACCCTTCTCATTTGCAAAAGAGATTTTTAAGTGTAAAGAAGAATTGACTCTCTCCTCTTTATCTTGCACTATAAAAACATAGAAGGCTTATGAGTCTAGAAGCCTGACATGCCTAATGCAAAATCTTTGTACAAGTCAAAGTGTGAATCCAAAGTGGCTGGAGTTGAAGGTGGAGTTTCCATAGAGAAGGAAGATGGTGGAACACAGCATCCATTGTTACATACTTGGGAACAATGAGCTGTACAAAAACACCACAGTGTTACCACTGTGCCTGTTATCAAGATGCAAGTCTCATTGCTTTACATTCCAACCTTTGTCAACTGCAGTGAGGAATGCATTTCCTCAATAGCTGATTTGCAGCTGAGCAAGCTCATTTCACACAGTTACTGATTCCTGGGTAATTACGATGTCAGTGGAGCTTGGCAATGGCTCCAAATACTACTATACTAATGATATAAGGGGAACATTGTCTTTATAACATGCCACATTGTCTTTATAACATGCTAGTTTTACTTGAGAACACAAAAAACTGGAATGTACATCAAGCATCCACAGCTTCTCTTTCTCAAGCAAAACACTTTCCATATCCTGGCCATCAAGATTCTGAATCCTCTATTTTTCCCACGTTGGCAGGGACTTTGTGTTCTCCCCCCTCCATCATCCTCACCCTTTCCATGCCTCTGTATGCTCCCCTCATTCCTCCTATGGCAGGTCCTCCCCATTTCCCATTCCCTATCTCCCCACTCTTGGACCCTGCCCCCACCCAATCCCTGTTCTGCCCTGCCCATCTACAATTCCTGCTTCAATGCATCTCCACAATTATGCCATTTTAAATACTTGATCCCCCTTACCTGCCCTTTTTGGGTCTCTACTTCCTCCTACCTCCACTTGCCTGCCTTCCTCTGCCAAAGCACCTTCCTGGTCATATTACAAATAGGGTTGCCAAGTGTCCGGTATTGAACTGGACAGCTCGGTATTTGCACCTTCCGTCTGGTTAAAAAAATTCAGAAAATACCAGACATTTAAAATGTCCGGTATTCAGAGGCGGCCCGTGGCTGTAGACAACCTCGGCAATTGCCTAGGGCACCGCGTTTAACAGGGTGCCCAATGATGATGTCACGCCATTGAGGGCTATGGAGGCGGGGGCGCCGATCGCGCATTCCGCCTAGGGCGCCAGTTGCCGGCAGCTCTCCTCGAGCTACGCCTGCCGGTATTTTCTGGTTTTCCCAAGGCCTGGTTCGGGCACCCAACAGAAGGCCACTTGGGACATGCTGGGGTATAGGGAGCAGCCCGGAAATTAAAGGGACCATGACTGCATTTCGACCCTAGTCCTTTTTTAAAATTTTTTTGCTCAACAACTTTTCCTGCAGTGTTGTTTTGGTTTTTTTTTTTTGTGGGGGGGAGGGAGGATGCGGGGGTTTGGTATTTTTTGTGAAACCAACCCTAATTAGAACCCTAATTACTAACAGAGAAAATTCTTTGAGATGAGTGTTGGACCTTGCTTTGCTCAGCCAACTCAAACATACATGTATTTAACAAATAGATTTATATTAAGTATCAAAACTACATTGAATGTGTGAAGGTACTAACTTCAGCTCCCTTCGTTTTCTTTGAAAGGCCCAACCCTGAAAGCAAAGCCTGAAATTGCTGTTTTATTGCCACCACTGAAAATGTTAGAATTAGCAAACTCACTGATACTCAGCACATACTAGAATCAACAAGCCATTTAAAGGACACCTTTCAAAATACAGCACAAAAGATAGTTTTAGGATGCTTGCTTTAAAAAAATTATATCACTTATATTCTTTTATATTAGTTTACTCTAACTTAGCAAAACATCTATACAATTAATTTGACTAGTGTCATCTTTTAACATTATGCTCTCTAGAAAATCTTTCTGAGCTTCTGTGGGCTAATTAGTACTGTTTCAAGTGGCTCGGTTTAATACACATGGGTTCAGAATGACATGAAACACAGAAACAAACAAAATCATTCCATGCAAATACTGAGGGGGGAAAAGATTATCCTTTGGATTGGTCATTAATTATCATTATCTTCAGCCCAAACGGTTCTGGAAAAATGTCAAAATATGCCCTACTGTCAAAAGAATACCCAGAGTACCTAAAGCTAAATAGCTAGTGCTTTGGGATGCAAAAGTGGCACACATGAAGTAATAGCATTTTCCCCACTAAACAGTATGGAAAATACATATATTCTATGGTAGATGAGGTTAATAATGGAAAAGAATAATATGGGTAAGGAAATCTGTTTTTCTTTTGAGTGATTTTAATATTTTAAGTAAATTAAAAGGAAAATTTGCATCTCTACTCTACTTATTAAATTGAAACGGAATCAGTGGTGAATGTTTGACAGAGCTGACAACTCTAAAACGGAGTCAGCAGCAGTAAGAAGATATGTAGTTCAGGCTTTTCCTCTGAAGAAACCTGTGGATTTATTTTCCTTCTTCCCCACACCCATGGGAATAAGTGATTTGTAGTTATTCTATCCTAGGAGTTTTGAGAAATTACTGCTATTTATAACACCTTTGTGGCAGAGCTGAGCAAGTCTAGACCTTGGTTATAGATGAGTATCTCACCTCCAGTCAGGGGAGCTGATAGGATTGCCAGGCCCTTGGGCAATGTGGGGGGCCCTGGCTCTGCATTCCCAGAAGTGGGGGGGGGGCCTCAGCCAGTCTGCAGTGCCACCCCGATCACACAGTGCTCTCCCTCAGGTCCTCAGAGCTACCAGGAATACGCTCTGTTGCACACCGTGTGGTACTGCCATGGTGATTCTAAATGGCCCAGGGCTCTGGCCACTTCCAAACTCACTGCCACAGAGCAGTGGCAGAGAGCCCTGTGCCTTTTAGAATCACAGTGCGCCAGGGCGATTGCCCCCCTTACATCCCCCTTCCACCTCCATTGGCAGGCCTGGCTTCAGTGTACCCTCTCTCATTTTTTAATGCACTGTAAGAAAAATAATTTTTGTTCCTGTGGAAAAAGCCGAATTAAAAAGGCCCAAGCAAACATGTGTTACCCTCTGGTCCAGTGTATGATGGTCCCCTTTTAGAAGCTGAGGATATGAACATATGAGGATAAGAACCTACAAGCAAGAGGAGGCATTCCCTGTAGTTCAAGGGAGAAATGTTTCTGTTGTGGTGCATAAAGTCCTGAGTTCAAATTCTACTGTCAAAAAAACCAACATTTTTTTCTAGCTATTGTACAGAGTTATAAACTGGACAGCATTTGAGAGGTCTGCCTGTATTTGTTCAGTTCCTATGGCCTTGTCTACATTAGAAAATTGTACTGCTTTAACGTCACCAATATAATTGAAGCAATACAATCTCAGTAGTGTGGTTGAAGTTATATCACTACATTGGTATAACTACAATCCTACAGAAAGCAGAATAAACTATACAAGGCATCTTTATACCAATATAACTATCTACATTTGAGCTATTTTGGTGAAAATTTAACAGCACCTAACTGAAACAGTTATACTGGTAAAAACATCCAGTGTAGAGTTGGAAACAGGAAGCAGCAGATGTAGAGCTAGGATTTGTTATGGTAAAGTGACAGAAATGGCTGCATTATGGCAAAAATTACATTTCCTTCTAAACAGCTTAATGGTTTTCTCACATGAAGGATTTCTGCTAGCATTCTGCACATTTTTCTGCAACAATCATTTTAGAAAAGGGATCTAGAAAAGATGAAAAACTTGGACTAAATTTCTGATTAGTTTGATGCAATAGTTCTTAACCTATTTACCATTGTGGACGTCATATGCAGCTCTCTCTGTGTCATGTGGGCTGCATATACACAATATATATACTATCTGTGTGGCCCTGAATATGTCAGGAAGGCTGCAGCTGTATGCTGATTGGGGCCACAGGCCGAGAACCATTAATTTTCCTCCTTGACTAAAACAGCCTCAAACTGCACAGACCTCTGAAGAACTTTCAACTTTTTTTTTTTTAAAGCAACTCTTTCACACTCTCACATGGGCCAGGATGATCTAAGTCATTTTTACGATTTCCCAACATCATCATCATGCATGCCTTTCCTCTAGGTCTATGATCTTTTGCTGCTTTCAGAACAGGAAAGAATTGTAATTACCTGATTGACTAGTAAGGGAGATGAATTATTTTCTTCCTTATCCTGTTGGCCACATGAAGTTTGTGTCTTGAAATTCAGTAAAAGTAAATAATATGGAGAGAACTTAGCAAATATCACAATATCTTAATTTTCAGCTCCATTTAGTTGGGAGCAACTATATTTAGTTCTTTTAATAAGTTTCCTCCTACATCAATCTCTGTAGGCCTTTATCTACTCTTGAATTCTCTCAAATTTCTTCTAACTTTTCAGATGTTGCAGGGCCTAGTGCTGTACTCTGTGTGCCAGGGACAATCTTATATGCCATGTATAGAGAAGGACCATCCTTCACCTCATCATAGTTCTTGCAAGTGTCTTGCCACGTGCTCACAAATTTGCATAGGTTCTGTTTTTCATTGCCTTTGGATTGCATTGCAAACTCACAGATGTCTTCAGCATAGAATCTGAGTGCTATTAAATACTATAATAGGGTTTGAAAAAGAATAGTAAGTTTCTGGAGGAAAAGCTATTGATGGCTATCAGCCAGGACGGGCAAGGAGGGTGTCCCTAGCCTCTGTTTGGCAGAAGCTGGGAATGGACAACAGGGGATGGATCATTTGATGATTACCTGTTCTGTTCATTCCCCTTGGGCACCTGGCACTGGCCACTCTCAGAAGACAGGATACTGGACTAGATGGACCTTGGTCTGAGCTAGTAGAACCATTTTTATGTTCTTAAAATCAATAGCAATGGCAAAGTCCCCAGTGGATTTCATAGAGTCTGTGCTTCTTTCTGGCAGAAGTTCTGCTTGGGCTAGTGTTTTCATGTGTATGTATGCACAAGGAGCACATGTTATTGGTAGGATTTCAATAGAAGATGTCAGTGTCATTTTAATGATGAAAGGCTGACCTCAAAGAAGGCATTGCAATGTTTGCTAAAGATAGTCAGACTCTGGGTTCCCCTAATCTTCCCAAGCAGGCAGTTCAATCCCCTCAGCAGAGAATGCTTTGCTCCCCAGCTCTCACATATCTCACATGGGCTTTGTGAGCTGCATGGTCCTAGAAGCACACAGCTGCCGCTGTGGTTCACAGATCAAAATTTGGTCTATGATGTAGATGTGACTTGATCCATTAATAGCTTTGAAGATAAGCACCAAAGCCTTCAACTCATGTCAGAAGCTGACTGGGGGTCAGAGGAGGCAGTTGAGCATGGGCCTGATGTGCTTGTAGTAGCTAAAGCAATGGAGAAGGTAAGCAGTTGCATTCTGTACCAGCTGGGGCCTATGTATCACCTATGCATTCACCTTCAAATACAGTGAATTGTATCAATCCAGTCTGGAGGTGATAAATGCATGGCTGGGTCATTGTCTGGAGGAAGCGACAATATTTCCTAGCAAGGCTGAGGTGGAAGCAGGCATTTCTAGAACTGATGCTGCTTAGTCATCCATTAGTATGAGTCAAGCAAAATCCTGAGGCTTCAAACCACTGTGATGAATAAGGGCTGTATGTCTTTGATGGGAGAGGAGACAAAATCTTATCCAGTTCTTCAAAATATTTCCATTTTTCAACCATCCTCATTTATAGCTATCACTACCTCATGACACATATTCTTTAATATTACTCAGAGGGGTAGCCATGTTAGTCTGTAACTTTAAAAACATCGAGCAGTCCTGTGTCACCTTAGAGACTAACAAATTGATTAGGTCATGAGCTTTTGTGAGTAAAACCCACATCAGATGAGTTAAGATCTTAACTGGTTAATGCACAACAAAGGCAACTTCCCTGCCTTTGATATTTGCATTTCCAAATCACATGCTATGAATGAAACACATCCAGCCCGACTTAAATTAGCTTAATTAACACTGATCCTACAATTGACAGGGAACTTCTTTTGCTGTTATATATACCCTGGCTTCCACTCTAACTCATCTGATGAAGTCTCAGAAGGGTAGCTTGTATTAGTCTGTAACTTTAAAAATGAGAGAGAGAGAGAGAATCATGAACTTTCATGGGAAAAACCCACTTCATCAGATGAGCTGGAGAGGAATAACAGGAATTCATCTAATGAAGTGGGGGTTTTACTGACAGAAGCACATGACCTAATAAATAGGCTGCTCAGTGTTTTCATTATTACCCTTTGGTTGCTGGGCCAGCATAGGGGTAATGAAGGTACCACTGTCCAGTGCTAACTGCCACCCTCACAGTAGTGAAGGGATACAAAAGCTGGGAAGCAGTGGGGCAGAGTGGCTGCCAGAGGAGCAAGCAAGCTGCCGAGAAGCCACTCAGAGAAAGCACTCTGAAAATGGATGACTGAACCAACAGGCAGAAGAGCCCCTGGAAATGAGGGGAGAAAAGAAGTAGCTCAGGATATATCCAGAGTCACTAAGTCCTGATTCTGCCTGTCTCATTAGAGGGCCGAGAGCTGGAACGCAGCTGGGTGGATGGGCCCCCACCAACCTCTTTCAGAAACTTAGGAACTGAGGAGGATTCCAGACTCTCTGAGCACCTGGACCTGCTGACCCCACCTGAATAAAGAGGAAGCCCACACACCCTAGTGGGACTCAGAAAAGAGGAACTGACTGCTGCCAGACTAAGCACACACTGGTGTAATGCTCTCTCTGGTCAGATGGGGGCGCTGTTGCGCCAACTCATTAGCCACATTCTTCTTTATGGGCTAGTTGATTCTTGGGGGTCCTGCCCCCCCCCCTGCAAATATATTAACTTGTATTATTCCTGGTTTGAATTTTACAGATTTTTTTTTAAGGCTAAAAGGAACCATTATGATGATCTAATTTATTGCTTAACACAGGCCGTAGTAATTCCTGCAGTGGATGCAGTTATTCTTCTGTACTATGTAAGGGAATAACACCAAGCATAGCAACCTGTGGATAAATTAGAGTGTATCTATAGAAAAACGTCTAATCTCCATTTAGTGACAAGTTCCCTGCTTCTCTTACTAAGATGTTCCAGCGGCTAATTAACTTAGCCTCTCCACCCTTCTCTCTCTCTCTCTCTCTCTGTAGAAGGATGTGTTCCCCATAAATATGTGCTGAGAGGGGAAGCTTGCCGCACAAATTTCTCCCCTCTTGAGGGTGAAGGTGTTGGTGGCTCCCACTTCAGCAACATCCCCTAGCACCTGCTGCATATGCTGTAATACCACTGTACCTGGGAGGAAAACAGAGAGCCAGGGATGTGAATCATCACTTGGATTCAGTGGGAATCCTCATGAGCAATGATACATCCCTAGGGTGAATTACCTTTTCAATGGCCACCTCTGTGTGGTGCAAACTCCATTCATGGAGCTCCTAGAGAGCCAATTATGCAAGAATTGTGCACACACACCCATTTTTGAGGAGCACTAGGGTTCCTACTGTGAAGCCTCAAGAAAAGTATTTAGGGGAAATCTTACGATGGGAAGTGGGCAGAGTTTACATGTCCCAGGGATCCTTTCTAGAAATATTATTGTGGAATGTATTTCTTCCCTCCCTGTGGCATTTTCACTGATTTTTGTCCTGAATGGTTTTACATACGGAGAGGACTCATGGCCTGGTAGTTGGGACACTGGCCTGGTAATAGGAGACACAGGCTTGAGCACCTGTTCCACAGCAGATTTCCTGTGTGAACCTAAGCAAGTTACTTAGCTTCTCTGTTCCTTAGTTCCCCCTGTGAACATGGGTACCAGAGGGATAAAAGCATGTAAATGATGCCCTTACAACTGAGTCAGTAATAGGATATACAGTTGGGGTTTTAACTATCTTTTTTTTCCTTTCAGAAAAACCACACATTTCCTGAAACATTTCCCTCAGATTTGGTGGGCCATGACCCTTCATTTTTACAATTTCTTCAATCAGTTTTCTATCCAAGCCAAAATACATTGATTTTAATTATATTTTACATTGTGTCTAAATCTGTATTCTTTATTCCTTTAAAAATGCAATGAAATTTGTTTGGCCTGGCTTGCTCTTTATTCTGAATTTGTCTAATATCCATTTTATTAATTTACTACAAATTTAAAATTAGATTTTCCAGATGATAATTGCTCTGAATACTTTGATTTTAGATTTTGAAAATTGGTACTATATTATGTTTGGGCTTCTCCCAAATCTCTGATACTTCTCTAGTTCTAGATAGCTTTTCCAAAAATGTTTCCATCAGTGGAGAAAATGTCTGGGACTAAATTGGAGTATGTGAATACCCCATCTTGAAATAAACTCTTTCCATTATAGTTAACTCTAACACTGTAATTTCCATTTTATTATTTTTCGCTTACCTTTTTACTTCTGTGAAAACTTCTTTTTTTCTGCTTGTGGTGGAATGTCTCCATGCCACAAGCTATAATAGTATCCAGAAGACAAGCTGTTCACTTTCAGGAGTGGCTGGAAGGAACTGGTGGGGAAAAAAAGGCTGAGGAGAAGGATAATCTACCAAAAATAGATGAATTATTTATTAACAATTACAGGCCACTGAGTAGGAACTAGCTAAACAAATTCATGTTTTCCAGTGTTCTAATACATGGTTGAATTCTGAAGTGTCTTCCAAAGTAAAACTTTCATTGATTTCCATGAGAGTTTGGCCTCAGTAAACTTTTGTGGCTTTGGCAAACAGATGCTTTAATTTGTTTGCCCCTGATTAGCTGTGATGCTTTTGTATGGCAGATTGTGATTGACTGTATTGCTTCCAATGATACTATCTGGAGGGGATGGAGTTGTAGGATTGGGAGGTCTGAGAAGGGTCAACCCACTGTTAGTTGGGAGTGAATATAAAGGAAACTAATAGATCTTTCCAGACCGCTTATGTGGGAAACAATATTGTTCCCTGTGACAATGCGTCTCTTTCATCACCTCAGAATTCAGCTTTTCTTCCTCCGGCATTGAGGGAACCTGAGGTAAAAACTTCATAGTAGTTTACTTAGGGTTTTACCCATAAAAGCTCATGATACGATATATATTTGCTAGTCTCTAAGGTACCTCAAGACTACTCATTGTTTTTAATATTTCACAGCGTAATCCTTAGGGCTGCCCTGAAGGCTTCTTTAAACAAACAAACCAAAAAAAGTGTGCATTTCCTAACTGCTCCTGGAGCACTATCTCTTCTTATACCTACCATTAGCTGCCAGCACCCTTGCGAACCCACTGTGGGCCCAACTATGTGTGAACCAAGGCCTTCTCCCCAAACAGAAATAAACACAGTTCTGTACCTAAAAGAAGCCTTTCCCCCCTCACTGCACACAAGCTCTCTGCTGCATATTTCTGATCCCTTCTCTGTCTCTCTGGAAGAGATCTTGAAAGGCCACAGACTGCCATTAATTAGATCTTGTCCATAGGGGTGAGGGCTGGGAACAAGGACTAACATCTCTCCGAGCCCCCCCCCCCCCCCAAAAGGAAAGATCTTGTCCTGCTGTTGCTGCATTATCTCCTGAGTAAGAGGCCTGCCCCGTTAGGGCTAAGAACTTTCAGCTTCAGGTGTGGCCTGCAGCCATTACCAGGGGCGGGCTTAAAGCTAGGAGGCTGCCACTGGCAGCAGGCCGCTGCCAGTGGGTCATGCCGAAGGGGTGAGCCAAAGGGGGCTGCCCTTTGGGGGAGCCCGTCAGGGCAGACCAAGGGCATGGGTGTGTGTTGTGATGGTGGTGGTTTTTGTATCATATAGTATAATTTTTGAGTGCGTGTTAGTGTGTGCTGGTGAGAGCAGCACATTGTTGGTCGTGTGGTGGCCTATTCAGTCCCTGGTGAGAGCAGGGAGGGCAGGGGAAGGTTCTGGGCGAGAGGAAGTTCTCTGCAACCTGCCCACACTGAAGGTCAAAGAAGGGTTGTTTTTGTTCTCTTTTTTTGTTATGTGCTTTGGCACAGATGGGGTGGCTAAGGGGGAGAGTTCAGATAGCATTGTGGTAGTTGTGACAGGTAGGGGAAGATACTGCAGTAAGATCTGGACTGGCCAGCCAAGGGGAACGAAGTTTAGACAGTTATGGGCTATTCTTTGTTCTGGTTCTGTTCTCAGCCTCAGTAACTCTGGGAACCTTAACACCTGGCCATCAGCCCTAAGGGTGCTGCTGCTGAATGCCAGGTTAGTATTCCACAAGACAGCTGTCATCCATGATTTAATCCTGGATGAAGGGGCCGACCTGGCTTGTATCACTGAGACCTGGCTGGGAGTGGAGGGAGGTGTTGACCTTTCCCAATTGTGCCTGGCTGGGTTCTCGGTACAGCACCAGCCACGGTTCAATGGTCGGGGAGGTGGAATGGTGATGGTCTATTGAGATACCATCTTACTGGCTAGGGCCTTGGTCCAACAAAGTGTTAGATTGGAGTGTTTATACCTGATTTTGGGTGGCCAGGATAGGTTGGGTGTTCTAGTTGCATACCGTCCACCCTGCTGTATGGCAGATGCTCTGCTCAAGCTGGCTGAGGTGGTCTTGGACTTGGCATTGAGAACCCTGAGGCTTCTGGTTTTGGGGGACTTTAATATTCACGCCAAGGTTGTCCTTCATGGCTTATTAAATCTAGACAGGAAGGGATGACTGGCTGGGTCCAGGGGATTATTAATGCATCTTTTAGATCTGGTATGGTTCCTGCCGCCTTGAAAGAGGCAGTGATAAAACCGCTACCCAAGAAGCCTTCCCTGGATCCACATGATTTGAATAACTATCTCCCAGTCGCTAATAGTCCCTTCTTGGGCAAGGTACTTGAGCGGGTGGTGGCATTGCAACTCCAAGCTTTCTTGGAAGAAACAGATTATTTAGATCTGTTTCAGTCTGGCTTTAGGACGGGTTTTGGAACTGAAACCGCCTTGGTTACCCTGGTAGACGACCTATACCGGGAGATAGACAGGGGAAGATAGACAGGTCCTGTTGATTCTCTTGGACCTCTCAGCGGCTTTTGACATAATCGACCAAGGTTTCCTTCTGGAATGCCTGACGGAGTTGGGTATTGGAGGCACTATTCTGCAGTGGTTCTGGTCTCACCTGTCGGGACATTTTCAGAAGATGGAGCTGGGGGGCTGCTATTCGACCCTGTGGAGATTTTGCTATAGGGTCTCACAAGGTTCCATCTTGTCCCCTATGCTATTTAACACCTATATGAAGCCACTGGAAGAAGTCATAAGGAGTTTTGGAGGACGGTGCCATCAATACGCAGATGACACCCAACTTTATTCCCCTGTGACATCAGAACCAGGTGTGGTAGTGACTGATCTAAACCAGTGTCTGGAGGCAGACAGTTTCAAGGAAACAGGAATCTGCCTATAAAATATCTGGCAATAACAGTTTCTTTTAAAAGTGGGCTCATTTTTAAATGATAATTATTCTGATTTAATTCAATTTTATTTTAAAATAGGCCCAATTTGAAATGTCCAGTACAAAGATGCTATCATTTAAAGCATTTCAAATATCTGTACAGATCTGTTTAACACCTTTAATATTAAATTCATCATTAAATAAAAGTCACTTTACGGGTACTAAGTATAAGCTCATTATTTCTAATATGATAGATTTTGAAAAAAGTAATTCAATTAAACATTCAGTTCTGACCTCAGATAACATTCATATCTTTCCAATGCCTAGCAACCACATTATATTCAATCTAACACAGCTTTAAAATAAATGTTACACTAGTATATACACATTTTAGTTTACGGGCAGCAATTTTCTTGTTAATCTAATATTTTGCCTACATTTGTTTTACAGCAGACAGAAAATGGGGAGAACCAGTCATTAATAGCATGCAACAAGTGCAAGAGAATAAGCATGGTGTTATTAAGGGAAGCAGAAGGCATTGAACAAACATGGACAAAACAAAATGCAAGAATAAATCACTCAGTGTACAATGGAGTCACAAAATGTTAAAATACAGAGAGGCTCACTGGGGAAAGAAAAGGAAGCAGTACACATATGTTTGCCTGAAAAACACTTAAAGGCCTCTTCAGAGGGAGAGATTGTTATCTATACAGTATGTGAACAGCATGTTAAAGAGTTAGAAGGCTGTCAGAAAAATGCTAACTGTAAAAAATATATAATATTATATGACATCATTCCAATGGAGTGAAAGCTTGACTGTCTCAGCCCTCTGCTTGTTTGGAAATGGGGAAGGAGAGGGAGCTGGAGGCCCCTCCCAACTCAGCACACTAGTGCAAGACGCAGCCACAATGAAGCCACTCATGGTCCTGGGGAGAAATTTATACCAGACAGAGGCTTTTCACAGGCTTTCAGCTCTAGAGAATGAGGAGAGGGCCCTATGAGTGCTGCTGGCAGCACTATCCAGCTACATGACCACCCCCGTCTGGCCCTTCCGCACACCAGCTAATGATTGGAGTCTGAAGTCCTGGGGACAGAGAGTGCATACTGCATTTTTGGTACAGATTCAGCAAGCACCACTTTGGAGGACACTTCCCATGGAGACATAAAACCTTATGCAAAGGGACTGATCCTGTACTATAATGTCAATTTTTGATCCTCTGACTTGACTGGAAACAGGATCAAGCCTTTGTCCACCACCTGACCCCTATGGATGCTGCCCACGCATGCACTGCCGCCACCCACAGCACTCCACTGACTCTCAGGCTATGCCTACCCAAAGCCAGCGTGTGAAAGCTCAGTTTGTGTATTCATACTCATGCAAGTTCTCACTGAGCTAGCACACTAAAAATGGTGGTGGAGCTGTCGTAACTTGGCAGCAGCGAGCAATAGCACAGGTTAGCTGCCCTGAGCACAGATGCCCTAGGACCCCACAGGGCAATTAGGCATTCACTACTGCCTATACTACCCTAATACTTTGAGCATGCTAGCTCAATGAGAGCTAGCACCAGTATGCTTAGGTGTCCTGGAATCACACCCCTAGCTCCAAAGGTAGACATAGCCTCAGAGTCAAAAATTGGCCCGTAGTGTCTGTGGTGTTGTACAATTCACTGCAGGTTTCTGCAGCTTGTAATACTGTTTTGTCCATGTCATAACCAAATGGTCTTGTAACACAGGAACAGAAGGAAAGCCACTTTGTAGCACCAGCCTATACAATAAGGATGAGTAAGTATTCATAAAACAAGACTTAATTTTAAAAAAGAAAACTTTCACAAACCTATTCTGTAAAAGAAGACATGCAGGAAAACTAGAATCTTCGTTAAAGCCCCCATTCTCACTTTTTTGTCATTGAAGTATACAACATCATTAATTCCGAAATATAAAGATTTATGTCTACTTGATTTATGTAGATACAACTAAACAATAAGGCTTTCAGCAAAAGGTTACATTATGGATTCCTTCCTTCTTTTACTCCAAGGCTCTTCTTTACAGTGTCAGTAGAAGAATTACTCCATGTATCACCATCTGTGGTACTTTATCAACTGCGGGCAGGTACCTGCAGAGGACCATGCTTTAAGCCATTTTTCAAACAACTTGATATGATGGGTAATCTGCGTGGCATGTACAAAACATCTCCCCTCATTTTATCTTATAGCCATATGTTTTCCAAATGTCATTTGTTTACTAGAGAAACTTATTTCCATCAAAAAATGGTTCCCTTGACTTGCTAGCCAGATACAGAAAATGCCAGTCTTGGTTCATATGCCTAGCATTTCAGAAACTTCATTTTCTGCTTTTCCAACTTAACCTATAAAGCGACATATCATCTGTTGTCTAAACCAAGTAAATGAAAGGTATGAAAGTGTTCCATCATTCACACTAAACTCTGTACTTAACAGAAATCACGCTTTGTTTTCAAACTTTTTAGAAACATTAATCCCTATGCAATAACAATTTTGTACATGAAAATATAATCAATTTCATAAACCCCCACACATCCATAAAAGCTGCAAAGTATGCTAGTATAAGAAGTATATACATTTTAAAAGCAATGGGACCAATCCTGTCACTACTTTGCATGCAAAATGAGATTTTCCAGGATTGGGAAAATTGTTTTTAAAGGCCATAACACATTTTGTAGAACACATTGTGGCATCTCACTTGTGCCCTAACATGACATGTACATTTTTTGCATGTGAACAGTCCCAATTAAGTCAACAGGATTTACTCATGTATCTAATTTGTTGACAACTCACAAGATTTTAGCACAATTCTAACTGTTTTAAGTGTTTCTCTAAAAGTCCCAGGTCCCATTGTCAGGCTATGTCTACATTTAAAATGCTACAGTATCACAACTGAGGCTGCAACAATGTAGTGCTTCAATGTGCAGCACTACAGCAATGGGTAGTTAATCCACCTCCCAGAGAGGAAGTAGCTGGATTAAGTAAAATCTTCTCCCTTCCATTTAGCACTGTGTACCCTGAGTCCTGGGTCGCCTTAAGCTACATCCCTCAGGGATGTGGATTTTTATATCATACGTAAATTTTCAGTGTAGATCAGGCCTCAATTGATTATATGAGAATCATAGCTTCCCCCCTTCTAAATACACTTCTGACTTCCACGGTTACAGAGAAAAATTTGAAAATGTAACTTCTAAGAGCTCAAACACCAGAAGGTACATAACCCTCCAGCCCCCATTTTATTGTTTTTCTTTTAAATCATATTACTTTAAAGCCAGTCAAATGAGTTATCAAAGCCTGACTCATGCTTTTTATTTGGGATTGGCAATAATGAGGCAGTCATATGTGTAGTAGGGTGTTTCACTCTTTAAGGGTTGAGGCCAATCCTGCTTACCAAATAAGCCACATCTTTAAGGGTATGTCTACACAGCAAAGTTATTTCGAAATAATAGCTGTTATTTTGAAATAACTTTACTAGCATCTACACAACCAAACCGCTATTTCGAAATTAAATCAAAATAGCAGAGCGCTTATTTTGAAATTGGTAAACCTCATTCTACGAGGAATACCACCAATTTTGAAATTGCCAATTCAAAATAAGTGCTGTGTAGACACTTATTTCGATATAGGGGGGCCTCCAGCCCTTCCCAGGGTGCCCTGGTGGCCACTCTGGGGACAACCAGGAAAACTCTTCTCCTCCCCACCCTCCCCAGAGCCCTTAAAGGGGTAGAGTCCATTTGGCCACAGGGCCTGTGCCAGCTCCAGGCCTGCCAATGCAGAGCCAGCAGGCGCTGCCCCTGACCCAGTTGCCAGCATGGGCCAGTCAGCCGGTGCCAGCCAGCCCTCCACCGCTCCCCAGGAGCAGTCTGCAAGCTCTCAGGAGCCTGCCCGGGGCCGGAAAAGGTGGGCACCTTCCTGGTCCAGTGCGGAGATCATAGACCTCATTGAGGTTTGGAGGGATGCCTCCAACGTCCATGATCTCTGCACTAGACGGAGGAATGCAGCCGTCTACAGATGGATGGCTGACAGCCTGGCCACCAAAGGCCGCATGCGCACCCAAGAGCAGTTGCACATGAAAATTAAGAGGCTGCAGCAGGCCTATGCCAGGGCCACAGGGGGCAGCTCCCAACCAGGGGCAGACCCAGACCCCTGCACCTATTATGATGCTCTGGACCGCATCCTAGGGGGCTGGATGGTCTGTGCCCCCAGGTGGTCATTGACCCTGGGGCAGAGGGCTCTGCCCATGACACTGAGGAGGAGGAGGAGGAGAAGGATGGCCAGGAGCCACAGGAGCCTGGAGAGAGCATGCCGTGCACCCAGGACCCCCAAGCCGTCCCAGCAAGCCTGTTGCCAGTGTCATCCAAGGCCGAGGAGGCAACAATATATGAGTGCCATGACTGTTCCCTTATGCGGGGGAGGGGGAGGAGAGGGAGACCAAGGATCACGCAGCAGCCTGTGCATCTGCCATGCCACCCCTGGGTATGTGGCCCCAGCTGGCTGCCACACAGGGGCCTTGGCCTGTTACCCACATGCGTGTATGTATGAAGGCACATTACGTGCTTCTGACCCCGGGGTGGGACACTGCACGATGCCCTCCCTCCACAAGGCCCCTCTACACAGAGGCAGGGGACATCTCCTTCTCCACCCCCCGCACTATATATGGCACGGGGGCATGGGTGCAGTCTGGGCCAGCTCCCACTCCCAGGGATAGCAGGACACAACGAACATGGACTGTGTGCAAGCACATCAGCTCCGATGGTGCGGAGACCTGCCGTCCTCACTGTGCAGAGGGGGCTAGACTTCACCCACTGTGTCCCCAGGGATAACTGACCACCTCTCTTGTTTCTCCACAGCTGCAGCAGCTGTGAATGCAAGGCACACCACCCCGCCCAGGATAGCCTCCCGCAGGGCCTCCTGGATATGGACAGCCCCCGATGGGCCTCCCAGCTGGCAGCCTGCCCGGCAGGAAAGCCTCCCCCTTCCTCTCACACAAATTATGCAGCACACACGTGTGGAATATTCCGCTCGGATAGGTCCAGGTGGGTGAGGAGGCATCTAAAACGGGCCTTCAACCAGCCGAACGCCCCCTCCACCACGATGCAGGCCCTGCTGAGCTTGGCATTAAAGGCTGTTGGGAAGGGTCCGGGGGGGTCCCTGTAAGCACAGGCCTCAGCCTCAGGCAGCAGCCACACAAGGTAATATTATGGATAATAAGCAGGAATAACTGGAAGTGCTAAT
The DNA here is from genome assembly GCA_032595735.1 of Pelochelys cantorii. NCBI lineage: Eukaryota > Metazoa > Chordata > Testudines > Trionychidae > Pelochelys > Pelochelys cantorii. The sequence continues at coordinate 27,856,465 of CM064335.1, forward strand.
AAATAAGTACAATTATGACATTGTTGGCATCACAGAAACTTGGTGGGATAATACACATGATTGGAATGTTTGTATGGAAGGGTACAGCTTGCTCAGGAAGGATAGACAGGGAAAAAAGGGAGGAGGTGTTGCCTTATATATTAAAAATGAACACACCTGGAGTGAGGTGGAGATGGATATAGGAGACAGAAGTGTTGAGAGTCTCTGGGTTAGGCTAAAAGGGGTTAAAAACAAGGGTGATGTCATGCTAGGAGTCTCTGACAGGCCACTTACCCAGGTGGAAAAAGTGGATGAGGCTTTTTTTAAACAACTAAAAATATCATCCAAAGCCCAAGATTTGGTGGTGATGGGGGACTTCAACCATCCAGACATCTGTTGGGAAAATAACACAGCGGGGCACAGACTATCCAATACGTTCTTGGACTGCATTGGAGACAACTTTTTATTTCAGAAGGTTGAAAAAGCTACTGGGAGGGGGGAAGCTGTTCTAGATTTGATCCTAACAAATAGGGAGGAACAGGTTGAGAATTTGAAAGTGGAAGGCAGGCTTGGGTGAAAGTGATCATGAAATCATATAGTTCACAATTGTAAGGAAGGGTAGAAGGGAGAACAGCAAAATAGAGACAATGGATTTCAGGAAGGCGGATTTTGGTAAGCTCAGAGAGCTGATAGGTAAGGTCCCATGGGAATCAAGACTAAGGGGAGTTGGCAGTTTTTCAAAGGGACATTATTAAGGGCCCAAAAGCAAGCTATTCTGCTGCATTGGAAAGATAGAAAATATGGCAAAAGACCACCTTGGCTTAACCACGACATCTTGCCTGATCTAAAAATAAAAAAGGAGTCATATAAAAAATGGAAAGCAGGACAAATTACAAAGGATGAATATAAGCAAACAACACAGGAATGCAGGGGGAAGATTAGAAAGGCAAAGGCACAAAATGAGCTCAAACTAGCTACGGGAATAAATGGAAACAAGAAGACTTTTTATAAATACATTAGAAGCAAGAGGAAGACCAAGGACAGGGTAGGCCCACTGGTCAGTGAGGAGGGAGAAACAGTAACAGGAAATTTGGAAATGGCAGAGATATTTAATGACTTCTTTGTCATCACCGAGAAGTCTGAAGGAATGCCTAACATAGTGAATGCTACTGGGAAGGGGGTAGGTTTAGAAGATAAAATAAAAAAAGAACAAGTTAAAAATCACCTAGAAAAGTTAGATGCCTGTAAGTCACCAGGGCCTGATGAAATGCATCCTAGAATACTCAAGGAGCTGATAGAGGAGGTATCTGAGCCTCTAACTATCATTTTTGGAAAATCATGGGAGACAGGAGAGATTCCAGAAGACTGGCAAAGGGCAAATATAGTGCCCATCTATAAAAAGGGAAATAAGAACAACCCAGGAAACTACAGACCAATTAGTTTAACTTCTGTGCCAGAGAAGATGATGGAGCAAGTAATTAAGGAAATCATCTGTAAACACTTGGAAGGTGGCAAGGTGATAGGGAACAGCCAGCATGGATTTGTAAAGAACAAATCATGTCAAACCAATCTGATAGCTTTCTTTGAGAGGATAACGAGTCTCAAGGAGACTCAAGGAGATAAGGGAGAAGCGGTGGATGTGATATACCTAGACTTTAGTGAGGCGTTTGATATGGTCTCGCATGATATTCTTATCAATAAACTAGGCAAATACAACTTCGATGGGGCTACTATAAGGTGGGTGCATAACTGGCTGGATAACCATACTCAGAGAGTAGTTATTAATGGTTCACAATCCTGCTGGAAAGGTATAACAAGTGGGGTTCCGCAGGGGTCTGTTTTGGGACCGGCTCTCTTCAATATCTTCATCAACGATTTAGATATTGGCATAGAAAGTACGCTTATTAAGTTTGCAGATGATACCAAGGTGGGAGGGGTTGTGACTAATCTGGAGGATAGGGTCATAATTCAAAATGATCTGGACAAATTGGAGAAATGGTCTGAGACAAATGCGAAGTGCTCTACTTAGGAAGGAACAATCAATTTCACACATACAGAATGGGAAGTGACTGTCTAGGAAGGAGTACGGCAGAACGGGATCTAGGGGTTATAGTGGACCACAAGCTGAATATGAGGCAGCAGTGTGATGCTGTTGCAAAAAAAGCAAACATGATTCTGGGATGCATTAACAGGTGTGTTGTGAGTAAGACACGAGAAGTCATTCTTCCGCTCTACTCTGTGCTGGTTAGGCCTCAGTTGGAGTATTGTGTCCAGTTGTGGGCACCGCATTTCAAGAAAGATGTGGAGAAATTGGAGAGGGTCCAGAGAAGAGCAACAAGAATGATTAAAGGTCTAGAGAACATGACCTATGAAGGAAGGCTGAAAGAATTGGGTTTGTTTAGTTTAGAAAAGAGAAGATTGAAGGGGGACTTGATAGCAGTTTTCAGGTATCTAAAAGGGTGTCATAAGGAGGAGGGAGAAAACTTGTTCATCTTGGCCTCTGAGGATAGAACAAGATGCAATGGGCTTAAACTGCAACAAAGGAGGTTTAGGTTGGACATTAGGAAAAAGTTCCTAACTGTCAGGGTAGACAAACACTGGAATAAATTGCCCAGGGAGGTTGTGGAATCCCCATCTCTGGAGATATTTAAGAGTAAGTTAGATAAATGTCTATCAGGGATGGTCTAGACAGTATTTGGTCCTGCCATGAGGGCAGGGGACTGGACTCGATGACCTCTCGAGGTCCCTTCCAGTCCTAGTATTCTATGATTCTATTCTATGATTCTATTCCTGACCTGATGCCCTGCTGGAACTGGTTTCAGCTGCCCTTAAATGTGATTCAGCGTCCAATCAGTGTGGACCCGCTATTTCGAAATAGCAGAACGCTATTTTGAAATGCATTTTGTGTGTAGACACGTTATTTAGAAATATCTTATTTCGAATTAACTATTTTGAAATAAGATATTTTGAAATAACGCTGTAGTGTAGACATACCCAAAGAGACCAGAATGACCTGTATAAAGCAGCAGGAAACTGCTACAAAGGAGGAAGGAAGACAGTGAAAGTCTCCCACAGGGAAAATCCTAAACCCATGGGTGTTAATTCTGGCAAGGAGGCCTGGGAAAGACCCTATTCAAGCACAGGAGATACTGCAAAGGTGCTAGGCAGGAAGATCTCAAAGGAGCTAGAGAAACTTTGTGTTGTGTAGATTTAGGGCAGTACTTTATTGGGATTTTGAGTTTTGTTTGCCATTTATTTTATACTAATAAACCCGGTCCCCAAAGTGGTATATTTTTGGCCAAGGAAAATCCTGGATGAAGTTTTATTTGAACACTCCAATAAGGTAAACTGAGGCAAGCTCTCTGTAATATGACCTTAGGTCAGGAGGGAGAGCTCAGAAGTTACTTGCCTAGTAAAAATATGGAAATGTAGAACTGGAAGAGTCCTCAGTAGGTCATCTAGTATAGACCTTTTCACTGAAGCAGGATTAAGTATTATCTAGACCAATGGTTCTCAAACTTTTGGGCCTGCAGCCCACCCTGCTTAATGCAGACCTTTCCATGGACCACCAGACAACCACACATGATAACAAAATGGATGCAGGAGGTGAGTGCAAGGTCTGGCTGGGAAGTAAGGTGCAGGAGTGGGCTGAGGGTGGGAGATTAGCTTCAGGAGCGGGCTGAGGGTGGGGGTCTCAGCGAGAGGAGGGTGTGTGTGATGGGTATGGGGTATGAGGTCTGGGCATGACAGGGATGGAGGATACTTACCTGTCTCCATGCCTCTCACCACTCCTAGGCACTGCCCTCCGCAGCTCCCATTGGCTCTGATTCCGGTCAATGGGAGCAGGGGAGAAAGATTCTAGGTGTACGGTTTCCTGCACTGCCACTACCTCTGCCAACCTTGCAGGAGGAGCCGCAGAGCTGGAATGCCAGTACCGGTTCCTTGCTGAAGGGGCGAGTGGAGGATGGCCCACCTGCAAGATAGTTGTGGACCACTAGTGATCCGTGGACCACACTTTGAGAACCACTGATATAGACCAGAGTTTCTCAACTTTTTTGGTATCAGGGACTGGCTTGCTGTCTTCCTAAACTGTATTAGGGAGATCACAGGGACTGGTGCTAGATCACAGCTCAATAGTTGAGAAATACTGAGCTACACCATCTGTGACAGATGTTTGATTGAAAGGTTTTAAGAATGAGTTAGACAGAGATTCCAAACCCTTCCCAGGTAATTTGTTCCAGTGCTTAACTACTCTCACAATTAGGAAGATTTTATTAGCGTTTAATCTAAATCTCCCTTGCTGCGACTTAAGTCCATTAGTTCTTGTCCTGTCATTGGTTAAGGAGAATAATTCATCAGTCATCTCTTTATAACAACCTTTTGCATATTTGATGACTTATAAAGACTAAACAAATCCCATTTTTTCAATCTTCCCTCGTAGGTCATGTTTTCTTGATCTTTTATCATTTTCATTGCTTTCCCTTGGGACTTTTCCCATATTTTCTTCATCTTTCCTGATGTGTGGTGCCCAAAACCGCACACAATACTCCAACTGAGGTCTTATCCATGCTGAGTAGAGTGGATCAATTACTTCCCAGTTCTTGCTTACAATACTCCTGCTAATACATCCCAGAGTGATTTTTGTAACCGTGTTACACTATTGGCTCATATTTAGCTTGTGATCCACCAAAACCACCAGATCCTTTTCTGCAATATGCCTTCCCAGGCAATTGTTTCCCATTTTGTATTCATGCAAATACAAATATTGAATATTCCTTCTGAAGTTAATACTTTGCATTTGTCTTTCATCCCATATAATTCAGGCTACAGTTTGTCAAGATAATTTTGAATTCTAATCCCGTCCTCCCAAGTGCTTGCAACCTTTCCCAGCTTGGTGTCATCTGCAAACTTTATGGGTGCGTCTAGACTGGCAAGATTTTGCGCAAAAGCGGTTGCTTTTGCGCAAAAACTTGCCGCCTGTCTACACTGGCCACGAGCATTTGCGCAAGAACACTGACTTTGTAATGTACAAAATCAGTGCTTCTTGCGCAAATACTTTGATGCTCCCACTCAGGCATAAGCCCTCTTGCGCAAGAATACTTGCACAAGAGGGCCAGTGTAGACAGGAACGTTAATTTCTTGTGCAAGAAAGCCCGATGGCTAAAATGGACATCAGAGCTTTCTTGCGCAAGAGAGCGTCTATACTGGGCACGGATGCTTTTGCGCAAAAGCAAGTCTTTTGTGCAAAGGCACATGCCAGTATAGACACTCTCTTGCGCAAATACTTTTAACAGAAAAACTTTTCCGTTAAAAGTATTTGCGCAAAATCATGCCAGTCTAGACGCAGCCTATATGTGTGTACTCTATGCCATTGTCCAAATCACTTATGAAAATGCTGACTAGAGACAAACCCAGGACAGTTCCCTGTGGTATCCCACTCGATATGATCCTCCGGCTTGATTGTGAACCATTGATTACTACTCTCTGAGTACAGTTTTCCAACCAGTTGTATGCTCGCCTTATAGTAAATTCATCGAAGGCGTAAGCTATACTTCTCTAACTTTTTTATGAGATGGTCATGAGAGACAATATCAAAAACCTTTCTAAAAATCAAGATATGTCATGTCTACAGCTTTCTCCCACCCACCCTCCAAATGCACAAGGACTGTTATCTTGTCAGTGAAGGATATTAGGTTGGTTTGGATGATTTGTTCTTGACAAATCCATATTGACTGTTAACTATCTTATTTCCTTTGAAGTGCTTACAAGTTGATTGATTCTTTGCTCCATTATCATTCCAAGTACCAAAGTGAAGCTGACCTGTCTATAATTCCTAAGGTGTCTTTATTTCCCATTTTCCAGTCCTCTGGTGTATCTCTAATCATCCAAGAGTTCTCAAAGTTAATTGCTTATGGCTCAGAGACCTCTCCAACCAGTTCCTTATATGTTCTAGGATGTATTTCATCAGACTCTGCCAACCTGAAGACATCTAACTTGTTCTTTTCCCATTTTAGCCTCAGATCCTATTCCATTTACATTGATGTTCACTCTGTTCATTTTCCTCTCACTGCTTTTTTGGGGGGGGGGGGCGGGAAGGGGTGGTGGTGAAAACAAACCAAAAGGACATTTAACACTTTGGCTAAGGCTGTGTTTTTTAGCTTCCAGGAGTAGCCGAGTTAGTCTGTTACAGGAAAAAAACAACAAATGGTCTGGTAGCACTTTATAGTTTTTCTCTGCTTGTTGTGTAGTAGACCTATCCTGTCCTTGGTCTTTGGCTGCTGACTGTATACACTACTACGTATGTCAGTAGAACTTGCACCACTCGGGGGGATGAGTAAGCTACGCTCCTGAGTGACATAAGTTACACTGTGGTGTAGACAGTGCTGTATCCTGCCACTCAAATAGCTTCTGCTGCTTGTTGAGGGTGGATTAGTTAAGTCAATGGAAGAGCTATTAGCCACACTAGAGAGCTCACAGCAGCACAAATGCATCAATGCAATTGTGCTGTTTCAGGGTCTCTAGTGTAGCCACAGCCTTCCTCTTGCTTCACCTGTATTTGCAAAATGCTTTCTTGTGCCTTGGCCTTTCTAATTTTGTTCCTACACTTTTTTTTAATGTTGATCCTTTGTAATTTGACCTAATTCCCACTTTTTTCTGAGTGTTTTCTGACTTTCAAGTCATTGAAGATCTGGTTAAGCCAGCATGACCTCATATCTTTTCTATGCATTAGTTTGCTCTTTTGCTCTTAATAATGTCTCATTTAAAAAACTGCCAATTCTTTTTACTCTGACACTCGGTTCCCATGGGATCTTATCCACCAATTCCATGAATTTGCAAAAGTCTGTGCTTCTTGAAATCCATTGTCTTTATTCTGCTATTATTCCTCCTACCAAATCCTAGACTCATGAATTTTCAACAAGATGCCTTCCATCTTCAAATTTTCAACCAGTTCTTCCCTGTTTGTCAGAACCAAATCCAGAATAGCATCTCCTCTAGTTGCTTTCTCCATTTCTTGTAATAAAAAGTTGTCTCCAATGCATTCCTGTGCCCTGCTGTGTTATTTCCCCCTCAAATGTCTGAGTAGTTGACATCCCCTATCACCACTAAGTCCTGTATTTTAGACAATTTTGTTAGTTATTTATTAAAAAGCCTCAGCCACCTCTTTTTCCCAATTAGGTTGTCTGTAGAAGACATTTACCATGGCATCACCCTGGCTCTTTAACCCTTTGATTCTTCTTTTCAACAGATCTGCCTCCTTCTTCTATCTCAACCTCAGTGGAAGTATTTACATCTCTGATATCTGGAGCAACACCTCCTCCCTCCCATCCTTCCTGAAGGCTGTACTGTGACTGGGTGTGGTCATAGAAGACCCCTTGGGGGTACTTCCCAGGGTGCTTACAAGGCCACTGACATGCGCCTTCCTGCTCTCTGGGGCTTCTCACCACTCTTTCCTGCTGGGCCAGCTCCCTGGTCTCCCCCAGCCAAGGACCAGAACTGAGATCACTGCCCTCTCGAGAAGCAATACAGACACTGAAACTCTTCAGGTCCAAGGAAAATGCAGTTTGGGGCCCAGCTTCCTGGGATACCACTCCCTCAAATGGGATCAGAACAACAAATGAATTATTTAGGTAAGCCCCCTTTAACAATGAAAGGGAGAATATACACACTGGTTGCTCCCCTCAGGTAACAATTATTTACACTGGGCTTGATCGTAAATAAAAGTGATTTTATTAAGTACAAGCAATAGGATTTAAGTGGTAATAAGTGAAAACAGGGAGAGCAAAGTAGATTACAAACTTAAAACAACAGAAAACGCTTAGATAACTCTAACACTAAAACCTCATACAAGCTTATTACAAACTCACCCTAAAACTGTTCCTTTTCCAGCTAAACCTTCAAAACCAGAGCAGCTCCTCACCCTGGGGTCTTTGGTTCATTCCCTTGGGTATACCATGCCAGCCAGCCAGCCAAAGGCAAAGACCTGCTACTTTCCTATTGTTTTTAAAAGATTCCACTTTGGGCAGGAATTCTGTTTCTACATTCCACCCTTCCATTGCTTGGTCAACTCCTATCAGTTGGGATGGACATGTGTCTTCCTCAGACCTCCCACTGCTAAGACTTAGAGAACAAAGGAGAGTGTTTACAGTTGGTCATCTAGACATTGAGGGTAACACCCTGATGGCTTTCATTTGCACATTTAAAACCATAAATCATTCCATACTCTATATATCTAACTTTACATACATACATATAAGAATGATACATACACCAAAATAAGATATACAGATCCAGTGGATTAAGACATGAAGATTGATTGGTTACATGAGATAATTGGTCCAAAGCACCTTTGAGTTAGGCATATCTGTGTCTAAGTCCATTTTCTAAAGCACGGGGGAGGAAGGGGAGCATCTATCATATGTATCTTCCTGAAAAACTGTACCTTCTATACCAATATTCCAGTCATGTGAATTATCTCACCAAGTTTCTGTGATGCCAATTATGTCATACTTGTGATTATTCACTAGTATTTCTAATTCTTCCTGCTTATTCCCCATACTTCTTGCATTAGTATACAGACATCTTAGGTGCCTAGTAGAGTTCCTCTCTGTAGTCCTTCATCTTTCCTTTGCCTCTGCTTGCTCATATTTCCTTCAGATTTTGACCCTTCACCTAAGGTATGTCTAGACTACATGCCTCTGCCGACAGAGGCATGTAAACTAGGCTATCCGACATCGTCAAAGAAGCCGGGATTTAAATATCCCCGGCTTCATTAAAATAAACATGGCCGCCGCGCTGTGCCAGCTCAGCTGATTGTCGGTACAGCACAAGAGTCAGGACGCGGATTGGTCAACAGGGGAAGCCTTTTTGCACAAGATCCTTATGCCTCTCTGGGACAGGCATAAGGATCTTACACAAAAAGGGGGGTTGCACAAAACAGCCATGGCCACACTGCTTGTTTTAGCACAAAACCCCCTAGCGCAAAAATGGAATGAAAGAGAGTATGCAAATGAAGCGTGAGAAAATACTAATCTGTGCTTCATTTGCATTGCCTCTTGTGGAAAAAATCATAGTGTAGACAAAACCTTAGGGTATGTCTACACTACAGTGTTATTTCGAAATATCTTAATTCGAAATAACGCGTCTACACACAAAATGCAATTCGAAATAGCTTTTTGCTAAATCGAAATAGCACATCCACACTGATTGGATGCTGAATCGCATCTGAGGCCAGATGAAACCAGTTCTGGCAGGGCATCAGGTCAGTAGTTGCTTTGTGTGGCTGCTGTCTGAGGCTATCTGAGGCTTGTGCTTAAAGGGACCCCCCTGGACAGCAGGTTCTCAGCTTTCCCTGCTTGCTTGCCTACCTCCCTGAGGGACAGCAAAGCATTTTTCTCTCTGCCTGCTTGGTTGCCCTCACTCGGGACACCACAGTACTCGGCACTATGGAGCCAGAGCCACACCTGGGCACCCTGGTGCTTCTTTTGGATGTTTTGCTGCAAGCCTGGCAGCAAGTGCTGGAGACTGCCTGGAACCATCTGCAGCATCCCAACCCTCAGGTCCTCTTCTGGACCCCCCTGGGGGCCATGGAGGAGCAGCACCTGGATGCCAGCGTGCCCTGCCATATCTGGCACCTGGACACCAGCAGCGACTAGTGGGACCACATCATCCTGGAGCGCTGGGGAGACCAACAGTGGACCCAGAACTTCAGGATGAAGGAGGACACCTTCCTCGAGCTCTGTGAGTGGTTCGCTCCTGCTCTGCAGCGATGGGACATGCACATGAGGCCCGCCATTCCCCTCCACAAGCATGTGGCCATCGCCCTCTGGAAGCTCTCCACACTGGATAGCTACCGATCCGTCGGCAACCAGTTCGGCGTGAGGAAATCCACCGTTGGAGCAGTGCTCATCCAGGTATGGCAGTCTCCAGCCATTGTGCCGGGGGGAGGGTGTCAAGGAGTGGATGGGCTGCCCCAGGGAAAAGGGGGATGGGCGTGCAAGTCCCCTCCATGGGAGGGTTTGTTCTGTCCCAGCCGCACTTCAGACTGCCCGCGGTGGCCAGGATTGCGGGGGGTGGGGGGAGGGTGTTGCTCCTGGGGAGTGGGGGCACAGGGCAGTGGTGGGGAAGGAACACTCTTGGCCACCCTGGCACCCCAGTGACTCTCGGTTTTGTGTGTCTCTCTGCAGGTGGTCAAGGCTATCAATAGAGTGCTCCTCCACAGAGTCGTCCGTCTCATGGATTTGGACGCGGTCATCGAGGGTTTTGGCGCCCTGGGCTTCCCCAACTGCGGGGGGGCAATCAATGGGACGCACATCCCCATCTGTGCCCCAGAACACCAGGCCTCCCTCTACATTAACCAGAAGGGGTACTTCTCAGTCATCCTGCAGGCCGTGTCTGACCACTGGGGCTGCTTCCTGGACATCAACGTGGGCTGGTTCGGCAAAGCACACGATGAGCGGGTTTACTGCAACTCCTCCGTGTGCTGCACGCTGGGACCTTCTTCCCTGACCGCCACATCAGGGTCGAGGACGTGGACATGTGTGCCTGGTGGGGGATGCGGCCTACTCGCTACAACCCTGGCTCATGAAGCCCTACACAGGACACCTCAACCCCTCCCAGCAGGCCTTTAATGCCAGGCTTAGCAGGGCCCACATTGTTGTGGAGGGGGCCTTCGGCCAGCTGAAGGCCCGATTTTGATGCCTCCTCACCTGCCTCGACCTCTCCGAAAGCAATATTCCGCACGTCATGGTGGCGTGCTGCACACTGTGTGAGAGGAAGGGGGAGGCTTTCCTGCCAGGCTGGATGGCAGAGGCCAACCACTTGGCTGGCCTGTACGCGCAGCCCCGCATGGCCGCCATCCGGGAGGCCCATTGGGGAGCTGTCCATATCCGGGAGGCCCTGCGGAAGAGCTTCCACATGGAAGAGGACTGAAGGCTCCATGGCATGCCCCACTGGGGCCTTGTGCTTTATTCCACCCTTATATCCTTCCAATTTCCCCTTCCTAGGCCCCCTTCCTGATGTCAAATAAAATACATGTATTTTCAAAAATATCAACTCTGTTTATTTAACAAAACTGGGGGTGGTATGAAACTCTGGGGAGACTGGGGAAAGGAGGCGGGAGATGGGAGGAGAGAGGGTGGGAGAGGGGAAGGAGAAAACTGGGAGGAGGGAGCTGGAAGGGTGAAGCAAGGGGAAGAAGGGGGAGGGGAAGCTCAGGGCTCAGGGGTGGGGGTCTCGCCAGGCCAACTGTCTCCCAGCACGGCAGGTGCGGGGGCCTAGGAGTCCCCAGTGGGATGGGGAGGAGGGTGTGGAGGTTGAGGTGGGGTGTGTGGAGATTAAGGAGAAGGGTGTGGAGGTTGAGGAGGGAGAGGTGGGAGGGGGAGAAGGAGTGGGAGGAGGAGCGGGAGCTGGGGAGGCAGCAGGCACTGGAACGGCACGAGGCAGTATGCTCTGCACCAGGGTCTGCAGATGGGCACAGATGGCACGACCCTGGGCAAGCTGCTCCTGCCAAAGCTCCAAATCTAGTTCCACCCAGCGGTCAAGGGTGCGGTGCAGGGCTCACAGTGCCCCCAGGTGCTGCTCTCGGTACCCCTGAAGTGTTCAGCTGGTCCTCCTGCAAAGCACTCGTGTGCGGGAGCATGTTCCAGGCGGGGTGATGCGCCCTGCATGTGCAGCTGGTGCAGCTGTGGAGAAAGAAGAGAAGTGGTTAGTTCTCCCTGGGGACACAGTGGGTGAAGCCCAGCCCTCCCCGCAAGGTGACGGTGACCGTGCCCTGCACCGTCAGAGCCCATGTGTTTGCACAGAGGCCATGTTCGGAATGTCTGGCTATCCCCGGGAGTGGGAGCTGCCCCGAGACCGCACCCATGCCCCTGTGCTGTGTATAGTGCGGCCGAGATAGGGGGGAGATGTCCCCTGCCCCTGTGTAGAGGGGGCTTGTGAAGGGAGGGCGTCCTGCTGTGTCCCGCCCCGGGGTCAGGAGCATGTCAGGTCTCTTCAAACACGCGGGTGGCTATCAGGCCACGGCCCCTGTGTGGCATGCAGCTGGAGCCACCTGCCCAGGGGTGGCACGGCACGTGCTCGCATGTGCACAGGTTGCTGCGTGATCCGTGGTAAGTAAGGCCCACGCGTGCGGTCCCTGGTTCCCCCCCCCCAGGAAGGGGACAGTGATGGCGCTTACATGGTATGGCCTCCCCAGACGACCCTGGTGACTCCACTGCTGGGACAGCTCGGGGGTCCGGACGGTGTGTCAGCCGACAGTCAGGGCAGTGTGTGTGTGTATGATACACCCAAGTCTTTTCTGCTGGGACACAAGGTCCCATCACAGCGGGCAGCCTAGGAAAGGCTGAAGGGCGCCCCGAGGAGATTTACAGGGAGAGCTTATTACATCTCAGATTTCAACTGCTAGGATACAGGATCCCTTCACAGTGGGCAGTCTAGGGAAGACTGAGAGATGCCCCACGGATCTGTCACCTGGGAGTGACACGATCCAAAATGCCCAAGCTCTTCCTATACCTGTCCCTTATGACCGGCTGAAGTTCTTTTAAATTGTGCTTGGTTCTGTTACAGCAACTGAAGGAGTCAGGTTAAAGCTTAAACAGTTACAGGTTTATTAAGGAGATTTATAAAGCATGTGCTTACAATGACTATTGCTCTATTTCTTAATTATTGACAAATATAGATCTTAAAAATGGTTACAAAGAAAAAAAAGATAGAAAATAGAAATAATGGTACCAAGTGACAGCTTAATCTTTAAAGAGCTCTAAGTCTATGTGTACACTTAAGACAAAGGACACATCCAGGTACAATATTTACCCCCTTCTGTGCCTCTCGACTCCAGCAGGTCAAGCCAGGGCTGGTCCCTCAATTCCTAGGAAAGACGAATACAAGGTGGGCGTCCCCATGGAACCTCGGGAGGCAATTACCTAACCCGACCAGCAGGCAGATGGTAGATTGACACTCAGAGTAAGTGTGCTGCTGGACCCATCTTTATACCCATAGGGGCTTGTATCCTCTTTCTTATCTAAGATGCCAAATTGTGTTGGTCTGTCTTTGTGACGCCAGTTCTTACAAGGGAGTTTCAACTTAATTTACACTTGCAAGAGAGATAACTAAATTGTGAGTACTAGACATTCTTTACTGGGCGGGAGATTCCTCCCCCCGCGGACAGTGTGTGTTCATATCAACATAGGTGCCAGCCAAGGCAGTTCTCGCAGCCTCGAGGTCAGCAATCGGCGTATCTCTGTTTACAGCCATCCATGGTCACAGCAGCCAGCATATCCAGGCCTGCTGTCAAGGCTTTCAAAGACTATGCTTCTTTTACTGCTCTGTGTGCCCTGTATGCTCCAGGCAAGCAAAAATGGATGTTACGGGGGGTGGTGGGGGTGGTGGTGGGGGTTTCCTGTCTGGCTACACGGCGTGGCACCATCCGGTCCCGGATTGCTGCCCCCCGGAGAGGCACAGACCATCCCACCCCCCAGGATGCAGTCCAGGGCCTCAAAATAGGGGCAGGTGTGTGCCCCTGTTGGGGAGCTGCCTCATGTGGCCCTGGCATATCCCTGCCGCAATTCTTTAATTTTCATGCACACCTGTTCTTGGGTGTGCATGTGGCCTTTTGTGGCCATGGTGGCAGCTATGTGGCTGTAGACAGCCGCGTTCCTCTGTCTAGTGCGGAGATCATGGACATTAGAGGCCTCCCCCCAAACCTTAATGAGGTCCATGATCTCTGCACTAGTCCAGGAAAGCGCCCACCTTCTCCGGCCCCTGTCTGGCTCCTGGAAGCTGGGGGACTGGGCAGTGGAGGGCTGGCTGGATCTGGCTGCCGGGCTCATATTGGGGCCACTGGGTCAGGGTCAGTGACTGCTGGCTCTGTGATGGCAGGCCTGTAGCTGGCACATGCAGTGTGGCCAGAGTCTACCCCTTTAAGGGCTCCAGGCCTGGGGAGAGGAGAGGAGTTTTCCTGGTTTGGCCCAGAGTGGCCACCAGGGCTCCCTGGGAAGGGCTGGAGGCCCCTTATTTCGAAATAAGCGTCTACACAGCGCTTATTTCGCATTAGCTATTTCGAATTTGGTGTTATTCCTCGTAGAATGAGGTTTAACTAATTCAAATTAAGTGCCCCGCTATTTCAAATTTATTTCAAAATAACGGTTTGCCTGTGTAGACGCTATTAAAGTTAATTCGAAATAACGGCTGTTATTTCAAATTAACTTTGATGTGTAGACATACCCTTAGAGTATTGTAGTCATTTTTTATCTGCTCAGGATCATACCTGGCAATAGAATTAGTGTACACATGGATGAGCAGACTGAGACAGCCATCAGAGAGACAGATGATCTTTGGAAACCCTGGCAGGCAACATACCTGTTTTATATTCTTATGGATGGTGGAGTGGGGGTGGAGCACTGCCTGCTTCCTGAAGTAACTGAGAGCTAAATTCTTCCCTGTGAAGGAGCAGCTTCCTCCATCCTTGGTGATGCTATTGTAGTCCTCTCTAGCTGGATTTCTCTCTCACACTTGGAGGTCTCCAGATACTTGTTTTTAATAAAGCCTTTGTTCAAGTCTCCAAATTCCAGTGGAAAAGTACAAAATTTAAGATGGATTCCCACACCAGGTGGCATGGTCACATGTCTTTGTAGGATCAACCATAGTCCAGGCTTACAAGAAAAACAAGATTATTCACAGATCATTGTCATGAGTACCAGGCCATTAAGTTCCTTGAGTACTACTAATGACTATCATTAGTATACAGAGATATATAAATAGGTTAATATTTTATATTTCTATCTTTAAATAAAGGAGTGATACATGTACTCAAATAGATTATACACATTTGGTGCATTACAAGCTTTCCCATGATAGGTTACACGCCACGCAAAAAGTATACTTTGCATAAAATATATTCGAGTTATGGAAATATGTTTATAAACATGAATGCCTAAAACATGGAGAAGCGATATCATTTGAAGTCAAAGGGAGTTTTGCCATTGACTTAACTGAGCACAGCATCAAACTTAGAGAGGACGGGGTACCCAAATTGATAGGGCTGCCAGGCAATGATTGGATTGATCTAGCCCCAATAACTGCTCGAATTAGAGAAGTGGAGCTCTAAATGTTTAATTTTATAGTCTCTTTGAATGAGAACAATCAATACCCAAAAGATCCATTTTAATTGGAATGTCACAAACGCCACTGCATTTTATTATAAGCTATAACAAATACTATAAATATTGCAGTGACTTCTACAGTTATAATATTGATTTCAGGCATACAGGAAGGTTCTTGAGTGCCTTAGAGTATAAAAAAAATCACAGATTTTTTTTAAAATTTCACTGTGAAATAGATATTTAATTTAGACTCCTGGGAGGCTGACAACAAGGAAGCATTAAGAAATAATTTTAGATGAATTCTCTTGTTCTTTTATTCATATGGAACCCTTCTGCCAGATGGAGCCAGCAGCATCCAGGGCTAGGTTCAATATCTAGGGGTTGCTCTCCATCCATTCAACACAGAACTGGCTCAAACCCCCACCCAGTAACCTGTGAAATTCAAGCACCACCCCTGGGTGCCTCTGGGAGGCAATGCTTTCCCACTCATATGCACAGAGTCCAAGCATAGAAAGGAATCTTTTCTAATAAAAGGGGAGAGAAGTAACGTGGCATTAATTTGGGAAAACACCAAAAACAGCATTCATCAACCAAACAGACGAGTAACAAGTAGGTTGGGCAATATCCTTCTCCTCTGAGGTGCTTAAATCCAGCAATGTAAATGTTCCCGTCACATGCCCAATCCTTCTCTGCACTCCCCCCCCCCCCACAGTTGCTGCCCTTGGTCAGAGTAGGCCCAGAGTTCAGAGGTGCATCTGCAGAGTTAAATTCCCATCTCAGGAGGGGAAGGTAAAGAGGCATCTTACTCACTCCGCTGGTTACTTGCCATCTGTCTACTTACTACTCTCTGCCACCACCCTGCTGGCCATTGGACACACTTCTCTGCCAGTGCTCTGCTTGCCACTCATTATCCCTCTCTAACACTGCCCTGCTGGCCACACATTGGGCCACTGCCATACTGCTGGCTGCGCAGTGCATCTCTCCACTGCTGCCCTGTTGACTCTCAGTCACCATCTGCTACCATCTACTTCTTGTTTGGGACTTCTGCCCATCACTCTCAAATGATTTCAGCTCCCAGGGGTTTCAACTCTTAGCAAGCAGGGTAGAAGAAACACAACTCCAACACAATTAACATAAGAAAAAAGGCCCCTAATGGTGCCTATTTAGCTTTGTTCTTCAAACAGTGAAGGGGAATAGGTCAAGCCAGTCCAGGCAGGGAGAGCCATTTAGCCTCCTGACCAGAATAACCTTCCCTCCTCTCTCTCTCTCTCTCTCTCTCTCAGAGCTCTGAAAGCCAAACCCCTGGATTAGCAAGATTCTTTCTTGTATTTGGAACAATTTAGCACAGTCCTACCTTTCTGTATTCCCACAAAATCATAGACATTGGTAACCATATTTTAGCTATCTCTGCAATTAATACAAACATAGCTAGAGTTGGGTCACAAATAAAATTGATTACAATGAGCATAATACCGCTCCATTTGCTGAATATCTAACAAATTTAAGCAAAATAGGAACAAAGTGTATTAACACCCAAGGTCTTTCCCCACTTTTAGCTAGCTGTAAGGGACACATTTCTTCAGATCCTGCTTACACACACAACTTTGTTTTTGGCATGTCTGCTACAACAACACATTATCACAAGACAATGTAAAAAGTATATCCCTATTTCATTCCTTTTTCTTTTATTTCATGCAACAGAGAATGAGTTAAAAGTCTTCAATATGTATATTCTGCATGGAATATAGAATACCTGATAATGTTGTGTAGTAGAAAGGACTTAGTAGCATGTATCTGGCATTACACAGTTAATCTCAAATGAGTCCCAATAAAAATTTTATACCACATTGTGTCATCATGTATTCTCCATTTGTTACAGAAAATCTATTTTAGCAATGTTTTAAGAATTCTAAAAATAGTCCCAATAAAATATTTATGCATTCTTCCTTCGGTAAAGCTAGGTGCCTCAGTTACCAGAAACCCAACTTAGGGCTTAGAGGTCAAAATAAAAACCTCTAAAATGACTTAAAATAGCTTTTCTATGCACAAAATGATCACAGATTTGAAGTCCAATATCTCAGGTTCACCCAGGTCTAGATACTACTCCTACAAAGGTCTCTTTGGGAAGCTACATCTCTCCTCTTCCCAAAGTGAACCACCACCAAAAGATACATAGGATCATGAGGCACATGATTAAAAACAGAACTAATGGCAGATGTGGTAACAGTGGTAGGATTTTAAAGCTCCTCACCTGAAGAATGCTGTAGCAGAGAGCTTTGTTGTCTGGAACTAGAATGTTTACTCATTAGCGATTAGTCAAATCTGATTATCTTGACTAATTATATGATTTTATTCATGGTTCCACATTTTACTTTAAAAAAACACTTAATTTTTACATATAAAAACAGTCATATCCATAGATCCATCTAGCCTAGTATCCTGTCTTCTGACAGTGACCCAGACAAGTGCTCCATACAGAAAGAATTGAACAGGTAATCATCAAGTGATCCATCTCCTGTAACCCATTAAGAAAATAAAGACATAGCACTTTTGCCAGTCATGTGTTCATGAATGTGGTATGTTAATATGTGGATCCTTGTATGCACTGATTCAGAATGTCAACATAAAAGACACCGAACCTGCAACTAGATTCACATGGGCAGCCCCTTGTGCCTATCTTGTGGCCCAATGAAGTTAGTTGTGCTTTCTTGGGCTGCAGGGGACTCTTTGTAATAGAGGATTCAAACAGCAGCAAAAACAAATTAAAAGACAGAAGTAAGCAAAAAATAAACAGGAAACAACAATACCAAGGAAACCTCTTGGACTCTCAGTTGGTCAACTGACTGGCATCCAGAAAGAACAGTACCTTCTACAGTAATGGTAGGAAGGGGGCTGGGAGAATCTAATTTTGTTGACTACAAGGCAAAGTGAAGTCACTGGGTCTTTTACCCTATTTTGCTAGTACCTGCACTTATTTGGACAATTCTGTAGTCTTGATCAAAGGCTTATAATTTACACTGGGCCTAATGCTTAGCAAAAGTAGGCCTCATGTAAATGGTTGGCCTATAAATCTGAGAACTCTTGCCAAAATCTATTTCTATGTCTGCAATGTTTTTGAGCTTAGTGTTTTCAAATGTTGCCAGTTCAGAAGTGAATTGAAATTCCGATGAATGGTGGGTATTATGACTTTCCATGATGGTGGTTGTTTTTTTGTTATTAAGCACCCATGTATCTACGAGGAAACATTTATGTTCAGCACTGAAAAATTCAAAAAGCTAGCACAGTTTTCTGAGTTAAGCAATGGGGGTTTTGAAATATGAATATGTAGTATGTGCAACCCAGAGGCACTAAAACCAATGACAAGGAAGAGTAAAGTCTGCTCTATAACCTTAACTGAGAGGCACATGGCTTTAGCTCCTAAGGTCGCAGGCTCAGTCCCAGCTGATGACTACCAGGGTCTATCAGCTTTATATATGGATGCATCCTTTTGGTTTAAGCTTTGAAAAATGCAAAGGTATCATTAAAAATATCTATAATAATAATAATAATAATAATATATACAGAACGGCAACAGGAGAACCCTTCAGTAATAAATAATGGCCATAAAAATATATTAAGAAATTGACTAAAAATACACTATACTTAAACTTCTGTTACCATACCACCATCACCTAGCTCTTCCAGTCATAGATCTCAACATGCTTTACAAAGGTGGTCAGCAGTGTTCCCTCTAAGCTGTGGGGCAGCACAGCTTCACCGGTGATTAATCAGCTCCACCCAGTCTGAGGCTCAGGGCTCCGTGCATGGAGCTGACTGACTGAGCAGGGCTGATTAAGCACCTGTGAAGCTGTGTTGCCATGCAGCTTAGAGGGAACACTGGTGGTCAGTATTGCTACCTCCATTTTGCATATGGGAAAACTAAGGCACGGGGAAGTAAATAGCCCAGCTGACCAATGGCAGAACCCAGGTCTCCTAAGTCTCAGTCCAGTGCTCTATCTAATAGGAAGCACTGGTTCCTACTCAATATTAACTCACTTCAGCTATGTTTACCAGAGCACTTCTGTTGGTAAAACTTTTGACAATTACGGGTGTGAAAAACACCCCTGACTAACACCTGTTTCACTGACAAAAGCGCTGGTATGGACAGCATTATGTTGGTGGTGGGAGATGCTCTCCAATTGACATATTTAGTGCTGCTCATTGAAGATGCTTTAATTATGCTGATGGGAGTGCTCTCTCCCACCGGCATAGAGTCTACCCAGGAGACCTTGATGCAGTGCAGCTTTAGAGTATGCAGAGTCTGTCACTGTGGAGTATACAGTACAGACACAGCCTTAGTACATAACAAAGCATACACACTTGATGAGTTTAGATATGCATATAGGCTGTTTTTTTGTTTTTAAATTTTCTTGAATGCTGCTGTCCATTTGCTAAATCCACCTGCATGTTTTAAAGTGGCTGTTTGTCAGTATGTAACCCTAGTCACCTGCTCGAGAAGGGAAGAAATCCAAGGTTCCAGTCAGACTTGCATGGTCAAAAATGGTTGGTGTATATGAGTTGTGTGGTGAACAGATCCAACAGTTCTGGAGAATTGCTACATTCTACCCAGACATCTGAGAGATGACTTCAAAGACTAGAGAAGGGGCATGTTGCCCTGGCACAAGTTAACATGCGTATTTTTGAGGCATCCTTAGACATTTTAATCCTGATTATTATTAAATAATATTATTATTTATCCACCTATACTTTAGTACAAGAAATGCAAGATGACACTATTTATTTTACTCAAGATCTTTACTGAAATCACTGTGGGTTAAATTTGCGCCTGTGCAGAGCAAAGAGCCAACATGGGACTTCAATGGCACATAGGTCTTTACCAGCTGCTTGCACAGTGCTGAATTTCATTCTGGGAATTTGACTATTGACTTCAATGAGAGGAGAATCAGGCCATTCAGAAAGGCTGGCACTTTTGTCTCTCCAGAAAACTGCACTCTGCTGTCAAGCCTCAGACAGAAATCGAAATCAGTGAATGCTCTTCTGATTATCTAATCTCTGTTCTCTACTGGCATTAATATTTAGTCAGAAATCACTGTCTTATGTATGTCATGGTAAGAAACTAGAGAGATACAACATGGTCATTAAGCCTTAAATTAATAGTGAAATTGTCCAGTTTAAAACAAGACCAATAGTTCTGACAGGAATGGAAAGCAAAGCTCATCATATGAAATCATTATGAACTAGACACACCGTGATTAATTTTTCAGTGCTATATATTATATCATTGGCTTCTTCATGCTTTAATCCCTGGTCTTTGAACCAGGAGATTAGATGAAAATTTGTTTAGCTATCTGTCAAATCTGTATGCATGAAGTGTTTAGTATTGAGAGCTACAGTACCTGTTGTTAACACTTCATTGCCTGCACACCCCATCAACAATATTAATGTAGTGATGCAGATCCTACTGGTAGGATTATCCAGTTTAAAAAGTAAAAAGATAATTCCATCTTTTGTTCTCTAAACACTGGTCAATACTGCAAATATATGTATTTAATTTTTCCCTAGAACAATTGTCATAATCAGGAGTGCTGATCAGACTAAGGGGTTAACTCAGGTGCCTAGCAAGGTATTGGGTAGTCAGCCAATAACAATGCATGTAGGAATTTCAAACTGGAAAAGAGGGGTTTTTCTCTCCCTTCTTTGTTTCAGAGTCAGAGCAGTTTCTCCCAGCTATTGAGGGAGATGGGAGACACTTCTCCCTCCAAAAATGGACTTCTTACAATGTGTAAGTAGAGAAAAGTTTAGATAGTCCATCACAGTTTATTGTTTTCCTTGTTTGGGGATTTGGAAATAATGTCTGAGCTTGCTAAGTGTTTTTTTCCCCTCTTTTGTAACTAAGTCTTATAGCCCAGGGGTTTTTCACTGAGTATCTATATCAAATGGTCGCTATTTTCTTTTCAATAGAAACACATTTCTTACCAAGGAAACCACAGTGACATACTTTTCTTGAGGTGACAGAAAGAAACATATGCATATTTGATTCCTAATTTTAGAAAGATGCTGCTAAGGCAAACTGCAGCCACAAATTGCGAAACTTCTGAACCACCATAAGCAGCAGCGGAAAGGGGCACTGCATCTTTAAAGGAAACAGATTAGCTTCATGGAGGGGCAAGTTGAAGAAACATCTGTAAAGACTGATAATAGATTCACTTCCTGAAATTCTGGTAGAATGAATACTGTGTAAGGCAGGAAATGAAGGCTGTTCATCTGAAAGAAAAAGAAAGAAAGAAAGAAAGAAATCTATCTATGGGAAACACAAAGTTGTCTAAAAATGGGCCAGATTCACTATTACTGGCACTGGAAGTATAAATGACACCTCTTTGCAACACAGAAGTGCCCTGCATTCCAGGATGCTTACCCACTGGCAGAAGGCTAGCAGTGTTACTTCTGCCATCTGTGGGATTTCTACTAGGAATTAGTACCTTGAGTTGATTATCTGGATACAAAGATGGGAAGTGATGAATCAGGGTATCCCCATCTGCCCTGGCTATGCGCCCTTCCCAGACACTGTCCTTCTCTCTTACTACAAATGAGATGCAGCTGGTTAGGGCTGTTGCATTACCTTTAACCTGGTAGACTTTTGCCTATCTAGATTCCATGTTTAGCCCACTATTTTATAATTAAAGTTTGTATTTTAGAAATAAGGTTTAGTCTTTAGTAAAATCTATTTCTGATAGGAATCATGGAAGAAATTCAGATCCAACAAAGATAATGAGAGTTTTGCCATTTTTTTCAGGGGGGCTGCATTTTATTTTATTCGTATTGAACAACACCTTGCGGCAGTAAGTAAAAATATTACTATCCACATATATTCTCTGCACAGAATCCTCTTTTCATTCTTGCTCAGGTGGAATTGCACAAATCTCAGAAGTTCTGGTTCACAATGGGTTTCATTCCCATGGGGCAAAGTGCCCTACTTCTTCACTCAGGAATTTGAGCAAATATTTATTGTTAATTATTATTTCTTCCTGAGAATTTGGTTCACATGGACTAAGTGCCCTTTGTGATTTGCTTCAAAGATGCAGATTCAAATAGAAAATGCAAACCAAATGTATCTCAATGTAGAGGTTATATAAGAAACCATACATTCTGGGTTTGAAGATAGGACTGAGGACCTGGGCACATTTTTAAGTAAACCTGTTCTGAATTTCAGATTTTCAATAAAACCCCATCAAAAGGCAAGTTTGGAAATCCCAAACCATTTTGGTTTGGGATTTCCTCATGCATGTATCAAAACAGCCATGCACTGTAAGCTCCTGCCACAAATTATTGTCCCCAAAAAGAGTAATTTTGGAAATGACATTTCACTGCCAAGCAAACCAGCTTTTCTGAGTTTGAGGCTTCTTTTGGCACAACCAGATAAAGCCAATAAAGGGTGACTGAGCTGCAGAAAAGTAGCCTTGATGCCCCCATTAACATTACTTGGGATTGAACTATACATCATGCTAATTATTGCTCCTATATTTCACCAGAAAGATGGATTTGTGACACATTGGATCACAAAAAAGTCCTCTTGGGGTTTACTCTTGGTGTGCTGATCAAGTCACTGATTCCCGCATTTCTGTCTTTTGGGGTTCCCCACCATCCTGTCTTGCTGGGCCACAATCTCTGGTCTCCCCTAGCCAAGGCACAGAGTTGAGGTAACTGTCCCCTTGCAGCTTCAGAGGGGTAAACTTAAAAAGCAACAAATAGTCTAGTGGCACCTTAAAGACTAACAAAACATATAAATGGTATCATGAGCTTTCATGGGCACAACCCACTTCTTCAGATGACAGGAGTCCCTCCGCAGAACAACATAGACATTGAACAAGCTCAGTTCTGGGAGGGTTCAGCTATAGGGCCATTGATAGCACTCAGGAAACCATCCCCTATTTCCCCAGCTTTACACAGCCACAACTTTTACCTTGTGTAGAAGTTTTACAGTGAAAGCCCATACATGTTCGCAGTGTAAATGGCTTGTCTGCAGGAGCACTCCCTTGTTGACAATGTGAACACCGCTAGAAGACAGTGAAAGTGTTTAGTCAGCAAAAGTGTTGGCAAACAGCATTTACACTGCCCAGCTATTAGCAACTCAGCCCTGCTGACATGGCCACGTCACTAAAAGCTATGTCGTGTATACAAAGCTTCCCTTCCCTGCCCCCCAGACCAGAAGAAAAGCTCTGCGTAAGCTCAAAAACTTGCCTCTCTCACCAACAGAGGCTGGTCCAATAAAATATATAACCAGGTTTCTCTGAGAATGGCACCTGCTGACCCTTTTGAGCACATGGACAGGCTCGACCAATCAGAGGACCAAGATGATACAATTTTACTTCAGCCATTTAATTTTTTTCACCATATAGCTAATCCCTGCTCAGAATTTAAATATCCAATGGAAATCTGCCTTCAGGTGTTCATGGAAAGCTAAATAGTGCACAAAACATTGTGCCCAACTTGAACAAGATTCATTGATGCATAAAATGTATTAGGGAATATGTTGTGCCCAATTCTCTGCACATATGTATCAAAAGAGCTACTCCAATTTACCTTGGCCTTGCATGTTTGTGGAGCCTCTGAACTTAAAGAAGCAAATTCCATTTTTTTTTTAATTTTGTATTTACTAACTTTTCCACTTCCTTTGTAAACTTGCTAAAGCACATGAGTAGACTACTCAATGAAGTTCAGTGGCAACACTCACAAGAAGCCATTCAGAAAAGCCTAAAACTTTCTTCTCAGTTTAGTTCACTCCATCTTTCTGTTATTAGATGAGAGACAATTTAAGATTTATTAAAAGAATTCTTAAGTCCATTGCCTTTATAGGGAAAACACAGCAGTGTCCATTATTCACTCTGGGTATGTCTACACTATGGGATATGGTCAAATTAAGATACGCAACTTCAGCTAAGTTAATTGCGTAGCTGGAGTCAAAGTACCTTAACTCGACTTTTGGCACTGTCCACACTGCAGGAAGTTGAAGGAAAAACACTCTTCCTTCGACTTTCCGTTCTCCTCATGGAAGTAAGACTACTAGCATCGACCAAAGTGCCCCTCTCAGTTCAAATTAGACCTGCTAATTCAAACCCTGGAAGATCGACAGCGGCAGCTTCGATCTTCTCTGTAGCATAGACGTACCCTCTAAGCTTACCTGTCAGAGTCTCTACTCAGCCAGACAGGGGAGTTAGGGATGTAAGGCTTCCCCTTGCTCTTCATATTATGATCAACTATGGTGGGAAGTGGATGAGGAGCTATTCACCAGAAATGTCCATCCAGTAAGTACAGAGAGGAACTCTCCCTACTCATAAGACAGAACAGCTGGTTCGGTGCATGGTGCAGACTAAGGGTGTGTAGTATGGAAGGAAGTGTTTAAGGAAGTCATGCAGCC
This sequence comes from Pelochelys cantorii, assembly GCA_032595735.1. Classification (NCBI taxonomy): domain Eukaryota; kingdom Metazoa; phylum Chordata; order Testudines; family Trionychidae; genus Pelochelys; species Pelochelys cantorii. The sequence continues at coordinate 27,880,957 of CM064335.1, forward strand.
TGTGTAGGGCTTTTCATTGAATTAGTATGCTTTACTCTGGCTGGTTGTTGCCACCTATGTCTGCTACATAAAAACTCAGTGAGTGCCAGTCAGTGTTTCTTGACATAATGGCAGCCTGGCTCCTTACCTGCTAGGTGCTGTGTTGTGTTCTCTGAATACAGCCTGATGCTGCTTCAGCTGAATCTGTGTGTGTTGGGCGCGTTGTCTCGTTCCATGGCAAAATATGACTCAGAGTCACTCTTGGCTCTCTCTGCAGTGCCAGATTTATGTACAAGCTAAGTAAACTACAGTTTAGGGCCTCAGATTAGGAGGGGCCTCTAAATATAAAAAAATTACTAGTTGTAGTTGCATCCTTGCCTATGTCCTTTTATATATGCAAATATAAAACTTTATTATTTCTATTTTCATTGTCCTTTCTGTTGGAATAGTGCAGATTTTTTAGTAATGCTATGGGGCCTCTTAAACTTGACATATCTTAGGGTCTCAGCATGTCTTAATTTGGCCCTGGTTCCCTGGTCCATTCCTGGGGCTGTGCCACTACATACTGCCCCTTAATGTAAAGTCACACTCTAGCTCTGAATAATGAAAATATGAATTGTGCCACTTTGAAAGGGTTTCAAGACAATTTGAAGCAATCTACTGGTGACACTGAATAGCTTCCTGTCTGACATTTGTTCAAGGAATAGAAAAGAACGAGGTGTGAGTAAAGAGTAGTGATTTCCTCCTTTATTCTGGAAAGCACTTAAGCACATGTCTAACTGAAGTCTGAAAGACCATGGTTTTTACCGTATCGTTTTGAACTAACACTTTGGACTTGACTCACTGCTATTTAAGTCTTTGAATGCAATGCATTCATGTAAGTAATGGTGGTTATAAAAGTATGTGGAGTGAAAAATTATCCAAGAAAAAGGTGAATAAAAGTTTCTTCTGTCTGTTTTACAACTAAGGGAGAAGGGTTCACAAAATGCTGCTTTCTATTGGTGCTGTGTCTGCCCTGTGAAAGGATATTGTGAGATACTGGAGATGGTTAGTATATGGTAATGTCTTTCTTAGGAATAGTAAAAATTGAGCACAGTCTGACATCAGAATTGAATAAAAGAGGCTGATTAGTTCAATTAACTATAAAACCCTAAATAAATGACTAGAAGATCCAAAATCACTGTAGCTAAAAGCCTGCTATTCTAAATACATTGGTATGGTATTTTGTAAGAGTTAATTTGTATGTTTTCTGCTAACTCACAAAATCCTTTGTTGCTCAAGATGTCCATCTTCAGCAGCTATGAAACAATGGTATGTTTAACCTTGATGATCTAATGCTTTGGCAGCACCATGCTATCCCTTGTCATCCTGGAGTCTTGTCTACCCTGGGGGAAATTCTCTGTGGTTGCTAACATTGGTTTACCTCCACTGGCATCTACTGCACTGAGAACCCTGTTGCAGGCCTAAAAATAGTATAATAATGTCAAGACAGGATAAGGACCCATTAGTCTCAGAACTGCCTTATCAAAACCTTCTCAATAGTCTTCCCAAACCAATGAAGTTTAGGAACGGGAGGTTCAGTTAAGCTCAGTGCGCGTATATACAATGTTTTGTGCTTACTAGAACAGAAGCGAAGCTCTGAACTCTTGACATTCATCCATTACCTGATCACTTCTGCTTTTGTAGAATACTAGCAAAGGCTTTCGCAGAGAAAATACAATAGACCATTGCACCCTAATATAACATCGGAGCAGGCTCCAGGATGTTTCTAAGCAACCAAGTGCTGGTATAGACTACTAGGTTGGTAAATTGCTTTGGCGACATGGCTGTGTTGACAGGGCTGTGTTGCTAATAGCTGGGCAGCATAAATGCTGTTTGTTGGCACTTTTGCCGATTAACCACTTCCACCATCTTACAGCGGGGTTTGCGTTGTCCACAGGAGAGCGCTCCTGAAGACAAGCCATTTACATTGCCATTTAACCCTGAAAAAACATTTGTCTTGGGTGGGGAAGGGGGTTCAGCACCTGTGAACGACAGAAGTTTTATCATTCAATTGACAATATAGACACAGCCTTAATCAGAGTGTCACAGTTAAATACAATCTGGCTCAGATTTTTTTAGCCTAAGTAGTTAACACACAGACAGACAGAGACAAACACCTGCAGGATTTATATAAAGCATTCTTAAAACTGAAATACAGACCCGGAAAAGTGAAAAAATGGATTGACAGAGACAGATGAGTACCCACAAATCATGTACTTCAAGATAGGCACTACAAAGAAAACAACAGGACACAGCTTGTCATCACCTATAGCCCCCAACTTAAACTCCTCTAGCCCATTATCAACAATCTACAACCTATGCTGGAAAATGACCCCTCACTCTCACAAGCTTTGGGGGACAGACCAATCCTCACCTACAGAGGACACCCTAATCTCAAATTATTTCCAGTAACCACACAGCACCCCTCCAACATACTCCTCCAGGAACCCACCCTTGCAATCAGCCCCACTGCCAACTCTGTCCACACATCTGCACAGATAATATCACAGGACTTAACCATGTAAACCACCACATCAGAGACTTGTACAACTACATATCCACTAATGTGATCTATGCCATCAAATGCCAGCAATGTCCCTCTGCCATGTATATTGGCCAAACTGGACAGTCTCTACAAGAAAGAATTAATGGACACAAATCAGATATCCGAAAAGGCAACACACAGAAACCTTTTGGGGAACATTTTAACTTTCCTGGGCACTCATTAATGGATCTCAAAGTCACCAATTTCAAACCAATTTCAAAAGCCAGCTCAACAGGGAAGCTACAGAACTTAATTTAATTTACAAGTTGATTCCTATAACAGAAGTCTAAACAAAGACATTGATTGGATGGCCCGCTACATTCCACATCCTAATTATATAAAAAGTCAAACAAAAGATACTGAGAGTGGGTACTAAGTATTCTTAGCTTCATTTAGCATGGACACTCTAACTGACAATTTCTTTCCCCCTTTTTCCCTTCTTTTTCCTCCTCTTCCCCCCATCCCCTCTCTGTGCTATTTATTTCAAAACTGGACTGACCCCTTAAATTCCATTCATCTGAAGAAGTGGGATGTGCCCATGAAAGCTCATGACACCATCTACATTTTTGTTAGTCTTTAAGGTGCTGCTAGACTATTCCTTTTTTTAAAAGTTTTTCTAGTTAACATATGTTTCAAGACACCATTCAAGATGAATTGGCCCATTAACACCTGTAACCCTTCTGCCAGGTAGGCCTGGCAGTAACCAGGGCTGGGTTCAATATCTTGGGGTCCATCTCACATAGAACCGGCGCAAGCCCCCACCCAGTAATCTGGGAAATTCACGCACCCCTGGGTGCCTCTGAGAGGCAATGCTTCCCCACTTGCAAGCACTGAGTCTGAGTGTAGGAAAGAAACATTTAATGAAACAGAGAGAGAAGTCATACTGCATTAACTTGGGGAAAACACCACAAACAGAGTTCATAACCCAAACATGAGCCAAGCCCCCCCCCAGCCAAGAATTGCCTGAAGTCCAAAGAGTCCGACACCCCAAAAGTCTCTGTCCCTGGTCCAGGCCACCCAGAGTCCCAAAGTTCACCCGCAGGGTTTCACCTCCCAATCTGGGTAGAAATGGGGGTGGGGAGATAGATAGGGGGCACCTTATATGAAACTCCGCCACGCTCCACCGGCTGTCTCGTCCCACGCCACTGGACGCTCCGCTGGGCGCCTGCCGCCGCTCCTCGTCTGCTGCCGCCGCTGGTCGCTGCTTCTCGCCTGCTGCTGCTCCACACCGTGCCGCTGGTCACCGCCCCTCGCCTGCCGCTGCTCCTCGTCTGCTGCCGCCGCACCACACCACAGGTCACCACTCCTCGCCTGCCGCCGCGCCACGCCATGCCGCTGGTCACCGCCACTTCACTGGCTGCAATAGGCCTGGCTCTCAGCCAAACCAGTGATTTCAGCTCTCAGTGATTTCAACTCTTTAGTCACCAGCTGGACTGGCAAATGAATCCAGCTTTCACTGGACTAGCAAAAGAAAAAGTCTCCTCAGGGAGCCTGCTTTAGGTCTGTCCTTAAAACAAAGGGGGAAAGGTGCAGGCTGTGCCAGTCTTATAGCTCACACCTAGCAGGTGTGAAGCAGGCTAACTCAAGTCCTTTAGCCCTTCCCCCCAGCTCAGTTCACTCAACTCTGGAAGTGGGGAGGCTTGTTCTTCCAAGACCTCTTACCATGATGGTGGTGTCTCTCCTGCAAGCACTGGTGGCATGTTTTACAGTTCCCACATTTAGGGGTAGCATGATTAGTGACCCCCACAACAGTCCCAAATTATATACAATTCTCCACATTCCATTCCAACACTGACCTTCCATCAGCCCTGGCTGAATGGGATTTACATAGCCACACCTCGGATTCTCTCCTGAGCTGTATTTACATAACAGTTAACAGTTAATTACCTTGCAGAGCTAAACAATTGTAGTGGGCACACCCACCCCTCCTTTTAGCTGGCTGATAGCAAGCAGCAGTTCAGCCCCTGCTTACACACCTTTCCAGTCATGGGGAGAAATGAAGGGAAAGGAAGTAGCTGTTCAGGGAAGTTGTTAGTGGGTTATAGTTTGTTGTAATAAGCCATTTTTCAGACTTGAGCCACAGTTATTCCAAAGTAATTCTGAAGTGTAGATCAGAGTTCAGTCTTATGGGATACTTAGTATAGTAGCCAGTTTCTGCCACTCCAGATAACTTCTGGGATGAGAGGTGAAAGCTGCTTTCTGTCCTCTGGAAGACAGGAAAAACTTAAAAAACAACGAATAGTCTAGTAGCACTTTAAAGACTAACAAAACCCCTCTTAAGATCTGGAAGACAGTTATTGAGTGCTGGGCATGGGCAAAACCCCTCCCTCGTGATTACATGAGACTTAAAGAGATATTAAGGAATCTTTTTATAAGCACAATATTAAATGACTTCAAGTTTTAATGCAATGCCTCATAGCTAGAAGAGGACAGAGGTAAGGCCATTGTGGGCTGACTAAAGTTGCAGCAGCTGCAGAGAGGACTATGAAGAACTGAGTGACTAGAAGCTGACAAGTCATCAGACCCTGTAAACCAGAGGTCTCCAGCCTTTTTAACCACAAGATCACTTTTTGAATTTAAAAGCAATCCAGGATCCACCTCCAAACCCAAACACCCCCGCCCTGCCTCTTTCATGCCTCTTCTCCAAGGCCCTGCCTCTATTCGCTCTGTCCTCCCTCCCTCCTTTTCACCAGGCAGGGGCAGAGGGTTGCAGCACAAGATGTGGTCTTGGGCTAAGGGATTTAGAGTGTGAGAGGGGCTCTGAGCTAAGCGTGGGGCAGGGAGTTGGGGTGCAGGGTACAGGCTCTGTAAGGGAGTTTGGGTCCAGGAGGCTCAGGGCTAGGGCAGGGACTTTGGGCACAGGAGGGAGTTCATGACTGGGGCAGGGGATCGGAGCTGGTGCCAGCTGGGCACTGCTTACCTCAAGTGGCTCCTGGTGGTGGTGCAGGGGGCTAAGGCAGGCTCACCCCTGCCCTGGCCCTGAACTATTCTCAAAAGCAGCCAGCAAACTCCCTCCATCCCAAACCCTGTTGTGCCCCCTTCCATTCTGTGGAGATAGAATACAGGGTGGGAGGGGGGCACCAGGACATCAGCACCCCTCCTCTCCCTTCCCTGCTCTGCGCAGCAAGCAGGAGGCTCCGGGGGGGGGGGGGGGGGAGAAGCTACAAGGCAAAGGGCAGGAGAGGCACAGCAGTGGGAGGGAAGGGGCAGCTGAAATGCTGCACTTGATAGCCTCTTAGCCAAACCAATCAGGATCACCTGTCAGAGGCTCCAAGAACTACCAGTAGATGCCGATCTACTGGTTGGTGACCACTGCTGTAAAGTTAAAGACAGCAGTCTTAAGATTGGAGGATGAGTGGCCAGATCATATGGAAAAGGGATTTGGTCGGTTTGAACAACCCTGGTCCTTGAAAATTCATGGAGTGTTTGTAAGTTTTGTTAGAATTCAAATCCACTCTGACTTTGGGTGTGTTCTGGGACTAATAGAACCCTTAGAACTGACTGAGATCTGGTCTATGCTACAGTTAGGTTGTCAGAAGGTAGCTTATGTTGACCTAACTCTGTAAGCACCTGTACTAAAATGTAGCTCCCAAAGATGTAACTAAGCCACTATACCAACTTAATAACTCCAGGTCTGTGAGAGGTATAGTGCTTAGATCAATGTATGTAGGTTGACATAGTGTGGATATTATGTTGCCTACATTGACTGTTGCTCCCTTTCAGAAGCTGTCCTAGAGCATACCATACTGACAATTAAAGAGTGGAAGAGCTCCTGGTGAGAATGTGCATGATTGACACAAGGAGTGTAGCATGGCTATGAAAAAGTGATTTAATTACTGTGGTGGCTGTACATCAACATAATGTAAGGCCAACATAATGTTATCATGTAGATTTGCCCTGAGTAGGAACAGGTTACTTTTAGAAAAAATTCTCTGCAATTTTGGAAATGCATGAATACCTCTATCTTTATTATATGTAAGGACAATATACTGAGCTAAAGTCTGACTTGTTCTCAACTTACGCATGGAGGAGAATAGCACAGTTTGATTTAGTAGGAATGTTAAAATGCATTTATTTAGGTAAACATGTAATTGCGGTTACACGTTTGATTGGGGGGAAGGGAAGCAGTACCCTGGGAGCCAGTGCTCATGGGGAGCTGGCTTTTAAGGCAGCAGCCTGTGTGTTGGGGGGGGGGAGATGGGGCAGGCAGCTACATGGGAACTGGTATGCACAGGAAGCTGGCTTTTAAACTGACTCCCTGCCAGCACCAGCTCCCACCTTCCATGCTGCTGCCTCTGATACAGGCTCATTGGTTAACCTGTACATGTATACACTTTCACATTCCTACTATGTGTCACTTACACATATGATAACTAAAGTTACATGTGCATTCATAGCAACGGAATGTGAAAATTAGGTGGGTCTATACTGTTTGAAAATCTGGACTCAGTATTTCAAACTTTTGCTTTGATCACCAAGTATCATTTTAAAGTACCATTTGATAGTCCTTTTGCTTATAAATAACAAACAAGAAAACTTGAAAACCATGCCAAATGCCAACACTAACTTATTTAGTTGAGACCCTCTCCCCTAAGTTCCCAGGAAAAGGAGTGAAAGCACAGGGCAGACTATAAAAAGCATTGCTTGACAGGACGGTCAAGGTGTTGGCAGGGCTGCAGACAGAATTGCCTGGCCCTTGGGCTCCAGCCCCCCAGAAGAGGTGGGTGTTCAGGTAGCAGGGGTGGGGCTAGGGGCTAGCCTCCCCCAGCCAGCCCTTCAGCGCTGCCCGGCCTGCACTCCCCAGGACTCCAGTGGTGATTTAAAGGGCCTGGAGCGCTAGTTGCAGCAGTAGTAGTAACAGCAGGGAGCCCCAGGACTTTTTAAATAGCCAGGCCCTGGGACAACTGCCCTTTTTGGCCCACTACCCCTCCCCCAAACCTCTATCAGTGGCTCTGACTTCTGGTGGAGAGAATGTATATAAATGGTATGCTGTACACACAAAACAGTGGAGACTGAGCAACTTTCTATTGTGAAAGCAGGAGCAGAGCATGCCCTGCTACTGGAGCAGAGATGATTAGACAAAGACAGTCGACAGATATTGTATGCTTTCAAGCTTACACAGAGCTCTTTTTCTGGTCTGGGAAACTAACTCCAAGTGTCACTGCTAAATACGAGGTGTGAACAGATTGTTTAGCCCAAGTTGTTAACACATATTTTAAGGCACCTTTCAAGATGATTAAATTATGGAACAGGCCACCCAAACACTCTAAGAGAACCTACTTTATTTCAGAAATACCCCCCAACTGTACACCCCTATTTGTCATCTACTGCCTGATATTGGAATGCTTATGAGGTGTCTTCAAACAATTATAACCCATACTTGATGGGAACCCCTTCCTAAAAGAAAACTATCCTGAGCCTCCTCTTCTGGCTCTCAAATGCCCTTTCAATATCATCATCAGGAGCAAGCTCCACACAGACTGTGACACACCAACTCAAAGCAGCATCAGACCCTTCCAGAACAACAGATGCAAAACCGGCAAATATAGCTCCACTGTTACAATGATCAACACTCCCCCATACATCATTTGGGGGTGAGGAAAATTCACATATTTTGACTTTTCATTTTGAAACAGTGTTTTATTTTGAAATTTAGGTCTTCTTTTTTTTAACAAACAATTGAAAAGAAAACCCACTGAGAAATGATCCAAAATGAAAAACTATATATAGTTGTACAGCTCAAAATTATATTTTAAAACAAATTTGGCAAGAAAAACTAAACCAAAATCAGTATTATTCTTTCACATTTCATTAATATTTCCTGTTTTTTAACTTGTTTGTGACTACAGCAGCCTTTCAGGTTGATTATCTTGCAATTCTGAAATACTTTAATTAGTGAAAATATCCTTTATACATTGGAGAACTAGATACATGCTTATACTGTTCTACTGTATAATGCATGAACACGGGTACTTGCTTTGGTGTGTGAGACAATGGAACAGTCATCTGAAGCTATTGAGGCAGAAGCAGTACTGCCCCCTGAGAGAGTCAGTTTTAAATAAGGGCCTTGGACTGTGCACAAGCAAAATATGCTATGATTTAGCCATGACAAAGAAAAAAGGGATAGAAGGTGGGCTGCTGTGGATATTTCATGTAATTGGCTAGAAAAAAAGTGGCAATTGCCCCTGTATACCATCCCATCAGCTGGTACAGCGAAACAATGTTTTTATACATGCACGTGCTGTATTTTACCATCTCATACACTATCACTGGTAATGATCTGTGTGTGGGAATACCATGGGGCTAGCTTGCTATGGCCCATTACAACTGCAAATCCCAACCCTTAAGACACAATATGTAGTGTTTTTTAAAATGTAATATGCATGCTCATTTCCTCGTACCTCTTCTTTACACTGTTTGAAAACATTGAGCCAACATTTTTAAAAAAACAAAATGTATAAGTCAAATTTAAAAAGGCACATAAAATAATTCACACTGTTCCTTATTCTGTTAGAATGATTTCAGCAGGGGAGATGTTTGTGCTCTGTCTCTTTGCCCGTGAACTAAAATTCCGCATGCAAACTCAACCCAAAAACATTTATAATTCTCTTCACTAAAGGTTGGCCACTAGCAAAGCAAGCATATGCAGTGCATCCAATTATAGATAAAGAACATACACTTGTGTTACTTCCCAAACCTCCATAACTGCTTCTTTAAATAGAGTCATGGAAGACACAGGTGATGAGTGTGCCCACAAGCCAACTGTCATTGTGTCAGTCCTACTGATAGCTGTCTTCATGCTGACAATTAGTGGTTTCTCAGAATGAGCACTGTGCCGAGTCACATTAGTTTATCACTCCCACTGAACTAAAACAAATGGGTAGTGACTTTCCATGGCACTGGATTAGAATTACATACTGGTGCATATGAAGTACAGCACAGGGAGATCAATAAGAATAATCACCAGGCTTGATGATATGCTATTGATTGTACTGTAGCTGTCATTGCTTAGTGTAATTGTTGGAGTTAATTGCAGTTTCAGGGGGAAGATATTTAATTCCATTTTGTATCTTCTAAGTTACATGAGATGGTATGAAACATTTGCACTCATTACAATAAAATGGCCCAGTTTTTACAGTAACTTGTTCTTGCACTGCAATTAGAGCAAGGCAGTTCAGCTACAGTGCACCAATCATTCTAAGGCTCCCTCATCATTGCATCCATCATCAGGGGAGATTCTCCAAGGAAAAGTAAAATTATGCTTCTTCTAGCTCTGATGTAGAACAAAACCAGAGATTTTGAAAGACTGAAGAAGCTGCTCAGGCAAAGATTCTCAGCTGATCTCAACAGTGACGTTTACACAGTACATGTAATTAAAAGTGTCTTTAGTATCAACATAATTAATCTCTGAAGTTCAGCATTCAAAGAGCTGAGGAAATAGACTTTTGCTGCTCATTATATATATCACACAATTATATAATGAAGACATTTAGTCATAATTATGTGTCACAATAATTATTCTGTGTCAGAAAAGTTCTATAAATTTAGAAAGAATCTAAATAGGGGGCCTAAAAGAATTTGCTTACAAGCTTAAGGGGGTAATTTTAGAGACACTCTAGCTATTACTGTGTCCTAAGGGAGGGGGAAAAAGTCCATTGCCTCAGGGAGAGAATGAAAATCTTTCCCTCTGACACAATTCTCATGTGGGAATATAACAGCACAGGGCTAGGAAAGGACAATGACAGGCTGAGCTGTGGGGTCGCCTACAGCTGTTTCATTTCTGTTTTTTTCTCAGGGGGTAACAGTATATACAGCAGTGCATTAGGTTCCCACAATAGGCTTGCTAGGCAAATAAAAAACAAGCAACTTCTAAAAGCCCTCCAGGATATAAGTATGGTGGTAATTTAAATCTGAATAGAATCTTAGCTTCTCCTTATAATAGTTTTCAGGCATCATAGCCTCACTCAGTCACAGTGGTAATGCACTGTCTACATTTTTTTTAAATAAATTAATTCAAAGCAAAAGTAATAAACAAACAATGTTATCTATATTAGCTATGCACCAGTTACTGTTCTTTGGTATTAAGAATGGAAGCGCCTGGCTGATGCTTCACCATGGAGGATGGAGATATCTCAAACTATGGCATTGTAGACAATGCTATTCTTGTTCCAGCATCTTCAAAGCATTAAGCATGAAAACTGGCATTATTCCTTCTCCTCAGCAGATACTATGTAAGCCCCCTTCCAACAGGTCCTCTCCTCCCCACATTCATGAAAACTCTGCTCTCTGGAACATTAATTTGGCTAAAGAAGAGGTGACACTTCCCTCAAAACAAAAACCTATTCATTATATCGAGGTCTCTTGCCATTTTGGTCAATCCTCCAGAGTCCAAGGGCATTGAGTTTATACCAAATAAATAACAAGTGTATCTGAAGTGACATCTTCAAGTGGCTGTCTTGTCACAAATCAATTCTATTAGCCAAATACACAGAGAAGCGATGGAATTATAATTAATCCGAAAGTTCAATTCTCATGCTAATGGCCTCAATCATGATGAGGGATGGTTGGGACACTATCAGCCTAACATTCAATGAAGGTGCAAACAGCTCTTTGTGTAGATTCCTGTGTTAGTACCCTTCCTATCTATTGCCTTTAATTCTTACCTGTTTTGTTTTAACTACCCAATCTTCAGGTGCTTCCTGATTCCCAGTTCTGCCTTCCTGTTTTTCCCTTTGATATTTCCATACCCTCTGCTCCTTGTTTCCCGCCCCCCTCCTTTTTTTCCTTCTCCCCTATTTATTTTGGGTCTGCACATCCTAAACTCAAAACTCCGGTCATCTGAAGAAGAAGGCTGTGCCCACGAAACCTCATGATACCATCTACATATTTTGTTAGTCTATAAAGTGCTACCAGACCATTTGCTGTTTTTTAAGTTTATCCTGTACAAACTAACTTGGCTACCCCCTGAAGCTACATAACAAACCGTTGTTGAAAACCTGGGAGTACTAAGTATACAGATGGGTTTAGGCCTTGTACTCATTTCCGCTATTTGCCATTGTTTGTGTTTGTGTGTGGCGGTGGGGAGCTGTGTGTGTTATTTTGGTAATTCCTAAGTCCCATTATAGTCAAAAGAAATACAATGCCCATTATTTCATATCTATCTTATGAGATTTTTTTCTAGATATCTTATGGCCTTCATCACAACCTCTATGTCTCTTAGGATAAAGAGTTAATAAATCTCAAATTAAAAATGCATACTTTTGAGAGAGACTAAATGGCTCAGGAGATGGACAAAAGGATGGAAACATTTTTTACCTCTCTGGATCAGGTCATAAGGTTGGTAGTTGCCTAGGTGAGTATTGAATGAACAGTATGACCATTGGATAAGCTGTTCCTCTGGCCAATGTGAAACAAACTTGTAGGGTTGAAATCAAGTTCCTGGTGAACAGGTATCCATATTGCAAAAACTATCTTCACCCTTGTTTTGTTAGTCTATATAGTGCTACCAGACCAGTTTTTGTTTTTTAAGTTTATCCTGTACAGACTAACTTGGCTACCCCTGAAGCTTCACCCTTGTACGCACCCTGGTCGGGATTGAGGCACACAGTACAAGAAACCTCTCATTGTCACTGTACATACAGTATTGCCTCTGTGCACAAAAAGTATATGAACTACAGTGCCAAATTCATCCAGCATATACTTATTTAGTAGGCTAGTCTTTTGGAATCAGATGTCATATAACCTTCCTCTCCCCAGCTCCAATTCAAGTTTTGTGGTCAATTCCATCATTATCTGTAAGGGACATTTTTGGAGATACAAGGAGAAAAACTGCCAGTATAAAAAGAACAAGAACCAACAGAATCACAGCATGGCCCTTCACCCCATGCCTGTTAAACGTCATACATTTGTCAAAAGTGAATGCAAAGACATTGCAGGAGTCTGCTGGTATTTTGTGCAATTAATGAAACACATTCTGTGACATGAACAAAGCCCAATTGTACTCCAATAGCTCATGGCAATCCACTGTTGAAAAAAAATACCCCCAACAAAAAATCTTCCCTCTTATAAGTGCTGCTGACACCCCAGATTTAAAATAAGTTGCTCAGCAAGCTGTGGTTTCAAAGGCTGTACGCTTCAGGGGACTGCTAATGTGTTATGGAGACTTCCCCCTCCAAAGATCAGTGCAATCTGGCCCAGGCTTTGTGACTAGAAAAAATCCCCATCAAAGGGTTATGAGTCTGAAGATCTCTATCAAGCTCCCTTATTTTGAAATAACAAGTGAAGCGTGCACACTACCAAGCCTGTTATTTCGAAATAACAGGCTGGTTATTTCAAAATAATAAGTCTTGCTTTCCACAGACAATAACACTTATTTCAGAATAGTTATTTTGAAATAGCGGTAGTGTGGATACTTCAGTGCTGCTATTTAAAAAAATAACTACTCCCCAAAGTCACTCAGGGTACACCTACCATGCACGGCTATTTCAGGATACCAGAGGTATCCCGAAATAGCTACCCCGCATCTACACAAGCCACCTGCTATTTCAAAATATTTTTCGAAAGAATGGGTGCACTATTTTTGCATCCCGGTAACCTTCGTTCCACAAGGGCTACCGGATGTCTCGAAATAGCATGTTATTTCAAAATTTGGCGCTGTGTAGAAATAGATTCGAAATAAGATATGCAATTCGTGTAGCACAAACTACGTATCTTATTTCAAGTTTAGGGTGCTATGTAGACACACACCCTCAGAATAATTACTCCTCAGTGCTTTTTGGGACTCTAAATTGAGGTAGCACACCCACATAGCCTGCCTTGGACTAATTTTGAGGCTTCCCTGTAGTGTGGATATGCTATTTCGAAATAGTTATTTCAGGAATTATTATTTTGAAATAATTTCCTAGTGTAGAGATGCCCTCAATTGGCCATAGGATGGGAGCTGGTTGTGAACTAGCCAACAACTGAGGACACCTAATTAATTTTTCAGGTAGTCAAAACAATAACCTGTGCTATCACCAGCCAGTCCTGGCCACCTGAAATCAGCCATCTACCACATTCAATAACTTACCAGGCATATTGTACTTCTATTGGTCCAAAGCATACTGCCACATGGAAGATTTCTAGTTGAGTGCCAACTTTATAAGGAACAGGGAAAGCAGGAATTTACTCAGTACACAAACTGTCCTGGCTACCTGGATGCACCAGAAATTGGATTGTCTCAGAGTCAAAGACTGTGGAAAGATCAAACTGAACAACAATAACTTTCTGATAAGCTAATTCATGGCGCTTCTGCTTGCTCTCTTAGCTGCCACTGGCAGAAAGCAGCTCCATTTACCGGGTTAAATGAGGCAAATAAATTTGTTAATAGTTACGTAGTGGGGGCAGGGCTTTACTGGGGATTGGACACTCATATGGTGCCAAGTTTCTAGATTCAGATATGAAAATATCCCTGTCGGTAGCTTAGTGTGGGCCAGCCTACTCCCAAACACTCCCCTGCACATATCTGAACATCACATTTGCATGTGCCAATAATCTCTGCATATGCAACAGTATTCTGAATAGGAGAGAATTTTTCATTGACAAACTGAACATCCTGAGTACAGCAGTGATGAAACTGCCTCAAGAGGAGCAGGGATCTAGCCATTGGCCAGGAGGTAGAACAGGTGTCAACATGTACAGTGGGATTAATAGCAAAAATGCATCCATGAGAACACCCAAACTTCACAGGGGATGGATGAGACAGTTGCCCTCATTCCTGGAGGTAGATGCCCATTATGACTGTCTGCTGCAGTCCTGCAATGCATCTACAGCACAAAAATAGAAGCTGCGGAGCCAGATAATAAATGAAGTCAATGCAGTCAGGGCCCGGTCAGGGGCAGGAAGCCCGAGGAGAAGGGAAAGATGGTCAGAGCCAAAAAGCAAATGACAAAATTTATAGCAGCCCAAGGAAAAACTGCAGGTATCAGATCCGATAGGGAAATCCCACAGGGCAACTGTGAACCAAGCATGATGCAAATGGCCACCCAAAACGGAGCACCAATATAATACATAAGCAGATCCACACATGTGTGTGATCTGTTTAAGCAGGGCTTGCACCTCACTCCTGCCTGGTGCAAAACATAAAATGAAGAGTCAGTCCACACCAGTCAGTGTTTCTCCACCACCTTATCCTGAATGTTGCTGTAGACACTAGCCTCAACAGTTCTATTACATCACCTGCACCATGTGATGCTGACTTGCCTATAGAGAAGCCTATACACTGTATTCACAGTTCTTTCTCAGAAGGGAACTTGACTACTGAAAAGCCCTCCACTGAAGGCTTCTTGTAACAGAATCCTCAGTGAGTCAGGCGGCCTACTGGTTAGGGTGCTTAGTGCCATATTCCTAGTGGTAGGTCTTGCAGTTCAATGCCTCTTTTAATAAGAAATGGGGTGAAATGAAGTTGGTATGGAAGCCAGGGCCTGCCCACTTCACTGGGCTTTGACGCAGAATCCTAGGAGAGTTGTCTGTTTCTGGGCCCCAGAAGGTACCTTCTGAGTTAACTTCCATGGGTCACTTCCTACGGCATGCTTTTCTCCACCAGCCTTCATTCTACTTTTAAGTAAAAAAGAAAAGAAAACCAAACCACCAGTCCCAGCTGGAATCAGTATGCAATCTTTTTACCTCAAGGAAGATTCATTGATATCCTGGTCAGGAACATCCAGGCTAGGTCTGTCCTCCTCCCCAACCTTCCTCTTCTCAGCTGAGTTACTTCCTTTTCAAACATTTCTCCTGATGGAAATGTTTCAAACAGGGCCGGCTCTAGAGAGCGTGGGGCCCAATTCTGGGGGCGGGACCGCACATGCGCGGGGCCCCGGGTGGCACAGAGCATGCGTCATGCGCCCGGGGCACGACACATGTGCCGTGCATCCTGGACGTCACGATGCATGCGCTGTGTGCCCGGGAGGGGCCCACACATGCATTGTG
Organism: Pelochelys cantorii; assembly: GCA_032595735.1. NCBI lineage: Eukaryota > Metazoa > Chordata > Testudines > Trionychidae > Pelochelys > Pelochelys cantorii. The sequence continues at coordinate 27,896,489 of CM064335.1, forward strand.
CTCCCGGGGCATGGCGCATGCGCCGTGCGCCCGGAACATCACGACGCATGCACCGTGCATCCCGGATGTCAGGACGCATGCACCGTGTGCCCAGGGGGGCCATGCGCAAGCGTCATGCTCCCGGTGCACTGCACATGTGCCGTGCTCCTGGCGCATGCGTCGCTCACCTGGGCGCGGGGCCCTCTCAGGCGCGGGGCCCCACGCTGGGGAATCAGTGGAATCGGCCTAAGGCCGGCCCTGGTTTCAAAGTATGGGAAGATCATGTTCAAGAAGCATGCCAAGCTGCTAGCATGTCATGAAGCATGACTACTCCACCCTCTGCATGTCTGGAGGTTGAAGCTACCTGGATCCAAGACTGTACTTTAACCCTTACAGGTTCCAGGTGGGGTTTGAATACCCCATCACACTTAAAACATTTTGTTACAGATGGTCAAACATGTTCAATACAACAGATTTCTGTTGGAAAATGTTGATTTGGTTAAATTGAGATGGTCTGCAGTACTGTATTAATTTTGTTCCATTATTGAAAGTTTTATTTCAATAATGACAAAATCAAAACAAAATATTTTGTCCTTATCAGAATGCTTCAATAATATAAAAAAACCCATACTATTTAATCTCATGAACAAAATTTGAGATTGACATTTTTGCCTGATTTAGGACAAATCCAAATTTCAAAATCTCACAATTTTCCATGGAACAGAAATTCCATTTTTTAAGCAGTTCTATTTTTTCTCTCATTTTCTCAGTTTTTGGTCTCTGAATTTTGTGAGGGGATAAAATCACTAGTTCTCCAGGCATCATATTTTTTTCAGGGTAGAAAAGACTTGAATTTCTACTGCAAAAAAAAACAAAACAAAAAACAAATAAAAAAAAAACAAGCAGCAAAAGTGGGTCTGGGGTGTACAAAAGCTTTGTAGATATGCAGAAAATGGCAAAAGCCTATTTTTGTCTCCCATGGTGGGTCATCTAATTTTTTTGTGTATAACCAAACATACAAAGAGATATATTTACACACTTTCTATAAAGCTGTATATTTTAAAATACTGTCCCCTCATAAATGCTCTGTGTGTAAACCGAGCACATTCCTGCAGTCCACTAGTGAAAATTCAATATACATTTCAGGAGGAACACACTAGTTTTATTTCAGTCCAAAAAGGTGACCGGTATTGAAGTATATATTCAGAGTTGGAGTATGGCATATGGGGAGCCTTACACAACTAAAGGCAAGATAATTCTTTAATAGGCATATTTGTATGACTGCCACGGTACATCAGGGAGACATCCCACCATTCAGCTGGTAATGAGAGAATTGGGGGGAAATGCACTTTGCTTAGTAATCAAACACACTTCTGGCACTTTGGGTTTTGGTATATTTGCAACTTAAGTTACAATAATAGTTTTAAGGAGAAATAATATTTCAGCAGTTGATATTAGTGACCATTGACTACTACATTACACATAAACTTTATGGCGTCTTAGCAAATATACTTACCCAAAGAGATGCAAGTGCCAGGAAATGCTGCCAATTGCATGGCAGGACTCACTGCCCTGCCCACTCTGATCAGCTCTTCACCAGTGGTGACTGCGTTGGCTTCATGACATGCTAGCAGCTTGGCATGCTTCTTGAACATGATCTTCCCATACTTTGAAACTAGCATTTCCTGCTTAACCAATAGTGCAAATTCTCTGTCTTTTGTGACTCTTTTCTCTCCCATTTGTCCTCAAGCATCAGAGGTGTATTGTCTGCACTTGGTAGCCAGCCATCCTTTGTGTGTTACCTTCTATTTTTAATATTTTGATTGCCATTTCTGCTGGTTAGTTAGGCCTCTTTCATGCAACAGCCAGCCTGTAAAATCCCCTCTCCTCAAGTGCAGCTCATGTCCCATACCAACAGAGCCCTAGAATGGGAACAAACATCTTCTCTCTTGATTATTGTCATTTCATTTTTATTGAGAATAATGTGGAAATAAGAATTGTTTCATAGCATTTCAGGAATCCTAGCAAGACCTGGGGGATGATGATTCATTCAGTACAGTGCACTGTTAAACTCCTAATTTAAATAAAATCAAATAAAGAAATTCAAATAAATCTAAGATTAATTAAAAAGAAGACGACAATTCAATACAGGAGTCAGATTAAAAGTGAAACCACTTCTGATGAAAGAAAAGTCAGACTGTGTCTGGAAACTACAGACCTGAGAGCCTTATTCTCCTTGGGCCCAATATTAATTAGTGAGGTCAGCTGGAATTAGAGGTGCTTTTCTTGCTATTAATTTTATGACCCAATCCTGCTTCCACTGAGATCAGTTGTGAAACTCCCACTTACTTCAATGGGAGCAAGACTGGACTTCATATTCATCACTCAACTATCCCTCCCTGAGGGACTTTACTCATTTTAATCCCATAGTCAACTAAATTTCCACCCAAATTTGGGTGTTCCCTCCCTGGCACTGCTGAACATTATTTACATCAGAAATTGAGAATTCTGAAATGGCCATGAGCCACAGTTATTTACACTAAGGGAAAGGATTCCATGGCAGTTTAAGTTACTGCATGAGTGTTTTTAAATTGATATTCCTTGCTTTGGGTCTGTCACACACTGTGTTCCAAATTTGGGCTTTGGCAGGTTGAGAGGTCTGGCTCCTGGTTTATTATTAAATATCAGAACACAGCATAAAATATACCCCCCTTTAATCACTGAACTTCCTCTTTGTTTAAATTCAGATTTATTTTTTTTTGCTAAATATCATTTACAAAACAATAAGGTATATACAATGGAGGTTTCAAGTGCATTTAATTGATCTTGCTATATCTAGGCCTCCATGAGAAAAATCTGTATTTTTTAGATATTTGTCATCCAGTTCAGCTATATGGATAATTTGAAATATGCATTTACAAAGCTGATCTCTTTGAGCGTAACAGGCTATAATGAAGCTCTTCAAGTGACATTGTGGGAGGATGTAGAGATTATAATTAGGGGAGTGCTCACTTGGTATTGGCTGCTACCCACTTCCAGGTGTAGGTAGTAGAAAAATACCCCCTCTTGAGTGATAACTACTTACAAAGATGTAGGTCACAAACACCCACGCTGAATCAGTGTGTGAGCAGCAGGTCAAATTTCAAAACGATAAGCTTTAGAAGCAATCTTTTTACCTGACGTTTCCAAATTAGTTTAGGTTTCCAAAAACATCATTTTTTTCATAGTTACCAAATGACTTATCTGAAACACATTGAACAACTGGATCTGCTGCTCCTGTGTAATTAGTTTCCTACAACTAGGGTTGTCAACTAAACAGCCCTTGTCTGCACACCCCACCCACACTCACTCCATCCCTCCTTCCTCTGTTGCTTGCTTTCCCTGACCATCACTCGCTCTCACCTGAATGGGGCAGGGGGGTGGGGGCAGGAGGGTTGAGGGCTCTGACTGGATGTGTGGGCTCTAGAGTGGAGCCAAATATGAGAGGCTCAGGGTGTAGGAGGAGGCTATGGGTTAGGGCAGGTGGTTGCGGTGCACAAGGGGATGAGGGTTCTGGCTCATGGTGAAGGCTCTGGGGTGGAGCCATAAATGTGGGGCCCAGGTTGTGGAAGGAGGCTCAGGGCTGGGGCAAAGGGTTGGGATGTGAGGGGGTGAGGGCTCTGGGGTTGCAACAAGAATGAGGCATTAGCAGTGCAATATGGTGCTCTAGGCTGGGACATAGCATTGGGGTGCAGATTGGAAGTGAGTTAGGGTGTGGGAAGAGGTTACAACCTGGGTCAGGGGATGGAGGTGCAGAAGGATTATGGGATGCAGGCTCTGGGTGATGCTTATGTCTCCTGGATGCAGCCAGGATGTTCAGCTCCTAAGTGGAGGGACAGACAAGGAGGCTCTGTGTGTTGCCCATTGCTTGCAAGCACTACCTTCGCAGATCCTATTGGTGCAGTTCTCAGCCAATGGGAGCTGAAGAGCTGGTGCTTCCTTTCCAAGAATTCAAAACCCTGGGTTAAGGGTGTTCTATCCTTAGTCTCTAAGGGTCGGTAGTGCTTCAAGTGTGGGGCTGCTCAGAAGGCAGTGCCACAACCCATAGCCAGAATACAAAATGGTATAACTATAGGTTGCGTCTAAATGGCACCAGCTACATTTTACAGACCGTAAACAAACAAGGGATAGCATTCTCCATGCCACAAAAACAAGTGCTTGGGAAATGGTGATGTTTAGTATGTATCTTGATCCTGTCAAGAGAGTGACTAAAGGACTTGGATTTTCAATCCAAAAATATTTCTTGTCAAGGAATATGTTCTGTTTGCCAGTTTCCTGCCAAAATGATGATTAAATGTATGTGTTCTTTATGCAACACATAGCTTTTTGTTTTGTTTAGCATGATGCCTTATACGCTTGCTATAAATTTCATAACGCAGTCCCCCTATTTGCTTTTGCTATTGAAAGAGCCATGTATGAAAGGCGTCACTTTTATGAAACATGATACTCAATGTATTAGATTAATTTCCTCTGTGCATTAGAATAATCAATGACACCACTGACATCTTCTCAGGTGCACTGGAATAGGGGGGAGGGAAAGAGTCCAAGAACCTCCCACTCTTTGAAAGTGGACAGGCCTGACCCATCCACCCTTTGCCGGGCCTGACCTCATATTTCCCCGCTTCCTCCTAATGATCCACCTACTGCCCAGGCCAGAAGCAGGTGTCCAGCCTGGGTAAGAATGGCCCAGGGTGCTCAGGAATTGTGGGAAACCATGGACTCTCCACCTGCTCTAGGCAGGAGACCTCGGGGTGGTGGGGTCATGGGTTAGGGGCTGCTCTCTCTTCCCCAGGCAGGTCGAGGGGCCTTAGCTCTCCGGGTAGGTTTCAGCTTCTGCATTGGCCAGGGCCTTGAGGCCCTTCCACTTTTAGGAAAAATATGTTAGCCCTGCACACTAATGACTAGGAGATCCATTATGCATGACTGAATTTTGTGAATTGGTGAGTAAACAAACAAAACCTAAAAAAGCAAGGATAACACATCCAAAATATACTTTGTTCATTTATTTTGACAGCCACAGTTGAACTTCAATTAATTATCCTAACTCTTCACAACATACTAATGAATATGTTGCCATGTATCTTGTGTTACTAACACTTGATTACATCTACAAGACTGCCCTATAACTTTTGATATCCAATCACGTGCTGGAAAGTGGGGTAAGTCTGCCAATATTTTGCACAGAGTAGGTGGAAAAGTGAAATGTGTATTAGTGAGGTTCTACTGCATTGCATTGATTATAACACCAGAAAGCCCATATCATGAGCATAGGGTTATTAAAGTGTCCTTGAAGCTAAAAAAAATCAAATTTCACATTTTTGGAAACTGCTGTTTACCTGGTTCCCTTCTTTTTAGTTCCCCCCTCCTCCCAAAATATGTGCTTTGGCAAGTAGATACCGTGGGCTAGATCATGAGATGTCCCCGTGTTGGGATGGAAGCAAAAGCAAGACCCCTCATCTCTTGGGAGGTTGCATATGGCCATCTCATAATGGAGACTTCTGTGGTCTCTAGGCAGCAAGCAGAAAAAAGGTGAATCAGGCACACTGCAGTTGCTCCAGAGGCAACCTCATAGAGCTTGTGCCTTCCTGAGGTACAATTTCTCCAGTGCATCTCTGCCCTATCCATAAATCAAAGCTATGGCTTAAAAGCCACAGCATACCCTATATGAACAAAAGGTGGGCATCAGGTTCATAAAAAAGATTTAAGATCAGATCACCAGTTTAAATTGTCTTTCTATAATAACGTCCGTCTGGCACTTGTTCTAAATCTCATGTATAGAGGTCAATTGGGTACCTCCTTTGAAGCCAATGAAGTTAGACTGGTGTAAAACAGGTGTAAGATCAGAATCAGACCCATTGTGTCTCTTGTCTTAATGATTTTAAAACAACTACACAAGACTGAATTGTCAACAATTTATAATCATATGAGGAATTTTATCTATTGTTTACTGTTTGAAATAGTCAGATGTTTAAGAAAAGGACTCAGTGGCATTTTACTCCTGTCCTTGCTTCCAATTTGCTTGGAAATGACTCTTACTCTGGGCCATAGGCTGTTCAATGATTAATAAAAATATAGTGAGTGATGCACTACTAGATTTGTTGGGAATGTGCAGAAGAACATGACTTTAGCAACCTCGTTTATCAAAAGAGAATATTAAGAGATGAGTAGGTATCAGCACAAGTAGATTTCTGATAGCATAGGGCTATTTAATCTAGCATAAAGTATGCAAACATTCATTAGCTGGAAATTGAATCTAGACAAATTCATAGTGGATTTTTTTTAACAATAAGCGTAATCAACCATCATAGTAATATCTCCAGGGATGCGGTGGATTCTCCATGTCTTTAAATCATATTGGAGATCTTTCTCAAAGATGTGTTTAACCTTAGTTCAAACAGAAGTTACTGGATGATGTTCACTGGCTTCAGAAGGTTGGATAGAGTTATCAAAATGGGCCTTCTGGCCTTTAAAAATTTATGAAAAATCATTTTAGATCAGTTTAGTTAAGCTAATTCATAAACATCTGTGTGGACAAACAGGTTTCCATTAGGCTTAGATTATTCTAGTTTAGTACTTTTATGGGGCTTTTATATCTATCCACACATGCAGATACAGACACATACACACAGAATAGATTTATAAACAATGAAAAAGTCTGGTAAAGGAATCTGTTATACATTGCTCATCCTCGCATGCATACTTCCTAGTACAGTTCTGACAGCTAGTTTGTTTACCAAATCTTAGCTTTTTTGATCCAATAGTCAGCAGCAGTCTGAAACAGCCTTAAAGCAAAGAAAATGCCCATTGTGTTTTTTCATAATGTTTTGTAACAGTGAAACACTCAAGACAGGCAAGTGAAACTACAAGTCTGGGGAAATAAAACAAAATGTTTATATAAATATATATATGCACTGACCCACACATGATATAGTGCATCTGTGATGTACCAAACTCCATTTAGCCAAAGGTTAGTTATGTCCCCTAGGGCTGCTCTGACTGAAATATCCTCTCCCAAAGTGAATCTTTCCCTGTTCTGCTGAGCTGGCTGATCACAAAGCTAAATCCATAGTTCAGAATCCAGCCAAGGTAGCAACTTAGATAACTACAGATATATTTAGTTGCCTAACTTTAAACATACCCATTTGAACTAACTGACTTGCAAAGGCCATGCATAAAGTGACAAAATGGTATAATTGTCTCTTCTTCCTGCAATTTAACAGCAGGAGTACCCTTATCCTTTCAAGGTTCTAAATTAACGGTAACAAATTTGGAAAAGGAACTTGGCATTACTGTGGACAGCTCCAAGACCTCTGCTTAATGGACAGTGCAATCAAAAGTAAACAATATGTTAGGATGTATTGTAATGGGAAATAATACTGAAAATATTTTCATATTTAAAATACAAATCAGTAGTTCTCTGGAATATTCTGTGCAGTACTAGTGACCTCATCTTAAAATAGGGATATTGGAGAGTTAGAGGGGGCTGCAAGATGGATATAAGTATGGAATAAGGACATGGAAAAGCTCTCACATAGAAAAAATGGAAAGGACTAGGAATTTGAGATGTCAAGCAATTAAAAATTTTAATTGCGATTAATCGCGTGATTAATTGCATGCAACTTCTCTTTGAAACACCATGGCAGCGTTTAAACTGGGCAGCGCTGCATGGCGCCCACGATCAGCTGGAGTTCCCAGCTGACCTCGGGCACGATGCAAAGCTGCTCCTTGGAAGCGCTGCCACATTTCAAAAGGGCAGCGCAAGGCAGAACCGGGGTCAGCTGGAGTCCCCAGCTGATCTCGTGCTCCATGCAGTGCTGTCCCTTTAAGGTGCCGGAGCGGCACTTCAAAGGGGCAGTACAAGCAGAGCCGGGGATCATCTGGAGTCCCAGCTGACCCCGGCTCTGCTTGCGCTGCCCCTTTGAAGTGCCATTTTGGTGCTTTAAAAGGGCAGCGCATTAGGAGATGGGGATCAGCTGGGGACTCCAGATGATCCCTGGCTCCACGTTGTAATGCCCTTTGCAATGCAGAACAGGGGATCACATAGACACTCCAGCTGATCCCTGGCTCCGCTTGTACTGCCTCTTTCAAGTGCTGGAGCAGCACTTCGAAAAGGCAGAGCAGCATTAATGCCTGCGATTAACGCATTAATTTTTTTAACATGTTAATCCTGTCCTGAATTAATTGCAGGCGTTAACGCAGGGTAATTGACAACCCTACTAGGAATGTTTACATTAGAAAAGAGAGATATAAGAGGGGATATGATTAAAGTACATAAAATAATGAATGGTTTAGAGAACGTAGATTGGAAGCTTCTGGTTCCCTGTGTCATGACATAAGAACAAGAGAGCATTCAATGAAACTGAAAGGCAGCAATTTCAAACCCAATAAAAGGAAATATTTCTTCATACAATTCATGATTACTCTATGGAATTTATTGCCACAGGATGTTACTGAGGCCAAGAATGTAGTTGTAATAGTAAATATTAACAAACAATGTGGATGAAATAATTCAACATGCTACAGGGTTTAAGGCTACTGTTAGGTTTCAGAATGTGACCTTCATAGGAATAGCTGATTCCTCATCTGCCTACGGTGGCATTTCTCACAACTTCTTCTGAAGCATTTGGCACTAGCCACTGTCACAGACAGAATACTGGACGAGATGGACCAGAGGTCTGATCTAGAATAGCAGTTCTCATGTACCCTTGAATCCCCTCTGAGCTATCTATTCAATGTGTAGCCACTGGCCGCCCTTGTAATTAAAGAACTATGTTATTCATGAAGAAAAGGAGAATATGTCATTTCTTACAAAGCTGTATCAACTGCTGGCAATAAAACAGGAAAAATTCCTCCCTTGCATACAAAGACACACACTCCATCTCTTACAGGAAAGAAATCATTAAAAGTCATAGTCATCATATTTTATGAATTCATGTGGAGATAAAATCTCTTTAGTCTCTAGTCATTATAAAACCCTATATCCTTTGTACTTTATACATACAGCAAAGCCATTCAGAGCACAGAACCAAACTGGATAAAATGGTCATTAATGCTTAGCTACCTGTGCGTAAGCATCTTGTTAAAAGGACCCCAAGATTTCAGATTATATTGGATGTTGCCTTAGCACAGCATGTCCATAGTTTAAGTCAAGTTAATTACATCAGGCTCCATAATTCTTAACATTTTATGTACAGCATTTGAAAAAAAAATTAACTGCTTCCTACCTCTAGAAATTCTCTCTAAAACTGCATTTTGTATGCTTTCACAGAGCTTTGCTCTGTGCTACATTTAAGTGCATTTATGTTGAATTTTTTCATATCTCTTTTGTCTGAGGTTTTTATATCTCCTCATTACAAAAGACACTTGTGCTGCAGAAAGTTATTTTAGTCCCTAATGCAAAAGGGACACAGAAACCAACAATGCCCATACAGAGTGCCTGGAGTGACTAATTTACTTTTTCTGTATTGTACTGCATGTACTGTACCATTAACAAGCTCAGTACACCTACACACATACCTATTTAATACACTGACTGTTAAAGATTTCTCTAGGAACTTTTTTTCTTGTTATTAAGTCTCAGGAGCCAGCTCATTATTACCAATTGACATTCAGCTGTGCCTATTTTGATGGGTATAATATGCATGCACAAGCACATACATCTATAGATAAACACGTACGCACACATACCCAACCCCTTAAAATCACATCTGTCCTGCAAAAGATTTCCATTCTTCCTATGTGAATTCTTTTGAATTAGAGCAAGTTATTGGAATGAAGGCCCATCTTTTCTTTGGGAGAGTGTTGACTTTCAGGACACTCTGTGATGCCTATTTATTCATTCTCCTCTGGACAAATGGTTTAGAGGGCACTGTCATTTAAAACGGGGGAGGAACAGATTATGGCCATGTAATTGTCATGATGTCCATTTGGTTGTATGCTAATACAGTGTTCCTCAAAACATGGGTCATGCTTGAAGGAGGGGAATGCATAAAGGACTATCCATTGGACTGATAGTTTTTTTCCAGTCTCAGCTTTTCTTTTCTTTTTCAAGAAAGTCTTAAGCTGTTACACTTGAGGGGACATCAGAAACATAAGAATAGCCATACTGTGTCATACCAAAGGTTCATCTAGATGAGTATCCCTAAAAACCAGTATTTTAAAAACCTTCAAAATGTGACCCAAGTGTAAAAGATGTACTGAAATCTGCTCAAGAATCTGCAAAAAACCCAGAACAGCAGCTTTGAGACAGAAAACACCCAATCTATTCCACCCCATTTATTTCAACGAGTGATAATCAGGCTATTTCTACCCAGCAGTTAGTTACCCATGGCTGGCCCATGCTAGCCCCATTAGGTAGACATAGCCTTTGATGCCAATGATGGTACTGTAATTGTCAGTACTATTTACAATGATGCTGTTCACTTTTTCTCTTCTTAAAGCATGTAAGACAGAAGAGAGAGGATCATATTGTGAAGCTCTGTACCGTCAATGCAGAGTGACCACTCTTTTGGGGTAGATCTCTAACATCACAGTGTCTTAGGAAATGTTGCGTGTAGGTGTTTTTATATTGCACGTGCACCTGGAGAGGCATATTTATTCATAAGAAAGAGGAAAATCAGAATGTGCTATATTATATATCTCCCTGCCTTGCAAGTGCATTACTTCTCAACTCAAGCAGGGAAAAAATAAAGTCATTTTTCAAGGATTTCCTGATGTCACTAGCTGTAATCAAATGTCTCAGAGGCAGTGGGAGTAGAACGGGGGAGGAAGCATGATGCAGAGCTATCTGAGGAGAGAGCTACACTGTTGCTGAAGAGAGAGAGGAAGATGGGAAAGGAGCCAAGAAATAAATGACTCCTGCTGATGCTTTTGTAAAAGCCAGGGTCAGCTTATGTCAACACACCTCCCTCTCTTGCTCAAGAATCCATCTCCCCTCAGTGGATTTCTGGGCTACCAGATGCTCTTTCCCATGTGCTAGTCATAGTAAGGGAGACAGAGATTGAAAGGCTCCCCTTTGAAAGTCAAAAGCTGAAGGTCCAATTATAATTTCACACACACCTGAGAAAAATCAGGAGTCACTCTGAAGTTACATTAGTTTGAGATCAGCCTCAAGCCTTCAGGCTGTTAATACCCATTCCTTGATGCTACTCTGATGGCTTCTGCCTCTGAGAAATGTCAGTCTCTGCCACACAACATGACTCAGCCATTCTAGACAACAAATGCAGTCTAAAATTAAACTCAACTAAATAATTAAAACAAAACAAGGCTTAGTATACAACACTAGTCACACAATGTAGCTTTTGTTATGGGGGGGGCACCCTTTAATGGCTTTCCTTTGTTGCAGAATCCTCTGTCAAAAACATTTGATAAGAAGCTGGGCTTTTCTTCTTGTGCCTGTCAGTGGCATACTTGTAAGGGATATTTTTCCTCCCGGATCAGGAGCTCTCAGTGAGATTGTCCTGCTGCAATCAGACACACATTTGTTAGTATATTTCACTCCCTGGGGCTGCTGCCAAATGAAAAAATACAGTAAACTTCTGGGTCAAACAGTGGAAAGAACCAAACACAAACATACAATGAAAATCACAATGGAAAGCTAAAGAGTACACCCAGGACCTGCTATCAGCCTCTGCAGATTTTGTCACTATTGAAATGGCATTGGAGGGAGTTATTTTGGCTAGTACAGCTGTTGCTGTGACTACCTCTGCTGCTATCATGGCCATGTCTGGGTCACGGGGGCAACATCCAGAAAAACAATACCTCTCTGGTGATGTGGAGTTAGTTGTTAAAGAAAGAAGAAACTTTTAGTGATCTTTAGTTTCTCCTTGATTTAGTGACCATTGCTAACTCGGTGCTAGAAAGTTGTATGGTGAAGAGCCCTGTAAACTCCACACTGGAACCAATTACGTTTCTGGTATAGGAGAGTATTGGTGCTGGGTGGATACTGTCCTTTCCTTGTGTTAAACTTCAATAAGAGTGTGTCTAGACTAAAGGGTTTTTTCGAAAAAACTTCCCCTGCATCTAGACTGCCACCGCATTCTTTCGAAATTAAATCGAAAGAACGCAGCGGTTTTTTCAACAGTGGTAAACCTCATTTTACGAGGAAGAATGCCTTTTTTCGAAAGTGCTCTTTTGAAAAAAGGAGTTCTTGAATGCCAACAGGGTTTTTTCAAAAGAGAGCATCCAGACTGCCTGGGTGCTCTCTTTCGAAAAAGCAGCTTGCTTTTTCGAAAGAAGTGGTTGCAGTCTAGACGTAGCCTAAATGTGGTCTGCTGCTTATTTCCAAGCAGTGTCCACATCAAATGCCTGACTAACACTTGCCAAAATAATCTCCAGGCGTCTCATCCAGTTTGTAGAGAACCTTGTACAAAGTGGCACTAGGGGGAGGAGGGCTAGCTCAGTGGTTTGAACATTAGCCTATTAAACTCAGGGTTGTGAGTTGAATCCTTGAGGGGGCCATTTAGGGATCTGGGGCAAAATCTGTCAGGGATGGTACTTGGTCCTGCCATGAGGGTCCCTTCCAGCTCTATGAGACAGGTATATCTCCATAATTATATTATATTTGTAGTAGTTCAGGCTAAAGACTTTAGCTCTTCTGAGGGCATAACTTATGCCATGAAAGGGAGGGAAAAAATACACCCTCTGAGTGGCATAAATTACGCCAATAGAAGCTCTGATGTGGACAGCTCTGTGTTGACAGAAGATGCTCTCCCACCAATATAGTTACAGCCAATTGTGTGGTTTTATTATGTTAATGGAAGAGCTCTTCCCTGTCATCATAGAACAATTACATGGAAGATCTTCCAGTGGCACAGCTCCATTGGTTTCAGCTATGTGCTGCTGTATGATTTCTAGTGTAGACACTGCCGCAGTGAGGCTACTGAGCAATTGGGAAATAATTCAATAGAATAGTCACCTTTCTGAAGTAAGTGGGCTCCCCACCTTTCCCAACATGCATTTTAAAAAAGGAAGGAAAATATCGATCTCCACTCTCTAAATCTCTAACCAGGAAATGTAAAATCAAATCAAACGCCTTTGCACTAAATGTACCCAGTGTGTGTGTGCACCTTTGACAAACACAGAAGTCACAACACACACTAATTGGTTGAGTTAGGGTGCTTTCAAAAAGGAACTTCATCGGAGATAAGGTGTACAGTGACATTACTTCAATTTTTGTTCCTTCTCATTGCTTTCATTGTAATTCTGATGTTTCCTTTTTCCTTCTTCCACTGGCTCCACTTCAGAACTGTCATTTCTGGTAAAATGATAGAAACAGGTTTGGATTTTAGCAGAGAATTTAGGCTTAGGCTTAATTTTGGAACCAGGAAATGGTGTTTACCTTTTATTTATGATTTAAACACAAATATTGGATAATGCACAATATCAACAGTGGTTTACAGTGACCTAAGGAACTACTGTTAGGTTGGCTAAAGTTAATCATGTGAGGATGTTATTAGTTAGCCCATACTGGTTTCTCTTTAGATTATATGCATCTTTCGCCTTTTCTAAAGCTTGTAATAATACATTCCATTAGGACAAAAAACACATTAACATAAAGTCAATAATGATAAAAATAGATTAGCAGTGGACCAACACTGAAATTTCAAATCTAGATCCTTTTGAGTTTTGGAAAAAAATGTATTTAGAAGACTTTGTATTTGAAATTCTAAACTAGAATTCTTACAACTCTTACCCTGTGAGATTTTGATTCTTCTTGTTTGGATACATGGTTAGGGAAGCTGTTTTATTCCTAACTCAGATGGGTTTTAACTCTTATGAGAACAGCCATTCAGATGAGATTTTGATCAAAGATGACATAACACATATTTGGCAATAACAACTCACAACAACATCATCATCATCTCAAGAAACTTTGATGCCATGAAATCCAAACTATGGTAACCCAGTTCTCAGAATACAGTTTAAATCTCATCTGGATCTAAATTACAAGATGGTCTGCTCCTCATTTTACCTCCCATTTACGTAATGTTTCCATCCCAAAGGATCTAATAGATCTTCGCATACCACCCATGCATGTGCACACACATCCCACTGCAGATACGTCTCTGGTGTAAAGGGTGGTTTCCTCCAAGTGCATACCATGATACTAGGGGGAAAGACAGTAGTAGACAAGGATGCTGGAAAAACACCAAATCTTGAAAGAAGCCCCATGATGCTTAGTGCTCAACGTGTAAAGAAGACAAAACACAAATGTTAAAGTCTTAGCTAAGATCCATATGAAAATGTAAATACGTTTATTCCCTTTCCATGCACATCTAATTAGATTAAGATTTAAGATAGCACAATATCTGGGGATGAAAGTTCAACTATAATATTCAGTTCAGGTCTATCTTCACATATGACTTATTATTTTGAATATGTAATTCTTTTACATAATTCTCAGTGTATTTGTATTGATCTCCTCTTCTCCTGAGTGGCATATACTCGCCCTCCTCTCCTCTCCTCTTTTCCAATTCAAGGACCCAAACCCTTTCTTAAAACAATCATATTTCCCTTAGGCTCATGTCAAATACATGTGAATTGTATAGATTTTCAGCACCTAGGAGTAACTCAGATCACCATCATGTCTTTCGGCAAACTTGAGCAAAATTTTGAACATATCTCAAAGCAATGTGCATTTTATGTGGTTTCGGATTCTGTAATGAAAATGTTATACTTTTCAACTTTGATAGCTTTCAAGATAGTGTCTTTTCCTCAGATAATTTAAAAAAAAGTTTTTTGGACAACATTTTGGAATAGTTAATCTTAATCTCACACCTATATTTTTGGTATAATCCTTCTACTCTTTTAATGTATTTGCAGCATAAACTATTTTACACACACTGCTACACCAGATACGGATGTGCTTTCACGCACCTTTCCATGCAAAATCCAGCTACCTTGTCATAGAAAATGATATGCTATCAGCCTGATTCATTTGCATTCTAGCTGTTAAGGTTCTTGCCTCAGAGCTTCTGTTTTGAACTATGGTGTCCCTTCACATTATTGTTGTTGTTATTTATTATTAATATTATCATTTTCCACATTTGAATAATTATTCTACCTGTAGAACAATGAAAGGACAACTAGAAACCATGCAAATCCAATGCCAAAATATAAAGAACGGGTGTGAATCAGTTTTGCAGGAAGTCACCGTAGTATTGCTGTAATTCTCCAAGGTATTTAGCATAAGTACTTTTAAGCATCTGATCAAGAACGACTCATCCTTAAAATCTGGCATGGATTTAAGTACCTAAAATTGAAACAATAGTAAAGAATAAAATTGTCAGACACATAGATTACCATGATTTGTTAAAGGGAAATCATGCCTTACCAGTCTACTAGAATTCTTTGAGGGGGTCAACAAACGTGGACAAGGGGGATCCAATAGATATAGTGTACTTAGATTTCCAGAAGGCCTTTGCCAAGGTCCCTCACCAAAAGTTCTTAAGTAAAGCCCTGGGATAAGAGGGAAAGTCCTCTCAAGGATTGATAACTGGTTAAAAGACAGGAAACAAAGGGTAGGAATAAAAAGTTTTCAGAAGGGAGAGAGGTATCTAGTGGTGTCCCCCAAGGGTCCATACTGGGACCAATCTCATTCAACCTATTTATAAATGATCTGGAGAAAGGGGTAAACAGTGAGGTGGCAAAATTTGCAAATGATACTAAACTGCTCAAGATAGTTAAGACCAAAGTAGACTGTGAAGAGCTTCAAAAAGATTTCACCAAACTAAGTGATTGGGCAACAAAATGGCAAATTAAATTTAATGTTGATAAATGTAAAGTAATGCACATTGGAAAAGACAATCCCAACTATACATACAACATAATGGGGACTAATTTAGCTATTACCACTCAAGAGAGAGATCTTAGAGACATTGTGATAGTTCTCTGAAAACATCCACTCAGTGTGCAGCGGCAGTAAAAAAGCAAACAGAATATTGGGAATCATTAAAAAGGGATAGAGACTAAGACCAAGAACATCTTATTGCCTCTGTATAAAACCATGGTACACCCACATCTTGAATTCTGCATACAGTTGTGGTCACCTCATCTCAAAAAAGATATATTGGCATTGGAAAAGGTTCAGAAAAGGGCAACAAAAATGATTAGGGGTTTGGAATGAGTCCCATATGAGGAAAGATTAAAAAGACTGGGATTTTTCAGATTAGAAAAAAGGAGAATGGGAGAATGAGAGGGGAGGCGTATGACAGAGGTCTATAAAATCATGACTGGTGTGGAAAAAGTGAATAAGGAAAAGTTATTTACTTGTTCCCATAGGGGTCACCAAATGAAATTAATAGGTATCAGGTTCCAAACAACAAAAGGAAGTTTTTCTTCACACAGCGCACAGTCTATCTGTGAAACTTGCCAGAGGAGGTTTTGAAGATCAGTACTTTAACAGGGTTCAAGAAAGAACTAGATAAATTCATGGAGGTTAGGTCCATTAATAGCTATTAGCCAGAATGGGTAGGAATGGAGTCCCTAGCCTCTGTCAGAGGCTGGGATGGGTGACAGGAGAGAGATTGCTTGATGATTCCCTGTTCTGTTCACTCCCTCTGGGGTATCTGGGATCGGCCGCTGTCAGAAGACAGGATATTGGGCTAGATGGACCTTTGGTCTGTTCCAGTATGTTCTTATGTATCTGTTTAAATCAGCTGCCATAAGAGAGGATGCCACAGTTTGCTTTTCTTCCTTGCCCTGTTCCTTATCTCAGAAACTATAGGCTCTGTATCATCATATGGTTTCTTTCTACTTGCCTTCTTGTTTGAGCTGTTAGGTTTCACTCAGGTTGTATTTTCAAGGTTTTGTTCATGACCAAATATAAAAACTTTTAAATTAAGCTGAAATTCTCACCTAGTCACATGCCCTCCAGCAGCAAGGGCATTGAGAAATACAACAAATATTAAGAATGACACAATAAAAATTGCAAAATTTGACCAAGAATTTCCTTACCTTTTTTCATACTGGTGGATTTTACTGCTTCCTTCCCTTGACTTAGACTTTTTAATGTTCTACAATTCACTTTCCCAAAATATAATAACCTTGACAGCCACATTCTTTTAAAATATTCCTCATTATGCTAAATCCAATAAGCTCGTGGTTGCTGTTTCCAGGCTTTCCTATTATTCTTGCATTATTTCCTTTCTATTAATAAGCAGGAAGTTCAGAATATTAGTCTGGAATTTCCTTTGGCTGGAGACCCTATTACCTTCTCTCTTGGACTTGAAGTAGTCTTCTTTGTATTTTAGGAGTATTTTTAGAAGAATATTTGCCTTTTACAATGCCAGTCCCATGAATTGCCAGTGGAGCTGGCTTACGCTGAAGGTTTAGCTGGAAGATATTTAAAATTCTTGCTATTGTAATTGTTGGGGAAATCTCGCTCCCCTGGGGTACAGAGTCCCCAGAAGGGTCCGAGGCTGGAGGTCAAAGCAGTGAGGCAGGAGAGAAATCTAGAAGGAAAACTTTATTATGCATGCATGCAGGCTGACAGCTACCAGAGTGAGAGCAGCAGCAGCTCTGAGAGACAGTCTCAGGGATCCTTTATACAGTATGTTCAGATAGTTTAGTTGTTGATTGTTTTCTTTAACATATCAAAGTCTCAGCAGAAGTACTCTGAGACATTTCTGTTCATACCAGGTGTGCTAGAAGTAAGTTTTACAGTACAAAGGCACATGAGAATCTGAGTGAGGAGTCTACATGGCAACCTGTGACAAAGATAAGAGTTTACATGACAATTTGTGACAGACTAGGAGTCTCCATGAACTTGAGATAGGAGGCATTGTAAGGGTCTTGATTAGAGTTAAGATGATTTCTCTGTTACAGAGAGAGAGAGGCCTGGAAAACTTTTAACCCTTGCAGCAGTTTTCTTTTAGAGAGTTTTGATTTTCTGCACAGTCCCCCCTTAGACACAATTGGAGTTATTTGATTTTTCTCCCACATTATGAAGTGGTTCGCACAGTGTAATTGTGCAATGTTCCCTGATCAGTACAGACAGCATTCTTGACTTGTACTGATACTTTGAGACCATCTTTTAGGGCCCAGTGTAGTCTCAGATTGTTTTCCTGTTTTCCATCTGTATGAATCAGCCTGTAGATTTAAGTGTTTCAGCCAGTCAGAATTGTTTCAGAATAAAAGTGTCATCGACACTGAAGCATTCATGGTAAATTCAGCACAAAATAATGTTTTACACTTATGGTATACTTACTCAATTTGTTTCCACTACACTGAACACCAGTGAAAAATTCATTAATTGCTTGCCCTTTTGGGACTACATTAATACAGAATCACACTGGATTTTCTAATTAGTATTGCATCACTCAGTGGTACTAGATCGCTGGTAGACATTCACTCCGAGTGCTCTCATTAGCATTAGTTGGTCAGTAAAAGACCCATGACTGGAAGGATTGTGTTCTTTACTTCACTGTGTTAAATCATCATCTCCAATATTCAAATGAAAGGGCCTGACTATAGCAACAGCACACTCAGAGGTTACTTATAATCAGGGTTCAACAAACCACGGCGAAAACCACTCACCAGCCCCACACTGCGCATGCGCGAGACCCACACTGAGCATGAGCGAGACCCACACTGCACATGCGTGAACTGCCGGTGAACGGGGCAACCGGCTGAAATCTACTCGCCACAGGCGAGTAGATAAATGGATTTGTCAAGCCCTGCTTATAATAATGTTCTATAGAAACAGATCGTCATGTCCACTTGTGCTCTACAACTCCAGAATCTGGAATAAGCCTCTTCATTTTGGGCCTGATCCTACTCCATTGTGTTGGCCCCTTTTACTATACACTGCCCCCGTTTTACGCAAAAAATATGAAAATGAGGCGAAGCGTGGAATATCGCCATGCCTAATTTGCATAATTAATGAGGCTCCGTTTTTGCACAAGAGGCTTTTGCGCAAAAAAGTGATGTCTATACGGCTCCTTTTTGTGCAAAACCCCCCTCTTGCACAAGAGCCGTTCTTCCTGAAAAAAATGTGGAAGAACGGCTCTTGCGCAAGAGGGGGGTTTTGCACAAAAAGGAGCCATGTAGACAGCTCCTTTTTGCGCAAAAGCCTCTTGTGCAAAAACAGAGCCTCAATATTTATGCAAATGAGGCACGGCGATATTCCATGCTTTGCCTCATTTGCATATTTTTTGCACAAAACGGGGGCAGTGTAGACATAGTTTATGAGTTTCTGTCCTCTGTTGGGAAGATCCTGTGTACTTCAATCTCACGTAAGCGACTACAACTCTCATGATGCTTTGGGAAAAGAGGGTCCTTGCTCTCTTCCAGTCAGTGCAGAGGGAGCAGAGTGTGCTTTCCATTTTGAGAGAGGAGCCAGACTGTGGTGTGAAGTTCTCTCCAGACCAGGAGCTTCTGCTAAGAAGCTAGAAGCTTCTGCTTATAGCCAGTTGGTGCTTTGATCAAGCTGGGAGCTTCAGAGATGGTTGGAGGCTTTCCGTGCAGCCCGAGGAGAGACTGTGGCCATACCTAGAGCTGACTGAGATGGGCCTGCAGTGAAAGCACTGTGAATAACCCCTACTCTGGTTTGGGAAAGGGCTTGCAAGGGAAGGAGCACAGCATAGAGACAGTCTGAGTTTGAGGAGAGGCACAGTGATCTTCTCAGTGAACCAGGACCGAGAGCTGCTGGTAATTAGTGGGGTCAGTGCTAGTCTTCAGAGGGATTGTGCAGCTTTGTTGCCCTGTTTCGATTGACATACAGAACCTGTCCAGTGTACCCTCCACTCCAGCTGCAGATTTTCAAGTGCACCAACGCAAGCATATGGGACGCTGAAATCCAAAGGACCGTATACTCTGGGGTGGGGTGAATGGTAGCAGTGTAAATGCCAGTTACATATGTTTAATTTATGACTGAATCCTATATTTGTTTATTGATTTTATTCAGCTGCACACTGTGGATTTATATTAGGGTGATATCTAATCTTAGTCTATTAAAACCAGTTTATTTACGTTGTTAAGTAAAGGTGTGTTAAGTCTAATTTAAGTACATTAGATGTATATTATTTATAATTGGTATTTTTGAATTAGATACATGCCACAGATTATTATTAGAAAGGGTTTATTCTTGGAGGTTTCCAAGGCTCACCATTGAGTGTGTACAGGTGTAGGCCTGACACATAATAGTAGCTATATAGGCTTTATTTTATAGCTAGTTATATAGATTTTGTTTCATAAGCTTTGATTTATAGCAGCTGCTAAGTATTAAAATATATTTTGTATTCAGTATTATAAGTTAGTAAGAAATTGTTTATAGGTATAGTAAATTAGTAAGTTTTTTTTAACTTTGTACATCTGTAAATCCTGCCTGTTCCTTTACAAGAAAAATTGCTTTCTCTGAAATGAACTGTCCTTTGTGTGAGTGAGGAATGTGGGAAGACAAGAGACAGAAGATTCCAGCACCAAATGGTCAGCATGGATAACAAGGAGGTGTGAACTCAGGCATCAGTCAAATTCAGGATGGCTGAAGAGGGGCAGAATTGACTACTCCAAAGCAAGGGCTTACACCTGTGAATGAGATGTGTCAATGGGATAAACTAGCTGCAGTCACTCCCATAACATTCATCAAAGTACTGATCAAGGATCACAATGGAAGCAGCCTTGAGATAAAACAATTAGATGACTTCAGCATGGCACTGCAAAACCCCAGCATAGACTAAAGTTGGGACTTACAACCATAAACTGGAGCGAGTTTTTTCTGTTGGAGAAAGTGGGAGATAGGATAGTCACAGATATTTTGCATTGGCTCAGGCAGGCATATGTAATATATGAAAGATAATTTTCATTCACACACGAGATGGATGGTCCAACTGGACAACAGTAAGAGTAAGGAGATGAAGTAAGCAAAGGAAAAATGTAGGCTGAATATCATTTGGTGGATGATTTGAGAGCATGGGAAAAATAATAAAAGTAAGGCCCATTCGGATTTTGGAATAGACTCAAAAGAGAAGTGACAGAAACTCCCACAATTTGAGTCTTTTCAAAATGGGCAAAACACTGAAGTTTAATTTCTTGTATTATCAAGTAGGTGAAGTGATGAGTGAATACGATGATGTTTACATCTTCAGCTGGCTACATTCTCTAATAAAAACCCTTTTCCTGGCAATGGTCTCTTAGTTCTCTTTGGGATACCCCAGCAAAGTTAGTTCTCCCCTGGCATGCAGGACAGCCAGAACAGCCTAATGTAATAATTCCCATAATGTTGGTAGCAACTATATTTCAATACAGAAAAAAGTATCTTGAAGTATGGTACAAACTCAAAAATATTGGAAAATAAAAAATTACTCACATGGAAAAGTACATTTTGTTCAATTAGTCTTATTCACTGCATACATAAAAGATGAAATTTGGGTGGACGTCAAGTTCATTATATCTGAAAGGAGAAAAGAAAAACCCTTGTTAGAACCCCTGTGTGTTTTGAAGAGTTGTTGGCTTTAAATCAACATCCATTCATTCCAAGAAAAAAAATCAGAACTACAGATACAAATTTGATGATGAAAAATTCCTTATTGCTGTTTTATAAATGCATTAGTGGAATAAAACAGGATAGGAAATAGCATTTCAGCTCAAGGAGCGCCACGTTCTAGTTTTCTCTGAGTGAAAGAGCTAAAGTGAACATGAAGTGGACAGCTTTTGTGAAAATTCATGGGTAAGAATTAATCTTTTGAAAAACAATACTAAATCAAGCAGACTAGAACACAAAGGACAAATTAAACCTAGGAGTTAGGACTGGGTGTTAAGCAGTATTTTTAATGAGAATTCTCTATGGGTATGTCTACACAGCAACATTATTTCAAAATAACTAGTGTTATTTCGAAATAACTTAGTCCGCCTCTACTCAGAAGGCAGTTATTTTGAAATAATGTCAAAATACTGTCAAGCTGGAGGACTTACTTCGACTCCTGTAACCCTCATTGTACAAGGGAAGTCAGAGGAAGAGTATTCTATTTCAAAATAAGTGCTGTATAGACACTCCCAATTTTGAAATAAGCTATTTTGAAATAGGCTAAACAATTGATGTAGCTCAATCTGCATAGCTTATTTCAAGTTAACCCTGTTGTGTAGACGCACCCTATTAGAGAGACTCTGACTGCAATGGAATGCTACTGTATTATACTGCTCAGGCACTATGTGGCACTGTGTATAAAATACCTCACTGAAACCAACCTCAATTATATCTGACAGAGTATTAAAGGCTTTTAGGATGAACACATCGGTTATGTATAAGCAGGCTCTGTAGCCATTCCATATCTGATACAGGAATGTGACATGGTGTCAGGAGTAAACTAAGAACAGAAACTGAAGGAAAATAGTAACAAGCAGCAAAGGTTGAAGATAAAAGGAACAAAGCAACACAGGTTGCAGGATCTCAACATGACATTCTTCTATGCCTCTAGAGAATTTCAAAAATACAAAAATATCAAAGACAAATTGGTTATTGGAGTTAAGCAGTTACAACTGGAGAGAGAGATTTAACCCTATTCACAGCTATATGGAGAACATGACATTCTGAGCTAGCGAGATAGCAAAACCTACAGTAAGTTGACACACCTGAAAAACCTAAAATTAGCTAAAAAATTGTAAACATACACTTGAGTGTTAAAGTCATTTGCACACATAAAACCCCTGAAGAAAGGGGAAAGAACTCCCAGCTAAGAGAGACAAACTCCAGGCTATGTACACAAAATATGGATAGTCATATCCCAAGACATGATGTATGTCCAGCTAAAGGCACATGATGTAATAAATGCATGAAATATGGATGTTTTGTATAAGTTTGCAGCACCAAAGCAGTCAGGGAGAAGATCTATATTGCAGACAATCAAAAGCCACTGATTCTTTGATCTATCACTTGTTATGGTAGTCTGTCTGGAAAGGGAAAATGAATATTCTTGGCAAGACTATTGACTTTAAAATTGACTCAGGGGCACATGTATGTTATAGTCATCTCAGAAGGGACTGTCACCATAAAACTCCCCTTCTTCGCCCTCCCACCTCCCCACCACACACCCTGAAAGAAAGCAGAACTGTTAATGAACACTAACAGAGTTGTAGTTTTCAAGGATAATATTCTGCCATATGGATTTTCAATGGACAACATAATTCTCAACAAAGTCCTAAGCCTAATCAGTCTGGACTCAAAGTAAACAAGGAAAAAAGTGTTTTCCACCCACCCCAAATTGCGTTTTTGGGGCAGGCAGACAAAGATGGATTCTGTTCTAGCCCTGGGAAAGTAAAAGCAAGTAGACAACTGAATACACCAACTCATTTCCCAGAACTGTGACATATATTGGGAATAGTAAATTGGTCAATATCTACAAGACCTTTCTATAGTGACAAAACTGCTTAAGTCCAAGACATCTTGGCCACATTAAAAACTGCCTTCAAAAAGGTAAGATAAATAATCTCAATTAGGATTGCCCACTTTCTAATTTCAGAAAACTGAACTACCCCAGCCCTGCCCTGCTCCTTCCTGCTTACTCCATCCCCTTCCCTCCTTCCTCATTTCACCATGCTGGGACAAGGGTTAAGGTGCAGGAGGGGGTAAGGACTCTGGCTGGAGGTGTGGGTTCTGGGGTGCATCCAAAAATGAGAGATTTGGGGTGCGGCAGGGGGCTCTGGCATTGGAGGTGGGGCCAAGGGGTTCTGAGAGTAGGAGAAGGCTCAAGACTGGGGCATGTGATTGGGATGTGTGCTCCAGACAGCTTACCTCAGGTGACTCTTGGAAGCAGCTAGCATGTCCCTCTGGTTCCTAGGCATACAGACAGCCAAGGAATTCTGTGCACCACCCATCCACAGGTTCTGCCCCTACAGCTCACACTGGCCACAGTTTGCAGCCATTGGGAGTTGTGGAGCTGCCACTCAGGGCAGCACCTGCACAATGATACGAGCAGTGTGTAGAGCCTTCCTTACCATTCTTGTGCTTAAGAGCCAGAGGGACATGCTGGCTGCTTCCAGGAGCCACACAGAGCCAGCTGCTCTGGCCACCCGGACTTTTAGTGGTTCACTGAGCCATGCCGACCTGAACTGCCAGGGTCTCTTTGCAACTGGGAAATTCAGGTGAAACCAGATGCCTGGCAATCCTAATTTCAAGAGCTCTAATTCTCACATTCTATGGTATCGACAAAACCACACTGATCAGTGCAGATGCCAACTGCTATGGCCTAGGTGGTATATCACTGTAACAAGTGGCAGTCTGTGAGTGTGAGAACAAAATACAACTGAAGCAGAAAAAAACCCCCAATAAGCGCAGCTTGAAATGGCATGCCGGGTGATCTTATGGATGTATTTTACAGATATCTGTGTGGACTGAATTTGTTACGCTGGTTTATGGCCTGCTATCATTTGTATCATTTTTGTCTCATTTCTAGGCAACATCTGGATCATGCAGATGAGATTATAAGGTAATACAATCGTTAAATATGTTCTAGAGGAAAATCTGATAATAGAACACACACTGTCATGGGGACCAATATTACACTCAACTCCCTGTGACTTCGAAGATGACAAAGGCATACGTGGATGCTGTGTACACATATTGATCAATGTCAGAAAAGAAATTACTCCACATACAAAAATCAGACACACATCTTCAGGAAGAGCTAATTTACACTAGGGAACAGTTGGCTCAAGTGTCTAAAGGACACTAAAAAAATAACAAGATATAACTTTGTGGTGTATAGACAATTATATGAGTTGAAAGGACTCATGTATATAGGCAATTGCATTGTAATTCCAAACAAAAAGAGGAGAAATCCTAAACCTCATTCATGAGGGACATCAGGATTAAGTAAATGCCATGAATAAACCAGCCCATCTATGTGGTGCCTGGACCTCAGAAAGGACAAAGTATCATGTGGATGTTGCAGAATTAACTGACCAAAACAACACAAAGGACCTGTAGTAACACCAATTCTCTCAGATAGACCTGGGAAGAGATGTATGCAAATTCTGAAGATGTCATTAACTCATCATCATGGACTCTTTTTCCAGTTATAAAGAGATACTGTACTGGAAAGTTATAACATATTGCAGTATTATCAAGAAACCAAGTGCATTCTTCTCACTTCGTTATTCTAGAGCAGCTAGTAATGGACAATGGATCACAATTCACTGCAGCAGAACTGAAGTCCTTTTGAACAAAATATGATGCAGTCCACACTACCCACAAGTGAGTGGAGTGGCCGACAGAGATATACAAATAGCCAAGAAAACCCTTCAGCAAGATGGTCCATTCCTTGATCTTCTGATTTACAGATCATCAATATAGGCTACTGGATATAATCTAGCACAACTGATGGGAAAACAACTCAGTACTACTGCTCCAACTTTGGAAAGAACCTATTTCCAAAGTAGCCAGACATGGAAGTAGTAGCCAAACCAGCTAATAGGGTTAATGCAGCTTATGAACACTTTTTTAAAAAACAGATATCACTTAAACAGTTGCCCAGCCTAGAACCTGGTGACCATGTTCATGTCAAACTAGATGGAGAAAATGGATGGACAACTCCACATCTCTGCTATTATTCTTGATCACTATGATCTGAGAATGCAATTCCTTTCATATAGAAAATAAATTCTGCACCCAGAACACATAAGCTTGGGAAAATAACTTAGGGTATGTCTATAATTTAAAACACAATAGTAGCACAAATGCTAAAATACTACAGCAATGAACTACTTTTATGCATATTATTTTACAAATTGTGGTGCTAGAGAATTGTGCACAAGGATTTGTTTGGGATTTTTGGCATTTTTGTTTGAAGACATGGATTTTATATCCTACAGAAATCAATTGCACATTGGAAAGCAACAAGATGGCACATTACTGTGCAAAAGATGTAACAGAAAAGAAACTACCTATGATCTGGAGGTAGCATAATACAATGGTCACCATGAAAAAGTCCCTATCTAACAAGTAGAAATGTTATGTTGTAGAAAGTTTTACACATATTTATAGCCAAATTTTGGATTGCTGTATGTGGACACCATTTCTGAGACTGTAAAATGCAAAGGATACAGGATTGATGCTTTTCAATTAAAGTTCAGGGATAAAATTCCTGGTCCACTGAAATCAGTGGAAGTTTTGCTATTGATGTAAATGTGGCCAGAATTACACCCCAATTTAATAAAATATAGGCTTTCTAGAAGCAATAGGAAATTACCATTTGTTTTCTTTCTAGGTTTCAACTTCCGTTAGATTTACCTTCCTAGCTTCTCTAGCGCTCAAGATTTTAGCAGAGGTATTGCCTTTCCCTGTAATGGGTTCCAATTGCTCCATTCCTGGCTCCAGAGCAGCAGCAAATAGTAAGAGTAAAATTTGAGCCACACGGCACTTGCAAAATATGAACAGCTGATGTGCAGAATACAAAGCAGAACAACCAGGGTCGGCTTAGGGCCAGTGGGACAATGCCGATATTTAAATATTTACTTATTTAATTTAAAACATCATTTAACTCATCCAGACCCTACAAATCGTTCCCACCATGAGTCTGTGCAAGCACATGCTCTCATTATGGCTATTCCCATATTCAGCTTCCTACCTACCCAAATCACTTTTTGTGCTGGAACTATTCAAAAAATGTTGCATAAAAATGTTATCATAGAAAGATATATTTAGGGCCAGATTCTCATCTTATGTAAATCAGCATAATTGAAATCACTGTCCACCTTCTCCTTGCAACTGAGTTCTTGCTCAGTTTTTCAGAACAAGTTCTGGTCTTTGGGCAGAGGCCAAATCCAGAGGATTTCATTTCAAAGAGGTGAAACATCTAGCAAGTTACCTTAAAAGGAATGAGAATGAAAGTGCTCTTACACCCATAACTCAAGCAATCACTGCTGCTGCCGCTAGACCTGATTTTAGTTCTTACTACGCACAGTCTCTGCATGATTAATCCTGTGATAACAAGGGTATTTTCAGAGAAAGCTATCAATCTTCCAGCCTACAGCCTCCTCATGCTTATTTTCTGGGGTAGCAATTTTAATTAAGCTGTAGCATGTGAATATTCTATACTCAGAGAACGAGACAGAGAAAGAGAGAGAACAGCCCTAGGAACATTGTGTGTTAAATAACAGGCTATATGCCACAGGACAGATTGTAGCATTTGAGGTATTTGGCAGCTCTGACTAGGGACGCAACCTTGAACTTTTGGGTATTCATGTCTTCCATTTGCTTCCACTGTAATTTTGGTTGAGCCTGGCCTAGAGAGTTGAGACCTAATGTGAAATCCTGGTTCCACTGAAGTCAGTGACAAAATTCCTATTAATTTCAATGGAGCCAGAATTTCACCCCTGGGAGGCATTGCTGTTTATACTCTATATGGTCTGGCTTATGCTGCTAGGTTCTCTGTGCACTCCCTTCATGGTTCCTTTTTCCCCCTTATGTGGAAGCCCATCTGCTGGACTCACACTGAGTTGGAGGGACAGGAAGAAAGGCAAGAAGAGTTTCAACAGTGAAATGACACGTTTTACACCACCAAGCCCTGGAATGCGGACAGGAGGTAACATGGATCAGAGCTGTAATCTCCCTCTGGCTCCATTCCATGTCTCTTCCAGTGCACTGCTGACACAGTTCCTATTGGAGCTGTGAAGCTCTAGGCTAAACACCATTGAAGCAGCAGCCATCCTGGCAGGAGGGGCTTTTGCCTTTGCTTCTTAGGATTCAGAGAATTGAGCCCTCCTCTGGCCCCCTAAATCCACACACCTTTTTTTCATGAGGAGACAGCTCCAGGCAAACTATGCAAAGTTTCTTTTCTCCTCTACTACCCTTATAATAATAATAAATGGAGATATTCCTATCTCACAGAACTGGAAAGGACCTCAAAAGGTCATTGAGTCCAGTCTGCTGTGTTTGCAGCAAGACCAAGTACCATCCCTGACAGATTTGCCCCAGATCCCTAAACAGCCCCTTCAAGGATTGGCCTCACAACCCCAGGTTGAGCAGGCCAACGTGCAAACCACCAAGCTATCCCCAGCCTCCCCTGGGAGTCAAAGCAGGAGGGTGAGATCCAACCCTATTGCAAAAGATACAAAAGCCAAGTTAAGTATAAAGAGTGATAAGGAAAATACTAAGAAGGAGGGGCTTACACAAAAAATATTAACTATAAGGTTCTGTAACTAAAGATCTAAATTAGAATTGCTGCGAGTGTAAGGTATTTTCTTACATAACCAGTCATATGTGTGCATTGTTCAGGACTCTGGTATTAAAAATGGCAATATAAAAAAAAACAGTGCAAGGGTCCTCCCTCCCCCTCCCTGTTCTTTTTAATTTCTCCTTCATAAATGTACTTGGCACATTGTTAGTTAGGTATAATGTGTGGGATGTGTTGTTGAGGTTGCCATGGTTTCACATTTTTAATGAGCTCAGAGATTTTATTATCCAACTAAATGCACATTCATAATTACTGCATTTCTTTTAGACCAAAGTCCTTAGCCCGCTCCCCACTCTCTAAAAATTGTTGATGGTGAAACTACAGAGAATAAAAAAACAGAGCAAAAGCCCACCTTCAAATAGTTGGCAAACAAAAGCTTAGCAAAGTAATAGGAGAAAATGACCACCATTATTAAACTTAGAGAAATATCTGTCCTTTAAATTGAAGCTAAGCATTATATTCTATGCTGTTGGCCACAAGATTCCCAGACACATTTAGAAAATGAATCACCTATTTCTTAACACAGCTTGTGCTGAACCATTAAAAACTGGCCATATCTTCCTGGATTCTTTGCTAATTCCTGTTTAAGAAAATACATCTCTGCATTCACATTCACTTCAGTGGGGAACTGTGCCTGTCAAAAGGTGTAATCCTACAGTCCTCAAAACCCTGATTCTGCAAGCCACATAAGTATGCTCCTGACTTGAAGTAAGCACTAGTCCTAAAGTCAGGCATTTGCTTGCAGAGGTGCTGGACAATATTTTATAGTATGGGTGCTGAAGGTGAAAAGCATGTATTTGGTTATTACTACTTCAAGCCAACGGGTGTGGCATCACCCTTAATTTCAGCAACTATGCATGCTTGAGTATCTTACTGAACCAAGGCCAAAGTCAACACTGAAAGAGCAGAAATACTACAGGTTGAACCTCTGAAAACCACTACCCTCTGATCCAGCCACATCCGTGGTCCAGCAGAACCATGAATGCTCCTGGACCAGAAAGCCTAGGAGCCTAATGGTAGGAGAGCAAGCAGCCTGGTCAGAGGCAGTGGGGCCAGAGCCCAACAAAAGTGCTGGGGCCAGGCTGGAGAACCCCAGCAGTCCATGGCAGCACAGGGCCGGGGCTGAAGAAGCCTAGCCACCCACCACAATGTGGGGACGGAAACCCCCGGCAGCCCATGACAGTGCAGAGCTGGGGAAACTTAGCCGCTACTTCACTTCCCCAGGTGAATAAGAACAGTGGTTAGTAGGTTTCCGCTATAGGGTGGTAGTAATGTGGCCATCATTTAATTGTACTGTAGTGTCAAGGAAGTGGATCTCTCGTGGGGATTGATCCATGCTGAGGTTGATAGTGGAGTAGAAATTGAAGAATTCCACCGGGATTTCAGTAAGAGACTCCTTCTCAAGAATACGTATGATGATTTTATCAATGTAGCGTATGTAGAGTGGTGCTAGAGATGGGAACTGAGGAAATATTCTTCTAGGTCAGCCATAAAAATGTTGGCATATTGTGGGGCCATGAGGGTACCCATAACAGTGCCACTGACTTGAAAATATAAATTGTCCCCAAATTGGAAATAGCTGTGGTGGCAAGGATGGTGTTTTCAGGAAGATTACTGGTGCACTGTAGTTTCTTCAGGAAGTCCGTTGTGTCTCGAAGGTAGCTAGGAGTGGTGGTAGTATAGGGTCTGAGGAGAGAGTCCACATACCTAGATAAACCAGCTGTAAGAGTGCTAATGCCCAAGATGAAGGGGTGTCCAGGATTTCCAGGTTTATGGATCTTGGGTAGCAGATAAAATACTTCTGGCTGGGGCTCCAGGGGCGTGTCTGTGTAGATTTGTTCCCGTATTTTTACAAGAAGTTTCTTGAGCAGTAGTTTCTTTTGTTATTCCTCAATGGGATCAGAGGAAAGTGGCTTGTAGAACATGGTGTTGGAGAGTTGCCTGGCAGCCTCCTGTTCATAATCTGACCTATTCATGATGACAACAGCACCTCCTTTGTTGGCCTCTGATTATAATGTCAAAGTTGGTTTTGAGGCTGTGGATAGCATTGCATTCTGCCCGGCTGAGTTTATGGGGCATCTTATGTTGTTTGTTCGCGATATCAGCTTGTGCATGTTTGCGTAAGCACTCAATGTAGAAAACAAACTATAACAGCTGCTGCCAGAAGCCAGGTCACCCCTGCTTACCACTCAAAAGGACTGCTGGAACACCTAAGACTAAACAGGGGGAAGAATCAAGTCCAGGCCAAGAGGCTTTCCAGTCTGTAAGAAAAGATTATTAGTACTGTTAGGGTGAGATATTGGGTGTAGCAAGCATCTAAGTGTATTAAACTTAGCTGGCATGTTTTGTATTATTTTGCTTAGTAACTTACTCTGTGTGCTGTTACTTCCAAGCACTTAAACCCTACTTTTTATACTTCATACAATCACTATTGTTTATTAATAAACCCAATGTAAATAATTGTTCCCTGTGGGTGGGTGCCTCTTTATGTAAGAGCTTGCTCTGTATAAAACTGTATAGAGAGTAAGATGGATTTATCTGGGATTCTGGTCCCATTGGGGCTGCGCACCTGGATGCTGTAGCAAGTCCCTTTAACTGAGCCTCCCTGGAGCTGAGCTGATCTCAGTATCTGTATTGCTCTGCTGAGGGCTGTGACCCCCAACTCTGTGCCATTGCTGAGGGGGCAGGAGGGCCTGGCTCTGCAGAAAAGTGTGGTGGAGTACCCCAAAGGGCAGGTAGATGAGCTCAGTGGTATTTTCAGTACATCAAACGATAGTCCAAAGGGGATCTCTGAGGCTGAACCCATCACATCTAGCATACCATTAATAACACAGGGAAGACAACCAGCCTTCAAGCAGCTAGCAGATTAGAGGCACACTAGTTACATGTGTAGTTATGAGAAATGGTGGTCATTGATGGAAGGTGCAAGGTCAGACAGCTGTCTATTAATTACATCCTAAGGCCTAGATTTAGCAAAGATCTTCAGTAGATGCTTAAATTTAAGCATATGTTTAAACACCATTGAAGCAAATAGATCAAAATCGTGTGTGTGTGTGTGTATATTAACATAACGGGGCTAGCATGTGTATGCAGGGTAGGGAAACCTAGGGAAAGACTAGTTTATTTTTTGCAATATCAATTTGCCTGAACTTGCACATTATGAAATAAACCTTTGATGCCTGCTTCCTGCTTAATGTGCATGAAGATTCAGACACACCAGCAGGCATTTCTTTGGATAATCACTTATAAAACAAAAGCAAATTGTAAACTAAAAGGCTCCCACCCACACTGTGCATGAATCAGAGGTTGTTGCTTTCATTCTGGAAGGTCATTAGCATTCACTTCACTGGGGAGCAGTTAATTTGAGCAGTATTTAGCTAGACTATCGCATCATATAGCCACATTTCCATCTGTCTCCCAAAATCAGGTTGTTTCTTTTCAGGAAGACCATTTTTTGCCATTTCCATTGAGTCTTTGGCTCTCTGTACATAGAAGCAGCTGATCTGACTCTATGGTAGTAGTAATTATGATAGCTCAACCTGCCACTACCACCAATAGGGCAGCTTGTGATCCCAGTCCCATCATAAGACCCTGTTTTCAGTTGTTTAGAATGGCTCGGTTTTAATAATTCAAGATGAAATGTTCTTTTCATGCTGATTTTTAAATTTATTAAAATTTCAGCAAAAATGGTGCATTGGCAAGGAGACTGTTTCCTGGAAAACAGGATATAAAAAAAAAATGCTTGGAACTCTTTAAAAATCAGGTGCCCCAAAATCAGTGAGCTTTTTTTGACAATTTTGGCCCTATCTGTTTACTCTATAATATTGAAAATCTGCTCTGGAGACAATGATAAATTTTGTCATGGGCTTTCCTATGGTGCTCATCTATCACATCATAGAACCCGAGGGCTTCACAAACATTCATGTATTTTTATAATCCTGCTGTAAGGCAAGGGTTATAAAATGGAGATGGTATCTCCGTTTTGCAGATAGGGAACTGAGGTAAAGAGAGACTAGAGTCAATACTGCTCACTGATTTTGTGAGCCCCATTTAAGATGTCTAAAGCCTGAATTTTCAGTACAGTATAGCCCTTTAGAAGTGTAAAGCTCAGTTCTCTTTGACTTCAGCTGCAGCTGTGATTCTACCAATCAGACCCCAGGATCCCAAAATGAGTAACACACAATTAGAGACCACCTGGGAAAAGTCTGGTTCAAGTGACTTACCCAGCATCAGACAGGTTCTCTGGCAGTGGCAGGGATAGAATACAATTCTGCAGGGCAGCATTCAATTGCCTCAGCCATGAGACCACCACTTCTCTTCCTACTGCAATTCCCTGCCTCATTTACTACAAAATTGTAAACTTCTGGAACAAATGAGGCAGGAGACCTATGCACAACAGTCTACTTGACTACACAGCCTGGATTAATTCACAGATGAGGTCCATTGTGTGCTCTGAAAGAGGCAGGGTTTCTGTGAAAAGAAACAGTACGTGGTCACATAACTAAAATAATGTGCCATGATGCATACCCACCAGGCAGCTGAAAGAAGGAATGTTATTTCCTGACTTTAGAGTGCTTGACTTTGTATCCTTAACACTCTTTAGTGCAAGTTTTACATGAGTTTCTTAAATTCAAGGGGGGGGAAAGACCCTGAATAAAACAAAAATCCCCTCTTGTGGAATCATATTAACACCCACACATTAATATAAGCGGAACTCTCAGATTCAGAGCACAGATCACTGCCACTTGAGCTAAGGCAGTTACTGACAGAAGGTGACAACCCGTGGACCACCTTTGGAGGGAGATGAGAGAGACTTTTCCAGTTGGTTATACAGATATTTGCTAAAACCAGAAAACTGAGACTCGGGAATTTTGCACTCCATTCAAAGTTCTGGAGGACAGTGTTCACTAGTGATTACAGTTCCTTCCGCCCCAAACTCCAGACTTTACCCCTTCTGACTCAGTAGGGTCTCTTCCTACTTATTGTTTTTGTCCCAGTCTCTCTCCATTGCTGGATCCCACCCGCTCCCAACCATCCTAAGATTTCTCATCCTGTCTCTCCTGCATCCCTGTGGGTGCCAAAAAGGGAAGCACTGAGAAGACAGGATAAAAATCTCTCTCTCCTGAGAGGCTGCATTCAGTTCAATGGTATCAGGTTGGAACATGCCACATGCAGACAGTATTACTATATTTACTTGTGAGAAGAGTAGTAAGATTACCTTCTTAGGGATTCTACAAAGACTCTAACACAAAGTCAAAGAAAGAGCATCCACATAGGTGGGAATAGTGATATTCTGTATGCCTTGTTGGGACTTCTACCCACAGGAAGTGTAACCCGCTCTTTAGAACAGCATACTTTGTGTGTGCTATGACTTGATCCAGTAGCCAAACCCAGACCAGCTCTGATTCCATACAGTTTGTCAAAAACTTTCTGGTAATGCAATAGCAAGATTATGACTATCCAGGGCTGATAGGGGCTCATGCAATAGCAGGATTATATGACTATCTGGGGGGGGAGGGGCGCCCTGGGCAATGGGGGAGGGATCATTTCTGGGGGCCCTGGAAAGGGCGGGGACTTGGGCGGAAGGGGTGGGGCTAGGAGCAGCCAGCCCTCAGTGCCTCCCAGTGTGACTTCCCCAGTCAGCACTCAGCACCATCTGGACCACACCATCTGAGGCTCAGTGTAGATTTAAAGGGCCTGAGGCTCTGGCCACCACTGCTGTTGTGGTGGCAATGGCAGTGGCTCAGAGCCCTGGGCCCTTTTAAATCGCAACTGCTCTCTTCTCGTCCCACCATCAGCAGCCCTGTGGCTATTAGATACTAGGAAAAGCTCTTTTTATGTCCCCTGTTAGGGCTGTATAGAGGGAGCAAGATCTGTAGATGATACAAAAGGGATCTCACAAAACTGGGTGAATGGGCAACAAAACGGCAGATGAAACTCCATGTTTGTAAATGCAAAGTGATACATAATCCCAACTACACATGCAATATGATGGGGGCTAAATTAGCTATTACCGCTCAAGAAAGATCTTGGAGTCATTATACACTGAGAACATCTGCTCAATGTGCATATCTAAGGGTATGTCTAGACTACATGCCTCTGGCGACAGAGGCATGTAGATTAGGCTACCCGGCATAGGAAAATGAAGCGGCGATTTAAATAATTTCTGCTTCATTTAAATTAAAATGGCTGCCGCGCTGTGCCGATCAGCTGTTTGTCGGCTCAGCGCGCTAGTCTGGATGCTCCGCGGTCGACATCAAAGGCATTTGTCGACCTCCCCGGTAAACCTCATCCCACGAGGCATACCGGGGAGGTCGACAAATGCCTTTGATGTTGACCGCAGAGCGTCCAGACTAGCGCGCTGAGCCGACAAACAGCTGATCGGCACAGCGCGGCAGCCATTTAAATTTAAATGAAAAGCAGCGATTATTTAAATCACCGCTTCATTTTCCTATGCCGGGTAGCCTAATCTACATGCCTCTGTCGCCAGAGGCATGTAGTCTAGACATACCCTAAGGGTCCCACTGTGTTTGGTTTTGTATCATTACATAGGGGAGAAAAGAGTACAAGGAGCAGAAGCACTACCCTGATGCTGTCTCTCGGATACTAATTATTCAAACTGACAACATGGGGAGCCTGGGAGGAAAGATGGTCCTTTTCACTCGCAAGAAGAATGGAGTGAACATGTAGTGGGGGAAGACGTTGCCCTCACCTAGGGTGTGATGCAGAAAGTTCATATTCCTGCATATCTGGGGCTTCCTCAAACACAATTCCTCCCAGAACTGTCCTTGGAGCAATGCAACTCAGCAGTTATAAGTGAACAAAAACCTTTGACACTGTGAGATCCCATCAGTTTTCCAAACCTCTGTAAGTTTTCCAAATCTCACTCTCTTCAAAGTCCTTCTGCGGAAAATGTTCTTGGGAGATTATACTAATAAAATGTTTGGGGAAAGAGGTTTTCCCCCACAACAAAGTACGGAAGTGAGGTGAAAATAAGGCACACAGTCTCAAATCCTTAATTGTGTGACTTTACAACTAGTAAAGTGCACCATTATTTATTCCACTGGTTTAACTACAGCTATGGAGCAATATATCTATCTAGTAGGGGTTTGAACATAGGGATGGACTAGTTCTGTCACTCAATTTAAGTTCTCTATGTCCCAGTTTTCTAAATACAAAATGCAAGATCCCCCACCCCCAAAATTGCTATGTAAATGTGATGTTCTGTTTTTAACAAGTAAAAAAGAAACCTAACTATTGAATGTCATTTATTTAAGCAAGAAAAGGAAATCTTCATGTGGTAGCCGTAATCTACAATGGAAAGACACGCTTAATCTGTCAAAGGAAAATATACACAGTAGCAAAGGTTCTTGAAATGTTGTTAACAATCAGACTTTTCACCAAAGCAAAAAGTGTTCAATAGTATCAATTCCCAAGAAAGTCAGCCAGGGAGAACAAACAAAACCAAATATGCAAATCTGAAAGGGACAATTGTGAACTTAGTCTTCATTTTTGAAGACAATTAAAAAATATTGACACACATGCCATTGTTAATACAAATAACCTTCCCAAATAAATATATATAAATATATAATAAAACAAAAATGTTACATTCTGGGGGGGGGAGAGGCGGAATTGCAACCCACTAATTACATTTCATTGATTTATATAAATTATATCTATTTGGTGAATGTAACTGCAATAGAGTGAAAGTTACTATCTGTTCCATTACTGAACTTCTACATCTATTTTTTTAAAGGAAGCAGCATAGAGTGCGTTAGCCAATCAGAGAACAGCGTGACTTTAAAAACACTGGGACTGCCACCACATTGCTGTAGTGGGGCAGGAAATGGGGAGAATCGGTAATGCCATAACTCTTCCCTTCACCTTTCCATAATCTGCCAGTGGGGTTGGATGGGTAAAGGGAAGGAGTATGCAGTCAACCTTTGGATGCGTAATGGAAAGTTCCCCCTCCTCAGCCCATCAGCAGGTTGTTCTCCAGGAGAAGTTGTGTCATCCTAAGACAAACCGTCTCCAGATGTTTTCCTGTAGGGAGGTGCAATTCAGGCCTGATGCAATGCGGGGCTTTCATCAAATGCTACAATGCAGTTCTACGTAACAGACCTGGGGTGCATCTATACAGAAGGGCTTAACTTGAAATAAGCTACACAAATTGACTACATCAATTGTGTAGCTTATTTCGAAATTGGGAGCATCTACACAGCACTTATTTTGAAATAGAGCACTCTTCCTCTGACTTGACTTACTCCTCATACAATGAGGGTTATAGGAGTCAGACTAAGAAGTCCTCCAGCTTGACAGTATTTCAACATGGTTTCAAAATAACTGTTTACTGTGTAGACATGGACTAAGTTATTTCAAAATAATGCTAGTTATTGCTGTGTAGACATACCCTTGGAAGCCATAAAATGAAAGGTAGTATAGAAGTGCAAAATAGTCTTTGAGATCAGTGAAATGCCTTCCTTTTGGTAGCAGGTAGGTCAAATATCAAGAGACTTGCCTTTATGATGGCATGTCAATTTCTCTGATTCCAGACCAAACAAAGAGTTCAGAGTCATGTGAGAATGGGGTGAGGGGACCTCTGCCCTCCACAACAAGCAGCAACCAGTCCTTTTCCAGACATTCAGAGGTTTATAGTATTGCCAAACTGAAGATTCAGAAGTCATCTAGCACAAAAGAAAAAAAAAAGGTTTGCCTCAAGGCTTTTACAAATGAGCAGGTTATTTTTATTTGTTTTCTGGCTGGATATTAGGGGTAATGTTTTCAAGCTTTTCTCCTTAAGCATGAAAATTGGAAACTTTTTTTGAAAGCTACAATTCTCAAATGTTAACATGACATCAGGAGGCTGACTTTAAAAAGGCACCAAATATCACAAAAATTGCAATCCTGCTAGTTGGCAACACTATGTTCAATTTGAACTTTGGACTACAGTTAATTTTACTTTATACGTGTAACCCTAATCCATATTAAAATCTCCGTGTTTGATTTACACAGAGTCAATCCACTGGAAGTAAGGTTAGGAATGAGCAGAACCTTTAAAAATAGCTGTTCTGAAGTTGCTTTGGTAACAGCAGGGCTAAATTAATTTAAAATGAACTCTTACAAGTAAATTTATGGAGACCCATATTTCTGTTTTAAGTAGCTGCTCCTTCAGGCTTCAGTACAATTTTGACAGCAAAATTCTGCTTCAATAGTTTAATGTTAGAAATTCTAGATATTTCAAATGCTTCTGGTCATGCATGATTGATTACATCTATAAATTAAAAACACTGGGACACCAGTATCGACCAAGAGATAAAAGAAATTCCTTTAGAAATACATTAAAAAGCAGTATAAAATCATTTTTTTAAAAAAGATTAATAGATTTGGCCTTACCTTTAAATCAGTCTTCATAGAACTGAGTGACTCTTAGGTTTCCTTTGTTTACTAGAAAGAAAAAAAAGGAAGCAAATGCTTTCCTGGACAAAGAGTTCTATCTTATCTTTAAGGTAACTATATTGTTTCTCACTTGGTTATTCCCCAATATTAATTTAACCCAAATTTAAGAAAATGCACTGTAATGTAGTAAAGTTAAGCATGACTTTTGTTCCTAACAAAACTTTGTCTTTCTACAAAACCTGTTTAAAATTGCACTAGTACACAGCACTCTACGAACCTAATCCAAAATCCAATGGAAAGATATATCAGTGGGCTTCAGATCTGGCTTTTGATGCTTGACCCTGCACTATTCAAGTCAACAGCAGCTCTTCCACTGACTTGAACAAGAGCAGGATCACACTATAAAAATATTTGAAGTATGTATTAATATGCAATCTAAAATATTACCCAGAATCCTACTATCAAAGCCACACTGGGATCTCCAGATTTTACTTTATTTCTTATTCAAGAAGGCTAACAATCTCGGCACTTTGGGATTCTCTATACTGAATCTTCAAGTTTGTGTTTTTCTAACCTCCAATGATAGAGAATAGTTTGACCAAATGTAGGTGGAATTTTTAATAAAGCCTGAATAATTACTCAGCATGCCTAATGTAAATGACAAACAAATGGAATTTATTGTAATATCCTTGTTTTTCACTGGAACATTTCCACCCCCCTCCCCCCAAGTTATATAAGAATAAAATTAATGCAAGACAACACAGTTTATGGAAAACAGGTCTTGTCAGACAAGCCTGATTGCATTATTTCTTGTAGTAACAAATCTGGTTGATTAAGGTAACTGCACTGATATATTTAGACTTTTTAAAGTGTTTGACTTAGTACTGCACAGCATTCCAATTAAAAATTAGTACTATAGAAGGTCAACAGAGCAAACATTAAATGAATTAAGAATTAGTGAACTGACATCCCAAAAGGTAGTTGGTCAAGCAGGATTTGTCAACAAGTGGGCGTATTTCTAGAAAAGTTCGGTAGAGATCAGTACTAGCACTTATGCTATTCAAGATTTTCATCAATAATCAGGAAGTAGATATAAAATCACTGCTGATAAAGTTTGCAGATGAAACAAAGATTAGCAGAGTGACTTGAGGGTTAGAGAAAGTGTTGTGCAGCAAGAGACAGAAAGAGCTCCATCTGTTTAGCTTTTCAGCAGATAGACAGAAGTGACTTGATTATAGTGTCTAAGTACAATCATGAGGAGCAAATACTAGGTATTAATCTAACTGAAAAAGACACAACATGAACCAATGATGGGAAGCTGTAGCTAGACAAGTTTAAATTAGAAATAAGACACACATTTTTAAAAACAATGAGCGTGATTAACAGGAAAAAGCTGCCAGGAAAGTGGTGGATTCTCCATTACTTAATGGCCTCATTTCAAGACTGGATGCCTTTCGGAAAAATATGTTTTAGTTGCTAGCAAGTTACTGGGATCAATAGAGGGGTAACTGGATAAAGTTTAATGTCCTGAGATTGAGAGGAGATCAGTCTAGATACACTAGTGAGCCCATCTTAAGATCTGAGTTGATAAAGATACACTTTCATTATGCTTGCAGTGTGTGTGTGTGTGTGTGTGTGTGTGTGCAGGGGCGGGAGGGAAGGAGGGCAGGGTGGGATCCGTCCGGGATACATCTGTCTTTTCCCTCTACCTCTTCTTAGGTAGTGCTGCCCAAGAGTAGTAGTAGTTCATTAAACACGTTTTTGGCAGTAACTTCTTTTACTGTCCATACAATTTTTTATGGATTTGGAATTTCAAATTCCTAAATTCAAAGAAACTGTCTGATTACTCTTTGTCACGGTTGAGCATTTTGAAATATGAGTATTAATTACCAACACCCGATCTCCAGATTCACAAGTCAGTTGAAAGGGAAACCACTTTCACTGAATTACAATTATTTTTAATAAAAAGTTCACACTGATATTTTATATTGAAATATAATTAGTAGGGAATATACATGTGATGTATGCATGAGCAGTGTACCTTGCTAGTCTGCTCCCTTCCCTCCCCTGAACCAAGACACAAAGCATATTCTTGTACTCTCTCAGCATGCTCACTTAAGTTCTGACATGTTCATTCATGAGAACTAGTTTTCACATATTGGGCAGTTAGACACTCAGGCTGTGTCTACACTGGCGTGATCTCGCGCAAAAGCAGCCGCTCTTGCGCAAAAACTTGCTGCCTGTCTACACTGGCCGCGTGTTCTTGCGCAAGTAAACTGACGTTCTAATGTATGAAATCAGGGCTTCTTGCGCCAGAACTCTGACGCTCCCGCTCAGGAAGAAACCCTTTTGTGCAACTGTTCTTGCGCAAGAGGCCAGTGTAGACAGGCAGCCAAGAGATTTTGCGCAAGAGCCATCCAAACGGAAAAAAGCACTAGTGTCTGCTTGGACGCTCCGTACGTGCAGTCACTGCTCCAGACTTCCTGGTAACCCGAGCCCCCTTAAAAGCACATGCAGCCTGCAGAGGCCACGCGGCAGAAGCACCTCTGCCACTGAGCTCTGCCACGCGGCTCTGCTCCTTCAGCCACCAGCACCACCCAGGATGCCACTCCAGGGGGGCAGCAGCAACCCGCACCCCCAGCGCAGGAGGCCCCAAGGGGCACGAAGAGGCGCGCCCCTTCCTGGTCCCCTGTGGAGATCGAGGCCCTGCTGGATCTCTGGGCCGACGAAGAGGCCTTCCATGACCCCCCGTATCCGTCGGAGGAATGCGGACATATTCCGCAGCATGGCCCAGGCGCTCTCGCACCAGGGCCATCCAGCCCGGACCCTCGAACAGGTCCGGGCTAAGGTAAAGGAGCTGCGCCTGGGCTATGTCCAGGCCAGCGAGGGCCAGGGGGCAGGAGCCGACAGCTGCCCCCATTATGAGCACCTCCATGCCATCCTGGGCGAGGTGGCACCCCAGGGACCCTCGGTGCCCGTGGACACCAGCAGGTGCCCCCCCATCACCAGGCACAGCGAGGCAGGGGACAAGGCAGAGCTGCCCACCAGGTCAGAGGAGGATGAGGATGACCAGGGGAGCACTGTCACCCTGCAGCTGGAAATGCTGTCAGGCAGCCCGGACGTGTCCTGCACGTTGTCGGAGGCCGGGGAAGGATCCACTGGTGAGTGTTGCACTTTGCACTCACAAGGGCGGGGGGGGGAGAGCATCACTCAGGCAGCGTGAGCTGCACGCTGTGTACCAGTATGCAGCACGTGCAACCACGTACAGCCTGGTGACTGAGCGGCATGTGGCCGCGGCAGGCAGCTCCAGGGCACGCCTGGGACCATGCTGCTCACACACATCCAGACCAGGGGGGAAGGGTGGATGCCGGCTGGAACCAGCCAAGGCCCCAGGGGCTCAGGCCAGAGCCCGCACCTCCCGAAGGGTGCAGCACACAGACAGCACACTGTCATGCCTGGCTGTGCGACACAGCCAGCTGCTCCGGGGAAAACCGCAGCGACACAGCCCTGTGAGCGTGGCCCCCACTGAGCCCCTCGCCTGCTCCCCGGTGCCTTGGCTGGCCCCCCGAGGGAAGGCCCGCACTGCAGCCACATGTGTCCCTGGGCTACGTGTGCGAGGGCTAGCCGGAGGGGGAGGGAGGAAGCGCTCGGCCCAGCCCTAGGGCCGCCTGAGTTTTGCTGCAAGGATGGGACACTCCCCAGTCACCCCTGGTTCCGTCCAGGAGACATCCCACGTGACGGGGATCTGAGAGCCCAGACCACGTCTGCCAGATGTGCTCCCAGGCACTGTGTGGGGATTCATCTTGCTCCCTGTCAAACGCCATTGATTAGTCCAAAGCCTTACAGCCTCCCCAGCAGGGAGTTCCACAGGTTAACACAACACATGCCAAGGGGCCAGGACACAGACCGGTGGTTACAATACATGGAGGAGCACCCTACTCCGGGGGCGGTCCTGTATGCAAACATACAACACAAGGGGGGACCGAGTGGGCCCAAGCCACAGCACTGTGGTGTCACCTGGGCTCAGGGCAGAGGGCATGGGGTGCGGGGACAGTGGCCAGGGCTGCCTGACTGACCCATCCTTTCCTCTGTACCCTGCAGCGGAACCAACCAGGCGCAAGGGACCCTCTAGCGCTGCAGCAGCAGCAGCACCCCCAACCACCCAGGCACCAAGCCGGCGGGTCTGGCAGCGGGACCAACTCCTCCGGCGCCACGTACAGGCCGTCGAGAGGATCGAGGCGGCCATCACACGATGGGTTGATGCTGACCTGGAGTGGCACCAGCAGGCCAGGGGGAACTTCCAGGCTCAGTGTGACCGCATGTGTGATGCTGTCACCACCCTC
This sequence comes from Pelochelys cantorii, assembly GCA_032595735.1. Classification (NCBI taxonomy): domain Eukaryota; kingdom Metazoa; phylum Chordata; order Testudines; family Trionychidae; genus Pelochelys; species Pelochelys cantorii. Next base: position 27,938,418 of record CM064335.1, read on the forward strand.
ACTGCGCACATCGGGCACGCTGTGCACTATGGGATGGCATTGCCCCATGCACCTGCAATGCCTCCCACACCAATGCCCGTGCCCCCTCCTGCTGCCCCTCCTGCTCCCACCATGCCCCCTCCTGATGTTACTATGCCCCCTCCTGATCCACCCCATCCTGCCCACCTCCCCATGCTGCCTGCCCCGACGTGGCCTGAACGCCATGCAGTTGTCCGTCCCTGCAGAGGCGGTCACAGGGGCCACCCCTCCCAGCAGTAGCTCCCTCCTCCCCCTCCCAGTTCAGAGCCCCCTCCCTTTTCCCACCCTACGTCCCCATTGTAAATAAAAAGTCCAATGCGTTGTTTTCCACAAAAAACGGTGTTGTTTATTGGGAGGGAAGGGGAAGGGGGGAGGGAAGAGTTGGGGATGGGAGGGAGATGTAAAGGGAGACAGAGGCGACCCTACTGTGGGGTCTGGGAGAACATCTCTGTCAGGGCCTGCCATATGCGCACCCCATCATGGTGCGCCTGGTGGATGGCAGCTGTGCGGGGCTGTTCGAAGGCCTGGCCCTCACCTGCCATCCATGCCGGGAGGAAGGCCTCCCCCTTCTGCTCCACGATGTTGTGGAGCACACAGCACGCAGCCACCACCTCAGGGACGTTCCACTCACCCATCTAAAGATGGGTGAGCAAACAACGAAACCGGGCTTTCAGACGGCCGAAGGCGCACTCGACCTGGTTGCGGGCCCTGTTGAGGTGGTCGTTGAATCGGGCCCGGTCATGGTCTGTCCGCCCCGTGTAGGGCCGCATCAACCAGGGTAGCAGGGGGTAGGCCGCGTCCCCCACAATACATGTTGGTATGGGCACGTCCCCAACAGCAAATTCCCACTGGAGGAAGAAAGTGCCCACCTCCAGCCTGCGAAACAGGCCGGAGTGTCGTAGAATGCGGGTGTCGTGTGCCCTGCCAGACCAGCCTGCATAAATGTCTGTGAAGCGGCCACGGTGGTCCACGAGGGCCTGGAACATGATGGAGAAGTACCCCTTGCAGTTTATGAAATGGGCCGCTCGATGCTCCGGGGCACGAATGGGGATGTGGGTTGCATCCAGGGCTCCCCTGCAGTTGGGGAACCCCAGTGCAGCGAAGCCGGCCACCGGTGCGTCCACGTCCCACAGGCGGATGACTTGCTGGAGCAGGACGTCGTTGATGGCATGGACGACCTGCAGAAGGGTGCACAAAAACACAGGGGAACGCATCACATAAGGCAGGGTGAGTGCATGCTCCCTTGGTTCCCACCCCCCCTGTGATGCCCTCTGTCCTCACACACACCAGGGCCCCCTCGCCCCACGGGCCACCCCCTCCCCCCCCACCAGCAGGCCTGTGCAAGGGAGGGATGGCCCAAACCCCTGGGTGACGGGGCATCCCCCACTCTCCCCATCGCCCCAGCCTGGAGTCTTGCCTGCCCCTGGGCATGGAGTGCAGCACCCTTTCCCCCCCCCCCCGCCCCCTCCAGACTTACCTGCATGACGATGGCACCGACGGTCGACCTGCCCACCCCGAACTGGTGTGCCACCAATCGGTAGCTGGCCAGGGTGGCCAGCTTCCAGATGACAATGGCGACCCTCTTGTCCACAGCGATAGGTGCCCGCAGCCGGGTGGTGCTTCTCTGGAGCACAGGGGCGAGCCAGGCACATAGCTCCAGGAACATCTGCTTTTGCATCCAAAAGTTCTGGAGCCATTGCTGGTCGTCCCATTGCTCCAGGACCAGCTGGTCCCACCAGTCGGTACTGGTGTCCAGTCTCCACAATGGCCTCTCCATGGTGGGGTGGGGATGCCACAGGGACACCACCGTCTCCATGGTGAGGGAGTCCAGAGCAACCTGCACCTCGAGGTCCTGGACAAGGAGTGCAGCAGCATGGAGCAGCAGCTGCAGGCCTCCAAAATGGCCGGAAGGGGCCAGAGCAAGCATAAGGCCACCCCTGGCTCCATGGCACAACAAAGGAGCTAACGGTAAAAAATCACCAAATGGCACTAAGGCACAAGCTGTGGTGTCCAACAAGGCAGAGGGCAACCACAACTAGAACTGCTACGGCTGTCAGTCCCTGCAAGAGGTACTAAAGCACACAGCAGGAGAGAAATGGCTGTCCAGGGAGATCCCTTTAAGCACGTCTCAAAGGAGCTCCAGCCCCCGCCCCCGGAAAGGCCTGGTGCCCTTTTGCCCTCTCCAAAGTGGTTCCGGGCTCATGCTTTTACGCAAGAGCGTCCCGCCAATGTAGACGCTCTCTTGCGCAAAAGCGCATCGCTCTGACAATGAGTCCCGGCCAATGTAGAAGCTCTCTTACGCAACTACTTTAACGCAAGAACTCTTGCACTAAAGAGTTTTTGTGCAAGATCACACCAGTATAGACGTAGCCTAAGGGTACATCTACACAGCAGGGCTAAAGTCGAATTAAGCTACGCAACTTCAGCTATGTCAATTGCGTAGCTTAAGTCGAAATAGCTTAATTTGGCTTTTGGCGCTGTCTACCCAGCAGGAAATCAAAGGAAGAACACTCTTCCTTCCATTTCCTTACTCCTTGTGAAATGAGGGTTACCATGAGTCAGAGTAAGACATCTCCAGCTTCACATTATTTCAAAAAAAAGGCTTGCTGTGTAGACACACACTATGTTATTTCGGAATAATGTCACTTATTCCAAAATAATGCTGCTGTATAGACATACCTTAATAGATTATAAACCAAAACAGAGTCAGCTGTTTTGCTCATTCACCATTTGTTTTCTTTTATACTTCTCCTTGTTCATTTTCCATATCTAGCTGCAATTTGTAGGACTGTTTACTTTTCATTTAGCCTTAACATTTAGCCTCCTTATATGTAGCTGGTTGCTGGAACACACTGCAAACATAAATGACACTAATGAGGTATAAATACAAGGGCACTACAAAGACGAAATGAAATCACAAATTGCTGCAGAGGCAGTAAACAGAAGACAATAGTAAGAATGTAGTGTTGTGCATCGAGCTCTTAGGCTCAGCTAAGTACCAGAGGCAATAGTAAGCATTGTCGACAGAATTCGCCAAATACAAGATTTGAATGTAGCCAGCCTACCTGTTCTCTGACAATACCAAAGATAGACAGTGACAGAAAACCATGTGCAGCTTGGTCCACAGATCCTTGATACTAATCTATTCAAGAGTGGCAGGCCAAGCCCATGAGAGGCTGACAAGAATATTCTCTTTCTTGAGTTGACTCCTGTACCAACCTCAATGTTCACTGACTCTGGTGACAAGAGGATTGCTCAGGCTATAAGGCCATATGTATAGTGCTGCCATGGCACAGTTGTACTGATACAGCTGCGCTGCTGTAGTGTGTTTGGTGAAGACACTCTATGCTGACAGGAAGCAGCTTTCCACAAGTGGTGTGAGCTATACTGGAGGGAGAAGCTCTCCAGCAAATACAGAATTTAAAAAAAAAATACTTATGTTAGAGGAACTTATGTCATTCAGGAGATGGAATGGAATATTCACACTCCTGGGCGACATAGTTATACCAACATAAGTGGTAGTGTAGACAGTCTAACCTAAAGAAGCAGCAGCAGATAAATGTGCCAACTAGACATACTATAGATGGTTCCACAATTCTCTGAGGGTAGTATACAGTGTTCTCTCTAAGATTTTCCATTCATGAGTGGACCAAGTTTTGTCTTGTGCACCAATATTGAGGTCATGTGCACTTGTTCAGATATGTTCCGCCGTGGCACCCACCAGTTACTAACAAATATATTCACATTATAGATAGATAGATAGATAGGGTGTGTCTAGACTACATGGCTCCGTCGAGGGAGCCATGTAGATGAGTTGACTCGGCAAAGGGAAATGAAGCGGCGATTTAAATAATCGCTGCTTCATTTACATCAAAATGGCCGCCAAGCTGTGCCGATCAGCTGTTTGTCAGCACAGCGCGGCAGTCTAGACGGGGATCTGCCGACAAAGTGTTCTGGAGTTGGCAGATCCCCATCTAGACTGCCCCGCTGTGCCGACAAACAGCTGATTGGCACAGCTTGGCGGCCATTTTGATGTAAATGAAGCAGCGATTATTTAAATCGCCGCTTCATTTCCCTTTGCCGAGTCAACTCATCTACATGGCTCCGTCGAAGGAGCCATGTAGTCTAGACACACCCATAGATAGATAGATAGATAGATAGATAGATAGATAGAAAGAATACTAAAACAGCTCTTTCCCAGTCACAAAGAATAAAAAGAGCTGTTAAATCAGCACTTTCACCCACGCATCTTTATTATTATGACTGACCGTAAGGGCCAATGTACTGTATTTGTCCCACAATCTGCTTATTGACCACCCCTCCACTATGTGATTTGTCACCACACAAAATACAGAAGGCCTTACAGCCTGTAAATAATGAATTGTGATGGTTGCAGTAGGTACAAGAACAATCCCATTTAAATTGTTTAACTATAAAAAATTTAGTTAAGATCAGATAGTTGAAATATGGAAGGAAAAGATGGAACTAAACATTGCTAAAATAGAGCAGTTGATACAGCAGTTATCAAAGCCCAGGCCAAATCTCCTCTGGAAAAAAAACCCCAGCCTTGATCAAAGTTTAGATATAAAAATGAATAGCAGTATAGAAATGTAAGCAACTTAAATGAGCCATTTGTTCATAACTTGCAATTTACACACATGCCCCCCAAACTCTTTGAAAGTCTAAAATCATTTTGAAAACAAAAAAGTTCAAAACTTCAGCGAGTAAAAGGTAAAACAAGAAAGTTTAAAATATTTAGTATCTCATAATAAACATAGCAATGGACCTCAAATTTTCAAAAAAAAATTTTTAAACTGTGTATATATAAAATAAATCAGCTTTTTAAAAATTCCACTAAAAATTCTTTCAAATATTTTATTTGAGGTTGCAAAACTAACAGCTACTCTTTATCTGGCAGCTAGCATCTATTTACAGCCTTAACTTTGTTAGTTAACTCTTCAAGTATCCTGATGTTTTCACAAAGTTTAACTTTTTTTTCTTAAGTGATTAATATTAAACATAAAATAAGTGAAAATAAAAAGAGAAACCCAAAATAAACACCCTAAACCCTTTGTCAATAATAAAGCAACTAAAACAATTAAAATTATCTTTCAAATAAATTTTTAAAAATAATTCTACGTATTCCTATAAAATACAAAAAAATAATTCTTCTTACTTAAAATCTTTTAAAAGCTCAAAAAAGGCTACCAGCTGGGAGGTTTAAAAACAAAAGCCAACCTAGTACGTGCACACACACACTCACATAATCAGTGTAAAACAATAAAGCCCAACTATTAAACTCCTATTCAAAATAGGGATGTGAATGGTTAACATTGTGATGCTTACTACTAACAGTCAACCGGTGGGCTGCTCCAGCTCTGTAGGGCCTGGCATGCCACAGGCAGCTATACTCCAGCCTGGCAGGATCAACTCCCACCCCAACTGGGGGCCACTAGAGCAGCTGTCACCTATCACATGGCTTGGGCTCTGGCCCCAGCTGGGACTGCTGGAGGAGTAGCCATCCGTGACATGGCTTGGGCTCTGGCTCCCGCAAAGGCCAGCGGAGTAGCTGCTGGCCCCCCATGATGTGTCTCTGGCTCTGGCTGCAGGAGGAGCAGCTTCCCATGACACAGCTTGGGCTCTGGCCTGGGCCGGGGCTGCTGGAGGAGCAGCTGCCCACCACATGGCTCTGGCCCCAGCTGGGGCCACCGGAGGAGCAGCAGCCTGAAACACAGCCCTCAGCTCCAGTCCTGGGAAGGGCTGAAGCTAGGGCCAGGGCTGCATGGTGGCTGCCCTCCTGCTCCTGGGGCAGGACAGCCACCCACTACGTGGCCCCAGCTCAGAGCAGCCGAGTAGCCACTGTGCATCTTTTCTCAGGAGGTGGGTGGAAGGTAAATTTTTGGTGTGCGCCCATACAGGTGTACACCTTAGATGCAACCCTGGTAGAATACTGGCCAGCAAGTAATATCATCAGGGACATTGTGACCTATTTTAGAGTCTACACTGACCACAAAATATCAGCCTGTGTTGTATACCTTGATTTTGACGGGTACAAAGAGTACACAGTAGTAATTGTGTTGCAAAAGTACCACTATATAGAATGCAGAAGAGAGACTTTTTTGTTCTATGCCTGACATTTTAGAATGATTTAATCTTGATAAACAGAAGTTAGACTCTTAACACAACACCGCCCAGAATAAATGTCCTCTTACTGAGGTCACTCAGGCCTGGTCTACACTACAGCAGAAGGTTGAATTAAGATACACAACTCCAGCTACATTAATTACGAGTTTCTATGCCATCCACACAGCAGGTGGTCTCCAGTCAGCTTCCCTTACTGCTCATGAAGAGCAGGAGTATCAGCACTGACACGGGTACCCTGTGAGTTCGATTTAGTGAGTCTTCACTAGACCCACTAAATCAAACCCTGGAAGATTGACCATGACAGTGTTGATCTTCCGCATAGTGAAGACATGACCTCAGAGTTCAGGTTAGTAAAAACATTTCATTTCATCCATGTCCATTCCATTTCCTGTTGCATTGCTACACACAGAACAAAAAAGGGCCTGTTTTAAATGTAGTGCCTTATCTAAAAAGGAATTTGGTACAAAAAAAATCAGTTTGGTATTTCACATGAAGAACTGTGGCATTTGCACATTAATGACTTGAACTGGTTTTGGTTTTGAAAACCATTTTAAAAGACAAACATTCCCTTTAGTGTGTTTTCATATAAACAAGCAGAAGTCAAGTCTACTGCTGTATTATAATATTTATAGAAAGGCCACCTCTCCAAGGCTCAAGGCCATGTCATCAGTTACAGAAATGAAATTAGATTTCCCACACAATAGCCCATTCTCCACGTATCTGATTTCTCTCCATTTACTAAGCAACAGTCACATAAATACTATGAAAACGCTTCAAATAGGAGGTTTCATATGTTCAAGATACCATATCCCCTTGACTCCTGTTGACATCTACAGAGGTCAAGGACTCTCAGCATCTTACATGATTTGTGCCTTGATTACATTTTTTCCTTACAACATTAAGATAATTTGGCTCAATTTTAATTTACAGATTCTTTGAAGTGACCACTTAGACATACATCCTCTATAATGTATTGAGACAAGTATGTTTGTAATATACTAAGCTTATTAATTCAAAGACAGAAAACAAAGTACTAGAAAAAATTAGATGCCCTGAAATACAATATATGACAATCATGGAAAAAATTATTTTTTGTGAAGTGATTGTGAATATTTTTTTGTGAAAACATTAAAAAAATCCATATTAGTAAAACATGCATTATGGTAATTAAATTCCTCAATTGACCAGCATTTCACCTAAATATAATAAAATAGCTGTCCCAAAATATTAAAGTATATGGCCAGGTACCCAGGGCAACACAGACTGCTCCCAATATTTGGATGTGTGAGTCAGAGGCACTATGGTAAGGCATGTGCGCTACTAAGTATCGTTCCTGTGATCATAAATTGTTGCTGTCTTCTGATGCACAGCAAAAGGGAGAGGAGGGGAAGGTAGGACTGAATGCATAAGATTACACCAATGAAGCTTAGCATCTGAAGCCTACACCCTGCAAAGGGATGCACGCAGGCAGCCGGGTGCTCACATGATGCCACACTGACTTCATTGACTTCAGTGACTCCCTAGCCTTCCCTGCCAAGTCATAGGCTCCCTCTGTTCTTCTTTGTATCCCCTTTCACTAGATTACATGATTATTCTCCTCCCCTTACCATCTCATCCAAAGACAGGCCCCCCTCTCCCTTTTTACCAGGTCATGAATCCCCATCTGCTACCTCTTTGAAATTTCTCCCTCAGATTTTCCTTGCTAGGCCACGGATGCTATTCTTGAAGTGAAACAAAAAACAGGACTATGTAGCACTTTAAAGACTAACGTGCTACATAGTCCTGTTTTTTGTTTCAGGTAGACTAGACTAACACGGCTACATCTCTGTTACTATTCTTGAAGTGGGGATGGGATGTATCTTCACTAAGGCTACTTGGAATCTTTGGCCTTGTCTAGGCTGAGGCAATATTTGTTGAAAAAACTAGATGGTTTGTATTTTATGTCAAGATAAAGCTATCTGTTTGTTTAGAGACAAGGTGGGAAATGGCTTCAACCAACCTGACAGGGCACAAAGGATTTGGAGAGGTGCTAGAAAGGGAGAGGAATTGTAGGGAGAGAAATTGCATAGTGCAACAAAGTAGGAGAAATGGGATGAAATTTAACTAGACATCATGAAAACAGGGAGCCTGTTCCTAGGATTTAACAAATAATTTTATAACCAATGTTGGGGCAAATCAAAGTTATTCATTCTCAGGAGGAGGCAACTTTTATATGATTGTGTACGTATGCCATACTACCTAAAAGTAACTATACTGCTCTCATCCTTTTTGGGTAAGTATGAAATAAGGGACCTACAGCAGAAATTTTGGATGAGATACAAATGCAAAAAACAGGCTCTAGTTTAATAATTCATCACTTCTACATGCTATGTAACAATAACAGGATTTGTAGCAGATACTGTTTAATTAAGGGAGAATTTGTGTGGCATTTACAAAATTGTTCACACTAATTATTCTCAGTATAATGCCAACCATATGATGAGTTTTACCAGGAAGAGTGCTTGTTGCCTTGACAATGGGGAACAAAATTTGATTGTAGAGTAGAACCTTTAAATAATTGTTATATTAGAAATACTTTGTAAACTGCTTTTCATTGAAGTCCTCCAGTCTAAAAGGTCATAGTCTCAAATTCTGTAAGTAAAAATATTCCCTGACACATTTTGTGGTTTGGAAAACCAATTAAAAACACCCTGGACATATTCCCATGATTTTTGCTTTATTTCATTAGGAAAAGAAATCTAAAAAGATAATCATTCCTCGAACACTTTGTAGCCTCTGATTAATACATGGGAAGAACAAAGTTTAAATGATTAAATAAAAAAGAGGAAGAAGTTGATGTACGTCTAGCAGAATTCAGTGCAAGACATCAATGGCCTGTTTACTGATAATGGTGATTTTTAAAAATTATTTAAACTTAACATAAAATATGTTAAATAAATGCAAAGGTTGCAAAGTCAAGCACTGGAAATATATGAAATTCCATAATTAAAGTGGCCCATGAAGCTTTTACTTTGCCTCCTTTTGTGTATTTATTGATACTTTTTAATCACATGATCACATTTTCATACATATTTTCTTAATTAAAATACCCTGAAAAAGAAAACCAAACAAATTTGATAATGTGGCCCTGTACTGATCACCAAAGTGAATACTTAGTAAGGTTCAGACTTCAACTCAAAGCACATAAATCTCTGCCACCTGAGTTTATGGTGTAAGTGGTAGCAATAGTAGGTTGTTATCCTCTATGTGAGCCAGATGGGGTAAGACTTTTTGCAGTGAGTTTGACAGCCATTTGTTGATAGCTGGGGATGTGGAAACTCAGAAATCTAGGGTTCCATTCCAGGTTTAGGAGGGGCATGTGATCTAGTGATTATAAAGTATCATGCCCCTGGGCTCCTAGCCTGTCTTTGTCCCTGGCTACTCCTAACCTATCCTTACCTCCCCACACACAGTCCAGCTCCTCCCTTCCTTTCCTTCTGCTCCCACACTGTAGATTCTATCTCCATTCGCAGGGTCCTGCAAACCCTCATGACCCCACATTTGTATCCCTCTGTTTTGGAACAGATGTTTTCACTGCCTCTTCTTCATTGGCTGGGCAACAGCTAGGTCAACATTGAGAGCACGGAACAGCCTCCCTACTGCCAGGTCTGGTGCCTGACGCTACAGTGGCCCCTGGCAGTAGGATGAGCAATTGCAGGGGAAGTCCTGCTCAGCCCCAGACACAGCATGCTCCATGGTTCTGCAATGTTGACATATGTGCAGTCTAGTCAGCTATAGGAGCTGTGAGCTGGGTGAGCATGCTCGGTGCAGATGGAATTCTCTGAGATGTGAGCTGCCAAATGCTAATGAGTCTGAGAATGAACAGATTTTTCAGAGGCTTATAATCTAGCCAAATTTGTCCAATTTTTCATATGAATGGCAGGAGGCACATCTGACACAGTTAAACTCATTGCCAAATGTAAATCCCTGCTTAAAAGAATTGAGAACTTCTCAATGAAACAGTTGAAAGAGTTTTCCTTTAATAGACAAAGGCAAACATGTTTCCTTACCCTTGTTCGGAGAAATGACTGAACAATTTTAACTGAAACTTAAAACAACTACAATAAAAATCCCACCTTGGACAGGCACCCAGCATGAAAATTTCACCCAGAATTTTTGGAGATAGGCAAATTTAAAAACAACTGAAAACAGGATCTTATAATGGGAAAGGTCTGAAAAGCTTAACTATAGGTGGCACTACCAGCCCTAGTTAGCACAACATGGAAGGATTTTTTTTTAATGATATTTATTCTGACAGTGTCCTCTAAATACATTTCATATTTTTATTATTACTTGATAAGTTGTTTGTCATCTGATTAATGGTCAAGAGAAAAAAATAATGAATATGTGTTGCTATGATTAACATTACCAAAAGAAAATAATTTAACATCTCTTTTTTAATTGAGAGTGACAAGTTTTGAATTGCAGTTGAAACCATCTTTGATTTGTAGAATGAACTAATCTAAGAGTTCAGAAAATTTTTTGAAGATCTTAATAATTACTAGTATTTCCCAATGAATATTTATAATATGTATATTGGAGGAACAAATTAGTTTTGTTAGAACAATCTATCTGTTAAAATTCATAGTATTCTGTCATCAATGTAAAGGTTTAAATAGGTGTTATGCCACTGGAATTTCAATTAAGTTACACTATAGACTTGGATGTGTATTCAGAGACATTACGGTACCATGTAAAGGAAAAGTAACAGAACTGACTAGAATGTAACTACTTATTTACTGGTGAGCATCTTAAAATACAAACTTTTGCTACACCCAAATCTTGAGTTGGGAAGGCACTGGGTCTAATTCCATTCCCACTGAAATCAGGGGGAATTTTGCCTAAATTTGGTCAGAGTTTGATAAAAAAAAGTCCCTGTGCTTTACAACCATCTTGAGCTGGCGCCCTTTATGAGTCAGTTTGAAGGATATTTTACATCAAAATGGTCAAATGTGTGGTTTTGCTTGATTTTAATATGCAGCCTCCTCATCTTGCAAGAGTGAGTTCGTAAGTCACATCTGCAGACTAGGATCAAATGGCAGCATTGAGAATCCATCAGATTTTCTAAACAGCTTTTTAACTCAGGCTTTTAAAAGCACCTTTTCAGGCCACAGGTTATCTAAGAGGACAGCATTTAATATTCTGTCCTAAATTAATAGAATTGAACCTAAAAATCTGGGGAGAAACATTTTTCAGTTTTTCATCACTAAAATAAAAACCTTAGAGACTGATCTGGGGTTCAATGTAACGTTTCAGTCAACAAGGACACAACTGTTTTCAGTTTTTTGTTTAGTTTCTGGGTATTTTCCCCCTCTTGTTTTTAAAACAAATCCAACTACATTTCAAAAAAGAAATGTCATTTCAAACTAAAATGTCAACATGTTTCATTTAGGAAATGGCAAATTGAAATGTTTTGTCTTTTGAATTTTTTTTATTCCAAATTTGATTTGAATTCATCAATAGTTTTGTTGATCCCAATCTGCATTTTTCAGAAAATGAACTACTTCTCCAAACTTTTCCCCAGGTCTAGTGGTGGTTTCATGAACAAGAGAGATACCAAGTTTAGCTCAAAAGTTCTGCTTGGTACCAAGCTGAATGGAAAGTGCTTTTTTTCCGATTGAAAGTAGGGACCTTCCTCTCCCAATCTCTCTTCCTCTTTAATCTTCAAGATGCCAAACCTCAATATCCTTTCCCCCCCCCCCCCCCAGCTGTGCTCATTAATTGAGCCCTTCAAATCCATGGATGTCTGTTTTATATCTATGGGTATCTGCATCTGTAGATGTGGCTGAGGATAGCCACGGCTCATTTTTGCAGGTACAGATGAAGGTGCTGATGCAAATGTGGATGCTAATTTTGTATCTAGAACCCTGCAAATTTGTGGATATCTGTTTTATATCCCTGGGTATCCACATCCTTAGATGTGGATACCAGTATCTATGGATCATCTCTGTGGATTCGGATACAAATGTTGTATACGCTCAGGGCTCTACTCATTAAGGCCTTTTAAATGCAGCAATGTGCCATCATCTAGTACAAACACTTAAGGCTGGATTCTCCTCCTTTTATCAGCATAAATCAGGATTAGCTCCACTAAAAGTAATGGAATTAAACCAGGATAAAGTCAGTTTGAGATCAGAATCAGACCCTTAGGATTTTCAACTTGTGAGAAATACTCTGGATATAGTAACAGAGGGCCAAAAGAACAGCAATCTCCCAGTAAAATATTTAAGAGGTAAATAGATACTAGCAGTGTACTGAACAGCAATAGCCAGGGTCACAGTGACCCCCTTTTCCTATAACAAAAAATTGCATAGTTGAACAACTCTTTAACATGTTACTAAAAACTTTAAAGACATAGGTCAAAAAGAGGGGATATGTTCTCCACTAGTTTTGAAATAGCTACAAGTTCAAAAACAGACCTTCCAAAAATGCAAAATATGTATTTGGTTTTGGCCCAGATAGCAAACAGAATATTATTAAAATAATTTTCATTGAAAGATCAAAAAGGATCAGTGTAAAGGAAGCACTGTATTCTCCCTCCTATGACCAAAGGGCTAGGAATCATTAATCAAACTAAAATTTAAACCTAGGATTAGTGAAATAATTAAAGGATCATAATCTGAATCTTGATTCACTCACTATCCATCTGCTGCCTGGAGGCTATATCCTGAGTAGTTGAGTTGAGAAATGCAAAAAAAACCAAAACACAAAAAACCCAAACCAGACCAAACACACTCTCCAGCTCTCCAAAATTGGTTAAATGGAATGACCCCTTTAGCTTTTCCACAATAGCTGTTGTTATAACTTGATTAGCCTTATGGACAGACTGTGTGTTTATGTGCAATAAAGAATGACTAAGGACACTGTGAAGAATTACTCCGTTATTTTAGTTAAGTTGCAGCGTCCTACATGTCTCAAGGGCTACAATTCACTAATAGTAACAGAGCTGGCTGGAAATTTTGACAAAACATTTTTTCAGTTTTTCAACAAAACTTCTGTCATGGAGGTTTCTCAGATCCCGGATGGAGTTTCTAATCAAGGCAACTCACCCCAGGATAGCTAGTAGCCTGATAGTGAGGGCATTCATGTGGGGTAGCAGGTTTAAAACTAATAAAAGAAAGTTCTTCTTCACACAGCGTGTAATCAGCCTGTGGAACTCCTTACCAGAGGAGGCTGTGAAGGCTAGGACTATAATAGAGTTTAAAGAGAAGCTAGATAATTTCATGGAGGTTAGGTCCATAAAAGGCTATTTGCCAGGGGATAAAATGGTGTCCTTGGCCTCTGTTTGTCAGAGGCTGGAAAGGGATGGCAGGAGACAAATCGCTTGATCATTGTCTTCGGTCCACCCTCTCTGGGGCACCTGGTGCTGGCCACTGTCGGCAGACAGGATACTGGGCTAGATGGACCTTTGGTCTGACCCAGTACGGCCATTCTTATGGGTGTAGCAGAATTGGGACCTGAACATGAGTTTTCCACATCCCAGGTGGGTGACTGGGCTATTCTTCTGTATGTGTCTTTGTTTGTGAAAAAATTCCAAAGAGTTCCATTTCATTCCAGTGTGAGCTAAAACCTAATTCCAAATTCTATTTTTTTGCAAAATCATTTTTCCAAACAATCCTAATTGGCACGCTGTTATAAACAAATGCACTGACTCAGACCACTTCCCTTTTGCAATCCTGCAACTTCCCTTGGCAACTACAGCAATTTTCTTGCATAAGGGAAAAAAATGATAAAGGGAAGTATCCCATATATATTTAGCAATTTATCATTGTGATTTAGCAGGTTGAAATTCAGAGGAAAATCACCACCAGGTGACCAGCTACAAACTAGCACCAAATTGTCTGCAGATCCACAGCATAGAAACCACTATTTTATATATTTGTGTTTTATGAAGCCTAGGAAAGCACTGAATCTGTGAAAAGGAGAGGGACAAACTGCAGTTTAGAAAGACCAGTAGCACTTTCCATTTTGATAGGTTTCAACAGATAAATATTCTATTTATTCTTCCCCCATATTTACAGCCTTATTCTATACTTATTGAGATCACAGGCAAGACTCCTATTGCAGCCAGACCAGTCCCCTAGGGTTGCCAACTCTCTTGGTTTCACCAGGAGTCTCCTGGAATCAGGCTTAATTTCGCAGAGGCTACGGAAGCTACTCCAGGAGATTTTAAACCACTAAAAGTTTGGTGGCACAACAGGGCTGCCCCTGCACCACTCCCAGAAGCAGCCAGCACATCCCTGAAGCCCCTGTGGAGGGCAGGATCCAAGAGATTCAGTCTACACATTGCCCCCTGAGTACTGATTCCACAGCTCCCATTCGCTGGTAACTGCAGGGGCAGCACCTCCAGGCAGGGGCAACCTGTGAAGCCACCTGACCGCCGACGTATGGGCCACAGGGATTTGCAGGCTGCTTCTGGGAACTACTTAGATCCAGGGCAGGCAGGGAACCTGCCTTAAACCTGCTGCACCACCAACCAGGAGCTGCCGCAGGTATGTGCCACCCCAGGCTGGAGCTACACCTCTCACCCCAGCCTTGAGCACCCTCTTGGAGCCCACACCCTGCATCCCAACCCTGCCCCAGCCTCAGCCCAGAGTCTATTCTTATGCTTCAAAGTTCTCAGCCCCAGTCCAGTCCCCACACCAGCACTCCTTGCCCCATCCTAATGCAAGTGAGAGAGTCCGAGGGAGAGTGAACAACGGAGGGAGGGAGGGAGGGAGGAGGGAAGGAGTGGAGGTGGAGGTGGAGCTTTGGAGAAGGGGTGGGGAAAGACAACCCTACAATCCCCCAACAAGGATTTCCATCAAATTCCTGAAACATGGCAACCTCACCAGGGTTTCATTATCCCTTCCCTTGACAGAAGCACTAAACTGTCCTTAACCCAGCTTTTTTAAAATATTCACTTCCACTGCTCCAAACAGCTCTCTCATCTTTTACTGAATGCTGAAAACAGCCCTATTAATTGCAGTTCAAAACCCTAAACACCAGCACTTTGTTACCATGATACTTTGCATATTACAGCAGACTTCCAATAATCCGGCACCTTTGGGACCCAGGGGGTGCTGGATTATTGGATATGCCGGAGTATTAGGAGATACTCTGGCAGGGGGGCTGTGATGGGTCGGGGAGGGGGGTTGGGCGGGGAATGGCGCGGCATGGGGCGAACCGGGTGCTGGTGAGGGGCAGCGCTGTGGGACCAACCCGGCAGCACCCCAGCTGCTCTGCCCCACAGCTTCCCCAAGTCCGCCGCTGGTCAGTTTCAGCAGCGGTGGACTTGGGGAAGCCGTGGGGCAGAGCAGCTGGGGTGCTGCTTGGTTGGTCCCGCAGCGCCGCCCCTCACCTGAGCAGCGCTGTGGGACCAACCCGGCAGCATCCCAACTGTTCTGCCCCACGGCTTCCCCAAGTCCGCTGCTGCCGCTGCTGAAACTGACCAGCAGCGGACTTGGGGAAGCTGTGGGGCAGAGCAGCTGGGGTGCTGCCCGGTTGGTCCCGCAGCACCGACCCTCACCTGAGCGGCACTGCGGGACCAACCCGGCAGCATCCCAGCTGTTCTGCCCCACAGCTTCCCCAAGTCCGCCGCTGCTGAAACTGACCAGCGGCAGACTTGGGGAAGCCCTGGGGCAGAGCAGCTGGGGTGCTGCCCGGTTGGTCCCGCAGCGCTGCCCCTCACCTGAGCGGCGCTGCAGGACCAACCCGGCAGCATCCCAGCTGTTCTGCCCCACGGCTTCCCCAAGTCCGCCGCTGCTGAAACTGACCAGCGGCAGACTTGGGGAAGCCCTGGGACAGAGCAGCTGGGGTGCTGCCCGGTTGGTCCCGCAGCGCCACCCCTGAGCGGCTCTGCGGGACCAACTGGGCAGCACCCCAGCTGCTCTGCCCGCCCTTCCCCAAGTCCGCTGCTAGTCAGTTTCAGCAGCAGCAGATTTGGGGAAGCCCTGGGGCAGAACAGCTGGGGTGCTGCTGGGCACCAAGCAGGGGGTGAGGGGCAGCGCTTCGGGACCAACCCGGCAGCACCCCAGCTGCTCTGCCCTGCACCACTTCCCCAGGTCCACAGCTGGTCAGTTTCAGCAGCGGCAGCAGTGGACTTGGGGAAGCAGCTCCAATTGTCCGGCTGGCCGGAGCACTTCTGGTTTCTAGTTGGTGCCGGACTATTGGGAGTGCCGGACCACTGGATGCCAGACAATTGGAGTTTTACTGTAGAATCATGTGTATCTAGATGCATATTCTAGAATAGCAAATGACTATTAAGAAAACACTATCAAACCCGTCTTCCAAAGTACATGCTACAAAATGAAGGACTGCTGGTTTCCACCAAGAGAACATCATTAAAGGGCACATTTTCAGGACAGCAGAGAACTCACAAACAGGTCCACATTTTCAAGAGATCAGTTCTCATTTAAACCATCAAAATAAGCAGTTGTATTTTAGAGAGTGCTCAGCTGCATTCTTTTGAAAAAAATCTACCCATGAGGATCAAAATGAAAGCTGAGTATTTTGGTATCTAGCCCACTTATGATTAAGTAGAGCTGGGCTAATTTTCACCCAACATTTTTTTGGGGGTGAAAAATGCTGTTACAGATTGAACAAAGTATTTCAAGAAATATGTTGATATACTAACATTTTTAAATGAAATATTTTGATTTTTCAATTAAAAAAGAACTGTTAAAAAAGGACTGAGTTAAAATACCTCAATTTTATTTTAAAAAATATTTAAAATGTTTTTAAAAGGCCAACAATTAAACATGCCATTTTGGTCAAAACATTTCATTCAACACCCTGCAACTTTTTGGTTTGCTGATAATTTCAAAATTATTTTTTGTTTCAGATTAACCCACACCAACATTTTCTACTACTTTTTTTCTGACTGACTAGTGAAGAAAAATCCATAATATGAGTTTTAGAGCTGAGCACTTAAAAAAGATATGTTCCCAAAGTCTAAAAGGTTGATTGACAATGAAGTCTTCCTCAGCAAAGTAAGGTTGATAATTTCAGCAACAAGACATTCACTTTACAAATTATGGGTCTCAAGCTATGTTTGCTGAGCTAGATATTGTAACATTATTTTGAATTCTTGCAGGTTAACTCGTTTCAAAAAAGTTTTGGCCAACCAGGGCAGGCAGAGCCTGCCATTATGTAAACAAGAAGCCAGATTCTGTTCTCCAGAGTAAATGAAAAGGGGACCTGGATGCAAATTTGGAAAATAGCTGAACGAATCTTAGAGAAGGAGAATCATTTCAGAGATGCAGAATAAATAAAGGCTGATTTAAGATTACTATGAGCTTCAAAGAATTTTGTGTGAACATTTAAATTTAAATTCTTTCCATTAGGATCCTTAACATAGATCCCAGTCGTGTTCTGACAGTGGGTGCTATCAAAAAGTCATCACAATCTTTGGATCATTACTTTCTACTGATAAAATTGTCCAACCCCCCAAAAGCTCTAAAGCACACATCATATCTGAATTTATTGGGACACTTCAAAATTAATTAAAGAAATTATAGACCTATGTTTCTCTCATAATAGCTTTCCCTATATTGTGCATTAAATCCTTCCTTTATAATGGTCTAATTAAGTAGCGTATACGCCATTTACTTGCGTCTGCATGTGTTACTCAGAAGAAAGCCTAATTTTGATGTTACACCAGTTTTACACTTTTTTTCAGAAAGACACTTTTTCCTATCTACTTAACCTGCTGTAGATCTTAAGTAACTCTACTAAAGTAGATCAAAATCAGGTTCTCAGTGTCTTTTTGAATAAAGCCTCTGTTTTGGCTTTCATTCTCTCTCACTCCTGCTTCTGTATCCCACTCCCCATGTGTATAATTGGATTTGTTAGTCATACATCTCAAAGTACATGTCATCAATTGAGGTAAGGGAATGTCTCACTACTACATTTAAAGGCAATAAACCCTATGCAGTCAAGTAAGATGCATTATGTGATTCTGTTATGAAGCTGCATAACACTCTAGTCAACAAATTGCTTATAGAAAATGTTGTACGACAACATACTGTATTCCAAAACTGACAAAAAAAATAAAGTACAATTGCTACATTAATCTCTATCAATTTGTTTCCATTGATGGCACAGTTTAGGTTCACTTTATGTACATGATTTAGTTTCCTTGAGAATGTGCCCTATATTTCAGGGTTCGAGTGCTACATCTACTACATCTATATGAAGCTTTAGTTAGAAAAAAGTACATGCTTTAAGTCAAGTGAAAAAAATCTCTTACATCTTGGCTTAAAAGATAAAAGTGGGAGATAAAGTGGCCACAGATTGCAGTAAATTAGGCATGCTTAGAGATCAGATTCAAGTTTGTTTAACTGAAAGACACATTTGCATCTGTTTTTCATCCTGGTTTTGGGATTGTGCAGACATATATAAGGTAAATCCCAACCTCTGATATGTTAAGGATATCCTGATGGCCAGTGCTGGTGGAAGAAGACCTGCCACAAACAAAAGAGCAGACAAACCAGGAGAACTAAGGTTGCTCTGAAGTTGCTGCAGATGCAAAGAGCAAACACAAGTGTATATGGAGAGAATATTGATAGATTATAGGGAAAAGGAGAAAGAGTGACTAAATATAGTGTGTGTGGAGGGGAAGAAAAAGGGGGTGAAGTTTTGCTTACAAACCAACCCGTAAACTGTTATGTTCTGAATGGAAAGCCTTAAAACTATTTTGTCTCACCTCCAGTTTAAGATGGAAGTATCATCTAGTTAAGGTGGAAGCACTTAAATGAGTTGCATGAGGACATTTGCATGGACTCTACCCTCAGTAGCTCTTGTGTGGATAAAGGACTTCGTATTCCCAAGCTCACACAAACTTTTCACTGGCATTTTTTACTTTAAAATGAAAATCCATAGAATGTATAATGTAAAATTGTTTTGCATTGTCTGACAAGTGTGTCAATCATGCCAACATATGGTAGACAAATATGCATTAGGGACTCAACCAAATCTGTGTGTTAAGCCCTGTTTTTATTCCAGAGCACACTAACCCACTGCATCTCATTCAAATAAAAGTTTAATGTATCACAAATAACTCAATGTAAGATTTTGAATTAACAGGTATAAAGCATTAAATAAATTTAAAAATGCATTAATAAATGTACAGAAAGATAGTTGTAAAATAAATGGACCTCAAGAAGCTGTAGCAAACACTGACAGCTCAGCCCTGGAGAGATGCAACATGGGGAAATATAAGTGCTTCTTTGGGGCTAAGAGGAGGAAATAGATGCCCTGAATGTCAGGCAACTTATAAAATTGGTATCTTTCGTCGGGCTACTCAATTGCGGTAAATTGCAAAGTAAAAATGAAAACTGAGTTAAGCGCTAAGTTACCCATTTAAAAAAACCCTAATAATCAACATGGTGCCTAAAACAATGGTGATAGCCAACAAACCCTCCACACAGCAATTCCTAATGTTGCTAACACACTGGAGTTGCCAATATTGGGGTGGAGGATGTACTTTCACAACGTGTTTTCTAAAATGTTAAGTAGCCTATTTTAAAACTATAGGCAGAGATTTTCAGAAGAATCTAAGAGAGTCAGGCAGAAAGCCCACTGAACTATGGCATGGGCGCTTAACTCCCTTGGGCACCCCAGTACAGATCAGGCAAGTTGTCTTTTAAAGAGCATTAGCTGGCTGAAACAAACCCTAGTGGAGAGCTCAGAACTACCTCAGCCAGCTAACACATTAAAATGACTTGTCCTGGCCACACCAGAGTTTTAAAGCATATTATAAACTTCTAGCTAATAAATTTACACCTTTTATCCTGGCAGACAGATGGAGCTGAAGTGGTATTCATGCTGGACAGTTAGTGAAACAATTTGCTAGTTTAGACAAGATCCTGGACTCTGCAAAACAAGATGGGAAATCTAATTAGAAGAGAGACTCTCCCATTCTGGTATTTCCTACTTCGGCTGAACCAAAAATACTCAGTATTTCAACATGTTGCTTCCTGACACAGCAAAATAGAGGCATGTGAAATGAAATTTTTATAAATGTGTGAGTGAGACTCGAAAATAATTATACAGTTAGAAAAGTTTAAGGTTTTCAGATGTATTTCGGGGGGGCGGGGGAGCCTCTTTCTTTTTCAAAGTAGCTGGCTCATGCCTTTTGGGAAGGGACCTTCAATCAATTAAGCCTGTAAAAAGCAGAAAAGGCCTTATCCTGCAGTGATCTAATCATACCTTAGAACAGTTAAATGACTATGCTCTAACTACTTCATTAGGCAAATTGTTCCACTCTCTGAATGGCTTTATAAAAGAAATGTTCATATTATCTTTCCAAGGAAGGAAGTTTGCCTAACGTGAAAGCAATGACACTGCTAAATTTTTCTACAGATGCTATATTGGTGGATGTGTAGCGCATCACATTGGTTTCAGACTAGGCAAAACAAACATTTAATGTGCAACTCCCATTGTCACTTGAAAATTTAAAAAAAGAAAAGTCTTCCAGTATGTTTGTAAAATCTGCAGTCTAATAACTTTCTATTTCTTCAGAAATAGAACTGGTCTACCACAATCATTGCCCCACTTTTAAGCATTTTCTTTTAGTTTCTGCAGGATGTTCAATCCTTTGCAAGACTGCTATATGATAGAAGATTTTTTCCATATTTCCCCTTAGTGTTGATTTGTCTCCCATGTCCACAGGGTCTGTGGAAAAGGGAAATGGTATTTGCAAGAAAGAGCGGCCCTTCCCATTTTCCATGAACCCTGTATATCATTTTTAACTCTGATAATAGCATTTTTGGGATACAATTTATCTGACACACCTTGTGAATCAGAGACCTGATCTAGCAAACCTATGTTTACCTGAATAGTCCCACTTAAGTCACTATGGCTTTTGAACAGCATGTGCAGTGCTTGGTGAACTTGTGGCAACTAAGTGGCTTTTAATGTACAAAAGAAAATGTCTGTGTTCATTAAACAAAATGAAACACAAGAGTGCTGGGATTCACTCCCATAGGGTGCAAATCCCATTGTCACTCCTGGGTCTGGGGACAGCTGTTCAAGGAGATGATCAGTCATTTGGGAGGCAAGTAGATCTCCAAATAAAGAGTAGTTATGGGAAGATAAACAGTATTTTTATACATCCAGTGTAAAAAATTAACAAATTCATTCAGTTTCTTGTTTAAACCACATGGATATTTAAGTGTCCATTGGAAAGAGAGTGTCCATTTCTTGCAACATCAGAAATTTTACCCAGAACAATCCAACCTAAAGTCTCAACATTGCAAGACAATGGACTTATTTAGGATATGCTTTAAGGATGTCATCAACTCAACTTCCATGTCAAGTGATAACATGGACACCACTTGGAAAGAGGGGAAATAAAGGAGGGCTGCCTAGAGAAGCATAATATAGAACAAAAGAAAAAGAAGACAGATCCAACACGATACTCAGAAGCCTGAAAAGACCAGCAGAAGACTGAAATAAACGGTGGAAACTGGTGGATACCCAATGCACCTAATGGTGTAGGAAGGTAAAAAGGAAAAGAAAGAGGGTTTTTCTGCTGAGCTATCACATATATTTTAACAGATATTTCATTGCCTTAATTATTACTTTTGCAAGAGTACACCTGGTTATCAGAAACAGTGTGCAAAAGCCACAGTACATTATCATGGCAGCTAGATTATTAATAATGAAAGCTTAAGTTCTTTCTGCAAATTAACCTCAGTTGAGCCCTCTTTCACAGTGTGATCAGTACTAATGGAGTTAGTTAGTGTACATATTGAAATATGAAATGTACTGTAAAAATAACAATGGTAGAAAAGGCTAGAGAGATAGAATGGTAGAAATGTTTTATAGTATTTGACAGCTTTTAGCCAGGGTAGTGTTCCATGAGTTAAAGTTGAAATTCAGTGAAAATTATTTTAATTTTTTGTTGTATTATTGTGTATACATTTCTATTTTGTCTGTTTCTAGAACACCTCCCCCCTTCACCAAAATTCTCTCTCAAGATATAGGAAATCCTGAAAACATTCTCAGTAGCCATGCTATGGATCAGTAATTATGTCACTCATGAAACAAAACCTTTGTTGTGATTCTTTTCAAAATGATTTTCAGAACCACTATGTAGGTTCCATTGTTACAGATTTCTACTGAAACAAGGGTTGTATTCATCCACTTTAAGACATACATTACAATTATTCCTCGATTTGATTAGTGCTGAATGTATTCAAAATTTGCACTGGCTTAGTGTGTTTCTATATTATCCATTCTTATGACTCTTCTCTGAGCCCTCTCCAATTTATCAACATCATTCTTAAATTGTTAACAGCCCTGAATACAGTATTCCAGCAGCTATCACACCAGTGCAAATAGAGATGAAATAACCACTCTACTCCTGCTTGAGGTTCATGCTTAGTGTTTATCCAAAGATTACATTCACCTTTTTGGGCCACGGCATCACACTAAGAGTTCGTGTCCAGTACAAAACCCACATTTTTCAGAGTCACTGCTTCCTAGAAGAGATCCCCCATCATCTAAATATAGCTTACATTCTTTGTTCACAGATGTATATGTTACAAACATACTGTTTCCTTGCACCCAGCTTTCCAGGTACTCCATACTGTTCTGTATCATTGACCTATTGTGTTCATTATTTACAGCTCCCTCCTCCCAGTTTTTGTGTTACTTGCAAACTTTATCAAATATTATTTTATATTTTCTTCCATTGATAAAATGTTCAACAGCACAGAGCCCAGATGTGATCCCTGCGGGACTACACTAAAAACATACTCCACTGGATGAGGAGTCTCATTAAGACCTATCAGTTCGCCAGCTTTTAATCTGTTTAATGTGTGCCATATTTCATTTTACATTGGTCTAGTTTTTAATCAAAATGCCATGTGGTACGAAGCCAAATGCCTGTGTATGTTACATCAACACTATTACCTTTATCAATCAGACTTTGAATCTCTTAAAAAAAGATACCACGTTAGTTTGACAGAATCTATTTGCCATAAACCCGTGTTGATTGGCATTAATTATATTATCCTCCATCAAATGGAGTCTTATTTCTGCAGCTCCATTACTTTGCCTGGGCTCAGTGTCAGACTGATAGGCCTACAATTACTTAGGTCAGATAGTTTATCTTTATATTTTTTCATAAAATTTAATTTTTAAAAAAAGTGTGTTATCAGAAACACTCCTTTCCCTCATTATTTCTCTGTCTGAGATTTATAAACTTTTCAGGATAGTAACTGTCAGCTGTCTCTTATTCTCAATCTGCAAAGTCCCCAACACAATGTGATCCCTAAATGCTACGAGTAATATAAACACTAAAATTAGTCTTTTGGGGGTTTTTTAAAAAGAGACTAATGTGAAAATATGCTTTCACTATCAAAATGCCAATAATATTAGAACAAAAATATGGGATTGTTGCCACGCTGAAGGCGAAGTGTTTCTGTTAGCATGTTCTGGAACACTACAAATAACCCCTTCTAAATCAGAAGAATGCATAGTCTGAAACAGCCTCCTATTTAAAAAAGTAAAAGCATGTTCAGTTTGAAGTCAGAATTTTTTTTTTTAAGAAAAGGTATTTGTACCCTGCTCTCACAAACACATAAGCATGCACTTTACTGATAGTCCTAAAGAATGGAGAATTGGAACCTTAATACATTGTTATAGACATAAAAGCACAATTTTTTACCTCACTCTGGAGGTTACACCCCAAAGTCCCTGCTCTTTACAACAATACAGAACTATGGAAACCCCTCTAACATGGGCAGCAGGTATCATAGGCAGGGGGAGGCTGTGCAGCCCCAAACAGCCCAGTGTGGCCCTGCCCACATTCCGCCCGTAGGCCAGTCCCCCTGCTGCGGTTTCCGGTGCTCTTCCTGGCTCAGGCTGGCTGGGCTGACCTGCCTACTGCAGGGACTCAGGGCAGCTGGTGCTGGAGCCACACTGCCCTCCTGATGCTGGTGCCAGGGTGGGGGTACTCTGGTCTCCTGTGGGACAAAAGGGGACAGGAGGGGGGGCCTCCAGCACAAAAGGAGATGCCTGGGGCTAGCCTCCACCAACAGACAGCTGGGTCACCAATAGCAGGGTCACCAGCTCTCATTCCCACTAATGTTTTATACAATAGTAGTCTGAAATCCATATCCAGGCTTTTACAGCCTGATCCCAAGCACATTGATTTCAATGGGAGTCTCCATTTACTTCAGTGCACTTTGGATGACACCCTTAAGCAGGAAGACTGAATTCTTGTTTAAAAATAATTGATGGGCAATGAGATTTAAACTTGCCTTAAAAGGTCTACACATATCAAAAACTCTCATATAGAAAAATCTATAATCCATTGGCACAAGTGATGATGAAGTCATTCCTTTCAAAGGTCTGTAATTATCTTGACATTTTAGATAGATCATGTGATTTATAGAACTGTAAAATTTACCCAATACATGAACTCTGTCTATAAATTATGAATGTTCTTTTGGCCAATGGAATTTTTATATGCTTCCTTATCTCTAAATTGCACTGTTCTTTCTCCATTGGCAGAAAGACACATTCCCCAAATTCTCCAATTCAGCATTTGTGATGTATTTCTGTCAAATATCTGAAGTGACCAGCACTAGAGATAGTAAAATTAACCCCCATTTTTGTTAGATGTTTAACTAGATTTGTATTTTACCATCTACATTGTTCTAACATTTTCCTTTTAACAGAAAGGGACTTTCCTGACATCTGCATCCTAACTAAAATGTGGACAGAATCTAAGTAACTAGATGCTAGAAATTAATTTTTATTCTGTTCTGTAACATAGGCCTCAAATTCCTAATAATGTGGTAAATATGAAATCACATGTGCCATAAGCGGCATAAACCTACAGGGCAAAAGTTACATTAGCAGGTGATTACATAGGAAGAATACTGGATAGTTTGTAAATATTTTCTACTGTCAGATTTTTTGCTCAATTCCTCAGCTTGCAGAAAGCAACAACTAAAAATATAGCCCGGTGTTATGTAACATGCATGTACAGAAATTAAAAGTTATGCTAAACCACCCCACTTTTATGCAAATATCCCCTTGAATATAAGATCTCAGTAACAGCACATCTATATTACAGCCACATTCTGTTTTCATAAGGCTGAACATTTAAGGTCATGTATTTGTATATTAAAGTTCATGATATATTTTAATTGAAGCCAAGAAACAAGTTCCTCAAATGTATCACTTATTTTTAATGCATACTGCTCTTTGGCTTGAGTCAATCCTCAGATAATTTTGGAACCAGCTTCAGAATATAAGCCCTTGGTTATTTTTGAAAGAAACTGCACACACACTGTCCACAGATGTAATATCTCATGACTGAGTTTGTGGTTTAAAAAAAAAAAGCCATTCTTGCTGAATCACTGATACCATCCCGACTCTGAAAACTTGTAAGACTCAGTATGTAGTGGGTGAAAGGTTTATCAACTCTGAGCACAACTGTCCCCTTCCACACCTCCCAGCATTCCTTCCAGATCAGAGCCCCAGAGACAGAGATTTTTCCAAGTACAGCTACGACAAGATTTCCAGCAGGGAGACATTTTAATGGTGAACACAAAACTGGCCAAGAAATGAATATTTCTAATTTAACATTCACAGCACTCAAACAGCACTGCAGAAAGCCTCAGTGGGCTTTATTATATATACACAGTATGTTTTACTTTGGGTAATTTATACACCACCACAAAATTAGCTGTAGGAACGGATGTGATGTCTAACTTTTCAATCAGCTGTCAAAAGTTCTAAATGAAGCAACAGCCTTTGAGGTTTGTGTTACAACCCTATATACTGAGGTGGATTTTCAACGTGTCATATCAGGACTCAGGAGTGTAGGGAACTGGTGGCATTACTGATTATTAGATATGAACTAATTAAAAACAAAACAACAACAACAACTAGAGAATTTATTTAATCTCCTTTCCACCAAGCAATACAAAGAAGACAAAAAAAAACTGTGCACAGAGACAAACCCAGGCTGTGAGTTGCTCTGCTACACTGAGGTTGGAATCCTTTCCCTCCAGGCAACAAAGTTGCTCCAGTGACCAGGATTGCAAACAAAGGGAAATGGAAGAAAGGAAGATCTGCATAGCTTTGCTGAGCAATTCTTCTGTAAACTGCTTCCATGGGGCTAAATTAATGCTGCAGAAAGGTCCCCTGGGATTGTTTTCTTACACATCTCCACTGAGCCAGAAGAACCATACCAGTTCTGGTTCCAGGAGATTTTTTGCAACCTCAGAGGCAGGTTATGCTCCTTTGTTCATTCATATCAGCTTTGCCCTCTTGGAAGGAAAATAAATCTGAAACCGAGCTGAGAAACACCAGCTTCTCCTTTCTAAAAAAAATAGGCAAATGCAAAGTAAGATAATCTATAGCATGTGATTACATATACTAGAATAACCTACGCTGACTGGACATATCCACAGAAGAATAAATTGGCTTCCTCTCAGAAAGGCCAGACAAGAATCCTACTGCTAATGGTTTTTTTTATAAACCCTCAGCTAGAGCAATCACAGAATAGCTTCCCTCCTCGAATGCAAGTTAGTTTTCATCAGAGATGCTATGTTGGCAAACTGTATGTCTCAAATAACACTGAGCTTAATGTCTCCATTTCATGAGGGCCAAGAAGCAAAGCTAAGTGTTTTATTCAGTACTGAGCTACATTGGATTATTATATCCATATAGCTGCATCTCTCGGGGGTGTGGCAAATCCACAGCAGTGAGAGATGAAACTATGCTGATCTAAGTCCAAGGGTAGACAATGCTAAGTCAGTGGAAGAGTCCTGTTGACCTAGCTACCGCCTCTCAGGGAAGTGGATTCCCAACAGGAGAACCCCTTTTGTGAGCAGTAGTGTCCAAACTAAGGTGCTACCCTGCTGTAGCATTTTAAAATGTAGATATACCCTAAATCACCGGGAGGAAAGTTAACTAGCTTTGACTTCATTTAGAGAGATGGGGGTAGAGTTCATAGGTTGAGGAACACAACTAGAAGGAATGGGCAATAATATGCAACTATTCATGAATAAAGGGACATGCTCATGTCTGTAACCAAAGGAGTCATCCTGGATCTGTAAGTTTTCTTATTTGTCTATCTAACAAGATTAGCCAACATCAATTCCTCTGCCCCCAGCTATCATCTATCATCCAGCCAAGAACTCCTGGATTCCAACCCTGGTTCTAACTTGTTATACAGTAGAGTCAATGAGCATTTGAACATGGTCTCTCTATCCCCTACATCACTTATCTACTTCATAGATGTTGAGGTCAGTCTCTTGCTGAAGCTTGGAGGGCTTTCATGCCAGATGCCCATTTGGAAAAGGAGAATTTAAGATACAATTCACAGAAAACAAATCTGAGCTTAAAAGGAGGGCTTGATTTGAAACCCAGGAAGTGCAAAGCACATACAAATGCCCAGTATTGTTAGACATCCTACTTTCCTTGTTTTATCTTCACCTCCATGCTCACTCACTATTTTAAAAAGTGTTAATACAATAACAAAGCAGTGGCGTAGCAAGGGTGTTATGCACCTGGGAGCAAAAGCAAAATTTGCGCCCCCTAAGCCCCAGCCGGACACCCCCCCCGTTGCCTGTCCCACCACCATGTGGGGCTCCCTCCGGTGCACAGGGCCATTCCGGTTCCAGCCAGACTGACCAATAGGCGGCTGTAGTTTCTCGGAGGGGTGGTGTGACGGGGCAGGGAAGCCCCGCGCTCCGGCGGACAGCCTGGGAAAGCCGTGCCAGCTGGGACACGCAGGCGTGGGCGCCCTGGGTTGCCTGGGCGATGGGGCAGGCAAGCCCCGTGCTCCGGTGGACAGCCGGGGAGAGCCGCGCCGGCCAGGATGCGCTAGCGCAGGCATCCCGGGTTGCTTGGGCAAGGGGGCAGATGAGCCCCGTATGCCAACAGACAAGCAGGCGGGGCTGGGTCGGCAGGAGGGTGCAGGCGTGGGCATTCCGGATGGACTAGGAACCCCGCGAGGGGAAGAGTGGTGGAAGGGGGAGGAGTCAGGCACAGCACGGGGCACCCGTCGGCCATATCAGCAGTGCGCTGTGAACTTTAAAAATGGCAGCCCCCGTGTCCAGGAGGTGGCAGTGAGTCTCGGTGGCGACGGCTCCCAGGAGTGTGGGGGAGCCAACTGTGAAGGTTCAGGAGTAGGACCGGAGTGACAGAGCTTCGGAACCGGCAGCAGGGAAGACGCCCCAGCAGACCGTGACCCCTGACGACCCCGGAACTGTGAGCCTGAGCCAGGATCAGGAGGACTCACAGGGGAGTGGGGCGAATGGACCGAGGCCCCATCGTGGGGGTAAGAGGAACCGTCGACGGGGCAGGAAGTGGCTCGGAGCAGAGCTTCAGGCCCGTGGGTTGGCGTGTTACGGGTGGTCACGCCGCCAACCAATAGGGAGAGGAGAGCATCATAATCCCTCCCCAGGCCTCCGGGCCAGGATCCGGTGGAGAGGGCGGGCCCGGGTCTCCCTACCCCAACGTAATCCCCAAGAGGCAAAAGGCCCTCTCTTTGGGTGTGGCTATACGCGAGGGGAGGGGAAATTGTATAACAGGTACAACTGATACCGCGAGAACCCCAAACAAAAGGGGTGGGGGCCCTCCCCACTGCAGGGAGGGCTACAGAAAAGAGGGGGAACCCCCTCAGATATGAGGGGGTCTCCTACAGGTGGGCTACAGGCGAGTACCCGGATGCTGTGGCCCAGTGCAGCACCTCGGACCAACTAGTGGTAAAGGTGATTGTGGGGGTTGTAGTTGCAGATGGGGCCTGTGCGCCAGTTGCGTTCTGTGCATGCTCAGCCTGAACCCCTACTCTATGCGCCGACCCTGCCGGCCGCTTTGCGCTCAGCTTAGATTTCCTGCAAGTGCGGAAGTGGCTGGTGCCTATGGGGTCTAGCACTGTCCTTCCCTCCGCTGCTAGATTGGCACCCCTCTAGTGTGGCACCCGGGGGCAACTACCCCCCCGTTACACCTTGCTACCCCACTGTAACAAAGCTGAACCTCAGTACTGAAGATATAACATTAAAACTAATCCCACATTGTTCCTAGCTTCTTCTGCTGCTGATTTTGTGGCAACCAATTAATGTCTTCATCATATATTGTGTTCCCCACACCTGTCACCCATTTGGGCCTTGCCAACTTGGGAAAATAGACAATTTGATATACGACAAGGGGAAAAAAGCATAAAATGCAATATTTTATGTTCCCACTCTCCCTGGACAGCTCAAAGCCTCCCTTTTTACTTTTCCCTTTTAAAAAAGATGATTTAATTCATGAAAAAACCTAAACTTTTAGCAGCTTATTAGCATATTGGACACAATATACAGACTGAATTAATAAAGCTCATTGAAAACTCCTGAAGGCCAGCAGGTGAGCTGGGGATTCCCAGGGCATACAGTAAACCTGAATACTTCAATTGCATATAATAGGATAGGAGCAGGTGATAAGACACTCCAGTAAGTTTAATTTTGTGCACACTACTCTCTGACTGACCTGACCATTAGTAGTGATCTATAGGCAAGAATCCAAACAGGCAAACACTAGAACTTCTTGAGTAACTTTCAGGCTGTTCTTAAAGTTTAAGAGTGTAAGTGCATATATTTAAGATATGTGCTGTGATAAGGAAAGGTCCCATTCAGTCAATTAAGGTATTTGTTTTTAAATGGGGTGATCCTTAAGTACTCTAACGCCAAGAAGGGCTTGTGTATCTGTGTGTAAGCCATAGGCAGGTTTCCTCAGTTATTTTTATTAGATTTTTTGAATGAGGATCCTTGAAATCTAAGCTCTAAAGCAGAGAAGGCTGCTTTTTTTGGTTGCATGGGGCTAGACCTGTCTATTCAGAATAAGGAGGTAAGGATTGTCCCCAAGCATTCAGAGAAAAGTTTGGCATATTGATCCTATATCCTGGCTTATACTCACACCAGCTGCTGTTAAGCAAAGACTGGGGAGTCAGGAAATATATATTTTATTTGCAACACTGCTATTGAATTCCTTATGTAATCTTCCATGACTCATTTAATCTCTTAATGCCTAGTTGCCCCCCATACAAACAGGGACAATTATTTTATCACCTTTTGTAAAGAATTTCTAAATCTATGGATGAAGACCACGAGTGTATTGTTGTACCTGTAATTTGTGTGTCAAATAATTCTGCTTGCTGAACCTAAACTTGTACCCAGTTACAGAACAAAGGAACACTGAGTGGCAGAAAGTATCGATCCTCATCCATCAGAACAACTTGTCAAAACATAACTGATTCTATAGCATCAGTAATACGGTTGCCCCAGATCCAAAGACACAAATATGTCTATGTGAGTACTGTCTCCAGTCTAGTACTACATGGAGAGGGTGAAATATTAGATCTATTAAAGTCACTGTCAATGGCAAAACTCCAATGGAATGAAATTCTGATGCCATTGAAGCCAGAAACTCATTCACTGTACAAGCTTCTTTCCAATACATATAGATTTGGGAAGAAGATTTACTGAGTTTAAGCACTGACTATTTTAAGAATGAAAATATCAAAGCAGAAGAAAAAGAAGTCTGCCACATAATTTGGTTTCTTATTCAAGTATCACAGGTATTTAGACAGAGAAGTAAATAATATTTCATAATAGTCCTCAACTAAACTTCTCATCTAAAATGTTGAGTGGTTCCTAAGAACAGAAGCAAATCTGCATTAGATAAAAATGGATCAGACCCTCTGCAAGTGTATGAGAGCACAGCCTCATTAAAGTTGACCCTTTTTGAGCGGGAATTCTAGCACTTTGCTGCAATATGGAAAATTGGTATTGTTATTTCTATCTACAGTTGAAAGCGCAGATTCACATAATACTGAAATTACAACACATAACCCCATTTAATTACTAACATTAGGTAGAAGAAGCCAAAAATACTTTCAATATTTATAGTTCACAGTGTCACCTTTGAAAGTTGAAATGCAGGCTGAATTGGAAAAGTAATTAAAAAGCCCAGTATCAGAACAAGATAAATAATAAACAAGAACTGGAGGGCATGAAAATGAGTTTCTATTAGCTTCATAAAATGCTTTCTGAAAGAGTTTAATGTAACAGAACAAAAGATTTCCATGTGAAAATAATTTTTTGGCAATGATTTTATACTTCCCTTTTGTATGTTTAATAGTAATTATTTCACACTATATACAATATTGGTATAAAAACAAAGAGTCCGGTTCAGACAAAGGTTCTATTTTTGATGGTGCAGTTTTGGCACAACATGCTGCACCCAGAACGCATTGTGGGCAAAATGCTGTTATTTAGACATCAAAGTACCTAGATCCAGTCTGACAGTTACAATTTTCAGCTTTGCACTTCTGCCTTATGTTTCAGGGACTAAACTTCAGCCATAGTTAACTGTAATTCAGTGACTTAATATTTACAGGCACTGAACACCTGCACTCATTGTATGGGACTGGTGAGTGTTCCCCCCACTGAAAGAGTCAGGTCATTTAGTTGTATGTAGTTAACTAAATATAGATTTAAAAATAATGAGTAGTCCTGTGACACCTTAGAGAGTAGGCAAAATATAAAGCTTTTGTGGGCAAAACCCACTTCCTCAGATGAACTGGAGTGGAAATAACAGGAACCAAGAGAAATATACAGCAGCAGAAGTACCTGTCAATTGCAGGACCTATGTTAATGAAGCTAATTAAATGCGCTGGATGTGGCCCATACATAGCTTTTGATGTGGAAATGTAGGTGTAAAAAAGGCAAGAGAAATTGGCTTTGCAATATGCCAACCAGTTAATGTTTTTGTTCAAGCTAAGGGTAATGGTATCAAACCTGTAGATGAATTCCAGTTCTGCAGACTCAATCTGTAATTAGTTGCAGAAGAATGGCTAATTTTAAATCCATGATTGAGTGACCAGGCAATGTTCCCCTACGGGTTTATATGTTGCAGAGGGGCATAGCGGGCACTTGATGACATATCACATTCCCTAGTGGAAATCGGGTATATTGTGTGGAGGAGAGTGACAATGAGAATATTCCTATCAGGTACAGGTTGAACCTCTGTAAACTGGAACTCCCTGGTCCAGCAGGTCCACGGATGTTCCAGGACCAGAGAATCCCAGTGGAGGACAGATAGCAAGGCACCCCGCAGCTGAGCTGCCCAGCACACCGCTTCTGGGCTGCCAGGCACAACCCAGCAAAGCTGCCCGGTGGAGCCAGGAGCCTGGCATACTGCAGCAGGGCTGTCCCATCAGGACCAGGAGCCCAGCGCACTGCAGCAGGGCTTCCCCAGCACAGTCATGAGCCCAGTGCACCACAGTGGGTCTGCCCTGGTGGGTCCAGGAGCCCAATGCAGGGAGCTGGGCTGCTGACATAGCAGGGAAGGGGGTAGGAGGACTGGCAGGGCAGTGAGGCCGGCAGCACAGGAGGAGCCAGCCAGGAGGCAGGGGAGGGGCCAGTAGCAGGGGGCCAGAAATGACCGCTTCTGGTCTGGCAAAATCCCTCATCCAGAACCAGTCAAGTCCCAAAAGTGCTGGAGCAGGGAGGTGCAACCTGTAGTAGGCTGTGCTGTTAGTAAGCTCTCTAAATGCTGTGGGATTGAGCCCCTTATTAAAAAGGCCAAGAGCAGTTATAAAATGTTAATAAAAATCAATCAAAATGTAAGAATGTGCAGCAAGAATAACTATTCCTAAACAGGAAAGTTTAAACAATTGTTTTCTACCCAGTACCTTTCCCCACAGATCTTATACACGCCCCAGGAGCATGGAGACGTTTTAAAATAATGCATAATCTCTGGGTCTTGGCAGTTCTCCCCTTAACTCTGGACAGTTTCACAGAGTCACTAGAAGGAAGATATCGATGATAAAGTTGAGAGGAGATGCATAAGTTAAAGTATATAGGCCGTGTCACTATACATTTAGAACAGCTAGCAATATGTGGTGTTTTTTGTTGTTGTTGGGTTTGTTTGTTTTTGGTTTTTTTTTTGATCAGCATAACAGAGGGCTATTTGCCCTAAGAACTGAGGTAACTGTTCTATAGACCACCTACATGAGCCATTTACAGCTTGACCTGCAGTACAGTGTTCTCACACTGATTAGGCAAAACATGCCAAAACCATTGCTGTTGCTAACACAATTTCAACTGGCCTGCTGCCAGAGTCATAGAATGGGGGATTACTTAAATGTCTCTCTGACTCATACTTAAAAACAATAAAAACAGAAGAAGGGGACTATGCTAATGCTAGAGACATAGGACCACTTTGTTTCTTCTGACCATTTTTCAGAAGTTTGTGTCACCTGCATCATGAATTCCTTCTGGGTAGGTTAATAATGAGCAAAGAGAACAAATCAATTTAATAGGAAGTAGTGGTATTGTTATGAAAGCCTTCCAGAGTGCTGTTCAGGAAGCTATATACACAAATAGGAATAAATTACAAATGAGCTGCACCACATTTAATCTAATGTGTTCATTTTTTCAATAAGAGGTTTTCAAGAAGGTAAGAAACTAGCAAAACATCATGGAAACAAATGACTTTACATGTAACAGTAGCATTAGAGAAAGCAACCAAATACAATACAGCTTAATTAAATGGAAAATACTGCAAAGGTTATCTTTACTTATGAAATTATTGAGTAAGGTGGATAAATGTTCCAGACAGGAGTAACATATGTACCAGCATATCTTTAGAGGTATCTGTGAAAGTAACATTTACATAGCCATTGGCAGAGGCAGACAATCAATATATTCATTTATTCATATTATTCAAATCACTTTTTCACTGTGCCACTGCAAAAAATGAAAATTATATATGGTAGAATGAACTGGTTTAAATTTTCTATATTTCTGGAGATTAAGAATGAAACATGTCTAGTAGAACATATTTTATTGCCAGTTCCCTGAAGGGGCTTCTCAGAATAGACCATAAATGGTCTCAATGATTTTCTAAATTATGCTTTTTGATTTCTAACTTGTTTATTATTCCTGGTCTCATGACAGGTTCTCTGCTAATGTCTGGCACTTTGCAAAGAAGCTCCAAAATACTTTCAGACTGTGCTTAGGAGAAAAGAAACACAATTATGCAAAACTCACATAATGAAAACCAAAACCAGATAAACTTGGCCTCAGTTTGGACTCCAGCCAATAAAGTGAGAGATTCAGTGACAAGGTGTCAGCCGGCGGTCAGGGCAGTGAGTGGTGTGTGTGTATTATACACCCGAGACTTCAACTGCTAGGACTGGGGTCCCTTAGCAGCGGGGTCCCTTAGCAGCGGGCAACCTGGAGGAGGTTGACGGGTGCCCCAAGAAGTTTACAGGGAGAGCTTATTACACCTCAGATTTTGACTGCTAGGATACACGATCCCTTCGCAGCGGGCAGCCTGGGAAGGCTGAGAGATGCCCCAACAGATCTGTCCCCTGGAAGCGACATGATCCAACGCTCAAGCTCTCCCTATATCTGTCCCTTATGACCGGCTGGAGTTCTTTTTAAAATTGTGCTTGGTTCTGTTACAGCAACTGAAGGAGTCAGGTCACAGCTTAAACAGTCACTATTTTATTGTTACAGGGTAAACTTAGCTGTTAAATGCTACTACTGTGTTACAGATAACACAGCCACTACAAAGGACAGGACAGAAATTACACTAATAAGTCACTTACAGGTACCATGAAACCCTTTTGGTTTTCTGAGCTCTTATTAAATGCATGCAAAATAGACACCTAGCAGGTATATATTCTCACCCCTGCCTTCCAGACTTGGCGTGGCCAGCGTCTTTCTCTCAATCCCTCGGGAAGAAGTAGGGTGAGGTTGGGCGTCCCACAGACCTCGGGAGACAACCAATACCTGCCAGCAGGTGTAGATGATTGAAGCTCAAATGGGGTGGGCTACTAAACCCCTCTTTATACCCCTTGGGTCATGTAGGCTTCTTCCTGGTCTCAAGTGGCCAATTAGGAAAAATGGCTTTGAATGCCAAGTTTCCCACGAAGGGTGCAAAGCATAATTCACACCTGGGAAAATGCAGACAATGGGCACCTCTGGTATGTGATGGGCGAAGATTCCTCTCCTGGGACAGTGCAGGCGTGTCAATTACTGGTACTAGCCATCAGGGCAGCGGGAGGCCCCCGGGTCGTCAGCTAGCCCATTTACTGTCTGGTTTCTGTTTATTAGAGTCAGGGACAGGCAGCACACCTGCGTTCCCAGGGCATCAAAGGCTGACTGCCTTTCTCTTGCTCTCGGGGGGTGGGGAGGAACAAGATGGGGTTCATGTCTGGCTACACAAGGTCACCCAAAAATCAGCACATTTTATCTCTAGGATTTTGGAATAGAATTCAGAAAGTGACCTGCGGTCATATTTTGAAACACTTGTGTGTCTAATTAAATGCATCTCTTACATTTGAGTTTTGTGTTGAATCTTTTAGTTTGATGACTTTGAAGGGTCAATTAACACTTGCAAATTGAATTTCCTGAGAAGATTCATCTTGTGAGAATGGAAATCCAGGACTTTTGCAAACCAAAACTGAAGGAGCTTCGCAAAGCTCTAGACCATCCCCTCTCAACATCTGGGTTCAAATTTTCTCTATTGTGATCATTATGGATTTTTAAATTAGTTTTTGAATACAGAGCTGGCCCCTCCCATTTTCAGGGGCCAGGTGTATCTGTCAGCTTCCCTGAATATTATAGATAAGCAAATATCAACTGGCTACACCAGTGTGAAAATTTAGGGCTGATGTTTGCAAACCTAGGTCAGTGGTTAAGAGGACCCTATGGAAGACTCATAGTCAAGTCCCCACTAGAGCTGGCTTATACTTTCTCCCTTTCCAGTTTTGTAGCTTCCTTGATACCTGGTAGCAGAGTATGAAGGGTACAGCCTAGAATATTCACAATCTTACACACAGGCAGTAGCAAGACCAGCAAAATGTTTCCTAACACTTTCACCGCTCACTTTGCCTGCTTGCTCTCCCTGCTACAACAATCTCATTCCACTGAAGACCCTTCCTGACCAGAAAAGCTTGTTAGAGGGGCACCTGATGCTTTTTTAGATGGTGGGAGTTTGTGAGTAAGAGGTTCAGGTGAACTTCATCTCTTTGTATCAATCTTGTGGAAGTTCACAGAGCTTTGACCAAAAACAAGACAAAGGAGATCTTGAATCCACAGGAATCCTGTGCCACCTGTAATCTGAAAGTTGCCTAAAGCTCTAGGAGGCACAGG
Source organism: Pelochelys cantorii (assembly GCA_032595735.1). Taxonomy (NCBI): domain Eukaryota; kingdom Metazoa; phylum Chordata; order Testudines; family Trionychidae; genus Pelochelys; species Pelochelys cantorii. Next base: position 27,974,777 of record CM064335.1, read on the forward strand.
TACGTTATAGAAAGGAAGGAAAGAACTTGAAATTAAATGGAAATTTGACAAGGACATACAACACACAGTATATTTTTTCTGAATAAAAGTCTATTCACAATCACAATCTACCACCAGAGGCCAGGAAAGTGAGAAAATTCTGCTTTCCCTGAGCTAGCAAATATCCTCCCAAAACTTATAGGATAGTATTAACATACTGAATTTTAAGGATTAATGTAATTTGAGGCTGCATCTTCAGATCCTTCATCTTTTAAACAAACACAACCTCAATTCTGTATTTAGGGTAGAACCTTAAACCATATAAATGTTTGCATTTGAGTTAGCAATTTATTGTGCACACAAATATTTATGCACTGAACATTTAAAATAGCCTTCCCTGTGACAGGGGACAAAAGGAGAACAATGGCATTTTTATGGAGAAATAAAAAAAAATCAGACTCCAATAAAAATACAAGCCATTGGCTTACATAAAGTAAAATAAACGTTACCAAAAATGCTATTAATCTTCTGGGATATAAAAAAATCGTCCTTTTGTCAGAAAAAATAAAGTTAACAGGCTTGGGTCTTCTTCCACATTTTATTATTTTGTTGTTGTTGTTTTTCTTTGCACCAACAATGGTGCCCATCGAAAAAATAAAATAGTGGAAAGTATTTAAAGTCTTTTTCCAGTTATTCACAACTCCAAATAGCAGCTACACTAATGTCTTGCATTAAAATAGCATCTCCTTAACTTAAAAAAAAATATGACATGGAAGCGCAATGTCTATTCAAACATGGACAAATAATTTTACCTGCCATTGAAATATAATCACCTTTAGAAGGGCACATGGTAGATTTTTAGAAGCAAAGTGAATAACTACATGCATTTAAGGCAAGAATAAGAACACAGGGTATTCAGTTGAAACTTCCAGGTGAATTTTGGTAAACAAGCTAATACCAGCTTTAAAATTTGACTAGGATATCAGAGCAACTAACAATTGATGTGAAAAGTGTTGTGATGTGAAAAGGATTCTTTGATCAAGGAACATCCATGGTCCTGCCAGACCATAGATGTTACCGGACCAGAGAATTCCGGTCTTGGGAAGTGCAACCTGTACTAAGAAAGCTCACACAAAAGCTAGCCAAAGTTCAACTACAAGCTCATCTAATAGAAGTATTCTAGACCTGGCACAAACTGGATTCAGGACATGACCTGATGCCACATTACTGACGCTGATGGATGATCTCCTACTATCAATAGATAGAGGGCTGATATCCCATCTTATCCTCCTAGACTTTTCTGAAACATCCGATGCTGTTGACAATGAGATAGAGGCAGGTGTCCAAGATACCATGCTAAAATGATGTGAGTTCTTCTTGAAGTGATGCATCCAGTGAGTAATGATAGGAAACTGCACGTCCACTTGTAGACTCCTCCCTTGTGGAGTTCCACAATGATAAAATCTCCCTGGTTCTATTCAACATCTACATGCAGCCTGTAGGTGAATTAGTCAGACAACACGGACTTGAGTGCCATCAATAAACAGGGACATACTGTTTTACTTGTCCTCCATGACAAATGACTGCACCACTATCAAGGCGGCCCATTGTTTGTATAAGGCCTAGATGAACAGGAATCTAAAGAAGTCAGAGATTATGGAGATAGGGAAGTACTCTGAGTTTGCAGCCATCCTGAAGTCTCTTGTGTTTGAGGGCTTACATCTGCAATTGATCCCAGTCTCTCTCTCAGGAATGCTTTTGGATTCTTCACTGATGTCAAGCTCTCTCATGAAAGAATCCAGGAGTATGCTTTTATTATCTTTGGCTGGCTAAGAGACTCCATCCCTTCCTGGCAGATAATTACCTGAGTTCAGTTATATCCACCTTTGTCACCTATAACCTGGATTATATCAGGCTGAATCCTTCAGCCCTTGAGACACTTCAACTACTATAGACCACTACAGTGTACCTCTTTACAAACTGTGGTTACCGCAAACAAAATTGAATGTCCTCACTCCTTGGCTTCCCCTATAGTAACAATTTATATTCAAGTCCTGTTCCTGATCTTCAAGGCATTCAGTGACCTCAGTCTAGCACACCCAAAAGATCTGAAGGTCGTGTATATTTTCTAGGGTATATTTTTTAAAAAGGTGCTCTAATATGTTTACAAGGGGGAACCTCTACCCAACTCCCCTCAGTGGCAGTTAGCACATACTTGCTTGCTCTCTGCTTTGCCTGGCAATGGTTACAAAGAACAACTATCTTCATGTGCGATGCTGGGAGAGAGAAAGCCTGCAGCACTGGTGAGATTTAAAGAAAGAACAGGTGCAAAACCAAAGTCAAACCATTTTTAAACCTTAAAATTGATTTGGTCTGGGGTATTGGAGCAATTTTTATAATGGAACTCCTGAGAGCCATGGAACTAAACTGGAAACCTGTATATGATGGAAACCACTTCAAGTCAGGGAATGCAGCAGTACCCTCAGCTCCAATACCCCTGGATTTGGTTTAAGTTTGAATGGCTCAGAATATCTGGTTTTATCATGTTAACTTGCCCATCAGTAACAAATTCACTGAGGTGTGGCATGTGGATTTTATTTTTTATTTTTTATTTTTTTTGTGTTGCTGAAGCAAGAACTGTGGAAGTGAATAATGAGGCACAGAACAGACAAATCCCCACTGGATACTTGCCCAGTTCCCAAAGGACATGATTACAGAAGGAAACCACCACTACACAGAACAGGCATCTTTCTTAGAATTTCAGTGGCAACGCAAGGACTGGATGCATATGAACACTGAACTACCTACTACCAACTTTCTGCATCATGTTGCAACCTCTTAGTGGGTTGGTAATTTGGGAAATTTGCATGGTGATTGATAGAGGAGAAAAAACTCATGACTGCTTTTTTGTTTTACCAAGATCAGACTAACATGGCTGCCTCTCTGTGACTATTCAAATTGTAGGGATGTCAATCCTGCAACTTTCCTGAGCACTAAGGTTCCAATTCTGCACTGAGAACCATATGGAGAGGCTGCAGCACCTGAGGGGCTCTGCTCAAACTAATGCACAAGTGAGAAGATCTTGGTAAAGCATTAGTCACTAATATATGTTAATTGAAACTTCCACCTATTTTTCAGTGTCAGTTTAACGTTTAAAGAGTAAGCTCCAGGATGAGAGAGAGAGAACTGGTATCACTGACTATGTACTAACAAATATTTTATTTCCAATATAACAACATGCATATGAGAGAGAGAGAGAGAATTGCCAAGCTCCATTAGGAGTTTGGGGAAAGAGATCAGATGAATAAAATGGTTCAACACTACAGAGTTGTTTTGATGGATGCATCTTTTTTCTACCCAGATGCCCTTAGAATGAAGATATTTTGATTTCAACTGCTTATCCTGGCTAAATAGTCCAGACGTGATTTGGAAACAGGGCACAGCTAAGTATACCTCTCCCACTATCCATCAGCCAAGGAATTAATCTAATAGTTAATAGAGACAATCTGTGTGGTTATCATTCATCTATCTGCAGTGTAGAAGGGGTAAAAAAAAGTCATCTGTGGTCTTAGTTAGGCATACACAGTTCTCTAAGACTACAGGATAAACAGAAGGGATGAGACAATTACCTTTTCTTCCTGTATCAAGTCATTGAGAAGATTCTTTTTAAAGACTGAAAGACATCCCAAGAACAACACATGATAAATGTGCGCTGTTATTTTGCTGTATATCTGATTGTAAAGTATTTAAGAATAACTTCAAAATGAGAGGAGCTTAGCACAGCTTCTAACTGATTGCCAACATCCTGCCAGACCATGGATGTTGTCAGACCAGAAAATTCCAGTCTTGGGAGGTGCAACCTGTACTGAGCAAGCTCACACAAAAGCTAAGAACATAAGAACGGTCATACTGGGTCAGATCAAAGGTCCATCTAGCCCAGTATCCTGTCTGCCAACAGTGGCCAATACCAGATGCCCCAGAGGGAGGGATCACAACAGGTAATCCTCACGTGCTCCTTTCCCTATCACCCACCTCCAGAGAAACAGAGGCTAGGGACACCATTCCTACCCATCCTGGCTAATAGCCATTGATGGACCTAATCTCCATGAATCTATCTAGCTCTTTTTTGAACCCTGTTAAAGTTCTAGCCTTCACTGCATCCTCTGGCAAGGAGTTCCACAGGTTGACTGTGTGCTGAGTGAAGAAAAATGTCTTTTTGATTGTTTTAAACCTGCTGCCTATTAATTTCATTTGGTAACCCCTAGTTCTTTTATTGTGGGAATAAGTACATAACTTTTCCTTATTCACTTTTTCCATAACAGTCATGATTTTATAGACCTCTATCATATGCCCCCCCTTATTCTCCTCTTTTCTAAACTGAAATGTGCAAGTCTTTTTAATCTCTCTTTATATGAGACCTCTCCAAAACCCCTAATCATTTTTGTTGCCCTTTTCTGAACCTTTTCCAATGCCAATATATATTTTTTGTGATGAGGCTACCACATCTGTTCGCAATATTCAAGATGTGCGCGTACCATGGTTTTATATAGAGGCAATAAGATATTTTCTGTCTTATTCTGTATCCCTTTTTTAATTACTCCTAGCATTCTATTTGCTTTTTTGACTGTCGCTGCACACTGAGGGTATGTCTACACCACAGCATTTTTTTGGAAAAACGGCCATTTTTTTTAAAAACTTAAATTACGTCCACACCAGCCCAAACTAGGAAGCAGACAGAACTGGAGTGGGCTCTGGCAGGAGAAAGGAAGGATAAGGAGCACCCTGAAGGTCAGGAGGTTGGATGGGTCCTGGCATGGCTTGGAGGATAGGGCGTTCACCTGGGGAGTGCAGGGTGGTAGGTTAGGGTTAGACGAACAGAACTGGAGGCAGCTCAGGCCTGGGGATGGGCAAAAAAACATTGGTAAACCTCTTTCTATGAGGAAGAAGCCTTTTTCTGAAAGAGCTCTTTTGGAAAAAGGCATGTGTAGACAGGGAAGAGGGAGTTCTTTCGCAAGAAGAGGAAAGAGGAAAAAGCCATTCTGCCCATAGTAATCACAGCTTACATGCAAGATAGGGTCCACTTAGTCTGGATGCTATCTTTCAAAAAAGCAGATTGCTTTTTTCAATGCGCTTTGGCAGTGTGGACACTCTCTTTCGGAAGAAGTTTTTTCGGAAGATCTCTTCCGGAAAAGCTTCTTACAAAAGAAGCTTGTAGTCTAGACATAGCCTAAGTAGATATTTTTGGAGAACTGTCCACAGTGACTCCAAGATCTTTCTCTTGAGAAGTTGGAGCCAAATTAATCCCCATCATATTGTATATACGGTTGTGATTATTTTTTCCAATTTCCCATTTTGCACATTGAAAAACCTTGTGCTACCATTTAGGTGAGCTCCAGTAGGCATGCATAGTTGGAGGGCACTTCAGAAAAAAAAGTATCACGAGTTTTGTTTGGAGATTTAATTAGACATCAATTTTGCATGCTTATCAATGTACTTTAATTTTCAGTTGAATTAGTTCCCAGGTTTTATGGGAGTGAAGATTCTGCAGCAAGTACAAAACCATTGAAAAATCTTGCTGTTGATCCTGCTGTGATGGTACACTTCTCATTTGAACACATTCCCAACAAAAAATTGTAACAAGTTTTATACAGCAGGTACATTCTACTAGGAATCTGACCATTTTGACAAAGGTAACATAACATGAACTAATAAATGGAAATAGTTTAAGACAATTATCTAGATTCTAGAGGAAGTGAGTTCCACAATTTATCACTTAGGTCAGAACCTTAGGTGGATCTCAAGGACTGGACATTTATATTTACAGTAAAACCATCCAATGTTTAATGAGGAAAGATTTATTTTTAAGAAGGTATATAAACCCTCAGGTGTCAGGTCATTAGCTAACCACTAACTAGCGGATGCTTAGAAAATATTCTCTTATGGGCAGTTATTTCACAATTCTTTTTTTAAATCTGAGATGGTTAGCTGCAGGATATTGGACTAAATGGACCGACCACTGGGATTGCCCTGTATGGTCATTCTTACGTTCACAAGAGACCAAAGACTGACTGTCTGAACTAGGGATGTAATAGTGTAGTCGATTAACTGATTAACCGATAAGCAAAATCTTATAGGTTAATGCTATAGACTACATGCATTTCTTTCTCCCCCCAACCAGTAAATTTTTTAGCAAGGCTGGTCAGCAGTCCGGCTCAGTTATGGCTCATGCTGTGTCTGGGACTTATCCCCACTGTGGCTCTGCATTTAAAGTGTATTAGGAGCCGGGGGGGGGGCAGACAGCCCAGCTCAGTTCCAGTTTGTGCCGGGTCTGGGAGCTCCGACCCCCACCCCAGACAAGGGCTGCTACCACCCTGCATTACTGCCTCTTTATGAGAGGAAGCGGGACAAGGTGACAAGCAGCTGGTCCGCAAGAGGAGCTGGTTTTAAACTGGCTCCCCTCATAGACTAGCTCCCACTTGGCACCCCGTGCTGCTGCCAACCCCACTCCCAAGGACTACAGAATAGTCGACTGACTGATAAGAATTCATGAGGTTACTCGACTATTCAATTAACTGATATTTAACATCCCTAGTCTGAACAGCTCTGTAGTGCCTCAGTTTTACCTTTCCAGATCAGTACAGAGGGAATAACCTCATACTGCTGCTGCCTTGATTCAGTCACTACTGGAAGTAATCTCCCATTTATCCCAAACACCAAATCCACTTTTTAAAAAAATGAAGACAGCAAAATCTCAGCTTTAGCTGTATAAGTGTATGTGTGAACTGATGGTTCACCGTTCTCTGTAATGAAGAAGCCAACTACCAAATTCACTCATATTTCATTAAGAAAACAAAACAATGGTCAACTTGTATTTTTTTTAGCAGGTTACTGTACAACATTTATTCTGAATGCATATTTAATACTGTAATTAACACTTATATTGATTGGAAATCCCAATTAGAGGGAAGTGTTCAAAATGTCCTTTCCACACAGTGGTTTTAAAAGCTTTCGTAACTGCACAATATAAATACTGGAATGCCCAGTAGCTACAGATATTAGCAGAAATCACTTACTCACTATAGTGCCTCATTATTCCCAGTCAATGCTTTTTTAAAGATTGGTTCCTCCTACATACATCCACCAGGTCAGCATTCCTTGTGTGAGAGAATGCTGCACAAAAGTGCCACCCTTCCAGACGCACTTAATGAAGCTAGTTAAACTGGTGCAACCTCCAAGGTGAATGCCAGTTGTACTGATAAGAAGCTATGCTGAAAAAAATACTTCACACCAGTACAAAGGCTCCTACACTTGGCTGCTGCACTGATTTCATTAACTCCATTTTTAAGAGATAGTCAAATCACTGCAAAACTGTATAGACAAGGCCTAACTCATGCTGTAACCTTATTCTACTTCACCATAGTTATGGGTAGGCACAGTGTCTACAATATAAGTTAGTATCATGGTTGGTTAAAAAATGTAGGCTGATTAATCTGCTATGGTGGTGGTTGCCCTGGTTTTGCTTTGTAGCAAACAGGTTCTATGTTGTATCCAGACAGGTGTGTAAAATAGCCATCCTTCCATTAGACTGAACAGGGGTATCTCCATGTAGAACAGCAATACCTAATCTGTCAGGATGTTTTACTGAAGTTTGTATTTGTAGCTGTCAGTTCAGTGTCAGTCAAATGAAAAAAAAAAAAACAAAAACCTTTGCTGTGCTAAACCTTAGAATCATAGATCTATTTGAGTTTTGACAGATGCTTATTATGATCACAGCTGTAAGGTCAGTTGAGATATTTGCTGTCTGAATCTTACTTTTCAACCAGTCTTTATCAACTGTGCGGAGACATATTTTATCAACCTTGGATAATCCAATATCAATTAAGAAATGTATTCCCATAGAGGCAACTGATCAACTCAAAAAACAAATATAGTTAGACAAGATGGGTGAGAAGATCTTTTGTGAGAAATAAGCTTTCCAGCTACCCAAAGCCCTGCTTCAGGACTAGAAAAGGTACTCAGTGTCACAGCTAAATACATGATCTAACAGACAGAAAGAGTACTAACTATTTATGCTAAACTGACTGTTAGATCTTGTATTTAGCCATGACATTCTTAGGCCAACTCTATACTAGACTGGAAGGTCGGCTGAAGGTATGCAACATCAGCTACATAAATAATGTAGCTAGAGTCAATGTATCTTAAGCTGAGCTTGGTGCCATCTCTACAGTGGGAGGTCAATGAGAGCAAACACTTCTATTAACTTCCCTTACTTCTTGTGAATTAAGGAATAACAGAGCTGATCTCAGCGTTCGATTTAGCAAGTTCTTACTAGACCTGCTAAATTGAACTCCAGAGATAGCTCTTCAGTGCGGTAAGTATAAACATGGCCTTAGTCTCTCTCACCAGCAGAAATTGGTCCAATAAAATGATACCTCACCCACTTTGTCTCTCTCTAATATCCTGGGACCAACATGGCTGCATAAGCACTGCATAAATATAGTGATATTTCTTACACAGTCTTGGGAGGATGATATGGTTGAGCACAGACCCTTCCAAATCAGAATTGAGTTGCTGTAATACATCCAGAGACACAAGATGGAGCTTATTCTGGGATCAACACTATGGCTTAGTACCCACTAGTCATACAGAATTGCAAGAAATGTCATCTTGTGTAGGTATTATCTAGCAGGCACTCTGATTCAGGTGTCAGAAATATTAGTATGAAGCGTTAGCATTCAAAGTTTTCTTCTATGAAAACTGAAATATGCTTGAACTGGGAATTTCTTTGTTCCGAAACTTCCTGGTACTGCAGAGTGGTTGGACAGAGAATAATGCAGAAATGACTCATTCAGTACCATGACACAGAGGATACAATAATGCAAAGTGATAGGCTAAATCATAAAACTAACACAATCATGCTTTATTTAGGACTGGGCATACATTTCGAATAAACCCTTATGGCAATGCTGTACTCTTTCAAAGTATGCTTTATTCCTTCTACTTTCCTGTATTGATTTAAAGTTACAATCAATGCAAGTTAAAGGTGTTTATATGTACCTAGGAAATAAAATACAACTTTTTAATATAGATGATTGATTCTTCATTAAAATTACTGAAAGTATTTTAAAACTTTGTGTGGTTGTGGTTTTATTTTATTTTTAAATCTAATTTTAACAGCTAAAAAGACAGTTTTGCAAGAGTGAATTTTTCCATGTATGTAGACGTTTATGTAGGGCTGGAGCACACAAAAATCTACTAGTCTGGGCCCCCCAAGGCTCTGGTGTGTAAGGGGAATGTGGGAAGTGTCTTTCTTTTTAGCTGGGGGGACATATCAGTGAGGGTTGGTTTTATGTTTTGTTTCTCACTTGTGTGCGGCCCCCAACTGATTTTTCTGTGGGTCAGCGCCCCTGACACAAAAAAGGTTCCCCACCCCTGACCTAACATTGGGTGGCAGAATACTTGTAAGTGTGGATAGTGAATACTAGTCCAGTTGCCCACACAAGCTCACAGATAGGCTTTGCTAGATCATTATTAGCAGCAGTATTTGGCACTCCATCCCTAAAACAAATTGCTGTGTTGTACAGAAAGCATGCAAAACAGCTTTGTGCAGGCAGCAGAGTCTATGGCTGAGAAATTGTTCACAAATTTGTAACATAAAGACATGCAATTCAAAGCTAATACAACCCTCACTACGATACAAATCATTGAAGAGCCATTATTCTCGCTGACTTACCTAGCAACTGCACAATCATACTGCAGCCTGAATAATCTTACAAGCTTGAAAAACAAAATTCTGACTGTTAGTTTGCCTTTTCTCTTTTCGAGCTCCCAAAGACAAGCTTTCATTTACAAGGCTCACTTTCAGATACTCTTAAATGCAGGGGAGTCAGGGGAAATCAATCTTTTCGCTTCCAAAGGAACTCGGAGGAGCTCCAAGACACCTGGTATGCCTGGTAGAAAAGGGTAAATGTTACAAATTTAAAAACAAAATCTCATTGTATTTCTCCTATACACTGACCACAGAATGGGACCAATATACCTATTGGTGAACACTGTTAAGGGCCTATCCTGTTTCTGTTGAAATCAATGGAACTCTTCCTTTGAATTCTGCAAGGCAAATATTCTGGTATTAGAAAAGTGTTTCAGCATTTCCTATTCAAAATTAACTTTGGACTTCCTCGAGGAAACTTTATATATGATGGTGTCATCAAGCCTTCATGCTTCCAGAAATACGGTTTCAACAGTGTTGGTCAAGAACATTGCTTTGCCAGCAAGACAAATCAGATTTTATGAAAAAACAACAAGTGGTCTGGTAGCACTTTATAGACTAACAAAACATGTAGATGGTATCATGAGCTTTCGTGGGCACAGCCCACTTCAAAAGCTCATGATACCATCTACATGCTTTGTTAGTCTATAAAGTGCTACCAGACCATTTGTTGTTTTTTCCTGTACAGAGTAACTCGGCTACCCCCTAAAGTTTCAGATTTTATGAGTACATGTTGCTACCCAAGCGTGGTCTTTTTTTGTATACCCATCACTGACATGTAAGGGGATGATGATAATCACAAAACTCTCATGCGCCCTGATGCAATCCCTGCATTTGTTGAGAGGAGACAACAGACTAATTGGTTCTCCACCTTTTACAATTAAATGAAAGTATAATAGCACACAACTTATTCTACAAAGGGAACTAGTACAAGGTTGGTACCACACCAAGAGCTTGTCCTATTGGTCAAGAGTGGAAAGATGTACCCCTCAGGCCTCTAATCTACATTTAAGACAAGAACTACCAGATGCCCATAAATTACAAGCTGAGCATCATGAAATGAGGTTGTGAGAATAGGACATGACCAAGACTGAAAAGCTCACTTTGAACTCTTCTCATCTTTACATCTCCTTCCATGCTGCTGTTCTTATGCTTTGAGCAATCTGTGTTCTCCAAATGACTACCACATCCCTGTACACGGGTCTTCCACAAAACCTGATAGCTATGACAACTACAAGATTCCTACACTTCCTCAGATTCATACCTGTGCCATACTGCTCTACTGTCAGGGGACCTTCTGCTATACAGAAAAGGAACTGTTGCCTATCAAATTCCTCCTGCATGGCTACATGGTACCCTGTGGTGGAAAGGCAGGAAAATTCAGTAATACTGGCTACTTAAAAATATCTGAATTGTCCCATCACTGGAGTTTGCAGTATTGCTAGAGCCCTAGTCATATCACTCTATGGAAATAAATGGAGTTTATTTTAGCTGTCACAACTGTATGAAAATGTTATCTTAAGACAGAAGTTATAAAGACACATGTGGTTATAAGTATTTCTTTACATACAACACAACATTCAAGATTTATATTACTTCCATAGTGCAAAGAGAAACTAGTGCTGTCAATCACTTATTAGACTAAAACCTTCCTATATTAGATGGAAAAATGAGTGTTCTGCATGGATACAAAATCTTTGGTTGCTTGAATGTATCCATGGAAACATCCAACTATCAGAAATTCTAATATGTATACACAAGGTTATTTATTTTACATTTTACTTCAACAAAAACATAAACGGTATTGAAAGTATTAGAAAGTCATCTTATTGACTTGGTGATTACCCTTTGACCATAGAAGATTATTAGACACAATAAAAATAAATAACCCTCCACATTGCATGTTTCCTTCATAGAAAGCCCTTCCAAAACAGCCATCAATGGTGTCACTGTCTGACAGTAGTTTTAACCATCCTTTGCCTCTTTGTACCCTAAGTGTACATCTACACTGTACCGTTATTTCCAGATCACTAGCATTATTTCAAAATAATGTGAGCATCTACACAGCCATTCCGTTATTTTAAAATAATTTTGAAATACCAGATGGCTTATTCTGAAATCCGTCAACCTCATTCTACAAGGAATAACGCCTATTCCAAAATAGCTATTTCGAAATAACGTGTGTGTAGACACTCCACTGCTGCTATTTTGAAATAGCCCCTCACCAGGGCCATTCTAAGTTATTCCACTGCCTCCCAGGGCTCTAAATCGAGATAGCATATCTACATTAGGGAAGCCTGCCTCGGACTAATTTTGAGGCTTCCCTGCAGTGTAGATGTGCTATTTCAGAATAAGTATTCCAGAACAGCTTATTTCAAAATTAGCATGCAGTGTAGATGTACCCTTAGATAGAAGCTGGACCATTCAGGATGTTGGACTTTTCTGTGTATGTATTTTTACTATTAAATGCTGCAAGCACATCAGTGATGAAGGTAACTTAACATTACTTACAGGTACTGTCCTATTAAAACCCATGCCCTTGCCAGCTCTTTAAATAGCTCCCTGCTGACTTTTGCCACAGCTCAGCCAGCTCTCGCTGGAGCTGCGCACCAGGGCGCACCTGCTTACTTTCACCTCTGCATGTACCTCCAATGGTAATAAACAACATAGCTGATATTAACATGGTCAGACATGCAGTACCAAGTCCCTAGCTTCTGACTGCTAGAAACTGGGAGAAGATGACAGAGCATGGATCAGTCAATAATTGCCCTGTTCTGCTCATTCCCTCTGAAACACCTGGTTACTACCAGCTCCAAACCTGATTTCTTTGAAATCTTCCTGAACAGTGAACAATCAAAAATGACAAAAATCCTTTTAAATTACAGAATGAAGCAAAGGAAAAAAGCTGCTTTATTTCTTATTCTGATATTTCCAAAGCTTGGGCAGAACAGTATGTTCTCACTGTGCCATCCTTATAGCATAGTGCAGTGTTGCTCCATGTCTAACCAAATTGGACAGTAGAGTATTACAAATATTAACCTTTCAGAATATAGACTTAGAGAGTGAAATGTCTCTCATAGTTATTCTCTGCTGTCTTCTCTCAGAAAATAGCAAGGTTATACAGAGGCATAGAGAGGTTATTATGCACCCAGGGCAAGGACAAAATTTGCGCCCTCCACCCCACCCCGACTGCATGACGGGGCCCCGAACCTGGCCCACGGCTGAGCCTGACCCTGGGAGGAAGCGGGGAGCTTGTACTGTGTCTTCCCCTGCCCCCCTCCCATTTGGGGCCGGGCCTCCGCACATGCTAACCTGCCAGCAGAGATGGAGGAGGGTTGGGCTGGGGGTGGAGAGGAGGCTCCAGCCAGGGGTGATGGGTGGAGGAGGAGCAGGCAAGCCGAGGGATGGCAGGGGGAATGGAGGAGGACTAAACTGGTGCTCCCCCCGGCATGGCACCCGGGGGCAACTCCCCTCCCAGCCCACCCCTTCACTACGTCACTGAGGTCATAATCTTAAGGCAACAATGAAAATGTGGCTTTTAGCATGCTTGTAAAGTATATGCGGTACGATTTTCAGGGAAAACCTTCTCAAACATAGGGCCCAGTCCTCCTATTTCTTCTCTGAATCAAAACCCTCATTGAACATTAATGGAAGTTCTGCCTAAGAAAGGAAAACCAACTCAGCCCAGATTGAAGATTTCTGGTGGTTTATAAAGATGTTCTTGCTTCCCCACCATCAGTCTTATGCCAGTCCTTTATCATTCAGACTAAGGATGTTAAGGACTAGTCGACTATCTGATAAGCTATAGCTTATCGGATAGTCGAGTTGACTAGTCATTTTTCCCCCCTTGCTGCCTCTAGCAGATACCATAGCAGTGTTTCATAGGGGCAACGCTGCACAGCTGATCCCGGACTCCATGCAGCGCTGCCCCTTTAAAATGCCACTGAGGCGTTTCAAAGCTGCTGTGCCATGTGGAGCCCAGGGTCAGCTGGGGACTCCCTAGCATTTCTGGGGAACCCGGAGTCAGCTAGGGAGTCTCCAGCTGATCCTGGGCTCCGTGCTGCATTTCCATGGAACCTGGGATCAGCTAGGGCTCTTGTACATTTCAAAGGAGGAATGAGGAAGTGCCTATCGACTAGTTGAGTAGTTGACGGAAATTCCATCAACTACTTGACTAGTAAATTAATCGATATTTAACATCCTTAATTCAGACTGGGCAGTAGGGCTGTCAAGTGTCTAATTGCACAAACCCTAGCACCATTTCCCTGCCCCTGAGCCTCCCCACATTGCTTGTTCTCCTCCCCCCATCCTCACTCACTTTCACTGGGGTGGGGAAGGGGGTTGGGGTGCAAGCTCTGGGCTGTGGAGTGAAGCCAAAGGGTTTGGAATGCGGGAGGGGAGGCTCCATGCTGAGCCTGAGGCAGAAGGTTGAGGTAAAGGAGGGGGTCTGGACTTGGGGAGGGAGCACCATCTGGGCAGCACTTACCTTGGGTGGCTCCCAGAAGAAACCAGAATGTCTGGCTCCTAGGATCGTTGGCATCCAGGGGTCTTTGCATGTTGCCCCTGCCTGCAGTCATCACCCCTGCAGCATCCACTGACTGCAGTTCCTGGCCAACAGGAAGCTACAGAATCAGCGCTCAGGATGAGGATAGGGCATAGAGCTGAATGGCATCCCCTGTGCCTAGGAACCAGAGGGACATGCCACTCACTGTTAGGAGCCACGTGGAGTCAGGGTGAGTAGGGAGCCTACCTGGGCTTTTAGCAGCCTATTAAAATCTCCCAGATTAGTTTCAGTAGCCTTGGGGAAACTAGTCCAATTGCCAGAGACTTTCAACCATTCTGGGAAGGTTGGCAACTCTACTGGGCAATAGTGCCAGAAAATGGCAGACATTACCTGGAAAACATTGTGTGAAAACCTGGCGCCATCGAAATTAATGAGAAAGATCCCACTGAATTCAATGGGATCAAGCTTTTACCCAATGTCTTGTGTGCAATCAGGTAGAGTTACTGAAAACTTTCCCTTTTGTCACTCAAATTTTGAGATACTTGAAATTCTGTTCCCTCTACTTCTTTTGTGAAAACTGACCAAGTTACCGGACTTTTTTAGTATCTGAAAGAAGCATCAGAAGCTAAGATGTCTTCAGGTTGAAATTGTGTTAGCCCTCTATGCAAAGGGCCAATACAAGCTGTACTCACCACTCAAGTCCCACTCTGGATGGGCCTCTGTATTTTATGTAATTCAAATGCCTAATATTTCAAAGCAAAGCTCAAGTGAAATTTTGCCCCATTTAACTCACTTTAAGTTTTGCCATTGTTTTCAATGGAGCTAGGATTTCACCCATTTAAAAGAATTCTGTACTCATACTATTTTAAGCCTCAGGAATATCCCACTCCACAGCTCTTCATCTTCCAAGGAGAATTAGAGCAAACTCAGAGAATATACTTATGACAGGTTGTATCACAGGGATCCCCCTGGAGACGGTCACCCAATGTGCCGGTCTTACCACTGAGCCTACCTACCTGCCCCACCACGCTGTCCTGCTGAGCCATAAACTCTGGTCTCCCCCAGAAAAGGCACAGAGTTGGGGTAACAGCCCCAGAGCAGAGTAACACGGACACCAATAACTATTCAGCTTGGACAGGGCTCAGTTAAAGGGATTTGACAGCACCAAAGAGCCCAGCCCCAAAACCCTCAAATAAATCTATCCTACTCTGTAAGAAAGTTTCACCTAGAGAAAGCTCATAAAGTTCACACTCTATCAATGAAAAAGAGATATGCACAGCTGTTGTTCCCTTCTCCCCCACCATAACATTTATTTATGTTGTTGTATTATGGTTTGATAATACAAGTAATTTTATTAAGTATAAAAAGTATGATTTAAGTGGTTGCAAGTGATGACAGACAGCTTAAAGTAAGTTGCTATGCTAAAATAAACAAAATATGCCAGCTAAGCCTAACAGTAAGAGAAATTGTCATAAATCATAATTTCTCACCCTAGTCCTTATGTAAGGTAAAATTCTTCAGGACAGAGCAGATCTTTTTTCAGACATGGGTCCAGCTGCTTCTCCCCATTACAGTTTTTTGTTTCCAGGTCTCTTCGTGTGTCCTCTTGTCATATAGAGAAGTCTATGAAACCAGTTGAACACTATCATGGTTTGCCTCCCACCCCTTAAATAGAATTTCACCACATTGGGAACTCTTTCTTTGATTCTCCCTTTGTCCCCCTGTGGAAGAGTATAAAATTCAAGATTGATTTCAGATTCAGGTGGCATGGTCACCTGTCTTTGTAGGACTAACCACAATTCAGGCTTACTGGAAAAACAAGACTACTGTCAGATCATTGCCTTGAGCACCAGGCCATTAAGTTCCTTCAGTACCTCTAATGGCTTTCTAGAAGACCTAGATTAATAAACAGGTTTACACTTCATATTTCCAATGTCACGCACAAGAATGATACATGCACACAAACAGAACAATCATGGTATGACAAGTTCTTGATTGATAGGTTACTAGCCCTATTTTGCATAAAACATATTTAAGTTATCCACATTCATAATCAAAAACATATTTTCATAAAAATATGGGGGCATAGTGTCACAATAAGGTTTTATTGTTCTGATCTCTCAAAAAAGTGAAATAGCAGAAATGCTCCACCTCTTTGCATATGTCTACACTGCAGCTAGGAGGGTGTTGCCCAGGGCAAGTAGACAGACATGCTAGCTCTGCTCAAATTTTCATGCTAAAAACAGAAATATAGTTGGGGCTAACAACTTGAGTACAGATGCGTCCAGACCCCCTATGTACTTACTCAGGCAGCTAGCCCAAGCTGCTGCCCAAACTGCCTCAACTATGTTGTTATTTTTAGCTTGCTAGATTGAGCAGAGGTCATGCATGCCTGTCTACCATGCTGGAGTTTCTAGGGAAATAAAGAAACCTACAGTCCTTTTTTATATCGTAAAGACACAGATTAGGCAATAGAATCCTATATGGCCCTTTGCTGGCCACTTTGATAGTGACTTAGACACACACAGCATTACAAGGTAAATAGACTGCCACATGCTTTTCCTTGCATATTTATTATGCAATAGCAATGATTAATTGTGAAATGTACCAACATTTAGAGTGTGACAAAAATTTGTATTACAATTGGAAAAATGATCAATTTTTTAAAAAGATGAAAAAATATAGATTTTCTCCAAATATCAATATTTATTCTACCCAACACAGAAAAAAAAATCAGATGTCTGAGCAGTCAAATCTTAGCACTTGAGAATACCCTTCAGAGACTACACAGTTCTAACAAATTAGGCAGATACAAAAATAAAAACCAAGAGGATGTGAAAAAAACCCACAAGATATTTGAATTTGTTTTAATGACAGATTGTACTGGGGAAAGGGTTGACAATTAATACAGGGTAGATTCAGAATACATAAAAAAAAAAATCAGACAGTCTCTTCTTCTATCTATTTTGACAGCATTTCAGCTAGTGCAGTTATTTTTCTTGCTGAAGAAGGCATTGAATATTTTATGTTGTTTACCTTCAATATGGTTACTTAGGTTTTGGGTAGATTTTTTTAAAGGAAAAAAAATCAACACTGCCTTACAGGAAAGTTGAGTGAAATTCTGAAGTAGGAAATACTAATGTAGGTCCCAATCAAGAGTCTAGTGAAGTCAGACAGACAGACTTCATTGACTTCAGTGGGTTTGCAATCAGGCCCCACTCCTCGCTCAGTGAACCAGAGAGCCTTTTCCCATAGCCTGATGTGGAGGGAGACATAATTTGGAAGCTCATTTTCTAAGAGCATAATGGTTGTGATCATGCACTGGAAAAAATGAAAAAAATACCTCTGCTTTCTCCCACACAGCACACCTATAGAGAGCAAACCATAATGGACCTGATCCAAAGGTCAACAGAGCCAATGGAAATACTAATATTAACTTTAATGGGATCATGCCCACTCTTTGAGACACATTTTCATATCTGGAAAGAAGATTTAAAATGCCAAATGTGAAGTAGGAAAACCCATTCACAGACGTGCAGCAATCTATTTGGCAAGTAGTGATTTCCTGATTTATACTGCACTACACAGGTAATCCACTTTGGCCTCCTGCTCTGACACCATGATGAATTGGGAAACCAGACTAATCAGCTGATGTCACTCTCTGACAGCTTACGGAAAGAAATGAAGGACTGAGGTAAAAATCTAGGGGTATGTCTAGACTACATGCCTCTGCCGACAGAGGCATGTAAATTAGACTACCCGACATAGTCAATGAAGCGGGGATTTAAATATCTCCCGCTTCATTAAAATAAAATGGCCACCATGCTGTTCCGGCTCAGCTGATCGTCGGTACAGTGCAGCAGTCAAGACGCAGATCGGTCGACAAGGGAAGCCTTTGTCGACCGCTCCTGTAAGCCTCGTTTCATGAGGCATAAGAGAGCGGTCGACAAAGGCGTTCCCTGTCGACCAATCCATGTCTTGACTGCCGCACTGTGCCAACAATCAGCTGAGCCAGCACGGCGTGGCAGCCATTTTATTTTAATGAAGCGGGGGATATTTAAATCCCCGCTTCATTGACTATGTCGGGTAGTCTAATTTACATGCCTCTGTCAGCAGAGGCATGTAGTCTAGACATACCCTTCGTGTCAACAATGGCAAATACAGGGTGGTTCCTTACCCTCATATTTACAATTTTAAACACACACACACAGACACAGAAATCTTTCTGGCATTCATATTGAAAACATTGTTTTTAAAGAGAACTCAGGGGATAAATGTTAGCAAACGTGTCAATTATTATTACTGCATAAGTCCCACCGTTTTGATGAACTAAGAGATGCAAAACCATGTTAGGGCCAGGGCATAATCAGCAGGAGGTGCCTTCTTTCCAATAGCAGGTCAAACCCAGTCCTTACTAGATCCAGGTGAATGGGCGGTATTAGAGAGCCCTCTTACATACTTTTTGTGAACATTAGTGCACGAAAAATTTTGTTCATAAGAACATTTGAAGATAGGGAAAATGATACATACATACTGCCACACCACTGAGGTACCTCCTTGCATCTGGAGATCAGCTCACACTTGATCTGGCTGCCCCTCTGCTGGTTTGTCACCTCCTAGACTCTCACTGGACTCAGGGTGTTCTTTCTTCGTGACTCATCTCTCATGACTCAGATGACTACAGCCCTCCCCTTCTGGAGTAACCAATCCCTTTGGACCTACTGTCTCAAGCAGTCTTCAGATCCACTGCTAAGTCTGTGAATCTTTCCCAGGTCCCCCTACTGGCCGCTAAGTCCACCCACAACACTGGGTTGCAGCCCAGGGATTTCATGCCAAGCATTCATGGTATGTTCGAGCTCCAATCTTATTTGCTCTTCCCTTGATTATTTTCTCCCCCCTCCCATATTTTGTGTGTCCCCAGGCTACCACTGGAGCTTTCTGTGCTCCTTGTGGCTACCACACACCTTTCCAGGTTCTTGCCAGGTTTTAGTGCTTGCTTTCCTAGCTAATTCCCCTCCTCTCTACCAGTTGTGGTTATTGGGAGATAACAGGCCTATGCCCACTCAGCTGAGGGGGAATGGCCAACAAACCCAGCACACAAGTAAATGCTGGGGACAGTAAGTGAAAAAACAGATAGGATTGAAGGACAATGAGGAAAAAAATCAGGGGAAGGGAAGGCTGAACAAAGAACTCCCACCAGTACCCCCTCACTAGGAAGTGACTACAGAGCTCCTCCTTGCAACCTTCCTCCAACCATCAATTTCCTGTTCTTATAAACCTAGTCCAGCACTTCCCCCAGCTGGACTTCATCAGCTATGAGGTCTTAATTCTGTCTCTTCTCCAGGTCAGCCTGTCTGGTTATTTGGTCTATTTTAACTCTTCTGGCCTTTTTTAGAATGGAAACCCCATCACATACACTGAGTTCACACAAACATTCATGCAAATGGGATGCTTATACAACTGTTTTGGAAGTGAGCCAATCAGGGAGCAGAAATAATACGATATTATTATAAGGTGGCAAATCAAAAGCATAAACCCATAGGGCCTATGTGTCTCATAAGTGCTATTTTGATTTTATTCAAACACCACCATCCACTCCCCTGCACAGTGGAAATAACTCCCCAACCCCTTTATCTCACCTTGCCTATATGTGATCCATTCAGTTTTTAATTACCTTTAAAGTTATTGGATAAAAATCATCCATAGCGCAACTCACAGAAGTTACACAGGGGTGAACATGGCTCCTTAATTATACATTTCAAGCTAAAGTGGAAGAAAAGCAAACATGACTAATAATACAAAAACTGGTTTAGCCCAAGTAACATAGCTGTTGGGAAATAATAGAAAAGTCTAATAATCTTTAAAGCTTCAATTGTCCTTGTTTATACAGCATTTGTATGTTCACTTTCTTTCACATTCAAGCACTCTGGTTTTATTGTAGTGAATTCTTGTGAAAATTAAACTTTAACACTCAAAACATATTAAAGTAAAATGTTAATTTGCCGTCTGTATGATGTTCATTTAATTAGACGGATTATCCAGAAAGTTCCCAGATTTGGACATCTATAACAACAAATACACATATATCTCAACATTTGAGTATAGAATATTCTCAATGAACTGTTTGTGAACTATTCAAATACAGGAAAAAATGTGAATGAGGAATAACTCGAAAGTTTTGTGATCTGCTCAAAAATAGAACAGTGCAGTATTAGACTAAAGGTATTAATTAAAAATATTTAATTTAGCTGTACTAGTTATCAGTACGTCTTACCACTATCCCAAAGATCTAGAACATATTTCAAGTCTGTGTTGATAGGGAGAAGGGAGTTTACATAAAATATATCATTGACTTCTGAACTCAAAGAGTTCTGAAACAGTTAATCAGACACAGAAACTTGCCTTGCTCTGGGAGGTGAAATTTTATTCATATTCTTTTGTAAACAAGTTAACAATGAGTTGCCAATGCATTTTCATTCTATACAAATCACCTTAGCAACACCTCCTACAAGACAGCTTGAACTTTCTTTTCAGAGTGAACAGTCACGTGGAGATTTGCAAAGCTTCCAAGACAAAAAATATCTATGGTAAAAATATCACTAAGTTTTGCATTTTGCTACTGAAGCTTTAAGAGTCCTAAAAGGCACAATAGTTTAAGAAGCAACTGTTTGCTTTCAGTGGAAAGCAGCATTCCATTCTTATTGTGAGAATAACCTCAGCATCATGTATTATTTCTTTGCAGAATTTGAATTATGCATTAATAGTTTGCTTGGGTGCTGTCGTTCCAGGCCCTAAGCTCACCACATGTGTGATGTTCAAACTGTTAACTGGACAAAGGTTTTCCATCTTCTCTTTTGAGAAGAACAGTGACAGTGAAAAACGAACCATCCTTTTACTGATTCTCTTTCTGCAGCTGCTGCCAGTATCTTCCTAGAAGCCTGCTCTGCTGAACTGTCATCTGAAGAAGAGCCATGTCCTTTCAAGCTCTGTCAGAGAGGGCTGACTCAAAAGAACAGTGTGTGGGATGGGGAGGTACATTAGCTATAATGGAGTTACAGAGCTCTAAAGTTCAGAAGGAGTGACAGATAAAATAGTAAGGAAGGAGAGGAAAGAAAAAGGAAAGGCAAAGAGTGATATAATTGAGGTGTTACCAAATTTAAAGGAGCTTGAAAGGTTTCCTTTTCTTCCAGCTTCATTTCTTCCCTTTCTTTTCTCCTTTTTATACTTTTCAAGAGTTAATACTAGCATCTACCTAATGAGACATCATATATTTGCTGATTTCCCCTTGAAATTAGAGCTAGGTGAACATTTTAGTCAAATAGTAAATTTGCCAGAAAAAAAAACGTAGTTTCAAAGCAACTGAAATTTTGCCATTTGGATAATCATTTCAGACAGATTTTTTTTTTTAAATGGGGCACAGGGAATCAAAACCCATCAAGTGGTTCATTTTAACATTTTCAAAAAAATGTTTTGACTTTTCATTTGAAAACATAACTAGAGCTGTTTAAAAGAACATTTTAAAGGGTCAGAGCACTAAAAAATGTAACAAACCAAAAACTCCAAAAAATTTGTTTTGGGTTAAGTGCCCAAAAACTTAACAAAAATAAAACCAAAATGTTGTTTTGATTAAAAACAAAAACAGATTTATTGTCTTTTCTGTTACAGCCACTAAACCAAAAACACCAATTATTTTATCTTGCATTAATTGAAGTCCAATGTGCAAATGGAAAAGAAGAAACCCTATTGGCACCTTTTACTAAAAACACCAAAAAATCATTCAGTATTCCTTTGGGTACACCAAAGTACTTCACTGAATCTGATGTAACTCATTTACCAATATTTTCAGGTTAACCAGTTTTTAACAGACACTAGACTCCTATCACAGTTCTTTCACAAAGTAGACATTCAGTCCAATTGAGAAAATGAATAGGTCTCAACTTGTGGACCAATCAGCACAGAGCGGCAGACCATGTGACATCCTCAAAGCCATACAAGTAGCATTGGATGTATCCCACAATGATCAATTGGTTGAGAATCCCTGGACCATAGTATTAAAAAATCTTTAATGGAATTTGATAACTAGGGTTCAGAATTAAATGCAGATTGTGCAACAGGTTTAGATATTTACCTGTCACTGAAAACTAAATTAATGCATCAATTGTAAACCAGAATATCTATATAAGGGTTTGTATCTAAGAGCCAGATTTGCAAAATATATTTAGGCATTTTAAAATACCCCATTAGCTGCCTAACTGTACTCAAAAGTGCCTAGCCACCTAACTCCCACTGAAACAGCGGCTTCTATGTATAGTCATTTCCCTGTAGAATTAATAATGGATTAACCTTGTCAGGATTAAGACAGAGTCTGTTACTGTGATTTTCATGGTTTCCTGTATACGTCAAAGCTATCCAGGCCTGGTCATAGGACCTGTGATGGATAGGAGGAGTCTGGCATTTTCTGAATATCCCAGCATTCAGTAACCAAAGGGTTAAATTCAGGTAGCTAGAAGATGTTGGTGGGGAGCCAGGAGAGCCAATGAGAGGAGGTTGTTGAGATTTGAAATGAAAAAACAAAACAAAACCCTGCTTGCTTTTTCTTCTTTGTGTGAGTTTAAGCCAGGAGTTTGGGAAACCAGATGAATTGAATGAGGCAGAACTATCATGCCTACAAAGAATACTGGGCATGAAAATGGACTGGACCTTGAAGCACAGATCTGTGAGTAGATAGGGAATGAAATGTCTATTTAGACGCAATCAGGTAATTTTCTTTGGAGATCTTTAGGAATGCCCTCTAGGAACTGTTCCATTTTCATCAGGAGAGATCGCTCTTCCATAGTCTTAGCATTTGCTCCTGATATCCATGCATCCCAGTTTTTATTTATCTGGTAGGCATGTTGGGGCAATGCCATGTCTGGTTTCCATCTTAGGGCTCTGAAACAACGACGGTCATGTTCGGGGGTGAGCCCCATCCTAATTCTGGAGCTTCTTGGTCTTAGCTCCATCATGTACTGCTCTTTGGGGATGTTGCACACAAGACAGGCCCTTCCAAAATTCACTAAGAAGGCCTCTGCATCATCTCCTACCTTGTATGATGGGTATTTGTTGGGTTGGGGAGCATTAGTTGGAGCAAGGTGGTTAGTCGGTGTAGTTGGAATGCCCAGCTTCTCAGCTTTCTCCAGCTCAAAGCGCATCTGCTTTTCCTTCTCCTCCACTTCCAAATGCTTCATTTGTAAGAAGAACTCTATCTCATTCTTAGTTAGAGGTCTACCTGCCTTAACGACACTCTCCCAGGGACAGTGGTAGGGGAGGGGCACGGCCACCATCCTCTGTCCCTGTTCCCAAAACGTTACTCCCCCCTGGCCTCACAGGGACATTCTCCTGTCCCTTCTCCTCACTGTAGAAGTCTTCCCCAGAGGTGGACATCTCACCCTGATCTGAGACTGTTTTCACCTCGGTATGTCACTTAGGGAAGGTTGGTTGCTCCAGGGCTACTCTGCCTGACCGCAAATGCATGCATTGGTCTGCATCCCTGCCCTACTCTAGCCTAGCTATCCAGTTGCCCCGAAAAAAAAATGTCCATTTAAAATCCTGAGGTCTGTGTTCCTGGTTCAAAATGATCCCACTGCTACCAACATGTCAAGGCTGTTGCCAACTCTGGCACTCCAAGTGCAGAAGGTGGGGACCCACAAGAGACCTTAAAAATACCTTGTCTCTATAGGCTTCTGCTTAAAACTCCCCAAGGCCACAAATTCCCTGGCCTTGGGAGGTAGCTGCCACCACCAAGTAAAACAATGGAAAAAAAACCCTTTCTTCTTGAACCCAGGAAGGAAGCAGTTGGACTTCTTCCAGAGGGGTACCCCCAAGCTCTTTTACCACAAGAGAACTTGGGAAAAAAAGAGAAAACAAACTGCAATCTCTGATAGCTGTCTTCTCAGTCTTAGGCTTGCATACACAGACACAGACCTCCTATTACTTCCCACGGTATAAGAATCAAATCATTGCATTAAAAAAAGGTGATTTCATTAACAAAACAAAAAGATATACTTTATAAAACCTACTTGGATGCTAGGTGTTTTAAAGCAACTGAGAAAATAACAATTTAAAAAAACACAGAGAAAATTCCATCCCTGGGATACAGGTCAAAGTACAGTGTATGGGGGAGGCACGTGGACCTAGCACAGAGAAGTTTAACCAAACAACAAAACAAAGAAAATAACCTGATTGCATCTAAATAGACATTCCATTCCCTATCTACTTACAGATCCCTGTTTCAAAGTCCAGTCCATTTCCATGCCCAGTATTCTTTGTCGGCATGGTAATTCGGCCTGGTTCAATTCATCGTTTTCCTCCAACTCCTGGCTCCAACTCACACAAAGAAGAAAAAGCAAGCAGGGTTTCTTTCATTTCAAATCTCAATACCTTCTCCCATTGGTCCTCCTGGCTCTCTTCCAACACCTCCTAGCTACCTGAGTTTAACCCTTTGCTGAATGCTAGGATGTTCAGAAAAGGTCAGCACTCACAGGGCCCATGGGTCCTTCCATTTGTGGTGGGAAAACAGACTGAATCATGGTTGTGACTAACTGTGTAGGAGTTATAAGGGCTCAGCACTTCTGAAAAAAATCAGGATTCATGTGTGTGTGTGTGTATATATAATTCAGAAGCCAAAATTAAGGTCACTGTTGAAGTTTTGAGCCTTACATTTTCTATCCTCACTCCATTGTTTAACAAGGGCATGATGATAATCTTCACACATCATAGGGGCATGAGGCAATTCTGATGTTTGTGCCAAGTGCTAAAACCCATCAAGATAAATATAAAACTCCCTCCAGTAACTTCTCAGATGCAGAGGTATTTGGTTAATTGCCTCTTGAAAAACCTCTCTGTTTTTTGGGTTGGCAATAACATGCATGGCACCTGCTGATGAGTGGGTGCTACAAGCCCTTCTCTATCCCTGATCTGCAGAAGATATCAATCGGTTATACACCTAACTAGAACAGATTAGCTTGGTAGCTTAAGCTGCAGCAGCTCGGATCAATGGTAAGCTCCTCAGTGTGCATGTCAAGAAGGCAACTGTCACACTTCCACACCACAAACAACTGGGCTCCACTCTCCTGAAGCAGGAGAAAAGAAAATATTTCCCTTCTGCCTTAAAACACACTGTTTGGGTGACATCTCAAAATGGAACACACTCTGTCTCTCTCTCATTCTCTCCATATTCCTTAGATCAACACTTGGCTTAGTGGTGTGATCACAATAAAGTGTTTTGCTTAGGCAGTGTTGTTGTAGCCATGTTGCCACCAGGTTAATAGAGAGACAAGGGCTAACTCTACACTGGCAGTGCTGTAACTTTCTGGCTCAAGGGCATGAAAAAATACACCCCACACCTCAAGTGCAGCAGGTTGCAGCACTGTAAAGGAGCAGTGTGAACCAAGCTACGACACTTCCAGCGCTGTTCGCTACTCCCCTCATGGAAATGGTTTACACAGAGTGCTGGGAGAGTTCTCTCCCAGGGCTTGTGATGTTGCCATACTTTAAGTTTAAAGAGTAGCCACCGCAGTGCTGCTGTACTGTAAACTCTTAAGTATAGACAAAGGCAAGGTGTGAAAGTTAACAACTTTTACTGGAGCAACCACTGTGTGCAAGAGAGGCAACCTTGTCCAAAAGGTATTTCCTCACCTACCTTGTGTCTTGGTTGTTTCTGAGTTATGGGATGAAAAATTAATTCGTAGACTAATTAAAAAATGTTAAGGCTAGCTTTGTACGTGACGTGCTTTTTGGCCCATTTTGGTGATTCTCTGAAATACTTCTATGCCTTGAAAAATAGTCCCGGAGATGTTTAAACTCCTGATAAAAGCTGATAAAACTAATTCCATGAGGATGCCTATATTTAGATGCTGCTAAAACTAATTCTAAATGTATGCACATGACCTTTGCCCCTCAGAGAAGTAACATGGCAGCATGTCAGAATATTGTACACACAGGCATGCACTGTTCTTTCAAAGCACTTTCTAACAAATCCATGTTAATTCAAGTTCAAGCTAGAAGTCTGGTGCTGAAAACTACTTTAAATCAATGGATGAAAGTGCTTAGTGCTATAGAAGACCAGAAGCAGTGGCTTAAACAAGCAGTGTCCAGTGCTGGTTCATATCGAGCAAGAGCCTACTATAGTGATTTTGTAGCCTTAAGCGAACAGACAACCATCTGCTCTTAACAGCCCATAGACTAACATTTTCTATTCTGTTTAACTCTGATGTTTTTTGGTAGAACAGGCACTGAATAGGTCTGTAAAAATATAGAAAAGTCCTCTTTGGTGCAAAATGCTTTTTTAATTCCCTTCCCCCGCCTTGTTGCTAATGAAGTCCTCACATTAAAACCTTATTTCTTGCTCTCGCTCTAACTTTTCTGATTTGAAAGGGAGAGATCTATATTAGTGACACAAAGAAAGATGGAGAAGCTAGGAAAAGAAACAACTATCGCTTGAAGACGAGGACGGAGGCCTGCTACACAGAGTCAAATGAGTAAGAGAAGGGAGCTAGTGAGCTTAGAGGTTTTGTTCATCATAGTTTGACTCTCTGGCAAGCAGCTTGCTATAACTTTAAGGCTGAGTAGGCGTTTAGACATTTGCTCTGCATAACCGTCTTCATAATGCAATCTGCCAGAAAATAGCTACAGCAGTTACAATATCCCTATTCTCATTTAATTAGTATTTAAGCCCCCTCCTAAAACAGGTCTTGAACAGATCAGCATTTATGAATATTAAATACATAGGACAAAGACTTACAAGTCTTTGCTGCCCTATAAAGCTTTGCCTTTTATGCAAGTCTCTTACATTTGTCAAAACTATCATTGGTTACTTGTCAGCTGGATCCTAACAGCTTAAAATAAACTTGCTTCATACTCAGAGATTGCAAACTCCACGTTTGCATATAATGGCTGGGATATTGGTGGTCCTCTAGGAGATGAAGGGGGAAAAAAACACATCACCTGACAGCGATTTATGACCGCTATTAGATGGGCAAAGCCCAAACTTCCCTCTGCCCATCTTTGCCTCCCCCACTGAGGAATGCAGAAATACATCATAAATAATTAAAGCTTTTCAGAGAATCGAGGCAGGGAGAAGAACAGTTTCTCATCTCCATTGTCCTATTTGGTTAGATCATTATCAAGTATACAAAGGATACTTGTTCCCACAAAAGCTCCACTGTATTAATCTGTCATTAAAGCCAACATGCGAAAAATATCCAGATTTTAATCTTGCATTAATAAGGTGCAGAATCAGTTCTATGTGATGGAGTCTTAAATCTGTGCCAATGGGGTGTGGAGAGTGATTGAACCCTGTATATGATGGAAACCACTTCAAGGCAGAGGGTCCGGCAGCACACTCAACACCACTACCTATCTATGCTGATTATAGCTTGATTCAAAATAGATACCAATTTTATTAGGAAAAAACTATTTTGGGAATTAATTTGTTTTACGGTGTATAGTGCCTGGGAACTAAAAGTAAGATAGATAAGACTCAACAATACAAATGAAACTATATTTTCCCTATTTTGCTTCTGTTTTGCTTTTTTTTTTAAAGTTGTCCAATAAGGGAAATGCAAAAAGATTGGAGCATAAATAGGGAACAGCACCCTAGATTCTTCGTAAAGATTAACAAGTGCCACCAAGCAGTATGAGTAAGCTTTTATGTGAATAACATCACAATTTATGTTTGTGACCCTTTTTAGTTTGTTGATTGCAGACATACCAAAGAGCAAGATTCTGGTCATGCAAATGATCCTCACATCTGTGCACAGATTTGCAGATAAGTGTGTGCATTCATACCAGAGCACACAATGGATATGTCTAGACTCATGCTTCTGGCGACAGAGACATGTAGATTAGGCTACCCAGCATAGGAAAATGAAGCAGTGATTTAAATAATCACCGCTTCATTTAAATTAAAGTGGCTGCCACGCTGAGCCGATCAGCTGTTTGTCGACTCAGCGTGCTAGTCTGGACGCTCCGCGGTCGACATCAAAGGCATTTGTCAACCGCCCCGGTATGCCTCGTGGGATGAGGTTTACCGGGGCGGTCAACAAATGCCTTTGATGTCGACCGCGAAGCGTCCAGACTAGCGCGCTGAGCTGACAAACAGCTGATCGGCTCAGCGACACAGCCATTTTAATTTAAATGAAGCGGTGATTATTTAAATCACCACTTCATTTTCCTATGTCGGGTAGCCTAATCTACATGCCTCTGTCGCCAGCGGCATGTAGTCTAGACATACCCATAGTGTGCCAGAAACTATAGAAGTGTTGGTCCTCCCTTCAGATGGCAGAAACGGGACGAACCATTCACACAGCTCCAACAATGAATCAAACAATGATTCTTGAAATGAAAATTTAAGAGCAGTCCATAAACTGAAATGTGCTTGCATAAAGTGTTAGTTGAACAGTTGACCACAGACTTGTGGAAATCACAGTATGTTCAAGGATAATTCAAGAACAAATTGCTAGTTGCATATAATTCAACCACCTCTGATATCTTAATAGCCTTTCAGTTTTAATAATACCAGATGTTATGGTCAAAATTCACCTCCAGGCTGAGATCCAGCACAAGACCTATTTCAAACTTAAATCTCACTTAAATCCTAAATTTAACATACGCCTTGTGGCTGGCAATGAGCAGTGGGTATTTTAGGCAGGGGAAGGCAATGCCTTTCCAAACTGCCTCACCTGGCCCCGTCCATGCCCCGCATTCCCCCATGTCTCCTTGCCCAGTCTGCTGTTGCAGTGCCACAGAGGCTATTCAGACAGGTTGGGGGCAACCTGTCCTCTGTTCAGCACTGGGGCTAGCAGCTTGGCTGTAGTGAGAGGACTTGCTGGTCAGGGGTTCGGCCAGCAGGCATGGCCTGGGGAGGCTGGGGCTGCGCTGCCTGCTGAAGCTCTGGGGCTTTGCCATACTACCTGCTGGCTCTATGGAGCTCTGGGGCTGGAGCAGGCTGGGGCATTGCTATCCCAGGCTGGGGGCATTACCTGGGGGGAGGTGTTGGGCAGGGGCCAGCAGCAGCCACGGGGTTGTGGGGAGGCTGGACTCTGGTGCACATGGAAGGGGTGGGGCTAGGGGTGGCTTGCCTCCCCAAGCCATGGAGTCACCACCACCCATATAGTTGGCCCCAGGCTATTAGAGAGACAATGTTGAGGTAATACCTTCTATTGGACCAATTTCTGTTGGTGAAAGAGACAAGCTTTCATGCTACACCAGGGGTGGGCAATCATTTTTAATGGGGAGGGCCACTCCAAGATTTTGGCAAGTGGTCAAGGGCCACATTTCTACCGAGCGGGTTTGGGATCTGGAACAGAGGTTGGGTGCAGAAGGGAACTTGGGGTAGCAGACTGGGTGCAGGACAGGGTGTGGAATCTGAGAAGGAGTGTAGCTGAAGGAGGGGGTTGTGATCTGGAGTAGAGGCTTGCGGTGCAGAGTCCAGGAGGGAGTAGGGGTGCAGGAGAGGATTCTGGCCTGGGAGAAGGGTGTAGGAGAACTTCTGGGAGGGAGTTGTGACTTGGGGGAAAGGGGTATAGAGAGTTAGGTAGTGGCCTGGGGCAAGTAGTTGGGGGGAGAGAGGGTGGGGGTGCCAGAGGCAGGCTCTGGCTGGGAGGCGCTTACCTAGACAGCTGCCAGTCAGCAGCTCTGCAGGAACCTGAAGGCTTCAGTTGCAAGCTGCTCCATGTGGCTCTGCTCCTGGCAGAGTGAAGGCGTGGGAGGGGAGGGAGGGAGGAGGCTTCATTGGCTGCCCCTGCCCCCAGCAAAATCTCTCAGCTACTATCGGTAGCAAACTGGCCAATGGGCACTGAGCGACTTTCTGAGGGGCGGGACCGAGCACAAAGCCTCCCTCCCAAAATAGAGCAGCCACATTTAAAGCAGCTGCCACTGTGCTGTGCTTAAGGGTCTTAGCGAGGCAGCCGCAGGCTGTGGCTTGGTCTGCCGCATCCAGCCCACTGGCAGCCTCTTGCCCACCCTTATGCTACACAGAGCTCTGTCAGGTCATGTCGCTTTTAACATATTACCTCAATCACTTTGTCTTGTTCAACAGCTTGTCAGTTCTTGTACTGCAGAAGAAGTGTTGAGGGAATCAGAGTGTGTGAAGAGTCAGTTGGTTGTCAGGATTGGGAGTGATTTTAATTCTGGATGTTGGCCCAGTCGGTATGTCGCATGGATTTGTAACAATACTTTGTTCCTGCATCCATGGCTTTAGTTAGATGCACTTTCAAGAATATGAAGTGCATTAACAATAAGAAATATCACATTGTGAAATATAGCTCATAAATGTATGTTTTCCAGTTTTAGCCACCCTAACAAGTCCTTTGTTGTGTATTTTTGCATTACTGCAAAACCACTGGCTTTCTATCTGAGCAAACTGAAGGACAAGAATACTGCAAGCAAGGACTCTGCATAGTGACACTTCAGTAATAACTCCAAGAGCTATTAGCAGGTATATAGAGTGCTCAGTCTTATGTTAATTTTCCACTTTTTGTGGGGCTATTGAAACAGTGAAAGCGCACAAAGCACATACAATACGGTGTTAATTGCTAGTCATTAGCCACTGTTCCAAAATGCTGATGGCAGCATGTAGACCGTTAGGCAGATTGCCGTGTAGAGGTGAGCAAATAATACATAGCAACTTCATTGCATGAATTTAACCTTATTTTCTATTCATGAAGAGAGTAGAAATTATTTTGCAGAAATAACTGTAAAATAACTTACTTTGACAAAATACTGGATATTAAGTTTTCTTCCAGTTAAATTGTTGGAAATATTCATTATGAAAAATGTTAGCTGTATTGTTGATTTTAACTTGTATATATTCCCACTCATAAATGGGACCCTCTCTCTCTCTTGCAAAACTAAGTTATTTACTCCACAATTGCTATTAGAAACCTTTGATTTTACAGCCTAAATTTGTTCATGGCCAGTTTACATCCATTCATTTGTGTGCAAACATTGTCTAAGAGCTTATATAGTTCTTCACCCTGCACAGTATTTATCACACCTCCTTCCCCCAACCAACATACAAATAGAGAGCAATAATTACCCCTCAGTCTTTGTTTTGCTGGGCTAAACAAGCCAAGTAATTTTAGTATCCTTTTGTAAACTAGGCCCTCCATTTCCCTAGAGCCCTGCCTGAATACAAATTTATATCTGCAAATAGAATTTGGTATCTGCAGAAGAGCAGGGCTCTACTGGAACAGCAGCAGTAAAAGGATCAGCATGTCAGGCTGACACTGCCAGGAGTTGGTGCCTTCCTCAATGAGTGGGGCTAGGGTGGTACAAGGCACTAGGCTCACCCACAGCTGTCGCTGGTCTCATTCATGTGTTCAAGCAGCTCACAGGCAGGTACAAGGTGCAGACCACTGCATGCAAGGGACTTCTGTCTTGGAAGGGTGCACACCGCTTGAACATACAAGTGCAACAAAGGACAGCTGCCAGTGAGCCTTGTGCCCACCTTAGTGCTCAGGACTGAGGGCGGGACTGCCGTTAGTGCAACCACGCTGAAGGACATGCCAGTGCTAGGCACTGGCTCCCAGGAATAACAGCCTGGTGTGCTGATCTTTTTGCCTCTATGATTCCTGGTAAAGCCCTGCAGCTCCACAGATATCGATTTATATCTGCAGATATCAATTGGGATCCATGCAGGACTCCATATTTCCCTGATCATCCTAGCAGTTCTTCTCTGTATCTGTTCCAGTTTGAATTCTGGAGCCAAGAACCATACACAGTATCCCAAATCAGTGTCTTGTACAATGGCATTAATACTTCTGTAGCTATACTGGAAATGCTTCAGCTGATGCATCCTTGGATCACGTTTGTCTTTTTTTGCAGCAATTGGCTCACAATTATTCTGTGGCTTGGCCACACCCAGGTCTCTCTCCTTTTCTCACTTCCACTTGATTAAGTCCCCAGATTGTGGCAGAATTTTTATTATTAAATTTTATGATTCTACGTGCAAGATATTGCACTTTACATGATCAAATTTTATCTAGTTTTTCTTATTTCAGTCTTCACGATCATTAGGTTCTTCCAGTATAATATCCCGATTTTCCTCTGTATTTACAATGCCTCCCAACCTTGTATCATCAGCAAGTTTCCAGTAGCACACTGCTACTTTTTCTGCCAAATATGTTTAAAAAAAATAGTAAGTAAGATTGTTCTCCAAACCAATCTTTGAGGAACTCTACTCCTATCCAAAAGTTCACCTTTAGTACAACCCAGTGCTTTCCTCCTATTAGCCAGCTCCTCAATCACCTTGCAATCTCTGTACTAATTTTCCTCTTCCTAGTTAAATGAATAATTTCCCAGGTGTCAAAGATTTTACTGAAGTCCAAGTATA
Organism: Pelochelys cantorii; assembly: GCA_032595735.1. Taxonomy (NCBI): domain Eukaryota; kingdom Metazoa; phylum Chordata; order Testudines; family Trionychidae; genus Pelochelys; species Pelochelys cantorii. The sequence continues at coordinate 28,007,402 of CM064335.1, forward strand.
TTAGATTTACTGCATTTCCCTTATTTTAAAAAAATCAATTCTCAAAAGAAAGATATCTGGTTAGTTTGGCATAATCCATCTTTGGTAAATATATGTTACATTACAACTCTTTTTGCATTTACCACCATTCATTTAATTTTTCTTTCATTCAAAATTTGTTCTAAAGCTTTGCATTGTGCTGAGTTCAGACTAATAGGTCTATAATCTCTGATTTCATTTTTCCCTTCCTTAAATCTAGGTACAATGTTAACTAATTTCCAGTCATATGGTCTTACATTGGTGCTAACTCCGTAGGTGTTCTAAAAGTTTAGCACCCACTGGTAGCCCCCTTCCATCAGTGCCTTCCCTTCCCACCCCCTTGGATCAGCTGTTCTGTCTCAGGGGCTGCAGGGGAAGAGGAGGAGCTAAGCCGGGCTGTGCTTGAGCGAGAGGATGGGAAGGAGGCAGGAAGAAGAAGGGCCATTGCGGAAGCAATGGAGTGGGGACAGAGCCTGGGGTAGTACTGGGGGGACATCACTGGCACATTAGAAAGTTGTTACCCACATGGTCCTACACCCAAATAGAAAGATAAAGGAATGCACTTTAGCTTGGTTGGAATTTGGCTACCCAGAATGGACTATGTTTTAATCCTCATTTCTCTCTACTAACCCACGGGCTGACTATGTGGTGTTCTGCTGACTAATAAACCTTCCTTTCTGTGTCAGATGTGACCATGTGAGAAAGTTCCTGAAAATTCTTGGGTGTTGTGATCCCTCAAGAATATACAAGTCTCTTTCAGGAGCCTGCTTCTGAGGGACTTGCTGAGTGGAGCTCATGGTGTGAAGAAGTGCTGAAGGAAGCAAGGCTATGAAGTTGCAGGATTTATCCTGAAGGAAGAGTGAGACCCCAGTGGGCAAGCAGATGGAGGACCTGACACTCTGAAGGGATTTCTCTGAGAGACTATTCCAAAGATGGAACCATAGCACCAATTCTGTGGGTCCATGACAGCTAGATCATCATTAATCTCCTCCCTCTCCACTGTGCACAGCAGCCTAATCTCATCCATCATTATTCTGTTTTTATTTACAGAACAACTGAAAATCTCTTAATGTAGTTTGCCTTGGGAATAGTCAGATGCCTTGTCTGAATGGCACAAAACATAAGGTCTTGTTCTATCTTAGCTGACCAACATGTGAGAGAAGTAAAAGCCTTATAAACCCCTACTCTTGCAGCTCTTTGGCTGGGAGGGAAGAATGAGGCTAGGAGACTGCTCGCGGCTAAGGACAGCTATTCGACATCACATATCCTTGGATATGACCTAGAAAGAACTTGAAATTTTGCTCCTTGGACCACTTCCTTTGTCCTAAAGTCAAGGCCTATGTTCTCCATGACAAGCTGGACCTAAATTCTGTGGCCAGGCCCCTTGATTCTTATACTGAGAGTGATCAGCAGTGGGGTGGTGAGTTATATGGTCCTGTGGTGCCCATGGTCCAGCAATATTTGGGGTCCAGCTCTACCAACGTTCAGTGGCATCTCTCTCCCATTGCCCTACCTGCCAGCCCTCCCTCTGCCATACCTACGTACACTCTGAGCAGCAGGTAGCTGCCCTCTGCTCTCCCTGCTCCCAGCATCAATTGCCACCACGGGGTCCTAGTACCTGGCAATCACTAGTGCCAGAGCAGGCTAAGCCTGCACCTGCCCTTCTGCCTTGGATGGACGGGCCCTTCCCTTTTCTAGTGGGACCCTCCACCAGCAACACCCTCCCCCCCCATGCCTGAAGTCACTGCTCTTGCTCCATGCTAAGCAAGGGACAGCCTCGTCCCCCACCTCCAGTGAGGCCTCAGTAGCAGGGAAGGAGGAAGTGCACACAATGACAGCTCCCTCCAGCACACAGCACAAAGAAGGCGAGGGGGCTTCCTGGACCTGAGAGGGGCCTTAAGAGCACATGCAATGACAGTGGTGCAAGGGGTAAGTGTGCTGCTGGACAAGGAGAGCAGTGATTATGGGTACTCCTCCCTCAAAGCCTGCTGCTGCCAGTGGGAAAACAGACTGGAGGTATCCTCCTCTCTGGCCCCATCCCTGGGCATCCTGCCTGCCCCCCAAACTCTTCATCCCCAGACCCACCACAGAGCAGAGAGATCATCTTACATGGTAGGTGGGGGCAGGATTTGAACCTATTTTGGTCACTACAAAAAATTATGCAAACCTGCTGCCACTGATCAGTGGGTAAGCACTGTCTTTATGCTATTTGTTTGTACAGTACCTTCTACAATGAGGCTCTGATTAGGGTTCTTAGATACAGCTGCAATAGAAATAGTAAATAATAGCTACATCATGCTACTGTGGCAGGCTGAATTCTTTAGAGCCTTCTTTTAAATTACAGGAATGGAGATTTTAATTGATTAAATAGGAGAATGAATAATCCAATCAGTACTGTAGCTCTTCTGTACTTACTTCTACATTAAAATTCTATGTTCTTTATGCCGCCCTCACAATTTCAGTTTCAATTGCGCTACAAGATTTTGTATTAACAATCCCCAGATGCCCTCTAGAAAAACTCCAGGGTAAGATGCGGGGAGTAGGGAGGTGGGAGGGGAGGCTTAACTTCTGGAGAGGGGACATTTGGTATTTTTTTGGCATGTGAAGAGAAATGGAAGGCAGTTTGAGGTTGTAGATGTTAGTTTGATGGTTCTGTTTAGCTTATCTGCACATGAAATTGCTAATAGGGCACTGAAACTGTCATCTGTTGGTTAATGCCACTTGAGATTAATTGGAACAGCCCAGGCCTTTCAGGGACATTGTTTTGGGTTGGCTGCAGACTGAGGAGGAAAACACTCAGTTCCGATTTTCATAGACTTGAGGGTTAGATGACAGGTTCTGCAGCAAGAGATAGGTATGCAGCAGTCTGTGACTATGGAATACATGAGACTCTGGCTGTAATACAGCAGTGGGCAACCTGCAGCCTGAAGGTCACAGGCGGCCCATTGGTGTTGTGTGTGTGGTCCAAGAGACTTTTTGTTTGCTGTTGCCCACACACAGGATTGCCAAATTCAATTTGTTTTCGTCCATGTAGGTTTTTTCTCCTTAGTGGTATTACAAAAGTGACAAGCACTTAAAGCAGGGCTGGGCAAAATACGGCCCAGGGGCCGGATCTGGCTTGCAAAGTCACCAGATCCTGCCCATTGACCAACCTGCCAGAACCCTCTAAGCACACCGCTGCTGTGGGTTTAAAGTGCAGTCCAGCTCTGCACTCTGCACTTTCTGCTCTGGAAGGATGGGGAGGCTTTGTGCGATCTCCCCACCCCCATCCCAGTCCTCAGCTATTACTGGCCAGAAACCACCGGCCAATAAGAATTGATCCCAACCAATCTCTCAGCTCCTATTGCCTGGAAACAACCAGCCAACAGAAGCTGAGAGATTGGCCTGGGGATGGGGATAGTGCAAGTCTCTCCCTGTCCCGGCGCTGAGAGCCACATGGAAGGAGCAGCCTGCAGCTCTAAGGCTATGTCTACACTCAGGAGCGGCCCGAGGCCGGCTGCGGCAGCTGGCGGCCTAGGCGGAAGGCGTGATCGGCGCCCCCGCCTGCACGGCCGTGACATAATCACAGGGCGCCCGGGCGTCCCGTGACGTCATCACCAGGGCGCCCGGGCTGTGGCGCCCTAGGCAACTGCCTAGTTTGCCTACGTTCACGGGCCACCCCGGTCTACACTGCAGGGTTTCTGCACAAGAAGTCTTTTGTGGAAGAGTTCTTATGCAAAAACTTCTTGTGCAAAAGCACGTCCACACCTCAAAGCGCATCGCTTTTGCGCAAGAGAGTGTCCACACTGCCTGGATGCTCTTGTGCAAGAAGCTCAGAGCATCTGTGCTTTTTCGGATAGAATCTATTTGTGCAAGAAATCCCTGTGGAGCATCCACACATGCCTTGTTGTGCAACAGCTGTAGCACAAAAAGGAGTTATGCCTCGTAGGAGGTTTACCTACACTGCAAAAAGCCCTCTCTTCTGCCATTTTACTGCCGATTTACTTGTGCAAAAGCATGCTTGAGGTGTGGACGCGCCACAGGTTTTTGCGCCAAAACGGCTGTTTTGCACAAAAACCTTGTAGTGTAGACGTAGCCTAAGTGATCTGGGGCTGCAGCAGGCAAGAAGCCCAGCCAGCCTTGGGGGTGCTGGTCAGGAGACGCTTAGGTAAGCACCTCCAAGCCAGAGCCTGCCTCTGGCACCCCAGCCCTCCTCCATCCCAACTCTCTCCCTTGTGTCAATCCAAACCCTCTGCACTCCCCTGCCCCAGGCCATAACTCCCTCCCAGGCTCTGTATCCCTCCTACACCCCTCCCCCAGGTCAGAATCCTCTCCTGCACCCAAACACCCTCCCAGACCCTGCACCCCAATCCCCTGACCCAGGCCACAACCCCCTCCTTCACCTAAACTCCCTCTCAGACCACACATCTCCTGCACCCCTGTGCCTATCCCTGTGCACCTTTCTGTACCCACCCTCCATCTTAGACCCCACATCTCTTCCACAGAAAAGTGCGGCCTTTGACCACTTTCCAAAATCTTGGAGCGGCCCCCCACCACAAATTATTCCCCACAACTGACTTAAAGCACAGACACGTGTCGTGAGGTGCATGCTGATTGCACACAACATTGAGAGAGCCATGCGCTCCCTCTGTATCAAACCAGCTATGGTTCAATCAGCACTCCCTGCAAATTCTAGGGATGCAAGTGCAGTTAGCAAAACTATCCTATCCTGGGAGACCATCTTGGTTACAACTATCTTGCCATCCACTGAGATGAAGAAGAGCCACATATATGTGAGGACAAGGCTCTGATCACAAAGGCAGAAACTTAGGTGGCAAGTTTACAGATAGTTAAGCAGTACTAGTGCAATAAGCTTTCTTAGTAGTCAACCTGCATGGATGGCCTTTTTCATCATTACTTGCTGATTAACTGAACGTATTAGATTCTGTGGATTAACCCCTGGCCCTTGTAAACTTGCACTAGCTAATTTTATTTTGGTACAGCCAAATTGTGATTGCAACTATTGAATCTCAGAGAACACTAAAACATGGTCACTAGTATGTAGAAAAAAAATCCTCTCCAACATAAATCCATCATTTTTAAAAGTTATCAAAATCTATAAAATCTCGTTAGTCCCTGCAATACAGGAATGGTAATGTTGCACAGAGAGGCAGTGTTGAAATTAAAGTGATCTGTGCAATCTTTAAAAAGAAGGGGTCGGTGAGTGGTTTTACTGCCTACATCTAAAATTGAACCTTTACTGCTTTCCCCTCAAAATAAAAAGATACCTGGGAGAAACAAAGATATATTTTGCAAAGCCAATATATCTCTCAGCCCCACAGCTTATTAAGAAGAGTACGCCCCCATCTATAGACAGGAATTGCTCTTCTTGAAGTTGTGAATTCCATTTGGTAAGGGTCTGTCTCCTCACACTTTTCTCCCTTTGATTATCAAAGGAACATCCCTGTGTAATTTAATTTATTACTAGTTTAACCTGATAAAGAGGTAAAACAAATTTTCAAGAGCCATGGATCAGTGCCTTGACATCTTCCTTTGATCTTCAGCTTCCTCAATCTACTGCCCCAGTGTGCTTCTTCACAGTTCATTTTCAATAATTAATGTGCTTGGACATCATTAGAAGTACTGTGACTAGAGGGCATCATAATTACTTGCACTGTTAATTCAAGTGAATTCCTCATGATGAGAGCTTTAAAAACAAAACATTTGACTTGCCTAGGCTTTGATCAGTCTTGCCACAAATAAGTGCAACCAAAATCCATTCACCTAGCACTGTTTTTCTTCACAGTGCAGACGACCTGGAGCCCCATGATGGGACATCTGTAGGATCCCCGCTGAGTCAGCTATAGAACAGTGTAATTGTCAATTGCTTGCCACTGCCATTGTAACAGCTAGTGAGATGGTCCTCTATGGGTGTAGCCTCCAGTTAAAAACATTTGTTGGTGCTTACTATATAATATACAGCATACTTCAAGTAATGCTGTAATGGGCTCTTCTCCCCTACTAGCTGGGTTGCTGGAGGAGAGGGAGGGGGCCTGGGAATAGGAATTGAGAAAGGTGTTCTTTTGAGGTAGGTGTCATGTGTTGCCACTTCTAGGGTATTCAGGAGCTGCTGCATGAGGTCTCAGGCTGCCTTAAAGGTGTTTTCTCTAAGGGTGTGTCTACACAGCAGGGCGTAACTCGAAATAAACTACGCAAACTGAGCTACGTCAATTGTGTAGTTTATTTCGAAACAGCTTATTTTGAAATTGGGAGCATTTACACAGCACTTATTTCGAAACAGAGCACTCTTCCTCCAATTTCCATTACTCCTCGTACAATGAGGGTTACAGGAGTTGGAGTAAGAAGTCCTTCAGCTTGACAGTATTTCAACATTATTTCAAAATAACTGCTTGCTGTTTAGACACAGACTACGTTATTTCAAAATAATGTTGCTGTGTAGATGTACCCTATGGTGCCACAGGACTAACACGGCTACTCCTCTGAAAATTTTAAAAGTGTGTATTTTATAACTCCAGTCATCTGAAGTAGTGGGCTCTGCCCATGAGAGCTCATGATACTATCTACATGTTTCATTAGTCTATAAAGTGCTACCAGACCATTTGTTGTTTTTTTTCTGTAACAGACTAACTTGGCTACCCCCTGAAGCTCCTGTATTTTTAGACTATGTGGTCTAACCTCATTCCTTTGGACATTCCTGATATTGGAGTACTTTGGAAATGGAAAGTGTATATTTAAAGTACATACTTGACTTCACCCTCCTTTGCCTTCATGTATCATTTCTCTTCTCTGGCCTTGATACTTCAAGAACTTATATGGCTACTTAACTGTATGAGGTGAATATTCTCCTAGAACTTAACTCGTTGGGACTACTCACATTCATGAAGGTGTCTGTAAATCTTTGCAAAATCAGAGATAAAATCTGATCCTAAAAACACTTATACATGAAGTTAATGGAGCTAGTCTTTGTAGTAAAGATAAGCATGTGCTTAAGTGTTTGCAGACTCAGGGCCTTAAATGCAAATTCTCTGGGAAGCAAGGATCATATCAGTTTTGTACAGTGTTTGGCCACATCTACGAGATAAATACTTAAAGTAAACTGATACTTCCAGCAATAGTAATATGGTCCTAATCACCTCTTAACATTGGTTTGAAACCAATGTGACACCATTTACTTGACTGAAGTTATTCCTGGTTCACAAGAGGTAACAGAGGAGAAACAGGTCAATATGCTTCAGAAGCAGGTATTTGATGTATATAAGGGTGCGTCTACACAGAGGTGCTAGCTCGAAATAAGCTATGCAATTTGAGCAGCTTATTTCGAGATAGTCTATTTCGAAATAGAAGTCTATTCCGACAAGTCCCTTAATCCTCATGGAATGAGGTTTATTGGGATGTTGGAATAGCAAGCCTGTTATTTCGATTGCATTTTGAAATAATGGGCACGCTGTTAAGATGCAGAAAACACTATTTTGGGATACTGGACGTATCCCGAAATAGCACCGCTGTCTAGACATACTAAATTACTTTTAATGAAATTAAAAGTGGTATTTTTTCCTTTAATGTCTGAATATGTCATAATTGCCCAAAACATTAGAGACTCTTATTTTGCTCAGCACAGTGCATACTTATTTGCTTCCAGCCTGGATTTCTCTAAATACTGTTAGCAATCTAATGACCTATCAAATGTACTTCATGAAAAAAATCTCCAGTAATTTAAAGTGATCCCAGATGAATTATATGGTTTTTATGCAAAAGCATCCTCATTAAAAGGAAACTTCTAGTAGTAAGCTATACATTTTACTAAGCAATTTTTTATGCTGAGGGTAGGGCCACCCCTGAGGAAATGAGAGAAGTTGGATGAGGTAACATCTTTTACTGGATCAAGTTGGTGAGAAAAGCTTTTGAGCTACACAGAGCTCTTCCTCAGGTCTGGGCTTTGTCTCAGCAACAGAAGTTGGTCCAATAAAGTATACAGCCGGTCCCCGAGTTGCGAACGGTTGACTTACGACTGTTCGCAGTTACGACAGAAGCAGTCGTAAATGGCGGACCCCAAGTTACAAACGCGATCCATGCTTACGAACAGCGCAGTCGCATGTAACTCTATGGGGTCCGACTTACGAACAAACCGAGTTACGACCAATTGCTTGGTCCGTAACTGGTTCGTAAGTCGGGAAAAGGCTGTATTACTTCATCCACCTTGTCTCAGTCTCACTACTCTAACTTTTTAAAAAACATCTTCCGAAAGAGTATCACAATGTGTGCCTTTGACACGTATGCCTGAAGGAAAAACAGACCGCTACTTCAGTATGCAAAACATGCATTTTAATAAATAGTTGTGTTGGCCCATCATTTTCACTTTCGCTTCCTGAAGTTCAGAACACTTTCTTCTAATTAGCTTAAGCCGAAGTTTCACTTGATACAAGATTTAAGCTTGGTGGACAATTCCACCCCACCCTCCAATCTCTATCTAACTCAGTCTTTTGCTGCTGCCAAAAGCCACTGTACATAAATGCCTGAAGGTCCCTTTCTGCAACTGCTTAGGCCCAGATCCTGTAAAGATTTACACACACATTTTTCCATATACACTGGGTCATTCCCATTGTCTTAAATGTTCAGAATTCTTCCAAGTCTCTGTAACATTGGGGCCTTACACAAAAATCCTATTACAAGGTAACATAAGTCAATGTTTTCAGGGTCCTTATGTCTCCAACCCACAGTCAGATCCACTCAGGAATCAACTCAGTGAAGGCTACGTCCATATGAATTCAGTTGTAGAACTAGGCCTAAAGAAGATCCTATGTTACTTTTACTTTATAGAATGAAGATCATGCAAAGACCTATGCTGGTATTCCTTTGCCTATTTGTAGGCTCAGGCTCCGTAAGTAACAATCTATTTTTAATTCATCAGTTGGGTATTTTAGCTTAATCATAGCCTCATGTTTTGTGAAATAAATAGAGAAAAAAAATCAGCCAGTTTCTGTTCTATGACTGACGAGGCATCTTTATTTTTTCTATTAAAAAAATTGAGAATTGAATAAAAACCCTTTTAATGCCACAAGTTTGTTATTCAATTCATGATAATGTTTGTTTTAAAAAAACAGCATAGTTAAGTACCGTTTGATCAAAACTGGGGCTAAATATAATGTAAGCCAAAATCTAACATTTAACATGAAGCTATTTCTTCCACTTACATAAGCAACACTACCCATTTTTCATATTTTAAAGTGGAAACAACCATTTTGTTGAAGCTTTCCTGGAAAGTTGATTTGTGGAGTAAAAAGCCCCTTAGAACAAAATGAGAATACTTACCCCATGAAATTTAATACAGTTCATTTCTAAATATTTCTGCCTTGGTATTCTTCTTGATCTCTGCTTTCTTGGACATGGAAAATCTCTTCTCCCCCCTCACTTGCCACACCCTTTTCTACCTGGCTCTCTGACACTGACTTATGTTTCAGCCCTACTCTCCTCCACAGCTCCTCCTGCCAGGAGTCTCCAAAGGTTCCACACTGATTTCTCATCTCCCTTTCCAATTTCTTCCTCAAATCATCCTTTCGTCTGGGTTTAACTTTCATCCATAAGCTATTGCTCTCACCTGACCCCTAACCTAGCCCTATGTCCCTGGTTTTCTTTCTGATATTTCCCCTATCCTTTCTTCTCTCCTCCCATTTTCTTTGGCAGTCAATACCTACTGTCCTCCTAGTGACCCAAGCTTGGATCCTTGTATCATTTATGACTAATTCCTTATCTTTTACATTCAGAACTTAGCCAAACCTTGTCCCTATTTTCTAAAATCTTTAAAAAAAAAAATCTTTCCCTTCCAATTCTTAGTGCCAAGAATGTCCATGCTGTGCTAATTTACAGCCTTTACTGCAATTGTTGCCCTGTGAGAAGCTCCCTTGCTCCCATCTCTCTTCTTCCAAATATATCCAAATGCAGCTGTAAAAGATTATTTTGCTTATGTTCTGCTTTGACAGAGTCTTCAACTTTTTCTACATTGTTTTCTCTTCCTCATTCCACATAACATGCAAGCATCTCTTCTCTAGCTATGCCTCTCCTCAGTCTGTGCACCCAGAAATAGGCAAAAATGGCACAAAATTATATCTGTGAATATTTGTTCTTTCAAATCTGCAAATTCACTTAGGCAGTAACCACAGCCTCCCTTAATTTGTGCTTCATGAAAATTTGTTCAATTAAAAAGTTTTACTCACAAAATTGTTCATGGGAAAGGAAAGCGTCAGGACTATTTGTGCTAATTCTCACAGAGCATTCCTGTCTGAGAGGGGTAGTCTGTAGCTTAAAAACAAAACAAAACAAAAAACACCTTAAAAACAACAGTGGCCCTCTCATACCTTAGGGACTAACCAAAAATATATATAGCTAGTATCATGAGTTGTCATGGGCACAACCGCGTCTTCAGATGATAAATATGGAAAGCTCTTTTTGGGTTTGGGTGTCATGTAATTTGGAAGCAGGAACATACCTCATGATTTAAGTGACTAATTATGCAGTGTGAATTGCACAAATGCAAGTAAATAGCCACAGCAGATAGTTCTTAAGAAATTCTTGAACTGACAAACGCTCAAGATCCTTTCATTTAGAAATCCAAAACAAAGTCATTCAAATTAAAGGATGATGGTTTCAAAACAAAAAAGGGGCTACGGGTATTAGTTGCATCATTTCTAGGGCATGTGCCAAACTGAAGACACTTTGGCTTGACTTTTAAAAGTGCAAAATGTTTTCACCTCCTACTGAAGTCAGTGATAGCTGCAATTGCTCAGCAGCTCTGAAAATCAGGCCAGTTCTAGACGCTTGCCCCCTTGGATTTGGGTGCTTAAAATTGCCAAGTTGGAAAAATTTGATCATAGGTTCTGTTGTCAAATATATGTCATATTCCTTCTTTGTGATATGGACATTCCAGTACCACTTCAAAGTAATTTAGTTTACTATTCATGTACTTGTTTGCCTCTGTCTGCATGGGAGGCACAAGAAATGAAACTTTTGTATGTAAGAGATAAAAAGTTATGCTTCAAGGCATAAGAACATATAAGGCCTTTGTTTACAGTGGAAAAATGCATCATGTTAGAAAACATGTTAACCCACACCATTTAACTAATAGGATGTTAAATGTCATTTTGTCCTAAATATGGATAAGGACAGTTGTGTTTTACTATACATTAGCTGTCCATAGATTACTCTAGGGTTAATTCACAAAAAGTCCAAAAAGATTGCTGAGAGAGAAAGTGAGCATGGAGCGTAGTCACTTTACTGCTGAAGTGCTATATTTTTGGATGAGACATTCATATATGAAAGGCAAGAATGGACCCATTATGATAATCTCTGAACTCCAACGAAACATACATGAAACAGAGATATTACTAAATGGCTATTAATATGGGACTTTTCCTGAGGGATGTTAAATCCTATAAAATGGACAGAATATATTTTTAGAATATTTCCCTGTAGTTTCAGCTGAATTAAAAAGGTATTGTTCAATTCCAGTCGCATTTAGTGTAATTTCACTGTGTAACGTATCCACATTCCATCATTGAGCATAGTATATTTCAGTGGTGAGCGAGAGATTAATTTTAGGTAACTATGTTGATCAATCACAATCAATTTTGACAGGAAAAAAAGAAGGCGGAACCAAAACACACACTTTAGAATTCTCCTGGTCCTGTATGAAAACCACAAGCAGCCAAACCACAGGGTCCTTTGTCAAAGAATTTTTTCTGTTTTAGTCAGCCAATTGGCTTGACTGACAATAGTGGCAAAATAAAGATGACAGAATTTATCCTTCTTTACATTTAAATTATTTTAAGGCATTTGTTCTTTATGATACTCTTCAGACTTCTAAGGATTCTTAATCAGATGTTAGATGTTTCCTTCAAACCTTTCCCAGACTTCAACAACACATATCAGTCTGCCCAACTGGGGTGCAGCAGATCCTAGATTGTTTGCTTCTGTGCTTGAGTAAAACATGTTTTAGTCTGCTGCATATTCATCCTATGTCATCTCTATTCTTCAGGTCCAGTTGTCTGAATTTGGTTTCAAAACTGAGCCATTTCTCAAGAATCACAGTAACATCTGAACACCTAAACTACCTGAGATATCCTCTGTTTATCTGGATGCCATTCTCTTCTTAATTTAATGAGACATTATATAAAAGTATTTTTGCAGGCAAGAGATGAAAAATTCTGCAAAACTGTCTCTTTTTTACAGTTTCTGTTCATGTAGATCCTGCATTATAAAACAATAGAAAAGGTTCCCAACTATATTTCATTATTCTGGTCTGGAGCTGTTCAGATTATCCTTGTGTCACAATTATTTTCTCCCTTATTTTCTTTTAAAATCTGTATCCTCAGGTAGCAGCTAAATATTTCTTATGAACCCTTGAATTGTAAATTTTATTTCTCAATTTTAGTCTCACAGGGATGTTTAATAAATACTAATGCATTACTTGCTGTCCAACACAATCCTAGCTCAGCAAGCATTTCATAAAACTTCAAGAGACAATGCAAATCTGTTTTCTTAATTGATATCCTGGCAGTTAGGTTAAAGGAATTATTTTTCCTTTGGTGTTGATAGGGGGGATCTGGTAGGTCAGATTGATGTTCATTGGTAGTTTGGAAATATTCTCGGAGGTGCCATAATTCTATTTGGACTCCCCCTGACAGTCGGAATTACAATCTGGATTTCTATATACAAAGGTTCCGCAACACCGCACAGACTGACATTATTCACAAACGACAACAAGCGACACACAATCTCAGCCGCGCTGAACACTATGCTATCCAGAGTCTCAAAAACAACCCGGACATTATAATCAAACCAGCTGACAAAGGGGGTGCTGTGGTCATTATGAATAAGGCCGACTATAACCAGGAGGCAACCAGGCAACTCTCCAACACCACATTTTACAAACCTCTCTCCTCTGATCCTACCTCGGAATACCAAAAGAAACTACAGTGTCTCCTTAAAGACCTCCCTACATCTACTCGGGAGCAAATCCACACAGAAACACCTTCTGAACCCCGACCAGGATTGTTCTATCTGCTTCCCAAAATCTATAAACCTGGACACCCCGGACGTCCCATTATCTCAGGTATCGGCACGCTCACTACTGGTTTATCCAGCTATGTAGACTCTCTTCTCAAACCCTACGCAACCAACACTCCCAGCTATCTCCGAGATACTACTGACTTCCTAAGAAAACTACAAAACATCGATAACCTCCCCGATAACACCATCCTTGCTACCATGGATGTAGAAGCTCTATACACCAACATCCCACATGAAGACGGATTACAAGCAATTAGAAACACTATCCCAGAGGACACACTGCCAATCTGACAGCAGACCTATGTAACTTTGTTCTCACCCACAATTATTTCCAGTTTGAGGACAATTTATACCTCCAGATCAGCGGCACAGCCATGGGTACACGCATGGCCCCACAGTACGCTAACATCTTTATGGCTGACTTAGAACAACGTTTCCTCAGCTCCCGTCCCCTCTTACCCCTTCTCTACTTATGCTACATTGATGACATCTTTATGATCTGGACCCATGGCCAAGAAACACTGGAGACATTCCACAGAGATTTTAACAACCTACACCCCACCATCAGTCTCAGCCTGGACCATTCTACACGAGAGATCCATTTCCTGGATACCACAGTACAAATCACCAATGGTAAATTAGACACCACTCTCTACAGAAAACCCACCGACTCATACAGTTACCTACATGTCTCCAGCTCCCATCCAGAACACACCATACGATCCATCATCTGTAGCCAAGCCCTTCGATACAACCTCATCTGCTCTAATCTCACTGACAGAGACCAGAAACTTCAGGATCTCTACCAAGCATTTATAAACCTCAACTACCCACCCGGAGAAATAAAAAAACAAATTGAAAGAGCCAGATGAATACCCAGAAACCATCTACTTCAAGACAGACCCAAGAAAACCAACAATAGAACACCACTTGTCATCACCTACAGCCCCCAACTTAAACCCGTCCAACACATTATCAATAAACTACAACCTATACTGGAACAGGATACTAAACTCCGAGAGGCTCTGGGAGACAGACCCATAGTCTCCTATAGACAACCACCTAACCTCAAGATGATTCTTACCAACAACCACAGGACATACCACACTAATACCAACCCTGGAACTTTCCCTTGCAACAAACCCCGTTGCCAGCTTTGTCCACATATTCACTTTGCTGATACCACTATTGGACCTAACCAATTCAGTTATAAGATCAAGAACACATATTCCTGCTCATCCAGAAATATAATTTATGCCATCATGTGCCGACAGTGTCCGTCTGCTATGTACATTGGACAAACGTCTCAGACACTTCACCAAAGAATCAATGCACAAAAAACAGATATTAGACAGGATCGCAAAGAAAAAACAGTTTCTTGCCATTTTGACCAGAAAGGGCATTGTCTCAAGGACTTAACTACCTGCATCCTGCTTCAAAGACATTTTAACACCAGACTTGAAAGAGAATCCTCTGAACTTTCATTCATGCTTAAATTTGACACTTTACACCTAGGTCTCAATTAAGATGCTAACTATCTTACCCATTACAAAGATAGCTTCCCCAATTATCACCTCTAATATCATTAGCTCTCAGACATTTACCTCCCCCTCCTCATCCCCCCTCTGTTCTGAAATTTGATTTGTCCTTTTCATATGTGTTCAATTTTTTGATTGTATCCTTTGGTATATATGGTCATGCCAATTTTCTTCCGCTATCTGATCTGAGGAAGTGGGTCTGGCCCATGAAAGCTCATCACCTAATAAACCACCTTGTTAGTCGTTAAAGTGCTACATAGTCCTGTTTTTTGTTTCATTCAAATATTGTAAATTTAGGAGCTGCTCCAGCAGTCAATGGAAAGACTCTCTTTAAGAGCTTCATGGCAGTGAATTGGATCAAGCCCCAGCTGCCTAATTATTCTCTGCAAAGGCAGGTTGCCTGCCCCCATTCAAGTTTTGTAATGCATAAGAGACTGAAAAATAAGTTTGTAAATAAGGAGTCTGCTTTTGAAAACTAACTTTGAACAACAACTGACAACCCCAGGTTTTGTTTTTACTTAGGCTGTTTTCTCTCCTGATTAAAGTTTGAAATAAAGCTCCAAATCATGCTACATATCAGGAATATTTCTCTAATATACACTTAACACAGCCTATTTTTTTCATACCAAATACATTTTTGCTTTTTTTAAAAGAATGCAGTTAATTAACCAATAAGATAGAGTAGTGTGACTCTTTGCAATGAAATTATTCAAAAAATGAAAAAGTTACTCAACACAAAACTTGGGACACATTGGCAAGGAAAAAAGAGTCTTGCCTATGTTTTAGTTTTGTTTACTTAGATTTATCAGTAAGTTCTCTTACCAAGAAATTCTCGTTTTATATTGGCCTCACTATAAAACAATACATCCGACTAGTCAATAACCATTAATATTGGATGCACATCACATTTTTATGTGAATCAGTTTGCTAAATTAATGCTGACTCTCACAGCTTCATCGTGATATCATCATAACTACTGATCAGTTGGCATGTGTTTGCTCAGAACTATTTCACAATATATGTGTTATTCCATTCTAAATAAATTTCCCTAACGGAAGGATTTCTGGAATAGGATTTGAGAAGGGAAGAGATATAAGTCACGGTATTATCATTTGTTGAGTGAGTCTGAGATATATGGTGGCTTCATTGTGAATCTAAATAAATGACAATTTTTCACAATAGCTTTGTCTGTAATTTTCTAGCCACCTAGAGTATTCAGACACCTTTCTTCCATTCAAAACAATAGCCATGTCTATATGACTGGCAAAATAGGCACTTCTGTGTTTGGTGCAGCAATGCCAATTTAGCAGGTCTGATGAAGACATGGTAAGTCTATGGGAAAGCACTCTCTCATCAATGTCTCCAGCTCTCTGAGAGACAGAAGCTATGTTGCCAGCCAGGAGAATGTCTCCTATCAACTTAGCATGATACAGACATCACTGCAAGTCACCTTAACTTGCACTGACTTCAGCTGTGTAAGTTACGTAACTGAACTTGCATACCTTAGACCTAGTTACAGCATTAGTGTAGTCCAACCCTTGGTATACAGTCAAACCTTAAGATACAACCGGATTTGCTCCAATCCCACAGACAGAGACAAACACCTACAGGATCTATATAGAGCATTCCTAAAACTGAAATACTCACCTGGAGAACTGCCAAAACAGATCAACAGAGCTGAAAAAGTACCCAGACACAAACTACTTCGAGACAGACCCAAAAAAGGAAACAGAATTCCACTTGTCATTACCTACAGACCACAACTTAAACCCCACCAACGCATTATCCACAATCTACAACCTATCTTGGGAAATGATCCCTCACTTTCAGAGGCCTTGGGGGAAAGACCTATTCTCGCTTACAGACAATCCCCCAACCTGAAACAAATTCTTTCCGATAACCATGCTGAACAGCTACATCATAAGCATCCAGGAACCAATCCCTGCAATCAACCCCGGTGCCAACTCTGCCCTCATATCTATACAAGCGATTTCATCACTGGAGCCAACCACATAAGCCACCAAATCAGAGGCTCATTTAACTGCACATCTAGTAATGTGATCTATGCCATCAAATGCCAGCAATGCCTCACTGCAATATACATTGGACAAACTGGACAGTCCCTACGGGAAAGAACCAATGGACACAAATCAGATATCTGTAAAGGGAACATACAGAAACCTGTTGGTGAACACTTTAATCTGCCTGGTCGCTCATTAAAAGATCTTCAGGTTGCTGTTTTGTTACAGACCAATTCCACAAGCCAAATACACAGGGAAAGGTTGGAAATACAATTCATTCACATGTTTAATTCTCATGCCAATGGTCTGAATCGAGATACCGGATGGCTAGGACATTATCAACCAAACAAACAATGAAGGTGCCAATGGTTCTTTGTCTGCGTAGAATCTGGTGTTAGTTCTCTTCCTCTCTAAATGCTAACTAATGGTCCTTATCTGCTTCTTTTAACTATCCAGTCTTTAGGTGCTTATAGACTATCAGGCTGGGCCCAAAGCCTGCCTGTTACATACCAGCTCGGTTTTCCCTTTGATATTTACGTACCCACTGCCTCTTTTTGTCCCCCCCCCAATTTAATTTTGGTTCTGGACATCCAACACTCCGACCATCTGAAGAAGTGGGCTGTGCCCACAAAAGCTCATACCACCATCTACATGTTGTAGCGGGTTCACTCACTTTTCGCACAGCTTCTCACTTTTTTTTTTCCCCGGATGACTCCCTCAGGGTGGCTTGTGGGGAAGCCACCCGCCTCTCCGATGCCAACGTGCCCCCTTTGGGTGAGGTGTTCTCTTCAGGTCACTGCCCTCCGGCAGTGACCACTCCGTTGTTCGTCCACGTCCCCTTCCCGTGGGGGAGTCACTGTTCTTCCGGTACTCCCAGGGTCCTCCCTCCTCCCGGGGACCCCTAGCTCTTCCCAGGAGCACTCAGCTCCTTCCTGGAACACCCAGTTCCCCGTCTGCCCAGTTCCCCCCTGCACCTCTGCCTTTGTGCCTTCTGGCCTAGGACTTCCCTGGCTCGAGCACCCCCAGCCTACCGCAGCTGCCTCTGTGTGACCCCTGGCTGCCTCCCTGCAGCCCGGCCTTTTAGGGCTGCCTCTGTGCAAGCCCCCGCCCTTCATGACTGCCTCCATGCAGCACTGGGCCTCAGGCCGGGTAGTCTGGGTTCGCTGGGCCCAAAGCCTGTGGCGGCAGACAGGCAGAATCCTCTCCTCCTCCCAGGAGCTGCTCTTATAAGCTCCAGCTGGGCCCTCCTTAATTGCCCTCAGCTGGGCTTCCCCCTGACTCCAGGTCTCCCAGCCCCTTAAAGGGCCAGTGCAGGGCAACACGCTGCCACAATGTTTTGGTAATCTTTAAAGTGCTACCAGACCATTTATTGTTTTTTAAGTTTATCCTGTTACAGACTAACTCAGCTACCCCTCTGAAACTTTTGAACACCTTTCCTTTTGTATGGTGTGTCAATACCAAGCAGTCACATTTGCTGTGTATGCTGTAGGTCTAAATGTGAACTCCACTGTCAGGCAAAATTCCAGTCCCGGAAGACACAGATTTATTATATTGTTCTTCTAAGCGGATAATGTTGAGCTGATGAATGAGTATCATTTTCAGGGAAATTATTGTTTGATTTGCAATATATTTCAGCATATTTTGTTTGGTTTTAGATAGATATAGTGAATACTTGGCTTTGCATTGTCAGGTGACTTCTGTACCTTCTGAGCTAAGCTTAGCTTGGTTTTGAAGCCGAGTCACTATTTCATGCTGAATTGCACTTGAATAAACCACGTACTTCATCATAAATGGGATTTGTGACTTGATTATGTTGCACTTAGTTCTCACTAATTTTATTTGCAGAATAAAACATATAGTAATAAGCAATAATTTAATTCATAGGAATTACTGATATTTGCAAGAAAAAAAATCCAATTCAATTTATTTGCATATATAGATGAGCAGGCACTTCTAGAACAGCTACCACTTACATAGAACTAAAACTTCTCATATTCAAATATCCAACTTTAGGTAAAACCTTTAATTTAAGCTTTTTTATATGACTAAGTGAAAACTCAAGAGCGGTATCAAATGGAGTGCTCTCTCTTGCAATAGGATTTGAATTTAGCATAAACAATAGCGCTACAGGTTGCACCTCTATAAACCGGGATTCTCCGGTCCCGCAATAGCCGTAGTCCAGTAGGACCACAGAAGTTCCACGATCAGATTCCTGGCCCACTGTGGAGCCTGGTGCAATGCGGGGCGTGGTAGTGGGGAGCCCTGTGCATGCTCAGCTGGGCTGCACAAGGTGGGGGGAGGAGACGGCAGTGGCAGGACCAGAAGCCCAGTGGGGCAGGAGGGTAGGAAGTGGGGCTAGCAGCAGGGGGGGCCCAGAAAGAACTTCCCCTGGTCCAACAAAATCCCTCATCTGGGACCAATCAGGTCCTGAGGGTGCCGGACAAGGGATGTCCAATCTTCAGTAAGGAATGGCATCATGCTTTTGTCCTATTATTTTAAATTTTTATAGCAGCAGTGGACATTTCTGGTTGTAGGAATTGATGATCTCAAGTTTCTTACCTGGAATGTGATCTATACAAATCTCTGGTCATCTGAAGAAATGAGCTCTGCCCACGAAAGATCATGATACCATCTACATGTTTTGTTAGTCTATAAAGTGCACCAGACTATTTGTTGTTTTTAAAGTTTTTTCATGAAATAAAAAACCAGGGACAGTTATTGTAATTATATTTGATTCTTAGTGGTGAACAGATGTATTTGGAATAGGGTTAAAAAATGAAAAACTGTCTCCATAGGAAAAAAAGTTTAAAGTTTTTTTTATTTCAAAGTATTTTCAGTAAAAATTGTGAACACATTATTCAAATGTTACCATTTTTACCATTTCAAAAAAAAAAAAAAAAACCAGGAGAAACTATTGAAAAAAGCACAGAGATAACAACAAATGTATGGACAATGATTAATATATAAAAGGTTATTTTTAAATCAAAAATTAAATTTTAAAAATGTTGACCAGCAATAGGCAAATCAAAGAACTCCGCATTCAGACAGTACTGCCTATTCTGTGCACTGGTGGTAGCAGGGGTTGTCTGACTAGTGTCCACACCTGATTAGTGCAAGTCATTGAATGTATTTAGACACCTAACTCCATTGAAATCTATGGGTGTTATGTATCTAAATACCTTTCAGGATCTGGGCTGAAGTGTTTCCATAGCTGCTGTGCTCTAGCTCTATTGCCTTCCTTAGTGGCAGCAGATGGATTTGCATAGAACTGGACGCACCAGCATGCTTCTCCTCACCACTGTGCACCCATATATTGGAACAACTCTGCTCCCTTGCACACAAGAGGATATACTATTTCCTGAGCCTTTTGCAATCCAATCTCATTGCTACCCCATGCAGCAGAACTGGTTTAGTTCTATCACATCTAGTTAACTCTATGGTGTGCTTGACTGGGTGGGGGAAAAGAGAAAGATGAAAAATCGGCCTCTCAATATAATCTAAGTTAGTATATAGGTCCGATTTATTTATTTATTTATTCATTCATTCATTCACTCGTGCATGAACATTGCTCATAGATTCAACTTTTTTTTTTGTTGAGTTTAAATGAAATAATCTTTACATAAAGTTTAAAAAATAAACTGTCACATGTTTGATTTTTTTGGCCTTTATGATGTATTGTGAAATATTGTCTAGCGACTAATGGCTAAAACATATTTGAAAGTAAAATGCCTCTCAAAATAGCCATTTGTCACACAAGCTATAAAACAGCTGACATCTCAGTTTTCAAAGCAATAACTTTTGTTTTAAGCAATAATTAAAACTATTTTAACATTGAGGCAACTCGTGTATGCTTGTTGCTGCTTTCTATCTTGTTTGTTACCCAGTCTGCTTTTCCTATAGTTTAGAGTTATTTTACAGGAAGCAAAACATAAAACCAAAAATAAAAACCAAAAAACAAAAACAAATACAAAAACAAGCAGCTGATTTCCTCCAGCACAATACCGTAAGGTGAAAAGTAATTGAAAACTAGCCAAGAAAGAGATAGAAGGAAACTCCCTCAAAAGCTTTTCTCATAATTAAAATGTTTACAGATGGGAGAAATGCACAAACTGAGCCACATTCAGTTTTATTTTCAGGCTTTCAATGTACCTGCAGGGACAAATTAAGGGTCTGATCCTGCAAGGTCTCTTCATGTGGAACTTACCTTTAAATCAGTGGCTGTCTGTGTATGGAAGGATCTCAGGATCCTGCAAAAAGGTCTGCTAAAGCTACTAAACAAACGTAACTAGTTTGGGCCGTATCATGCAACTAAGTAAGCACAAGAAAAATTTCTGAAGCTTGCGTTTGCAAGACTGGATACTTAGTACTGTGTAAGCCAGAAGTTCAGTCATCTTTTACAATAATTGAAAATATTTTTAAAAAATACCTATTCTATGGGGGGAGGAGAGCTTTATTTATGTTACAGTAAGATCACTCCACAGAGAGACCCACTGAAGCCTGAAGAAGTACTAGTGGAGTAAGATGCCATTCAACATGAGTGAAGCCATCAAAAACTGGAGATTTAATCTGTTGTCTAAGAGGTGATGGGACAAAGAGCTAATATATTCATTTGTGATTGACTGATGGATTGTCTCCTGCCAGAGGAGGCCTAGAAGTAGGTAAGGATCATTAGACATGTGGCCTTTATAGGGAACGTTGTGGGAACTCAGAAGGGTCAGATATGATTCTCCTGTGGAGAGAAACCTACAGAGAGCAGGTCAGGCTCCTGGAGAAAGAGGAAAGCCCCGAGAGTAGGAGGATCCACAGGAAAGAGATTAGGCTCCTGTGAGGTGGCCTTGTGGTAGGGGCTGGTAGTGGAGCCTCGGAGGAGAGGAAGAGCAGTTCAGCAGAGACAGGAGAATATGGCCAAGAAAGCCAAAAGACTTGAGACCGAAAAGGGAGGGAGTTATATTAAGCACAGGTTGTGGGGAAGCAGAACAAGGGGTGGGGGGCTAGAGATAGGAAGTGGGTCTGAGAAACAGCATGCCTAAAGAAACAGTCCTGACTACTTAATATAGGATCCCTGATCTGGACCTCAGTGGGGAGTGTGAACCTAGGTTCTCCTACTAGTCCCCCCAGAAGGGATATGCAAGACCAATAGAAGGGATATGCAGCTTGGGGTAGGGCTGAAGACTGACCCAAAGGATGGACTGAGATATAGCTCAGGAGTGGGTGGGACAGAACTGAAGGTTCTTTTAGGTGACATGGCTGGAAGGCTGAGCCTGGGAAGACCCAGTGAGTAATGGCTTGCACAAAGGCGCTAGAGATTAAGACTTTGTCTACACTTCCATGTTTAATGACCTGCATGCTAACTATTGCAAGGACAGCTTGCCTAAGGAAGCCACAACAGAGAAGCTGTGAATACCACACTGCATACTCCATATTGACTTTGGGCAATGGATTAAATAAGATTTTGTGCATTTTCAGTACAATATACAGTGATCATGAGAAAGTTACTTCATTTAACTAGCACATAATCTCAATTTTTTTGTCCCAAAAGCAGTCAAAACACCCCTAAACACAATTTGCTTCTTTTCTTATGCTGGTGTAAGTCAGGAATAAATATACTGAAAAAATAAAGTTATATTTTCTAGAACTAAGGTGAGATCAGAATCAGTCCCCATATCCACCATTGTCATTTTGTGGTGCTCTACATTACAGTGGGAGCAGTTTGCTTCCCTAGTGACTTAGAAAAGTCTTCTTAGAGCATGGCATTTTGAATGTCTTTAGGATCTTGATACCATGCCACTTGTTTTCCAACACATTGTATACTGTTATCACTTTTAGTAATTAGTGGTTGCAGATATAGCAACTGGCACATGAAACTGCAGGGATTTGACATGATCTAGATCAGGCATTAACTACCACTGCGCATTCATATTTGCTATTAAGCCAAAGGCTTATTAAGACCTAAGTGGAGTACTTTTGTGACAGGTCTCACCAGGATAAGTAGTTTGTACTGGCTTTTAACTTTAACTTATTCAAAAGAGAGAAGAAATCTTGGATTGTTACTATTAGTACTTCTACATTTTCATACAGAGATAGAGTCCAACACAGGCTGTAAATATAACCCGGTCTGTACAACTGTGATATTTAAGGAGCTTCAGGGGGTAGCCAAGTTAGTCTATTACAGAAAAAAACCAACAAATGGTCTGGTAGCACTTTATAGACTAATGAAACATGTAGATGGTATCATGAGTAATTTGATCTATGCCATCAAATGCCAGCAGTGCCCCACTGCTATATATATTGGACAAACTGGATGGTCTCTGCAGGAAAGAATCAATGGACACAAATCGGATATACGTAAAGGGAATATACAGAAACCTGTTGGTGAGCATTTCAGCTTGTCTAACCACAGTCTGACAGACCTGCAAGTAGCTGTCTTGTCACAAACCAGCTCTACAAGCCAAATACACAGAGAAGCCCTGGAATCCCAGTTCATCCACAAATTCAATTCACATGCTAATGGACTCAGTCGTGATATGGGCTGGTGGGGACTCTACCTACTTAATAACCACTGAAGGTGCTAACAGCTCCCTGAGTGGTATCCTTCCTGTTTTAGGAATCTATCTATTGACTTTGATTTTTATCTGCTTAGGTTTAAGTACCCATTCTCTAGATAGAGCATCATTAAGTGTCTCCCACCCCCCTTTCTCTCCCCTCTCCCCTTCCCCTCTCCTATTTATTTCAAGTTTTCATATCCTCAACTCATAACTCCGGTCATCTGAAGAAGTGGGTTGTGCCCACGAAAGCTCATGATACCTTCTACATGTTTTGTTAGTCTATAAAGTGCTACCAGACCATTTGTTGTGATATTTAAAGTAGTTTAAAAAAAAACATGGTCTGTTCCACAGCGGCAGTACATGAAGATGTTCATTTAAACTCTATTTTATTAGATACAGGTAAGGTACAGTCTCAGAATACCTCAGAACATGGGGTGCCCCACTGGCCTTCTTGAATGGTCTGAACTGGAACCGTGGCATGGCTCTATGGGAGGGCAGCCTACAATGCTTGCTGCTGCCCTTCGAAGCACTGCACTGGCTGACAACTGGTGGGTGCTGCATTGCCGCTCCCAGACATCTGTAACAAGAAGACTCTTAAAGTTTTGTCTGATGCCCATCCAGTTTTCACTGAAATTCAAATATTTTTTTCTTTCCAGTCTCCCCTGTCTTCTGTTATGATTCCAGCCACATAGGGAAATGAGGATTTCTGTGGAACCTGATGCTACTTTTTGAATCACAGGGCACCCTCTCAGCCATGGGCTGGTATTAACAGTGGATTTACTTGAGATCATCTAGTCCAGATTAACTGTGTGGGATGTCACTGTTCTGCTACCACAACAGCAGACTACCTGCCACAAGTGAAGCCTCAGACACATATATTAATTATTCTGCTTCCCAGCTTTAATCTGAATGGTGAAATATCCATCTAGCAGATGGCAATCTGTTAAGATTCACTCAGCAGTTCTTCTGCTTATCACTTAGTTTGTCTGTTGCTACTGCTGCACAAACAGGAAGGAGAACAGGAAGGGTGGTGTTCTTAAGAGACCTCCCAGGGCATTCCAATAG
This sequence comes from Pelochelys cantorii, assembly GCA_032595735.1. Lineage (NCBI taxonomy): Eukaryota > Metazoa > Chordata > Testudines > Trionychidae > Pelochelys > Pelochelys cantorii. The sequence goes on from CM064335.1 coordinate 28,031,651, forward strand.
TAAGTGTACCAATGTTATTAGATTAAAAAAAAAAATCACTCAAAGGCTATAACCTCCTGAATTGCTTGGCATTTAAATACCCATTTTCCTCATACACTCATAGACTTTAAGGTCAGAAGGGACCATTATGATCATCTAGTCTGACCCCCTGCACAATGCAGGCCACAGAATCTCACCCACCCACTCCTAGAATAATCCTCTCGTGTATATCTCAGATATTGAAGCCTTCAAATAGTTTGAAGACCCCAAGATGCAGAGAATCCTCCAGCTGTGATCTGTACCCCATGCTACAGAGGAAGGCGAAAAACCTCCAGGGCCTCTGCCAATCTACCCTGGAGGAAAATTCCTTCCCGACCCCAAATATGGCGATCAGCTAAACCCTGAGCATGTGGGCAAGACTCACCAGCTAGACACCCAGAAAGTTCTCTATAGTAACTCCTATCATCCCTCCATTGACCTATATACCACTGATAATGAATGGTCAATTAGTTACCAAGATCATGTTATCTCATCAAACCATCCCCTTCATAAACCCATCTAGTTTAATCTTGAAGCCAGATAGATCTTTTGCCCCCACTACTTCCCTTGGAAGGCCGTTCCAGAACCTCACTCCTCTAATGGTTAGAAACCTTCGTCTAATCTCAAGTCTAAACTTCCTACTAGCCAACTTATATCCATTTGTTCTTGTGTCCACATTGGTATTAAGCTTAAATAATTCCTCTCCCTCCCTGGTATTTATCCCTCTAATATATTTAAAGAGTGCAATCATGTCCCCCCTCAGCCTTCTTTTGGTTAAGGTAAACAAGCCAAGCTCCCTGAGTCTTCTTTCATAAGACAGATTTTCCATTCCTTGGATCATCCTAGTGGCCCTTCTTTGTACCTGTTCTAGTTTGAATTCATCCTTCTTAAACATGGGAGATCAGAACTGCACACAGTATTCCAAATGGGGTCTCACCAATGCCTTGTATAATGGCACTAACACCTCCTTATCCCTACTGGAAATACCTCACCTAATACATCCCAAGACCGTATTAGCCTTTTTCACGGCCATGTCACAATGGCGGCTCATAGTCATCCTATAATCAACCAGGACTCCGAGGTCCCTCTCCTCCTCTGTTACTTCCAACTGATGTGTCCCCAACTTATAACTAAAATTCTTGTTATTAATCCCTAAATGCATAACCTTACACTTCTCACTATTAAATTTCATCCTGTTGCTATCACTCCAATTTACAAGGTCATCCAGATCTTCCTGTATGATATCCCAATCCTTTTCTGAATTGGCAATACCTCCCAACTTTGTGTCATCTGCAAATTTTATCAGAACACTTCCACTTTTGGTGCCAAGGTCAGCAATAAAAAGATTTAAAAAAATTGGCCCCAAAACTGATCCCTGAGAAACTCCGCTAGTAACCTTCCTCCAACCTGACAGTTCACCTTTCAATATGACCCGCTGTAGTCTCCCCTTTAACCAGTTGCTTATCCACCTCTCAACTTTCATATTAATCCCTATTTTTTCCAATTTAACCAATAATTCCCCATGTGGTACTGTATCAAATGCCTTACTAAAGTCGAGGTAGATTAGATCCACTGCATTTCCTTTATCTAAAAAATCTGTTACTTTCTCAAAAAAGGAGATCAGGTTGATTTGGCACGATCTACCTTTTGTAAAACCATGTTGTAATTTGTCCCAATTGCCATTAGCCTCAATGTCTCTAACTACTTTCTCCTTCAAAATTTTTTCCAAGATCTTGCATACTACAGATGTCAAACTAACAGGCCTATTGTTACCTGGGTCGCTTTTTTTTCCTTTCTTAAAAATAGGAACTATATTAGCAATTCTCCAGTCAAATGGCACAACCCCTGAGTTTAGAGATTTATTAAAAATTTTTGCTAATGGACTTGCAATTTCATGTGCCAGTTCCTTTAATATTCTTGGATGAAGATTATCTGGGCCCCCCGATTTACTCCCATTAAGCTGTTCAAGTTTGGCTTTTACCTCGGATATGGTAATATCTACCTCCATATCCTTAGTCCCATTTGTTATGTTACCATTATCCCTAAGCTCTTCATTAGCCTCATTAAAGACTGAAGCAAAGTATTTGTTTAGATATTGGGCCATTCCTAAATTATCCTTAACCTCCACTCCATCCTTAGTAATTAGCGGTCCTACTTCTTTTTTTGTTTTTTTCCTATTTATATGGCTATAAAACCTTTTACTATTGGTTTTAATTCCCTTTGCAAGGTCCAACTCTACCTGACTTTTCGCCTCTCTCACTTTGTCCCTACATGCTCTAACCTCAATAAGGTAGCTTTCTTTACTGATCCCTCCCATCTTCCACTCCTTATATGCTTTCTGCTTTTTCTTAATCACCTCTTTGAGATGCTTGCTCATCCAGCTTGGTCTAACACACCTGCCTATAATTTTTTTCCCTTTTCTTGGGATACAGGCTTCTGACAGCTTCTGCAACTTTAACTTAAAATAATCCCAGGCCTCCTCCACCTCAAAATCCATAATTTCTTTAGTCCAATCAACTTCCCTAACTAATTTCCTTAATTTATTAAAGTTAGCCCTTTTGAAATCAAAAACCCTAGTCTCAGATTTATTTTTGTTTATCCTTCCATTTAATTTGAACTATATTAGCTCATGATCACTCGAGCCAAGATTGTCCCCTACAACCATTTTATCTATGAGGTCCTCGCTACTCACCAAAACCAAATCTAAAATAGCATTCCCCCTTGTTGGTTCAGCAACTGCTTGATGAAGGAATTCATCAGCTATCACATCTAGGAAAATCTGAGCCCTATTATTATTACTAGCACTTGTTCTCCAATCTATATCTGGAAAGTTGAAATCTCCCATGATTACGCAGTTTCCATGAGTATTTACTTCATTAAAAACTTTAAAGAGCTCTCTATCCATATCCAGATTGGATCCTGGTGGTCTATAACACACCCCAAGCACTATCCCAGGGGAGGATCTGATAGTTTTCTTCCCCAATGTGATTCTTGCCCAAACAGACTCTGTCTTCTCCATTCCATCACTTTTTATTTCTTTACAATCTACCTCATCTTTGATATACAATGCAACTCCACCACCTTTACCCTTATTTCTGTCTTTCCTAAACAGCACATACCCTTCAATACCTGTACTCCAATCATGCCTAGTATTCCACCATGTTTCTGTTATTCCTATAATATCTGGTTTCACTTCCTGGACCAATAGCTCTAGTTCCTCCATTTTGTTACCTAGGCTCCTCGCATTGGTGTACAAACATCTTAATTTTTGCTGTTTGGCCTCACTCACATTCTTTACCCAATTTGGCATGGACGTTTTACCTCCAATATGACCTATTAGACTAGTATCCACCCTACCCTTCCTCATGTACATTCTCCTGCCCCCAGCTATATCCTTTCTTACTTCGTTTTCCTCCCTCTCAGTGTTAAAATCTGGCGTAGAGATTACCTGGACATCTCCCAACCATCTCCCCCAAATTCCTAGTTTAAAGCTCTCTTAATCAGTTGAGCCAGCCTCCATCCTAGAAGTCTATTTCCCTCCCTACTTAGGTGAAGTCCATCCCGAGAGAACAGTCCTCTGTCCATAAATGCCTCCCAGTGACCATACATCCCAAAGCCCTCCTTATAGCACCACTGCCTAAGCCATCTATTGATCATCATAATCCTGTCACATCTTAGTTGCCCTTCTCTAGGAACAGGCAGAATGCCACTAAAGATCACCTGAGCCTCAATTTCCTTGAGCGTCCTCCCCAGCCTAGCATAGTCTCCCTTAATTCGTTCCAGTGAGAATCTAGCCGTATCATTTGTTCCTACATGAAGGATGATCAGTGGATTCCTTCCTGCTCTCTTCATAATCCTCTTCAATCTCAGTTCCACATCCCGTATCTTAGCACCTGGCAGACAGCACACCCTTCTATTCTCTGGATCAGCTCTGGTTACAGGCCTATCTATTCTTCTCAATAAGGAGTCCCCAATCACGTAGACCTGCCTTTTCCTAGTGACAGTGCAATTCTCTCATCTCTCTCTTGCTTCCTCTGGCTGCAAGTCCTTGCCATTCCTGTTTTCCCTTGTAATCCTCTTTAACCCATCCTGTATCCTCCTGATGCTCATTATTGGTATTGTCTCCATTAACTCTTCCCCTTTATCTATGGGACTAGCCACTCTTCTCTTCTTCCTTACCCTTCCATCTTCATTATCTACCTGCTGTACCCCTTCTTCATTCTCCAACTCCACATACCTGTTCTTGAGCTCTATTTTTCCTTCACTGACCCATCTTTTCCTCTGCCTGGTTCTCTTAGTCACGTGCTTCCACTGTCCATTTTCTTCGCCCAGCAGTCCCCCCTCTGAGGACCTTGATCCTGCTTCCATCTGCAAATCTAAACTTTCCCCTTCAGCCACATCATGCCTTTGCTCCATCATCTGCTCAAACCCCCTTCTAAACTCGACCAGAGTTTCCACCTGCATTTTCCTACTGCCCTACCTTTCATTCAGCCAAAATGTCTCCCATTGACATCAATGGGAGTTTTGCCTAAGTTTTGATCTTGCAAAGTGCTGAATCAGAACTTACAAGAGAGTCTTTCCCCTCCCACCCACCCCCAAGAGCAACTGAGGATGCTCAACATCTGGCCAGATCAGATCCAGAATTTGCAGAATTTGTTTAAGAGTGAGCAATGAAACTTGGTTAAATAAGAGTATTTCTCATTCGGATAGTTACAGGATACTCAGCCATCTATTCAGAGGAAGGCAATAAGAGCCACAGATAATAAGGTAATTTCCAAACTCATTACAAGATGGATAACATCTGTTTTACAATATAAGTGAGTAAGAACAGCATGGTGGGGAAAGAGAAAAAATGTTTTTGGAAGCAAGTCATTATGGACAAAGTACTATGATGGAGACATTGACAACAGCAAAGCTACATTAATTCTAGCATTTTAGAAGACCAAAAAAAATCAATTCTTACAGATTTTAATCAAACTACAAATGTGATCTTAGAACAGTGTTTCTCAACCTTTTTAAATAAAGTACCCACTTTACCAAAAAAAAGGTACCCCGAGCCTGTTCTGCTCTAACCCAATGCCCTCCCCTCCCCCAGAGCCAGGCACCGGACGTTTGATAACCCTACCTTGGCAGCTTATCTGCAGGGAGCAAGTGGCCTGCCAGCACCAGGCTTGTCACGTGGGGCTGTGCGCTCCCACCTCAGCCCAGCACCCCCCCTAGTGTGGTACCCAGGGGCAACTGCCCCCCTCTCACTATGCCACTGATGCGGGGGGGTCCTTTGGAGCAAAGCTTATTGTGCCACTTCACTGCCTTTTAGCTCCTCTCTGCAGCGCCATGGGGATGCATTGTAGTCAACAGCTAGCAGGGGTGAGCATAATGCGTGTCTCCAAGTTCAGCCACCCTGCCCGCTGGAGCACCCCAGGAGGCTGCCGGAGAGGAAACAAACTAGGAGAGGCAGCTGTGGAAGTGATTTTTTTTTCCTCACCACCCAAACTCACCTCCCAACTTGGAACTGCCCTGGGTCTCACCGGAGCCGTCACCACCGCAGCCACACGCTTTTCCTACCCACCCTGGGGTGCGTGCACAGAGCAGCTGTTAACGTCCGGGCGCGTGGCTCCTAACATTCAATTTGACAAGCATGTGCCACCGCCCCTCCCCAAGCCCTTATCATGGCAAAATCCCAGACATTTTTTGCCAAGTTTCACTTGTGTTGATGTACCCCCAGACTTCTCTCATGTACCCCAATGGTACACGTATCACTGGTTGAGAAACACTGATCTAGAATAATAATCCTCACCTGTAACTCCTTTTAGCAATGCATGACTTACATGCATCTAACAGAATATTCTTCTCTCACCAGCTGAAAGCCCAAAAGGATTTAAAGCAGCAGTTTAAAATCTGTAATTGTCAGCCAGGAAAGCTATAATACAAGGGACCACCACTTAACCACAAAAATCAGCAGAATCTCAAAGGGATGGGCCTTTCAAAGCAGAATCTTGCATTCATAATTTATTTTCCTTTTTATAGATGGGCACTATATTTGCCCTTTTCCAGTTTTCTGGAATCTCTCCTGTCTTCCATGATTTTTGAAAAGATAATGGTTGATGGCTCAGATACTTCCTCAATAAGCTCCTTGAGTATTCTACGCCCTGGTGACCTGAAGGCATCTAACTAGCCTAAGTAATTTTTAACTTGTTCTTTCCCTATTTTAATTTCTAAACCCACCCTAATTTCATTGACATTTCCTAGGTTAGGCATCCAGTTGCCACCAATCTTGTTGGTGAAAACCCAAACAAAGAAAGTCATTAAGCACCTCTTCCATTTCCACATTTTTTGTTATTGTTTTTCACTCTTCATTGAGCAATGGGCCTACCCCATCCTTGGTCTTCCTCTTGCTTCTAATATTTTTAAGATTGTTTTCTTTTTATCTTGTCTCTAGCTAGTTTGAGCTCCAGTTTTTAAGAAATTTTAATTCTTTGGCCAGATACAAACACACCTGAGCACTGTGGCATTAAGTAAAGCGCTGTTCCTGAATGTGAATATCTGAGCTGGTAGATTTGTGAGTGTTCAGTGGGTAAGTATCTGGATGTTACAGGAAACTATCTTAGGACTGGTGTGCACCTATCACTACCTATTACAGAGAGCGTGAGGTCTGCAAGGCAGTGCTTCTGGTGCCAGAAGCTGTTGGGGTCATGGAGCCTTCTCCACAGCAAGCATAAACAAGACTTCCTTGTTCTTAGGGCTGGTAGCAGTGGGTTGCCTCTCATCCTTGGCTACCCCATGGAGCATCAGAGTTTCTAACTCCCTGTGGGGACATTCTGTTCTAGAACAAACATAACTTTTTAGCCCATTATAATTACTTCTAAAGCAGAATAGCTTTTCTGCTATTGCTATGGTAGCCAGTTCCACCCTCTCCCCCACACCTGAGACAAACCATTAAATGGGGATTCAGCGTTGTCCCAGCTCTCACCTAATGAGAGCATCTCTAGCTCTATAGCTAAGACAGCCCAGAGTAATTGATGGAGACCGTATGCCAATAAGGTACTTACAACTGACACAAGGATTTAGTTCTAAGTGCAGGCCTAGGTCTCAGGCAACAAGAGAACTCTGACCGTGATGGTTAAGGCATCCCCAGCATGCCATACACATAGATAGCATCACAGATACTGGATCTGCTTCAGACACAAACAGGAAAATGTTACAGCATGGTGTGATAAATACATTTCCTTTTTGTAGTGAAGTTTTTCATTACAAGTGAAGGTTTAGTATAACAGGGACTTCAGCGCATACATAGCACTAAAAACATCAAAGAAACTACCATCATAAACCCAAGAAATACAGATTTATATAGATGAATTGGGGTTTTAGCCACACCATAATTATATTACAAGTAAGGGGGGCAGGGCTTTGCAGACTGGGAATGTGAAGCGTCAATGAAGCTAGAACTGCCCAGATCAAACAATGAACAAGAGTGCTTTGTTGAGCTACACAAAAGATGTAGAAACAGGGTAGGCTCATAAATTAAAGTAAGAAAAGAACACATTAAAAATGACTTAAACAAGTTGGATGCCTTCAACTTATCAGGGCCTCATTAAACGCATCCTAGAATATGCTAAGAACTGACTGCTGAGACCTCTGAGCCATTAGCTATTATCTTTAAAAAGTCATGGATGACAGGAGAGATTTCAGAAGATTGGAAAAGGGCAAATATAGTACCCATCTATAAAAAAGGGAAATAAAGACAACCCAGGAAATTACAGACCAGTCAGCTTCTGTGCCAGCAAAGATAATGGAGCAAATATTTAAGGAATCCATTTTCAAACTTCTAGAAAAAAGTGCTAAGTAACACTAGAACAAATCATGTCAAACCAACCTGCTAGCTTTCTGTGATAGGATAGCAAACCCTGTGGATAAAGGGGGAAGTGGTAGATGTGGTATGTATAGTCTTTAGTAAGGCATTTGATACAGTCTTGCATGACCTCCTCATTAATAAAGTAGGAAAATCCTACCTAGGTGGAGCTACTATAAGGTGGATAATTGGTTGGATAGTCATTCCCAGAGAGTAGTTATTAATGGTTCACAGTCATGCTGAAGGGTATAATGAGTGGGGTTCTGAAGGAATCAGTTTTGGTACTAGTTCTGTATCTAAATCAACAATTTAGATAATGGCATAGAGAGTATGCTTATAAAGTTTGCAGACGGTATCAAGCTGGGAGGGATTGCAAGTACATTGGAGGATAGAATTATAATTCAAAGTGATCTTGACAAACTGGAGAAAGAGTCTGAGGTAAACAGGATGAAATTCAATAAAGACAAATGCAAAGTACTCCACTTAGGAAGGAACAATCAGTTTCACACAAATAAAAATGGGAAATGACTATCTAGGAATGAGTACTGGTGTCATGGTGAACCACAAGCTAAATATGAGCCAGTGTGACATTGTTGCAAAAAAAGCAAAAACATCATTATGGGCTGTATTCACATGTATTGTAATCAAGACACAAAAGGTAATTCTTCTGCTCCACTCAGTGCTGATTATGCCTCACATGGAATATTGAGTCCATTTCTGGCCACCACATTTCAGGAAAGTTGTGGATAAACTGAAAAAGGTCCAGAGAAGGGGAACAAAAATGATGAAAGGTTCAGCAAACATGATGTATGAGGGAATATTGAAAAAACTGGGTTTCTTTAATCTGGAAAAGAGAAGATGACTGAGAGGGGACATGATCAGTGTTCCCTATGATCTTCTCCATCCATGTGTCAGACCAGAGAACTTGAGTCTTAGGTCTTCACCATGGTAGCTTTTAGTCATGTTCATCTGTATAGGTTGGATTCCACATCTCTCTTTCAGTTGGGGATCTGTACTAAGGAATTAAAGCTATTACAAAAGCTGGGATTTTCAAAGGGACCTAAAGGGATCTGGGTATCTAGTTCCCACCTGGGTTTGTGCTACTTGAAATATAATGGGATAATTTTGTTTTCTTAGTGCTCATTCCATTAGAAAACACTGACATGGATTATAGTGTTTCAGAAAAGTAATTCTCTCTCTAGGAAACTGATTATGAAAACCTTAAAATGACTCCAGTTGTAACATACTGAAGTGTCCAGCCACTATAGTTTTCAGATCCATCCATAAACTTACTCTTTGTGTGTGCATACAATATACATAACTAATAGCCTGTCTTGTGCTTTACAATGACCGTGTAACATTGGTCGTAAAGAGGCAATTATGCTTGCTGAAGGATATGGAAAGAGAAAGGGTTGCTCAGTTAACAGACTGTGCTTTATCCAATTTGGGGCAGAGAAGTGTCACAGTGAAAAATGCTCTTTAAATAGTCCTGAAAATTCATATTCAAAATATATTTTTCTCTGAATTAATAGTAGGCAGCTGGGGCCTGATTGTGGCCCTTCTGAAGCCAAGGACAAGCCACTCACTGTATTCTCATCATCCCATTACTGCAGCGGGGTGGCAGTTCACTTAATTGATTTTCACAGGACAAGAGAGGTCTATTTCATGTAGCATTAAAAATAAAGAAGAAAGGAGAACATATTGATGAGGGGAAGCAAAGATGCACACCACAACTAGCAGCCATCAGATCTAAACGGATTACACATACAAGGTCTCTCAGATGCTCAATCATGCTTACACGCTCTCTCTGACTGGCAGCCTAGTCACTGAGGGTATGTCTACACTACAGAGTTTTTCGGAAAAATGGCCGTTTTTCCAAAAAAAATTTCACTTACATCCACACGGCAATCAAGTTCTTTTGAAAAAAAATTGAAAGAACAAAGGGGTTTTTCCGACACTGGTAAACCTCTTTCTATGAGGAAGAAGCCTTTTTCCAAAAGAGCTCTTTCAGAAAAAGACGTGTACAGGCAGGGAAGAGGACAGTCTTTCGCAAGAAGAGGAAAGAGGAAAAAGCACAGGTGCCCTGGTGGCCCCTCCGCCCATAGTAATCACAGCTTACATGCGAGATAGTGTCCAAACTGAATGGACGCTATCTGTCGAAAAAGCAGATAGCTTTTTCATTGCACTTTTGCAGTGTGGACACTCTCTTTTGGAAGAAATTTTTTTGGAAGACCTCTTCCGGAAAATTTCCAAAAGAAGCCTGCAGTCTAGACATAGCCTCAGTAGGCTGCCAGGATTCTTTAAAAGCACACATGGGTCCTGCAAATACCTCTCTCTCGCAGAGGAACTGACACATGGATAACATCCAAAGCTGGAAACACAGCAGAAGATGCATTCAGATATGACTTGCTCCCGACAAACCAATGAAAATACATTCATTGTAACAACAGTCCCTGTGCACGGTGGCACAGAGGTATGCTTCATGAATTGTACAGTCCCAAGCAAGAGCAAGGCCAAAATCTCCTCACCTTCCTATCTGCCAGAAAGAGAATAATAAAGCCTTGGGGATTTCTTTTCTGTCTAGTTGCACAGCAGAAAGGAGATGAGTCTGTCTGGGATCAGTGGAAGATCACAGGGCCTCACTTAACAACTGGGCTATTATAAATGAGAAGAGAATTTGACTCTCTAATGATATGAGCTGTACTGGTTTTTTCTGCAGCTACAGCCACATCGTTCATGTAGCATTTGGACAGTGAACAATGAAGGCAGGAGATGGTCACCCTTATTTTATCCTCATGGTTAATTGGAGATTCCCTGTCCCTTTCTTTGCACAGCATCCTAATGGAATGATGCAAGGACGTGCATGCATATACACATCTGCCTTATTCACCATCTAAGGGCATGTCTAAACTACATCCCTCTTTCGAAAGAGGGATGTAAATTAGACGATCAAAACTGCAAATGAAGCTGGGATTTGCATTTCCCACGCTTCATTTGCATAATGGTGGCCATGTGTTCTTTCGAAAATGGGTATTTCAAAAGTGAAACCACCATCTAGACATGGTTCTTTTGAAAAAAACCCACTTTTTCAAAAAATTAGGTTTACAGGATCTTTTGAAAAAGGGTTTTTTTTTCGAAAGAACCAAGTCTAGATATCAGTTTCACTTTCGAAATACTACATGGCTTCCATTATGCAAATGAAGCATGGGAAATTCAAATCCCAGCTTCATTTGCAATTTTGATCTGCCTAATTTACATCCCTCTTTCGAAAGAGGGATGTAGTTTAGACATGCCCTTATTTATGCACTTAATGAGGTAAGGGCTCCATAGAATCCACGGTAGTGGTTGGGACAGTTCTTCCCATGAAGGATTTTGAGATGTATTTGAGATCTCACATGCCACCCATTACATACACACTAGAACAGAAACAGCAAAATTTGCCACTTGGACAGAGATGGGGGATTTGTACACAGAAACTATAACTGAAGAACAACAACGTATAAGTAGTCCATTGCTGAGGACTATGGTCCAACTTACAAATGTGGCAAACTGCATTGACACCAATGTCTAGGGCCTCACCTTAAGCTTAGGCCTGCCAGGAAACCTGACAGGTGTACAAACAAAGTTGGGTATCAGAAATTAGGGAGGGGAGTCCCTGAACTTGAAGCTCAAGTAAAATGAGGAGTAGTTATCCAAATTAAGTTCATCAGCTGCTACAGGTACTGGAATCAATGGCTATTTCACAACTTGAGGTGTATTGTTATTAAATACCATATTAAATACCAAAGCCATACTAGCATTAGTTTTTGAGAGAGCCACTCTTGCTTTACCCATTTAGAGACCAGGGCTATGTCTATACTGCAGGCTTCTTGCGCAAGAACATCTTGCACAAGGGTTCTTGTACAAGAACTCTTGCGCAAGAACACGTCCACACTGCCATGTGCAAGATATGCTTTTGTGCAAGAGCATCCATGACAGTGTGGACGCTCTCTTGTGCAAGAAAGCTCTGATGGCCATTTTAGCCATAGGGCTTTCTTGCGCAAAAAACCCCTGCTGCACATCCACACTGCGCTCTTGCGCAACAACTCTTGCACAAGAGAGCTTACACCTGTTAGAAAAGAGCGTAGCTCTTGCACAAGAAGCCCTCTCCTACCATGCTTTACTGTAAATCTTCTTGCGCAAAAGTGGGTGGACAGTGTGGATGCTCTGCACAAGAATGGACATTCTTGCGCAATAACCCGCCAGTGTAGACATAGCCCAGGAGTTTAGCAAACAGAATTAACCTAGTGGAGAGTCTCAGTTTCATTTGAGCTCTTCATGGCTATATAAGGGACACAATGCAAAGAAACTCCAAAGAGAAAATAAAATAACTGAGGGAAAGAAACCTGGTTTGGCATTTATCAAGAATGCACATGGAAGTAAGAATTAGCAGAAAGAAGAGGCATAGTTCAAAACTGGTTTATTTAAAAGGGACACATATAAACAGATCTGTGAACATACACAGCTCTTTTCAGTGGAATGGAATGTGATGTACTAGGCCAAGGAATTAATCATCAGTGTAAACATTAAAAAAAACTTCTCCGTTGATGACATATTGACTTCAATTTGCTCTGAGCAAATGAATTCTCACAATGCATTCGATTTTTATCAGATTATGGTGTTGAATATGCATGTACTCAACAGCAGAACTGGAAATTTAAAGTTCATTAGCTGACTACATCTGATTTTTTGGAGGTCTGTGTTCCATAGAACCCACTAAGCGGAGACATTTTATTCTATTTGTGTGGAAAAAAAATTTCCACACAAGAACATTATTTCTCTTGCCTAGGAATAGCCTACAAAGATCTCTGAAATAGGTTTTATTTTTTTACCAATTGAATTTCCCAACATTACGCTCTTTAGTTTTCTTCCACAGATATGATCTTGGAAATTCTGCTGTTATCCTACTTAGCACCAGTGTTCAGGGTGCACATTTCATGTGACTGCAATTAATCTTATTTATAAAACTTTTAAGACCAAATTCTTCTCACTCATACATCCTGCACAAGCCCATTTTGCCCTGAGAGCATGTGGCACTCCTGTTTCACTCCTACCTCACTGAACACATTGGAAACTGTACACATGCAACCCAGCCATGGGGGGGAGGGGTGGGATTGTTATTTATGTTAACAAAAGAAAACTCAGCCCAACTAACCTTCCAGGCGTTTTGTCTTCTACTTGCACCTCTGTCTCTGTTCCTTCTTGTATCAGAGGCCCGTCCATAGATTTCTACTACCATGTTAGAACTAATAGAACCTACCTGCCCTTCTTGCCAGGTTGAGTTGACAGAATAGCTCTAAATCTAAGTGGGATCCCAGATCCGATGCCCTGTCACAGGCCTTTGCTTGAAATATACATAGTTCTAATGAAATTTAATAAGCAGGGCTTGACAAACTATAGAATCTACTCGCCCGGGGCGAGTAGATTTCAGCCGCGCGCCCCGTTTACTGGCGGCGCGCACATGCACATTGCGGCTCTTGCGCATGCGCAGTGCGGGGTTGGCAAGCAGCTTTCGCCACCATTTGTCAAGCCCTGTTAATAAGTGTCTATAAAAATCATCCTGAATATTCTTCGGCATGCTCAGACCTCAGTACCATGTAAGCACAAGAGAGGCAAAGTAGCCTTAAAATGGCCAGAGATAGTCAGTGGAGCATTCTCTTACCCAGAAATTTTCTGCCAGTGGAGCGGTAGGAAGGGGGACATGTTGGAGTTATTCTGGGGGAGGAACAGACAGAGCAGAGCTCCACTATACCTGATGCACCATAGACATCAGACGGTGTGTGGCATGTCACCGAACTTCTGCAGTAGCCAAGCTGCCATTCTCTGCACCCACTTCTCCCTCACATTTCAGCTGCCCTTGGATGTAATAGAAAAAAAAATCAGAGCCATATAATTTAAGAGTACATTTCTATTACGGTGTTTTGGATAAACATACAGAATTTTATAGCTGGGACATAATTCCCTCACGTGATTCAGTAGGATTTGTAGAAATAGTGTCACGTTCAATTACATTCTATAGGATTTTTTGTAGATGTCAACTGGTTTAAGATACTTCTGGTTAAAACCGTGGAATAAAAGGATGAAATGATTACTTAAAAGCAGTCAACCTGGGCCTAGCTCTGCTCCCATTAGCTTCAACAATGGAGGATTCTGAAAAGTCCCACTTATTTTTAATCTCCTTGGTATACCATTCCATCTACTGTGCAATGCAACTCCCAAGTGAGCAGAACAAGGGAATTGAAAAATAGCACATACCAAATAAGTATTTCTTAAAATTGAAAGATTCAGATCACAATGTTTTATGCAGAAAATATCTGGCTAATACTGAAAATAAAAGATGAATATAAGCACATATTTTTGAAAGTACAGTGTTAGGTATATAGCATGGCTCCTGCTTGATTAGCTAATTAAACTCTCTGCCAAACAGTCTAACAACAGAAATGCAGTCAAATGAGTGCTTCAATCAGCTAGTTTCCTATATTTTATTAAAGGCAAACAGGAAACAAAAAATCTAACAACATTGCCATGAAATAGGAGAGCAAAAAGAGCAAAATAATACATTGAGGTTGTCTGTGTAGCTTGCATTTTGATACAAAAAATAAAAGGATGGGATGTGCATTTTCTTTATATCTCCAGAGAGCAGCTGGCATTCTAGCACTTCATGTTGCTATATTGTCTGATGTGAAATGACATGAAACCAATTTATGTCACCTAAATGACTGTCCATTGACAGTATAAATTAGCTGGCACGTATTTACAGCTGGGAACAAGTACCTTCAGTTTAAATAGCAGATTTTTCCTAAAAAAGCAGCAGCATTTTATAGGGTCCATGTGATTTGTGGACTTCTGGGTAGATGAATTTACCAGTTTTATAACAAAGATCTTCCTTAGAAGATATTAAATAAACTAAATGAGGAATTAAACTGATATTTTCAGAGCAGTGGGGGGTATGGACAGAGCTCCCATTATTTTTCACTGTCATGGAAGATACGTCTAAATCCTTTAGACTGCTTTGAAAATCTCAACCTTAGTGTTTAAAACCCCCCCAGTGATGTGAAAAAAACTGTCATTTTAACAATCATCTTAATGTGAATGTATATTATTATTAGTGTTATCCATATTATATCTTTGTTTTAGTTACGGAGCTAGAGCAACAGCACCATGGAACCTACCAAGAGACAGCACACATGTGCTTCTTGGTTCAGCTAATGGCAGTACATTTTTCCTTGTAGGCGATGCCTCAGCCTTTGGCAGGGTCATGCAGCCAGCAAATATGCACTTGATTGAAATGACAGGATAACTAAAGGTACCACCACCACCTTTACATGCTGCTTCTGGAGGTTTGTGAAAGAACATGTAACTGAAAGGACTTTGTGAATTTCTACAAGGAGAATGAATCCAAAGTCTAGTTCTTGAGAATTCTGTGGTGACGAGTCTGTAATGTGAAAGTTCTTCTCTGTGTGTAAGAAACAGTGCAGAGAGGGAAGAAAGAACCCATCCACCTACATTGTAATCTATGGTGCTAATTAACAGATTCACAATGGACCACAGTGATTTAGCCACCTCTGTTGCTCATACATTACATTCCCCTGCCCAGATCAGTGTTGGATGCATACTAGCAACAGGCCAGTGTATCTGGGAAGCTAAAACTAAAGGATTCATTTACCTGGGCAGGCAAGCCAACATCTTGTATTAGTATTAATGCAACTACTCCCTTCAAAATGACTCTGTTCACATAAAAGTCAAGATGCTGAAGAAAATTCATCAAGGATCCAAAAGACACAAAGATAAAAAAAATTGTGAATTGCCTATACACCAGTGCTAGGAGACTGAGTAACCAAGAGGAATTAGAATTGCTCATTTATAAGCATACATTTGATCTAGTTGGTATTACTGAAACCTGGTGGGATGATTTGCCCAATTAGAATGTTGAAATCAATGGTTATAACCAATGTTCTTGCTTAAGCAGCTATTTAGGAGAGATTCAGATGCTGCCCAGCTGACTAGCATGGCACCCACAGCTAGATTTTGTGTTTCTCCTGGTGGTGCACATTCACACATGCCTCAGTGCATATTCCAAACATGGATGGAAAAAATCCGCACAGATGGAAATGATTAGCAAGAACATTGGGAAAGTGGCATAGGTAATACTGTACCATTATTGGCAATTTCCGAGTCACTGATAACATGGAAGAAAATGGTTTCCAGTGCTTAGGGCAGTAGTCTCCAACCTTTTTAAGCATAAAATCACTTTTTGAATTTAAGTGCAATCCAGGATCCACCTCAAACCGCAACAGCCTTGCCCTGCCTCCTTCCCGCCCCTTCTCTGAGGCCCTGCCCCTGCTCACTCCATCCTCCCTCCCCCATCCTCACTCACTTTTATCAGGCTCGGGGCAGAGGGCTAGGGTGCAGGGGAGGGGGCTGCAGACTCTGATCTTGGGCTAAAGGATTTGGCGTGTGGGAGGGGTTCTGAGCTGAGCCTGGGGCAGGGAGTTGAGGTGCAGGAGGGGTTGATGGTGCTGGCTCTGGAAGGGAGCTTGGGTGCAGGGGGACTCAGGACTAGGGCAGGGGCATGGGGTGCATCAGGGGTTCAGGACTGGGGCCTGGGTTTGGAATGCCAGCTCCAGCTGGCACCGCTTACCACAGGTGGCTTCTTGGTGGTGGTGCAGGGGACTAAGGCAGGCTTAACCCTACTCTGGCCCTGCACCACTCCCAAAAAGCCAGCAAACTCTCTCCATCCCTGCCCCCATCTGCTCTGTGGAGATGGGGTACAAGGTATGGGGAGGGGCACTCTGCCTTGAAGGTGTCCCTACCCCAGGAGCCTCCTGCTTGCTATGCAGTGCATGGGAAGAAGAGGGTGGGGGGGATGCTGATGTCAGAGGACAGGAGCAACACGGCAGTGCTGAGAGGGGCAGATGAAGTGTCAGCACTTGATAGCCTCCTGGCCAAACCTGTCAGGATCACCTGTCAAAAGCTCTAAGATTGACCAGTAAATCCCAATCTATTGGTTGGTGACCACTGGTTTAGGGTCTTAACACAAAGCACTAGATGAGTTATTAGTTTGTGTCTGCTTCAGACCACCAAATCATACGAAGGAACACACACACAATTAAGGGGAGATTTTCATGTGAGTGACACATGCTGCTAGTCTCAGGCTGCCAGTCATAAAAAAAATCTTTGGAATTTATAAACATTAAAATTGACAATTTCCGAACTCAAAAAACTGTTACAGACAACATGGGGAATTTGTTTTTGTTAGACTTGGCCCTAACAGATAAAGAGGAACTAAAAATTAATGGCAGCTTAGATACAGGTGATCATTACCCGATAACATTTATAATGTGCAAGCAAAATAAAATCCTGACGTGTGTGCGCATGCACACACACTGTGCTTTAATAGGGTCCAGTTTCACAAAGCTGAAAACATTTGTGAGCCAAATCAGCCAGGAGGAAGAATTTAAACAGGAAAAAAAGTGAATACTAACTGGGAATCATTTAAGAACAATTTATTAGATTCCTTCCCACCCCCAAAAACACACACAATGCCACAATAGAGGAAGAAGGCTTTACTAGTTAAAATCCCAACTTGATTTAGAGGGGAAGTGAGGGCAGCTTTAAATTAACATAAAAATAATATATAACAAATAGAAGAAAGGGGATGTTGACAGTAATCATTATAAATGGGAAGTCAGGAATTGCAGAAAACAGGATAAAGGAAACAAAAAGATATCTATAGCCAGAGTTAAGGATAATAAAGAAGAGTGAGGTTTTTATTAGAAATGGCTGATGGGGGTTGGGCTCCAAATGGGGGCTTGTTAGCCAGGCTTCATTTTTAAATAAAAAGTAAAATATTGTGTCCAATACAAAAGATTTCAACATGGTCTTTAGTTATGGCAGGAATGGGGAACCACTGACCCACAGAAAAATTAGGGGACCACACAAGAGAGAAGCAAAAAAAAAAAAAAAAAAAAAAAAACACCCTCTAAACCTCCCCAACCCTCACTGATGTGGCCCCCAACTGAAACAGCTGACTCCCCTGGTGCTTCAGCCTCATAATGGGGAGAGGGGCAGGAAGGACTGAGGTTCAAAGCCTCAGGACAAATTTACTCTTCTGGGGTTCCAGGGCTAGTGGATTTTGCGGGCCCCGCCCCCAGGCTCTGGGGTGATGCTAAAAATGAGGGATTAAGTGTATGGAACAGGGCTGCCAGTGAGTGGGATAGGGATGGGGGTGCAGGATGTGGGCAGGAGGTGGTGTTCAGCAGGGGTGAGGTAGGGTACAGGAACAGATTGGGGGTAGGATGTCTGGCCAAGAAGGAGGCTGCAGGAGCAGGCTAGGAATAGGATGTCTGGCCAGGAGAGAGGGCAGAAGTAAGGGAGGGTGCAGGAGCAGGCTGGGGGCAGGACCAGGGGGAGGAGGCAGGGTCTTGGCAGGAAAGCTAAGTGAGCGGGGTGGGGGTGCAGGCTCTGGGCATAAAGGGGTATGGGAGAGGCCTCCCACTGCTCTCATTCACTGGATTCTGGCCAATGGGAGCAAAGGGGAAGCCTCCAACAAGTGCATTCCTGTGAGGCATTTCTCCTAGCTGGCGGGGGGGGGGAGGAAAACTGGCAGCACACAGACATTTTTGGCTCCACTTGTTCCCTACATGCTGGATCTGACGGGGAGGCTTGGGGTTTTCTCCCCTTCCCTCCCCCCACTCATCCCACCCAAGAAGCCAGTGCTGGCATTCCAATCTTGCAGAGGGACACGAGGCTGAAGTACCAGTGCTGGATCCCTGCCGTGGGAAGACCTGGGCGGGGGCTGAGCTGAAGCTCCAAAAGAGCCATACCTGGCTCCCTAGGGAACCATATTTGGCTTGCAAGCCATAGGTTGCCAACCTCTGAGCTAGGTAATTATAAGCTTGTCCAGCTGACATCAATCCCAAGAAGATAGAGTGGCTGATACAGGACTTGTTTAATAAAGATTTATAGATGATAATGTAATTGATGCAAATCAACATGGGCTTATGGGAAATAGATCTTGTCAAACTAAGTGGATATTTTTACTGAGGAGATTACAAGTATGGTTAATAAAGATAATAGTATTGACATAATAGACTTAAGGTGTTTGACTTGTTACTGTACAACATTTTGTTTGAAAAACCAGAAAGATATAGAAATAACATGGTACCCATTAAATGGATTAAAAACTGGCTAAAAGATGTAACCCTAAATGGGAAATCATTATCGAGTGATTATATTTCCAATAGGATCTTTGCCCTACAATAATACTTTTATCAATGACCTTGAAGAAAACAAAATCATCATTGCCAAAGTATGCAGATGACAGAAACTGGAGGAGTGGTAAATAATGAAGATCTTAGATCAATATCTTAAATGCCTGTATACAAATGCAAGGAGCATGAGAAATAAGCAGGAAGAACTTGAAGTGCTAATAAACAAACAAAACTATGACATAGTTGTTATAACAGAGACTTGGTGGGATAATAAACAATTGGAATATTGGTATAGAAGGAAAAAAACCAAATGCTCTGGTAGCACTTTATAGACTAACAAAATATGTAGATGGTATCATGCGCTTTCGTGGGCACAGCCCACTTCTTCAGATGACCGGAGTTATGAGTTTAGGATGTGCACAACCAAAATAAATAGGAGAGGGGAAGGAGAGGGAGGAGGGAAAAAAAGGGAAGGAGGTGGGAGACAGGGAGCTAGAGGGAATCAGTAAGTATCTGAAGATTGGGTAGTTAAAACGAAGCTGTACCAGTGTCCTACCATGGAACAGAGCCACTCTCAGACCAGGTCCTCCATAAGTATTTTAATATACGGTACTCGCCTTCCCTACCCCTCCACAAGGTGTTCTTTAACTTATTGATCTAGTCTATTGATTCCATGCTAATTACACTGCCGAAGTCACCCCTGACAATTACACAGTCACTATCACCTGGTGCTAAAAGTTCTCAAGTCGTCACGCCCTGGTGGCGAGGTAGGGGGACCCAGGCCCGCCCTCTCTCCCGGGCCCCGCCCAGGGCCCTAAGGCAGGGATGCCAGTCCCTGACCAACGGACGGGGTTGTGGACAAACACGCCCGCTCACGGGTTCCACAGCCCTGCCCTGGGTCACTTCCTCCCCCGCCACCTAAGACCATTCCCCACTCACCGCTGGTATGCTCCCACATCCCTCCTGTCCCTGCTCCCAGATCCAGGCTCCCTTTTAAACTCCCCCACTGGCTCGGCGGGTGACATCATCACCCGGCGCCATTTTCTTCTCCCCTATTGCACATACACCGGCGGCTTCCCCGGCTCCGGCCACGGCTTCTCCCAGAGCGCCGGTTTCGCCGCCCGCGGCTCCCCTACTGCCGCACGGCACCTGCAAACTGCCCCCTGGCCAGCCGTCCCGGAGCCCCCCTAGAGTGCGGGTTCCTTCACCCCATCACAGAAGCAGATAAGAATTAAGTCAATAGATAGTATCCTTTCTGACAATGAGCCTACCCAAAGAGCTGTTTGCACCTTCAATCGCTGTTAAAGTTGGTAGTGCCCCAACCAACTTTCATCATGATTGAGTCCATTAGCATGTGAATTGAATTTGCGGATGAACTCTAATTCCAATGCTTCTCTGTGGATCTGGCTACTAGAACTGGTTTGTGACAGGACAGCTACTTGAAGATCTTTTAAACAGTGATTTGGAAGATTGAAGTGTTCCCCAATAGGTTTGATTTGATCTATGCCATCAAATGCCACTTGGCAGTCTCTGCGGGAAAGAATCAACGGACATAAATCAGATATACGTGAAGGAAACATACAAAAACCTATTGGGGAACACTTCAATCTTCCAAATCACTGTTTAAAAGATCTTCAAGTAGCTGTCTTGTCACAAACCAGTTCTATTAGCCAGATCCACAGAGAAGCATTGGAATTAGAGTTCATCCGCAAATTCAGTTCACATGCTAATGGACTCAATTGTGATGAAAGTTCCGTTGAAGGAGCAAACAGCTCTTTGTGTAGAGGTGGATGAGGCTTTTTTTTAAACAACTAACAAAATCATCCAAAGCGCAGGATTTGATGGTGATGTGGGACTTCAACTATCCAGACATACGTTGGGAAACTAACACAGCAGGGTACAGATTATCCAATAAGTTCTTGGACTGCACTAGAGACAATTTTTTATTTCAGAAAGTTGAGAAAGCTACTGGGGGAAGCTGTTCTAGATTTGATTTTAACAAATAGGAAGGAACTGGTTGAAAAATTTGAAAGTGGAAGGCAGCTTTGGTGAAAGTGATGGAGTTCATGATACTGAGGAAAAGTAGAAGGGAGAACAGCAAAATAGAGGCAATGGATTTCAGGAAGGCAGATTTTAGTAAACTCAGAGAGCTGGTAGATAAGGTCCCATGGGAACCAAGACTAAGAGGAAAAACAACTGAAGAGAGTTGGCAGTTTTTCAAAGGGACATTATTAAGGGCCTAAAAACAAACTATTCCACTGCGTAGGAAAGATAGAAAGTATGGTAAGAGACCACCTTGGCTCAACCAGGAGATATTACATGATATAAAAATCAAAACAGGAGTCACATAAAAAGTGGGAAACTAGGTCAAATTACAAAGGAGGAATATAAACAAACAATGCAGCTATGCAGGGCAAGATTAGAAAGGCAAGGGCACAAAATGAGCTCAATTTAACTAGAGACATAAAGGGTAACAAGAAAACATTCTACAAATATATTAGGAGCAAGAGGAAGACCCAGGACAGGGTAGGCCCATTGCTCAGTGAAGAGGGAGAAACAATAACAAGAAACTTGGAAATGGCAGAGGTGCTTAATGACTTCTTTGTTTTGGTTTTCATCAAAAAGCTCAATGGTGACATGATGCCTAACATAGTGAATGCTAGTAGAAATGGGGTAGGTTTAGAAGTTAAAATTAAAAAAAAAAAGAACAAATTAAAAATTACTTAGAAAAGTTAGATGTCTTCAAGTGACCGGGAGCTGAAGAAATGCATCCTAGAATACTCAAGGAGCTGATAGTAGAAGTATCTGAGCCATTAACTATCATCTTTGAAAAGTTGTAGAAGTTGGGAAGGAGTCTAGAAGACTGGAAAAGGGTAAATATAGTGCCCATCTATAAAAAAGGGAAATAAGAACAACCCAGGAAACTACAGACCAGTCAGTTTAACTTCTGTGCCAGGGAAGATAATGGAGCAAGTAATTAAGGAATTCTTCTGCAAACATCTGAAAGACTGTAAGGTGAAAGGTAACAGCCAGCGTGGATTTGTAAAGAACAAATTATGTCAAACTAATCTGATAGCTTTCTTTGATAGGATATCAAGCCTTGTGGATGAAAGAGAAGTGGTGGACATGGTATACCTAGACTTTAGTAAAGCATTTGATACTGTCTCGCATGACCTTCTTATCAATAAACCAGGGAAATACAACCTAGATGTGGCTACTATAAGGTGGGTGCGTAACTGGCTGGACAACCATTTTCAGAGAGTAGTTATTAACTGTTCGCAATCCTCCTGGAAGGGCATAACAAGTGGGGTTCCGCAGGGGTCTGTTTTGGGTCCAGTTCTGTTCAATATCTTCATCAACGATTTACATCAGGGGTGAGCAATAATTTTTGACTGGGGCCACTTCCGTGCTTCCCCACTCACAGACCCTGTTTTGGTCTGTGAGTAGGAGAGCATGTGAAGTCTTTACCGTCATCCCCCAGAGAGAAATGCCAGCAGTTCTGAACAGCTGGTGGTTCCTCTAGTGCCCGCACCCTGGTGGTGGGAGGACACTTTGTGCGCCCCCCCCTCCCGACTCCCAGGTCAATCAGGCAGACTTTGCATGCTCCCGCTACCCCCAGGCCAATCAGGGCTTGGGGGCAAGGTAAGCACATGAAGTCTCTTCGCACCCTGCCCCCATCCTGCAAGGAGCGTGCAGCGCTCAGAAGCGCTATGCACTCCTTGCAGGGCAGGGGCAGGGCAGGAGAGATTTCACACGCTTCCCCCCACCCCCAAGCCCTGATTGGCCTGGGGGTGGGGGGGAGCATGAAGTCTCTTGCTCCCTGTCTTCCAGCACATGGCACTTAGAATCAACTGCCAGGGTTGACTAAGCACTGCATGCTCCCCCCATCCCTCGGCCCTGATTGGCCTGGGGGCAGGGCAGTGGTAGGACCTCTCTGGACCAGATCAACCTTTTGCCCGCCCCTGATTTAGATGATGGCATAGAGAGTACATTTATTAAGTTTGCAGATGATACCAAACTGGGAGGGATTCCAAGTGCTTTGAAGGATAGGGTTAATTAATGGACAGCAGGTTTAAAACAAATAAAAGGAAGTTCTTCTTCACACAGTGCATAGTCAACCTGTGGAACTCCTTGCCTGAGAAGGTTGTGAAGGCTAGGACTATAACAAGGTTTAAAAGAGAACTAGATTAATTCATGAGGGTTAAGTCCATTAATGGCTATTAGCCAGGATGGGTAAGGAACGGTTTGTCAGAGGATGGAGATGGATGGTAGGAGAGAGATCGCTTGATCATTACCTGTTCGGTTCACTCCCTCTGGGGCACCTGGCATTGGCCACTGTCGGCAGATGGACCTTTGCCGGGCTGGATGGACCTTTGGTCTGACACAGTATGGCTATTCTTATGTTCTTATGTCATAATTCAAAATGACCTGGACAAACTAGAGAAATGGTCTGAGGTAAATAGGATGCAGTTTAATAAGGACAAATGCAAAGTACTCCACTTAGGAAGGAAGAATCAGTTTCACACATACAGAATGGGAAGCAAATGTCTAGGAAAGAGTACTGCAGAAAGGGATCTAAGGGTCATAGTGGATCACAAGCTAAATATGAGTTAACAGTGTGACAGTGCTGCAAAAAAACACCACCAAACAAACAAACAATACCCAACAACAACAACAAGATTCTGGGATGCATTAACAGGAGTGTTGTGAGCAGGACATGAGAAGTCATTCTTCCACTCTACTCTGCACTGATTAGACTTTAATTGGAGTTTTGTGTCCAGTTCTGGGCACCACATTTCAGATGTAGAGAAATTTAAGACAGTCCAGAGAAGAGCAACAAAAATGATCAAAGGCCTAGAGAACATGATCTATGAGGGAAGACTGATAGAACTGGGCTTGTTTAGTTTAGATGAGAGAGGATTGAGGGGGAACATAATGGTTTTCAAGTATCTAAAAGGGCGTTACAAGGAGGAGGGAGAACAATTGTTCTCCTTAAGCTCTGATAATAGGACAAGAAGCAATGGGCTTACATAGCAGCAATGGAGGTATAGGCTGGACATTAGGAAAAACTTCTAAACTGTCAGGGTGGTAAAACATGAATAAATTGCCTAGGGAGGTTGTGAAATGCCCATCACTGGAGATATTTAAGAGCAGGTTGGACAGACATCTATGCAGAATGATCTAGATGGCGGTGGGCTGGGACTTGATGATCTCTCGAGGTCACTCCCAGTTCTCGTATTCTATGATTCTAGGGTCTAATTTAGAACCATCTGGATCATGTGGTAAACTGGGCAGAATCAAACAATACATAAATTTGCAAAAACTCATTATACAATCTGCATTAAATGTTACACATGGAGTTGTGTGTAACTTGGCAGTTATGCACATTTACACTGGGGCTTGCACCAGTTTCACTACCACAGTGCAAAAAGAACCAAAAGCAAAACGTAAGTCCTACAAATTGTTCCATGTAAATGCAGTGCTCTTACTGTATGGCATATAATATGTCATAATCTGAGTTGAACTACAATGTTTGGATTCACACTGGATTAGGTCATGGGATCTGATGATGGCTTTAAAGAATTAATCAAATTTTTAACATTAGCTTGATACATCACGAAGCAATATTCCCTAAACTGTTTATTTTATCATTATCCACCTCATAAAATTAGTTTATAGATTATTTAAAAATAGCACATTCCTAGCAGAACATTAGTAGGAATTTCAGCATGGAATTCCTGGTTTTTTTGGTTCTTTGAATCAGTGGGATAAGAACACAAGAACGGCCGTACTGGGTCAGACCAAAGGTCCATCTAGCCCAGAAGCCTGTCTGCCGACAGTGGCCAGCACCAGGTGCCCCAGAGAAGGTGGACCGAAGACAATTATCAAGCGATTTGTCTCCTGCCATCCTTCTCCAGCCTCTGACAAACAGGCCAGGGACACCATTTCTATCCCTGGCTAATAGCCTTTTATGGACCTAACCTCCATGAAATTATCTAGCTTCTCTTTAAACTCTGTTATAGTCCTAGCCTTCACAGCCTCCGCAAGGAGTTCCACAGGTTGACTATGCTTTATGTGAAGAAGAACTTTCTTTTATTAGTTTTAAACCTGCTACCCATTAATTTCATTTGGTGTCCTCTAGTTCTTCTATTATGGGAACTAATAAATAACTTTTCTTTATTCGCCCTCTCCACACCACTCATGATTTTATATACCTCTATCATATCCCCCCTCAGTCTCCTCTTTTCTAAACTGAAAAGTCCCAGTCGCTTTAACTTCTCTTCATATGGGACCCGTTCCAAACCCCTAATCATTTTAGTTGCCCTTTTCTGAACCCTTTCCAAGGCCAAAATATCTTTTTTGAGGTGAGGAGACCACATCTGTACACAGTATTCAAGATGTGGGCGTACCATAGTTTTATACAGGGGCAGTAAGATATTCTGGGTCTTATTTTCTATCCCTTTTTTAATAATTCCTAGCATCCTATTTGCCTTTTTGACCGCCGCTGCACACTGTGTGGAAGTTTTCAGAGAACTATCCATGATAACTCCAAGATCTCTTTCCTCATTTGTCATAGCCAAATTAGCCCCCATCATACTGTACGTATAGTTGGGGTTATTTTTCCCGATGTGCATTACTTTACACTTATCCACATTAAATTTCATTTGCCATTTTATTGCCCAATCACTCAGTTTGGTGAGATCTTTCTGGAGTCCCTCACAGTCTGCTTCTGTCTTGACTATCCTAAACAGTCTGGTATCATCCACAAACTTTACCACCTCACTGCTTACCCCTTTCTCCAGATCATTTATGAATAAGTTGAAAAGGATTGGTCCCAGGACTGACCCTTGGGGGACACCACTAGTTACCCCTCTCTATTCTGAAAATTTACCATTTATTCCTACCCTTTGTTTCCTGTCTTTTAACCAGTTTTCAATCCAAGAAAGGACCTTCCCTCTTATCCCATGGCAATGTAATTTACACAAGAGCCTTTGGTGAGGGATCTTGTCAAAGGCTTTCTGAAAATCTAAGTATACTATATCTACTGGATCCCCCTTGTCTGCATGTTTGTTAACCCCTTCAAAGAACTCTAATAGATTAGTAAAACATGATTTCCCTTTACAGAAACCATGTTGACTTTTGCCCAACAAATTATGTTCTTCTACGTGCCTCACAATTTTATTCTTTACTATTGTTTCGAATAATTTGCCTGGTACTGAAGTTAGACTTACCGGTCTGTAATTGCCAGGATCGCCTCTAGAGCCCTTTTTAAATATTAGTGTCACGTTAGCTACCTTCCAGTCATTAGGTACGGCAGCCAATTTAAAGGATAGGTTACAAACCACAGATAATAGTTCAGCAATTTCCCATTTGAGTTCTTTTAGAACCCTTGGATGAATGCCATCCAGTCCCAGAGATTTGTTAACATTAAGTTTTTCTATTTGTTCCAAAACCTCCTCTAATGACACTTCAATCCAGGACAGTTCCTCAGATTCATCACCCACAAAGGATGGTGCAGATTTGGGAATCTCCCTAACGTCCTCAGCCGTGAAGACTGAAGCAAAGAAATCATTTTGTTTATCCGCAATGGTTTTATCGTCCTTGATTGCTCCTTTTATATCTCGATCGTCTAGGGGACCCACAGGTTTGTTAGCAGGCTTCCTGCTTCTAATGTACTTAAAAAACATTTTGTTATTTCTTTTTGAGTTTTTGGCTAGCTGTTCCTCAAAATCTTTTTTTTTTTTTGCTTTTCTTATTACACTTGATTTGACAGTGTTTATGTTCCTTTCTATTTATCTCACTAGGATTGGACTTCCACTTCTTAAAAGATGCCTTTTTGTCCCTCACTGCTTCTTTTACATGGTGATTAAGCCACGGTAACTCTTTTTTAGGTCTCTTGCTATGTTTTTTAATTTGGGGTATACATTTAAGTTGGGCCTCTATTATGGTGTCTTTAAAAAGTTTCCATGCAGCTTGCAGGGATTTGGCTCTAGTCATTGTGCCTTTTAATTTCTGTTTAACTAGCCTCCTCATTTTTGTGTAATTCCCCTTTTTGAAATTAAATGCCAGAGTGCTGGACTGCTGAGGTGTTCTTCCCACCACAGGAATGTTAAATGTTATTATATTATGGTCACTATTCCCAAGCGGTCCTGTAACAGTAATCTCCTGGACCAGATCCTGCGCTCCACTCAGGACTAAATCGAGAATTGCCTCTCCCCTTGTGGGTTCCTGCACCAGCTGCTCCAAGAAGCAGTCATTTAAGCCATTGAGAAATTTTATCTCTGCTTCTCTTCCTGAGGTGACATGTATCCAGTCAATATGGGGATAATTAAAATCCCCCATTATTATCGAGTTCTTTATTTTGGTAGCCTCTCTAATCTCCCTCAGCATTTCAATGTCAGTATCACTGTCCTGGTCAGGTGGTCAGTGATATATTCCTACTGCTAATTTCTTATTATTGGAGCATGGAATTACTATCCATAGCGATTCTATTGAACATGTTGATTCATTTAATATTTTTATTTCATTTGATTCTACATTATCTTTCACATACAGTGCCACTCCGCCACCCACCCGGCCTGCTCTATCCTTCCGATATATTTTATATCCCGGTATGATTGTGTCCCACATTTTCTCCTCATTCCACCAGGTTTCAGTGATGCCTATTACATCAATCTCCTCCTTTTATACGAGGTACTCTAGTTCACCCATCTTATTAGTCAGACTCCTAGCATTTGTGTAGAAGCACTTTAAAAATTTGCCACTGCTTATTTGTCTGCCCTTCCCTGATGCATTCGATTCCTTTATATCATGAACATCATACTTCAGGTTCAACCCCAAATATGTATTTCTTTTGCTGTAGGTTTTCTGCTAAATGATCTATTTTCCTCAGGCTTAATTTCATCACTGGGAAAAATCTGTCCACTAACAGAGCAAAAGAATCTTCTTAGTTACAAAATTATTACACTTTATGTATACAAATGCACTATAGAATAAGGACAAATGTCATCAAAACCACCACAAATGTGCACAGAATTATAGCCATCTTATAATTTTTGTCTTCTCTTGAACTTGTTTAACATCTAGCACAGAACAGATAGGTTGTTATTACCAGCATTGCTGAGATATAATCATTTCTGACTGTAATAGTCAGAACTTCTTCTACTCTTACACTCTCACACCCAAACACTTTTGCAAAGATTTCAGCTTTTGGGCCCCATTTCCCCATCGTTCATTTCTGCCCAAGATGAGTGTTTTTAGAAGGTGAGCAAAATCCTTTATGTGATTTTTGCAGTATAGAAGAGTGAGGGAAATAAACATACTTTTTCACATGGGGGTGGAGAGAATCATAATCACTTTGTGATTATGCTGAGGTTTCCTTTGCTGGAAGCAGGGATCCAGTATCAACTGAATAACATTACATTTATGCCTGCGGACCAGGCTTTCAGATCATTAGGTCCTTGATGTAGACATGCTAAGAATCCAGATTAATTACTAGAAAAGGAAAGAAAAAAAAGTAGCTGGTACTCAGTTAAAGTTATATCATATTTCAAAGCATACATATAAAGTTGAAAACAGATGTTTTAAGCACGCTCCAATAAGCCCACTATACTATAAAATACACAGAAAGCTGTTAGGTGTGTCATTAGAAAGAGTCTAGTCATTCTAAGGAAATTCCCATATAGTGATAATGCTTTTTCCTGAATAACTTCCCTCATATCCTATGTTAATGTCAATGATCCATACTCTCCACTGGGATAGGTGTACATTTTGGAAGAATGCTTTGGGTTTAAAAGCATGAAGCTTTCTGCTATTTCTAGAGTGGAATCTTGGTTTCACTGAATTCAATAGCAAAAATTCCCATTGACATCCTGCCCCCATTTTAATCAAATCTGGATTCCTTTTGGTTATTGAGTTGTCCACAAGACACAGCCTGCTGCAAAATAGCTGAAACCAGAGATAACGTAGGTGGGGCTGGCTGTTCATCTTGTAGTATGAGGATCTGATTCTCCAGCCACTGCTGAATGAGTGGTTTGATTCTCCTGCTGCTGCATACAATGTTTTTCTCTAGGCCCTGCAAACTGGGCCCTTGGAGTTTCTTTCACACAATTTATAAAATCAACAGGTTACAAACCGTCTTGCAGATTAGGTCCAATTACAAGGGAAAGTTTAAAAGAGAAGAAGCCAGCTACTGATGGCAATAAAGATTTCAGCCCTAAACCACAGTCAGTATTTTTAGCTTTTTTAGCTGTTCACTGGTGCAATTACGAGCAACACAGCCCTTAGTCAGAACAGCAACATCAGTCCAGTGTCCCCACAGCTAAGAAAAACAATCCAAAAATAGTCCCGGGGTTCTTCTGAACAGCATGATGGTATTCCCTTGCCTCAGCAAAATTAGTTTCAGGGGCTTTCTACACTGCCTCAACACACAAAGGATTCCCAGAAGTCAGTCCAATGGCATCCATCTTTCAATGATGAAGAATAATTAAACATTTGGTTCAAACAGAACATCTGAGTAGCCTTTCACAACACCTTTCTGGATTTTCTAAAGCACTCATCAGTAGCATTGCCTTAATTCAGCACTCCAGAGGTCAGCAGAAGTTTTTACATTGACTTCCACGAGACCAATTAGGCCAACACTAAGCACTATTGAAATTCCCACCCTACATGTAAATAGTACAATATTATATATAATCTATCTATGGTTATAGGTCACAGTATTTACATATATGACTATTGTTCTTGAGACTGGTATTGAAGCTTTGTAGGTATTTAATTTTAAATGTTACCAGTAGCATCCTTTTCATGGCGAGTTTTATTCCCAAGAATGTGAAACATATGCTTTTGTCTTTTCAGTAGATACTTTTCAGTGCCTTTACAGGAGGAGAAGCAGAATTTGATGTTATCCTTGGCCTACCTATGAGGCATCTGTAACTGTGCGACAGCTGCTGGAGAGCTTACAGTCACAATATTTGGGGTTGCTTCTTGCATTCAGATGGTAGTAGGGCTTAGAAAATAATTGTCCTATCCTGAATTTATAGATGTTTGATCATTTTCTGTATGGAAAGATGGGGCAAGAATGCTCCCTTCTGCCATGCAATTAAAGGAGCTATTTTGTCTGCGTTATTGCAGAAATGCAGTGGTACCAGTTCTTGCCTCCTGTGAATAATTCTGAATTTGCTGCTCTAATGAGCCTTTCTATATTTCTGTGGTGATTGTCACTCACCTTGGTGAAAGCAACTTGGTCTGACAAACACAGTTAAGCCTCAGAAATTAAATGAGTTCTGGAAGTGCTGGCATACTGTCTGATCAGTATTGTTGGTTCAGCAAACTTGGAGGTGAGCCAACAAGCCCATGACTGTAAAATGGGTTAGACAGAAATAATTAACTGGTTTTGAGAGTCACAGATATTCATCGCTTCTTGGGATCAGGCCTTATACTAGGGAGGTGAGTTGTTTCCAAGACCTTTTAAATCAGAAACACTAGCTCATTATCAGGTACAACAGATACATTCTCCCCCAGACTTGCCTGTGACATGGGAAATCTTTAATATGGAGCTGCAGGAAATAAGATTGCTCTGTGGCTTTGCAGTTTGGAGTATGGCAAACTCGAGGATATCTTTCAGGAATCACGGGGTTAGCAATGGGGAATATGCAGGGTCTTCTAAGATACATGGAAAACAAAACATTAGGACTATTTGACTGGTAGCTTTACTGGAGTGAGACAGTGTTTTTGTTCAGACATAACAACCCCAATCACCAAGAAAATAAGAAAGCTGCAGTACAAGAAGCTGTCTGGAATCTTCCATTGCATCCCAGTAAGTCTCTTCTCTGCCTTTTTTAGACATCATTCAAATATTTTCATGCAAATACCACCAGATAAGGTCACAGATCAGATATATGCCAAAAATCATTCACAATCTTAGTAGACTTCATAAATATTGTCAGTAAAACCAGTCCCTGGAATAACTGTGGAAGCATGAAAGTGTTGTATTTGCAAGAGTAGGTGAGAGAGTTACAGCAAGGAGTTATAAATATGCATTTGCGGCTTCCTGCCTCACTGGGGAACTACTTCCTGCCTTGGTGTCAGGATGGAAAAAACTGACTGTTTTTTTAAGAGCGCTGATCCATCTCTACAGGCCACGAGCACAGACTTGGTAGACGTCCTGCATACAGGGGAGTTCTATAGTGATTGGCAATGAAATCTCTTACCCATCTAAGTGACAGTGCTGCTTGGCAACCACAAGGGCAGTCATTATCTAGAGACAGAAAGCTGTGTAGTTTATCGACTAGATATACAGCCAGTGGTTCAGCACTTCCCCAAACCTCTCTCAGTGA
Organism: Pelochelys cantorii; assembly: GCA_032595735.1. Classification (NCBI taxonomy): domain Eukaryota; kingdom Metazoa; phylum Chordata; order Testudines; family Trionychidae; genus Pelochelys; species Pelochelys cantorii. The sequence goes on from CM064335.1 coordinate 28,063,108, forward strand.
GCTAAAGCAGAAGCATCCATGTGGAGCCCCCTGTAACAAGCAGAGGGCCAGTGCTTGTTTCCCTCTGTGCACTAGGACTATATTAGATGTGTTGCCTATCAGGCTTCCAGAACCTACAGGAAGGGGCAGGACTCACCCTGTTCACCCTCACCTTAGTCTTTACATTGTTCACCTTTCTATTTTGCCTCTGCGTACGCACACTGTACAGAACCGAAGTGCAAGTTAGAAACTGTTTGGCATGTTTAAGACATTTTGTGCAACTAACCATACAATCCTGAAGTCATCTCTCCACCCACTGTCAAATCACCAGGTCTTTTAATCAGGATCATGCTTGCTCATATAGCTGAAGAAACACTGATAAATGGGGCCCTCAACATTGTATTTTGCTTCCCTAGTTTGAGTTGTAACTATTGTGTGCGGAGGTGAAAGGGGGTTTGACTCACTGCGAGCCACATTGGAAAGCTAAGCTGTGTTATGCTTAAACAAAGCACACAAGATCTTTTATAGGGGAAAAGGCAGTACGCCGCATTTATTGAGAATACAACAGCTGCATATACTTTTCAGTCATTCACACACACAAACACCATACACACAGAGTCTCGCCAGATGAGGTTATAGTTACCAGTCCAGAGTCTGGATCAATCTAGTGGCCAGTTAGATCAATCATAGAGGGAGAGCAGGGCCTTTCCTCAGTCACGATCCAATGTTCATCTGGAGTTGGTGGCAAGACAAACCCAAAGTTCCATGACAAAGCACCCTGCTTTTATAATCCTTTCCTCTATGGCTTTCACTGTGTCAGTCTGTGACCGGTTACTGTTATCTTGTTGATCTCCAAGAGGCTCATCCTGTAATCAATTGTCTTTTGGGGGTACTCGCTCCACTTTAGAGTTATCAATCTGCCAATCTGATCAATCCTTGACCGTGGGTACGCAGTGATGGTTTCTCTGACGCCGATATGTTTCTTTACAGTCTGTTTTTTACAGTTTGTCTTCACCCGCATTGCCCCCTTCTCTCTTGACCATTTGACTCTAACGATGACCTTCACATGTTATCTTATTCACACAAACAGTCTTTCACAAAATCCTTCAAAGGTAAACAGTACTGTTTTATATTAAGCAAAATCAAAATCAAAACAATTCACATCGAAGGCCCAGGCCTTCAATATTTCTAATCTCATTAATATAGACACAATGTCAAAATCCTGTCTCCTTACTTACTAAACTTTAAAATATATATAACTAAGGGCTTGATTAATAAAATGTTAAATGGGATAATGTGTTATCTTACATTGCTACATTATTAAACCTAAAATACAAATATAAAAAGAATAAAACTTTCAATCCCAACAGCTGAACAGTATAGGCTCACCCTGTACTTTCCCCCACTTGCATTCCTCATGATATTCTTGTGCTGAACACTTCAACTTGCATTACTTGGTTGAGCTTCTGCCTGCAGCCAATGAATGGTTGATGCAACTCTGAGCATGGAGGATCACAAAGGTACATAAAAAAGGAGGACTGCTATAATTTATGCCAGTTGCCACACAGGGCTGTTCCAGAAGCCAGGAACAGAGCTATCTGAGCCACATTCTGTATAAAAGGTTATGGAAGCTCAATCCAAGCAAGGGTTTGATACCACCACCATAATCAATGTCTCTAAACACCTTTCCTATAAGCATCAGAGCCCCAGATTTTTTTAAATGAAGGGCTGGCTAGGAGAAACTGGTCTCCAGTCCTGCCCTTTCTACCTGAGGCCCACCCCTTTCCAGGGTCAGAGCTGGCACAGCAGTAAGATTTTTTTTACTTTCTTTCATCCCTTGCTTTTAGTACAACCTAACTCCTTCAAGCTTACTGCATATTCTCACCTCAGATTCTAAAGCTATATCTATCCTACAATAAAACACCCCTGGGCTGAAAGGGTGTGGGAGAGAGGGCTATACAACTGCAGCATTCATGTTCACACTCAGCCTAGAGCCAGGGCTCAGGGACTGCCCAAGTAGGGAAATTCCCAGAATCCAGCCCAGACCTGAAGATGTACTAAAAGCAGGGGATGAAAGAAGGTATGGGCATGGGGTAGCCCCTCCAAACTGCCCTGTGGATGGGACAGATCTGCATCCAGCACAGCCCAAGTGGAAGAAAACAGACTGATGTATCATTGTATTCACAGTTGCAATGGAAGCAAAAGGTAACTCCCTTCCTTTCCTCCCAGGTGCATTTTAAATGCTTATTGACACTTCAGCTCTGGAGCACCTCATCCCAGGACAGCTCTCCACCCACAGTGTGTCTGTCCTGCTAGAGGTGGAAGGGGAAAAAGTGAGGTGGTAATTTTGGGCCTTATTTCCATTGGTACAAGTCTAGTGTAAGTGGCACCGAGTACAGGGACTATTGTTCATAGGTGGTGGACAAGTTAGCTGATCTGTCACTTGAGAGGATAATAAAGACAAGAGAGCACAGCTGCTGCTGGTGACCTGAAACCACCTGGACCCATATGCTGTTAGCCTGTTGTCTTTGGCAGGTCACGTAACCACTGAAGTAACCATGAAGTAGCATAGGAAAGTGTCCTACGATGGCACCCAGTCCTTCAGGGGAGGACTGCAAGATATGTCCAGGAAATTTAAGATCAAGTTCTCTCTGGAGGCTGCAAGGGACATCCCAAGGTACATAGACTGCTCTGCAGGCCACTCTGCCTCCACATAACCCTACAGAGGAATGAGAGGCATAAAAAGTTCTCTCTTCCATGAGCAGGATGGTGAAAAGGAGAGACCTGTGTCCTGCTAACTTGAGGTGAGGACCAGGCATCTTCACATTTAAAATCTTGAGGTAGAGTGCATGTACACTTCCCCAAATTCCTTCCCCTGGATTGGGCTTATCCATGCCCAGCCAGCAGGACTGGCTAGACAGGCAGTAGAGTCTCAAACAGATTCTGGCTCGTGGCACAGTTGGAGTCCCTCCCTCACACATTTGTTCCCCCTCCACCTCGCTGTTCACAGCAGAGGTCTCTATCTCAGGGGCCAAGGAGTCTCTGCCAAGCCTGGCATGCTGCTTGTTGTAAAAGGAGCACTGTTGTTCTCCCTGGCCTTGGGGCATGCCTGCCTCTGATCTTTCACTTTCACGCTGCGGTGAAAGTAAATTCTGGAACTTACCAATACGCCAGGCCCTGGGCAAGGTGCGTGTGTGTCTGTGGAGGGGAGGGGGCCACTCTGGGGCATGGAAGGGCAGGGCCTAAGGCAGAAGGGGCAGGGCTTGGGGAGCAAGATTACCCTAGCCAGCCCTTCATGGTCACTGCTGCAGTAGCCTTCAGGAGCCCCCCGGGCTCAGGCAGCAGTTGGAAGGGCTTGGGACTCCTGCCACGGCTCCAGCCACCACTGCTGTAGTTGGCCTTTTTAAATTGCCAGGCCCCCATAGCAACTGTCCCTTCTGCTCCCCCTGTTGGCAGCCATGTCGGTAGGGTCTGGGAGCACCGGCAGTTCCTACCAGCAGGGTTGCCAATTGGGAGAGCAAAAGGAGCTGAGTCACATCTGCACGAAATGGTGGCTGTGTACATGCAAGTGCCAGTGGATGCTTCTTACTGGTATGCCATACCAGCTCACTTTCAGCTCTGCTTTTCAAACAGCACTGCTGCCAATCCCTGTCACACCCTTTTGCCTGTATCCCCTATGCAATCTTTTTATAGGTGTCCATATATCACTAGCTTGTCTGTGTCTGTACAGCCTCTTCTCACCCAGCCCCAGGAGATCCAACACCTCCTATCTACGCCAAGCAAGAGCATGTAGCTGGCATGGTCAGCTGGGTGTTTGCATGCAAGCAAGGTGTGCTTGCCAAACTAGGCTGACAGGAAAGGGCATTTCAAAATTACATGATGTGGGACCACAGGGGAGGAGTTTCCAGTCTGACCCCTGGGCAATGGAGTGGATTAAAGAGTCAGTGCAGGAAGCAGAATGCCTATGACCTATATAGATGGGCTGTTCTTGCAGTTACACGCATTCTTTCTAGGTACTGCAGTTTAGAAACACAGAACCCAAAGAAAGCCTTAAAGGTCATAAAAGTTAACAGCAATTTGTTCTTTCTGTGCAATTTTTGCATATGACTCTCACATGATTTAAACAGCTTGGTGGGGTGGCGGGTGCGCGTGTGCAAATGTAAGCCAGCATTGAAACAAATGAAGTCTAACGTAGCAAAAACTGGTCATAGGCAAGATTTTTTTTATTGATAGAAGGGTCTGATTGCCCAAGTCTATGGATCAGATCCCGATTTCTTCCATCAGTTTATTGTTGTTCTGATAGTGAGAAAATATCCTCCTTGCCATGAGCATAATCTCATCACGCCTTCCACCAGCCCATCATCTCACATATTTAATTTCATGGAGGAGTACTGGATTCACCTCTCTTGGTGCTCTAGGCCAGAGCTGTTTGGATGGTCTTCAGACCCCAGAATGAAAACAGACAAAGGTCCATGCCCGCATCTAAGGTTTATATCAACTAGAGCAATAAGCCTGTTTAGGATTGAAGAAAGGGACAGGGGGCAACAACTTCAGTTTGGCTGAGGCTTAATATATATGTATGCACGCACGCACGCACGCACGCACACTTTGGCTCAGATCAGAGGCCACCTCTAGGTGTGCAGGCCACAGAACCTGGATGTATGAATATGGGATTCTGTATGTAAAAACTTATCTGAAAGAGACACACGAGAGAATTTGTGCTTGCAGTTTTTAGAGGCATTTTTTGAAAAGTAACTTGCGGAGAGTGAAGTGCCAAAGAGGGAAATAAAGTTACAATTCAGGCCGACATGTCTTACCTGAAATTCATAGCTCAGACTCATCCTCCTTACTGAAATTTGCCCGATTTCACCTGACTTATCCTAACTTCCTTCTTTACCCATTGTGCCTGAGCGAGTCATTTCAATAAACACATGAGTCTGCAGCCAGGCATTTAAATATTGTTTTAGTATGTATTAAATGATGTAACAGGCTAAACTCCACTCACCTACCATGAATATCCACTGGCATAAGTGCAAGCAGAGTCTGTTCCAATGAGGGTAGTATACACTTTTGTATCTCTATTATGTGCAATATGTGCACATGTCTGTGTTTGTGGTGGATTTACTTTTCCATGGTAAGATGAACAGTTCAAATGAATGGGTGTCTTAGCAGATCCACATCAAACCATCTGGTTTTAGCCAATGAGAATAAATAGCCTGATCTTACATAATTATAAACATATCAGACTTTGTATAACTTGAATACAACCTGAGAGGTGGGCAATTATTGAGACGATAGAATGCCATTTGTATGTAGTTTGCAAGAGGAGACACACTCTGCCTGCAGATTTGCTAACAGCCAAAAGAAAAGTGCAAGTGGAAAATAAGGTTAAAGAATTCCCCTTGGTACACTAAGATGCAAAGTAATCTAGAAAGCAGAAGTATTCCACACTTCACGCTGCCCATCCCTCAGAAGAAATCTCCAATGAGTAATAAGACTATTAAGGTCAACAGTTCTAGATGCTACCAATATAACGGATACAAGGTGGGAGGTGGAACCGAAACCTCCTTTCATTATATTAACGAACATCTGTAAATTAAACAAGAGCCTTGAACATTTAGTCCAGCCTTATTTGCAAGAAGTTTGAGGTACTTGGTATTTGCTTTAGCTTGGTGAAGAGAAGAAGTGTGGCTGAAGAAAGGGGGCTGTGGTCAGAACACTCTGGTAATACACAAATCCAATACACAAAGCCTTTTCAACAACACAGGGCCTTTTACAGAACATGTTGATAGTCCTAGGGCGGCTTTAATTCAGCACTAGACCCTACACTGAGGCAATAGCAAGATCAGGGATGTGCAAAGGGGGGCTAAAGCCAGCTTTATTCACAACCCTCAAATCCCTGACTTGCACGGAGTGTATTTCAGGTACAAGATGGTCTTTATCAGACATCTACTTCTGATCGCTTATTTTATGCATCACAACGTGTTGTACTGAAAGGATTTAAGCCTAATTTATTGAAAAAGAAAACACTACATTTTGTGAGCATATGGGCTTGTTCATCATGTCCAGTCAATCCACAAGCCTGATAAAGAGCTTGCCTAGAGAAAATGAACATACTGCTCCAGGCACAAGCATAGCATCAGCCTCAGTCTGGTATTGATGGATTCAGTAAGACTAAAAGGAAGCTTCTCTCCACACTTTTGTTTTGGCCTTGCAGCCTTTTAAAGCTGCACAAGCTTTCCATGAACAAATAAGGTTGCCAGTTAACATCATAATTCACTGATGGAGTTACTTTGATTTTAAATACAGTCTGTCCAGGTCCTTAAACTCTACCCATCGCCATGGTACAGGGATGCCGACAGCCTCCGTGGGCCCCCAGGCAACGTGAGAGAGAGAGGGCCAGCTCCACACCCAGGGAGAGGTGGAATCTCAGGCAGAAGTGGGGGCTGGAGGCAGCTAGCCCTCTGCACTGTCTGGAGTGCAGTACCTCCCTCTTCCCAGCATTACAGACGTCTGGAGCACATTGTCTGGCACTCTAGCAATGATTTAAATGATCCAAGGCTGGATGCTGCTGCAGTATCACTAGACCCCAGGGCAATTAACCACCCCATCCCCCCAGTCAGCCAGCCTGCCATGATATCACTGAGTGCCCAGTGCCCACCAAGGCCAAGCTGCCACTTTATAGTTCCCAAACTAGTTTAAGTGCTCACAGCTTCCCCACTGTTTAAGTTTTAGCCAATATTACAGCAGAGTCCTTTATCAGCTTGCAAATTGTCATAGGTCTGCATTACACTTGGATTTTGTACCACTATTTTTGTTAAAGGGGTGATTTAAAAAGCCCCTTAAAATAGTTGTACTGGTGCAGATGCAGTTATACTGGCATAGCTTATTTCTCTCTCGACTAGGGGTATGTCTGCTTTTCTGGAAAAAAATTCGGAAAAGCAGATGCATTTTTCAGCATCTCTGTAAACTTCGTTCTATGAGGAAGAAGGTATGTTCCAAAAGAGGCTTTTTTTCCCCGACAATTGGCCCAGGGTAGATGGACCAATTGTCGGAAAAGCTTCTTTCGGAAGAAAAGCGGAAAAAGATACGCAAATTGTGGTTCGCAGTTTTCATCTCTTTTTCCAATAGAACTTTGTCGTCTAGACACGGAGGTTGTACAGCGCTAACTCAACTGGCAACTTCTGTGTTTAGACAAGCCTACTAGGACTCAGTATTTGCAAGTGTAAGGAATTGCAGAGAAATGCTACAGACAGTGAAGTAATCCATTTATCTTAATCAAGTGTTTTTAAAAGGACATGAGCAATAATACTGATATTTTACATAGAGAGAGGACCTTTTATATTAATACTGCAAACATTTACTTTCTGAGCATTGTCTCATTGAAGAAGTCAGAGTATATGCATACAATGTGTTTGAAAGATCAGGCTGCAAGGACAGAGCACCAGCCAAGTGCAGCTACCACTAGAATAGAGGTCAGACAGGCAGGGAGACAACCAGTGCCCAGCACACTGCACAGCAGAAATCTGACAATGTCCAATAGGATAGAGTGATACAAGGAATAATAGATGTTGAAATGTGATGAAAGACATCTAATCAAATGCATAGAAGAAAAAGGGAGCCTTTAAGTTGTTCCCATTTCTTCACAAATTTACTGTAGTTTTCTGAGACTAAAAAAGAGTTTGGTTTGGGCATGCAAGGGGCATTTTACCAGTAGTTAGCAAGTGATTGTGATGCAGCATAAACTGTTGTTCCTGCTTCACTATCTGACCGCATTCCTGATGTCCCAATGGTAGCAAGTAAAGTGCTAGAACAGCAATCTGTATTTGTGACTCACACCAAGACAGGAAATCTCAAAACAGATCCACCCTTCCGGCCTCTGCTCTACCAGCTGACTCTCAGGGCAGCACACAGAACAGTGAGAAAGCTGAAACAGTCTGTGACATTTAGAAAGAAGTAAACTGCTGCAAAACACAACATTTACACTCAAGGCTCTTGATTAAAATCAGTTGAGAGTCTGTGAAAGTCAAAACAGGGAAGGGGGTGGGACTACATTAAATGAAATAATGGGTGTTCCTTATCACATACCTAATCTGGATCTTTAGATTTGTCTGAAATAAGTTTAAGAGACCCCACATTTAAACATACCTTGTCATCTTGTTAAAGAAAAACCAAGTTTAAAGAAATGCCTATGCAAGGAATAGCCACCACACTGATGAAACACTTACCTGAAAGTTATGAAATGTTAACAAGTATAAAATGCCTCTCTATTCAGCAGATATTGGGAATGAAATAGTGTTGACTACAGTGGTGCCAGTAGTCTATTCAAACAGATTGACAACTAAAGAACATCACTGGTTTCTTTAGTCTTTATTCATTTTATAGTTCTTAAAGCTAGTCTTAGCTAAGAGAAAGGAAAGCCAAAATAAACCAAAAAAAAATCCACATGAGAAAATTTGCATGTCACAGTAATTTCCAGTATGAGCTGAGTAATGGACCTCTTCTCCAAAAGAGCGATCATGAGATATTCTCATTTGTCTGATGTGTACGTACTTCACTTACTAAAAAAAACAAAACAAAACACACACGCCCACAAAAAAAGTTAGCAGAAATGCTCTCTGCATGTTGTGTATAAGCAATCAAGCTAGTCTATTTTATACTTACAGATCTAGTTCAAACAGGATTGATTTGTCAATAGCCTTTATTCAAAGCTATCTCTCTTTGCTCCCTGCTAAGCAAGGCAGCATTTACACAAAGTGGCTAAGGAGTGTTTGTTCTCCCTGCCAGCACTAAATAAATAAATAAATAAAATAAAATAGAATTCCTCAGGCTGCATTGTGTGTCAGCATTATGTCACAGTACACAATTCTAGGCCATGAGATTGAATCAAGTTGTTAAGCATAGCTTTGCTCTTTAACCCAGTGGGGCTGTTAGGGAAAAAGGCAACAAGAGTTCTGCTTGTACTACAAATTGACAAGATTTCCATTCTGACTGTTAGCTTCATTGCACTTTACAACGGTATCATTTGGCACTACTTTCATCTAGGTCCCTGATGAGATCAAATCACGACTAGAAGAACATGCAGAGTTCTTTAGCTCAACAACTGTATTAGTTTGTGTCTACATTATAGACTCGGTGCAAGTCTCCCAGCCCAGGGAAGACAGATTCACACTAGCAGGGTTTCAGCTAGTAGGCTAACAACAACAACATAGATGGTTGGTTCATCCTGAGCTACTGCTCAGGCTCTCAAGCCTAGAGGACTGGAGGAGAGTGGGCAGGAGAGTTTTTGAGCCCAAACAGGAATGGCTTCACTGCTATTTTTAGCAGGCCAGCTCAACCCCCACTAGCTCAAGTTTGCCTTCCCAGGTCTAGGAGGCTCCCTCCCAGCTGCAATGTACACATATTCTCAGACAAAAATAAATAAATAAACCAACTCCCAAAGCATATTTGTCTTGGCTCTCTCCACTGCTGATAGTCTTTTATAGATTTACTACCGAGTAGGGATGTTAAAATGTGTTTATTTTTGTAAACATGTAACTGCTGAAATTTACAGCAGTTACATGTTTATACCCGGTGAGCAAGGTAGGAGCCGGTGTTCATGGGGAGCTGGCTTTTAAGCTGGCTCCCCACAAGCACCTGTTCCCGCCTGCTTCCCCCCTGCTACCTCTTTATCAGTAGGTATCTGTATCAGAGGCAGCAGCAAAGGGGGCGGGGGAAGGCAGCTCTGCAGGAGCTTGTGCTCACCTGCTCATCCCTCTTGAAGGCAGCAGTGTGGAGGGGTAGGTAACTCCCTGCCCCTACCCACCATGCTGCTGCCTCTGTATCAGGGGAGAAGCAGCTTCACAGAAGCCAGTGCTAGGGGGCTGGGGCCACTGCCTGCTCCCTCCCATGTTGCTGCCTCTGTGGGAGTGGGGGCTTAACAGCCGGCTCCCTGTGAGTACCTGGTCCCTCCTGCTCTCTCATTCCAGCACTGCTGCCTCTGTGTCAGAGGCAGCAGCATGAGGGAAGCAGGGGCAGACAGCTCCACAAGAGCTGGTATGCACAAGAAGCTGGCTTAAAAGCTGGCTCCCTGTGCACAGCGGCTCCCACCTCCCCCAGCCATGGCTCTGATACAGATGCAGAAGGGGAGGGGGCTGTGTGTAACTGTTAGCATTATCCAACGAGCACAGACTCATCGGTTAATCATGTAAACAGGTACACATTCACATTCCTACTACAGAGTCACATCTTTGTCCTCTATCAGCTTTGTCTGGACTGATTTGCTTTGCCCTTGACTGGGCCAATTCCAGTCTTTTCAAAACAATTTAGCTCTATGTCCCAGCTATAAGGCCCACCTTCAGGATAAACTAAAAGCCCAATAAAATAAATGGTTTTGTTAGCTCTTTACCTTGGCTCAGGACTCTTGTTTTCTGCATTTATCCAAGACTACTCAATCATCCTTGCATTAGGAACTGGCAAGTTTGTTTTGTCTCTTCCCTGTGGCTGCAGATACAGGCTTCCTGGCTACATCAGACCTTCTTTCCTGACGTACTACAAGAAGCCCCTCCACTCTTCCTGCCACCCACCTGGATTTACTACAGGAAAAGCTTCCTACTGGCATCTCTTCCCTCCTAAGGAATCTCGCTCTTGGAGGGAACAGCCCTGACTGGAACTCAGGAAATCTGGATTCTGTTCTCAGCTCTAACACTTATCCTTGTGTAAGTCCCTTCCCCTCTCTGTGCCTCAGTTTCCCCAAGCATAATATAGGGATAATGATGATACAAAACAACTTTGTAAAGAGCTTTTAGAACTACAGATGAAGAGTGTTATGAATTATTGATGATAATAAAGTAGGCTGAGCCAACTCCCCTTAGATGGCCTGACACAATTATCCTGCTTCAGTCAGCCCTTTCCTACTTTTACCTTCATTCATGTTTTCAAAAGCAGGTGCCCCAAAATTGGTTCGAGGTGTTCCCCCACCAAATCTCTCGGGAATGGTTGTTGGATCACCATAAAAGAGAAGAAATGAAGCATAATCAATTAGACTTCATGGTACTTTGAAAGTTTTTACCAAATTTCATATTCCCCAGAATGCTCATGTTTTGCAAATTACAGACAGCTGTTTGTCTGACCAAGATGAAAGAAAGCCCTAATGGATAAATATTCTGCTCAGACAGATACATGCAAATTTTCATTCACTTTTATCTGCCAGCAAAGCATACTCGGAGAGAGTGGTGGAGCAGATGGTTTGTCCAGAGATGTCAGTGTGTGGGAGGTCTCATCTCTGAAATACCATGTTTGTAAAGCTTGTACAGGCATGAGGGAAAATACAGAAGATGGACTGATTCTCCTTTCTGGCACAGGAATCTGTTTCCCTTAGTGGTAAGTTTTCCATGTCAAGGAACATACCTGTTAAGATACAATGACTCAGTAAGTAGGGTGTACATCTCTTAATTCGTCTGATACCATCTGTATGACCTAGAATCAGAGGTTGAAAGAAAATTAGTGATTCCTTAGCAGACATGGGATCAAGTGTTTGTTTAATGACATACTTTCCAGTTGAGTTAGGAAAAGCAGGGAAGAGACTGAACAGTTTTTAAAACAGATGGGATTTTTCAGGCAGAAAGGACTCCATATATCAGGCCCTTTTATCTGGAATAGAGATACCGACTCCTTGTAAAATCAAAGGTTCACCTTCTGCCAATCTATCATGTAAGATAGCTTCAGTGGTGTTACATCAGAAATGTAACACCAGAGCCCCTGCCGGTGCAAATCAGCACAGCTCCATGGAAGTAAATAGATGTCAATGGAACTTTACACCAGGAGAGGATCTGGCTCTCTGTCTGTAGTTTGATGTTTTCTGTTTTAAAGGTCAGTTGAGCAAGGTAAAAAGCACTGATAAGAAGGGGGTTAAGGAAAGAATAGTTTTAAGATATGGTTGCAACTTGTTCCAATGTGTAAACAAATAGGAAAAAAAAATCATGAGTCAGTCTTAATTCATGAATAGGAATTTGTGGCCTGGATCTCAGTGATGGGGCCAGCATGAGAGGACAGAAACTAGTTATATTTAATTTAAAAGAAACACAGAGAACAGAAACAGCAAAATTTGGTTGCAGTCTAGAAAAAAAGCTGTCTTATTCATGGGGTATGCCCCTCTGTCAGTTACAAAATAATTTCCAACTACTTTCAATTGAAAAAGACTGCAGTCAAGAAGAGGAATAATCATATTGCTGCATCATGCAAAGAAAGCCACTTTGTGACTTAGGTAACCAAGGGCTTCCCTTTCAGTCTTAATTGTTGAGTATTTAAGAGTACAGGGTGAGATCATAACGGATTTAAAAATATATTACACAGATGCATGCACACACACAGCATAGCATACTTCAATTCCACATATTTTTAGAGCTCTTAAGAGCATGCAGGTCTTGATGTTTTGTATTTGACAATGAAAAAGGACTATAATGTACCACATATTTAAATGCTGCAGTGCAAGTAGGGCGGGCTGGCGCACTGCACCATCAAGATACTGATAGCCAGGACAACATAGCAGAAAGACACAGGAGGAACAGAATGTGGGTTCACCCAGCAGCCCAACACTGGCAGCTGTTCTGGTGTGGCTGTACTGTCCCCAGATCTTCCATGCAGCTGTGTCTCCTCCATCTGTACAGCAGCTCTGCCAGAGGATGGAGCTGGGGGCTGTACAGCCGTGCCAAAGGAGCTGCCTTCATGGGGCTGCTGGATTCAGGGATCTCCTGGGAACTACAACAGGGAAAAGAACAGAATAGTGGCAGCTGCTCCAGCATGGCTGTACCACCCTCAGCCCCACTGCCCAGCACTGTCCTCTGATGGGGCTGCTGAAGAGACTCCAGATAAACACACTGCATGGAAGGGATGGACCAAGAGCAGCCTCACACTATGCTCCTTTTGGCACTGTGATTCCAAAGTCTCCAGCACAGGAGGACAGAGTCCCTTCCCCAGGCAACAGGGGGATGGATCATGGGGAGGGGACAGGCAAAATGTGGGAGCTTCAGGTTGGGGGCAGTATAACAATGTGTGCTCTGATGGGACACTAAGCATATCTGATACAGGGCAAACTGTTTAGAAACCAGGCTGCTCAGCCCAAGATTGGGGTTTCTCCACTATATGGCACCACACCATCTGTTTCAGCACACTGGCTAACAAGAAATCATGCTGGCAATTCCCTCAGACACTCCAGATTCCCTGCATCGCCACAAGGAGCACTCCATACAGGGATGTGTGGCTATGAAAACCTCCCTCAAATAAAAGGTTTTTCCGGTCCCAACGAGCCAGCCACATGCCCAGGGCCATTGATGACTCAGATCTTATCAAAAAAATCACACAGTTGCCAACCCTTTAGAATCTGAAAGGATCAAAGTTAGTTAGTTGAAATTAGTTAAAGGAATTAAATGCATACAACAATTGCAATGTTCTTGGTTCAGGCTTATCATAGAAATGGAATAAATGCTGGCTTACGTCAAGGCTCTGGAGTACATCCACAGTTTGGATGGGTTATTCAGTCCTTTGTTTAGAGCTTCGGTTTATAGCAAAGATTCTCCAGATGTTAGAAGCAGTTTTGAAGACAAAATGGAGGGTTTCCAGGCATTTTATCTGTCTGAACATTCAGAGGAAGGTTCATCAGATGTGGACTGGCACTGCCCAAGGCCCATTCTCAGTCAATAACTTCTACTCAACTTGAGTAGTCCTTTCACAATATGCTTGCCAAATGCTCCACTGGCCCTACTCAGAATCAAACACATTGAAAGACAAGCTCATAGCCATAGCTCATAAATTCAAATACAAAAATGATACATGCATATGAATAGCATAATCATAACCAGTCAATTTTTTCATAGACATCTGACTTGGCACACTTTGTCCAAGATTTGTTTCAAATATATAACAGTGGTTGCAACAGAGATCTATATGGTCATATATTAATCAGCTAACATCACAGGCAGGAAGGAGTCATGTGGGGAGGTCATTAATCTCTCCCATTTCTGTTAGCTGGTCCCTTCCCCATACCATAAGAAATGGATTGAACTTGCACCACTGTTTAGATGCTGTGTACAAAGTTCAATTTCTAATGTTTAGTCTCATCAAATATAAAGGCAAAGATTGTGTAGGACAGAGAATACCTGGACATTTGAGATACAAGCCACTAGATCGTTTCCAATGGAAAACTAATGTCAGCAGTCTACGATGCTGAGTAATGAGAGAAAAGAATGCTAGTGGGATAATTATGCAAGTGGCAAATATTAGGGCCTTAGTCAGCAGCATGAAGCCTGAAGAGAAGTGGTATTGGTGATTAGAACTATATTGGTATCTGATTTTAAAAAAATATATATCAATTGTGGTCAATAGTGTTTTCTGAAAGAAAGGAAATTAAGGGCTAAATCCACAAAATAGAGGGTGGTGTTCACACCATGTGTTATAGCTTTTTAGTTAGAGCTCTTATCTGAGATGCAGAGAAACTTGAACTCAGGTATCCCCTCTCCTAGGTGAGTGCTCTGTATTCTGGGGTGGGTGTCTCCCTCTCTCCTATTGAATTACTTGATTGATCTGCTTTTTGTAGACATGGATTTACTAGGGAGATGGAAGAGCCCCTTCTTTTGGTGTAGTCAGTGTCTACACTATAGGGGCATAATTGCAGCATTGCAGCTGTGGCATTTTTAGTGTAGACATACATTCCCTGGATGTATGCACCAGACAGTTCCTGCTTTAATTCAAATGATTATCCTTGTCTTCCCCAACAGTTGCTGGTTCTCACTTCTACCTCTCTTTAGGAAGCAGCATTTCCTGACAGTGAGGGACAAAAAGTCATTGCTTGAAGTAGGAAGATTTCAACTGTGATGTGAATTTCAGTGGATCAGCAGTGGCAGGGAGAAGCCTCCAAAACCAAAAAGGCTAAAATTTTTTAAAATTAAGAAGCCAAACTTGGGAGCGCTAGTGCATAATTAGGCCCCAAAAAGGTGGTACTCTTTTCAAAAAGCACTCAAGCAGCTCCCATTAATGGCAATAGCACTTCAGGGAGCTCAGCACATCTCAGTAACTGGTCACTTAAAAGAGTGACAAAGTTAGCAACCTAAATCGGGCTATAACTTCAGACTGGAGACCTGACCCTGAGTGGGTGTAAAGTGGCACAGCTCTGATGAAGCTACATCAAATGTGGGTCTGGCTAGATCTCCCAGGTCCTGTTTCAGCAGACAAAACTATTTATGATCACTCTTTATCAGGATCTTTAGTGAATGGTTTTTCCTCCTTTTACATTTCTGTACCTAATCTCCTCTGGTACTTTTCCAGAGAAAAACACAGCAGGTTAAGTTGTACTGCTATCCTATTCCTGCCATCTTGGGAAACAGTGCTAAGGGATGTGAGATTTAAGAACATTTCATGTCACACATCATGCTGCTAGGGAAAGCCCCTAAGGTGAATCACCTACTGAAAGTATTTAATGAACATATTAAATATTACAGCATTAATTTTGCAGGCCAGCTGCAACTATAAATATTTCAACATTTCCACTGTCTCATACAAGGGAAACTCAGCCATGCCTCACTCCTTGTTACTTTGTTCTTAAGTTTCAACACCCACAGTAGTCATCAAAACTGTGAACAATCGAGCCAATAATTACATTCTTTCACTGCTATCATAGTGGAATTCCCAAAAGCCCTGTGCAGATATTTTAAGAATGAGGTTCACTACAGGTTGAACCTCTAAAATCTAGGACTCTCTGGGCCAGCAACATCCATAGTCTGGGAAGACTATGGATATTGCTGGACCAGACTGTCCTGGCTGGCCAGCTTCAGAAGCGCAGCCCAGTGGCGCTGGTGCAGTGAGGAGAACAGCCTGGCCAGGGCTGACAGCAAAGAGCACAGCCCCTGCCGGGACTGGAGGCAGCAGGGTCAGTGGACAGGAACGCAGCCCTGCCCGGGGCTGGCACAGCGGTGGGTGGGGAGCAGCCCCAACCAGGGCTGGCGGTGGGAAGCGCAGCCCCCAGCCAAGGCTGGAGTCAACAAGGCCGGTAGCTAGGTGCACAACCCGGGCCAGTGCCATGGGGGGCACAGCCCCAGCCAAGGCTAGAGGCAGCAGGGCTGGCCCCTGTCCAGGGCTGGCGCAGTGGGGGACACAGCCCCGGTTAGGGCTGGCATGGTGGGGAGACTGGAGGAAGCGGCAGGGAGTGCAGCCCCAGTTAGGAGTGGGGCTGGGGAGCCTAAAACCTCCCCTTGTCCAGCAAATTCCGTGGTTTGGGACCACTCAGGTCCCTAGGGTTTCAGACAAGGGAGGTTTAACCTGTACTTCAAGGATTTAGTTTCACTAGTTATGTGACTGTGGAGCCAATGCATTGCTTATGATAACCAAGCCTGGTACATCTAAGGTCATTTAGCTACCTCCACACCCATACATTAACTTCAGCCACCCTTCCTTACAGCACTGTTTGGGGAAGGGATAACAACCTTCCCCACCTCCCACTGACTGAACCTTCCAATGCAGCGTTCAAGGCCAGATAGAGTCCTCCTTTCCAAAATACTCAAGAACTCAGCATAAGTCACTGCATCCAATTCTAGGTCACATCAAAAATACAGTTGCAGTTAAGTTACTTAAACAACCTTAACCCTGTTCTTGCATCACCACACACAGGGGAAGCAAAAGCCAAGGATAATCCTATTATGAAAATCTTAGGTAAGGCAGGCAGCAGAGACTGCTATGGAGTGCATCAAGGATATTTATGCATATCTTAATTACCACCATTGAGATATGGTGAAGGGTACCCTAGAAAACCAAAAAATAGTCCTTTGGTTAAGCATATTGGTGAGATTAGGGAGAAACAGATTATATGCATTTGTACAATTTGGGGCAGGCAATGCTGTACAGTTGACAGGAGTGTCATTTTTACAAATGATGTTGAGATTTGGAAGTTTGGCTCCACTCTGAATTGTAATGACAACTGAAGATTCCAAAGTTCTCTACAAAGGAAAATTCAGGAGAGACCAAAAAAAAAAAAAAATTTCCACTGTGCCACAGAAAATGTTTTGATCTGTTGGACTCACCCCTGGCATGGCATTGCAGAGTTGTCATCTCCAGCCCCACTCACCAGTGGCTGCTTCCAGCCTGTAGTGATCTGACTCTTGTTGTGGCACAGCCCACCAGCCAAGTGACTTTAAAGTCTCTCACTTTCTCTCCTTCCAGGATAACAATACAAGCGATCCTTCTGCCCTCTCTTGGGCTATTCCTTTGCCTGTTCTTCAGGCTCAGACTTGAGCCATGCTCAGGGCTCAGTAGTCCTCACATCAAGTTTATATACCCCTTTCTCAGGGCTGATAGGAGAACTCAAGTCCACATTCTACTCTGGGTTCCAACCCAGGGACTCTGTGTGAAGCAGTTACTCCTTCAGATACACTATTTCCCTGGGCTACTGCCTATCTCTGAGCCCATTCCTTACAGTCTGTACATAACTCAGCCTCCTAGATCTCTGGCTGCTCCCTAAATCCTGCCACCTCTATCTTTCTCTACCAGAATACCAATCCTTCAGAATGACTTCTCTGTTCCTTGTCCCATTGCCAGAGTCCACTACAGGAATTAATTCATCTTGTAGCTTTCTTCACTCTATCATCCCAGAGTAAGAGAAGAAAATGACCTTTTCTTCTGAGTTTTTATCTCGTAGGCAACCCTAGAACCTTTCACTTTCTCTTATTATAAAGATCACACAGCTGGGTCTAACAACACAGGCCCAACACATCCACCAAGTGCAGCTAAGTGAGCTGATTGACTCCCTTTAACCTATTGTTCACCTGCGTGAAGTAGACATCCCCTCACACTTTTGTTCTGGTGAATGTTTGGTTGTGATTTAGGCTTTTTTTACAGAGTCACTTCAAAATGGAAAATCAAAATGTTTCATTGCAACAGTGTTTCAGGGGACACTGCAACAGTCAGAGTTTTTTTCCCCAGGTTTGTTTGTTTAAAAAAAAACTAAGTTCCTGCAAAATTGACCCAATTGCATGAAGTATTTTGATATTGACAGAACCACATATTCTAACACAACATGGCTCTGTCCAAGTTTCTCTAACCAGCTGTAGATAAAATGCCTCAGTGAAAACATGTTACTAAAACACTGTAGAGCCCTCCCATGCCATACACCTGGGCAGAGCTGTGGAGGTCAGCCCTGCCCCAGAGTCCCAACTCTCCATCCCCCAACCAAAGAGGACTACTAGCCTTTACACACCCACAGACTCCTGGTTGACTACAGAGTTGGCAAGAAATCCCACCCTTAAAATCCTGTTTTCAGCTCTCTTCCCATTGGAGAAGAGGTGTGCCACTCAAGCAAAAACTGCACATCATAAGGGAGGCAGGTGCTGATGCTGCAATGACACAGCAGTTCCAGAGCCAGAGTGTGAGCTCAGGGCTTGGATGCCAGCCCAGGTCACAGCTGGACGACATATCCATTAGGCCTTGCACTGCACTGTATGCATAATTAGCCACTGCCCCAGTCTGAGACTAATGGGACTGAGACTGTTTGGATTGTTTGCTATTGATTGAGTTAGAGCTCCTTTGTTAAGCCTCTTGGATTTATTTTATTATGTTCACAGGGCCTGGCCATGTTGACGGAAGTGTTGGAATAGATGGATGCACTGGAGTGATTCCTGGGTGAAGTCCTTTCCAGGAGGCAGGGATAATTTGGGGAGGATGGGAACAATCTGTTAATGAAGGAAGCTCCCATACAATACTTTCCATAATAGCATCAAGTCATCTAATAATCATGGCCACAAATATGCCTAGAGGCAGCAGGTTGGTATTATTTTCAATTCAAAGAAGCTGGTGTAACCTGAAAAAAAAGGGGTGAGGGAGTCACTGAGGAGAGAGCCTGAGCTTAAATAAGTGAAGGAATATTGGTGATGGACACTATTAGGTTTGATAGCAAATATAAAGAAATAAGCTGTTTTCACTTGTCCTCCCCCACGTTCCCTTATTTGCATTTCTCAAAGCCAGCTCGCTCAGACAATATGGAAACAGTTTGACCAAGCGATGTATCAGCAGGTTTCCATGGTGATCAGCATACAAATTGTGTGCCCAGCCATGTGTGAAAGAAACCATCAGTTTTAAGAACTGAAAATACTATGCAGAGATAGAATTGTTCTCTGAATGAGGGTATCACAGGATTGTGCTGCCTGTCAGAACTCCTGACATTTAATTACCGAGACAAGGTGGGTGAGGAAATATCTGTTATTGGACCAACTTTTTGTTGGTGAAAAAATACAAGCTTTCAAGCTTACACAGAGCTCGTCTTCACCTGGAAAAGCTTTATGTAAGCTTGAAAGCTTGTTTCTTTCACTCACAGAAGTTGTTCCATAAAAGATATCACCTCACCCACCTCGTCTCTTTAATATCCTGGGACCAACTCAGCTATAAAACCACTGCAAAAATTTAATTACCAAGATTAGAGAAGATGTCACTATAAAAATCTGCGAAAGCTGCATTAATGAGACACTTGCTTAATCCTTCAAAAAAGGACAATAAAAAATTATGCATAAAATAGCATTATTTATTCACTATACAATGCTTGTCTCTATACCTATGCTTACACACATGGACTCTAAGGTCATAATCATCTACTGCAGGCCACCAAACCTCAACCATCCACTCTGGCAATAAGCCTACGACCTTTGGCTTCATTAGTGAAGTACTTAAATCTTGATTTAAAGAGTTATACTGGCAGAGAATCAATCCTTTATTCAAGTTCAGATCAGCATGTGACCCAGTCTGACTTACAGGAAAAGACAGTTACTCATATTCTTATAACTGTTGTTCTTTGAGCTGTGTTGTTCATGTCCATTCCAATCAGGCTGTGTGCGTGGGTGCCAGAAACTTTTCCCCTTAGCAGTCCCTATTGGGTTGACTGTGACACTCCCTGTACCTTTATGGCACTCGATTACATGACCCTGCTGACCTGTCCTCCCCTTCAATTTCTTCTTGCTGACTATTCTGAGGCTACGTCTACACTGCAGGCTTTTTGTGCAAGAATGGCTGTTCTTGAGCAAAAATTTGCAGAGCATCTACACTGCATGTGCATTCTTGCGCAAGTAAATTTACAATACAGCGTCGGAAAACAGGGCTTCTTCCAGAAGAGTTATTCCTCTCCCCATAAGGAATAAGCCCTCTTGTGCAAGAGCTCTTCCACAAGAAGGCAGTGTAGACAGGCAACATGAATTTCTTGCGCAAGAAACCCCTATGGCTAAAATGGCCATCAGAGCTTTCTTGCACAAGAGAGCATCTACACTGCCATGAACGCTCTTGCACAAAAGCACATGGCACTGTGGACGCGCTCTTGTGGAAGACCTTTTGCACAAGAACTCTTGTACAAAACAGTTCTTGCGCAAGAAGCCTGCAGTGTAGATGTAGCCTGACAGTGGGGAAGGAGGGTGGGTATTGGAATGGATGTGAACAGTACAGCTTGAAGAACAACAGTTACAAGAAGGTGAGTGACTGTCTGTACTTCTTTGAGTGCTTGTTCAGGTTGATTCCAGTCAGGTGACTCCCAATCTCTTCCCCTGGAATTGTGGTTGGAGTGAAGGAATCACTGATTGGAGGACTGCTTTGCAAACTGCTGCATTATATCTATCCTGCTGGTCAATGGCATAATTAGTGGTAAACATGTGAACTGAGGTCCAGGTTGCTGTTCTGCAGATCTCCTGGATCGGTACTTGGGTAGTTGAAGAAACGTGAGCCTTTGTCAAGTGGGCCATGATCACCTGGGGGAGGGATCTTGTCTAGTTTGTAAAAAGTGTGGATGCAATCCATGATCCAAGATAAGATATGCTGTGATAATACTGGGAGACCCTTCGTTCAATCAACTATAGTGACAAGAACTTGGGTTGACTTCCTGAATAATCATGTGCACTCAATCTAAAACAGCAGTGCCCTCTAGACTCTTTAGAGAGTGCAGCTTCTGCTGGAACACAAAGATGTCTTGTCCCGTGTGTAATTGGGACACTACTTTGTGCAAGAAAGCTGGATGTGGTCTGAGCTTCACCTTGTCTTTATGGAAGACAGGGTATGGTGGCTCAGATGTTAGAGCTTTCAATTCTTGACATCCTTGTGGCTGATGAGATGGCCACTAGAAATGTCACCTTTCATAAGAGATAGAGGGAGTGAATGGCTAGGGGCTTGAAGGGTGGGCCCATAAGTCTTGAGAGGGCCAAACTGAGACCCCAGGTAGGAAAGTGTGGCTGTAATTGTGGGTAGAGTCTTTCCATTCCCTTGGGAAGGAAGACTACCATGGGGTTGGAGAGTGCCGATTGACCCAGTTCCTCAGGGAGGAATGCTGAGATAGGAGCTAGGTGAACCCTAATGGATGACAATGCCAATCCTTGCTCATGCAGGTGGAGCAAGTAACCCAAGATACATGGAGCTGATGTCTGGATCAAAGCCAGTTGATGCTGCTTGCACCAGCACAAGAATCCTTTCCACTTAGCAATGTAAGTGGCTCTGGTGGATGGTTTACTGCTGCCAAGAAGCACCTCCCGCATCAGTTGTGAGCATGGAGCTCCGAGGGGTTTAACCATGAAGCTTCAATGAAGCACTTCTCCATATCAATCATATAACCAAGATCTGCTCCCGGGACCACCCCCCACACCAGAAAATCATCGACATACAGACACACTTGTACCCATCTCTTACAGAAAAAGGCTGTTACCACCACTATGCACTTGGTGAACATATAGGGGGCTATGGAGAGACCGAATGGGAATGCAGTGAATTGACAGTGTCTGTGATTTACTATGAATCTTAGGAATTGCCTATGTGCTGGGTGGATAGCAGTGTAGAAATAGGCATCCTTCATGTCACAGATGGCATACCAATTCCCCGAATCCAAGGAAGGAATGATAGTGCTTAAGGAGACCATGTGGAACCTCAGCTTTATCATGAAATTGTTGAGGCCACACAGGTCTAAAATGAACCTGAGGTTCCCCCCACCTTTGCCTTGGGGATTAGGAAGTAATGGGAACATACCCTGTTACCCAGTTAGCTCCTGAGAAGCCTTCTCCATTGCTCCCAATGCAAGGAGCAACTGCACCTCCTGCATAAGGATTTGCTTATATGAACAGGGGTGGGAGGCAGGAGAGGAGCAGAACTGGAGAGTGTATCCAACTTCCACTATGCAAAGGTCAGTGGTTATAAAAGACAATGCACTGTGGAAATGGGACAAACAACAGAGGAAACACGGGGAAAGATAAAGGAAGTTTGCTGTTCTGTCCTCAGGTATCCCATCAAAACCCCTGCTTGGGTTCAATTGTGGTTTTGTGGGGCCTTGGCTCTGCCCTGCAGTGCAGTTGGGTGGCCTGTGCCTATTGTTCCTACCCCAGGAGTGTAATGGGTCTTGTCTAGGGCAAATCTGGTATTGCCTCTGCTGCTGCCGTTGCTGAGTCTTTAAGGGCTTGCTCCGGGTCACTGGGTTGTGCATTCCCAGACATTTCATTGTTGCCCTTCAGTCTGTTTCTTCTGAGAACAAATCCATGCCCTCAAGAGGTAAGTATGAAGTGTATGCTAGACCTCTGGAGGGAGCCCAGAGGCCTGAAACCATGCTTTTCTTCTCATAAAAACCCTTGCAGAGATGGTGCAGGCATGTGAGTTTGCCACTTCCAGAGAGGCCTGAAGTGTGGTTCAGAGAGAATGGCCCAAGAGAATGGTGAACCCCGCTCTAGACTCAATGGGGAGGAGTTTTTAAACTTGGACATTGAGTCCCAGGAGTTAAAGTTGTATCCGTTGGAGATAGTCTGTTGGTTGGCTAGTCTCAACTGCAGGAATAGGCCTTTCTATTAAAGAGGCCTACACACTTCACCTCTTTGGTGTTGGGGGAAGGTGCCTGTTGACTCTGGCATTCCTTTTCATTAACTGCTAACACAAGTAAACAAGGGTGAGGATAAGAATACAAAAACTTATATCCACTGGAAGGTACATAATATTTGGACTGCACTCCACTGGCCATGGGAAAAATAGATGTGGGTTAGCATTTTGGTAGCATTTGTTTTATGGGTTGTTTTAGTCAGTGGGAGGGTGACCCTGGATGGGCCCTCTAGGATGAGGATGTCAACAATGGGGTCTGTCATCTCCATAACTTTCTCTGCCTATAGGCCATTACTGCGAACTACATGCCAAAACAAGACGTGGTGGATCTTATGGTCTCTTGCTGGGGGACCCGAGGCAAATGCTCCAGGCTCTGTCTCATCTGGAAAGGAAGACAACAAAGCTAATGGGGGAACAGGGTCATCTTGTTCCTCTGGGAGGTCTGGTTTTCATTCCAGAGACTCTTCCTGCAGGGTCATGGTTCAGTCCCAACACACCAAGGTCTGGGTCACTGAAGAAACTGAAAGAACTGATTGGGCATGGGATGATGCACTCTGGACTGAGCAACTAGAGTGGGCCCCTGCCAATGTGACAGACCTGGAAGCTATTGAGGGAGCCTTTTGGGCCTGGTGGCATGGTCAGGAAGTCCAGAAAAGCCACTATGCCCCCACTCAGGTGATCACCAAGGCTGCTGGACAACGTGAATGTTTCTTGAATCCTCACCTACTGGAATATATGGATTCTGCCTCTGACACTGAGGACCTGGGAGGCGAGGATCAGGGCTGTACTGATGGACCCTGAGCTTTCAGACTGTCCTGTAGAGGACGCCAGAGAGCAGTGTTAAGAGGAGTGCACCAAAGATCAGTGCATCTGTAACTCAACCAAGAACCATGCCGGTCACTTGGTGCCAGGAGACGGTCCCTTGGACCCAGTGCCAGGGAGTGGCTCTGCTCCTCCAACATGGAAAAGGATCAATCCCAGCTCCTCAGTGCCATAGGGTCTGGTATGCTCTTTGCCAGTACCATATAATGTTGCACTGGTGCTGGTACCGGTGCCAGAGAGAGGCACTGAGGCATCAGAGACTGGGAACAATGTTAACAACAGTGCCACTCTTTTGAGCACCACAATAGAGTGGGCTTGCTTTTGGATAGATAGAACCTGTCTGGTTGGTGCTGGAGGGTTATCTTATGAAGCCAGGACCAGAGGTGCAGTTAAGTCCTCTGGCTGCCTCGAATGTGTCTGGAGCTAATGGCTAGTCCAGGACTCTATCTGAGAGTGCACCACTGGGGAGAAACTAGGTGCTGGATTCAACAGTTATTGGAGAATGTTTTAAAATGGTTTCTTAAAAATGCTGAGTCCCACTTCACCTGCACTGAAACTCTAAACTTTTAATTTTTTTAAGGAGGGGGCAAAGGTAGGTTGCACTACTCTGCTAGACCTGAGCCATGAGCTAGCACAAGTGACTACTGTAGCAATGTCACACTGTATTTCTGGTTTAAATAAAAATGTAGGTTAGTCAATGGCCAATTTCTGCCCTCAGATATGCATGAAAATTCCCACTCAACCAAAATGAGGTGTAAACATATTGTTTCTTCTTTTTTTTTTTTTTTTTTTTTTTTTACTCAAGTGGTTCGCCAAAGTTCAGGAGAAATTGATGATGAAGTCAAGTGTCTTTGACACAACCCTGTTTATTTATAAAAAATTTATAAAGTCCTTGTTTCTCTGAGCACAAGAGGAATCAAACAGCAGGAGGCAGGTTTTTTTGTTTATAGGTCCAGGCCCTGTCAGTCAGCCATCAGCACAAAATGTTCTCTTTCTAGGCTTGTCTCAGACCCATGCTCCCCAGGCTTGTTCACTTTCTCACGCAACATAAGAACATGAGAATGTCCATACTAGATACAACCAAAAGACCATTGAGCCCAGTATCCTGTCTTCTGACAGGGGCCAATGCCAGTTGTCTCAGAAAGAATGAACAGAATAGGTAACCATCAAGTGATTCTCTCTCTGTTGCCCATTCTCAGCTTCTGGAAAATGGAGGTTAGGGACACCATCCCTTCCCATCCTAGCTAATAGCCATTGATGTAGTTATCCTCCATGAATTTATCTAGTTCTTTTTTAACCCTATTATCGTCTCAATCTTCACGACACCTCTGGCAAAGAATTCTACAGGTTGACTGTGCACTGCCTGAAGAAATACTTCCTTTTAAACCTGTTGCCTATTAATTTCATTTAGTGACCCTAGTTCTTGTGTTATGAGTAAATAGCACTTCCTTATTTACTTTCTCTACACCAATCATGATTTTATAGGCCTCAATCATATCCCCCCTTAGTCAACTCTTTTCCAAGCTGAAAAGTCTCATTCTTTTTAATCTCTCCTCATATAGAAGCCATTCCATATTCCCTGATTATTTTTGCCCTTTTCTGAATCTTTTCCAATTCCAATATATCTTTCTTGAGATGGGGCAACCACATTTGCATGCAGTATTCAAGATGTGGGCATACCAGGGATTTATATAGAGGCAATATGGTATTTTCTGTCATATTGTCCATCTAATGATTCCCAACATTTTGTTCACTTTCTTGCTTTACACTGAAGGTATGTCTAGACTGCATCCCTCTGTTGGCAGAGGGATGCAGATTAGGCAGGTTGACATTGCAAATGAAGTGGGGATTTAAATATCCTGTGCTTAATTTGCATAAAAATGGCTGCCATTTTTGCCAACTCAGCACTTTGTCGGCAAAAAGCAGCAGTCTAGAGGGGGATCTGTCGAGAAAGAAAGCCTTTTTTCAACAGATCCCTTATGCCTCATGCAAGGAGTTTACAGGATCTGTCAAAAAAGGCTTTCTTTCTCGACAGATCCCCCTCTAGACTGCTGCTTTTTGCCGACAAAGTGCTGAGTTGGCAAAAACGGCAGCCATTTTTATGCAAATTAAGCACGGGATATTTAAATCCCCTCCTCATTTGCAATGTCGACCTGCCTAATCTGCATCCCTCTGCCGACAGAGGGATGCAGTCTAGACATACCCTGAGTGGATATTTTCAGAGAACTATCCACAATGACTCCAAGATCTCTCTTGAGTGGTAACAGCTAAATTAGCATTGTACCTTTAATTTCTGTCATTACTTTGCATATATCAACATTACATTTCCTCTGCCATTTTGTTACCCAGTTACCAAATTTTGAGAGAGCCTTTTGTAATGAGTCTCCCTCAAATCCTCACCTATGAAGATTGATGCAAAAACTAATTTAGTTTCTCCACAATGGCGGTATCATCCTTGAGTGCTTCTTTAGCATCTTGATTTTCCAGTGATCCCACTGGTTGTTTAGCTGGTTTCCTGCTTCTAATATACTTTTAAAAATTGCTATTGGCTTTTGAGTCTTCGGCTAATTGTTTCTAAAATTCTTTTTTGGCCTTCCTTAAGTAAATTTTTACACGTCACTTGCCAGAATTTATACCCGTTTCTATTTTCCTCACTAGGATTTGACATACACTTTTTAAAAGATGCCTTTTTGCCTCTCACTGCTTCTTTTACTTTGCTGTTAGTCACAATGGCACTTTTTTGGTATTCTTTTTTATTTTTTAATTTGAGGTATACATTTAAATTGAGCCTCTATTATAGTGTCTTTAAAATTTTTCCATGTAGCTTGCAAGGATTTCACTGTTGGTATTGTATCTTTAATTTCTGTTTAACCTCATTTTTGTGAAGTTCTCCTCTCTGAAATTAAGTGCTACAGTGTTGGGATGCTGTGGTGTTTTTCCTGCTACAGGGATGTTAAATTTAATTATATTATGGTCACTATTTCCTAGTGGTCCAGGTATATACCCACCTCTTGGACCAGATCCTGTGCTCCTCTTAGAGAATTGCCTCTCCTCTTCTGGATTCCACAACCAGCTACTCCAAGAGACAGTATTTTAAAATATCAAGAAATTTTATCTCAGCATCCTGTCCCGAGGTAAAAGTGTGAAATCCCCTATTATTATTATTATTATTATTATTATTAAGGGTTTTTTAATTTATTTTAATAGCCTCTCTACTCTCCCCTAACATTTCATAGTCACTATCACCATCTGATCAGATTGGTAATATATCCCTACTGCTATATCCTTATTAGAGCATGGAATTACTCTCCATAGAGATTCTGTAGCATAGTTTGGTTTGTGTCAGATTTTTACCTCATTTGATTCTATGTTTTCTTTCATATACAGTGCCGACTCCCCAACCAGCATGATCTGTTCTATCTTTCTGATATATTTTGTACCCTGGTGTTACTGCGTCCCATTGATTTTCCTTTTTTCATCAAGTTTCTGTAATGCCTATTATATCAATAGCCTTATTTAATATGTAGTCCCCTTACTAAAGATGCCTCTGCTTATTCTCTGGGAAGATCCTGTGTGCTGCAATCTAGCCCCAGAGACAACAATTCCCATGAGCCCTGGAGGAAACCAGGAAGGAAGTGACTTTTGTTTGGGAAATCTGAGTCTCTCCATGTGTGTGGAGGAAGACTCAGCAGTCCGTGGACTCTTCCCTCTGTTTTTGATGCAGAAAGGGAGCCAGGCTGCTGTGGAGGAGCTTGATCCAGTTCAGGAGCTGTTATGTTGCAGTTACAGACTGGGACAGCTAGCCTTTGGAACTGGGATCTAGCAGGCTGCTTCTGATTGCCCTAGAGGGGAGGCCCTTTGGCTGTACTTGTGGCTAGAAGCTATTCTGCATCAAGCACACAGAAGGAGACTGTGAGTAATTGGTCATCTTTGGGAAATGATAGACCTCAGAGATACAGACTAACTCTGGGTTCAAAGAGAGGCCAACCCAGTGAACCAGAGCTGCTGCATAGCTTGGACCCACACACACACTACCTATGGAGAATCTCCATTACAGCTGCAGTTCTTCAAGCGCACCCACACAAGCAAGAGTCTGGGACTCTGAGTCCAGGGGTGTGCACAGTCTGGGGTGGGATAAATATTGGCAGTGCAAATGGCGGGTAGATAAGTTCCTTTTACTTCTGTGTACTTTAATTGATGTTATTCACTGTTAATTTTGTTAAATCCTGTTTCTTTAAGTAAAGGTTGTTCATTCTAATGCAATCTATTAGATGTATATTATTTATGATTTGTAATTATTGTTCTGGAGTTAGATCCAGTTTATTGTTGGAATAAGTTTATTCCCGGAGTTTCCCCGCACACCAGTAAGTGTGTTACAGGGCCAGTCAGGTGGAGGTACCGCCATTATATGTTCTTTATGAGCAAGGGACAGCAGTAAGGGGGTGGATAGGGTTTCTACACTAAACATCACCACCACTGGGGTACTCAGGATCTCCTTTTATGTTAAAACCTTCAGGCTCCCAGGCACACCTGTGGGTATGACCTGCTCCCGAGTAACCCGGGGAGGAAAAAGGGGGTTACAAATATGAGGTATCTAGTTCACCCATCTTATTATTTAGATTTCTATGATTGGTGTATAAACACTTTTTAAACTTGTCCTTTTTAGCTGTCTGCCATTACGTGATATAATGGAATGGGACCGTTTTTCATGTGACTGTTTCAGATCAGATCCATCATTTTCCATCCTTTACTTCTTACTAGGACATAGGGAATCTCCTATAATAGATTCTTCCCCTATGGATGTCTCTTTCTGAACCACATGTTCTTCCTCACCTGTCAGCTTCCCCCCAGCTCCTAGTTTAAAAACAGCTGTATGACATTTTAAATTTTAAGTGCCAGCAATCTAGTTCCATTTTGGTTTAGATGGAGCCCGTAGAAGCATAGAATCCTAGAACTGGAAGGGACCTTGAGAGGTCATCAAGTCCAGTCCCCTGCCGTCATGCCATAACCAAACACAGCCTAGACTACCCCTCATAGCTGTCTATCCAACCTGCTCTTAAAGTTCTCCAGTGATGGAGATTCCACAGCCTCCCTAGATAATAGATTCCAGTGACAGTTAGGAAGTTTTTCCTAATGTCTAAACCCGTGGTCACCAACTGGCCGACTGTGAGGCCTCGACCAGTTGATAGCGAGGTGTTCGGGCACCCCCACCCCCCATTTTCCCCCCACCCCCGAGAAGCCCCACTACCTATCTCCAGCGTAGTGCCGGCTTCCCACAGGGTGGACGGAAGTCCTGCCTGCAGCTTTGCGCCACTTCCGGGGGTTCTGGAAGTGCGTTGGCTGCTCCCCGCCCACAGCTCTGTGGCATGCTGGGTGCGCTGCGGGAGGGGGCGTTGGCCCCAGAGGAGGAGTGAGTTGAGCGCAGGGGTTTCCCTGTGCCGTGGGAGCGGAGGTCGGCCCCGGGGTTTGGCTGCGCCGTGGGATGGGGGGGTTGGCCCCAGGGCAGGCGCCTGTGGGGATTTGGCTGTGACGCGGGGGGGGGGGGGGGGTTGGCCCCGGGGCAGATGCCCGCGGGGGTTTGGCTGTGCCGCGGGAAACATGCACTGGCCCGAGGAGGCACGCACCGGCTTCCCTCTGGGAGAATCCTGGGAGGAGGCAGGTGAAGGGTACTCTCTGCCCCCTGTTCCCTCTCCCCAGCCCCCTCTCCCCACTCCCCTGTTCCCTCTCCCCACGCCCCAGCCCCCTGTTCCCTCTCCCCTGTTCCTACTCCCCTCCTCCCTCAGAAACCTGTCCCCACTGGCACCCTGTCCCCTCTCCTGTCCCCTCCCCCATCCCCAGCCACAGAACTCTGTTCCCACTGGCACCCTGTTCCCTGCCGAAGCACCCACTAGCACTCTTCCCCAGTACTATGTCCCCTGCTCCCACCAACACAGTTAGGGCCACATTAGTGAAGCTTGGGGGGGGGGCGCATTGGAGGAGGGTTTTTTGGCATCTCACTTGTGTGGTCCCAACTGACTTTTCTGTGGGTCAGTGACCCCTGATTCAAAACAGGTTCCCTGCCTTTCTCAGAAATAAAGACAATACAGAAACTTTTTGTGTTTGACATAGTATTTTATTTGAAAATGAAGCCTGGCCAGCAAACCCCCAATTGGGGCCAACCCCCCATCTGGCCACAGTATCATGACACTCCTACACTCTCCTTTCCCCCAGACCCTACATCTGAGCATATCATACACTGGAACCCCCTGCCCTGAGCCCCTCACATCCCCCAACCCAAATTCCTGAACCCTCACATCCAGAAGTCTGTGGCTTACTTAGTACCCTAACCCTACATCTGACCCCAACACTGCCCGACCTGGAGCCCCCTCCCCAAGCCAGCGTTCCCTTATCCACCTCCTCCTGCATCCAGATTTCCTCCCAGAGCTTGCACCTCTCACCCCTTCCTACACCCAAATCCCTCATTCCCAGCCCGGAGCCTACAAATCCTGTCTCAACCCAGCGAGGATACAGCTAGACTGCAGGAGTTTTTCAGGATTCCGGAGATATCCCAGAAAAACTCTTCTGCATCCAGGGATGCGTTTGTTCTTCCGCTTCTTTTAGTGGAAGAGCAAACGTGATCTTTCGGTCACCCCTATATTCCTCTTTCCACGAGGAATAAGGGGGCTTCCAAAAGAAGGGGTTTTTCTGACATTTGGTCAAGTCTAGACAGGCCAAATGTTAAAAAAAACTTCTTCCTACAGAAGAATTGGGGGAAAAAAGCAGCAGTATAAGGGTTGGGGATAGCAAGTGATGGAGAGGAGGAGAATAGAGAGGGCGGGGCTTCAAGGAAGGGGCGGGGAGGTAGATCTTGGCTTGTTCTGTCATTTAAAAAGTGATCTTGGTTGTAAAAAGGTTGGAGACCACTGGTCTAAACTAAACCTCCCTTTGTGCAGTTCTCCTTCCTAGACAATCATTTCCCATTCTGTATGCGTGAAACTGATTGTTCCTTTCGAAGTGGAGTATTTTGCATTTGTCCTTATTAAACTTTATCCTGTTTACCTCATACCATCTCTGCTTTTGCTGCAGACATTGTCTTCACAAGCCAATGGCAGACTAGCTGTCAAAGAGCTGAAAAGGCAAGCTAGCAGGAACTCTGTCAGGTTTCCCCAGCAACTTCATTAAAATTGAACCATCTCCATAGAATATTTTGATTTTGACCAGTAGGAGAATTATGACAAAAATCAATTTCCCCATACTGTTTATAATCAGCTTTAGCAAATTTAGATTTGAATTGTGGACCCAATTTGCTATTGGCCTGAACCTTATGAAGCCATTTACACCAGTGAAATGGGTGTAAAATGCTACAGGTTGAACCTCTTTAGTTCAGCCCTCTCTGGTTTGGCAACATCTGTGTTCTGGCATGATTTTAGTTAGCCAGATGTCCATTTATCATGGGAATGGGCAGGTTTCCCACAGCCCCATAACATTTATTTATAGCCACCAGTCCTAGCTCTCAGTGACTCGTGCTGTTATTTAGGTCTAATTTCCCCTAAATGTCTTCTAAGAGCCCAGTAAGCAGTGGAAGTGTTGGTAATGCTGCTAGACAAGATTGACCTCCCATGGCTTGGAAAATTCTCTGGTTTAGCACCAGTCAGGTCCCAAGAATACCGGACCAGAAAGGTTCAACCTATATAACTTTGATTTGCATCTTATATCCCATTTTGGAGTGGTTTTAATAGTGACAAAAGGTGCAACCCAACAAGGAATCAGGTCCTCAGAATAGTTTGAGAGTGTATTTGTGCTGTCCACTAGTTTGCTCTGCTTTCTTGGAAATGAACACTGAACCAATCTAAAAAGAAATAGATCTGGTCTAATTCTCCACTCTAGACACAATTTCCCTTGAAATGTCTTCCACAGAGGCAGGGCTGTTATGAAAAAGGCCTGGGAAATTAACCATTGCAGCATTTCATGGTAACAAACTCACTAAAATCCCTCCCCAAATCATTAACATTCTCCTCATTCTGTTCCCTCCCTAAATAAAAACAGTGGGTGTGTTTAGCTCACACTGGTTGTGGGACTGGAGAGCAGAAATCAGACATGGAAAAACATTCCATCTTTTTATCTTAGAAATACCAGTTCTATTCTGTGAGATGCTACCATTGCTACAGTATTGCGTTTGGGATGTGTCACCAAAGACTTGGACTACACAAGAAGGTTTTATTGACATAGCTATGCCAGTTCAAAGTGTGAAAATAAAAATATAGCCATACTTGACATTGCTGGGCCAGCAAAAGCTATAGTGTAGATGCAGTTGCATGAACAAAAAGCCAATTTGTGTCCGGATAGCTTATTCTGTTTGGGGCACTGGTTTCCACTATACCAGTTTGTGTTTCCGCTTGGGGTGGGGGATGATATCTCTCTGCTAGCACAACTATACTAGCATGCCTTTTAAAAATGTAGACAAGTTCAAAGGCTGTGGAAGAATTTTCATTATAAAACTGTCTTTGAAGAACTTAAAGGGAAAGAACTTTTTTAAAATGGTCCAGAATTTGCTTGGCTGATAGAACTGTTCTAAAAGCCAAAGCGAGACAGCACAAATGGTTAAAAGGTATCAAGTGCACACACTCTGCATCCAGCTGTTTACATCCTATTTGGGAATTTAAGTGGAAACTTAGCTTCCCACTCCCCACATAATGTGCATAATGTCATGAGACGCTGCTTACTGGAAACATAACACTTAAGCATTTTAAAATTCTGAAACAACATTGCTTTTATAGCCCTTTCTGTACTTCAGAGTTTGTGATTTTCCCACATCAAAGGAATATACTTCAGCGTGGCATACACTGTCCAGGAGCACTGACGGAATCCATTTACTAGAATAACCACAAGAGAAAACTGCTCCTACAAAAGTCAGCACTGACAGCAACTAAGAGAATTCCCAGAGCTTCCTAATTAATACGGAATAGCCCGTTGGTAAGGCTAAGATTTTTTTTCCACAGGTATTTTTAGTGAAAGCCACAGACAGGTCACAGACAATAAAGAAAAATTCATGAAAGCTCATGATTTGTCCTTGATTTTTACTAAAAGTATCCATCACAAAATGGGGAGCTGCTAGGCAGCTACAGGGGCCTTGCTGGGAGCTCTGGGAGCCCCCAGCACCCATGGAGGCTCAGAGCTTCAGCATTCCCCTCCTCCAGCTCTGAGCTGTGGGGTGGTGGGGAGCAGTAGGGGCCAGCCAGGAGTGGTAGGGACTCCCTTGCCTACAGCAACTTAAAGTCCACCCCCCCCCCCACCAGTGCCGAGGTTGGTGAGGAGCTGTGGGGAACCCTGCATCTGCAGAGGGCAGTCGCTGCGCGGGTCCCTGAGCCACCCATGGCAGCTGGCCGCTCTGGGGAGTTGCAGGGTCCCCTTGCTGCCTGCCGTGACCAGTAGCTGGAGGGTACCCTTACTGCCTTAGAGCTCAAGGGCTATACTGCCTTGAAGAGTGGGGGTACCTTGCAGATCCTGGCCACCCTAGACAGCAGTGGGACTTGTAGCTCTTTTCTGCTTGTAGGCTAAAGTCACAGAGGCCTTCAGAAGTCAGGGACTCTGTGACTTCCTTGACCTCTGTGACAAAATTGTAGCCTTACTCTTTAGCTAGAACACCAGAGAAAGCATCAATCCCAGTCTGAAGACTTTTCTTTTGTTGCCAACAACATTGCGTACCCAACATTCTGACTTAATTCAAAGCCAGTTTGCCAACAGCATGACACACAATTGTTTTAGCACTTTTCTAGGAAGAAATGAGTAGAAGACATGTCATTATGGATCTAAACCTACAAGCGAACGTGGTCATTCTCATAGCTTTTCTATAGCAAATATTCCAGCACACCTTGGAAGTCTATCCATTTTGGTCTCAGCTCCGTCATGGTGAAAAATAAATGCAAGTTCCTAAAATATATTATACAAATAGTCAAGTTGAAAAGAGGGGACGTTATTCAAAACACATGCACTGATTTTCTTTAGACAGTAAATGACTCTGGTTTCCAAGCATGAGTTAAGCAGCTGCCAAACTTCAGAATGCAGCTGTTGCATGCAAAAACCCCTCACAAGGCTCATTCACACACTTACCTATTTTGCATGAGTACAGCAGGTGCTTACCACAACAAGCAAGAGGCTGCAGTTTAGACAACTGTCTTTGGAAGTTTGATCCTGCTTTCTGAGATGTCTATTTTTTTTAAATAATTGAATTATCTCGGACACACAGTCCTTACCCCTTCTCACACGTGGATGGTAAAAGAAGAGTCAGCTGATGCAAGCAGGTAGATGAGAGAGAAAGATGTTTCCTTTTGAGCACACAGAACCTCTTCAATGGGTTTAACATTGGCAAGGGGTTTGTTCTGCATGAAAAATGTATACAAAAAACCTATTTATCTGACAACAAACAAACAAACAAACAAAAACAGCTCCTGGTATAGAGCCATGCTTACAAAACCAACAGCTTTGTAAACTGCATGACTGCATTGAAGTGTATGTCTCAGATTAGGAACAATTCTAAAAATCCATAGCAAGTACATTTTATGAACATATGGTGCTAAGAACATCCTGTCTGCTTGTACAGCAAAAGGAAACTCAAATTTACCCAGTGGGTGGGGGTTGACAGATCCAGAGTGTCATCCTCTTTTCCTCAGACCCTACAGAAACACTCCTTGAGTGACTCAACAAGGAGAGGGTTCTTTAAGTATCTAGAGATACCCTGACTGCTCTCTGGGGTATTGTATCCCACTTTATGAAGAACCCCACCTCCCCCCAAAAACACTACAAATTTGAAGCATGCCTGCATATGATGCTGTAAAATGATGCTATGGGGCCCCACATATGTGGCACAAGCAGGGGTGACCTGTTTGCAGAAATTTTGGTGGTACACTGCCCAGAACACTCAGAGGCCACACTCCTCTCCCACCCAAACTCCCTCCTCACACCTACCTAAGGCTCTGGAAGGGTGTTTGGGTTGTGGGGAGGGGGTGCAGGCTCTGGGAGGGAATATGGGTGTTGGGTACAGAAGGAGGTGAAGGGTTGGGCTCTGGGAGAGAATATGGGTGTGGGAGAGGATCAGAGAGGGCAGGCTCTAAGATGAGTCTGGGTACTGGGTGCAGGCTCTGAGCTGAAGCAGAGGGGCTGCAGGAGGGGGAGGGGTGCAGGCTCTGGTAGGGAGTTTGGAGGTTTGAGGGGAAGAGAAAAGGGGGTGCAGAGGGAGTTTGGGGCAGGCAGGGGTGCAGACTCTGGGAGGGAGTGGGGTGTGGGAGGGGCTGCAGAGGAAGGGGGTAGAGGTGCAACACTTACCTGGGGCACCACCCCCTCTGGCAGCAGCTACCACTCACACTTCCCATTGTCCACTGATGGTGGGGGCAGTGCATACAGACAACCCCCCAGGGGCCACAGAGATGCACATGCCAGTAGCCATGCAGAGCAAGCAGACAGAAGCAGATCTAGCCCCGCTATGCTGCTGGTAGTGGCAGTAGGGACCCCCAAGCCATTTTAAATTACCCAGGCTGGTGGAGGGGACATGCCAGTAGGTGCATCGGGGCAGCAGGTAGGGCCAGGGATCCTAGGAGCTGGTCCCCAAGCAAAAAATATGCCCGGGCACCACAGGCCCATAGAAATTGCCACCCATGGGAGCAAGTAGTAGGTAGCAGTGTGCTATGTGAAGCATCCATAGGAATCATACTGCCATGAAGCTCACAAAGCAGTGGAAAATCTCCAGGCCTCTGAGGATATATAGGATAGACGGCATAATCTGTCATTAGTTTTGAAGTTTGATGCGCCTCATATGGCTCAGTGGAGCAAACCCCCTAAATAGTAAATCATAAACAACCCCTCCCTCCATAAAGTGAACACACTGAAGTCTTACAAGGCTATGTCTACACTACAGAGGTTTTCCAGGATACCGGAAGCCCTGTCTTCCTTTTCCCATGAGAAAGCAGGGCTCTTCTGAAATTTGGCCTAGTCTAGACGGGCCAAGTTTTGGAAAAGCCTCTTCTGAAAAAACAAAAGGAAAATGGTACGCAAATTGACAGCGCAATTAGTGTACCTTTTTCTGATAGATCATTGTAGTGTAGAGTTAGCCTAACTTCTTTCTTCAGTGCTACTTGCAGTATCCGGACTCAGTTCCTTCAGAAATTCACAGCTAGAGAAAAGTCTTATATGCCTCCATTTCACGGAAACCAACCTTTCAGAAATAAACTTTCAGAGGGGTAGCCGAATTAGTCTGTAATAGGAAAAACTTAAAAAACAACAAATAGTCTGGTAGCACTTTAAAGACTAACAAAACATGTAGATGATATCCTGAGCTTTTGTGAGCACAGTCCACTTCTTCAGATGACCGGAGTGTTGGAAGTCCAGAACCAAGAATAAATAAGGGAAGAAGATGAGGAGGGGAGAAAAAAATTGGAGGGGGGGTGGGAAGACGACATTGGGTACATAAGTTTCAAAGGTATAGCCGAACCAGTCTGTAACAGGAAAAACTTTAAAAACAACAAATAGTCTATTAGCATCTCAGGCTAAATAGTTAAAAGAGGCTGATAAGAACCATTAGTTTGCACTAGGAAAGGAAGAGAACTAACACCAAATTCTACACAGACATCAAGAACCATTGGCACCTTCACTGTTTGGTTGGTTGATAATGTGCGAGCCATCCGATACCGCGATTTAGACCATTTGCAGGAGAGTTAAACTTGAGAATGAAGTGGAGTTCCAATCCTTTTCTGTGTATTTCGCTTGTGGAATTGGTCTGAAACAAAACAGGAACGTATATATCCCTTAACCAGCATCCAGGGAGGTTAAACTGTTCCCCATCAGGTTTTTGTGTGTTGCCTTTTCAGCTATCTGATTTGTGTCCATTAATTCTTTCCCATAGGGACTGTCCAGTTTATCCAATATATGTCGCAGTGGGGCATTGCTGGCATTTGATGGCATAGATCATATTACTGGATGTGCAGTTAAATGAGCCTCTGATTTGGTGGCTGATGTGGTTGGGTCCAGTGATGAAATCGCTTGTATAGATGTGTGGGCAGAGTTGGCACCAGGATTGATTGCAGGGGTTGGTTCCTGGATGCTTATGATGGAGCTGTGTAGAGTGGTTACCAAAAGGATGTGTTTCAGGTTAGGGGGTTGTCTGTAAGCTAGAATAGGCCTTTCCCCCAAGGCCTCTGAGAGTGAGGGGTCATTTTCCAACATAGGTTTGTAGATTGTGGATAATATGGTTGGGGGGGTGGGTTAAGTTATGGACTGTAGGTAATGACAAGTGGAATTCTGTTGTTTTCTCTTTGAGTCTGTCTTGAAGTAGTTTGTGTCTGGGTACTTTTTTGGCTCTGTCAATCTGTTTTTTCACTTCACCAGGTAGGTATTTCAGTTTTAGGAATGCTCTATATAGATCCTGTAGGTGTTTGTCTGTGTCTGTGGGATTGGAGCAAATCCGGTTGTATCTTAGGACTTGGCTGTATACAATAGATTGAGATATGAGTCTGGGATGGAAGCTAGAGGCATGAAGGTAAGTATAGTAGTCAGAAATAAATATCCACGATGAAAATTCTGAAAAGTATCAATCCTATCGGAATCACAGATCTTTTCATCTCAAACTTTTGTGATTCTCTAATACAGTGGTTCCCAAACTTTTCAGCATCATGCCCCCTTTTTGATTTGAGAAACCCTCATGTTTCTCCCCCCCCCCCATAGCAGCAAACTTAAGCAAAAAAAAAAAAAAAAAAAAGGAACTGACCACAGCCAAAAAACAAAAATAGCAGCACAACTTGGCAACTTGGGGGGGGGGGGCACCTGGGTTGCCTCACGCACCTCTGGAATTTCTTCATGCCCCCCCAGGGGGGCACACACCCCAGTTTGGGAACCTATGCTCTAGTATGTAGCAATCTTATTTTAGAGGCCCACTAAGTAAAGCTAAAACTCCTCAGGAAACACCATCTTTCAGACAACATAAAAAAGCCTGCTGTGCTTAGTCACTCCAATATTACAGTGCTCCCTCAACAAATCTATTTCTAGGAAATTATTTATCAATGAACAATAGATTACTGAATAGTCTTCTATTTTATGAGAGTTTTTTAAAGATATGTTTGGAATTGATAGATAATATATTGTTTTACGGATAGCTAAAGGGAAAATTTAGTGGGGCTTGCTGATCAAACTGCTTTTTTAATCCATATAATCTATTTTTATTTGAAACATTTTTGAACTGTGCACACATTAGCCAGAGTAGATTTATTATTAGAAATTACAGACATTCAAAACTCTATTAATTTTTCACAGAACTGCAGGAACATATAACATGCTATATTGATGACGACTAAATTCCAGTTCATCAACCAGATTTTTTTCTTTACCATGAGTTTTTAAAAGCAGCACTTCTGTAGTGGGGCCCAATCCATTCTTCTCAGTCTTTAAATCAAGACTAGGTACCATTCTGGAAAGTATGATTTAGTCAAATGCTATTTATTGGGCTCAATACAAGAGTAACTAGATGAAGCATGTGACCTGTGACAGTCAGGAGGTCAGACTACATGATTTAATGGTCAGCTCTGGCCTAAAACTGTATGCTCATCTAGTCTGACCTGCATAATACAGGCCATAGAACCTCCCTCAGAAATTTCTGCATCAATCACATAGGCTATAGCACATCTTTTAGAAAGATATCAAGGTTTGATGTAGAGGCTTCAAGGGATAGAGACTCCCCTACATCCATCAATAAGTTGTTCCAATCATTAATTACCCTGTTAAAAATATGCACCATGTTCCCAGCCTGAATTCATCTAGCTGCAGCTCATCATCAGGCACATTTTTCAAATGCTGACTCATTCTTCGATAAGCCCTTTCCATTTTTTTCCAAGACAGAATTCTTGAAGGATGAAGGTTGTTGTCTTGAGATTGTTCATAGGAGAGGAAGGATGGCCCAGTAGTTCAGGGCATTATGCGGGGACTTGGGAGACCTAGGCTCAAGTTTTTGCTGTCATAGACTTCCTGTGTGACCTTGGACAAGTCACTTTCTCTTTGTGCCTCTATAGTATATCCCTCCCTCTCGGAGGTGCAGACCTAGTGGCAACAGGGAGAAAGGCAGCCCTGGGATGGCTGCTCCCCTCCCTAAAGGGGAAGCTACATCACTGATTGCCTGTTTAAGAGAAGGTACTCTAAGGCCAATAAAGCCACACACCTTCAGAATGGAAGGTAGGAAATTCCCTTTACTTTGTATTGAAACTGGTGACTTGTTCATTTGACAAAGGGGCACTCCTTAGGCCTGCCTGGAAAATAGTCCCCTTAAGTGGAAGAATGCATACTATCCAGAATAGGACTGACTTTCTCCAGGCCCCCTGGAGGGAAGCACTGAGCCCGCTAAATCTCAGGCAGTGCCTTGCCACAGTACTTCAATAGCAATAGCCTTCCAAAAGGTGTTATAATAGTAGCTTTAATAGAATGGGATAAAGGGTGAAAATCACCCAGGCACACAATGTGTAAGCCATATGGTGGGACTGTCCAAGTTCGTGCATTCCTTGTATATGCACAGGGGGTTCTCCGCCAGCTCTAATTAGGCCAGCACAGGAGAATGGGGACTAGCCACTAAAATACACACCCAAACAGATCCAGTGGCCTCCACCTTCTGCAGAATAACAGCAGCCACTATTTATTTTGGGTCTGCAACTCAAAACTCTGGTCATCTGAAGAAGTGGGCTGTGCCCATGAAAGCTCATGACACCATCTACATGTTTTGTTAGTCTATAAAGTGCTACCAGACTGTTGTTTTTTAAGTTTGTCCTGTACAGAATAACTTGGCTACACCCTGAAGCAGCCATTGTGTCATTCCACAGATTGATATATTAAATTATTTTAGCCCCGCCTTGTGGTGGGCACCTCTGTCTATTTATTTCATGGTGTGGTTCCAGACATAAAACTCAGTTACAGAGGCTGGGCCTAGGGAGGGGTGAATTTCATTCAAAAGAAATGAGGAGAAAAGGACAGCATGACAGTGCCAAGTTCATTCACATCAGGAATGAACATGGCCCATTTTTTCTTTACTTTCTCTGAAAAGGCCCTTTGAGAAAATTTAGTCCATCTAGAAAGACCCACCTTCTGAGTCAATAGCATAGTACATCCCTGTCTACACTGGCCAGATAAACTACATTAGAAATTCATGTTCCATTCCAGTCTCCCATGTTGAAGAAAGATGAACTCAAACTGGAACAGATGCAGAGGAGGACTACCAGGATGATCAGAGGAATGGAGAACCTGCCTTATGAGAGGAGACTTAAGGAGCTTGGTTTAGTTTAGCCTAACAAAACAAAGGCTGAGAGGAAACATGATACCTCTCTATAAATACATCAGGGGGATAAACACCAGGCAGGGAAGAGGATGTGATATTAGCAAGCATTTTCAGCGGCCAGAGATGGGACACTAGATGCAGAGGGCTCTGAGTTACTACAAAGAATTCTTTCCCAAATGTATAACTGGTAGGTCTTGCCCACATGCTCACTGATCACCACTATATTTAGGGTCAGGAAGGAGTTTCTCTGTGGGCTAGATTGGCAAAGATGCTGGGTTTTTTCTCCCACCTTTGCATGTAACATGGGGAGTCTCTACAACTGGAAGTCTTTTAAATCAATCCTGGAGGACTCCAGTAACTCAGCCACAGATTCCTGACCTATTGCCTGAGTGGATGGGAGAGGTTCTGTGGCTCAGTAGGTCAGACTGATGTTCATGATGGTCCCTCCTGAGGGCCTTAAAATCTTGGCATTATCAGAACAAACTCACCAACAGTTTTAATAGGAGGTCTGAACCTAAGCCAATGAAACACTGAGTTGCAACATTTTGTATTTCATAGTCAACTTGCATAAATAAAAGCCTATTTATAATACATTTTGACCACAACTTTTGTATGTCAGCTATTTCACAAGATGGTGAAATACAGAATCACATGCACCCTATTTTGCATTGAGGATTCAAACAAATTAGTGTGATCCCCTCAAACACATGCAATGGTTATTTCTGAGACTGAGTTATCACTAATTCTCTTCTCATTATCCTTGTGCAATGAGAACTAATGAATTGAGCAACAATTATTTCTCAACTTTAGATTTGCCACAAATGCCCCACTATAGAATTATAATTCCGTCAGCATTACACTGACTATACCCTTTTTGGTAGCTTCACGAACAACAGAAATGACCACCACAATATATGTTCCTGAAGAAGAGTTTTATCTTAAAGACATTTGATTGAAATTGAATCAATTTAAATTGACAGAGATTATCAGCTTGACGTTGACTCAGTTTCAATCAGAAGTTCAAATCTTATGTACTGCATCTGATCCCAAGTCTCTTTTGGGGTTAAAAGTCAAATATACTCCCAAGAAATGAGCAGATGCCAACCCAGAGGGTTCTACTGCTTTTTCTTTTTAAAGTTTCTACATCAGGCCAAAGTACTTACATGAACATGGAATGTCTGACTTAACTGTGTTCCTGTGTTTTATTTACAGAACAGCAAGCTTTTTATTTTGGACTAGCCTTTTATGTTTAAAGGCTTATGCAGCGATCTATGGAAACTCCATCCAATTCACAGTCAGTCCAACCCTGGGCTGGATGCAGGAAAGGTAAAAGGGGACAAAAGTGAAGAAGAGGAAGACAGAAGAGGTTTGTTCAAGCTGCCTTTGTTTTTTCCCTGTTCTGGGGTAATTGAAGGACTACTGCAACTTCCAGCATCAGCTGGAGCAACTCTCCCTCATGCTCTGCCAATCATAGGAAGCAGAGAATAGCTAG
Source organism: Pelochelys cantorii (assembly GCA_032595735.1). Taxonomy (NCBI): domain Eukaryota; kingdom Metazoa; phylum Chordata; order Testudines; family Trionychidae; genus Pelochelys; species Pelochelys cantorii. The sequence continues at coordinate 28,104,519 of CM064335.1, forward strand.
AGGCTACCCATTCTCTCTGGCCCTAGCTTTTTCACTCCCTATCCTGTATCCCAGGCTGCTCCAACTGCTTTATAGCAGCTCTGGAGCTACCATGCACTCCAATCCCCTTACTACCACCAAAATGGCATAGAAGGCTACAGTGCAACAGACTTAGTACCATACTACACAGCACATGTGTGACCTCAAAGTTTTCTTTGATTTCATTTTTTTCAAGGTATTTACTGTAATAATCACAGCTACTCTGTTCTCTCTACTAATTTTGGTGATCCTTAAAATTATATTTTTCTTCTTTTAAAAAATTATTCTGTATCCCTTGTTGCTGTGTGAAAGACTCATAAAAAGAAGAAAAGCAGAATGCACAGGGGCAAGTGTGACACATTCAATGAACAGATTGCTGCCAAATGAATAAACTAAAACATATTAGTTGGTGGAAGTGATGATTGCAGGTTGGTGTCCCACTAAAGTTCAGTTTCTTAAAATGGGGCAACAGGCTTCATAATATAAGTCTACATCTCCACCTTTCAATGTTAGCGCTTGTGCCTTCCTGCACAATCACACCATACCAATTATTTTTAACTACAAAATTTATCTAAAGATGTTCTCACTCTGAACACAAAATAATAATTTTGCAATTTATAACAAGTTAGTGGTGATGGGAGCAGGAAAGAGGGTTTGTAAGAGATTGCAAACTGACTTCCACAATTCAGTAGGAAGGCACCCTTATAAACACATTTTATTCTTAAATCATCATTTGTTGCTAATGGCACAACATGCAGTTTCAGACATTCAGGAATTAGATTTGGGGAGGGTTCGGGGAAGTCCTTCCCTCAGCTTCCCTTTTGCCGCCTTATACACACCCGATACTAGGCCGAGCACACCCTATCTGAGGGCTGACAGCACAGCGTCTGCTGCAGCCACCCCACTGTCCTTCTGGAGCCCCAGCTCCCTAGTCTGGGCTCTCTGCTACTCTCACTCCCCTCCAAAGGACAGACGTGAGGGACCGAGGAGTCAGTCAGAAGTTGAAAAACTCTCTGCTACACCACTTGCCAGTCAGCAACCCTTGTTCTATTGAACATGATCTGAAAATGCAGTACACTGCAACTGGGAGGACAAAATGGGTATCTGCTAGAGTGTACTGCATAATACAGTACCACAGAGAGGTCAGATAGGAATTCCTCAGGGAACCAGGTCTGCATCCCCCAGCGATGGCTGGGCAGAATTGGGGGAAAGATCTATTTTAGTTCTGCAGGAATTAATTCAGGGAAGTGCAAAGGCTTGTCTTCTATAGGTCACACTAGATGACCACAGTAATCCCTCTGGCCTTGTAATCTATGAAAGATGTTCAGAGCAGCCACAGAGTGAGCAGCTGTTGGAGTCTGCTTTCAAGTGTACTAAGTAACACCTAACAATTGGTAGTTCTACTCCCAACCCAGGTTAAGAATGAATAGTGCTGGGTTATGTGGTACAGACTACAAGGTGTATCCCTTTCAAGCCCCTATTCTGTCCTATGACTTTTCCAAAAAAGAAACATGCAGAGATTCCCAGATCACTGTGGTTTCTAAGCACAGTACTCTATAATACATCTTAAAACATGCTTCTTTTACCAACCCTGCCATTTTGATGAAACTAGACCTGAACTAAAAATAGTTGGATTTTTTTAATTAAATATTTATACATTTAAAAAAATTAAATTGACAGATACATGTAAATTCTCAAAATTAAAATAGAGCAATGCTACACTGAGTTACAATTTCAGTGGAACTATGGACAGTAGTTAAGTTCATTATGCATGTTTGCAGGAACAGTACAAAGTCAATAAAGTTATTTCAGATTTATAGCCATGTTAGTGGGAGCAGATTATACTTTTGTATTTAAGGGTTTGCCTATACTATAATTTTTACCTAGAGTTGAGTTACCTTGCAAGCAATAAAGTTAGACAACACATATTTTATTTAGAACATGTGTGTCCAGGATCAAGCCTATGTGGACTGACCAGATTAGCAGACACAAACATATTAGATAACTTGAGCTATTTCACAATTAATTAACTCAAGTCAAACATTCTATTGTTGACAAACCGTAAGTGTCTGGTAGTCGCAGAATCTTAAACACATCTGAAACAAGTTGTAATCAGATGCCCACTAAAAAACACTGATTCATTATTAGCTTTATAAGAATCCCGAAATACCTGTCCTTGTGGTCTTAATATTTCAGTCTAGACAGTCTTTCAGTCTAGTTTCGGTCTCGTTGTTAAGACACACATAGGTGAGAAATAAACTAAGTATTTTATTCACAAAGGTACAGACCACAAACAATCCAGACAAGCATAACAGATTGCTACCACCAGACCAAGAACGAGAGACAGTACTCCAAACATGCTTAGTAACAGGGTGATTTACTGGGTTAATCAAGTTGGACGTACATATTTGACATTCCATGAAAATTAAGGTCAAAGATGTCTGAAACAAACAAGCAAAAATATTTTAGATGTTTAACGTTAGAAACATATGTCCATTTTTTCTTACATAAATAAGCACTTAGCGGCTATTCAGAAGTGCTAAGCACCCACAGTTCTCATAAAGTAGGTTTTCAAAATCTGAGGTAGAAAATTTTGGCTAAACGTCTAGTATCAACAACAAATCTCAGATCTAGTTTGTGTGCTGGCTCTCTAACCCCTCTCCCTCACCATATGCGTAGGGGTAATACATATGAACAGAGACCTGTACCTAGTAAAAGCATAGGTTACAGCTCTGTCCTAAAAACAATTTGGCTGTCAAGACTCAGCAAAAACCACTTTTTTTTTTTTTTTTTTTTTTTTTTAAGTGGAGGAGGTAAAAGAGAGAGTCAGTTTTGCTACCGACTTTACTGGGAGAAGGCTGAGGCTCTGCAAGTACCCTGTATGTTCAATCATCGCTCTTAACCTACTTTGTATTTCAAAAATGTATTAAGCATATGACACATATGCTTAGACAGTAGACAATAATTCAAATGCGAATCTCTTGCCTCTGCTTTTTTAAAGAAGCCAAGACCTAACATTAGAGAAAAAAACAAAAATCATCATCAAAGCAAACACAGAATTTGAGACAAGAAACAGCAAAAACCAGACAGCTATTCTAATGCTGCAAGAACATCCAAAATATTCAGAGCGAGGGAGGAAGTAAAAATAAAAATCTCAAAACTGAGAAATTTAATTACTCCAGTACTTCATTATCTTGATCTTAATTTTGTTAATCGTCAGATAAATCTGGCAGCAATTCAGAAAACACATACACAACCCTACACTGAGGTATTTAGTAATGACAAATTATCAGTATCAGTATCAGCCTTAAGTACATATGGCTCCCAACTACATTAAAATCACATTGTAATCATCTTTAAAAGCTCCAGTCATTAGTGGCATAAGAGAAGCTACATGTGCATAATACTGATTATACCTCCAAATATTTCCTATACACACAATATGCGTTTATTGCATAAATAAGCCGATATTGACTTTCCTATCTGCTCAGCCTTTTACATGTAAGGAACAACCACAGTAGTTATTTTCAAGATCTTGAGAAACAGGACAAATGTTTGGGTTTGTAACAGAAAAGTGAACCCATTAAAATAAAGCATTTTGCAATAAACACCTCCACTTCACTGATATTATGGTAATTCCTTATTGTTAACTAATACATGGTACTGGAATTGTTTTATGATTTAAGGAAAAAATTCAAACCTGTTTAAAAATGCTGCTCACTTCAAAAATAATGTACACATCCCACTGCCATTGTGTTGCAAATTACAGCTATTCATCATTTATCCAAGCATCTCAAAAATGTTTTACTTGGGACTTGTCTACACACAGAGATTGCACCAGTTTGACTAAACCAATACAACTTGCAATTGTATTGCACAGCTGCATGTTTCGACTAGGCCTAACATCTAACCTCACCAGATCCTCTGGGGGTACATAAGTATTAGTAATTCACTTTTACACACGACTAAATAAGGCACCTGAAGGGCTACTTTCTCAAAATCTGGAAGGCATCTTGTGCACAACACACATATGCAAATTGTCAACCCATGTTTTGATATACAAATGCAAACGTTCTAGGAAAACATTCTCTGCCACGTTACCTCTGCACAAACCACACTGCATACTTAGAAAATCCAGCCATCTGTGATTTGCTCCAAGCCAGTGTTTCCAAAAGATATTTCCAAAAGGGCCATGGAGAGGAATATTTTTGGATTAACTTTTATATAGGCAGCAATAGTTGTACTTTTTAGCTGGATCATTTCATACGGTTAGAATAAAAATTAGCAGTCAGTCAACTACCTACATTACAATAGCTATTAAGTTCCTAGAATGTCTGGTGTGCGAGATGCCATGTAACACATTATTTGGGACACATTTTCCACAGGCACAGAATGCGAGGGTCAGTGATTCACACCTCAGTTGTGTTATCCACAATTAATAGTATTTATTTATAGGACAATGTTTAGGTGCATCACAGCACTTTATAAAATGCAACAAAGACTACTTAAATCAAAACAGTACTTCTAAATATGTTTTTGAATCTGAACATTTCCCAGATTAACGGTAAAATTAATCATATTCCTGAATTACAGACTACATACTACTTGTATTTGTATAAGTACTAAACCTGCTCAAATTCAAAAAGCTTGAAGATGTGTTAAAAGATAAAAAGTAACCCTGTTTTTCTCAGATTTGGCGGTTTATGTTGTGTTCCCTTGTCTAGAATCCCATATCAACTAACCAGATAGATAGGCTAGCTAACAGATGATTGTTTAGAGACTGCATTTCAGGTATAAAAGTGCATCCTTCTCACCACTTAAGGTATATGTTTTTAAAACACATGCACACATTCAGAGAAATTGTGCCTATATCTGTTATAAAATATATCTAAAAACAATTAGGGTCTGTCCACATGGCATTGTAAACTCGGGTATGTGGGAGACAGGCTTGTGGACTAGGTTCTTCCATGCTTGAGTGTCCAAACTGCAATGTAAATCTCACCTTACAACTGCTGAATCTCGGTCTCACAGTTATGCTAACATATCCATACTACATCATGAAGATCTGCATCTGTAGCTTGACCTATGTCCTCACTGCACAAAGGTAAGGGCTTGGACTGCAGTCACAGTAAGACTCCAACCTACCCTTCTCCCCCACAACAGGCTCTTAGGAGCCAGGTCCTGAGTGCTTATTGACCTGAATCAGACTGATTTCTTTGGACAGAACTGGGGCTTGGATTCAAACCTGAATCAGAGCCTCAGCTTATGTATATTGTAGACATATTCCAAAAGAACTGCAGATGACCTCTGCCTTTCTTCTCTGTCTAGAAGAGTAGCCTGATGGTGCATATACACCTCACAACAGCAACAACTTTGTGCAATCCACTTCATTTTAATTACATTTGTATCTTAATTGCAAGAATTTTCTCCAAGCTCTTCAGTCACTGTACATTGCAAGAAACACTTTGGTTTTCTTTGACACCTACTAGTGTGTAATTTTTTTAAAACCTGCAAGTCAAACAGGCTGCACATGTGCACAATTTCCAGTAAATCTATACTTAAGTAGATAGCTGAAAATTATGCATTGTCCTGAGTGTTCAGAAGTAACCCAGTGTTTCAACTGCTGGGTTATGGTATGCAATGAAATAATTACATATCACGATGTCATTTGGGCTTTTTCACCCTTTACATTAAAAAAAAAAAAAGAGTAGATTGCCAAATCTTACAGTGAGCGCTTAAGTCATGTGGCTAGTGACTTCATGAAATGGTGGTGGTGGCGGCAATAGGTAACGGCAATCATGCACTGTTTCACTCTTGACAAGGTAATACTATCATACCCTCAGAACACACCCAGCCGTAGTGAGAAGGAATTATTGTTCCCTTTCATCTCCAATGGGCTATATATTACTCTGCTCAATTTAAGCATTTGAGCTTATGAACAAAACTATTTACTGTCCATACTATTTATACTCCCTCAGTTTTAAAACCAAAAGGGGTTTTTAGCTGTTTTTTTCCCCCCCACTAGGTTATTGCTAAAGTAACTCAGATGAATCATTATTTACTGAAGTCCTTGCAACCTACATTGCAAACTACTTTATGGGTATCATGTCTGTGTGAGTCCCTATTTGATGGAGATTTTTATAATCCCTTACCAATACAGACATATGCAAATAAAGTCTCTCCTCAGTAATAGGCATAGTTTTCATTTACAATGCCTAACAACCAAAGGAAATATAAAACCCACAAAGTGTCCTCTCATTAACACACAGTCACTAGTTAAAAACATTTTAGGTGTTAGAGATGGCTATAAAAAGTTTACCACTTGTTACTGGATAGTTTTCATTAACAAACAAGTTTTTGTAAATATGAGAGCAACTACTTGGGAAAAGCCTATTGCATCCACTTTGAAGTAGTGGATCATTTTCCAGGCACGTTCTCTGTTATCCATGTTCTTTACTTTATTTGGCCACCTCTTCTTATTTCACTTTGGTGCAACCAATTATTGAACCAATCCTCAGCTAAAGGAAATATATAGATTTGATGAAATCAAAATTTACTACTTCAGCTGTGTAGAAAATACAGAGAAAAACCAAATGACTTGTCAAGAGTCATATGGCAAATCAGCAGCTGTTAGGTACAGGACCGGGAAAAACACAGTTACCCCTTCAATTGTGCAAGTCAGGAATGCCTTGCCTCCAACCACTGAACCATAACCTCACTCTCAGCCACGTCCCTGTGCCCCATTCTCATTTCCATCTCTGCCAGACTTTCTATGTCTTCTAGAGAGAACAAGATATTAAGTGGCTTACCCATTTTCATCCAGAAAATAAGTAAAATTGAGGTTGGTAAAGGTTATGAAATGGTCATGAAGCACTAAGCTTAGTTAACTCTCTCCCACTAAGCTCAAAAGACCACATTTAAAGGAAATGAAACAATAAACATCTCTAATTCTTGTGTCCAGTGTCAGCGCACCAACATCAAACGTCATTAGCAGCAGCAGCCATGTTTCCAAGACGGACCAAAAATTTTGTGAACCTAACTTGAGACACCCAGAGCCTGATTTGCAATTGCCAAAAACCAAGGTATCCCAAGTCAGTAGCCACTCAAATTTTTTGAGTAAGATTTTATTCATTGACTGACAGAGTCTTATTGAACACAAAGTATCCAGTTGTAGTTTAATGCCTATAGCTTAGCCTGTAGCTGTGCCCCTGATGTGTCAGGAAACAGTTAGGACTTATAGTTTCATAAAGAAATACTCAATCGTTGTAAAGTTCCACACACTTTTACCTTGGCTGAAATAGTTAGAAACCTAAAGAAATAAATCAAGAGATACATAGACCTACTTCATGACTGAGAAGGATGGGATAGGGAACATAATACGAATAAGTGTTTGCATTATTTTGCAATATTCACTTGATAAGAACCATGTAATCTCATTTAGAATCAGTTTCCAATTCAGCAATCCAATTCCAAACATGAATACTCACAAGATGACCCTTTTGTTTCAACCCAGTATCATACTAGAACAGAATATACAGGGGCTCCAGAAGGCAGAAAATGGTGAAATAATGTGATTGTGATCAGTATGACTAATCTAGATCTTGCAAAATCTGTTGCATAAGTGGCAATCACCAATGTACATGCACACCTGGATGCTGTCTGCTATGCAGACATGTATCCATTAACATACTTTCTACAAAAGATTTCTTGTACAAACAATTTGAAAGACAGAGTGACTAAAAAAAAAACAACGAAGGCTACATTTTTAGAAACTAACTGCCTTAATAATTGTAGCTTTATTTTACTAATCCCTTATAAGAAATTTTCTCTTATTCTTTGCTCAAACCAACACTAGAAAAAAAATGTTGGCAACACGATAGAATAGTTGTTTCCAGTGTCGAGACTTAACCTTAGTAAATCAGTTTCAGATCATGTGATCAAAGGCACTATATAATTATTTTCTTACTAAAATTGGAGCCTCTCTTCAAATTAGACATATTACTAAAATGTACTTTTATTACAGAATCTTGCTTAGCATAAGAGTGTCGTCTACCTAATCACTACATTCTGACAGTTGCCTTAAAGTAGGATCTGATATACATTTGAGCATATATTTTAACTTCCTCTACAGAGACTACTAGTAGAAATCTAACAAATAACTGTCTACAAATTCTACACCATGTAAACATGTACATTGTATCCTGTTGTCTGCTCAGAAGGGTCAGATTTCACTGTATATTCTTTAATAACTTGAAACTGACTGGGCTGTACAAAGGAACCGGTAAATCTGAAAAATGTGGATAAGGGAAGCTATTCAATGTCTCTCCCATTGATTTTAATAGGAATTTTCTACCCATTGCTTTCTTGGGAACACAATCAGGTGCAAAACTAGAAAAAGTCCAAGTATCCTCTTCTACACAATCTATTTTGTAAAATAGGAAATAAAATATAAATCTTATGGCACTTAACAGATGATGAAATACTAATATTAGAGATTTACTCTTTAGTCATTCTCTTTTCTCCTCAAAAAATCTTCTCCAAAAAGTTCCCTTCTCCAATTTTTAGCACTTTGGCTACACTTCACTTTAGTGGGTTTTTTATTTGAAATAAAGCCTCATTTTGAATTTTCTACAGTGGGTAAGGTATGAGATTCTCTTTTGTGGCGAGCATTATTCCCAAGACTCAGAGGTTGGAGTAGTTATCTTTGTGACTGCAGATAAAGAAAATAAACCCTTTTCTATAAGAGAGCTTGACAAGCACTGAATTTCTACATAAAGCTTGCTGTAGGGTGACTGTATTACAGCAATATTGGAGAAAGACATTTTTGTGGTGGTATTTAGTATAAAAATTATATCTTTGAAGGTAGGCCTTATAAGCTATTAAGGGCAGTTTAGGTACGTTTAAATAGTATTTGACTACTGTACATAGCCCACATGATAATGGTTTGCACCAGAAGTCCCAGATCTTGTGAGCACATGCACAGAGCACCCAAAATAGCCAAGCGGATATAAGTGATGGTGTATTAAATTTTCTTATTTCCTGCTATTAGAATCTGCAGAGTAGGGGAGCTTCTAATAGTCAGCTAACCAATAGTAAAGTATATTTATACATGCTCCAAGTCCTTTTCCTACTTAAAAGTCGTGAGAGTTTTGATGTGAATTTCGAGAGCAGGACCTAACAAGTGGCATTCACTTTCACACAGATTTCTTACAGAAGTAAAAGCTTTATTTTTTTGGCCACTCATAGCTTGAAATCAGATGTTCTGCAATGTCTGTGAAAATGACAAATCAAACCAAGAGGCCCTCAAGAGACAGTCAGCCACTGCCTCAAACTATCCTTTGCACAAACCATTCACACCCATTCTGAAGAAAAGAATCTTCAAAAAATTTGTAAGCAATATTAGATTTCATGGCTGTAGAATTATGGTCAGCTCTAAGGTCTGACTATCCTATTGTAAACCTTCAACACAAGTGCATTTAGCTTTAGAACACTACAATTGCAGTGATCATAGAGAATGATATTTCAAATATAAACAAACTTTAAAAATGCAATCATTGTGGACCATAGTATATATGGCGTCTGATTTTTCTATCCAATTAATTAAATTTTCATAACCCATACAGTGGATGGAGCTGTATCATTACAAAAGGTACATTTTACTAGTATGGTTTGCTCCCACAGAGAAGAGAAGACAGACATACCCGTATAAAGCACCTTTACATTGATAACTGCATCCACATGGGGGGGGAGGGGGAAGAGTAAACAGAGGGTGTACTTTTATAATTAAAGTAGTTTTTGTGTAATAGGCCTATTTTTAGTGAATTACACAACAGTTTGGAGTCTCTGAAAGGTCTAGCCATCCAGTATGCCAGTGCCCCTTTCTGTAGTGTCCTAACTAAGCAGTAGAAGTTAAAATTTTGAACATTTCTATACTTGCACTGATTGTATTAGACCCAGGCCATATGCTTTTACTTCTGCATGCAAACATCCCTTTGACAAGAAGCAACATGTATTAAAAGACCTTCACCTGTTCTGCTAGGCGGAAGCTAAAACTGGAGTGTATGTTGAGCTGGTGTATGCTATATATACACACTTGCATCATTACTTAGTCAGGTTTTCTTTAAAAACAAACAAAAAAAACCCACCACACACAATCAAAAATGAAGCAATATGAAACCATGAGGTATTTTAACTTCAATTTTAGATGTGAATACCTGCTATTTTGTGGGCAAAAACTAGAAGATTTGCTAGGTTTTATAATGTTGGAAGCAGCAATTATGATAACTCTATTGAACAAGTTATCCAAAAATCATCAAGTAATCACCTAAGGCCAGCTACTATTAGATGCTGAAAAAACTTCCAAATACCATTGAGGTCAATGAGCTTTGAGGGATAGGAGTTCCCAGGACTTGGGGGAAAGCATGTAGTATTTAGACAGTATTGGACCACTAGCAATGGCCAAGATACATGTATAACATATACAAAACTCTTTACAGTAAGCTTACCTTAATAAGGAAAATTAAAAGTGTATGTTAAGATGTGGCCATTATTAATAATTAAAATAGCTATTCAGCATGTTGTCTAACTTTAAATTCTCAGATTTTTTTACTCTGCTTTTTTAAAACAAAAATTCTTAAAAGGTGAACTGCAAAAGTGAGTTTTTTAAAATGAGTTTGTACCTTTGACATATATAGAAGACTTAACAGAAATCAATTAGGGGTGTGGTTTTTTTCTGTTTCCCTTGGTAGAGCACACAGAGTGGGAAGGGAACGAGTTTGTAGTTCTCTTCATTTGAGTATTAATGGTTTTTTTTAAACTGTAGAAATATTAGTGTAGTTTGCCAGGAAAGCGTCTTTGCAGTTTAAGAGAAGTGAAATATTGTGACCTGAAATGGAGGTGGATGTAGTTTAATTTTTAAGATATAATTTCTTCCAAGTCTTTTGCTAGGTATTGGGAATTAAACAGATCCTAGAAATCAGAGAAAACAAAATACCCAGTTGCAGCTGAAGTGATTGAAATAAATTAAGTCATACCTGTATAAAGCCCTAATCCTGCACAACTGATGTCAGTGGGATCTTTTTCCTATTGGATACAGTGCCTACATGATCAAAGAATTAGGCACACTAGAGCTATGTCTACACTTGCAGCTTCTTGCGCAAGTATGGCCATTCTTGCTCAAGAATCTGTAGAGCGTCCACACTGCCCGCCTGCTCTTGCGCAAGTAAATGTACAGTACGGCGTGGTAAGAGAGGGCTCCTTGCGCAAGAGCTACGCTCTTTTTTAACAGGTGTAAGCCCTCTTGCGCAAGAGGGCAGTGTGGATGCTCAGCAGGGATTTCTTGCACAAGAAAGCCCTATGGCTAAAATGGCCATCAGAGCTTTCTTGTGCAAGACAGCATCCACACTGCCATGGGCGCTCTTGCACAAAAGCACAGCTCGCACATGGCAGTGTGGACGTTTTCTTGCGCAAGACTTCTTGCACAAGAACACTTGTGCAAGATGTTCTTGCGCAAGAAACCACCAGTGTAGACAAAGCCTAAGTGTTTATCAGTCTGACTTTAAAAGTCCCTACTTCCTCAATTTGTTAAGCTTTTGGTTTCTTAAGTCATAATTTCATTAGTGCCTGAGAGTCTTCCTGGACAATCACAAGCCAGTTAAAAAACATTTGGAAATTTGTTGTGTGGGGTTTTTTTTGGGGGGGTGAGGAGGGGAAGAGGGGGGAGGGAGATAATGCCTTTCAGGCCTTCTTCGTATTTAAAAAAAAAAAAATCAATGAGGCAAGGGGGGGAAAAAAAGCCCATTTTTCCTCTCTTTTGCAAGTTGCATTTAAAATGATAAAGAGTCAATCTTAATGCAGAATTTTCAAAGCTGTATCTTTTCAGTAAAATCAGTAAGGTCTTTAAGTTTATGAATAGCTGACCTTCAACACTTACGCTCAAATATACCATGTTAATTCTTAAAGTTACAAAATAGGTTCCAATACTGCAAGCTGTTCTGCATAGAGCCCAAATGACTTCAGCAAGCATTTAGATAAGTAATACAGCATCTCATGGCATCAGTGCCTAAATATAATTATTCGACTGTTTTCAACATTACCAACAGATACAATAGAAACATTCCCTAGACTCATGATTTTAGGTTACCATCCCCCATTATTAATATTCTGTTATTTTGGTTAAACAAATATCACGATTAAAAAAGCATACTTCTGCCATGATCGCATATTAAAGTTAGTTTTCCTTACAATACATTTAAAAAAAACACCACAGTTTTGCTGTTTTTTTTAAAAACCCAAAACATTTGTATTAAAAGTCTTAAAATGGGTAGACATTAAACGCATGTCTGGAATTAAAGTTACAGTTGTTAGAATGTTCTTGATACATCACATTAAGATTTCTCTCTTGGCTGGCTGGAGGTACATCCTATATCAGAGAACCAAAACAAAAGAAATCGTCCCAAAAAACTAAATGCCTGTGAATTTGAATTAAATGCAGTCCAAATTTGAAAGATGTGGAAGTGACATTTAAAAGGCTCACATGGAAATAAGAAATAAATTCCACTAAACAATAGGCCTTTTTGTCCTGGCTTGTTCAGTATGATTAGTCAAAGGAAGCTGTTAAGTAGTTTCTGGAGTAGTAGATAATGGGATTCTGTGGAGCTTTCACAGGTTGGCACCGGCTGGAACAGCTGAGTTTTGAAGGCACTCTACAGACACAGGGTTGCTGTTGGCCCTGTATCACATTTAGGAAGTCTTTGTACTTTAGAGAGCTAATCAAAATCAGTTATTGCCAACCCAAAAATAAGGAAAACAAACCACCACCACCACCACCACCACAAACCTCCCTCCCCCCTGAATAAAACACAACTAAAAAAATATTGTGCAGATTTGTAACATTTTCACAGCTGATAAAAAAAAAAAAATACTACCGCTCTCCCCCAAAAGTCCCATCAGATACAGCAGGTAAACAAAATATAAAGTTTCACAAATGATCAGCAGACACGTTCTGGCACCCCACACTGTATTGGCATCAGTGTTTTCAAGTCCCAGTTCAAATGTGCAATACTTCAGATTGGATACGCGGTAACAATAATCCAACTTTGCATAGAAATCCTCAAAATCAATATCATAGTCACAGGGTGCATTCAAGGTTGGCTAAAGAAGAGAGAGAACCAATCTTATCTCCTAAACGTCCTCGGAAAGATTTCTTTCCCCCTCTCTGCAATAGTTCTTCGTTTACTGCTTCCTTCAGTTCCTTAGGTGTAATTTAACTCTTTCCAGTTAGAAAACGATTGCTCACAAAACTCCCCTTTCTCCAGGCCGAAACTTTTCTTACTGGTGTCAGATGCCGATACAGCAATCTGTACTTACAGGAAATATGCAACAATCAAAATCGATGAAATGTACATGCTGAAAAAGCCACGTTTCCAACAATACACCCACCCCATGACACTGATCACTGCCGCAGCAGCAGCTGCTGCTGCTGCTGCCGCCTGGAATCCTTGTGTATGCAAAGTTGTTTCCAATCTTTGTTTCGAACGATCACATTGCTGCTGCTGCTTTTTGTTGTAAACCTTTGCGAACGACACGGCCCCCCCAAGCCCTTTCAGAGGATCACGCAGGACGAGCAGCACTGATCGTCCCCGTTGGGCTGGGAAGCGTAGTTCATCTGCCTGACTATCTCTGCAAACAGTTCGTCCACTGAAGCTTTGTTTTTGGCTGAAGTTTCCATGAAGGGGCAGCTCCACTCCTCAGCCAGAGCTTTGCCTTCCCCATACGACACCTCCCTCTCGCCCTCCAAGTCCACCTTGTTGCCCACCAGGATCATGGGCACCTTTTCGTACCTCTTCACCCGGATGATCTGATCCCGCATGGGCTTTATGTCCTGGAAGCTCTGCTGGTTGACCAGGCTGTAGACCAGGATGAACCCTTGCCCGTTCTTGATATAGAGGTCCCGCATGGAGGCGAACTGCTCAGTGCCGGCGGTGTCCAGTATCTCCAGCACCGAGGGGGAGGAATCCACCTCGATCTCCTTACGGTAGAAATCTTCGATGGTGGGGTCATACTTCTCGATGAAGGAGCCCGTCACGAATTGCACGGTGAGGGCGGATTTGCCCACCCCGCCCGAGCCCAGCACCACCACTTTGTATTCTCGCATGGCTCCGCTCCGCACACCCAGCTCCTTCCTCTCTGGGTCTCGTCTCTCCCTCCCACCTCCAGGCAGCGGGGAAGGAGGGAGGGGAGAGAAGCCGCCCCGCCGCGGCTCTCACTGGAGCGGAGTGAGCATGCAGCCGGCAGCCGGCAGGGGAGGAGGGGGAGGAGACGGGAGGGGAGAGGAGGCAGCAGCGGCGAGCGCCCGGGCAGCGCCAGCCCCCTTGGCGCGGCAAGGGCAGCGCCCAGCCTCCCGGGCCAGGCAGCCGCGGCCGAGCCCCGGCGCAACGCGAGGGCAGCGCGAGCCCCTCTGCCCGGCAGGCGCCGTGCCCGAGCCTCAGCAGCCCTGGGAGGCGGGGAGGCGGCAGCTGCCGGCGGGGCGGGGGAGGAGCGCGCGAGGTCTCATCGCCCCCCGGCAGCCAGCGCGTGGTGTGGCAGTCCCGCGGTGCCGCCTCGCGCCGCCACGGGCCATCCCTTCCCCGCGGCCTCGCTCACAGCCCGCCCGGACCCATTGGCTCGCGCTAAACGCCGCCCTCTCCCTCCCTCCCTCTTGGTTTCGGGAGGGGGAGGGGGACCACACAGGCACACGCGCCCCCGCCTGCCCGTTCGTGGGATTGGCCGCCGCTAGGAGCCCGTCAGGCCGCGCTGCCTCATTGGCTCAGGGGTTTGAGCCCCTCCGCCATTGGGTGGCCAGAGGGAGGCGGATGATTGGCCGGCCGGCCGCTGTCTGTCACTCGGCCCGCCTGTCAGCGACTTTTGGCGGATACTTTGCACAGGGCAGGAGCTGCAGCACGATGAACTTCCCTTAGCTTCCTTTTAGCGCCAGGGCTGGGTAGGGGCAGGCTGGGCCCCAGCGCCCGGTGGTGGGTAGGGGTGGCGCGAGGGATGTTAGACGGGTGTAACTGAACAGTGCTGTCACCACATGACAGCTTACTGGTCACATCGCTACTCCATAGTCCTTGGGGACCGCGCCAGCAGCCAGTGAGCTCCCAGCCCCACTCCCGGGCAGTCCGCTGCCACCCTGTGCTGCTGCCTCTTTATCAGAGTTACCAGCATGTGATGGCGGGGGGGGGAGCCTCTTTAAAAACCCGCACCCTTTGCAGACCGGCTGGCTGCCTCCCTGCACTGCTGCCTCTGATACAGAGGCAGCAGTGCAGGGTGGCAGCAGCTTCTGTCCATAAGGGGGGGCCAAGCTGTTCTTTACAGCATCGTCACACTCGTTGAGACCCTGCAATCCTCCCTCTCCGGCTGGCCCTGTGCATCAAAACGGAAACATTTCACAGAAAGCTGCCATAGAGGTCCTGGACTTCAGTCTCTTACCTCGCAGTCTAAATTTAGCCCCCAGGACCTCTCGCCTTCCTTTCCATATGTATTTGGGTACCTGCTTGAAAGACAGCTCCCCATGCACACCAGCTCGTCTCTTCCCCCCACCTGCGGTGCTACCTCTGATACAGATCATAATAATTCTATCATAGAATTATAGAACTGGAAAGAACCATAAGAAGTAATTAAGCCTAGTCTCCTTATCAGTCACCCTGGGGGACTATCGAGTAGTCGTGTAACCTGTGCTCATGGCAGGACAAGCATCATCTAGACTAGGGATGTTAAATTGCGGGTAATTGACTAATCAAACAGTCGATGCATTTTGCATAGACTATTCAACTAATTGATAGGTTGTCTCCACCTCTGAAGTGGAGAAACAGCCCTAGGGTTGTTGCTACACATTAAAAGCAAAAGCGCCATGTGGAGTCCGAGATCGAGTCCCCAACTGACTCCAGGCTCCTTGTGGCACTGCCGCTTTGAAACGCTGATACAGGAGCCCAGAATCAGGCTCTCTATGGCGTTTAAAAGTGGAAGCACCATGCAGAGCCCGGGTTCAGCTGGGGACCTGGCACTGGGGACGCGAAGCCTGGGATCAGCTGGGGACACAGCGCTGCCTCTTTGAAATGCCACAAGGAATCTGACTCTGGGCTCCCGCAGTGGCGTTTCAAAGTGGCAGTGCTGCATGGAGCCCAGGTTCTGGTCCCAGGCTCCATGTGGGGCTGCTGCTTTGAAGGACCCTTTGCTTTCCCTCCCTTTGCTGCCTCTATCAGAAAGACTAGTTGACAAGCTTGTTGCATTTGCTTATCGAATAGTTGACTAGTCTTTCACATCCCTAATCTAGACCATCCCTAATAGGTGTTTGTTTAACATGCTCTTAGAAATTTCCAATAATGGAGTTCCCACAACCTTCCAGGCAATTTATTCCAGTGTTTAACCACCCTGACAAGAAGTTTTTCCTAGTGTCCATTCTAAACCTCCCTTGCTGCAGTTTAAGCCCACTGCTTCTTGTCTTGTCAGAGGTTAATAAAAATATTTGTCTCCCTCCTCCTTGTAACAACCTTTTAGATACTTGAAAGCTGTTATCATGTCCCCTCTCCGTCTTCTCTTTTCCAGACTAAACAATCCCAATTATTTCAATCTTCCCTCATAGGTCATGTTTTCTAGACCTTTAATAATGTTTTGTTGTTCTTCTCTAGACCTTCTCCAGTTTGTCCATATCTTTCCTGAAATGTGGCACCTAAAACTGGACAAAGTACTCTAGTTAAGGCCTAATCAGCACAGAGTAGAGTGGAAGAATTACTTCTTGTGTCTTGCTTGCAACACTCCTGGTTAATACATCCCAGAATGATGGTTGCTTTTTTTCCCCCAGTAACATCACACTGTTGATTCATATTTAGCTTGTGGTCCACTATAACCCCTAGATTTCTTTCTGCAGAATTCCTTCTTAGACAGTCATTTCCCATTTTGTATGTGTGCAACTGATTATTCCTTCCTAACTGGAGTACTTTGTATTTGTCCTCATTGAATTTCATCCTATTTATTTCAGACCATATTCAGAATGTTTGGCTCCTATTACTGTCAAAAGGTCCTTAGCCATCAAGATGGCCACTGTTTCCTTATAGTCTGCATGTGGAAGTGATACTACCCTTAATACAGTTGGCTGCCACCTCCCACTGTTTTCAATTAAATTAAAGCCAGGCCCACAGAGAAAATAGCTGCCACTCTGTGGTTCAGGGAATTGGCTAGGACTCAGACTGAGAGGAGGAGCAGGAGCCTGTGAAAGCTGGATGGGGTAAATGGATCAGGGTACTGGGGAGGGAGACAGGAGTGAGGCTGAGGCGTGTGTGGAGGACAATTGGGGGCAGGAGATGGAGGAAATAGAATGACAGCTTCCTCAGCCTGGTGGTAGTGATAGGTAAGAAGAGCTCTCTTTTGCCAATATTAGGGATGTAATAATACATATAAAATATTAACCATGCACTAGGGATGTTAAATTGCGGTTACCAAGCTAATCATATAGTTGATACAATTTGTCTGCCACAAACAGGGTCTCCTGCAGAGCGGAATGCGGAGCAGCTTCTGCCCGAGGCAGGCCCAGGCTTGCTGTGGACAAAGGCTGCTCTGGGAGATGCAGAGCAGCTACTGTCCATGAGGAGCTCAGACCCCCACCCATGGACACAGGCTACTTCACTCAGATTCCCCTGCTTCTCCCCACCCCCACTGCTGCCTCTGATAGAAGCAGCAGCATGTGTGTATGGGGGTGAGGAGGACAGGCAGCATTGCGGAGTTGGTGCTGGGGGGAACTGACCTTTAAGCCAGCTCCTCCCAGCACTAGGGATGTGAATGACTTATCGGATGCTTATCGGATGCAAATGCTTATCAGATAGTCGACACGCTAGTTGACTAGTTGCTCCCTCCCATTGCTGCCTCTATCAGAAAGAGGCAGCGGGGGGGGGGGGCGGGGAGAGAAGGGGGTTCTTCAAAGTAGCAGTGGGACTCCCTGGATGACCCCAGGCTCCATGCAGCGCTGCCACTTTGAAATGCTGCATGGAGCCTGGGGTCAGCTGGGGTTAATCATCTAGTCAACTACTCATTGACATCCCTAGGGGCTTATTGTTCAGTTTGTGACATTGGGCAATTTCTTGAAGTACACATACAGTCTCTTGTGATTGAACCTGACTCTGAGCCTCCATGACCTCTACCAGATCTGACCCTATCAGAGATACAATATACACACGTAAAATAGGATAAGAAACTTCATTCAGAATGTCCCTTCCTTTTGTTAGTGAATATCCATTTAAGTCTTATTTTTAACTATAGAGTGAGCTCTCAAGATGTACGTGAAACAGCCCAATCTGAGATCACAAGCTCTTTCCCATGTACTAAGTAGTTTCACTCATAATTGAATTTTGGAGCTATAAGTAATACTAAATGTCATATTGTGAGATTCAGGTTCTGTGAGTTGTAAAGTAATATTAATAGTGATAAATCTTACATTTATAGAACATCTTTCATCCAAAAACACCTCAAGAGTATATTAACGTATTGCTTCACTTTCTACTGTCTGAAAAGCAGCCTGCTTTTGGGGCTGATATAAAAGGTTTATATTACAATTCATCTAAGATGTCTTAGTGAACCACATGATTCATAATCTAATAAAAAAGATTGGCTGGCCTGAGAAAATGCAGAATTGATGAGGGAACAAATGTAAAGTTATTATTATTATTTCTATCAGGGCAACATGCTTGGGAGAATAATAGCTGAGGGAAGATGAAAGACAGAATGATTTTAAAGAGGGCAAATTTAGGAGATCATTCCATTTTGTGGTAGAGACTACCAAAAGAGTTTCTATGAAATACCTGATATAGTTAAATGTAATAAGCCAAGGACCAAGTTTTTCCATTTTTAGTTTCATTCCATGGAGGTAAATGCTTAATCCCGAGTAAGGGTATCAACACATGGCCCTAAACTTTATTTCAGTAGGGTGTAAGGAAACTTTTCACTTAGTATAACTGTCAAGTTGATTAAAATAAAAATAAAACATTTTATTAGCTGAAAGGAACATTACAAATCTGCTTTTTATTAGGTATATGTATTTTATAATAAAGTATTTGTGCATTATTTTATAAACAATAAAATCACTTTGGGCTGTTTAGGTATGATTGACCTCATAGGATTCTTATGTCTATTAAAAGTAAAAATGTTAAAATGTGTTTAATTAAATAAGTAACAGAGAAGTAGCCATGTTGGTCTCAACTTGGTGAAAACAAAAAAAGCAGTCATGTAGCACTTTAAAGAATAACAAGTTGGTTTATTAGGTGATGAGCTTTCGTGGGGCAGATCCACTTCTGAAGAAAGTATGATCTGAAGAAGTGGGTCTGCCCCATGAAAGCTCATCATCTAATAAACCATCTTGTTAGTCTTTAATGTGCTACATGACTGCTTTTTTTGTTTTAATTAAATAAACGTGTAACTACTGAAATTTTCAGCAGTTACACACGATGGTGTGAGGGGTCAGGCAGATTCCCGGGAGCCAGCTCCCCACACATACAGGGACCCTATGTATAACTGTGAAGGCCCAGGCTCATCAGTTAACAGTGTACATGATTACATTTTCACATCCCTAATTAAAAAGGCCATGTCCCTTAAGAGACCACTTTTTATTAGTCCATTGTATGGTTGGTTACTATTGCATGTTTCAGTGTTATAAGGTTTTATTTACTGATTGATGGAGGTCTGTTGTGACACCATGCTTGCTCTCTCCCATTTACAGCTGTAGTTATCTCTGACAGGACTTCTCCCTGCCCTCCCGTCCCCCTCCCCCCCCGGTCCATTACGAAATGGACTTATGGACATAAATGTACATAACTCAAAGGTGCTTTGAGCATATTACTTCGTGTAACCTATCAATCTTTTGTCCATAAGTCGTAGCTGTGGTTGGTAGGGACTGGCCAGGTAACTCCCCATGCAATAAGGGAATCTTTAAAAACAATAGAAAAATAGAGGTCATTTGGCTGGCTGGTGTGGCATACCCAAGGGAGGGAACCAGAGATCCCAGAAAAAAGGAAACTGCCCTGGTTTGGAAAGCTTAGCCCGAAAAGAAACCATCTGAGAGAGAGTTTGTAGTTAGTTTGTACTGAAGTTTTGGTGTAGAAGTAGCTAAGCATTTTCTGTTATTTTGAGTTTGTAATTTACTTTGCTCTGCCTGTTCTCACCTATTACTACTTAAATCCTACTGCTTGTATTTAATAAAATCACTTTTATTTTCTATCAAACCCAGGATAAATAATTATTACCTGGGGAAGCAATCAGTGTGTACATTCCCCTTTCATTGTTAAAGGGGGCTTACCTAAATAAATCATTTGGGGTTTTGATCCCATTTGGGGAGTGGTACCCCAGGAAGCTGGGCCCAAATCTGCATTTTTCTTGGACCTGAAGGGATTCGGTGTCTGCATTGCTTCTCAGGGGGGCCATGATTCTCAGCTCTGTGCCTTGGCTGGAGGAGCACAAGAAGCTGGCCCCACAAGACAGGGTGACATGAAGCCCCCGAGAGCAAAAAGGAGGGTGGCAGTGGCTTTGACAGCACCCCAGGAATCACCCCCAAGGGTTCATCTGTGACCTCACCCCATCACAGTGGCGCAACAAGCAAGGTAAATGTACACAACTGGTTGCTCAGGATGCTAGTAATGATTTTAAGTGTGGTTTTTGGAGATCAGACAAAATGGTTACTGGTTTGTTATTTCCTGTTTGCTTATTTTGAGCAAGGAAAAGGGAGCCAGGAAAATGAGTGAGAGTGAGATTCAGAAGGAACTGGAGCTGCACAGAATCCAAGCTGCAAACAGGGAGGCAGAGCAAAAGAGACAAGGAGTTAAAGCGGCTTGAGATAGAGCCACAAAAGCCTGAGCTGCCCAGGAGAAAGCTGCCCATGAGGAAACTCTATGGCTAACTCTACACTGGCCAGTCTTGTGCAAGAACATATGCAAATGAGGCGAGGCGATGAATATCGCTGCACCTCATTTGCATACTTAATGAGCCACCATTTTTGCACAAGGGTCTTTTGCACAAGAAGGAGCAGTCTACACTGCTCCTTCTTGCTCAAAAATCCCCTCTTGCGCAAGAGCCGTTCTGCCGCTTATTTTCAGGCAGAACAGCTCTTGCGCAAGAGGGGGTTTTTGCACAAGAAGGAGCAGTGTAGACTGCTCCTTCTTGCGCAAAAGCCCCTTGTGCAAAAATGGCAGCTCATTATGTATGCAAATGAGGCATGGCAATATTCATTGCCGCACCTCATTTGCATATATTCTTGCACAAGACTGGACAGTGTAGACATAGCCTAAGACTAATGCAACTTGAAGAAGAGAAGAAAAAGCTCATCAAAGAGCCTTGTAGTTCAAATGGCCTGAACTAAAGGCCCAAGAAGCTGCTTGAGAGAAGAAGGGGAAAAAAGAGGCTGCGTGAACCAGCTGTACTGCCTGAGTACTTTGCACCATTCAGGGAAATGACCTTTGTAATGTGGCTGAGTCCATCCCAGGGATTGTTAGCAGTGGTAAGGAATCTTGTGCTGAAATCCCAGAGGAGAAGGGAGGTGTGACAGGGGCTGGGGAGGGGAAAAGAGAGAGTCTCTTTGATTCTCCTCCAGCTGAGCTGGACAATTTGCAGGCAGGAGGAGGGGCAGAAGAAGCCAGCCCTGATCCTGAGGTATTGCCCCGTGTCAGTGAGTCTGTCCAAGCTGTGGTATGTCCGGAAGGGACATGGGAACAGCATGGGGCAGGTCCAACCCCGGGAGTACAGAGGTGTGTGTCTCAGAGCAGAGCCTTCAGACAGAGGCTGGAGACCGAAAAACTACTGTGGGAGCTGAGGAATCCAGGGGCCTGAGGGATGAGGATTTATCCAATGAGAAAAGAGGAAAGACTGAAGGGCTTTCCAAGGAAGGGTCTGTCATGGCTGAGAGCTGTGTGCCTGCAGCTGGACAGGTGGCAGATGGCTGGGAGGAGGGGGAAAGAGATAATTCCTCCATCTTTGACAGGGGGTACTGGGAGATGGATGCTGGGTGTGTATCTGTAAGCCCAAGCTGCCCACCTGTCAGTCAGACTTTGGGGAGTGGTGAGTCTGAACTCCCAGCGGGGGGAGGAAGGGGAAGGGAGGTGACTCTGCCATTAGCCTCATAGAAGCAGAATCCCATTGGTTGGTGGAAACCCCATTGATCCAAAACACACTAGTGTCAGACATTAAATTGGCACTTGATTTAAAACAGTGTGGTAGAAAACGCTGGCTGTCTAAATACTAAATGCACACTCTAGGAAAATAAAGTAAATGCCCATTTCTTGCTTCAGTTACATGCTTGTTGTCCTACTGATAGCAAAGGGAGATCCTGGTGTAGGTGAAAGCAGAGTTTCACCCTTATTCTTGTTGGGGAGGCTATTTTAAAAGTCTTAATTTGAAGTAAAGTAGAAATACATGAATCAAAGGAATGCAGATTTTAGGCTCAGGCTCTTCTCCTATGCAGATATTCTACAGGTTGAACTTCTCTAGTCCTGCACCCATGGGACCTGACTGGTACTGACCCAGGGAATATGCTGAATTACTGGAGGTCACTATTATCTAGCAGCATTACCAATATTTCCATGGCTTGCTGGGGTCTTAGAAGTCATTTAGGGGTAAATTAGAGCTAATTAACAGCAGAGAACACTGAGATCCACGACGGCTGGCTGTAAACAAACTTTATGGGACCATGGGAAACCTGGCCACACCCCTGATAAGTGGACATCCAGCTAACTAAAATCACGCTGGACCATAGATGTTGCTGGACCAGTGAGTGCCAGATTAAAGAGGTTCAACCTGCAGCATGCAGCATCACTTTAAGCCCTGTTGCAAGACCTCCTGCAATGCCTACAGCACACTTACATGGAAGTTAGGGATGTGACTGTTTAACATTAGCAATTGAGTCTTACCCTTTAAGATTAACCAGTGGGGGCTGGAGCAGCTCTCCACCTGATGTGAGCAGGGGACTGCTCAGATTGTCTGAAGCAGCCTCTGTTTATGGCAGGCACAGATGCTCTGCTGGCATGGGCTGCTCTAGTGTCTGGAGCAGCCTCTGTCTGCGGTGGAGCCCCTGCAGGCAGGGGCTGCTTCGGCTGGACTGGAGCAACCCCTGCTGCACTGGGAAGGCCTCTCCAGCCCAGCAGCAGGTGGGGGGACCACTCTAGGCCAGCTGGACTGGAGCGCCCCTCCCCCCACTCATGCGCCCTTTAATCAGTTAACAGGTTAAACAATATGTTTAACTGCTTAACCAATTAAATGGGATTTTACATCCCTAATTATTGGAATTATGAGAGAATGCAATGTTGATGCCTTTGCCTATATAGTACCACAACCAACACCCCTTATGGTCAACAGCAAGAGTTCTTTTGACTTTAAGGGGCATTGGCTCTGGACCTATGTCCATTATAATTTTCGAATTCATTATTATAAAGTAGTTTGGTGTGAATTTTTAAGGGTGCTGTATACATTCATATTCTATTCCTTTGAAATGGATTGGGTCAATTCACACTTTGGACGCATTAATTAGATCTAATACTTTGGGTCCCAAGCCAGTGACTTTGAGTCCATTTTATTTAAACATGCCTGTTATAGTTAAGTAGTGGAAGTATACTATACAAGATATGGCCTCTACCCTGAGGAGTGTATCCTGTTCTCAGGCTGTCTACAATTGCAGCACTGCAGCAGTCTGCACCAGTGTTGCGCTTTGTGAATGTATTACCCTTGTGTACGGGAGCTCTCCCACCTCCCTACGAGTTGGTTGCTGTGTCCCCAAAGGAAGCCCTTCCATTGACATAGCACTGTCTATACAGGGAGTTTGGTCAGGAAACTGTTACTCATGGGTGTGTATTTTATGTCAGTTATTTTCATGTAAGTTTGTTGTATACCAGGACTGAGAATTTTATAGGCAAACTTAACCAAAAGTTAAAACAGTGAGGTAGATGTACATATTCACTATTGAGCTGGTCTTAGTGTTGGAATAGGAGCAGCTGTGTGTTGAACACTTATGGTCCTTATATAGGCACCTGAATGGGTGCTGAGCTCTCTTGAGAAAATCTGGCCCTAGCTGTAGTTGTAGAGTGCTTGCAAAGATGGCCCTGTGCCCTTTTGGAGATACAGCTCCATATTTTGTGCTTTTCCCACGACCATCCAGGCAGAACTCTACCAAATGGTACTGGATGTTACTATATTAAAAAACCATTTTCAAACTTCCATGTTCCTGCCTAGAAGATCATGTTGAAAAGATGCACTTTTGTGCAATTAAGTAGTGTGCTTACTGCTTGTTTAGATCAAAGAGGAAGAAAGAAATGGCCAAGATTTTGCACTGGAAAGCTCACAGCTAGCAACTTAATATTTCCATATAGCATCTCAGAGCTTGTCAACACATTGAATTATTCCTGATTAACTCCATATATGGGCACTCTTATTCTGAATCCAGAATAAGAGTGCCTTGTTCCTGGTTAGTTTACCAAACTGAGTAAAGTGAATTGCCCCTAACTGAAACTGCTTTGTTTGTTCAACAGCATAGATAATCAGAAAGTAGCCAACCAGATAAACTGATAAGTGATTCAGACCAAAGTTATTGCAGAGGGCTGTAATTTGATATGTTTATAGTGTAAGCTGGTTTCTCTCTTGACTCAACAAGCTCTCCCTTCTGCAGATATTTCCTGAGTAAGATCTGATTAATGCAAAGTCATCCTTTCCCTGCCCATATGTATTTGTAAATCCCTTGTATCATTGGGAGGGGCAGCCTTGACTGTAGCTCTTTTCTTAAAGTCCCCTTTTCAAATGCAGTATACTGTATGCTCAAGTCTAATTTTCAAGACATCATAGTGTGTTGTACTGGATGTAAAAAAGAGACAGCATGGCATATTTAGGCAAAATATTCTTGTTATTTAAAAGACAAAATAGTACTGTATTCCAAATCTAATGTAACACACAACCTCCAATCTAACAATGCTGCCACCCAAAAGATAGTGCCACTACACTATTAAAAAAAGCCTAACCTGCCAATACACATTTCATTTGGATATGGTATTACTGTGCTACATTATATTTCTTTATTGTGCATAAGCCCAGAAGTATATTTATATTGCATATAGTTCTTTACTGCTATGTAGTTGGTGTGGGAAGATTCCTTAGCAAGGGTCAGTTCTATCTTTATTTCTCATGAATATTAAAAATTCCTCTATTCACAGTAACAATAACTCAAACAAGAAGTGATGGAGATTAGGATTCACTGGCCAAGGAAGATCGGGGCGGGGTGTCGGGGGAAGCGGGGCTGGCCGGGGGAGATCGGGAGGAGGAGAACCGGCCGTCAGGAAGCAGGGCTGGCTGGGAGGGGGTCAGGGCTGGTTGGGGGGAGCAGGGCTGGCCGGCGGGGGGGGGAGCGGAGGCGGGGACAGAATCGGCCAGCAGGGAGCGGGACTGACCCGGGCACATGCAGATCCCAGGACACTGCCTATCCCACGCACGGTCCCGGCGAAGCACGAGCGAGTCCGGCTACGGCTCCACAACGTGCTTAAACAGTGCTCAGGAGCACGGACAGGGCTTCTCTTCCTCCCCAAGGTGTCACTCCTACGTAAGACTCAACCAGAGGCTCCCAGCGCCAATTGCGCCCAACCTTCCAGCCACTCCCCCTGCCCCCTGCAGGCTTTCGTTGGGCGCCCAGCCAGAAACCCAGAAAATACCGGCCATTGCACATGTCTGGTATTTTCTGAATTTTTTTACCGGACAGAAGGCCCAAAAACCAGACTGTCCGGTTGAATACCAGATACCTGGCAACCCTAGCTCCTCTCCCGAACCAGCTGCCTGGAGTCCTACGCTGCTGCCTCTGATACAGAGGCGGCAGCATAAGGTGACAGCAGCCCTTGTCCTTGGGGGTCAAAGCTCTCCACGGACAGAGGCTGCTGCCATGGAGCAGCCTCTGTTCATGGTGAGCTTGGACGTCCTGTGGACTGGGGCTGCTGCCGTGAAGCAGCCTCTGTCCACGGTGGGCCCAGGCTCTCTGGGATATGCAGCAACCTCTGTCGGTTGGGAGCTTGGGCCACCACTCTGCTGCCTCTGATAGAGGCTCCCCCAGCACTGGCTCCTGCCTTCCCCCTCTGCTGCCTTTGTAGGGGGGCAGTGAAGGAGGGTGGAGCTGGCATGAATGCAGAGCCTACTTGAATGCTGACTCCTCGCATGTATCGGCTCCACCTCTCTCAGAGGTAGCAGCGCAGGGGGAGGGAGGGGAGTAGGTGGACCTTGATGCAGAAGCAGCAAGGGGCTGGGGGAGAAATGCATGTAGTCAACAAGATTAATCAATAAACCTAGCAACATCCCTTCTATAAAGAAATTCAATCTTGAGTATTGTATACAGTGACCATCAGTCTGGTGCCATGTTAGCTTTTGCTTTGCTAGCCTACTGGCAGGTGCAGATCTGTAACATTTAGGCATAACAAAACATGATTCAGAGAATTCCCAATCTGTAGTTCCTGAACTATTTATTTTATTCCTGTAACTCATGTATGACAGTAACAAGTTTCTCCTAATTGGACCCTTTTTATCAAGCGGCAGTGATGAATGAAGGCCTGCAGCCACATTATCTTGGACTATGATCTTGTATCTCATAAGTTAAGGAGATACCTCCAAGCAAAATTCAGGTGTGGCACCAAGTGGTATTTATGGGTCAGTAGGTTATGCTCTTCTGAGTCACACTGTGTAAGGAAGGAGTCACTACAGTATATGTTCTCATCTTTTGCCTGTGGCATAGAAGATCCTCTTGAGCACTGCTATTCATTGATGGGCTCAGAATTTTTTCCAAGAACAATGGTATTTGTCATGCCTCCCATGTTTTATGAAAATTGACTTTATGAATATAAATAACTCAAAGATGCTTTATGTAAAGTATATCATGTGACATGTAATTTTAAAAGTTGTAATCTATTGAATCTGTATATCCTATTTGTGTGCATGTATCTTTCTTGCATGAGAAGTTGGAAATATTAAGTGAGAACCTGTTTTATTAGTCGAGCTATTTTAGTATAAGCCATTAGTAACACTTTTGGAACTTCATGGCTGGGTGATTAAGTCAACAATCTATGAATGATTTTGTTTTTCCTGTAAACCCATGCTGTTGTTAGTCCTAACAAGACATGTGACCATGCCGCCTGATACTGGAATCCATCTTCAATCTGGTTTTTCTCCATGGGGATGGGGAGACTAGCAGAGGGGCTCCTTCCCTGTGGAAAATCTGTTTAAGGAATGGAAAGCAATTAGGCTTTGGTCTTCAGCTGGATTTTGAAATTGCTTTCACACTTTAGGAGGATGCACATGAAGAAACATGAAAAGAAAGAATTCTAAAGACAAAGAGAGTTGTAGACCCAGGTCAGAGAAAAAAAATCCATTTTTCCTTGAAGAATTTTCCCTGAACTAGGAACAGGAGTGAGGAATATACTTTGCATGTAACACATTTCTTAATGTATTAGAACTAGATGGCATGTTTTGTTTATTTTGGCTTAGTTACTTACTTTTGTCTGTTTGTTTTCATTTGCAAGCACTTAAATCCTACTTTTTATACTTAATAAAAACGTTTGGTTCTTATCAAGCCCATTGTAAATAATTGTTATGGGGCGAGGCGGGGGGGGGGGGGGGAGAAGCACCACTGTGCATATCTCTCTTTCATTGAAAAAGCGAGCAAACATCTTTATGAGCTTTCTCTATGTAAAATTTTATAGAAAGTAATATGGATTTTTGGGGTGGTTGGTCCTCTTTGAGGGGTTGTGTTCCTGGGCACTGTCAAAGGCCTTATAGTGGAATACTCCTAGAGCTGAGCCAGTCCAGTCTCTGTGTTGCTCTGCTTGGAGACTATTACCCTAACTCTGTACCTTGGCTGGAGCTTCTGGCCCAGCAGGTTATTTGTCATTATAAATCTCCTCATAAGTCTCTCATACCCCTGGCTCCCTCAATGGGGCATTTCCATAAAGTGCTACCAATTAATAATGTTATTAGTATTATTTATTGTTGGGTTCAGGGGCAGCCCTAGACTAGCTGCCAGCAACTGGCACCGTAGGCG
This sequence comes from Pelochelys cantorii, assembly GCA_032595735.1. Taxonomy (NCBI): domain Eukaryota; kingdom Metazoa; phylum Chordata; order Testudines; family Trionychidae; genus Pelochelys; species Pelochelys cantorii. The sequence goes on from CM064335.1 coordinate 28,132,600, forward strand.
AACCATGCAGTTGGCGCCCCCACCTCCAAACCCCTCAATGATATTGCGCCACCATTTGGTGCCCCATTTAACTTGGCGCCCTAGGTGACCGCCTAGTTCGCCTGTATGGACGGGCCGCCCCTGGTTGGGTTACATGTACAGCACTTTGATATTAAAAGTAGCATATAAATATGCAATGTAATGGTCTGTAAGAGTGAGGTGCTTATTCAACAACATTCCTTTACACTGAGCCAATGGAGTTATACCAGGGATGAATGTGATTTTTTTTGTTCTTTCAAGGGTATTTACATAAATCCCATTGTTCTCTTCTGATAGATCAAGAAAGATTTGCTGAATGACTGATTGTTCACTGCCTTGCGTTAAAGTGTTCCCTCCATAATGCCCATGAGCCAAATCAAGGAAACAGTTAAGGAGACTTCAGAATGGATAGTAAGGCATTACTCTACAGACAGTGGCTATTGAAAACAAGCCACACTTTGTATCTTTGGGCTTAACAATGATCACACAGCAGCCAGCACACAATCTAAGCTTTAAAACCAAGCAAATGGATGGTCTAACAAGCAAGGTCTTTCCCCTGCTTTTATGATCACCCACTGACAATAAAGCCAGTGTTGTAAGCACAGCACAAGATGGCAAGTTCCCACGTGAGCATGTTCTGTTGCTGTCTGAACTTGCTGCTACATAATTTCATTGAGAGAACGTTGTTATTAGATATCATCCGGCAGAGTCTCACAATATCTGCACCCCATCTTTATTGGTACAAGCTTGTAAAATACTTAGGGCTTGATCCTTCAAGATGTTGTGCATCTTTAATTCTGAGTGAAGGCAGTGGCAATTCAGGGCGCACACAGCCTTTACAGAATCAAGGCTTTTAGACTGTAGGACAAAACGAGCCACTAATCTGCACAAAAGGAAGCATCTACTCAACTGAACTGCCTTTTAAAATACTGGAAAGGCTGTGAGATCAGTAAAATCTCTGCATACTTAATAGCCACCTGGGCAATGGAGGTTTATGAAATAATTGTGCCAAATTTGGCAGTTGTTGGAGATGATCATTTGATAGGTTAGTGAAAACCATTTAAACATTACTTAAATAATCCCTTTTATCTGGCAACCAAGAAGCACACTTAAGGGATGGGACTATTTCAACTCTGAAATTTGTTTCATTTTTAAGTAGTAAAATGACATAAGAATTTATAACCTGAAGAGTTCTTTCATTACATGTATCAGAGGTGGCAGTGCCGGGAGGCAAGTGGCTCTCTGCGTGCTCCTCATTTAAAACTCAGACTGGTGGGCTGGGCTGAGCCAGCCTGCCGGTCCAAGTTTAAAATACAGAGAATGCGTGGGTTCGGGTGGGTGGGTGTTGCAGTTAACTAGGACCATTAACCAATAAGCAATCGCTTATCAGTTAAACAGTTAGCCAACTAGCCTCTAACATCCCTAAAACTCAGTGTAGACCAGGCCTATGAAGCATCCCTTTTCTGCAGAAATGGAAGCATAGAAAGATTAAGTGACTTGCCCAAAGTAACACAGTGAATCAGTTGGCAGTCACAATAGAATCTAATAGTCTCTTGATTCCTAGTCATGGGCTTTGACAACTGGACCATGCTCTTTTAACCATGAGCTGAAGTACCATGGCTTGTGAATAAGACACAAGCTGTTTCTTGCTGGTTAAGATCACGGGAGATACCTTGGCTGATTGTATCACCACAACCTCATTAAACACCCTCTGGACTCTCAAGGCTCCCACTGCTGCTGGGAAGATTAACATGAATGTGGTAGTAAATCAACCCTTGCAAAACCTGGCCTCTGCTGTTAACTTCTCCATCTTGCTCCAGGCCAACCCGTGGCTCTAAAAAATGTCATCTGCATTGATGGATGATCTTATGAGAGCAGACAGATAAGAAATAATGATGCTGAGGCTACTTGATCTATAAGCCAGTTTTGATATTGGTGTCCATGAGAATGCACACCTACACACCCTAGGAGAATCTGACAGAAAAATGGCTATCATCATGCACACAACTAGGAATTTATTGTGATCTCACTTAGGGTACGTCTACATTGCACAGCTATTTTGGGATACCTGTGTCTACACAAACTGCCTGTTATTTTGAAATATTTTTTGAAATAATGAGTGCGCCTTTTTGGCATCCCAGTAACCCTCGTTCCACAAGGTTTAAGGGATGTCACGAATTAGCACATTACAGTAAAACTCCAATTGTCCGGCATCCAGTGGTCTGGCACTCCCGATAGTCCAGCACCTACTGGAACCCGGAAGTGCTCCGGCCAGCCAGACAATTGGAGCTGCTCTGCGCCGCTTCCCCAAGTCCTCCGCTGCCGCTGCTGAAACTGACCAGTGGGGGACTTGGGGAAGCTGCGGAGCAGAGCAGCTGGGGTGTTGCCAGGCGCCGAGCAGGGGGGTGAGGGGCGGTGCTGGGGGACCAACCGGGCAGCACCCCAGCTGCTCTGCTCTGCAGCTTGCCCAAGTCCCCCACTGGTCAGTTTCAGCAGCGGCAGCGGCTGACTTGGGGAAGCGGCACGGAGCAGAACAGCTGGGGTGCTGCCGGGTTGGTCCTGCAGCGCCGCCCCTCACCCCCCTACTCAGCTCCTCGCAGCACCCCAGCTGCTCTGTTCCGCGCTGCTTCCCCAAGTCCGCTGCTGCCGCTGCTGAAACTGACAAGCAGTGGACTTGCAGAAGCTGCAGAGCAGAGCAGCTGGGGTGCTGCTGGGTTGGGCCCGCAGCGCCACCCCTCACCCCCCTGCTCGGGGATAACTACTGCAGTCCGGGAGGTGGGGAGCACGCTCCCCTCCCCTCCCAGAAACTCGCGGCGGCGGCACGGGGCTTCCCCCGCCTTCCTGCAAAATGGCGGAAGGTTCGCCCCTCGCCTCGCCGTTCCCCACCCACCCCCGGATGCAGTGCGGGTCCCGGCAGACCCGTCACAGCCCCCCTGCCGGAGTACCTCCTGATACTCTGGCATATCCGATAATCCGGCACCACCTAGGTCCCAAAGGTGCCGGATTATCGGAAGTCTACTGTATTTTGAAATTTCAAAATAGATTTGAAATAAGATAAGCAATTTTATCTTATTTTGAGTTTAGGGTACTGTGTAGACACAGCATTAGGGCCTAATCTAATCTCTAGCTCCACATGGGGAGACCCCCATCCCTATGTTCAACCTCACTGTACAGATTTACCTTACACCTTGTCTACATACAAAAAGCTGTAATTATGCCAGCAGTTTAAATCAACATAGCTATTCCCATACAAGAATACTGGGATAAAACATTTTAATCTAATCTATATATCTATCTATTTTAGAGTGTGTCCGTCTGCCTGTGCATCCGTTTGTCCATTTGTTCAAAAACTCCTTCTAAACCGTAAGAGCTATGCCCACCAAATTTGGTATGCAGCTTCCTCTTACGCTAACTTAAACCAAGGTCAGGGTTTGGTTGCTCCTGGAAAACAGGAAGTGCCAGGAATGGAACTGTTTTTGATTACTTGGAAAGGGAAGGGGCAGAGAATGGAGGGATGTGAAAGGGAGGGGCATAGAGAAGAGGGAAATGCTACTGAGAGTGCCCACTGGAGGCAACTGCAGCCCAAAGAGAGTGGGCTCTGATAGCCTGCCTGCCTTGTGGGAGATGATTGCGGCTGGATTTAACAAACTGCACACGCTGAGGAGGGAGGAGGAGCAGCTGCTTCTGCAGAGGCTGGTGGAGGAGCAGAGGGAGACTCTGCAGACTCCCACGGCTGGGTGGGATTCACGGCCAGCGGGGTTAATGGCTGAGGAGAGGGGGTTAGTGGCGGGGCAATGAATGGCTGGGTGGGGTTAGTGGCCAGGGGAGTTAATGGCTGAGTTGGGGGAGTGACAGCACAGGGGCGTTAGCTGCTGGGGGGCAGGGGTTATTGGCTGAGGTGGGGGGGGGGGGTTACAGTCCAGGAAGGTTAGTTTTAGAGGTGGGGGTTTGACTGCTGGGAGTTGATAACTGAGTAGGGGGGCGTTATTGGAGGGGGAGCTAATAGCTGAGGTGGGCAGTTAGCAGCCTGGGTGGTTAGTGGCTGAGGTTTGTGTGTGGAGGGATGTTACAGGCCAGGAGGGTTAATGGCTGAGGTGGGGGGGGGTTAGTGTCTGGGGCATTTATTGGCTAACGGGGATGAGGAGAGCTAGGGGTCGGAGGGGTTAATGGCTGATGTGAGGGTTTAGTGGCCAGGAGGGTCAATGGCTGAGGGGGAGGGATTAGTGGCTGAGGTTGGGGGATGGGGGGTTAGCAGCCAGAGGGGTTCATGGCTGAGGTGGGAGGGTTAGTGGCTGGGGTTGTTAATAGCCAGGGGAATTAAAGGCTGAGGAAGGGGATTACAGGCTAGAAGGATTAATGGCTGAGGTGGGGGTTTAGTGGCCAGGAGGGTCAATGGCTGAGGTACAGGGGGTTAGTGGCCAGGGGGTTAATGGCTGAGGGGGAAGGATTAGTGGCTGAGGTGGGGGGGTTAGTGGCCAGTGGGGTTCATGGCTGAGGTGGAGGGGGGGGTTAGTGGCTGGGGTTGTTAACAACCAGGCGAATTAAAGGCTGAGGAAGGGGATTACAGGCTAGAAGAATTAATGGCTGAGGCGGGGGGTTAGAGGAGAGGGGGGTTAGTGGTGGGAGTGGTTAGTGACTGAGGGGAGGGGGTAGTGGCTGGGGTGGTTGATGGCTGGGTGGGGTTCATGGCCAGGGGAGTTAATGGCTGGGAAAGGGGGATACATGCCAGGAGGGTTTATGGCTGAGGTGAGGGGGTTAGTGGCTGGGGCAATTTATGGTGGGGTGGGGTTAGTGGCCAGGGGTGTTAATGGCTGAGGTGGGGGGTTAGTGCCTGGGATGGTTAATGGTTGAGCTAGGTGGGAGTTAGGGTATGTCTACACTACAGCGCTAATTCGAACAAACTTATTTCGAATTAGTTAATTCAAAATAAGCTAATTCGAAATAATGCATCTAGACCCAAAAACTAATTTGAATTAGTGTTTTGATAATTCGAAATAGCGCGTCCACACTGATTGGACACTGGGTCGCATTTAAGGGCAGCTGAAACCCGTTCTGGCAGGGCATTAGGTCAGTAGTTGCTTTGTGTGGCTGCTGTCTGAGGCTGTCTGAGGCTCGTGCTTAAAGGGACCCCCCTGCACAGCTGGTTCTCAGCTTTTTCACTTGCTTGCCTACCTCGCTGAGGGACAGCAAAGCGTTTTCCTCTCTGCCTGCTTGTGTTGGTGGTTCCCATTGGGGACGCTGCCGCAGTTGGCACCATGGAGCCAGAGCTCGCCCTGGGCATTCTGCTCCAGTCTTTTGACTTGCTGCTGCAAGCCTGCCAGCAATGGCTGGAGGCTGCATGGCACCATCTGGTGCACGTCAGCCCCCTGCCCCTCCCCCTGGCCTCCCTGGGGGCCATGGAGAAGCTGCAGTAGCGCCCGGACGCCAGCGTGCCCCGCCGCATCTGGAGTCTGGACACCAGCAGCGACTGGTGGGACCGCATCGTCCTGGAGCGCTGGGGAGACCAACAGTGGACCCAGAACTTCAGGATGAAGAAGGACACCTTCCTGGAGCTCTGCGAGTGGCTCGCCCCTGCTCTGTGGTGATGGGACACTCGCATGAGGCCCGCCATCCCCCTCCAGAAGCGGGTTGCCATCGCCCTGTGGAAGCTCTCCACGCCGGACAGCTACCGATCCATCGGGAACCAGTTGGGCATGGGGAAATCCACCATCGGAGCAGTGCTCATGCAGGAACGGCACTCACTGGCCACTGGGCCAGTGGGGGAGGGGGACTGCAAGGAGGGGATGGGCCGCCCCAGGGAAAATGGGGCAGGGAGGAGGCAAAAGTGCCCCGCACGGGAGGGTTTGGTCTGTCCTGGCCATACTACATGCCACTCTCAGCGGCCAGGATCACAGCAGGGGTTGCTTCTGGGAATGGGGCGCAGGGCAGTGCCAGGGAACGAACACTCCCAGCCACCCGGGCGCCCAGTGATTCGCGGTTTGCTGTGTCTCTCTGCAGGTGGTCAAGGCCATCAACCGGGTGCTTCTCCGCAGGGTGGTCCACCTCGCCGACCCGGACGTGGTCATCCAGGGGTTCGGTGCCCTCGGCTTCCCCAACTGTGGGGGGGCCATCGACGAGACGCACATCCCCATCCGTGCCCCGGAACACCAGGCCATCAACCGCAAGGGGTACTTCTCCGTGCTCCTGCAGGCCATGTCTGACCACCGGGGCCAGTTCACGGACATAAATGTGGGCTGGTCCGGCAACGCACATGATGCACGGGTGTTCCACAACTCCTCCGTGTTCCAGAGACTGCATGCCGGGACCTTCTTCCCCGACCGCCACATCAGGGTCAGGGACGTGGACATGCCCGTCTGCCCGGTGGGGGATGCGGCCTACCCCCTACAGCCCTGGCTGATGAAGCCCTACACGGGGCACCTCAACCCCTCCCGGCAGGCCTTCAATGCCAGGCTCACCAGGGCCCGCATTGTGGTTGAGGGGGCCTTCAGACATCTGAAAGCCCGATTCCAGTGCCTCCTCACTCGCCTCGACCTCGCCGAGCACAATATCCCTCCCGTGGTGGCAGCATGTTGTATGCTGCACAATGTATGTGAGCGGAAGGGGGAGGCTTTCCTGCCAGCCTGGATGACTGAGGTTGACTGCATGGCTGGCCAGTACGTGCAGCCCCACACCGCCGCCGTCCGGGAGGCCCAGCGGGGGGCCGTCGAGATCCGGGAAGCCCTGCGGGAGAGCTTCCATGTGGAGGAGGACTGAACTCTCCCCGCATGCCCCACTGGGGCCTTCTTGCACCCTCACTTCCTTCCCCTTTCCCCTCCCGAGCCCCCCTTCCTAATGTAAAATAAAAACACCTGTTTTGCCAAAAAAACCTCTCTTTATTGTACATAACTGGGGTGGGGGGAGGGAGGAACCTGGGAGGAGGGAGCTGGAAGGGGGAGGAAGGGGAGGAAGGGAAGGGAAAGCTCAGGGTTTGGGGTCCTTCTGGCTCTCCCGTCTCGCAGCACTGCGGGTACGGGGGCGTCGGGGGGGGAGTGGGTGTGGAGGGTGGGGCAGGAGGGACGGGGGGTGCGGAGGAAGCAGGAGGGGGAGCAGGGATGGGAGGAGGAGCAAGAGCTGGGGCAGCCACAGGGGCTGGAGCAGGAGGAGGCAGGAACCTGTCCACCAAGGTCCGGAGGTGGCCGCGGAGGGCACGGCCCTGCTTCTCCAGCACCTCCAAGCTCCGCTGCCGCAGCTGCAGGTCCTCCCGGACCCAGTGGTCCTGGGTGCGGAGCTGGTGCTCCAGTAGCCGCAGGTGCCACCGCTGATAGTCCTCCAGGTTGCGGGTGTGCCTGCTGGCCCGGGTGCGGGTGGCTGTTGCAGGTGGGGTGGTGCGCCCTGCAGTCTCAGGTGCTGCGGCTGTGGTGAAACAAGAGCAGTGGTCAGTTCTCCCTGGGGACACAGTGGGTGAAACCCAGCCCCCCTCTGCAAGGCGAGGTCGGCGTATGGGGAACAAGCCAGGACCCCTGCATTACACCCAGCTGCTGCTCCATGGTGGGCAAGGCCCAGGCGCACGGTCCCTGGGCTCCCTCTCCACCCCCCCCCCCCACATACACATAATGGGAGCATGATGGCATTCACATGTGGAGCCCTCCCCGGCCTTGGACGACACAGCCGATGTGCTCTGTGGGATGCCTCGGGGGTCCTGGGTCCTGGGCAGGCTCCCTGCAGGCTCCTGGCTCTCAGCATCCTCCTCCTCCGTGTCAGGGACTGGGCCCTCTGCCCCGGGGTCGATCACCACCCGGGGGGCATGGACTGTGTGAGGCCCCAGGATGCGGTCCAGGGCCTCATAATGAGGGCATGCCTCCAGGTCAGCCCCTGGCTGGGAGGCTCTGGAGAGGCCTGCCGCAGGTCCTTTATTTTGCAGTGGACCTGCTCCTGGGTCCGCATGTGGCCTCTGGTGGCCAGGCTGGCAGCCATGAGGCTGTAGATGGCTGCATTCCTGTGGCTAGTGCGGAGGTCGTGGACGTTGGAGGCCTCCCCCAAACCTCAATGAGGTCCATGATCTCTGCACAAGACCAGGCGGGCGCCCACCTCTTGCGGCCCCGGGCAGGCTCCTGTGAGCCGCAGTGAAGGGCTGGGTGGCAGCCTGGTCCTGGGAAGCAGTGAAGGGCTGGGTGGCAGCGGGTGGCTGGCTCATGCCATGCCAGGTGCAGGGTCTGCTGGCTGGGTGCCGGCAGGCTTGCACCTGGCACAAGCACTGTAACCAGACCGTGGCCCTTTAAGGGCTTTGGGGCCGGGAGGGGGGCAGAAGAGTTTCCCTGGTTTGGCCCAGAGTGGCCACCAGGGCAACCTGGGAAGGGCTAGCCTCCAGCTAGTTCGAATTAAGTGGCTACATAGCTCTTAATTCGAACTACTTAATTCGAACTAGGCGTTATTCCTCATAGAATGAGGTTTACCTAGTTCGAATTAAGCGCTCCTCTATTTCGAATTAAATTTGAAATCGCGGTTTGCATGTGTAGCCCCTGTTAAAGTTAATTCAAACTAACGGCTGTTAGTTCGGATTAACTTTGTAGTGTAGACATACCCTCAGTGGCCAGGAGAGTCAATGGCTGAGGTGAGGGGGGTGGTTTGTGGCTAGAGAGGTTAATGCCTGAAGTGGCGGGATTAATAGCTGAGGTGGGGGAGCGGAGGAGGGTTGGTGTCCTGGGCATTTATTGGCTGATGGGGCGACCTAGAGGTCGGAGGGGTTAATGGCTGATGTGGGGGCTTAGTGGCCAGGAGAGTCAATGGCTGAAGTGGGGGTGGGGGGGGTGGGGTTAGTGACTGGTTAGTCTTTAAAGTGCTGCATAGTCCTATCTTTTGTTTCAGCTAGACCAGACTAACACGGCTGCATCTCTATCACTATGGGACAGTTAATGGTTGAGTGACTGGGACGGTGTGGTGGGAGACTCCAGGAGCAGCCGCAGCCATGAAAGCCCTCAGACAGGACGCTGCCCAGAGGCCGCACGATGGGAGAGAAGCGCCAGAGCTGGTATGAAGGCGCCCAGGGCGGGGAATTGTTCCTCGCGAGCTCAGCGTGTGGTGGTCAGAGTCCCTGTTCCATGACCAACAGGGCCCGGGGCTTGGACCCAGTGGAGCGGGAGGGCCCGGGTCCAGCTAACCCCACCGTCCATAGCAAGAGAGTGCCCTGGAAGTTTGCAATCACCTCTGAGCTAGGCCCTATTGCTCCCGATAGAAGGGACTGACCTATGGACTGGGCCTCTGGGCCGTATTTCTCAGGAGGGAGAGGGGACTTACTTCTCAACTAGTCCTCTGGGCCTGATGGCCTCTAACCGAGGGGACCCGTCTGGGTGCAAGGCCCCGGAGCGGCATAGGTGTTAGCAGACACACCTACGTATGTGGCTGACCAGCTAGGTTAGCACAGAGTGTGGGGAATTGGCACAGCCTTGGAGTAAAGGCCGAGCAACACCCTTGGAAGGGCTTGTCTCAAGGGGTAGCCACCCCCCGGCTGTGCCCCCGACACAGGGGCTCAGGCAACTGGGAGTCAGTGTGAGCATTTGTGCTGCCCAGCTCCCATTGAGGGCCCTTGAACTCACGTGAGTGGGAGGAAGTTGACCAGCTGTCCCGCGCTCAGCAGAGGGAAACGTGGGCTCCCCAGTGCTGAGCTGCTCCAGACAATTCTTTCCCCGCCGTGTGGCTTGGGGCTTTGGACAGAACTCTCCTGCTCTGACTGTCTCTGTGTCTGGGGGCGGGAAGGGATTGTCAAGGGGTAAGATGTGCAGAGCCCATGAGGGTTGGGTGGATGAGACTGCCTCCCTCTGCAGTGTGGGGCAGGGTCCCGGGCTGGGTTCAAGTCATGTCAATGGGGGATTCTCCATCCCTTGACATCGCTCAGCCATGACGTGAGGGCATCAGTAACTCAGCCAGGGAGAGTGGGGCTGGGACCAGAGGGGCTGGGTGAGGTTCTGGAGCCTGAAGGTGCAGGGGATCGGACCAAATGCTCATGATGGTCCCTTCGGCCATTCAAGTCTGAGCCCAGGAGACTGGCCTTTGGGCTGCTGTGGGACTCCTGGCCCCAGCTCCAACCCAGGGCTCTGAGGGTATGTCTACACTACACAGTTAATTCGAACTAACAGCTGTTAGTTTGAATTAACTTTCATAGCGTCTATACATACAAACCGCTAGTTCGAACTTAATTTGAACTAGCGGAGCGCTTAATTCGAACTAGGTAAACCTCATTCTACGAGGACTAACACCTAGTTTGAATTAAGTAGTTCGAATTAAGGGCTGTGTAGCCACTTAATTCGAACTAGTTGGAGGCTAGCCCTTCTCAGGTTGCTCTGGTGGCCACTCTGGGCCAAACCAGGGAAACTTTTCTGCCCCCCTCCTGGCCCCAGAGCCCTTAAAGGGGCACGGTCTGGCTACAGTGCTCGTGCCAGTTGCAAGCCTGCCAGCACCCAGCCAGCAGACCCTGCACCTGGCACAAGATGAGCCAGCCACCCGCTGCCACCCAGCCCTCCGCCTCTTCCCAGGACCAGGCTGGCGGCTCCCAGGAGCCTGCCCGGGGCCGCAAGAGGTGGGCGCCCGCCTGGTCTCGTGCGGAGATTGTGGACCTCATCGAGGTTTGGGGGGAGGCCTCCAATGTCCACGACCTCCGCACTAGGCACAGGAATGCAGCCGTCTAGGGCAGGATAGCTGCCAGCTTGGCCACCAGAGGTCACATGCGAACCCAGGAGCAGGTTTGCATGAAAATCAAGTTGGTCCAGTGAGACCCCCGACCCTGAGCCCTGAGCTTAGAACATAAGAATGGCCGTACTGGGTCAGACCAAAGGTCCATCTAGCCCAGTAGCCTGTCTGCCGACAGCGGCCAGCACCAGGTACCCCGGAGGGGATGGACCGAAGACAATGACCAAGTGATTTGTCTCATGCCATCCATCTCCAGCCTTCCACAAACAGAGGCCAGGGACACCGTTCCTACCCCCTGGCTAATAGCACTCCATGGACCCAACCTCCATGAATTTATCTAACTGCTCTTTAAACTCTGTTATAGTTCTAGCCTTCACAGCCTCCTGTGGCAAGGAGTTCCACAGGTTGACTATGTGCTGTGTGAAGAAGAACTTTCGCTTATTAGTTTTAAACCTGCTGTCCATTCATTTCATTTGGTGTCCTCTAGTCCTTCTATTATGGGAACTAATGAAGAACTTTTCTTTATTCACCCTCTCCACACCACTCATGCTTTTATAGACCTCTATCATATACCCCCCACCCCCCAGTCTCCTCTTTTCTAAGCTGAAAAGTCCCAGTCTCTTTAGCCTCTCTTCATATGGGACCTGTTCCAAACCCCTAATCATTGTAGTTGCCCTTTTCTGAACCCTTTCCAAGGCCAAAATATCTTTTTTGAGATTAGGAGACCACATCTGTACACAGTACTGAAGATATGGCGTACCATAGTTTTATACTTCCCTTCCTCCTTCTTCCCCTGGTTTCCCCCTTCTAGCTTCCTCCTCCCAGGTTTCCACCTCCTCTCTCCCACCCTCTCTCTTCCCCTCTCCCACCTCCTTTTCCCAGTCTCCCTAGAGGTTAATCCTCCCACCCCCAGTTTTGTTAAATAAAGAGAGTTTCTATTTTTGAACACGTGTCCTTTATTTTTTACATCAGGAAGGGGGGCTGGGGAGGGGTAAGTGGAAGGAGGTGAGGGAGGAATGGGGCACGAGCCCCCGATGGGGAGGACTGGGGTGGCTCTGCGGGCTCCTCGGGGTGGAAGCTCTCCTGCAGGGCCTCCTGGATCCTGACAGCCCCCCGATTGACACCGCCGGATGGCAGCCTGCGGCAAGTGTAGCCGGGCTGATGGCCAAGTGCTGTGATGTGCCGAGGGTGGGCACTCAGGGCACTCCAAGACAGGACTGCTTTGCTGTCCCTCATCGAGGTAGACAAGCAAGCGGGGAACCCTGAGAACTGTCTGTCCAGGGTGGGGGTCGGGTCCCTTTAAGCACAGCCCTCGGCTTGCCTGAGGCAGCAGCTCCACGCTCTAAGTCCTAACCTGATGCCCTGCCAGCACTGGTTCCGGCCAGCCTTAACTTCCGTTCAGGGTCCACTCAATGTGGACATGCTAGTTCGAATTAGCAAAATGCTAATTCGAATTAGTTTTTAGGTCTAGATGCACTAATTCAAATTAGCTTAGTTAGAATTAACTAAGTTAGTTCGAATTAGTGCTGTAGTGTAGACATACCCTGACAGTCACTGCTCTGACTGCTAGGCATGACTGCTCCAGCCAGGAGTTTGGGAGGGCTTTGTCTGGGGAGGGGCTGTTGTCATGGCAAGAGAAACACTCCTCCTATGCCTGTGGGCTGCAGCCCAGAGAGGGGGCTCAGCTGGCACTGCTCTGTCCCCACTGGTCTGGGGTGTAGCGGCCCCTACGGCTGTCATGGGAAAAGTGTTTCAAGTCCTCTGGTTTGCAGTGAATGGCTGGAACAGACCCAAGTGTGTGCTTAAGGCCCAGAAAGCAAAGCTCATAAAAACACAGATTGTTTTATTTCTCTTCAATCTCTTTATTTTAAACCAGTCTCACAATTTTTTTACTTGGCTCTTGCTGTTGCTACACCTGAGGTGGGTGGAGATTTTGGCATCGAGGGAGCATCTCTCGGAGGCCACGATTCACTTTTGCTCTTCCAGGCTACGTAGGAGGAAGCAGCAGGGACTCCAGAGTCAGCGGGAGGCTGGATAAATCTGGGCTGGTCCCAGTGGCCGGCTGACATAGTGTTTTGTGCCTGGCTGAGCAGCAGGTTTCTTTACACTCCAGTCTGTACCTACGAGTCTCTGGCCACTCCCTGCCGGGGGTGCTGCCGTGTGAGCCCTGCCCTGGCCCTGGGCATTCCTGGCCAGGCCCTCCCTTTGCTCCTCCACTCTCCATCCAGGCAGATCTCTGAGTTGGGGAAACCTCCCGAGAGCCTACCGCCTCCTCTGTGGAAGTGGTGGGAAAGGGGTTGCCAGGAACTCCTGGCCGTGTTGGCCCTCGGAATCATGGAGGAATCCCCTAGTGCAGCGTTTCTCCCCCTGGGGGCCCCTACCCAGAAGGGGGCAGCAAGGCGAGGGCAGGAGGGTTGCTTGCAGGGGCACCGGACGTTTGGACTTTCCCGGCCGTGGCCTCGTCTTCAGTCTCCAGGTCTCCATCCCGGCGGAGTTTGGAAATAAGAAGAAATGTCCCTGATCTCTCCTGGCCTTCCGACCTGGGCGGTTGGAGGGGCAGCTGCTGTCTGCCGCACAACCTGGCCAACAGCGGCACAGATGGAAGGGTGGCAACGGCATCGCCGGCTGCACTTCCTTCTGCACTGCTGCTGCTGCTGGCGCTGACTTCACAGCTGGGATCCCGCTTGCTCTGGCCACCCAGCTTGGAAGGGAGCAATGCCACCAGCAGCGGTGCAGAGGGAAGGGCGGCAATGCCAGGCCACAGCCCCTTTCTTCTGCACTGCTGCTGGTAACGGAGCTGCCCTCTGAACTGGGCACCTTCCCTGCGGCCGCTGCTCTGTGGTCCCCCAGCGGAGAAGGCCACCCTGCCAGCAGCAGCACAGAAGGAAAGGTGCCAACAACATGCCAGGCCACCCTGCCTTCTGCACTGCTGCTGGGGGCAGCATTGACTTCTGAGCTGGGTGACCCGTCAGTGACCCCCCCTCCCTTGCTGCTCAGTGGGGCCCCCTCCAAACTGGGCCCCACAACAGCAGCCACTGCTCTTCTGCTCCCCACATCCGAAGGCAGAGCCACCGCCTGCAGAGGCACAGAAGGAAGGGTGGTGATACCAGACAGGCTTCCCTTCCTCCTGTGCTGTTGCTGGCGGTGGCGCTGACTTTGCAGCTGGGCGTCCTGCCAGCATCGGCCACTCTCAGGCCACTCAGTGTGGCAGGCCGGACTGCCCCCATCAGCGGCACAGGAGGGAGGGTGACAGTCGCAGACCTTCTGTGCCTCTGCTGGGGGCAGACGGCCTTGTGCAAATGGTGCCTGCGCTCTCTAGCTGTCCACCTTAGAAGTGAGAGGCAAGGCCAGCAGCGGCACAGCAGGGAGGGCAGCGATACCAGACCAGCTCCCCTCCCTCCTGCGCTGCTGCTGGTAGTGGGGTTGCCATTCAGGTTGGGCACCTGACCCCTTATAACTGCCCCCAACCTCTCTGTTAGTAGCAGTGCCACTACCAGCAGCAGTGCAGAAGGAAAGGAGGCACCGGCACACCAGGCCACCCTCCCTTCTGCGCTGCTGCTGGCGCTGGCTCTGCCTTCTCAGGTAGGCACCTGGCCCATGGCCCCTGCGCTCTGGCCGCACACCAGCAGCTGCAGTGCAGAAGGGAAAGTGGCAATAACAGATCCCACACCCCTGCCTTCTGTGCTGCTGCTGGCAGCCATGTTGCCTTCTGAGCTGCATGTCCTGCCAGCAGCCACTGCACTCCGGCCCCTGGCATTGAAAACCGGGCTGCCCCCAGCCGTGGCACAGAAGGAAGGCGGCAGTCACAGAACATGCCACGTTCCTTCTGTGCTGCTGCTGAAGCCAGAGTAGCTGCCCTTTTCAGGTCCCTGACCCATTGCATTGCTTCCCAGCCACACTCCCCCTTTAAAATGCAGTGCCCCCAGCAGCAGGGGTGCACAAGGAAGGGAGGCAAAGCCACGCTAGGCCTCCGTCCCTCCTGCACTGCTGCTGGGCTTGGCGCTGCCTTTCCAGCTGCCCACAATGGCAGGCAGAGCTGCCACCAGCAGGGGCACAGCAGGCAGGGCAGCGACGTCATCAAATGCCACCCTGTGTTCTGCGCTGCTGCTGGTGGCCCTGCTGCCTTCCGAGCCAGGTGCCTGGCCAGGGGTGCCGCCCTGCAGCCTCCCAGTGTGGAATCCAGCGCTGCCAGCACTGAGGGTGTTAAAGACTCGACAACTAGTTGACCATCCAATAAGAAAATGCTTATCACATAGTCGAGTCGATTAGTCGATTTCTCTTCCCCTTACTGCCTCTATCAGATGGCGACAGCAAAAGGGGAGGAAAGGCGGTATCCAAAGCAGCAGCGCCGCATGGAGTCTGGAGTTGCCAGGGGTCTTAGAGTCCCCCACTGACTCCAGGCTCCATGCAGGTGCTTCCACTCTGAAATGCACAAGAGCCTCTGGGATCTTGTGTGTTTCAAAGCGGAAGGACCCTCCTAAAGCTTGGAGTCAGTGGGACTTCCCACTGGCCCTGGGCTGCACACGGAGTTCCCGTTTTGAAGTGCGCAAGAGGCCCCACTGGGGCCCTTGTACATTTCAAAATGAAGAAAGTGCCCATCGACTAGTCGAGTAGCCCATGGAAATTGCATCGACTACTCAACTCGTCGATGAATCGTTATTTAACATCCTTACCCAGCAGCAGCGGTGCAGAAGGCAGGGAGGCAAAGCTGCACCAGCCCACCTGCCTTCTGCACTGTTACCGGAGACAGCACGGATTATCCAGCTGCCTGGCGTGAGAGGCGGAGCCGTCGCCAGCAAGAGCAGAGAAGGACGAGGGCAGCACCATCCAGGGCCACCCTCCCTTCTGTGCCAGGGATGTCAGAGAGGGAGTCATTGAACAATCACATCACTGCATCAAACTGTAGCAATTCCACTATTATTCCATAGTCCCCGGAGCCTGGCCGGCAGCCAGTGCGCTGATGCCCCACTGGCGGGCCACCCCACATTGCTGCCTATGATAATGAGTCAGCAGTGCGGTGCGGCAGCAGCCCCTGTCCACAGGGGGCCTGAGCTCCCTGCGGACAGAGGCTGAACCGGCATCCCACCCAGAAGCCTCTGTGCGACAAGAGCTTGTGCCAGCCCCGGACAGAGGCTGCTCTGCAGCAGCCTCCTCTGCAGTGTGAGGGGCAGGAGCAGGCAGCTCTGTAGAGCTGGTGCTCACAAGGAACCAGATTTTAAGCCGGCTCCCCCAGGCACCCACCCCCACTACCTCTGTGCGAGGCAGCAAGGGAGGAAAGGGAGCTCCATGGAGCTGGCATGTGTGGAGAGCCGGCTTAGAAGATGGCTCCCCGCACAGATCATCTCCTGTCTGTCCCACCCCCACGCTGATAGAGAGGCAGCAGGGGAATGGGGGGGACGACGGGAAGTGGCTCCATGGGAGATGATATACGTGGGGAGCTGTCTTAAAAGCTGCTTTCCGTGTGGACCAGCTCCCGCCTGCCCCCCTCACCCTCCGTGTTGCTGCATCTCTATGAGAGGGGGTCCAGGCAGCTCCGTGGGATCTGGTGTTCATGGGGAGGCAGCTTAAAAGCCAGCTCCCCACAGACACCAGCTCCCACCTCCCCACCTTGCTGCTTCTGTTACTGAGGCAGCCCGGGGAGGGGTGCGTGAAGTCGACAGGATTAACCAATAGGCCCATTGTGTAGGTTAATTGTGTAGCTGACTACACACGTTGACATCCCTAGCTTGCGCTGCTGCTGGTGCCGGTGCTGCCCTCTGAAGTAGCCCCTGGCCAGTGGCACCTGCTCTTTGGTCACCCCGTGTGGGAGGCAGGGCTGACTCCCGCCGTGGTGCAGAAGGAAGTGCTGCAATCCTGCCCCCTACTGCACTTCCTGCTGCACCACTGTTGGGAGCAGCACTGACTGCCAAGCAGGGTGGCCAGAGAGTCATGGCTGCTCCTGGGGCGCCCAGCTCGGAAGACAGGGCCACTGCCAGCAGTGGCGCAGAAGTAGGAGTGACAACACCACACAGAGCCACCCTCCTTCTGTGCTGCTGCTGGCAGGGACGCCGTCATCTGAGCTGGGCCCCTGGCCAGCAGCCACTGCTCTCCAGCCACCCAGCGCTGAAGGCAGCCCCACGCCCTGCAGCAGTGCAGAAGGGAAGGAGGCAAGACCGTATCATGCCCCCTTCTCTCTGGGCTGCGGCTGGGTGTGGCGCTGACTTCTGAGCTGGGTGACCTGCCAGCGGCCACCGCTCTGCTGCCACCAGATCGACAGGCAGTCCCACCACCAGCAGCAGTGCAGAAGGAAGGGTGGCAACACCGTACCTTGCCTCCCTTCCCCCTGTGCTGCTGCTGGGAGTGGCACTGCCATCCGCAAAGGAGGCCCAGACAGTGGCTGCTGCTCTCCAGCCACTCAGCTGGGAAAGCCAGGAGATAGTTTTTAATATTTCCAAACATCTGCCCAGAGGAAGATTTGAAGCCCAAAGACGAGGTCCTGGCTGGGAAAACCTGGGCAGCCAGTGACCCTGCTCGCGAGTGCCCTACCCTGGCCCTGTGACCCCCTTTTGGGTTGGGAGCCCGAGCTGGAGAAAGGCTGCACTAGGGGATTCCCCAGTGACTCTGAGGACCAACAGGGCCAGGAGTTTCTAGCAGACCCTTTCCCACAACTTCCAGGGAATACAGCAGAACTAGGGCCCCATCGCGTCCCCCTGCAACCTCGCCCATTTCACAACCAGGGCGTTTCCATGCTGTTCCCTGGCACACTCCCGGGTGTTTCCGTGGGAAATTTCCTGGCTCTCTGACTGGGCGGGTCCTGGCCCAAACTAGGATTGTGTGCAGTGGGGGTGGGGGACATCCCAAGAGTGCCAATTTCACTTCCCAGAAGCCTGCGGGGCAGGCCTATAACTGTTTCACCCTCATTACTCCCTGCCCATCAGAGTGGCTCTGATCTGCCCCCTCCAAGAGTGCCCGTGTTGGGGCAGGACAACTCCTGTCCCATCCTGGCCAGGTCAGGCGAGCAGCTGGTGTCCCAGGCCCCTCGCCATGTGGGGAGCTCAGACTCCACCCTCCCCCGCCCCCCGTTGAACGTCTCCTGGCTGTGAAATGGGTGGGGCTCTAGTCAGGTTCTCAGGGACCTTTACCCCCCACAGAGCAGGGGTGGGGAACCTTTGTTGGGTTGGGGATACTGACCCACAGAAAAATCCACGGGGGGCTGCACACAAGAGAGAAACAGCCCCCCTCCCCTCCCTAGCATGGGCCCCCAATGCAGGGGGGAGCCCCGAGCTTCAGGGGCCAGATCCCCACAAGCCTCCGGCCTCTGTGCCTGAGGTTCCCCACCCCTGCCATAGGGATCTGTACTGGATGGGAGTCTCCCTGGGAACAGCCTGGCCAGGCCATGAGCACCCAGGGCAGGGCTGTGAGGCACTGGGTTTGCTGTGGCTTCTCCAACAGGCGCCCTGGCTGAAGGGCACCGGCAGCCCGAGCTTGGGGCCTGGGGGAAGTGGTGCGATGGGGAGGCCCCTTGGTCTGCTCCAGGCTTCAGCAGGTCCCTGAGGTGTAGCCCCCGTCTGGCCTCTCTGCCCTGGCCGGCCGGTTTCCTCCTCCGCTGCCCTGGTCCCGTGTGTGACCTTGCCTGGCCCTGGCTGCTGGGCTGGTTCTTCAGCCTTCAGTCTGCACCGCGACATGCCCAGTGCCTGGGCTGGAATCGTCACCATCAGGCCGCTGGGTCCAACTCGCGCCTAGTGCCGAGGGGACGGCAGCTTCTCCCGCCACAAAGCCTGTGGGTTCCCAGCTTCCCTCTGGCAGAGCTTGGAATAGGGCAGGGCAGCCTAGTGGGTGGAGTCTGTAACCGGCCTCTTTTCTCAGGGCAGTGTGGCCCAATGGCCAGTGTCACTACCTAGCCCCTTCTCTCAGGGCAGTGCGGCCCAAAGGCCAGTGACAGTCTTTTGCCTCTTTAGTCAGGGCAGTGCAGCCTAATGGCTATAGTCCGTAAGCTGGCTTGACTCACGAGGCTGTGCAGGTCCCTGTCCAGGGACAGGGGATGGGTGGGCGGTTCCATCCCCCGTGGGGGGCAGCCCTTCCCTCTCCTCTGTCGCCCGGCTGCGGCTCCGGTCCTGGCATGAGCAGGAAAAGCTCCGACCGACGTGCTGATCCTGCCGGTGGCTCCCTCCCCAGTTGCCTGGGGCAGCCCCTGTCGAGCTGCAGGCACCTGGTGCCAGGGTGAGACAGGGGGAGCTGGCGCGTCCCCGTGGCTGGGCTCCTCCTGTCCCAAGAAAGCAAGGGCCTGTCAGATGCGGTGCCTGGGAACCAGGGGGGCAGTGGGAGCTGGGCCCTGGGATGGGCACGATGTCTCTCTAGTGCCCCCCAGGGCCAGACCCCTCCCAGCCTATCAGCGCAGGAGCTGCTGACACCCTCCCCCACCCTACTCCCGCCCCCATCCCTCCCCCCGCGCCAGCTGTTCCCCTGCAGCATCTGGCTGCCCCAGGGCCCTGGCTGGGGCTGGGTTCCCAGCGGGCTGCCTCCCTGGCCCCACAAAGAGCCGGCGCCTTGGTGCCTGGGGAGGGGCTAGTCCTGCATGGAGCACAGGGAAGGGGAGAGAGACAGACTCACCCTCCCATGGGGCTGGTCCCAGAGGCTCTGGTGCGTAGCGACAGGGCTCCCATTCCCTGGGGGTGGGGAGGGGTGCAGGCTCGGGGGGCGACATTTCAGCAGGGCCCCTGGCCTGGTGTCTGTCAGTGTCAGTGCTCAGGGGCCCGTTGCCCAGTGGGGTCCCTTACCTCTGGCACAGCAGCAGTGGCCAGAGGGGTCAGGCCCCTGCCAGGCCAGCCGGTGTCCTCAGCTGGGCCCCTGAGGGACAGTCCCAGCTGGGCCCCAAGCTCCCTAATGGGGGGCTGTGCTGAGCTGGGATGAAAGGGAGGAGACCGGGCTCCATCAGTGTCCTGCAGCCAGCTCCCAACCCCCCTGGGCCAGCCGCCTCCCTCCCCAGCTCCCTCTGCTGGAGCCACTGGGAAAAGGAGCTAAGGAGACCCGCAGCTCCTGGGGGAAAGGGCGGTGGGCAGGGCCCTCCATGGGGACTTGCACCCCCCAGATGCTCCAGGGGGACAAGGAGGGACCCAGGGCAGGGAAGGAGCCAGGCTGCAACACGGGCCCTTAACATCCCAGGGTCTCCCCTGAGCCAGGAGAAGATGAACTGGGCCCCCATCTGGCTCAGGCCTGGGGTTGCCAGATGGTTTCAACAAAAATACGGGACACACTGGACCTTCCATCCCAACTGACATTCCATCATCCTTGGGAAATCCCAGCCATTTCCATTGTCTCATTTCTATTGTCTCCATTTCTTTCCCACACACAGAGCTCAAATCCTGGCCTGTCCGGTTCCAAACCAGACACCTGGCCACCCTGCTCAGGCCCGGCTCTGACTCTGCCCTACCTAGGGGTCGCCTCCAGCCCTGCCGCTGCTGGTCCTGTGGCCTGTGGGAGCTGCCTGCCCACCCCGGGGTCAGGGGCCGGCTCAGAGGTCACTCACCTCCAACGCAGGAAGGGGGGAGTTACAACTGGGCTCTGCTGCTCCTGGGGCCTTGGCTCTCCCCTAGGACACTCTGGGCGCGATGCAGGAGCTGACACGCTGCAGGGGAGAGAGGTGGGGCAGGTCACTAGATCAGTGCCCAGGCTGTGCCAACAAGCCCTCTTCCGCACCTGGGTGTGTGGGATTTGAGGGTCCCTATCCCAAGGCCAGCCAGGACCTGACGTCAACTTCCATCTCCTTCCCCTGTCCCTGATGGAGGAAAGGCCCAACACAGCCCTGCCCTGCCGGCCCTGCACAAGGGTCCCCCAGTCTCCCCTTCCCCCACACCCCCCCAGCGCTAAGGGAAAACTGCCCCCCTGCCCCGCCCATGCTCACCTACCAGCTCTCCTGGCGCCTGTGGGGGGCTGTGCCTGCAGGTGCCCCTGCAGGGCCAGCTGGAGGCCCAACCCCGCCCGTGCAGAGCCTGCAAAGGAAGGGGGGGGGGTTCACACCTGGGAATCTGGGAAACCTCCTCCCTGTCCGTGGCCCCCTGCTTGGCCAATCAGCAGTGAGATTGGGAGAGGGGGGTGGGTGAGAGGTCTCAGGGGACGTCCCAAGGGCTGGCCCAGGTAACCCCCAGAGGGGTCAGTCTCAGAGCGATTCCAGCCCCGTCTCTTTGGGGGGCTCCTCACACAGCCAGAAAGGGCGGGGGGGGGTGTGACTCTGAGGCTGCCCTGCATTGCAGCTGATGTCAGGGCATCTCCATGAGCTCAGCCCTTTCCTAGCCCCTTCCCCCACCCCATGTCCTTGTTGTGTCATTGCCTCTCCCCCCACCCACCCCCCAGTTACGCTGATGTCCTGCCCCCAACCACCCCCTTAGGACACACGGACAGTCAGAGCCCAGGGCCCTCTACCCAGCCACAGCCCAACCACCACTAATGGGCACCAGTCATCAGAGATCATTCGGTCCAGCCCCCTGCCCTTCCAGCAGGACCCAGCACCATTTAGACCATCCCTGACAGGTGTCTGCTTTGAAATACCTCCCGTGTTTAACCCCCCTCACAGGAAGTTTTTCCTAATGTCCAGCCTAAGTCTCCCTTGCTGCAGTTTAAGCCCATTGCTTCTTGTCCTCTCCTCAGAGGCCAAGGAGAACAATTTGCCTCCTCCTCCCTGGAACCCAGTTTTAGGTACTTGAAAACTGCTCTCATGTCCCTTCGCAGGCCTTGTCTATACAGTGGTATCCCAGAACCACCCCCTCCCAACCCTCTCCCCCTCCCCCGCCCCCGCTGCATCCAGGGAATGCATTTTCTCTTCTGATTTTTTTGTGGAATTGCAAACCCACTCTTTTGGAAGCCCAGTCTTCCTCCTCCCATCAGGAAGAAGGGAGCTTCTGAAAGAGGGTTTTTACTGACATTTGACTCCAGAAATGCCTCTTCAAAAAAAAAGGGGGACTAAAATTGCAGTTCACTATTTCCATAACTTTTTCTGGAAATAGAACACACTCTCCTGAAATGTGGTGCCCAGAACTGGAGACAATAATCCAACAGAGGCCTAATCAGCAGCGAGACTCCAACTGAAGACTAATCAGTGCAGAGTAGAGCGGAAGAAGCACTTCTCGTGTCTTGCTCACAACACTCCTGTTAATGCAGCCCAGAATCATGTTTGCTTGTTTTTGCTACAGTGTCACACTGTTGACCCCTATTTTGCTTGTGATCCACTATGAACCCCTAGATTCCTTCCTGCAGGACTCCTTCCTAGCCAGTCGCTTCCCATTCGGCATGTGCCAAATGGGTTGTTCCTTCCTAAGCGGAACACTTTGCATTTCTCCACATTCAACTTCATCCTGTTTACCTCAGCCCATTTCTCCACTTTGTCCAGATCAGTTTGAAGTATGACCCTGTCCTCCAAAGCACTTGCCACTCCTCCCAGTTTGGGATCATCTGCAAACTTAATAAGCGCCCTCTGTATGCCAATAGCTAAATGGCTGATGAAGATGGGGAAGAGTCCCAAAACAGACCCCTGCAGAGCCCCAGGTGTTAGGCCCTTCCCACATGGCTGGGAACTGTTCATAACAACTCCCCGAGAATGGTTTGAAAGAGAACAAAAGGCCGCCAGTCTTCCCTGTCAGTAACCACCCGCTCGGCCATTTGGCAGCGAGACTCTGGGAGCTCGCAGGGTGGTGGGTGGGTCTCAGCACACGTCCAAACGGAGGGCCAGGTCACCTCCAGCTCCCAGCGCTCTGCCAGCCCGAGTTCTGTGTGAGGCTTCCCACTGCCCCAACCGCCCAACACCCACCCCCCTGCTCGGTGGGGCGGAGGGCAGGGAAAGGGGGAAAGACGCAGGAGAAGGCGAGACAGAGGGAGGGGAGGGGGCAAAGGGAAACCAGACTGAGCGGGCTCCAAACCTTTCCGAGGCTCCGACCGTCTCACCGGGCCCGACACGACCGGCCCTAAGGAAGGAGAAAACGCTGATGAGGCTCCTCCTGCCCCCGCCCCTTGGTCCCAATTCTCCATCCGGCCCCCGCAGAGAGCCTGGGAAGGGGCCATGCTGCTGCCAAGCCACAGGAAACTCTGCGCTTGCTCCGGCCTTGCACCTCCATCCTGAGTGGCTGTTGCCAGGGACTCTTTGTGAGGTCATCCCTGTCCCCCAATAAGCTGTGGTTGTGCAATGGGCCCTTTGTGATGTCACTGCCACCCCCCCCACCCATCCTCTGCTAGGCTGGGGTCCTGGCCCTGGCCAGCCCCTCTGCGTATTTGAGGGGCTCCCCTGGAGCCCCACTGAATGGCAGTTGGGTCTGGGGCCCAGCGAGCTGGGCAGTGATGCCCCAGGGGCTGCTCCCCTCAGTCCCACCCAGCTTCTCAGTCGTTAGCAGAGTGTAAGGCCAGAGGTGCCCATTAGAGCATCAGATCTGCTCCCTGCACATCCCAGCCCCCTGTATTTCCTCACAGTTGCCATGTTCTGACCCCGCACACACCAGAAAGGCAGCTCATCTGCACTGGAGACACCGAACAAGAGGGAATCCCTCACTGGATTTGGCTGTTTGTGCCAATGGTGCATGAGCCTCCCTGGGAAATATTTGTACCTCATGCCTTCATGGGCTTGTCTGTTTGCCCCTTCCAGTCACCAGCCTTGTTCTGCCTTTTTCTGCAACATGAACCAGCCCTTTCATCAGGGACACTTTCGCTCCAGGAAGCCTATAGACACGTGTGTGAAGTCCCCTCTCAGCATCCTTTGGCAGGTGATAAACAGAAGGTGTTTTTCTTCAGCCCTCAGAACATGGGGCTCTTTGCTGTCCCAGCTCCTGTTTTCCAACATCTGTTTCCATGTGGCCCCGGAGAAAGCTGCGGCCTCCAATCTCCATCTCCCGGATGCTGTGTCGCCTTCTAGCCCTGCTCACCCCTCTGCCCATGTGCCTAGTGACGCCTGGAGCCGCATTCCCCACAGCAGTGCCCTGTGGGTGCCCGTTGAGCGTCTTGTCCTGCGTGTCCCCAAAATCGTTCTCACAGTCCCTGCCTGTCGGGGACAGCTCCCCACTCCGGGGGTGGGGCCTGCCTGCTGTGGGATGGGGCAGGGCCTTGCCTTTGGCTCTGGGAAAACCTGGTTTGTTGGCCTGGGTCCAGCTTCCCAAGGGATCCAGATGGCTCCATGTTACTGCCCTGGCCTCAGCCTGATTTGACCCTACTCGGGTTTTGGTCCCTGCACATGTTGCGGGGGGCTGCTTGGCCCTGAGGAACTCATCCAATGTCACACAGGGAGGCGGTGGAAGAGCCGGGTGTCCCAAATCCCAGCCTGGAACCTTAAGCACCTTGCGTGGATAATTGAAATACAGCAGTTAGTGCAACAATGGCAGCCACCAAGCACCCGCAGACAGGGCTGCTGTGCCCATCCAACGCAGATGCCAGCTCATTTAGCCTCTCCTAGTGCTTTGCATGGAACAAAAGAGGAACCAGGCAGTGGCCCACCCTACAGGCATTGCCAGGCTATGCTCAAGGGCCTTGTCTTTGACCCCAGAGGGCCCCCCAAGGGAAGCCAGTCTTGCTAGAGCAGACCTGGGGAAATACGTCCCAAGGGCTGAATCCAGCCTGCCAAGCCACCAGATCCGGCCCACGGAGGCAGCAGGGAGCCCCAGGCAGGTCCCTAGCTCACCCTGCAGACCCGCCCTCCACGCAGCTGCAAGGCTCCATTGATTTTGAAACTGGAGGGGAGGGGGGACGTTTTAGGAGGAGTCATGCCCCTACCACATTCTCATTGGCTGGTTTCTGGCAGATCCAGCCAATAGGAGCTGTTTGTTCGAATAACAGGCAGCCAAGAATAATCACACTCCTTCTCTTTGACTGAGTTGTTCTTGAAGTTGTTCCCAGCCAGGCAGGCAGGCAGGCTGGCTGGGAAACATTTTGAGCTCTGCAAACAGGCAGGTCAGTTTGTAGGGTTGCCAGGTGTCCAGTTTTCTACTGGACAGTCCGGTTTTTGGGCCCTCTGTCTGGTAAAAAAATCCAGAAAATACCGGACATGTGCAATGTCCGGTATTTCTTGGTTTTCCGGCTGAGCACGGGAAGGAAGCCTGATGGGTGTGGAGGGAGTGAATGGGAGGCGGGGCGCGATTGGCGCTGGGAGCCCTGGTTGCGTGTGAGGAGGAGGAGAGGCAGCCCAGTCCATGCTCCTGTGTGCTGGTCAAGCGCGTGGTGGAGCCGCAGCCGGACTGACTCATGCGGGACGGGAGCGCCCTGAGATCTGCACAGCCTGGGTCAGTCCTGCTCCCCACCGGCTGATTCGCTCCCCTGCCCCCTCCGCCAGCTCTGCGTCCTGCTGGCCGGGTCCTGCTCCGGATCTTCCCCAGCCAGCCCCGCTGCACCCCCCGCCAGCCCTGCTTCCGGCAGCCAGTTCTCCCCTCCTCCTGAGCTCCCCCAGCCAGCTCCGCCCCCACCGGCCGCCGCCCCGCCCCGATATCCCACGGCCAGCCCCATTCCGCCTGCCCCCCCCCCACCGACCAGCCCTGCTTCCCATCGGTCCCCCCATCTCCCCCAGCCAGCCCTGTTGCCTCCCTGTTAGCTCTGTTTCCCGCACCCCCCCTTCCGCCAGCACCGCTCCCCTCCCGGCCGGTCCTTCCCCACTCATGAAGTGTGTCCAGCATTTTGTTTTTTAATGACTACCTGGTAACCCTAGCAGTGATCCTATCCCTGTGATTACCACAGAGATTTAAACTGAGAAGCAGCTTGCCTTCCCCCTCTTCAAGCCTCGCCCCGGCACCCAACACCCCCAGCCCCCATGCTTACCTGGCTTTTTTTTTTTTGCTCAACAACTTTGGCCTCCCCCCCCCCCTTTTTTTTCCCTTCACCAGTGTTTTTTTTGGGGGGGGGGGGGTTTGGTATTTTTGTTTCAACCATCTGGCAACCCTAGCCTCCAGACCCGGTAAGGAGCCCATCTGCCACCCCCAGGGAGTGCCTGCACGATGTGGGGAAGGGAACCTGCTGGAGGAGAGGGCAGTCCCTGGAGCCTGGGTCCTCCCCAGATAGCCTGCAGTCTGTGGAGGGGCTGCTGGAGGCCAGGGGCAGCCCCCCAAACCTCACCCTTGCCCCAGACAGCCTACAGGCCACTGGGGATATCACTGGAGACCAGGGGCAATCCCCAGAGCCTCCTCCACTTCCCCCAAGGCAGCCTGCAGACCATGGGGAACCACAGAGGAAAGCAGTTGGAGGGGGTCAGCTCCCAGAACCTATCCCCCTCCAGAGAGCCTGCAGGTTCCTGGGGGGCAGCTGGAGGGGAGGCAGTCCCTGGAGCCTGACCCCTACCTAGACATCCTGCAAACTGCAGGGTGGGGAGCTAGAGGAGGAGAGGGCAGCCCACAGAGCTTTGCACCCCACCCCAGACAGCCTGCAGACCCTGGAGGAGCCACTGGAAAGTAAGGCCAGCCCACAGAGCACTGCCCCCCCGCAACAGACTGTAGAACAGGGTTCCACTACCCCAAGCGAGACCTCCCCTGGAGCAGCTGCAGGCTGGGGGCGGGGGGAGGCAGCTGGAGGCTGCCCCCCCTCCCCCAACAGGTTGCAGGCTGGGGGGGAGCTGGAAGCCGGGGCAGGCCTGCAAAGCTCAATCCCCACGTGATAAGGGCATGGACCTGGATCCCTCCCTCCCAGGAGGAGCCACCCTCTGGGGAGCATAGCCCTGGTGGCCCTGGTAAGCTCCTCCCCCACCTCCCAGCCTCATGTCCTGAGCTCCCTGCCCTAAGATCTGCACCTCCCACCTACTTTGACTTCTGCACCCCCACCTCCTTCCTCTTGGAAACCCTTACACCCTTCCCCCTGCCCTGAGGCCACCACTCCCTCCCTTGACCCTCCCACACCTCCCAAACCTCTGCCCTAAGCCTCTCATTACCCCTGAACCCTCACTCCAGCCTTCCTTGTCAAAAAATACAGTCATTGAAATAAAGCATGTACATTTTTCATATATTTTCCAAACACCCTCCCACCCCCAAAATTACTTCAGTTAAATATCAAGGTAATGCCAGGTACATCTGTGAGTACCGGTATAAATGCATCCACACTAGGGGCTGTACTTGTATAACTATATCAGTAAAAAAAAAAAGAAAATCACACCTGCTACCCAACATAGGAATACCAATGCAAAATATGTGTGTAATCAGAAAAAACTCTAGAGCTCAATCATATAAAATTTCAATCATGTAAAACTAGTAAGAGCTCAGAATCAGGCCTCTGTAATGAGATGTTTTGAAATATTTACTCATTTAAATATTGACTTCACAGGGAATTTTACCGGAGTAAACACAGTGTAATAAGTAACATGATTTCAAGATCTGACCCATGAGACCAGAAGGGAACAAACCTACAGGACACTTCCTCCACAGAAGAATGTGGATGCCATTGATCTCTTTATGCATGGTCCATTTGTAACCAACAAACAAGATTTGCTGTAAGGGTATGTCTACTTTGCAGAGTTTTGTTCAGAAAAACAGCCGTTTTTCCGAAAAAAAACTTCACTTACGTCCACATTGCAATCACATTCTTTTGAAAAAATATCAAATGAACAGAGTGGTTTTTCCAACACTGGTAAACCTCTTTCTACGAGAAAGAAGCCTTTTTCTGAAAGCCTTTCTGAAAGGCTCTCTTGGAAAAAGGCATGTGTGGACGGGGAAGAGGGAGTTCTTTCAAAAGGAGAGAAAAGAGTAAAAAGAACAGGTGCCCTGGTAGCCACTCCATCCATAGTAATCACAGCTTAAATGTGAGATAGAGTCCATTCAGTGTGGACGCTATCTTTCAAAAAAGCAGATCACTTTTTCAATGCGCTTTTGCTGTGTAGATGCTATTTGTTGGAAGAAGTTTTTTTCGGAAGATCTCTTCCGGAAAAGCTGCTTCCGAAAGAAGCCTGCAGTTTAGACATAGCCTAAGTCATTGCTCCAGAGCCTTTGCACATGGATCCTTATAATTAATCTTATCAATTACCCTGCTTATTTTGAGATCTTTGATTGTCCATGAAGAAGTCATTGTACTTTGTGAACTTTCTGGTAAAAATTAAATAGATGTGATGTTCTCACATTTTAAAGAAACTACAGGTAGAGGCTCACAGGGAATTTCAATTTTTATCTATTAACTAGGCTCTCTTCTGTCTTTGTGAGAAGGCTCCCTCTCTGCAGCAGCAAATTAAAAGTCTCATGGTGAATTAGAAATTAAAAGCAGAAATAACAGTCAGAAATATGCTTGCAAGGCAAAATCCTTAAAAGGGCTACAGGTGTGAAAACTTGATGGCTCAGGGTCATGAGATAAATCGCCAGTCTAAAATCCCCTCCACTTGTTGATTAGTGAATAAAAGCAAATACCATGTAATGGTTACTCAGAAACGAGTTAGTGGTCAGTCCATTTCACACGGTTTTTCTACACTGCTAAGTTCAAAGTGTAGCCGTGACAGCACTTTAACATGGTAGTGTGATCACAGTGCTGTTGGTAAACCATCTCCATGGAGGGAGTATTTTTTCATCCCCCTGCACAAGGCAGTTACAGCACCGTAAAGTGATAGTGTAAACAAGCACACAGACCCATCATATTTAAGGCCAAAAGGAACCATGAGATCTTTGAATCCGACCTTTCTACGTTTCCCCTGCCGGCCAGAGCTTGGGGAGGGAGACTGGGGCAGCGTGCCACTTCTACCTTCCCCCAGCCGGCTGGAGCACAGGGGAGGGATGCTTCTGCAGTGCACCGCTTCTACCTTCCTGGAGCACAGGGGAGGGAGGCTGGGGCCTTTCGCAGACCCGCTGGAATTGGCCCCATGGCAGACCAGGAAGGATCGTGTGTGTGGGGGGGTGATTGCACCCTTCGCAGCACCCCTGTATACGGGCCTGGTCTTAGAAGAAAGAATGCTTCAGCTCTGTGGAGTATGACATTGTCCTGCATGGGCCCATTGGCCTAACTTCCCCATATATATTGTCAGTGTCACAACAGGTTAATTTTAAGCTCTTTTTAGTCTGCCTCTTGCTGGCATTCATATGAAGAATCTTCCGTCATTAGGAGACAAATTAGTGTTGATCTAAAGTGAATAGGCTGGCAGAGGAAAAGTCACTAATTTGTTGTTATTCTATGTGGTTTAACTCTCAGGTTCACAGGAAACAGACATATTTAATTCCCTTTCCCTGCAAGGCATGTTTTACTTGTTAGAGTTCTTTTCTTTTTAGTCTGGGTGAGACTGCTGACATCTGGGGAAAAAGAATTAATCTGATTGTTCTTGGCATCTCTCACCTGAATAGGTCACATATAGGATAAAGGTAAAGTTTAGTGACAAGATTTTTATGGAGTGCAATAAGCAAAGATTAATGTAATGTATGAATCATATTTGAATTCTCCGTGTCAAATTTATACCTGGCATAACTGCTCTGAAGTCAGTACCTAGATGCCACAATTATTGTACTATAAATACCACAGATAGAGTGAGTCATTCCAGGGATGAATTTGCCCTCTTCTCTGTTCCGTATACACACATGACAGAAGGCCCTTTCAGGAACATAATGACTAAGGCCTGTTGGTATTGTACAGCCTTGTTTAAGGAAGAGTAAGTGAAATGACAAATGCATAATATCAGGAATGTTGCATAAGGTAGGTGCGGTCCTGAGTTTATCTAGCGGAAGCCAAATATTGAATGCTATGATTGTTCTTACCAGTAAAACTATGATTCCTGGTTGCAAAGCATTTGCCATACAGGGTAAGATCACTGATTCATCAAATTAAGTATCCTGCCTCTGGCAGAAGCCAAAACTCAATGCTTTAGGAGATGGCAACCCAATGTACTTTTCCCACTTGAGTAATGCTGAGCATGGTAGAAAAATATATCCCTGTACTGATAAACATGTGCCCTCAAGCCTGAGCTTTGAGTATCCCTCTCCACCTTAATAGGTAGAAATATAAATTGTTATTATTGGACTCATACGCATAAAGCTTCTATCAGAAAATATTAGAATAAATGTAACGAATTTCAGTTCAACCAGTTCTACTCACTACTAACATGATGATAAAAAAAAACCCATAGGATTAAGAGCTAATTTGGGGGTTAAGCCACTTACTGAGGAGTGTGTGTCCCAAACCAGCACCAAGACTGTAAAGTTGAACCTAAGTGGCCCATTATGCTACCTGGCTAACCTGGAGGCAATTAAAGATAAAACCCAGCTGGGGAAAGAGCTGATTGATGAATATGAAAAAAAGGAAGCAGAAATTAGGAGGAGTCTACAGGAAGAGAGGGAAAGAACTCGAAAGTGCCTCTCTGAGTAATAGAATAGAACCTGAGGAGCTACATATAAGTCATTGGGGTCGAGCGCACTTGGGTAGTGAATGCTGATAGAAGGGCAGGAGCTAGAAGGATTAAAAGATAGAAGGCTGAAGTTGTTTTCATCTTGGGTTCTGTTTCTCTTCTGAATTTGAGTAAAAGCTTCTAGGGAGAAGCCC
Source organism: Pelochelys cantorii (assembly GCA_032595735.1). Lineage (NCBI taxonomy): Eukaryota > Metazoa > Chordata > Testudines > Trionychidae > Pelochelys > Pelochelys cantorii. The sequence goes on from CM064335.1 coordinate 28,162,705, forward strand.
TAGGGCCAGTACTATGACAGAGGACTGTAAAGGAAGAGAAGCCCCCAAGGGGCATAAGATGTTAGATTGACAGCTGGGGTGATGTGGAACACTCTCCATTTTGTGATCCTTACCACAGAAAGGGAAAAACTTTAAAGTAGCTGGAGATCTGAGAGGAGGCAGACCACTGCAGGGCCAGAGGAACTGTTGATGTGTGGTGCTAGATGAGGAGAGCCTGCCCTGCAATGAGGGGGTGTGCCAGCAGTGCGTCCACTCTTCTATGCTGTGCTATAAGCTGTTCTGAGTACATGTGGCCCTGATGGAAGATCATGGATGCATTGTGCAGCAGGAAAGTGGCCACCTCTTCACCCTTAGGTTCTAGATATGCTGGTTGATGTAGTGAGGATAGAGCCCTTGCCCCATCCCTTTCCTTCCCACTACTGGCAGGCTTGTCTGTGGATTGTACCACCAGGAGTGGCATCTTCACACAGACCTTAAGTTCCTGGTGTACAGGAACAGCAATGGTGCCCAACCTCACAATTCTGCACCAATTTCTGTACAAGGGCAGAAGATGGGCCAGTTTTTTGTGGCCACTCCCTTACTTAGTGCCCAGCCCAATACAGGGAGGCTATCTGGACCTAAGATCAGAATGATAGAAATGAGAGTGTGTCAGCCGGTGGTCAGGGCAGTGAGTGGTGTGTGTGAGCTATACACCCGAGACTTTAACTGCTAGGAGTGGGGTCCCTTAGCAGTGGGCAACCTGGAGGAGGTTGACGGGTGCCCCAAAGAGTTTAACGTCCGTGTCTTTACTGCTAGGATCGGGATCCTTTGCAGTGGGCAGCCAACAGGCTGACAGACGCCCCAGAGTTTAACAGGGAGAGCTTTACACCTCAGACTTTGACTGCTAGGACACAAAGTCCCGTCGCAGTGGGCAGCCTGGGGAGGCTGAGAGGTGCCCCAACGGATCTGTCCCCTGGAAGCGACACGATCCAACGCTCAAGCTCTCCCTATATCTGTCCCTTATGACCAGCTGGAGTTCTTTTGTTTGTGTTCGGTTCGGGTACAGCAGCACGGGTTCAAGTCAGAAACTCAAACCACACTTGCTTATTTGTAGGAGAAAGAAAAGAAAGAAGAAAGAAAACTTGGTTCAATATATATATTTAAACTTATAAAGTGAATGAGGGCACAATCTTATTTTCTTGTTTACAATAGAAGTGAAACAGGTTGATTAGAGAAACTTATAATAGAGTAACTAAATTAAAGTGTACACATAAGAAACACATTGCAGGTATAATTCTCACCCCTGCGTTCCAGACTTGGCGTGGCCAGCGTCTTTCTCTCAATCCCTCGGGAAGAAGTAGGGCGAGGCTGGGCATCCCACAGACCTCGGGAGACAACATATACCTGCCAGCAGGTATAGATTGGAGCTCAAATGGGGTGGGCTACTAAACCCCTCTTTATACCCCTTGGGTCACGTAGGCTTCTTCCTGGTCTCAAGTGGCCAATTAGGAAAAATGGCTTTGAATGCCAAGTTTCCCACGGAAGGGTGCAAAGCATAATTCACACCTGGGAAACTGCAGACAATGGGCACTCTAGTATGTGATGGGCGAAGATTCCTCTCCTGGGACAGTGTAGGCATGTCAATTACTGGTGCTAGCCATCAGGGCAGCAGGAGGGGGGCCCCTCCGGTTATCAGCTAGCCCATTTACTGTCTGGTTTCTGTTTATTAGAGTCAGGGACAAGCAGCACACCTGCATTCCCAGGGCATCAAAGGCTGACTGCCTTTCTCTTGCTCTCTGGGGGGGGGGGAAAACAAGATGGGGTTCATGTCTGGCTACAGAGTGCTCATAATTTTAATGATGTATATCCTTAGTTGCCTTTTTTTAAAAACGAATCTTACCTACAGACTAATTTGTTAGACTCCGATTCTCCTGTTCGAAGTAACAACTACATTCTCTCCCATCAGTACAAACCCAAGCCCCAGATTAAAATGAAGCTATAATCTTATGTAATTAACATTTCCAACTGTTCTACTAATTAATTTAAAAAAAATCAACATCTGAAAACCTATTATCTCAGTGTAACAGACGTTGCTAAAGGAGAATAGCTGAACATTGAATTAAAGCAGGAGTATCCTATAGTTTATGCACTTGGTCTGTAGAAGAATATCCATTGATTTGATATACCTCAAAATCAGAGATGCGGGCAGGGAATAGTTATCTGTACTGTCTTATAGTTAATATCATTTTAGGAAATACTCATAGGCTACATCTAGCCTATGCAAAAAAATATGCAAATGAGGCGAAGTAGCCATACAGTGCTTAGCACCAGGCAGACATGGAGGAACACATATAGCTAAATAAACTGCTGCTGTAAAGCAGGATTAATTTAACTGTATCTCTGCCTTGACTCATGTCATAAGGAGAACTGTGCACAATTATGAAGAAACCTGTCCTCTGGCATGTGTATGGCTTCTGCAGGACATGGTAACAGATTCAGGAATATGTCCACATGAAAAACAGGGTGATATTCAAAACCTTGATGCCACTTTCATAAGACCACTATTGTTTTACACATATACATATAGAGATAGACTGTGCCTAGCCTGGTGCCAGTGTGCTGGTGAGCATGGAGCTGTAGGAGCATACTTAGCTGCACATATTAAGACCAGGCAGAATCTTGGATTTTGCACTCAGAAATGCTGAGGACACTTGCACGTAGTGTTAGAGGAATAACACTTTGATGTAAAGCTGAGGATAAAAATATACCCTGGCTTGTGTTGATTAGCAAGTTCTTCACCCCTTTCAGCTTCTAATCAACCAATAGAGTTAAGAAACTGTGTTCGTCCCTCCCATGTTGCATAAGAAATAAAGGATAGATAAGAATAAAAGCTTAAACAGAACAGAGGTTTATTAAGGAAAAGTTACAACCTGGGGTTCTAATAGGATTACTAACAAACAACAAATGAGGAGGTTCTAAGTGAGTATTAAACTTAGATCCTTAAAACCTTACCTTGGCCAGAATAATAAACAAAAATAAAAGGTAAATTGTCCAAAATCTGACTGTCTCTGACACAGGTCACTGGCAGATGATGAATGGAAACAGCTGCTAGGTGTTGATAGATCTGGTTCTTACTGCTTCAGCAGGAGATCAACAGACAAACGTTAAAGTCCACACTTGCCCTTCAAATGAATTTCAGGAACTCAGAGCCTGGTAAATAAACAAAGTCTCTTGGCCTGGTATTACAAGTGGATTGCTATTGACACTCTATCGCAGGGGTGGGCAATAATTTTGATGGGGGGGGGACACTCCAAGATTTTGGTAAGTGGTCAAGGGCTGCACTTTTCTTTTGAAACGGTGTGGGATCTGTGATGGAGTTTGGGTGCAGAAGGGAGTTCAGGGTAAGAGTGTGGGGTGCAGGAGAGGGTGTGGTGTCTGAAAGGGAGTTTTGGGTGAAGGAGGGGGATTGTGATCTGGGGCAGAGTATTGGGGTGTAGGGTCCAGGAGGGGGGCACAAGAGAGGTTTCTGGCTTGTGGGAGGGATATAGGAAGGCGGGGTTCGAACTAACGTGTCCCCTTGGTTCAAACTAATGTGTCCTGGCGCACACTTCCTGGTTGGAATCAGCTGCTGAGCAGAGTAACGCGCCAGCGAGATCATGCTAATGAAGCGCGGGATATTTAAATCCCCGCTTCATTAGCAATTTTGGTCGCCTACATTTGCATCTCTAGCTCGAACTAGGGAGCAAGTGTAGACGTACCCTTAGTAACATACTTTGATCTGTTTTCACTTACAATCACTTAAATCCTACTTTTTATACCCTTTTGTTTATTATCAAGTCCAGTGTAAATAATTGTTACCTGGGGGGAGCAACCACTGTGCATATCACTCTTTCATTAATAAAGGGAGAGAACATTTTAATACATTTTCTCTGTTTAAAACTTTTACACAGCGTAAAACAGATTTATTTGGGGTTTTGGTCCCTTTTGGATGTTGGGTTCCTGAGTGCTGTCAAAGACCTTAGAGCTGAATCCTCCCAGAACTGAGCTGGTGTAGTGTCTGTGTTGCTCTATAGAGGGGGTAACCCCAATTCTGTGCTTTGGCTGGGGAGACCAGAGCTTCTGGCCCAGCAGGACAGGTTGGTGAGGAGCCGCAAAGGGCAGGAAGGTGGGTGTCAGTGGTTTTATCAGCACATCAGGTGATAATCCCAGTGGGGTTTCTCTGATCCAACCTGTCACACTGGCCTAAACCTCTGTGTAGACAGCACTATGTCAACTGGAGAGCTTCTCCAATAAACATAGTCACCGCCTTTCACAGAGATGGATTAACTAAGCTGATGGAAGAAGATATAACTCTGATATTGTAGTTATATCAATAACTGCACCTGCAGCTGCACCATCATAGTGTTTTAAGTGTAGATCTGGTGAGAGTCAGCAATGAGACAGGCTTTGTTCTCACTATAATTGCCAGCTATGTTTTAACACAAATAGACAGGGAACAAACATTTTTTCTAGCTGTGTTTAACATGAACAAACAGCTCTTGAATGTTGCAGTTACTTCAGTCTCAAGGTAGATAGGCTTGGGTAAGCCTCACAACATTCCTGTAGTGTTTAAGTATCTATACAAGACTCTGATTCTGAAAAGACATATTCAGATTAAGCAAATGTTTGCAGGGGCTGGGCCTGGATTACTTAATGTTTGTACATTGTATTAAATATGCAAAGTGTTATATAAAATGCTAGGTGTGGTCCTATTTGCAGGATCAGTGCCTATATTATATTTAACTTGGAATCTGAGATAAGAAATTCCATTGCCTGTGACCTCAACATTTCCAGTGCCCCTACTTAGAATTTAAGCATACAATTCACTGGTTGCAAACAATATCTGCAATTCTTCTAGTAGAACTACTCAATGCGAATACCCAGCAGATAACCAATGCTGCTTCATTCACAGATAAGAATTTTGCAGAGCAGCCAAAGAATGCATTTGAATTTGATTAATGACAAAAGAACCATTTCATAAAACAGAGGAGACACTGTCCACTCAGCTCAAAACAAAAAAGTCAGAGTGACCATTTTCAATGCAGTAGTAAACTGAAAAATGTTTCCCTTTCAAAGAACATAGTCGTTTGCACAGAGTGACAATATACAGAGATTGATACATCCCAGTGCTTAAAAGATCCCACCAGACTCATGCTTTGAAAAGTGTCTTATTCTGGCACCAATTAAATTGTGATGATGGGTAGAACTTCGGGGGTTTTTCCTATTTCTGATAACTTCAGAGTTGTTGAGGCCCAACCTTGTCTTCTTTGTGTACCCACAACAAAAGGAATGGAGAATCTGGCTCCTGGTTTGTAAACAGAAGCCATTCCCCTTACAGTCAGTCTGCTCCATTTATCAATGTCACCATGCAGCATTGGCAACATGACAGTCCAATACCATAAAAGTAACACTGCTAATGTCACACTGTCAGCCTGGAGTCTTGACTCACGCAGGAAAATGATGACTGAAGTCAATGGGAAAGACTGGGTCTATCCTTTGTGGTGCAGCACCTCTTGATAAACACTGGGCCCTCCACTTTCAATGGGCACAACTGAGCCCATTGAAATCAATGGAAGATTTTCTGTAAACTTCAAAGGGAAAAGAACGCAACCAAGTGACTTCAGTGGGTGCTGGGCACCTTGCAGAATCACATTTTTCCATACCAGTCTCTGGATGAAGCCATGCTGCTCTGCACCCCTCTCCAGCACAGGGATGGAGGAGGTATTCTCTGCTGTGAGGCTGTGGAAACTTTTCACTGTTAAGGAGTCCCACCAGCTAAAGCTGTTGAATCAGCTCACCCTTTCACCAGCCACCTTTGCTATGACTCTTTATAAGCCAGAGCAATCAAGAGTCCATGTCTACACTCCCACTTATGCCAGCCAAATGTATGTCACTAAAGGGTGGGGGTTTTTCAGCCCCCTGCATGACATACGTTTGGCTGGCATAAGTGGGAGTGTGCACAGAGCTGTGTCTTTCCTTCTGACATAGAATCTCTCCATGGCCACTGCTCATTGAGGTGGTTTTATGATGTTGATGGGAGAGGTCTCCTGCCAGCACACAGCGGCTTCACAAGGGATCATATGGTGGCACAGGTGCATCAGTACAGCTGCTGCTCTAAGCTCACTCATGTAGACATGGCTTGATTTGTTCTGTGCTGCCCCCAGTAATGCATGCAACTGAACAAAAGGTTACAGTTGCTTTCTACAGCTGAAGTTTGTTCCTCTGGCATATGCTTTGCTACCACCTGAGCTCTGTGCTGCCCACATAAGCCTGGGCTGAATCAATGAGAAGCACAGAATGTAGTAGTAGGACAGTAATTCTTAGCATTTTAAATGAAAAGGAGATGATTAGGATAAAATACTGAGTGTCTGTTGTCTTCTAAAATTCATTCATTCCAGCAGTTTACATGGGTCTTTTTCTCCTCTGTTATTTTATGTTACTTTAAAATATTCTCTTAAGTCAGAAGGTAGCTCTTTATACAGCCTTGTGATGGGGCGAAGCAGCCGCACACTGAGCCTGCAGGCCCCAGCCAGGGTTTCCTGGCTGCAGAGGCCCCTCCCCTGCAGCCCTACTGAGCATGCCTGGGCTGTAGCTCCACCATAAAAGCCTGGGGAAGGACTCAGTCTGGGGTGGCAGTTGGAGGAGAAGGACCTGTGAAGGGGGGTTTTTGCACAGTGGTCACCAGAGACCCCCAGAAGAGGCTGGTGGGGATGTGGTGGTGAGCTGCTGCACCCCAGAGACTGACTGCCAAGGAGATGCTGGCTTGGTGGCTGTAGCAAGCTGGATGGGTACATGGGAAGGAACTCGAGTGAATCAGGTAGGAAGTGGCCCAGGGCAGGAGTGGGAGCCACCTCTCCTGCCCTGAGAACCTTGGTGTGTTTTGGCTGGATTGCCCTGCCAAGGGAGTGACCTGCTATCTGGTTGCTCACAGGGCCCTGGGCCGGGACTCAGTGGAGCAGGGTGGGCCTGGGTCCCCCTACCTGGGATATATCCCTGCTATAATCCTAAACTCTATTTTGGACTCAAGCTGGAGGGCCTTGGACCTAAGAAGTCCTGTGGGAGGGGCCTGCTGTAAGCCTACATTCCCCATTTGCATCTTGTACTTCAGGAAGCTTAATCCTGAGGGTATGGATATTTGCTATGAGAACTAGGGGAAGTAACTGCAATATATAATACTAGAAGATTTACCTGACATTGCTTGAGCCCTTAACTCAATTAATTTTTGTTTTTCTTCATTTAAAACATTGCTGTGGGGTGGGGCTGGGGATGAGGGGGGGAGGGGTGTCAATATTTAGGCTGCCCCAAGGAGAGAGGACTACCCCAGCCTTTTCTCACCATAGTAGCTTGGGGCCAGGTAAGAAGCATCTTTCCATAGCCACTGCAGCTCCAGCAGGCCCAGCCTGGGGAGGGATGTATAACCTCCAGCTGGGGCAGATCCAGGTTTTTCTGCCCCCACTGTGCTCCCCAGCCAGAGTGAAGAATGAAGCAAACTGTACTTCCCCTCATCCCCTGATGAAGGGGAACAGCCAACAGTGTTCCTGTATGAATGGGGTGGGGAACTGCAGCTCCCTGCCCTCCCTAAAGGGAGCCTGGGGTGTGGGAGGCTCAGGCAGTCTGGGATGGGAGGATGCCTCCAGCCAGCCCCTTTCACCTACCTGGTGATTCTGTCTCTGTTCTGTATGGTTTTGTTTCCCCATGTACATTGAGGTGGGGGGAGGGACTTCAACTGCCCTCCCTCCAACCCCTGCACAACCAAACCCTGACCTTGCTTGAAGTTATGATAACAGAAAGCTGCATGCCAAATTTGATGGTTCTAGTGCTTCAACTCTCTCAAATAAGACAACAACAGTAAATAGGCTCTTCTCTTTTTTTTTTTTTTTTTTTTAAGGTCAGGGTGGGGAACCTTTTTGGGTTGGGGGCTGCTGAAAAATCAGTTGGGGGAGGGGCCTGCACGAAAGTGAGAAGCAAAAAATAAACACAAACCCTCCTTGACACTGCCCCTGAATAAGAAGGAGAAAGGCACTCCTCACATTCCCCCTCACTCACTAGAGCCTTGGGGAGCCCAGGCTAGTAGATTTTGTGTCTTCCAGCCCTGTGGGAAGATGATGGGGGAGGGAGGGGGGGGCTGGAGCACCAGTGCAGGCTCCCCAATGCTGGGGGGAGCCACAAGCCTCGGGGGCTGGATTGAGGCAAGGCAGGGGCCACATCCAGCTCCTGTGCCTTAGGTTCCCCACCCATTTTAGGTAAAAGCCCTGAACCTTCAAACAAAGAATTGCAAATCTAGACTATATAACTGAAGTAACTCCTTATTTCCCTGCTACCTCCTCACTTTTCTTCAATGTACCTTGAACCCAATATACCCAACTTGTACCTCAAAGCTATAAGATATGGTTAGATATCTTTGTCATTACATAGAATTTCAAAGGTTGATCAAGAATGGTTAACTCTTCAATGTGCAATGCCTGGGCACCTGAAGACAGTTCAAAAGGTTGGTTACAAATTTAGGGCCCAATCCAGTGGAAAATCAGTAGCTTAAATTACATACATCTCTTCCACATGCTTCTGCATATAACTTGAACAGAGACTTCTGAGGGTTCTGAATGTAATGACATCTGAGTTTTTTAATCTTTCTTCCATCGAGATATCAGTATGGATGTGCAGATTGTATTAAGGATGTACCATCTGTTCTCTCTCCTCCTAAAGTCTCATGTTCTTAGTAGGTATAAAATATTCTAAAAGCTTATGTTTGGGAGGCTGGATGCCTCAATCGATAATGGAACTAGTTCACAGTCAATGCAGGGCCAAGATCCTGTAATATGCTGATCTGCAATCTGATTTTGGTGGGATGTTGTGCAGGAGTCAGGGTTTCCCCCCACACATCATATTGTAGGAGCCCACTGATTCAAAGACCTTACCATCTGATCATTTGTGCAGTTGCTTATGTTATGTGAATTTCATGATTTCAATCCAGTTTCCACTAGTGTCTACATCACACAAAAACACCCTAAAGTTGGCACCAATTTGCAACCTCAGAGGGCAATGGCTAAATGATGTTGGAAATCTTTTCACATCTATAGGTAGAGTAGGTTGAGGCACCCTGGTTGGGCAATGCATGAGGAAGCTTGCAGTACCATTGGCACTATGCAGTCTAGATGTCTTCCTCTACTCAGTCTGGGTGTCCTCCTTAGCAAAAAGAGTATTCCATAGGGGCCACTTCTACTGGCAGGAGCGATGGGGCTATCAGACCACAGAGTATGGAGAGGGATTCTGTACCTCCTGTGTACCATGCTCCAAGTCAGCCTTAGGGATAGGGATACAATAAAGGAGGGAGAGTCTGCAGTATGTGGGTTTACTGACCAAAACTTATCAAAAGTTTGGTCAGGCTCAGTACAGGTACATCTGTACAGTGCTGCATAGCTTGAAATGAGCTATGCAATTCAAGCTACCCATGGTCTATTTAAAAAAAAAAAAAATTGAAAAACTATTCCAACAAGTCCCTTAATCCTCATGGAATGAGATTTACTGGAATGTTGGAATTGCAAGCCTGTTTTAAAAAAGGGTGTGTTGCTAAGACACAGAAAATGCTATTTCAGGATACTGGACACCTCAAAATTGTGCTCCTGTCTAGATGTACCCTAGTATCCAGTATAGTTGATTAGCTTTAGCAGTAGGAGTGGAGAGGCCAAGCTAGTACTCCACAGCCTGAAAAGGAAAGATGGTATCTCCCCATACCACTAGAGACCATCAAGCAAGGCTCAGGCTTTGTGCAAGTGCACCAGAATTTGGGGTGCAAGGCAGGAAAGAAAGGAATCACATCACCCATGGTGTAGCCACTTCTGGGGTGGAACTGGCAGCTAACAGCACATAACAAAAGCTACACAATAGTTAAGGAAGAAAAATGAGACCCAACTTCAGCTGCAAGATCTGTTTTTAATTAGGAGGAATATAGTCACTGAGCCTGGGGATTTTCATCATTTTTAACACTTACATGAGAAGCCCCCAGAAAATTCCCTGGTGTGAAAATCTCACAAAGGGCACCCACTCAGCACAGCAAAAGAAATATAAAACATTTAAATTGCCATTCCAAACTAGCATCTAATAAATTCCAAGTGTGTGCTGTGAGTATCTCAAGAGGCAGAGCTGACCGGAGGCTAGCTACCATCCTTGCCACAAATTTATTTGAATGAGCTGTAATTTGACACACAGTTTTTCTGCCCAGGAATAACTAATGGGCAACAGATAAAAATAAACTCACTGATAGCTCTTTCAGAGAGCCAGGGAACAGCATTTGACAAGACAATTGTGTGATTAAAGCAACACTCTGACCTCTCCATTACAGCTGTATGTGGGTGGACAACACACCTCCCTATACTACCTGTTGCAGTAACTCTGTTGTGATTGAAAACTATACAAGCATTGCCAAACTTAACATCTAACAATATGTTTCTTATTGGTAGTGGGTTTTATACAGTGTAGTGGTCTCCAACCTTTTTAAGCACAAGATCACTTTATGAATTTAAATCAATCCAGGATCTTCCTCAAACCCAAATACTTACCCTGCCTCCTTCCCTGGCCTTTCTCTGAGGCCCCGCCCTGATCACTCTTTGGAGATAAGGTGTCCCCCACCCTCCACTCCTGTACCCCAACATCAGCACCCCCTTTGCCTCCCCCACCCTGCAGAGTGGGGGCCCCCAGGGGTCAGCTCCAAGGCAGAGGGCACAAACAGCATGGCAGTGGGCAATGACAGCCTTTCAGCCAAAACCATCAGGATCACCTGTCAGATTCCAGCATATACCAGTAAATCCCGATCTACTGGTTGGTGACAATAGTGTGTCCATTTTGTATTCTCTATTTCTAATTGTCTACAGTATCTGATATTTTCAAGGAGCTGGGAAAACTGTCCTGACTTTCTCCTCATTTATCAGTTCAAAAAAACCACTAAAGAAATTCCAACTAACTTGTTGGACACAAACTACTTTCTGAATCTACTGGAACAGCCCTGCCCTAACAATAGATTTCAATGGTTCTGTAAGGGTCTCCCTCTTTACTAAAGATTCTGATCACTCCTACAATAGACTTCAAAGTCTATTATTTCTTCAACTCTTCCTTGTTCTTCTCTGATCATGGAAACTGCATCAGACATCCCTCCCCTAACTACTGCTCATGACCTGACACCCCTATGACAATATTTCTGCCAGGAGCTAGTTCCATATATTTAACTGTACCATGTGACACTTTCACACTGATCTTTTTGAGCTCTCGGGCAACCATTCCAGTTAATGTACCATTTACCTCCCACCACACGCACCTCAGAAGTTTCTCTTCCCTCTCCCCCCCCTTCAGTTTAATGTTTTGGATAAAATGCTATTCTAAAATGACTTGCAGAAGGCAATGACAGGTTGCAATTTTAAATCCACTTAGGTTCCCCCTCCCCTTTTTCTTTTGAATAATCCTGTTTGACAGGCTTCCCCCCCCCCCCACATGCCATTAAGTATGGCTGCAGCTCAGACTGAGCAAAAAGTAGATTAATTGTAATGATTTAGGGATACAAATGCTTTGCTTAAGAGATTTGGTCCAATCCTTCCTGGAAAGAAAGGAAACACAACTAGAGTACATGTGCTAGCTAGTAAGAATTTGATTAACTATCAGCATTTATCAATTCATTTTGGAGTCCATGTTCAGATATTATTTTAATCTCTTGGTAAAACAGAACATGGGGTCATTATACTATGTCTGATACAGGCCCAGCAATTGCAACGAATGTGGATAAAAGCATTTGCTCTAATTTTCTTCCTATGGCCCTTAATAATGAACCATTAAAGAATTTGAATGTTTTTCAGCTAATGCTTTATGCTAATCTTTTCCAGTAGCCAGGATTATGCAATCTAATCAGCTACTAAATGGTAGGATTTTTCATCTTTGCTATTTAAAATAAAAATTTTATTCTAGCCTAAAGAGCATAAAAGGCTGAAAAATGAATGGATAGAAATTTAAGTTATCTGTCTAATCTTGCTATGATTCAGTGGTAGAGCAGGATACTGGCAGTCAGAACTCCAGCATTCTATTCACTCTGCCGCTAACTTGTTCCATGCCTCAATTTCCTCCCCTCACGTGTAATACATGTGTCACAGTGAGAATCTCTCAGGAGTTGAGAATGAATAGGCCACACATAGTAAAGCCAGATATCTAGGAGACAGGGAGGAACATGTGGTACAGAGAGGAAGATGTACATCCAAGTGGACGGCATCTGTATTTTGCAACTTAACTGCTGGTAGATGCAGGTAGCTACTGACTGCAGTTGGGCAGGATTAACTACTTTGGTTCAAAGTGGCCATTGTGCACTAGAACTAGAGGGTCAGGATCAGACAGTGAAGTCTGTCCACAGCCATCCTCTCTCCGCTGACGTACACTGGCACTTGACTGGAGTGATACAAGCCTGGGCACACTTTGGACATCTGTGCATGATACTAGATATCTTTGTTAATCTCTAGGGTGCCACAGAACTCCTTGTTTTTAAAGTCACAGACTTAACACCGCTACTCCTTTGAGACCATCTGTAAGTGATCAAAGTGCCACTACATGGGACAGTGAACCACAACCAAGGGAAGGTGTGTGGGTTACAATTACATTACTTAGCAACCTGCCACCATATCAGGAATGGCTAGTACTGGAAAATGGCCAGAGGGGGATCAGGCCCCAAATACCATGTGTCACCCTGTCCTCCAGGATGGGTAGTACATGACCCTGACAGCATTGACTTTCAGGGTATGTTTGCACTACATCATTTACACTGTAGCGCTTCTGCTAAAGATGCTCTAAGGTGACAGGAGAGCTAAGTAAGTAACTCATGCCTCCAAGAGAATTGGTAGCTATGTTGACAGGCAGGACTGCCAACATGGTTGTTGGGGGCTCAGCTTTGGGACCCTGTTGGGTTGCTGGCTGGGAGCCGCCTAAAGGTAAGTGACTCCCAGACAGAGCCTGCCTCTAGCACCTGCCACTTCCTTGACCCAGGTCACCACCCCCTCTTGCCCCAGGTTACCACCCAATCCTCTGCACACCGCCCCAGATTACAATTCCCTTAGACCCTGTACATCCTTCCCTCAGGTCACTTCTGTACCCCTACTCCCTCCCAGACCCAACACCCCAATCCCTTGCCCAAGATCACAACCCCCTATTTCACCCAAACACCTTCTCAGACCCCACACACTCTCCTGCACCCCAATCCCCTACCCTGAGCTCCCTTTTGCACCCAATCCCAAACCCTGCACCCCCTCCATAGAGAAGTGCAGCCCTTGACCACTTTCCAAAATCTTGGAGTGGCTCTTGAGCAAAAATTATTGCCCACCCCTCGTTCAGAGTGACTCCACAAGCTCTAAAATCTGCATGGTTTCTTCGATTGCCCTGAAAAGTTGTGTTCCTCAGAGGGGCATACATTTCAGTCAGTGATCCACATTTGGGGCCATTTGACCAAGACAGACCCCCCCCCCCCCCAAACAATTTTTCTTAAAATTGACTTTGGCAACTTTTTTTGCTCCGCTTAAACCGGGGCTCAGGTCAGGACCTCCAACAGAATGCATAACAACCACCAGCCCTTTGGAGGAAATCAAACTAAAAGGTTACTTTAAAAAATTGCTGTTTCAGTTAGCCTCACATACTTAATCTCATTCCGAGTAGATTATACTGAGCCTGGTCTACTAAAAACTTAGGTCAACCCAGCTATGTTGCTCAGGGATGTGAAAAATCCATACTCAGGATGGCCTATGTAAGCCCAGCTGTATGCCACTAGGTGGATGAAAGAATTCTTTCAGGTGGATTATCTATGATCATGGGAGGACCCCTCCCATTGGTGTAGATAGCATCTACACTGAAGCATTTCAAGTGTAGACGAGCATGGACAGGAAGAGATTATCTGGAAAACCAGCACTGAGTCCTAGGACCTGGATGTCTGAGGGTATGTCTAGACTGCATCCCTCTGTTGGCAGAGGGATGCAGATTAGGCAGGCTGACATTGCAAATGAGGCAGGGATTAAAATATCCCATGCCTAATTTGCATAAAAATGGCTGCTATGTTTTTGCCAACTCAGCACTTTGTTGGCAAAAAGCAGCAATGTCAGCCTGCCTAATCTGCATCCCTCTGCCGACAAAGGGATGCAGTCTAGACATACCCTGAGGGAACATGTGGCCACTAAATCTTCAGGTGCTCTGAGCTCATCCAACCAAGGGCAGACATCTGCTTTTATGAAAGGGGATTTTCATTCTGGGGAAAGCAATGAGTACAGCATGAAAAAGGAAAGCTACACAGGCAAATGCTCACTGGGAGAGGACAAGGGTGACTGGGGAAGAAGAATCAGTGCAATATTGGGGGGATTAGTTGATGGGGAACCAGGAAAGGGGATATGGGGGTGAGCAATAGCAGTTGGGGGAAGGTAAATAGGGAGTTATCAATCAGACTGACATTGTTCTCCCAAGTGCATGCACTGCAGCCCATCTACAGGGGTATGACATAGCTCACATAAGGGGGCACAAAAGGCTAAGAGGGCTTGACTAGCTGGTGGGAGAGCATAGGATCTGGGAGTCCCTAGTCATGGGGAGTATCTGGGCCCCATTCTCTGCCCCTCAGTGTGTGTGTTCCAAGCTCAGCAGTCCCATTGCCCATCTATGGGGCTGTGATCCCCTTCCCACATGAGCCAGGGTTCTACAGGGAGCTTGCTTTTCTGGAGGCATCTCATTCCAACTTCCCACTCCAGATGTGAGGCTCTTTGGAAGCTCTGTTGCTCCTCAGGGGATGGAATTTAGACATGCTCAGAGCATGCACCAAGAACGCACTGCTGAGGATGAGAACAGGCATACTTGGCGCATCAGAAAGATCCCAGCACAGGGGAGATGGGAAGGAAATACCCATTAACTGACACGAATGGAGCAGTATATTGTTTCAGGCTGTATTTTCCCCCCCCCCCCCCCTTTTTTTTTTTTTTAGGTGAAATCTCATTGAAGTGAAGGGACCACTTAACACCTCTCTGAGCTTGCAACTTTGAAGTTTGAAACCACCCTCCACAGAAATAACACTGGGGAAAACTGCCAGGTAGGGTTTGTTTTTTAAGAGTGGAAGAAGAGAAATGTAATTTGTGTGTATAGTAGACATGGGTGGTGGGTGAACCTAGGATTGAGGGAGGCAAGCCCCCCGCCCTGCTCCTGCCATCCAAGAACCCATGGAGCCAACTCCCCCCCCCCCCCATTATAGGGGCAGCCCCCTGCAGCACTGGTAGCCTGAGGCCCCAGCTTTCCTTGGACCCTCCCCCTTTCCCTTCGTCTCAGCATTGGGAGGGCAGGTGGGCAGGCAGCAGGAGGAATGGCAGCATGCACAGCAGCTTTTCCCTGAGGCTATTCCCTGCCACTCCCATAGCGGCATGGGGGTGGAGCAATGGAGTGGCACAGGCCACAGAGCCAGTATGCCCCTGGCAGCAGAGTGGCAGGTAAGCCTCACACCCAGAATCCGCAGTGCCCTCCCTGGCACAGCAAAAACTTCAATCTGGCATGCCCTGTTTCCCAGGGTTGTCAGGTTAGAGGTTCAAGTGTGTATATATAAAAGCTAGATCTTTTATTACCTAGGCAGGGCAACTTATCAGCCTAGGTGAGAATTACAGCTGTCTAAATAACCATTAACTTCAACCAAAGAGTTCTCTGTTTAAAAACAGGCAGAAAGTTTAAGAGCAAAAGAACTTTGTTAACACAGAGGTAAGGGGCCCAGTGATTGCTTGTGCCCTTCCAGAACACCCAGTTCAGCAAAAACACAACACTCTGAAAAGCAGCAGATACAGAGTTAAGGTCAGTGCCTGCTCAGCTTAACTCTGCCCTCTTTGAGCAATGCCCTATAACACACATCCTCACTCTGCCTTTTCACTGTAATGGACAGGCCCTACCTGCACTTTTCCTCTCTTCAAATACTGAGCCTACTCCCCCAACAGAATACCATGCAGGTACACTTTAACCACTGCTTCATACCCTTTTACAACCTCTTCACACTTGCACAAAGGATACCATCTAAACCTCTCCTTTTCCCAGCCCCTCACTGACTCCAGGGCAAAGAGAATGCAGGGCCCTGCTCAGTACACAGTCTGCACTGTACTGAATGGAAATGGTGCAGGCTGAAACCCCAAAGTACATATGCATCTCTTTCCTTTGTGGAGGAGCCAGATCCAGACCTCTCCATCACAATCACAGTCCTTATCTTCCAAGGGATTCCCAGTTACTCCCCACAGCTATACTTAACACAGTGAATGCAGCTGCCTGCATGGAGAACGTTCCTGCTGGCTGCTGCCAGCTCCTGGGACTCAGCATTAACGCTGGATGGCTGTTCACCGTACCACTGTATTTCCTGGTTTTCAGCAGTTTGAGTTTTGAAGGGTCAGAGCTTTTATCCCTGGGCAACTTTAACTTTGCAGTAAAAAAGGGTTGGGTTTTTTGCCATTTAACTACAATAGTGTCCAGAGACCTCACTCAGGGCACACTTGACTTTATGCAGACATGTAGCACAAGACTATCTTTCCCCCTCCCCCCCCCCCGGACTGATTTCAGTGGAGTTTACACTTGATATTATACAACCCAGTATCTGGCTATACTGGTGTGTTCATCCTGTGTTTTGGCCATACTCCAGCTGAGTTATTGAACTGCATTCAATCTGTTTAAAATACCCCTGCATTTTTCATCTGGACAAGGCACTCTTCATTACTTCCTACTTTCAATGGTGAATTAACATACAGGTCTATGGGGCCCAGGCCCAAGATTGCTGGCTAATGTGGGGACCCCAGGAGTGCCAAATCTGTGTAGAAGGGAGCCCCACCCTACTCCTCCTCTTCTCACCCCACCTCCTCCCTCTGCAGCCTTGCCACCTGGCCAGGCCGGAAGCCAGAGCTGGCCAAAAGAGCCTCCAACCCTCCACTTACGCTGGATGGGGAAGCAGGATATCTGAGAACAGCTCCCAACCCATGTCTCTGCCCCACACCACCCAGGGCAGCTGGATGTCCAGGGGCTCCTCATTGTGACCTTGGCTCCCTTGGTGACTCTTTGGAATTAGGTGGGGGGAGGGAAGCAAGTAGCAGGGCTTTGTGGCGAATGGGTGCTATGGCATTTCTCTCCCCACCATGAAGAGGCTGGAACTACTAGTAGGAGCCATACTTTCCAGTGTACCCCACTTCGAAGCACAGTTCCTGCCACTGTTAGTCTGCAGCTGCCTGAGGTGATGCATGGAGGGTCAGTGGGGTCACCAAGGAAAAAATTTAGTGGGTGCCCAGTTCCTCTCCTGTCCCTCCCCAGCACCTCCTCCCTGCTAGTCACCCCGCTGATCAACTTCTCCTCCTCCTTCCCAGCATCTCCTGCCCACTATGATCAGCGGGGAAGGAACCAGGCAAGAAAGGGGTAGAGCAGTGGTAGAGGCTGGGGAGTGGAGTGGGTGGGGTGGGGGCAAGAAGAGGCAGAAGCTGGGGGGGGTCACTTGGGGCAGGGCCTGGAGGAAGCTGGTGCCAGTGGTTGGGCTGGAGGCACAAGAATCATGGAACTTCAGCAGTAGGGAAAGGATGAAGGCCCATATGGTGAGTTCTCAGGAGACTGCTCCTGCATTCATCAGCAAGGCAAAACTCCTAATTGTTTGTGCAGCATGCATGAGTCATTTTGCAAATGAGTCATTAGCCAGGACATAGCACAATAGGGTCTTGGTCCAAGAGACTGAGGCTCCCGGAGACCCTGCTGCTTCCTCTGTCCCTGGGTTGCATGGACCCACTGAAAGCACTGTTAGGGGGAATGCTGCCTTCTCACATCTCCTCCTCCAAGAGAGGTATCCCAAGAAATCTAGAGGGAGCATATGCTGCTACCCCGCCTGTGGTAAAAAGTGGGTGGCTAAGCCTCTCACACATTAAGTGTGTATGTGGGGGGGGTATCCCCCTTCCCCATTCCTGAGCCCCTGGGTATGGGGGGGCCCAAATGTTCTTTGTGCCCACTGGGCTCCAAGAAATCTTAATCTGCCTCTGTCTACTTTACAGCACTGTTACAGGGGGCTGCTGAATGCCAGTTATCTCTGCGTGGGGAAGGTTACGGCACAGCTTCTTGTATATGTTCTGAGCACAGTCAACAATTAGGAATTTTGCCTTACTGAAGAAAGCAGCATCAAGCCCCTAGTTTGTGACTATAGATCCTGAAAGAAATAAAATACAGCAGATTCTAATGAAACAGAACAGTTGCGTGGGCTGTGATTATTTATTATTTACAACAGTGATGCCATTAAGTGAGCACCTATCCTTAGTCACAGCTGAGTAGTTATTTTTAATATGCTGGCAACTGTCTTTGTGTTAAAGCATTTAAAATCCCACTGAATTTATTGTTCTCTAATTAGTACATATTTTTGCCCAGGTATTTTGAATGGAGCTGAAATTAACATGATGAGCATGTAACACTTAAGCTAGCAAACCAGCTAGTCATTTTATACTTGTTACCCCATTCTTTTACATAGTAGCATAAGTGGCAGTCCTGGAAAATACACTTCTTTTATATTTTTATTGGTTAAATTTAAAGGGTTTGGTTGCTTTTACATTGCCTCAAGGAGCAGAACACATGGATATTTTACAAAGTTAATGGAAATGCTATTTTAAAAACAACTGCAAACACAACACATAATTAACCACTTTTCAGGATGATTTACTTCACAGATTAGTCCAATGGTCAGCACATCCAATAAATACACAATGATGTGTTATGGAAGGAGAAGAACACAAATTAAAAGCAACATCCTGTTGCAACTTAACTGCTCACTTCCAATCTGTCCACATTGCTTTAACAGGATAGATAAATGGATGAGACATTTTCTGTCTTCCATTAAAGAGAGCTCTTTAATTACACCAGGAACAAATTCAAATTTTATTTAGACAAATAATCCAAAGGAAATATTTCTTCAGCAAATAATAAATGCAGATGACTTCTATCCACTGAACATATGAAGGCTCAAGTCACACTTCTGCTAAGTATATATGGCATTAAGTGACTCTGTGCTTATGTCTTCTGCTGGCCAGATGGTTTTTAGTCATGTGCTCTAAACTAGGGGTTAATAGCTAAGTGGATAAAAGCATTGGCCTTTCACCTAAGGTGCAACTTCAGGGTTAGTAATTGCACTAGTCTCATGTTTGTCAACAGTTCTCATGATTGATTGCCTATGGAGGTACACTCATGGTCTGTTTATATTTCAAGTGTACTACTTGCTCTTTTAATTTCATGTAGCATTCTTAATGGGTTCTTTAAATGCCTCAATTGTTTAAGAAGCCAAATATTGTGGAATCTGGTCTTCCAGTATTCCAATTTCTGAATGTGCAAATATCACAAACAGTACAAATATCAATCACATCATTGTGTCCTCACAAATGCCTTCCTGGGGCTCTAAAAAAAGACCTTGAATAACACAATTGCAAATATTAGGAGTTCCAGCTTTACCTGCACCCTTTATTCTGCACACATCAATAACCAGGATGACTATTGTGACACCATGCCCCTGTATTTTTATGTAAATATGCATTTTAATATTCAAAAACATAACTCAAATATGCTTTATGCAAAATGGGGCAAGTAACCTATCATTCAAGAGCTTGAAATTCCCTGCATGTGTATATTCTATTTGTCTACATGTATCTTTTTTTTTGTATGAAGTTAGAAATATGAAGTGCAAACCTGCTTATTAATCCAGGTCTTCTAGTGAAAGCCATTAGTGGTACTTAAGGAACTTAATGGACCAGTGCTCAAGGCAATGATCTATGAAAGATTTTTTTCTCATAAGCCCAAACTGTGTTTGGTCCTATGAAGACATGTGGTGGTGGTGCTGGAATCCATCCTGAATTTGTTCCATTCTGGTTGAATACCAAAGAATACTTCCTTAAATACAATTTCCCAAGAGCAAGGAAACAATGATTGTCTTTAGCTGGCTTCACAGACTGCTTCTCTTCTTCTCTCCCCCTCCCCCCCCCCCCCCCCCCCCCCCCGAACATATAGAAGGACCTGGAAATAAAAGAACTCTAACAAGGGCTGAAGTTTAGGTTGGACATTAGAAAGTTTTTTCCTAACTGTCACCATGGTTAAACACTGGAATAAGTTGGCTAGGGAGGTTGTGGTATCTCCATCTCTGGAGATATTTAAGAGCAGGTTAGATGGTGCTTAGTCCTGCCATGAGGGCAGGGGACTGGACTCTGACTTCTTGAGGTCCCTTCCAGTTCTAGTGTTCTATGATTCTAAGGGGAGAAGCTGTTAGACCCAGGTCAGAGAAAAGATTAATTCTGGACTTAAGAACTTTACCTGAAATAAGGACTAGGGTGAGAAGTTATGATTTGTAACCATTTCTTTTTGTATTAGACTTAGCTGAAGTGTGGGGGGTTTTTTTTTTAAGCTTAGTTACTTTGATCTGTCATCACTTGCAACTACTTAAATCCTACTTTTTATACTTTGGTTTATTATCAAACTCACTGCAAATAATGTTCCCGGGGTAGCAGGACAACAGCTGTGCATGTCTCTCTTTTACTGATAGAGTGAATTTTATGAACTTTCTCTCTGCAATTTTTATGTAGAGTAAGATGGATTTATTTTTGGCTTTGGTTCATTTGGGGGGTGGATGCCTGGGTGCTACCAACTCCCTGTAACTGAACCCTCCCAGAGTTGAGCTGTTATCAGTGTCTGTTACACTCCTGGGGGGCTGCTACCCTAGATATATGCCTTTTCTAGGGGAGACCAAAGCTTCTGGCCCAGCTGGACAGGGTGATGCCCTGTTCCAAAGGGTAGGTAGGTGGGATCACTGGTACGATCAGCACATCAGGTGACAGATTGGATCAGAGAGATCCCCTTGAGACTGTCACAACCATATTTCCCAAAAAGAAAATGGGACACCCCCAGCTACCCACCTAGGGGCCTCCCCATTTTGTTTATCACTGGAACCTTGTGTAGGCCCCACATCTTGGAGTGCTGCTTCCCTTCCAATCCTGCCTCTTCAGAAGGGGAGGCTGGCATCTCCAACTGCCCCCTCTGCAAGTTGCAATTTGTCCTGTTTGCTATTGCCAGCTGACCAAGTCAGCAAGAGCAAATGGGACAAAAGCCTCCTTTTTGGGGGGGCGGGGGGGGGGGTCAGGATGGCTGGGACAGTGCTTAAAGGGATTGTCCAAGCCAAAACAGGACATATGGTCAACCTAACCATAACAGTACCTACCACAGTAGGATACCACCTGTCATGTGACAGGTGGTATTTAGGTTTTTTAAAACCTTGACTCAGGACTGGGTGTGGCAAGATGTATCTATCCTTTTAAGAACCCAATTCACCGCTCCATTTCTGGGGCAGGCTTTAGGGGGAACACAAGGCCTTCACCAGGTTTCAGAGGACCTGAAACAGGACAAAATACAACTGAGTAACTGTGGAGACAATTACAATGTTACAAAAGTGTGCAGCACAAAGGATCTAGTGCATGGGTTCCCAAACTGGGGGCCTGTGCCCCCCCGGGCATTGTGTGAAGAAATTCCAGGGCAGGGGGGTTGTGAGGCGACCCAGCTTCCCCTCTATGTTCAGTTCCAAAAAGTTTGGGAACCACTGGTGGTTTGCATGCAGTAAAAGCAACCATTTTCAAAAATGAGTTATTTTAAGTACAAATCATAATATCTCATTCAAACATTTCATGATCTTTGATGCTTCTGACACTTGATATCTTATCTCTTGGCTTCTATGCTCCCCTGGGCTATCCCTTACTACTTGTTCCTTCGGTGTTTCTTTCACTCAGTTCCCCCCCCCCGCCCCCCCCCATCTTATCTCTGATCACCCAGGTTTCTTTTCCTGACCACTCTTCTCTCTCTCTTTTTCCCCCCCCCCCTACCCCCCTTGTGGAATCTCATCTACTTACAAGACTCTCACTCTCATCTCTATGCTGATTCCGAAAGCTAACTCTTCTCCTGACTGGTCTTTCTCCATCCAGTTCCACACATCAACCAATCTCTGACATCTGTCCCGATGCCTGGCTATCAACTGAAACGTAACATGGCCAAAATTGGTCTCTCTAACTGCCTGACTTTTCTCCCTTCCCTTTTTTCCTCTGTTGCAAACACAATACCACCCTGCACTTACTCTGTCTCCCCCTACATGCATTCAAGGTTTGTCTTCCTCCTTCTTCCCCCAACATCATTTACCTGTGGTGCCATCTTGCCTCAGACTGTAGTTAGACATGCCTGAACAAGCATCGCTTAAAAACAGCAGTGTAAATGGAGCTGCACAGATTTCACTGCAGGTTCGCAATGGGAGCACGTGCTTATGTGCAGCCCACCACACTGCTGTCTGCATTGCTATTGTTAGCCATGTTAGTGTTTGGTATGTCTACCAGGCATGGGCGGCCAATATGCTAGGCAGGGGAAGGCTTTGCCTTCCCAAACCACCAGCCTGGCCTGCTCACACTCCACCCCCAGAACATCTGCTGCAGGCATTTTTGGGTGGAGTGCTGCTGTCCCCAGCACCTGTCCTCCCATGCTCCAAGCCAGGGAGGCTGAAGTCATGTGCCACCCACCCTCCCTGTGTTCTGAGGATGAGGAGATTGGGGCTGCAACCTGCCTCATCCCCCTTCCCCTTGGGGAAGGGGGAAGAGTAGGAAGGCAGCTTGGCTCCCATGAGGGGCAGGGCCTCAGCTGAAGGGGTGGGGCTAGGTGTGGGGCTGCCTCTCCTAGCTCTACCTTCACCAACTGCCCATGCTACCATGCCTCTGACTGCACTGTGGACAACCCTTAATGTGTTATCAGCCCCTGTGCTCAGCCCTTAAATGTTCCCTATTTATCTGTTTTTTCCAGATTATCATTGTACTTTCTGCCATGCTAAACATGGAACACACAGTCTGTATCTGTCCACAAAGTAACTACCTTCTCCTTGCTCCAACCTTCCCTTCACATCCATTCCTAAAGAAAATTAACCCATAATATTGGCTCAGTGGAAGGCAGACATGGTGATGTCACAATCATT
Source organism: Pelochelys cantorii (assembly GCA_032595735.1). Classification (NCBI taxonomy): domain Eukaryota; kingdom Metazoa; phylum Chordata; order Testudines; family Trionychidae; genus Pelochelys; species Pelochelys cantorii. Next base: position 28,185,731 of record CM064335.1, read on the forward strand.
TGTACAGGATCTTTGTCCCTTTGTCTCTTAAAGGGTGTGCCTCTCTCTCTTTCTGTGGCCTGGCACAGTGGGTGCTACCATGACAAACAATAGCAATGGTCAGGAAGAGGCCATACACTTAAGGCTATGTCTACACTGGCAGCTTCTTGCGCAAGAGCAGCCGTTCTTGTGCAAAAACTTGCCTGCTGTCTACACTGCATGCGCATTCTTGCGCAAGTAAATTTACAATACAGTGTTGTAAAACGGGTCGTCTTCTGGAAGAGTTATTCCTCTCCCCACAAGGAATAAACCCTCTTGCACAAGAGCTCTTCCACAGAGGGCAGTGTAGACAGGCAACATGAATTTCTAGCTCAAGAAGGTGTCCACACTGCCATGGATGCTCTTGCACAAAAGCACATGCTAGTGTAGACATGCTCTTGTAGAAGACTTTGCACAAGAACTCTTCCGCAAAACAGTTCCTGTGGAAGAAGCTTCCAGTGTAGATGTAGCCTTAGGGTGAAGTGGTCGGAGCAAAAGCTGGGCACATGGCAGTAATAAGTAAAAATGAGTGGGAAACTGACAGGAGAGGGGCCAAGAATTCAAGGTGGAGAGCAAGTGTAAGGCCAGAAGAGGTAGGCATCGTGCCGCTCTCCCTTCTGGGCTGATGCTGCAGTGACACTGCCTTCAGAGCTGGGTACCCAGTCACCAGTTGCCACACTTCTGTCTCCAGCTGCCCAGTTCTGAAGGTAGCACAGAAGTAAGGGTGGAAGTACTGAAACCCCCTACAAGGGCCAGAAATGGTTTGTGATGCATTTTTCATGGCTGTGAATTTGGTAGGGCCCTATTTATGAAGCTAGACCATACCTACTGAAAACGAGAACATTCTTTCTGGGAGAGCATGAAGCAAGCAGAAGAAAATAGTCTTCAGTAAGTCTGCTCTGACCAGAAGACAAAACGGGAACTACTGACATGCCAGATTTGGATGCCTGCAGCAGCTTGTCTAAAGAATAAAACTTGGCAGCCATAGAACTGAGAAATTAACAGGCCCTTAGCTAAATGGACCACTTCTTAGCAAAAAGCCTTAAGCACCAGCAGGGTGGCTTGAACAAGCTTTTGTTACAGTTCCATGCTTATACAATATTTGACCTGAAGATAAAGGGGTTTTAGCACCCCCAGTGCAGTTAGAGGACTATGTCACATAAGCATAGAAAAAACAAAAGTCCTCAAAACAAATATTAAATTGCTACTAGTGTTTATAAAAGCTCCCTAGATATTAGTACAAAATGCTACTCCACTCAACCTAGAGTGCAGTATTTTCTCATTATTAGGTTAGAAACTGAAGCAAGTAGGAGTCAGATTGGGTTGGCTTTGTCTGTACTGTACCTACTAGCTGAATGCAGTTATGAACACACACTATTTCATATTAATACATAATTATGACAAATGTAGACAAATCTGAAAGCATGCATTTTGTTAACACTAAATTCATGCCAAGTGCCAGACATGCCTACACAAGGAAACTTGAGGGGGCACTGGATGTGGCAGTCCAAATTCCTAAATTTTAGTATTAAATGATCATTTTAATATTTCTGAGTTAATGGATTGAAGACAGAATGTCCAAGGTCCATATGTTTGACAGTTACTTGGAAATTGTAATAGTACAAATACAATTTCTTGGGATGGGGGGAAGGATGCTGAGCTGGTATAGCAGATAGGTTGCAGGCACCAAGACATTCTTCCAATATCTAGAAAACATGCACAGTGCTAAAACCTAGATGAATGTCAACCCAACTGACTTGCTATTTTGTTGGTTCTCTGCCTTGTATCTGTGTTCTAAATTTCATTCTCCAGAGCCTAAGTGAACAGAATATGTAAAAAGCAAGATTACACGATAGCTCCAAAAAAAAAAAAAACAAAGCCAATTACTCCATCCTGTCAACGCTACAAATGTCGTCATTTTTCCTGCTGTCTTGGAGATGTCCTCTCCTAGTCCCCAAAAGGCTATCATAGATGAATCGGCACTATACTATGGTTCTACCTCTGGTAGTCATCTTCACCTCCTTGCCTTAGAAGAGAGCCATCCCAATTGCCCTCCTCACCAGAAGATAGCAAATATAAGGGGCGAGATAGGATGCTTTCATAGCGCAAAACTATTTCTATTGACCCTCAAAGTGAATCAGCAGGGGCTGACTCAGCACAAGTCCTTTTATGTCCCTTTTGGGGTTTGATTCATGTAACCTCCATGAACCTGATCTATCAGGGTTATTTTAACCTTACAAATGTGAATCTGCAGTAGCCAGCAAAAGGATAAGTCATAATAAGTTTCACCCTTCCATTTGACTGGGGAAAGGAGATAAATGAACCAAAGATACGGATAAAAGAAAATGCTTACTTTTCTATTTCTAAATGTAACACACAACAGTCAGCATTTTTGCTATCTGCCCTTGACAATGTTTGTTTTCCTATTGTCTTGGATTCCTGACAGGACTTTCTTGGGGTGCTCAGTGATGTGGAACCAAATTTTATTTTAATGGAAAGGCTAGCCTCAGTAAATAGATTGTTTCATAAAGCTCACACTTAGTTTTCTAACTGGACAGATTCTGCACAGATCTGCCCTGTGTGGTCCCATCTACTTCAATGGGATTTCACAGAATATAAGTCACCAGACAACCTGGTCCAATGATTAGCAGAAAATCACATGTACAATTTGAGCCCCACAGATACTTTACAATTCTCTGCACCTAAAAACTTACTTTTTTTAAAGTAGCAAAACTCCCTGAACTTTTGTTCAGCTAGGCTGCATCCTTTTTCTTCCCTGTGTCAAAGCTATAGGTTTACAAGGATGACTTGCCAGGCAACCACCCAACTCTCCCACTTTATCCAGACTTGGGACTAGCCCTTTAAACAATCTAACTCAGTGGCATGAGTCAGAAGGTCCTGAGATGTTGTTTTGTACCAACTGAGAACACCGCAACTGCCATGGTGGGGTCAAGATCAATATGCAGAAGAAGGTACGTTTTTACAGAAGGTTTATAAAGCAGAGATCGGAGCATGAGGCCAACCACAAATGAAGTTGAAAGGTGCCAATTTAAGAAGGTGCTAGGATTTAAGAAGCCTAACCCCTCCCATGCTGACTCTTGCTGAAGGAAGAAGGCTTGCTAGATACTGTTCAAAATGGAATACTGTTCAAAATCATAGCCAAGCGAATCACAGATAAGGATGTGGTTGAGATATCAGACTGATGGTTGATAGCCTCTGTCTCAAACATGACAAAACGTAAACAACAAATGGCCCTGCAGCACCTTAGAGATTATGTGTTTTGTTAATCTCTAAACACATAATCTCTAAGGTGCTGCAGGACCATTAGTTATTTTTTAGGTTTTTTTCAGTTACAGACTAACACGGCTACCCCTCTGAGACTTTCAAACATGACAGGTACTTGAAGTGGGAAGAAGTAATTGTGTGTGAGCTTCAGTAGTGCTGCTTATTTAATTTCATGCCCGCTGCTGAATCATATCCCTTTTGCTTCCCCCTCCACACTAATATCTCTATAATGAGTTGGAATCAGATCCACTCACCCACAATACTTAATATGTAGGGATCACCTTCAAATATTTATAGTTTCTAACCTATGCTCTATATGTATATTCTGTTTTAATGTACATAACAAAGGCTGGGCATTAACACTAAGCCTCCAAATAAACTTTCCCCAGCATACAAATCTTCAGAACAAAGCTAAACAAATTACCCTAATCACTTAAACGAGTATGGCCAAATGGAGTCTGAGGTTTTACATCTTTAAACAAAAGTGGCACTGCTCCCCTTGAGGGGTTGAAACAGAAACCTTTGGAACCATGTCTGACAAGTGCAGATGAAATTCAACACTATCCACTCCCCAACAATGATAGAACAATGGGGACAGTGAGGGTCAAGACAACATATCTGAAAGGTTTCAAGCACTATTTGTAAGCGTTATTTACAATCTTGCCTGTTTTAAATACTGTTCATTTAACCAAACAAGGTGACAAAGAAAATCAGAGTAACTAAAAGGATTAATCATTTGGTAAGGGTTTTTAAACAGTTTGTTCAAACAAAATTAACAATGTTAAACATTCTCACTGGAACACTTGGTAAGAGGTGAATACATGTCTCTATCTAAACAACTAGTATAGTTATAGGGATTTAACAGAAGCCTCCCATGCATTTTAATGGAAACAAGATTGAGCCAGTACTTTAACAGGATAATTGAATGTAAATATCTGATCAGAATCAAAGGTGTTAGTTGAAATTAAGAGGGACCTGGATAAGCTGATGAGGAGTAGTATCACTAGTTGCAGGTGGTAGACATGTGTAATTAAATTACCTACTTCAGTATGTATATCAGGAGGTCATGAAAGAAGTTGTCCCTTCTAGTACAGCATTGCATCATTGTAGATGTGCTGTTTTTCATTAGTGCTACATTTTATACTATAAACACAGAGGAGTTTAACAATAGTTGATAAAACTTTGCTGGGTAAAACACTTGAACCAGCTGGTCAGCTAGTGTGAACTCTTATAACTGCATTGACTTCAATTGAGTTACAACAATTTACATAATTGGCTACCAGAACTTTATTCAACTTTACAAAAAAAAGAAAAAAGGGGAGAGGAGCAGCTATGTAACAGTAATTTGTTTTCATTTCTCTGGACAGAACCAAATGGTTCTAACATAACTACATTTAACAGATTTTTTTTAAAGTACACTTTTTTGGGACATAGGCTGTGTCTTCCTCTGTGTTTGGAATGTGCATAGCACATTTTGGTTGCTACAGCAATCTAAGTAAATAAATAATAGGACCACATACTTCTCATTTTGCTCACACAAGTATTTTTCTGCTTTTAATCAGAGTCAAGGAAGCATGATTCTTGACCAGAGTGTGCACAGGACCAAAAGAATCAGGCAGACACTATCCTGGGAGCAGGATCCAGAACATGACAGCTCATTGTTCCAATTCAATATGCCAAATCGTGTGTGGCTCTATTCCTCTACCTTTCTATGAGTGTTAAATATCCATATATGATCTTATATACAAATATTAAGACTCTACAAAGTAGAAACTCTTATCCAATTTTCAGTCATAATGTTCTAATATAATTTATTTTCAAGACTCATTCCATTCACAAGTCTCCTAGGCTGTCTGACAATATATTTTCATTATATTCAAACTTGCTATGACCGTGCAGATGTTCCAGTCACAGACGGTCTCACACCATATTTCATCAGCTCCAAAGCAGCCTCTGCCCCGTATGTCAGAAAAACATACATCACAGAAGTATCCAACTTCTAGGCTAAGTCTAAGTGATAAATGTTTGCAGAATTACTCTCATATGAAAATTAAAGCTTGGTCTACACTGGAAAATTATGTTAGCATACCTTAGTTGGTGAGCAGGTGTATACATCCATTACTGTGATATGCCAGCAATGCCCCTCTGCCATGTATATTTGCCAAACCCAACAGTCTTTACACCAAGGGATAAATGGACACAAATCAGACATTGGGAATGGTAACACACACAAGCTTTTAAGAGAACACTTTAACTTCCCTGGGACATTCAACAATAGATTTAAAAGTAGCTATCCTTCTACAAAAGTATTTAATCGCCTGATTACAGACGGAGACATCTGAACTGGAGTTCATTTACAAGTTCAACACTATCAAATCTGGCTTGAATAAAGATCTATACTGGTTAATGCACGACAAAGGCAATTCTCCCACCTTTCCACACCACATGCTACGAATGAGATACATGCTGCCTGACTTAATTAGCTTCATTAATACTGGTCCTACAATTGACAGGTAACTTATTTTGCTGTTATATATATATACCCTGGACTCTGTAATTTCCACTCCAACTCTGATGAAGTGGATTTTATGCACAAAGCTCATGACATAATACTGTACATTTGTTAATCTCCAAGATGCCACAGGACTGCACGTTGTTTTTAAAATTACAAACTAACATGGCTGCCCCCCCTTTGAGACTTTGTAGAGTTATGAGTACATTAAGTATAAGCAACTGGTTCATACTGGGCACTTTGTCCATAAGGCTTGGATTAGTAGAGAAGAGTTGAAGGATTGCTGGGATCATGCTTTCTTGCAAAACTTGGATACATGGTACATATGTAGCACTTAATGATGACAGCTGTCTAGAGAGTTCCAAACTCACATGCTAAGGACATGTGTATCCAACAGGTATGTGCAGACATTCTACTTGAGATGTAGCTCCTAGTAGACAATCTATTTTATTTATCGTTTAAACTGCAAAATGCTGACAATATCAGTGGTTTTTCCTTAGAATTTGTTAGGATTTTTTTCTTAAGTCTGAAAGGAACTATTCACACATATGTTGAATTTTCTCAATTTCATACCTATACAGTCAGCAAAACTGAGAAGAGACAAATATACCCAAGTCAGGAATTATCATGGTGTATGTTGTGAAAGGCCTGATGAATTTTTAACTTTAATGAAATCCTTTATGTATCCCATCTTTCTGCTAAAACACTTTCCCCATTCCATATATAATCTAGATGCTCTACATTTGACAACAAATGCAGAGACAACCCAGCACATTTTCAACCTTACTATATGAATCTGTTAGTAATTTTGACTGATGATTGTATTCTTGGACAGGTACCATGAAGTGGCTGAAATGTTTTGAATAACATGCATATATGCTGCTTTTGGGCAATTATCCAGGAACAAATGAAACCTCATGTATTCAACTGTACTTAAGGTATCCCCAAGGACAGAATGAATTGCACTAGAAGTGCTTTAATATTCAGTATTATTGATTGAACAGACTAATATTTTAATAACCAATAGAATGTTCAGTGCTCTATCAAACCATTATCAGTGTTCATTTGATCTACTTAAAATTTTTAGCAGTGCAATATTATACATCTATTTACATTTTAAAAATTGCATAGGGTACCTATCCTCATTCAGGGCACTTTTTACATAGATTTTATACACAGTCACACAAAAGAAAATCCAGCACCTTCTCTTCAGCCTCAAGTCCAGAAAATGGTCAGCGGTATAGTCCAGCCCCAAGCGTAGTACTTGCTTGACAAGCAGAGTGATGTAAAGATAAACCTTTTATTATTTATTATGAACAGAACTGTATACAGAACCAAATCATCGAAACTTCCTACTCTGTGTAGCTGAAGCTTGCAAATCCTGTACTGGGTTTCTTTGTTGCTGTCCCAGGAGGAAGTATCAAAGGCAACTAAGGACTGCATAAAGTCACTGCCCTACTCTTACTCTATATAGCAGTGGTCACCAACCATTAGATCAGGATCTACCAGTAGATCTTAGAGCCTCTGACAGGTGACCCTGTCTAGTTTGGCTGGGAGGCTATCAAGTGCTGGCACTTCAACTGCCCCTCCCCACACTGCTCTGCTGCTCCTGCCCAAAGCCTCAGAGCTGCCCCCTGGGAGCCTCCTGCTTGTTGTGCAGGATGGGAGAGACAGAGGCGGGGGGATGCCAATGTCACTCTGTCCCCCTCCCCTGTACCCCATCTTCACAAAGTAAGGAGGGCGGGGCCTCAACAGAAAAGTGGGGCAAGGCAGAGCCTCGTAGAAGGCTGGGCAGAGGTATTTGGGTTTGAGGTAGATCCTGGACTGACTTAAATTCAAAAAGTGATCTTGTGTTTAAAAAGGTTGGAGACCTCTGCTCTACAGCACACTAACAATAAACCCCCTTTCCCACAAATACCAGACCTTATTGTCCCTCACCTTTCCCATAATCCTTTAAAACAGCCAGGCCTTCCTGCATGCCCAGAAGATCAACAAATACCTCCACTGACCAAAGCTGTGGCAATATTACAGTGAGAGGCACCATCACTCAAATAGGTTCAAAGAGCTCAACCTATTTAGTTCATCAAAGAGAATATTAAAGGGTGATTTGACCATAGTCTATATATACCTACATGGGAAGCAGAAACTTGATAATACAGGGCTCTTCAATCCAGTAGACAAATTGAATTGAAGCTAGACAAATTCAGACTCGAAATAAGTTGCAAATTTTAAACAGTGAAGAAAATTAATCCATGGAACAACTCAACAAGGGTTGTGTTGGATATATCATCACTGACAAGATTTGATTTTTCCTCCTAAAAGATAGGCTCTAATTCAAACAGGATTTAATTCAGGGAAGTCCTATGGCCTGTGATATACAGGAGGTCAGATTAGATTATCACAAGTGGTTCTTCCTTGCTTTATAATCTATGAATCAGGCAGATTTCCAAGCAATATAGGACAAAATCCAATACCTTAAATGTCTGGAGTTTGACAGGCTACCAATGCAAATAACAGCACTAGTACAAGTGCTGTTACTGAGATAAACTAACTACTTAACAGGTCTGATCCTGCATCCAAGGAAGCAGATGGCTTGGTCCAACCTCACTCAGTTTTTTTTAAATAAATTAACAAGAAGCGTTTTCAAAACAGGAGGAAGTTCTATCACTGCCACTAAGTGAAAACAGCTTGAATTAATGTAACTTGAGTTAATGGGTCTGATGAAAAAGGGAACCAAGCTTGTTGCTAGGCTGATGAGAGATGGGAGGAAGACTGCAGTGTGTTCAAATCACCTTCCCATTAAGGGGTGAGGTTAGATCTTGAGCCTTGTGATTGAGTGAACACTGGGGGATAGAAGACTGACTAAGCCAATCAGGAGTGTGTACAGGGGATCTCCCAGCTATTTTCCATGGCTTGGATTTAGAAATGCTACAGATGCCCCCTAGGTCATGGAGATTTGTTCCTCTGTTGCTGATGCAGAGTTAGTGTCCTGAATGAATAAGGACCCTCAACAACTCACTATACTCAAACATGTTCAGGCCTGCAAACCTTATCAATCTACATGAGTTCCTCCATATTATGTAATCAACTAGCGCAGAATAAAGTGGATTCAAGAATCCAGGGAAATCTTACCTTGCGGTAGTTTTATGTAGGGGTTGTCTATCTGCCCTTCCTTTTATATCCTGTCTTCACATTTTCCACTATGGAGGTGTCAGAAGAGTACACATTTGAGGTACTGGACTAGTCCCAAGAACAAGTACTGGGTTGGAGACAGAAATCACAGAGAGGTAAGGTAGGGTTTCCTGAGTATTTTAAACAATCAGGTCAAGGCATGACCAGTTAGTAGATAAGAACACAGACCACTGGAACCCGCTGCACCGGAAGCAGAGGGACTGCACCCTCTGTGGAAGATTAGTTGTCTGAAGGGGTATGGTGACCAGTGTTCCCTCTAAGCTGTGGGGCAGCACAGCTTCACAGGTGATTAATCAGCCCCACCCAGTCATGGGCTCAGGGCTCCATGCACAGAGTTGACTGGCGGGGTGGGGCTGATTAATCACCTGTGAAGCTCTGCTGCCTTAGTGGGAACACTAATGGTGACTCATAAAACCCCCTTACATTAACCACACTGTCCAGTGCCCAGAGCAAATCTACTGATCAGCACTTTGCAGATACTATGGCAGAAGCAAAATTCGTCCTACACAACCACAGCCTGGGATTAAAAAACAAATTATGGTACATTTCATGCTCAAACTGTCTTCTTCATTCCCCTGTCTCAGATTATTTAGAAAGCCAGGTGCTCTGTAATGCCAAAGCTGCTTAAAGGAGTTCCTAGAAGTCACCCTATTAATGGCTTATGTCACATGCATAATTTCTTCCAACATTGTATATATTAACCCCCAAAATTGAGGAAACTAAGTCATCAACCATTTCCCCCAAGGCTAACACTGGCCATATGACTTCCATTTACTAACACTACACAGTCCCATCTGACAGCCACACGCCAGGAGCCATTAAAGGGGATGCAGCCCAGTGCCAGGCAATCAAAGTAGTCCCACACACCCACCCATTGCCCCTGTGCTTCTGAAGCACAACTTTTCCCAGTATCATTGCAATGGTATTCCACTGAAAAAATTGCAGGTTGTCTAGTCCCTTTTATCCTACTGTATCAATTCACTAGCGGAGTTACCAAGCATTGCCCGGGTCCTTCATGGCAGGATGTGGGGGGTGTGCCAGAAGCTGGGGGCTAGGGGCATGTTCACTCCTCCTGCCTGCCAAGGGCCTGTTCTCTCCCTCCCTCTGCCACCCTCTCAAGTTGCCTGGGGCCTGTTCTCCCCACCTCCTGGCCACCCACCCATCCTGCCTGGGGCCTAGTCTCCTCTTAACCGAGCCCACCCCAGCCACCAGGGGCCTGTTCTCTCCTCCCCTCTTCTTTCCCCTGGCGCTGTGGCCAAGGGCTGGGAGGGAAAGGGTTTTGGGCAGGGAGGCTATTTATTAGTGTGCTGGCATGCAAGATGGTGGAGCCCCAGCCCTGCTGGCCACTCGCTGGGTAGTATGGCTGTCCCCAGTGGCCACTCTCATATTGTGTCCCGCAGAAAGCAGCTCCTCCTTTTGCATGTCATGGAAAACAGTCCTTTCTCCATGGCTTCTGGTTGTCCTGGCATAACCCAACCCTGACCTTGCTTTAAGTTAGGAGAAGAGGAAGCTGCCTACTAAATTTGGTGGCCCTAGCTCTTACCGTTTAGGAGTTCTTGAACAAATAGACTTGCAGACAGACAGAGAGATGCAAATATATATAGTTATATAGATAATGTTTATATAGATAATTTCTGTTTAAATAAGTGTTTGTTAACATTTCCAGGATTATCTAAGATTTCATAATTAATATAATAGATTCCAAGGCATTTTGTACACCAGAGTGAAGAAAAGTAGCAGTGAAGAAGCAAAAGGCGGAGATTTTCTGTAGCAGGTGAAGAATAGGGAAATAGGGGCAAAACACTTTCTCATGCTGTCTCTGATGAACTCAAGAGGAGGACTTGAAGATTTGAGATATAAGAGTGGATGGCCAGGCCTTCTATCCAGCAGATGACAAACGGAGCAATGGAAAAGGTGAAAACTGGGCTTGCAACCAAGAAAAATGTCAGTGAATTTTCAGACCCCAAGTTCTGTAAGACTTGTCAACAGGCAATATGTAAATTTACCTTCATTCCACAAAAACCTGATGCTCTTTCATTTGTTCCACCATTAAGTATTTATAAACTCATGAAACTGAGGTGCTATGTATGCCTAAGAAATCAATTCTTTACCATTTTAAGTTCTCTGTGGCAGATTGAGAGGGACAGGCCAGGACATTTTAACACCATTTCTGCCCTTAGTGTGCAAATAAAACAAATAAAACATGTTTAAAGATTGATACTCTGAGATTGCATATAATAACGTCTATGTAGATATTATTAATCTCCTCCTCCTAACTCTGTAAGACAAAGGGACCATCTGTAACTCAGAACAGGTTGCTTTACTGCATCATTAAGCTCAAAAACCTTCCCAGCCTTTGCCGCTCAGATCAGACCTCCCCACCTGCCTGCTCCACAGCAGTCCTTTGATGAGGCTTTTGCTTACTCATCTGTGGCTGCATCCAGCTACTGTAGGCTTTAAGTGGCTTGGGAAGAAGTGATGGCCACTTCTCCAGATGGCCACAGACAGGAAGGCCAAATGCCAAGCTGTCATGGATAAAACCTGATGTGTGATGTATCCGTCAGTCTCACAGGTTCTCAGAAATCCAGGAACTGGAAGCTCCTGGTGTTTCAAAGTCATATCTAAATACATTGAGAGTCTTGAAGCATGAGGCCTGATCTGGCCCAGCCAGGCCCACGTCAGCTAGCAAAGTAACATCTTTTGGGTAGGTGAGAGCATGTATTGTGGGAATCTAGGGCCACTAAAAAACAGATGGAATGTATGAAGCAACTTAGGCTATGTCTAGACTGCAGAGTTCTTCCGGGATACCTCTGGGGTACATCCAGGGAATGTGTCCGCTTTTTCGGAACAGTTTCCAAGAAAGCGGGCGTGTTCTTTCGGCATCCCTGTATTCCTCATTTTATGAGGAATAAGGGATGTTCTGAAAGAGGAGGTTTTTCTGACATTTGGCCCAGTGTAGACAGGCCAAATGTCGGAAAAGCCTCTTCTGAAAAAACAAGCAGAAAAAGATACGCAAATTGCAAACCGCAATTTGCGTATCTTTTTCCAAAACCCCCCCTGCAGTGTAGACATAGCCTTAGCAACTTCTCTGTAGAAAACAGGGAGTGGGGAAAGACAAGAACATCTTGAGGGACTTCAGAGGTAAGGTAGCATAAAAATGTACTGCACCAAAGCATTAATAAGTATTTCCTGCCTTTCTACATCCAATGTATAAACAAAAATCTTTGACAAGCTGCATGTTTAGGAAAACAAAGAACGTGAATTAAACCCGCTAGAGGATCACCACTAGGTTCTTTCCTTGCTTGATACATTTCACTATAGGTGGGCTAGGATTGAACCAAACTGCAGCTCTCAACACACGCCGGCACTGGTGACCTGGTTTTCAGACCAAAACCTTGTGGCCTAAGCATAATTTATAAGAGAAACCTCTGCAAGAAGACTGAATGATGCAAAACATCACACTCCTGCTTTTTGTTTTTCTTCATTAGCATGTATCTCAAAGAAGAGAAAGGAGGCTTTTTCCCTAAACTTTTTGAGAGAAGTTTTGGACAGTCCTTGGCTGCACTATGAAAGAAAAGTACTAAGAATCAGGTCTAGTGACACCTGCCTGGATTTTCTTTCCCTTCTTCTCTCTGTCCCCAGTTACTCATCTTCCGTTCTCACTCTCCTTCAGTCTCTTTTCCAGGGTTTCCAATGTTTTCCTCTATTTCTGTTTTCACTTGATTGAAAGAAAACCAGATGCCTTTGGCGCCATCTAGTGATATTTTTGAAGACTGTTTTTGATGATAACCCTTTGCTCTGCTAGCACTAATTAAAACACCCTTTTCTGAATTGCCATCCTTTATCTCCCTGTACGTGGTATTGAAATGAATGCCTCCCTTATCTCTTTTTGGTTCACTGGGGTTATGGAAGCTGGATCTGTACATAAGTGTTTTTTACATTCCCCCACCCCCTCAATGAAGAACAATTTTTAGAAAGCCCAGTTCTGTCTCCCTACTGAAATGTATTTTGAACATACAAGAATGCAGGAGCAACACAGTCAGACTGATTCTGCAATAACAAATGGAAGCTAGCTGGAGAATGTACACACATTTTAACTAAAGATAAAAGAGAGTTCTATGCGGGGGTGGCCCATGCCTATAGGCAAGCTAGGCAGCCGCCTAGGGCGCCAAGTTACATGGGGCGCCAAATTCCAAACCCTGCCCCTTCCATTTCCCCTTCCCTTTCCGGTGCCTTACCTGGAGCACGGCTTCCCTGCGGCCAGGAAGAGGCAGCGGGCGGGGGGGAAGTCCTGGGAGAGGCAGCGCGCGGGGGGGTTTTCCCTGTGTTGCGGGAGGGGGGGGGGTCGGCCCCAGGGGAGGAGAAACGCGGGGGGGGGGATTCCCCTACCCCGCGGGAGGAGAGGTCGGCCCCGGGGGAGGCAGGCGCTGGCTTCCCCTGCGCCGCAGGAGGGGGGGTCGCCCTGGGAGAGGCGCATGCCAGCTTCTCTCTGGGGGGGTGGGATCTTGGGAGGAGGCGGGTGCAGGGGACTCTCTCTCCTGACTGTGGCACCTTATAGACTAACTGAAGTGTTGGAGCATAAGCTTTCGTGGGCAAAGACCCACTTCGTCAGATGCATGACATGCTCCAACACTTCAGTTAGTCTATAAGGTGCCACAGGACTCCTCGCCGCTTTTGCAGATTCAGACTAACACGGCTACCCCTCTGATACTTCTCTCCTGACTGGCACCCTGTTCCCTTTCCCCAGCCCCCAGCCCCCGAACTCCATCCCCAGCCCCACAGCCCCCAGCCACAGAACTCCATCCCCAGTTCCTCAGCCCCCAGCCCCAGAACTCCATCCCCAGCCCCCTGGCCACCAGCCACAGAACTCCATCCCCAGCTCCCCAGCCACAGAACTCCATCCCCAGCCCCTCGGCCCCCAGCCACAGAACTCCATCACCAGCCCCCCTCTCCCCAGCACAGAACCAAAACCCTCAGTCAATATCTGCCCTTGGGGTTGGGGAAGTGGGGGGGCAGCGATTGCATGGTTCGCCTAGGGCGCAAGTTGCTTGCAGCTAATCTAGGGCCGCTCCTGGTTCTATGCACTGTACATATGAATGTCAGTATTTAGGAGATCATAGAAGGGGAAAATGCAGATTTTAGAATTACTCAAAGCAGAAGGCTTACAATACTGAAAGGCCTGACCTGATTACTACCAAAATCATTGACAAAACTCCTATTTACTTAAATGGGAGCAGGACCAAGTCTGCTGAGCGAACCTGGAAAGCTAGCCTCAAAGGAACAATGGAGGCAATATGGTGACTTCACAATCAGAAACACTATTTCTCCCAAAACACTAAAGCCAGCATAATGTTTTCTCTTTCCAACTGTAACCCTTCTGCCAAATAGCGCCGGCAGCAGCCAGGGCCGGGTTCAATATCTAGGGGTTCCTTTTCATCCATCTCACACATAACTGTCTTGAACCCCCACCCAGTAGCCTGGGAAATTCACACACACCTGGGTGCCTCTGGGAGGCAATGCTTCCCCACTCGCAAGCACAGAGTCTGAGCATAGAAAAGAAACTTTTAATGAAAGAGGGAGAGAAGTCACATGGCATTAGCTTGGAGAAAATACTACAACCGGAGTTTATAACCAACCCACAAGTAACTGTCCCAGCTCAAATGGTTTGAGCAATGTCCTTTGCCTTTCAGTCTCACCAGTCCAACAATGTAAGGGTCCCATTCACATGCCCAAACTTTCTCTGTACCCCGCTTCAAACGCCCCACTTACAACTCTGTCCAGTCATTGCAGACACATCACCCTGATGACTTCACTCATTGAGCCTGAGGCCATGCCACCTTAGTGCTGCTCCTATGATCTGCTTGCTCCTGCTCCTGCCAGCCACCCTCCTACTGGCTGCCTGCTCCTGCCAGCCGCCCCACTGGCCTCCTGCTGCTGCTCCTACTGGTTGCCCACCAGTCGCTCCCGCCAGCCACCCTGCTGGCTGACTGCCACTTATCCTACTGGACCCCCGCTGGTTGCAATGGGTCTGGCTCCAGGCCAAACTAGTGACTTCAGCTCTTAGCCACCACCTAGGCTGGCCAAAAGATTCCAGCTTTCACTGGAACAACAAAGACACTCCTTATGGAGTCTGTTTTAGGTCTATCCTTAGAACAGGGGGGTGGGTGGGGTGGGGTGTGTGTGTGTGCGAAGGAGACAGGTTGAACCAGTCTTATAGCTCACACCTGGAGGACATGTAGCTGGCTGGCTCAAGCCCCTTTCCCCCGCCCCCGGTCAGTCCACGCAAATCTGGAAGGGGGAGGCTTGTTCATCTGAGACCCTAAAGTTTACAATGACAGTGTCTCTCCTGCAAGCACTGGTGTCGTATTTTACAGTTCCTACATATAGTGGTCGCATGGTTTGTGACCCCACATCAGCCAAATTAGTTACAATATACCACATTCCATTCCAACAATTGAACATCCATCAGGCCTGGCTGAATTGGATTTACATAACCACACCCTGGATTCCTTTCCCATTCCAGCATGTATTTATATATCAACAGTTAATTATCTTGCAGGGCTAAACAATTTGAGTGAGCATACCCACACCCAGGGCTGCTCTCCCCTTTCAGCTGGCTGCATTGGAAAAAGTGGTTCAGACCCTGCTTACACAATATAACATGGAGAGAGCTTAAGCAGCAGGCATTTTAATTAGGAGTGAGAGATAGGTCAGAAGAGGCAAGCGCTCCCCTTGGGAAAAAACCCACAGGAATATGCAGGAATATTGTGCTAATGAGATACTGGTGCGAAAGACACAGATGAACTAAGTTCACATGTAGTAAATCTACCAGGCCCACTACACAAAAGGTGTAATTCTGAAGCCTGTCATTAACACTGGCTCGTTTGAGGGACAAATACTGGCTCTGACGCTGCTCTAGCATGTCTCCTGTTACGTGTATTAAGATAGAACTATTCTAGTATGCACTACTGTTCATTCTATTTCTGCTGCTTTTCCTCATACATGACACAATCCACACCTTTCATGGAAGAACAATTTGAAGGGGGAGGTCATACAGTGAGTTTCAGGCCATATATTCAAAGACAACCTGAACATGGCTGGGGACCTAGGCTATTCCTGTTTATAGATAGAACTCTCCATGAAGAAAAGATAGTGCTGTGATCTCTGGCCAGAGAAATCAACATTGATTTTGAAGACTGAATTTGTCAGAGTCCAAAATACCAATTCTGAACCCTTTGACTAAATAATTATTTACTTTTTTATGAAGCTTAATTTGGCTAGGAAAAAAGATTGAGGCTATGTCTAGACTGCAGGCTTCTTTTGAAAGAAGCTTTTTTCGGAAGAGATCCTCTGAAAAAACTTCTTCAGAAAGAAAGAGTCCACACACAAAAGAGCATCGAAAAAGAAAAGTACTTTTTCGAAAGAGAGAGTCCAGACTGATTGAATGCTCTCTCACATAAAAAGCCACCCAGAACCACTTCATCCAAGCTGGACCACAAGCTCATCCTGGGGACCTCTCCCTGGGTGTGGCAGCTACACTCTGGCAACCGCACCCAACAGTGGAGAGGCATTTTTGGAGGCTCGACACCAGTTCGGACTGGTGGGACCAGCTGGTCATGGAGCGGTGGGACGACCAACAGTGGCTCCAAAACTTCTGCATGCAGAAGGCCACCTTTTTGGAGATACGTGCCTGGCTCACCCCCCACCCTCCGGTGAAGTGACACACACCTGCGGCCCGCCATCCCCCTGGAGAAGTGGGATGCAATAGCCCTCTGGAAGCTTGCTACCTCTGACAGCTACCGGTTGGTGGGCAACCAGTTTGGCATGGGGAAGTCCACCGTCAGGGCCCTCCTTATAGAGGCAAGGTACTCTGGGGCTGCAGTCCCTGCTCGGGGAGCGGGGAGTCCTGGAAAAGGGGGACCTTAGGGAAAAGGGGGTTGGGGACTGTGGGGGGGGTGGAGTGGGGATGGGGGGAACCCCCGTCCCTGGGGGATTGTGCTGTCCCACCCTCACATAGCCCTGCTGCAGGGTAGGTAGCCTCATAGGGGGTGGCTCCTGGGGTGTTGGGGGGGAGGAAATGGGAGGGAGACAGGCACCTCCTAAGGGCTCAGGCACTCCCTCTCTCATTCTCTGTTTTGTGTGTTTGTTTGTCTCCTTCTGCAGGTGGTGAGGGCCATCAACTCGATCCTGCTGTGGAGGGTCATCCGTCTGGGAGACCTGGACCCGATCGTGGTTGGATTTGCTGCCCTGGGATTCCCAAACAATTGGGTCCAGGTCTCCCAGGTCTGCTGACCTGCCTCGATGTGAGGGAGCACAATATTCCCAAGGTGGTTGTGTCATGTTGTGTCCTCCACAACATTGTGGAGAGGAAGGGGGAGGCCGAGAACAGCTGCCATCCGCCAGGCCCATCAGGCCAGGATGCACATCCGGGAGGCCCTGAGGGAGAGGTTCTCTCAAGGACCCCAGTAACTCTCCCCAGGGCCTCCCCACTGGGGCCTGTGGCTTCCTCCCCTATCCCTTCCCCACCACAACCCCTCCCTTCATCCCTTCCCTGACCTCTTAATAAAAACATGTATTTGGTTTCCAACAAAATGAACTCTGTATTTATCTTTCATTACAAACAGGGGGGCAGGGTGAGGGGGGCTCATAACCTGTAGGGGAGAGGGGCTCAGAGTGGTGTCGGGGCCAGCTAGATGTGCCACCTTGGGTGTGGGGACTTCATCGGGGCTGTATGGATCTGGGGACCATAGGAGAGTGGGCAGGAGGGGGGGCTGGAGCAAGGTCAGGGATGGCAGGGGAGCAGGGGGAGAGGACATGGGCATCACCTGGGGAGTGGGGCATGGCATCCGACGAGGCCTGGGAGACATCCTGGCTGACGGGCACCGGCTCCAGGGACAGGGTGACGGTCTCCGTCTCTTCGACCTCCGGCTGGGTGATGACAGGGGTCTCGAGGCTGGAGTCCACGACGATGGGTGGGGAAGACGTTTCTGTGCCCCTGAGATTTTGGTGCAGCTCCTGGTAATAGGGGCAGGTGTGGGGTCCCACCCCTGAGCGTGAGCTGCACTCTCTGGCCCCGACATATCCCTGACGGAACTCTTTTACCTTACGCCAGACCTGTTCCAAGATTTGGGGTGGGTGTCTGTGCTCCGCCAGGGACTTGGCCATGAGCTCGAATATTTCTGCGTTTCAGTGCTTGGAGCAGAGATCCTCCACAGCTTGAGGAAGGACAGGATCGCCACTCCAGACCAGGAGGTTACGTGCATCTTGGTCCCCTTGGGTGGGTCCAGGGACCCCAGGAGCTGCTCCCTGTGAGGGCCAGGGGAGTCATGGGGGGCTTGAGGCTCTGCCATGGGTGGCAAGGCCTGTGGCAGGGAAAGCCGCGTGGTGAGGTGCTGCTCTTAGGCCAGCTTCCTGCCACAAGGCTTGTCCAGGGTGCCTGAAGTTTTAAGAAGGGCCAGGAGACAGGAACTACAGAGTCCTGATTACTTTGGACGGAATGTCCACCAGGGCAGCTGTGTTATTTCCTGGAGGCCTCTTCTTTTGGGAAAAAAACCTTCCTCCCTGTCTACGCACGCCTTTTTCTGAAAGAGTTCTTTTGGATAAAGGTTTCTTCCTCATAGAAAGAGGATTACCAACACCAGAAAAACCCCTCTGTTCTTTCAATTTATTTTAAGAAAAACATGATTGCAATGTGGATGTAACACAGGTTTTGTCGGAAAAACAGCCATTTTTCAGCCTAGAGAGAGTGAGAGAGATGTTCTCAGCATAAACTTTTATAATACATTTGGAAAGGTTATAGCTAAGCTTATTATATCAGATTAGAAGAACAGGAAAATGTGAATGAATTTGTCTCTTGTAGCTTCAGAACTAAATGCTGACAAAATTGATCTTGTTCTCTGTAGTAATTATCAGCAGTCTGCATTCATTCTTGTCAATCTGTCTGAATTTGACCTTAAAATATATTTCATCAATATTGATTTTGCAGTTAGCATTAAAGGAGGATTATTGCACAAATTCTTTAAGAGTGCATCTACACAGCAGGTCTTAATTCAAAATAAGCTACGCAAATTGAATCACTTCAATTGCGCAGCAATTTTGAAATAGCTTATTTCGAAACTCAGAGTGTCTACACAGCACTTATTTTGAAATAGAGCACTCTTCTCTGACTTCCCTTACTCCTCGTATAATGAGAGCTACAGAAGTCAGAGTAAGAAGTCCTCCATCTTTACAGTATTTCAACATTATTTCAAAATAACTGCCTGCTGTGTAGACGCAGACTAAGTTATTTTGAAATAATGTTGCTGTGTAGAAAATGTATAATTCCCTCCAGGATTCCAAAGATTCACTTAGGGATTGAATGGGATTATTCAGATGATCAGTCCTGTAAGGCCCCAGGTTCAGACTCTACATGATTTGCTCAAGGTCACAGACTAGTTTTGGAATACCTTGTTAATAGCCCAAAGTGTCCTAGCTCCCAGGCCATGCTCTGGTCATTATAATGGACAGTTGTCAGAGTAAGAAGGTGAAATTCTCCTTTTACTAAAGGTCATAAATTTCCCTACTATCTTCAGCAAAGCTAGGATTTCATCCATCCTGTCTCAAAGTCAGTGGCAAAACAGCTGAAAAAGAATCACTAAATGAGGCCACTGGAGAAGTTTGTACATGAGCCATGGGGTATTTTATTTGGATGGTATCTTTCCATCATAGACAGAAGAAGAGCTAGGGAGGCTTTCAAACTAACTAAATAATAAGAGTAACCTCTGGTTATATTGCATTTTCCTGTGCACCTCTGAAAGCACGTTACAGAGAAGGTGAATATCATATACCCCCAAAAGTTACCCCCAAAACATATGTGGGAGAATTTTTTAGTAACTGTGATTAAGATCATTTAACTATTTTAAATTGGAAAATTCACCATAAATGCATTTATGAGTAAAGGGAAATGTATTGCCAGACTTCAATATTGTTTTTCTTTTCTAACATTAGAGAAATTAGTCCAAATCCCAATTAAGTCAATGGAAGACTTTACAGATTTCAGATCAGACACTAAGTGAAATGAAAGAGAAGCTGAGATCTCAACCCAGGGGGGAGAACTGAGCTGTTGCTTTTGTTCAGTGTGTCATCACTTGATGAAGCAACTGGAACTTCAGTAAGGTAACAGGTGAAGAAGAGAGCTTAGGACACTGAGGTCATTGATTCCTAGGGAATCCAGGAGGAGTCCCCAGGAATACACCACACAAGATAGTGACAACACTGCAAGAGGTGCTCCAGAGAGGTGAGGAACGGCAATATTGCAAGAGCATTCCCTGGGACAGCAAGGTCCATTGCACTGAAGTGCACATACCATTATCCAAGAAATAGCCATTGGACTAGTCCATTATCTCCATCTTGCAATCAGTCCAGATGGTCGCTGACTTTTAGGACAATAGTTGTAAAGATATGTCCCAAATATAATGCCTGGAAACAAACATCACTCCATTAAATAATTCCATTTTAATATGATGGAATGTTAATGCTTGCTGATAGTTTGAATCCAATTAAGGAATCCTGAAGGACAATGAGAATGGCTCACATAAGAGTTTGTTATGTCCTTCCAAGTGGCTTTGGTGACTTTATGAAGTTAAGGTTCCCGGAGTGTCTGGGTTTTTTATTTGTACTGTTTTTAAGGGAAGCTGGAATAGTTAAGGAGAGTACCAAATTGGCTACCATCTGCTTCCTCGTGCCTGATAGATATGGCTTGGTCCCTGCCCTCATGATCTCCTTTCCCTCAGATGTAATACTTGCATAGTTCATGATATAAAATGTTATAAGAATAATTATCATATGCAGCAATAGAAGAATCATTGATAAACTTTCCCAGGACAAAAACTATTGCACCATAGATAAGAGATGGTCCATAAGGTAGTCTTCCATGGTTTTTTGCACTACCCATTAAGTGGTGCTGCATCTAAACTGGTTCCAGACTGCCCTTGAAGTTTATGAATCTCTCTTGATCCCTTCCCTGTCATTGGCGGCATTTTTAAAAATTATATTATATTAATGCCAACAGGACTCACTGTGCGAGACATTGTGTAGTGTAATGGATAGTCCTACCCAAAGAGTTTACAAGGCAAGTAAGATTATAAAAGCTTGGTGGTAGCACATCTTTTTTTCATCCCACTTGCTCTTCCTTTACTGACACTCAGTTGGTCATATCTATCCTAGGCTAGCTCTGCCCATCTGTCCCATTTTTCTCCTCAGCCTCTCAACATAAGGTCAGAAATCATCACTGCCATCTGCTTCCCCATGCCTGAAAGATAAGGCTAGGTCTCTGCCCTCCTTCCCTCCTCCCTGAGTGAAATTTTTCTTTGGCTGAGGAGATGTCCTACATAGCTTTTGCCTGCAGGCAGATCTTGTCCCAGGAAAGCATCAAGTTCTTTACCTTTTCTCTTTATTCAGTGTTTGGAGTACAGTGTGTGATGGGGTGCAGTCACAGAAAACCTCTTGGGATTGTTCCCCGGTATGCTGATTATTCCACAGACACCCATCTTCTTTCTCTTTGGTGCTCCCCACCACCCTGTTCTGCTGGGTCAGATTCTCTGGTCTCCTCCAACCAAGGCACAGAGTTGTGGTTACTCCTTCCCCTCCCCAATCCCCCCTCGAAGAGCAATGCAGACACTGAACCACTTCAGCTTTGAGAGAATGCAGTTCCAGAGCACAGCACCTAGGAAACCAACCCTTTAAAGGGATCAAATAAATCCATCTTTCTTTGAGTAAAAGTTTTACGCCAACAAAGCTCAAGAGGATGTTCACCCTGTTTAGCAATGAAAGAGAAATATGCACACTGGTCCATCCCTGTCCCCCGGTAAATAGTATTTACACTGGCCCTAATAGTAAACAAAGTGTTTTATTAAGTACAAACAATAGGATTTAAAAGCTTCAGATGGGTAGCCAAGTTAGTCTGTAACTGGAGTGGGTTGTACCCACGAAAGCTCATGATACCATCTACATGTTTTGTTAGTGTTTAAAGTAGGATTTAAGTGGTTGCAAGTGAAAACAGAGATCAAAGTAAGTTACTAAATTAAGAAGAAAAGAAGATGCATAGCTAGTTCTGATTTGCTAAAAACAAACAAACAAACAAACAAACTACAAGCAGATTCTTACCCTAAAGAGTTTTTCTTATTTCAGGCAAATCTTCAAGTCAGAGATGATCTTTTACTCTGACTTGGGTCTCCAGTTCTCTTTCTTTCCAAGCCAGACAAAGACAAAGATGTGATAGCTCCCCCTAGCTTAAACAGTCTTCTCCCAAGGGTGGGAATGTTTTGTTCTATGTTCCTCCTTCCATGGAAAGCTATTTGGCTTAAAATGGTATCCCAGTACCAGGTGGTATAGTCACATGTCTTACCAGTCCAATCCCTTTGGACTTGCAGGACAAATAAGGCTGTTTACATGATGATAAGTTGATCACCCAGTCATTAAGGCTTCTGGGGTGGGAGCACCAGTAATGGCTTTCATTAGCACATTTAAAATTATAAATAGTCTCATACTTCATATTTCTAATTTTGCATACAAGAATGATACAAACTGCAAAATAGGCTATACAGATCCAGAGGACCAGAACATTAAAATTGATTGAAGTATTTTATATAAAATATATTTGAGTAAACATGTTAATATTCATAAGCCAAACTTTATAAAGCATGGGGGGAATCGTCACACAATGCTTGTGAACGGGTGGGAAATCATCATTATGCCTGTCAGAGAGACAGAAGCACAGTGAAGTGACTTGACTAAAGTCACACAACACACCAGTGGTAGAAATGAGCATAGAACTCAGGTGTCCAGTCTAAGTTCTAGTGCAGCAGCCTATGCCAAGCGGTACTGCCAGTGTAAGAACGTAAGGGCTCATCTGGACAGCTCCTCTGACTGAAATCCTGTAGTTATTCACAGAAAAAATAAGGCTGTAATGGTGGGCATAAAAAGCTTCAGAGCCAGCCTCTTTCAACCTTTACCTCCAGGAACCTTTTCCTGTTGCTGAGAGGTACAATGTCTGTCCTCATTCAATCATTGTTTTCTCCTTCTGAAACTGCCAATTTGTATAAGTGATTGTACCCTGTAAGCTAGATTTAGACTTCCAGTGAGTAGCTGTTTGGGATTCCATTTGAAAAGAGTGCCAAGAGTTCTTTAATGGCTTTGAAGTACTTGTTTTTTCTTTCAAAAAGGGGGAAAAGTCTGGTTCATCAAGAACCTGCCTACAGACACAAAGGATGTTCAGCCATTTTTGGCAGCCAAGATGGCAGCAAGTCTGTTTCTATAGAAATGGGATTTAATACTAATTTTCTGTGTCAGTTCAGAAAAGTGCTTTGTGATTAGATTTAAATCAGTAGCAGGATTAATTGCAATCAAGAGGTACACTGATTAGGTGACTTCTCTCAGGTATTGTACACTTCCATCCATTACGATGGGGGTGACAAGGGACTTAGATGCCTAGCTCCCACAGTAATAGGTAGCAGTGTAAAATGCCCAATAAAAATAAAGTGCCGTTTGCTAGTACACTTTACATTCTTTAAAAATACATATTAAAAGAAAAAGAGTAAGTCAGAAACAAACACGTGTATAAGGCAACAGATCAAATCAGTGTCAAATAGTGAGAGAGATAGGTGCCTATGAGATCTGCCTATGACAGTGTTTCTCAAAGTGGTCCGTGAACCCATACTGAGAAAGCTGCTACCAGGCCAGTTTGTTTACTTACTAGCTCCGCAGCCATGGAGCCTCGCAGCTCCCACTGGCTGTATTTCGTAGGTAAGTAAACAAATCAGGGTAGCCCAGTAGCAGCTTTCTCAGAGTGGGTTTGTGGATCACTTTGAGAAACACTGGCCTATGCGTTATGATAGCTGAAGGGAATATAAAACCCATATGGTGAACTGGTTTGTTAGAGAGAACTTGTAATACAATAGTACAATACATTATTTATTAGGTCACAACACCATTTTAATTCTGCCCATGCTAGGATATATTAAGGTGAAGGAAATATACTTCTTGCCCAAAATAAAACTCTATTGGTTTAATATAGCTACACTACATTGATATTATCAAGACACTGAAATAAAACATTATCATTGACCCAGAGGAGACTCATCATAGCACTTGGGAGGTGCACTGACCCCCCCTCCCCCCATGCCAAGATTTTAATTGCTACACTGAGGCTATGTCTACACTACAGGCTTCTTGCGCAAGAAGCTTTTTGTGGAAGAGATCTTCTGCAAAAACTTCTTGCACAAGAGAGCGTCCAAACTGCAAAAGGGCATTGAAAAAGTGATGTGCTTTTACACAAGAGAGCATCCAGATTGCGTGGACGCTGTCTCAAAAGAAAGCGCTCATAGCTATCCACAGAATGGCCACCAGGCCATCTGTGCTTTTTCCTCTTTCCTGTTTTTGCACCAAAAAACCCTATTGCCCATCCACACACACTTTTTTGCAAAAGAATTCTTTCGCAAAAAGGAGCTGTTCCTTGTAGAAAGAGGAATACCTACACCAGAAAAACCCCTCTGTTCTTTCATTTTACTTGCACAAAAACGCGCTTGCGGTGTGGACGCCACGCAAGTTTTTGCACAAAAACTCTGTAGTGTAGACATAGCCTGAGTGCCCTCCATGCCTCTGCTCTGTTCCTCTAGGTGGCCCTCCCTGCACCCTCTCCTCCCACATGCACTAGTCACCTATGATTTGACCCAACCACCATTTAACTTTAAGTTAATGAAAGATACTTTTCCATTGACCTTGTTGATTTCAGCACCATTTACTTATCATTACATGTTACAGTTTGCTGAGTGTGCTGCTACAAAGCATATTTAGATTCCAGCAAAACATCATGACTCCTTTGTTAATCTCCTTAGACCCACTTTGTTCTGTTTCACAGCAAAAATTGCTCTTTTATTGTACCTGTATGACAACAATATTGTGGCCTTGCTCTTTGCTAAGTGACTAGCCTTTGAGTGTTTTTAATCCTGGCTGTCTCATCTGGTACTCGGACAATCTCTTCTGCATCTTTCCTCTCCAGTCACATCACATTATTTCCAACACACTCAAGACTTTTTGTCTTTCCAGTCTACTGATCCAGAAATAATTTCTCTATAACATTACCTTTTTCTGCTTTTTCATTCCCACTGAAATAGGCAAATCAAAGTAAATGAGTTTAAGAAGTTGTATAAATTTATTTTGCATTAAGATCAGCGTTTAGATCTTTAAGACAGATCTATACAGCAATTTGTAAAGCTTGCGTGACTTGCAAAATAATATATTTGATTACTATGATTAAAATTGGTATGTGTTTGTAATACCTCCCTGAATGAGAGTAAATCTCTCCTTAATCTTAGTATCAGCTAGATATCTGTAATTATTAGTTAAGTATAATAATAGCTAGTATTGCTGTGGGGAATGCAAATCTAACACACATAAATACAAGTATGGTTCTGGAGCCTTAACATTGCAACTAGCCGCTATGGAATAGGCCTTCTGCCCTGCAGAGTTAATAGCACTGAGTAATACTGATTTCATGTTAGAAAAAGAAGGCTTTAAAAAAATCCAGGTAATCAGCATTATTCAATTATATTCACCCTGCGGGCAGAAGGTCTGTCCCACACTGGCTAGTTGCTATTTTAAGGCCCCAAAACTATCTTAACAAAGAGACCTATTTACCTCTCTTGCCTCCTAATATATTTTTGAGCTTCCATTTCCCCCTTCACTTATAATAGTGCAACATCTTACAGTCTTAGGAGCTTACAGTCTTAGTCCCCATATCGATAAGCCTTTGCTTACTAGCTACTCTTTAAAATCTTTAGACTAGACCCTCAGTTAATCATGTTTGACTTTTCCTATTTGCAATTTTATTCAGCCCCTGGAAGTAAAGTTATTTGCAAAATAGCTATCCACAAAATGTTCTGTTCATGTCAAATTGTTCCAAAAGAGCCATGGCAGAAGGCAGAACATGTGAATTAAAGCAACAGCAATGATAATGCTGTCTGTCATGGTTCTGTTTACTGATGACTATTTTTAGTACTTAGCACAGAAGAAATCAAATTAATTTGCACCTATACTTTTTTTAAAAAGCTATCAACGACTCTAGGAATTGAATATGGGATAGAGCTTTTACTGTCTCAGTAACCCATTTGAATCTGTGCTGGGTTGGTAATGATTTGAATTAGCTTCTATTTGATGCGTTTTCAGTGGTGTTAGTGAAAACCATAAGTAGTTTCAGTCCATTGGCTGGTGAAGAAGGGTCCAAATCCACGACAGGTAAAGAACATCACCACAGTTGGCATTCCTGTTGTCAGAGAGATCAAGGATTAACTGAGACACAGATACTGCAGTACTCCTAGAGATCTCCCCTTTGGGTAAAGGATGAGATATACGTCAATAGGCTGATATGGGGACAGCTTGCTCTGTCAACGCCCATACTGTGTAGACAAGGATTTCCATTTTTCACTGACTGGATTTGCCACACACACATTTTCCTTCCCCCCTTTCAAATTTCCCAGAGTGGCAACCACCAGTCAGCTCCTGCCGTGCTAGCACTATTGTCGAGGTTCTAAGCACAGCATTAGCTAAACTTGCCTTGAAAAATTCTAGATGAGACATGGTAAAACCCTGATGGCTGCTAGCACTATGTCTCGATTTTGAGCTCCCACAACTGCTATCACAGATTGAACTACAACAATGGGAGGAAGCTGAGGGACAAATGTCTGGGGGAGGCATGGCCCTTAGCATCAAACTCTTTGAGAAACACTGTGAATTTAAGGAGTTGTTAAATGATGCCATACGAGATGGGTTGGTGTGTGTCCTGCACTGTGAAGCTATACAGAAGCACCTATTAACAGAAGCCCAACTCACCCTACAGAAGGTATTGATATTGTGGTCTCCATGGAACTGGCCACATGGCGCAATGCTGCAATGCACCCCCTACGGTACATAAAGTGTCCCAAGAACCTACTCACAAAACAGTGGGGAGCCAGGAAAGTTACCCCGGTGGTAAGCTGTGTCACCATGCATCAGAATGCTGGTGTAAGGACCTAGTGTGTTGACAGTGTGGAAAAAAGGGACACATTGAGCGTGCCTGCAAAAAAAAAAAAAATCTTGCAGTCTGGCGGATCAAAAAGGAAAATCTGCATATCATCAAGCAGACTCAGGATGATCAAGGTGACACCTCGATTTGTCTTTGTCAGCAGGCTCTGGTTAACCCTGTTGGACAGCAAACATTTCTGCATGGAAGTGGACACCGGTGCACCAGTTTCACTGGTCTCAGACACTGTGTATAGGGAAAAGCTAAAGCATCTTCCACTTAAGGCAACAAAGATTCCCATATGAGGAGAGGTTAAAGCGACTGGGACTTTTCAGTTTAGAAAAGAGGAGACTGAGGGGGGATATGATAGAGGTGTATAAAATCATGAGTGGTATGGAGAGGGCCGATAAAGAAAAGTTATTTATTAGTTCCCTAAATAGAAGAACTAGAGGACACCAAATGAAATTAATGGGTAGCAGGTTTAAAACTAATAAAAGAAAGTTCTTCTTCACACAGCGTGTAGTCAGCATGTGGAACTCCTTGCCAGAGGAGGCTGTGAAGGCTAGGACTATAACAGAGTTTAAAGAGAAGCTAGATAATTTCATGGAGGTTAGGTCCATAAAAGGCTATTAGCCAGGGGATAAAATGGTGTCCTTGGCCTCTGTTTGACAGAGGCTGGAGAGGGATGGCAGGAGACAAAGCGCTTGATCATTGTCTTCGGTCCACCCCCTCTGGGGCACCTGGTGCTGGCCACTGTCGGCAGACAGGATACTGGGCTAGATGGACCTTTGGTCTGACCCGGTACGGCCGTTCTTATGTTCTTATGTTCTTATGTTAAGATCGTTCTGAAGACATTTACAGGAGATGTAGTAACCCTATTGGGCACTACTGTTGTTAAGCTGGAGATCAATAAACAAACTGCTGAATTGCCATTGTTTGTGGTGAAAGGCCATTACCCAGCCTTAATGGGTAGATTGTGGCTTAGAAAGATCCAGCTAAACAGGGCAAAAGTGCACCAGATGACTAAAGAAGAAACAGGTCTGACCAATATATTAAAGAAACATGCTGCTGTTTTTGGAGAGGATCTGGGAAGTATGAGGGGAATCACTGTGAAATTGAACATTAAACCTGACAGCCAACCAAAATATCTGAAGGCCAGAACTGTGCCATATGCCATCACGCCAAAAGTTGAAGCGAACCTGGAGCACCTAGTCAAAAATGGAGTCCTAACACCAGTCACCAATAGTCTATGGGCAACTCCAATCATTCCAATATTGAAGAAAGATGGTTCCATTCAGATTTCTGGAGATTTTAAGGTCACTATTAACCCAGTGTTGTGCCCTGAGCAATAGCCTCTTTCCTGCATCAATCACCTCTTTGTGAGCCTCATTGGGGGACAAAAGTTCAGCAAGATTGATCTAAGTCAAGCATATTTACAGATGCACATTGATGAGAAGTCCTAAGAGCTGTTGACTATTGTGACACATAAAGGGCTTTATTGTTACTGTCGCTTACCCTTCGGAATAACGTCTGCCCCAGCTTTGTTCCAGAGGGATCAGATCTTATGTGGCTTGCCAGAAGTCCAGTGCTATCTTGATGACATCCTGGTCACTGGTAGGAATGAAGAGGATCACCTTAAGAACTTAAAGGCTACCCTACAAAAGACTGGAAGAGTATGGCCTACGAATCTACAAAGACAAGTGTGCATTAATTCAGCCCTCTGTTGAATATTAGGGACACATCATTGATGCTACTGGCCTATGCAAGTTAAGGCTATTGTGGAGGCTCTACCCCCTCAAAATGTTAATCAACTTTGCTCATTTCTAGGACCAGGGCCGGTCCTAACCAACTGGCGACCCCGGGCAACCGCTGGGGAAAAGTTGTTAAGCAAAAAAAAAAAAAAAACAAACAGCCCCAAAACAAAAAACAAACACTGGGGGAAAAAAGGGGGGGGGGAGGAAGAGGGGGCAGGGAGGGGACCGAAATGCAGTCGTGGCCCCTTTAATTGCTGCATGTCCCGAGCGGGCTTCTGTCAGGGGCCCCTTGAAAATGGGCTCTGTCTAGGACTACTAAACTATTATGGAAAGTTTATTTCACAGTTTTAACTGTTACGCTGCTAAAACCACTTCATGAGCTCTTTGGCCAGAAAAAGGCCTGGAAATGGACTGAAGTCTGTGATGTTGCATTTAAACAAGTTAAATATGCACTGATAAACTCAGAGGTCCCGATGCATTTTGATCCATCCTTACCTTTACAGTTGCCCTGCAATGCCTCCTGGTATGGAGTGGTAGCGATCTTATCACACATTATGCCTTCGGAAGAAGAGAAACCAATTGCTTTTGCTTCACGTACCTTAAGCAAAGTAGAAACTAACTATGCACAAATCAAGCGCGAAACATTGGGAATAATTTTTGAGATTCAGAAATTTCATCAGTACCTGTTTGGATGGAAACTTACACTTCTCACCGACCACTGACCTCACACTTCAATTTTTGGTCCACTCACAGGCATTCCACTATTGACTGCTAGTTGCATGCAGCGATGGGCATTGTGGCTTTCCGGACACATATGTGAAATCAGATATTGGAAATCCACTCTGCATTGCAATGCAGAAAGTCTCTCAAGGCTGCCTTTGCCAGTCAAACATCAAGATAGTGGCCAGAACGAAATCTACTTTGAACAGGTAGCGAACATGCCCATTGCTGCTATGCAAGTTAAGAGAGCAACTCATGTTGACTCAGTACTTTCCCAAATTATGGACCTAGTGATGCATGGAAGATTTCTACAGAACTCCCAGGTCTCACCCGACCTTGTTCCCTACATGTCCAAGAGGACGTGGTTATTGATCCATTTTGGATGCTTGTTGTAGGTAATGCATGTCATTATTCCAAAGATACTGAGAGAACAGATGTTAGAACAGCTGCATCCAGGTCACTGTGGAATAGTGCGCATGAAAGAAATTGCACAAAGCTATTTTTGGTGGCCTGACTTGGACTGTGCCATTGTAGAGAAGGCAAGAGGTTGTATTTCATGCCACAGTGTGAGGAATGCAGCTGAGTTGGCACCTCAGGGACTGGCCTGAAAAACTGTGGCAATGTATTCATGTTGATTTTGTTGGCCCATTTGAAGGAGGATGTTCTTGGTGGTGGTAGATGCCCATTCCAAATGGCCAGAAGTCTATATAATGCCTTCCACTACTGCTGAGAGTACTATCCAAAAATTGTGTGGAATCTTTAGTCATTTTGGTCTGGCAGAACAACTTGTGAGTGACAACGGTCTGCAGTACATTTCTCAAGAGTTTGGAAATTTTATGAAAGCAAATGGGATTCATCACATCACGTCAGCACCGTATCACCCATCCACAAATGGATTAGCTGAAAACTTTGTGCACATAATGAAATAAGTTTTGGAATTGGCCAGAAGACATTCACTCATGCAAAAGTGACTGGACACCTTTTTACTGTCTTACTAAAACAAACCTGATGGTACCACCAAAACATCCTGGACCTTTCTAATGACGGGATGTCAGCTGTGCACTTGCTTTGATCTTCTGAACCACAACAAATTGTGCAATGTCAACTGCAAGGTCGAGTCCTCAGATGTGCATCCAGAGCAAAAGACTGAACCTTTAGTCCTGGACAGCTGGTTTTGGCTTAGAACTATGCTTCTGGAACTGAATGGGTCCCTGTCACTGTCATCGCTCAAACAGGACCTGTTTCCTATAATGTCCAGACTGCAAAGGATCTCATCTGGTGGCAGCATGTAGATCAGTTGTTGCCAGGAAATGTTTGTCCCCAGGACACATCTCCAGTTGAGTTGCCTGACCTCGCCACTACCGGTGAGCTACCGAGTCAAGAGCCGCCTGTTCCTGATTCTCCTCCTCCATCACCGCCTGCAGCAAACACAAACCCCCCTCTCTGAGCGGGCTGATACAACAGCCTCACCTGTTGATGCTTCAAGTCTCAAGCCCATTGTCGGGTCCACACCCATAACACCTTTGGGTGCAAGAACACCAGACATCCTCTGTAATCCACCTAGAGAAAGAAGGCCTCCTCAAAGGCTGGATCTCTAGTTAATGTTAACCCACAGTTGCGGGGCAAAATAATCCCCGGGGTTAGCTGCGAACTGAGATCCTCATTCCATAGTTTAGTGTTTGTCCTGTATTGGGTTGTTGTAGTGATAGATCTTGTTGTTATAGTAACTGAGTTAGGTCATTAGGGGTTAGCCCAGTTGGTTTTGGCTGGTTCTAGCTAGTTCTGTGTTATGGAATAAAATGGAAACTTGCAATTGCTGCAGCTCTCTGTGTTTCAAGGAATTTCTTCCTAAGCTCTGTAACTTCAAACGATATAACAATCTGTGTGACCATTTTCCTTAATAGCCATATTTATACTTAATCCTTCCAGACAAAATCTCGGCCACAATATAGGGACATCAGTTTTCTTCCTTCCTGGTGTGCAGGAGAACAAAACTCAAAACAACCTGCAGGAATAGTATGGAAGGAACAGAAAGGGAAAGCGGGTACATGGAATGGCTCCCTAAACCTCCCATGTAGCTGAACATGCTCACACCTCACTATGTCCATATGCCACTTTGTGCGGTTTGACAGAAGGTGTCAGAATTAGGGCTGGAACTAGTCGTTTGCTTAGGCCATACTGCCTCCCGCACTGTTGAGCTGCCTTCCTTGTGACTCAGGGGTCATTCTGGTTGCCCAGTGGAGGACCAGGCTCTAAAAGATCATTGTTAGTGCTCTGAGTGATGGCCTGGATGGTACCATGCCCTAGAAATGACTTCAGGAAACAATTACTTGCAAGCAGTCTCCTTTTCCTTTTCCCACCAGTAGTGAACTGGTTAAAATAAATTCACAGCAGTTGCCATGACACATAGGGGAAAAAAAGATCTTTGCAGGGCAAAGTCCTCAATGATAGACACACCTATCATTGGCAAGAGAAACGGTAAACCTTTGAATATATACAATGGCAATACTTTGACAGAACAGCTAAATTTCTCCTCCTCTTTCACAGATAAATGCTGTTAAAATTACAAGTGAAGGTGGTACATGGGGAAATGAAGACATTTCTGTGACTACTGACAAGCTCGTTTATAGTGACAAATTCTAAAGACAAGGAATTTTGTAGAAATCAAGAAAACCAATGAAAAATTAAAGGCTTATTCCATTTGGAAATGCACAGGAAAGAAGCACAGAGACTGACAATTTCTGAAAGCTGTCAGCTGATGGGATTGTTTGAAAATCTCAGTTCCAGATGTTAGCTGGAATGAGTTTTAGCTGGTACCACAGACATAGCATAAATGACAAAGCAAAATAGGCAGCAATAGAATAGAAATAATTTATTCAACAACTCAAGAGTAGTTGAGGAAATGCAGGTGGAAATATTAGACACTGAAATACATGTATTTATAATAGTGCTAAGTCCCAAAAACAATATATCTATTTCTAAAAACATAAATACTCTGACATGATGAGAATTTCCACTATTTACTGAAGTAGACTTGATAATAGAGGACACCTAGTGGTGGTTACAGGTAATTGTATGACTCACAATTGTACTTGTGAATTCATAATGGAATCTGCTTATACTAGAACAATGCTGAAGATATTTTGTTGTGTCAGCATTTGTCCTTCTAATAACTCTAAATACACAAAACAAAGTGACCAGAAAAACATATACACACATTTACATGGACCATGGCATCTGAAGAAGTGGGTTGCACCCACAAAAGCTCATGATACCATCTACATGTTCTGTTAGTCTTTAAGGTGCTACTAGTGTACTGGTTGTTTTTTAAGTTTTTCCTGAAAACTATTGTTAGGCTTAGTACAGAGTCATTAAAAAAATTCATAAGCAATAGATATAAACTGACAATGAAGACATTTAATCCCAAATTGTACAAATTATCCTGAACTGGGGATGAGAGGGCACAGAAAAAGAGACCTACCAACATTCAAAAATGACTTGTGCGGTTGAATTTCATCAAAATTTCACTTATGTATTTCACAGAATCACAGAATTCTAGGACTGGAAGGGACCTCGAGAGGTCATTGAGTCCAATCCCCTGACCTTATGGCAGGACCCAGTACTGTCTAGACCATCCCTGATAGACATTTATCTAACCTATTCTTAAATACGTCCAGAGATGGAGATTCTACAACCTCCCTAGGCAATTTATTCCAGTGTTTAACCACCCTGATAATTAGGAACGTTTTCCTAATGTCCAACCTAAACCTCCCTTGCTGCAGTTTAAGCCCATTGCTTCTTGTTCTATCCTCAGAGGCCAGGAAGAACAATTTTTCTCCCTCCTCCTTGTGACACCCTTTTAGATACCTGAAAATCGCTATGATGTCCCCTCTCAATCTTCTCTTTTCCAAACTAAACAAGCCCAGTTCTTTCAGTCTTCCTTCATGTTCTCTAGACCTTTAATCATTCTTGTTGCTCTTCTCTGGACCTTCTCCAATTTCTCCACATCTTTATTGAAATGTGGTGCCCAGAACTGGACACAATACTCCAACTGAGGCCTAATCAGCACAGAGTAGAGCAGAAGAATGACTTCTCGTGTCTTGCTGACAACACACCTGTTAATGCATCCTGGAATCATGTTTACTTTTTTAGCAACAGCGTTACATTGTTGACTCATATTTAGCTTGTGGTCCACTATAACCCCTAGATCCCTTTCTGCCGTACTCCTTCCTAGACAGTCGTTTCCCATTCTGTATGTGTGAAACTGATTGTTCCTTCCTAAGTGGAGCACTTTGCATTTGTCCTTATTAAACTTCATCCTGTTTACCTCAGACCATTTCTCCAATTTGTCCAGATCATTTTGAATTATGACCCTATCCTCCAAAGCAGTTGCAACCCCTCCTAGCTTGGTATCATCTGCAAACTTAATAAGTGTATTCTCTATGCCAATATCTAAATCGTTGATGAAGATATTGAACAGAACCGGTCCCAAAACAGACCCCTGCGGAACCTCACTTGTTATACCTTTCCAGCAGGATTGTGAACCGTTAATAACTACTCTCTGAGAATGGTTATCCAGCCAGTTATGCGCCTATCTTATAGTAGCCCCATCTAAGTTGTATTTGCCTAATTTATTGATAAGAATATCATGCGAGACCGTATCAAACGCCTTAGTAAAGTCTAGGTATACCACATCCACCACTTCTCCTTTATCCACAAGACTCATTATCCTATCAAAGAAAGCTATCAGATTGGTTTAACATGATTTGTTCTTTACAAATCCATGCTGGCTCTTACCTATCACCTTACTATCTTCCAAATGTTTGCAGATAATTTTCTTTAATTACTTGCTCCATTATTTTTCCTGGCACAGAAGTTAAACTGACTGGTCTGTAGTTTCCTGGGTTGTTCTTATTTCCCTTTTTATAGATGGGCACTATATTTGTTCTTTTCCAGTCTTCTGGAATCTCTCCTGTCTTCCATGATTTTCCAAAGATGATAGCTAGAGGCTCAGATACCTCCTCTATCAGCTCCTTGAGTATTCTAGGATGCATTTCATCAGGCCCTGGTGACTTGCAGATATCTAACTTTTCTAAGTGATTTTTAACTTGTTCTTTTTTTATTTTATCTTCTAAACCTACCCCCTTCCCACTGGCATTCACTATGTTAGGCATTCTTTCATCAGACGTCTCGGTGAAGACTGAAACAAAGACGTCATTAAGCATCTCTGCCATTTCCAAGTTTCCTGTTGTTTCTCCCTCCTCACTGAGCAATGGGCCTACCCTGTCCTTGGTCTTCCTCTTGCTCCTAATATATTTATAGAATGCCTTCTTGTTTCCCTTTATGCCTGTAGCTAGTTTGAGCGCGTGCCTTTGCCTTTCTAATCTTGCCCCTGCATTCCTGTATTGTTTGCCTATATTCATCCTTTGTAATTTGTCCTAGTTTCCATTTTTTATATGACTCCTTTTTTACTTTTAGATCATGCAAGATCTCCTGGTTAAGCCAAGGCGGTCTTTTGCCATATTTTCTATCTTTCCTACACAGCAGAATAGCTTGCTATTGGGCCTTTAATAATGTCCCTTTGAAAAATTGCCAACTCTCTTCAGTTGTTTTTCCCCTCAGTCTTGCTTCCCATGGGACCTTACCTACCAGCTCTCTAAGCTTACTAAAATCTGCCTTCCTGAAATCCATTGTTTCTAATTTGCTGTTCTCCCTTCTACCATACCTTAGAATCATGAACTCTATGATTTCATGATCACTTTCATCCAAGCTACCTTCTACTTTCATATTCTCAACCAGTTCCTCCCTATTTGTTAAAATCAGATCTAGAACAGCTTCCACCCTAGTAGCTTTTTCAACCTTCTGAAATAAAAAGTTGTCTTCAATGAAGTCCAAGAACTTATTGGATAGTCTGTGCCCCGCTGTGTTAGTTTTCCAACATATATCTGGATAGTTGAAGTCGCCCATCGCCACCAAATCCTGTGCTTTGGATGATTTTGTTAGTTGTTTAAAAAAAGCCTCATCCACCTCTTCTGCCTGGGTAGGTGGCCTGTAGTAGACCCGTAGCATGACATTACCCTTGTTTTTTTACCCCTTTTAGCCTAACCCAGAGACTCTCAACACATCCATCTCCTATGTCCATCTCCACCTCAGTCCAAGTGTGTACATTTTTAATATATAAGGCAACACCTCTGCCCTTTCCCCCCCACATTATTTAAGTGCTGGCTGTGCCCAGCCCTTAGAAGATATTATCTTCCCACTCTGGAGATAGGCTTGTAATCTAAATAAGTGAACACCACAAATCACTAGGAGATCCCCTGGTTCTAACTTGGCACCGCTTTCTGTTTTTAATATTGTGAGTGAAAGGAGTTTTTTGGGAGGAAGGTAGGTCTGAGGAAGAATTTGAAAGAAGAGAGCACCTTCTGAATCACTTGCTACCTTGACTATTAGCACCCATGCTGCATCTGCTTGTTATGCCGCATTCATTTTCTCATTTCTAGGATATGTGGGTATAAATATTTACTTCCCTGAATAGCTCATAGTAACAATAAAACTATGAGATGTGTGCATCAGATAACACAGTCATACCGCTCAACTGCTTTTTCACTAAATCATATTTATACAGGATTTATTGAAAGTTTACAGGGAATAGAAGTAAAACCAAAACAAGTAACAATCAAAGAACACAGTTAGACACCTCGAAATATCATAAGCAGCTAATTTCTCTTGAACCAGGCAATGAAGATTTCTGTAACCTTACACATAAATAATAACAAGGCAAAACAGGTAAAATCATGAAAAGGAAAAGTTATGATGACTATCAGGGGAAAAAAATATCCAGATGGAGTGATGGAATAATAATAATGGATAGACTATGCAATAATCTAAAGGAAAGCAATAGAAGCTTAGCCCATATAAAACAGAGTATTAGCAAAGAGGCAATTCCTGACACTTGTGCTCAGTACCCTCTTACTCCATGTAGAGTCCCACTAACTTCAGTAGGACCTTCTTTTGTGTGAGGCAATTTTAAAGCTTTTAAAGTTTAAAGAATTGCTACAGGCTGAGGTTTGAAACTGGCAGAGGAGGGCAGGGCCTTGTCTGCATTAAGTTGCATGTAGCTGGAGGCTTTGCAACAAAATCAGGTCCTACACCTATGGATTCTGGGCATCCATTTGACAGACTAGTTCCTCTGAACTATTCCCTAATATCTACTCTGTAGCAGCATGGCTGTCCCAAGTGTCATATGGCCTCTAGCTTTTAGCCTTACCTGTACACTACTTCCCTCTGGCTCCCTGACACAAGTAGAATTTGCTATGGTGATGTAGCATATGTTTTGCTTGGAAATCTACCATTAGTTCCAAGGAAGAATCTTGCACATTGCTAACATCAATTCTTCAAGCTCCCCAAAATAATGAGATTTTATTAATAAAAAATGTTAAGCCCTTTAATTTGCCTTCTGGGCTGATGTTTTCAAGATTTTCATTCCAACTACAACAGCTAGAAACTTTCATTTTACAAATGAAAGCTGACCTTCCCAGTCATATGGCACTAGGAGTTTGGGCTAGAAGAAATATACCACAAAGTCATTATAAATTCAAAAGCTGGCATCCTTGTATAGATTAAGTGTTCTGTGGTACAGAGCCACATCTGGACATTATGAGGAATACTTAATCAAAGAATTCTCATTGATTATGGGGTGGGATGATGTAATGGTTTATAACCATTTTATAATCTTAGCCATTATATTTCTAAAGCGTTTCCAGACTCTAGTGTCTGATAGCAGACAGACTTATAGAGCAGATCTAATTCAAGATGGCCGCCTCTACAGACTGAATCCTCCTTGTGCCCTCTGTAACAAGGAGACTTTGCATTTATTTATTCATGGTGTCCCCCCCCATATAAGCTAAAAGTGATTCCATATGAAAATATGTTTTCTCTTGTCTTGTACATAGTGTTGCCAATCCCAAGCATTTAAGACAATCCTCCATAAAGTAAAAACTTAAAAAACAACTAATGGTCCTGCTGCACCTCAGAGACTAACCAAAAATGTAGATAGTATCATGAGCTCTCGTGGGCACAATCCACTTCTTCAGATGAATGGAGCAAGGGATCCAGAAGTACAAATAAATAGCAGAAAAAGAGGGGATGGGGAGAGAAAGAGAAGGGGAAAAAATCTTGTCAGTTAGAGGGTCTGTGCTAAATGAGGCTAATAGAGTGGGTTGTAAGTGCCCGATACTTAACATTTGATGTCATTAAGGTGTTGAATGTAGAGACCAATCCAGTTAATATCTTTGTTCAAACCTTGATTAAAGGTGTCAAATTTGCAGATGAAAGCAATTTTCGCAGCTTCTCTTTCCAGATGGTTTTTTAAAATTGCTTTGTAATCGTATAGTCACTTTTAGATCCATTAATGAGTCCCCGGGCAGGTTAAAATGTTCCCCCAACAGATTTCTGTGTGTTACCATTTCAAATATTTCATTTGTGTCCGTTAATCCTTTGTTGTAGAGACTGTCCAGTTTGGCCATTATACATGGCAGAGGGGCATTGCTGGCACTTGATGGCATATATCACATTGGTGGATGTGCAGTTATATGAGCCTCTGATGTGCTGGTTTATATGGTTAGGTCCTGTGATGATGTCAGTTGTATAGATGTGTGGACAGAGCTGGCACGAGAGTTTATTGCAGTATGATGAGTATGATGGAAGAATTTGTTTCAAGTTCGGGGGTTGTTTGTAGGTGTGGACTGGATTGTCCCCCAAAGCCTGGGAGAGTGAGGGGTCATTTTCCAGGATAGGTTGGAGATTGTTAATAATGCACTGGAGGGGTTTAAATTGAGGGCTGTAGGTGATGACAAGTAGTGTTCTGTTGTTTTGCTTGTTGGGCCTATCTTGAAGAAGTTGATGCCTGGGTACTCTTCTAGGAATGTAAAGTTTTAACTTTAAAATGATGAATGGTTAAACAGATAATAAACACTGAGTTTTAAGGTAAAAAGCAAAACCACAGCTACATCACTTAAAACTGTCTGCATATTTGCACTTATCTCTGTGGCTCATTTTGGGATTTCTTCTATAGTTTCTACTAATATCTGATCCTACACTATACTGGAGAACACTAAAAGGACCCTTTGAAAAATGAGTCCCATTTGAGACCATACTGTTCCCACTGAAATTAATAATAAATTAACAAGTATCAGGCAAGATCCTACTGGCACATCTAACATATTTCCTTGGAGCCTATTTAATAGGCGATAGCTCCTGAAGATGTGCTGTTACAGATTAATTTCCCATATCATTAAACTTGAGTGCTGCCTCAGAAAGAGGTATGCAAATGATAAGCTAGGGTGCTGAATATTGATCTAACGAGTCAGGGCTGGACCTGGGTTTTGAGACTGCACTGCACTACTGAGCTGTATGTCTTGTTAGTGAGATGACTATCAATACTAACAATCCCTTCATTGGGGAGGGACAGCTTTGTGAACAGAATATCTCATGGATATCAAAGTCTAAGCCAACCATCTAGCCAGGTCTTGGTCAACCATATGGTGAGGTAATTATCAAAAGTTTAGTGGGGCCTGCCAGTCTCTTTCTCTGGCTTCCAGGGAGAACCCCAGGTCACCCAATGTCAGTGACGGAGAAGAACATCCCAACAATCAGCTCTAGCACTTTCAAGCTTACTTTAGAGGGGAGAGAAATAATTGGAAGATAACAGTGTGAAAGGAGATGGAGGGAGGGAGCATGAAAATGGAAAGAGAAAGAAGGGAAAAAGCAGAAATCAAGTTGATATTAGAAGTTAGAAACTCCATTCCCATTTTAGATTCATTCGATTCTTCAGATGAACTTCCTGTATGCCAGCCAGAAGGAAGGAATATGCACCTTGCAACACTCCTGCAGTTTTGCTACCTTAAGGCTGTAGATACTTCTATCCCAAACTTAAAGGGTCAGTTAACAGGAAAAAATGCTGGGAAAGAAAAGTTTCCTGTCAGAGGGTGAACTCGCAGCAGGGAAAAGTTAGTCAGAGAAAGTATTCCCGAGACCCAGGGAATACTGAAATGAATTAACTCAAGTTTTATACTCCCAAGACACTTCTGAAAATCCTACTCTGAGGATTAGTCATACAGGTGTGAAATATCCTGAATTTTCCGAATCCCAAGCCACAGTTATTTATAATATGTCCATTTGTTTTACTTATGGCGTTGCTAGAAGACTTACCCAGCATTGCCCGGGTCCAGCCCAAGGCAGAGGTGGGGCTATGCACCCCATCTGCCGACTTCTTTCCGGTAGTGGCCAGGTGTGGGCCATGCACCCCAGCAGCTGGCTTCTCCCCAGGGCTGGCTTGCAGTTGTGTGAGGGGGGAGCCATGCAGGCTGCTCACTGGAGCTCTCTGAGCCTGATCTGGGGGTGGGGATGAGGGGCTGTGAACTACCCAGGCCAGAGGCCGGGGGGGGGGGGAGGGGGCTGGGCAGGCCAGCTGCCGGTGCTCTCCAGCCCAGGGTGGGGGTGGCTGCCAGCAATGGCGGCCACGCAGTGCCCAGGACAGGCCGGGATATTGAGTGCTGACAGCCAGCAGCTTCTGCCTGGGATGCTTGCTATCCCCCTGAGGTCATTCCACAGTATTATTGTTCTTCCTGACAGTCCCCTCCCTTTCCATTTTATGAGAAACAATTGAATTCCAGGCACATCCCATTGTCCTGGAACAACCAAACTCTGACTTTGCTTTAAGTTAAGATAAAATGAAGCTGCAAGCCAAATTTGGTGGTCCTAGCTCTTATGATTTAGGAGGAGTTCTTGAACAAACAGACTCACAGACAGACAGATGCACATTTTTTAAATATATAGATAGATGATCACTGTGGATCAGAATGGGGTTTTAAAAAATGCATTATGCATTGGAAGTGAAATTGCAGGGTTAACCCAAACAAGCAGGTATTTACTACTCCAACTGGGTAACATTTCTATAAACAAAAACCCAAACCACCTTCAACTATTTGTTAGAATTCTTTTAAACAAATATTTTTGACCGTTTTGTGCCTTTTTTGGGGTCTTTTTATTCTACGGATAGTTTGGTCAATTAAATTTCAGGAAGTCATGGTTGAAGAAATAGTGATTTATATTCAATGTTAAATATTCACAGCATTCTGAATACATTAATGTATTTGTTCAGGAGCTATCTATATAGGAGTTATATTCTCCCCGTCTGGGAACAATTGATGTTATATTTTTCTGTGTTCAATCTCTCCTAACCATTGCAGCTCAGGTACTGAGTATTTGCAACAAACCACTCACAAATAATCTCAAAATCAGGAATTGCTTAAAGTTTGGCAAATTTCAGATAGGGACTATATTCAAGATAATCAGTCATCCAAAGGCAGTTCATGGAGAGGCAGGAGAAGGAGTAAATGTTATAAATTATTCTCCCTCATCTATTTAGCAGAAAGGGGTAGTATTGTTTCCTCAATTCAGCTTACTAGCCAAGCATTCAGTACAGCTTAAGACCCCAGTGCTACAAAATACTACACACGTGCTTAACTATATGTATTGTGAGTAGCCCTGTTCAAGGCAATGAGACAACTCAGTGCAGACAACATGTAGGCAGGCCTTTGGAGGATCAGGGCCCAAGTTTTCAGAGTTTGGACGAGCTAGTTTGGTTCTCTAAGATGGTACTCAGCATTCTTTCAAGTGCTTGGCTGGCTGGTTCATGCTCATGTGCCTGGAGATTGTGTTCGTCATAAGTGGGGTTAGAAAGAACTTGTACCCCATGTCCGACTGGCAGTAGATCTGGGAGGTTTTCACCTGAAAATGGAAGCATGTAGAGCTGGATTGCTTGCTGAGATCATCAGGGTAAATCTCTCTCTCTCAATTAACTCCATGCCATTGAACGGATCAGAAGCTCTGGTGCACCTCAATCCCTCTTATTCTTATCTCGTGGCACATAAAAGTCTAGCCTCCTATGATCTAATTCCCATTGTTGGCTTTAGTGTGTGGGTGGTGATCACCTGTGATATATTGGTGCTCAGACTGGATTATCTGGGCCCCCTCTTTGTCTTAAACTCTATAATGCTATCATATTTTGCAATACAGAAAGATTTTGGCTTATTTCCCATTAGTATCACAATTCTCATATGCTGACTGAAGTCTCATAATTCTGATCTGTAATGAGAGCAAGTATCTTCATTTCAAAGCACTTGAAAGTCTTTTACTTCAGAGCTTCGCTGCAGCATAATCAAGTGGATTATTATAGTTTACATCTTCTCCCAAAGGTAATTGTTTGATTATAATGAGAACTGTTTTAATTATCACTAAATTCATGGTGGCTATAATCAGAGATACCACAATGAAAAAATGATATGCCACTTAATTAGAAAGTTCATAACTGTGGGCAATGTTTCTATTATTTTGTGAACTGTAACTGTTTCTGAGTCTCATAATTATAATAGGAAATAAAACCCTATTAAGGAGTAAATTACTTACACACCGTTCACTGTATCTTCCCATTAGTACAAGCCATGCTGTCCTCTAATGGTTTCAAGCAAATAAATAAATAAATAAATAAATAAAATTATCAGTATATTACTATTGTAACACCCCACTCACTCTCTTCATTCTGCTTTGTTAAATAATCAAACTGTCTAACTGGGTAATTAGCACATCAGCTTAATGTTGAAGCTCTATAAAGGCATTTACAAGCAGCACACTTACTAGATAGCTGGAGCTGTGGTTTGTACAACACATGGAGATTTTGAACCTAAAACAGCACTAGGAACTGCTTCAGCCTAGTGTACATTTTACCTGCAATTCTGCAGTTGTCACTTCTGAGAGCTGAGTGATCTTTCCTTTTATTTCTTTATGTATATTTATGATCCATTTAAAGCAATGTAAATAAGTGGCTAGACTGTTTCAAAAAGTATTTAATATGCTGAACACTTTTTGTAGAATCTGGTCATAAACTACCTGAGCTAAAAGCCTGCTCCCACATCCCATTACCTCTTTAGGGTCCCAATCCTGAAAGTAACTTAGTAAGGTACACCTGTCCTCAGGTCAGTTAGTATAACCTAGGATTAATAAGGTAACAAGAATCTGTTTGCTGTTCTACAAAGTACATTTTATTGGGCTGGATTAGAAACAACAGATTGAACTGGGAATTTTGCCTGTTTTAGCCCCCCTAATGTAGTTTCATCTTGTTTATTGGCTGATTCTCTGTATCAAAAGCAAACCTCAAATCCTACCTATCTTACAGGGGAGGAATCACAAAACCGTTCATTTCAGACACTTTTCCTATGAACTCCTTTCATCTTAATCAAATGTATATGGGAAAGCAGGTTACCACCAAAGTCTTAGCTCTGCTGTTGATCTCTCCTGTGTTAACAGAGAAGCATTCATTAAGAATGACAATTGCTGAAAGCAAGCCTTACACTATTGTTATCGATCAGGCCTGGAAAAGGCTTGCTGTGGAAGGAACAGCAGCAGCAAAGCTTTCCTTCCCTTTACTCCCCTGC
This sequence comes from Pelochelys cantorii, assembly GCA_032595735.1. NCBI lineage: Eukaryota > Metazoa > Chordata > Testudines > Trionychidae > Pelochelys > Pelochelys cantorii. Next base: position 28,228,739 of record CM064335.1, read on the forward strand.
AGCTAAAAATGGGTCAGTGCAGGGGGAAAAATTCCAGAACCTGCTGTCAAGCTGAAGAGACTTTGAAAGAAGTGCTACTACCTGAGTATATCTAATTGAAGCCAAAACAATGAATTATCCCAGTGTGAGGAAGGAAGGGTAACCTGTTTTCATCTCACTCATGAGAACTAAAAAGAGAAACATGAATCTACTGTGGGTCTCAAGTCTGGCTGTGCTCATTAGAGTTATGAAGGATTATTTTATTGAAGTTAATGCCAAAGAACCACTAATGTCATTCTCCCCTTCCCCAAAAATATGTAAAACTCATCACATATTTAATCATTAAATCTGAGTACATACATAAATTGTCATTTGGCTTGGCCACCTCGATTAATGGGAAGCTAACAATATTTTGACTTTTCTTACTCCACTTGGAATAAGCAAGAGAGAACTGACTGAAATTTCACTAAGGGCTGTCAAAGATGGAAGGTTAGTGGAATGAGAGGAATGACTGACTTTACAGCTTTGCCTTCTACAAGAGACAGAAGCAGAGAAATTGCAGTTGTAAAGAGTACTCAGACACCAGACTTACATCACATCTTCACTTCCCGGAAGATTGATACTGTGGAAATCGATCTTCCAGAGTTCAATTTAATGGATCTAGTAAAGACCCTGTAAATCAAATGCTGAGGGCTCCCCTGGAACTTCTACTTCTCACAAGTAGTAAGGGAAGCCAACGGTAGCACTTATTCCATCGAATCCTCCCCCCCCCCACACACACACTGTGAGGATGGTGCCAAAACTCAGCTTAAAGTATATCAACTCCTGCTATATTTTTTATGTAGCTGGAATTGCGTACTTTAAGTCAACCTTCAGCTGTAGCATGGACCTGGCCTATCTGTGTTAGGGGCACATCTAGTTAGTAATGTATGTTTTAATCATTGGATACCATTAAGAAATTTAACATGGGCGAGGTGAGGGCAGAGGCTTGGTCAGCTTCAACTGCATTTTCACTTAAGTTATTGAGCAGCCCCTTATGGGTAACTGTAAGGGTCAAATCATATCCTGTCATTAGCTTCACTGAATAAGGACTGACCACAACATTTTGATTCTAAAATATAAAAAGGTAACTTAGATTGGGACCGAGGGCAAAGCTAAAAGTAAATTCCAGAACAGTCTGTGTTCTTTGTTGACATAATTCAGTCTCTATTTTCATGGTTCATTTAGTCTGGAGTCTTGTCTTTGACCATGATGAGTATGGGATATATAATTTATGATAAAAATAGAAAACACTGATGCACCCAGCTAGTTATGAGACAGGGAAACAAGAAAATAGCAACATAGCAATACCTCAGGAAAAACAACTGAAGATAGTTGACAGGTTTTTAAAGAGACATTGTTAAGGACAAAACAGCACACTATTCCACTGCAGAGCAAAGATAGGAAGTGTGATAAGAGACCACTCTGGCTTAACCAGGAAATCATGAATGATCTAAAAATCAAAAAGGAGTCCTACAAAAAATGGAAAATAGATCAAGTTATAAAGGATGAATACAAACAAATAACAAAAGTATATAGAAGCAAAATTAGAAAGGCCAAGGCACAAAATAAACTCAAATTAGAGCTCAAATTTAGATACATAAAGGGTAACAAGAAAACATTCTACAAATATATTAGATGAGGAAGACCAAGGACAGGGTAAGCCCATTACTCAATGAAGAGGGAAATATAATAACAGAAAATGGTGCTTAATAACTTCTTTTTTCATCAAGAATATTGGTGGTGATTGGAAGCCTAACATAGTGAATGTCAGGGAAAATAAGGTAGAGTCAAAAGTTAAAATAGCAAAAGAACAAGTTAAAATTAATTAGACAAGTTAGATGTGTTCAAGCCACTAAGGTCTGATAAAATGCATCCTAGAATACTCTAGAAACTGATTGTGGAAATATCTGAACCATTAGCAATTATCTTTGAAAAGTATAGGAAGATGGAAGAGATTCCAAAAGACTGGAAAAGGGCAAATATATTCCCCATCTATAAAAAGGGAAATAAGGACAACTTAGGGAATTACAGCCCTGGCAGCTTAACTTCTGTGTGAGGAAAGATAATGGAGCCAAATTAAGGAATCCATTTACAAATGTTTGGAAAATAATGTGGTAAGTAATAGTCAGCGTGGAATTGTAAAGAACAAATCATGTCAAAACCAACCCAGTAGCTTTCTTTGATAGGATAACAAGCCTTGTGGATAAGGGAGAAGCAGTAGATGTGGTATACCTAGACTTTAGTAAAGCATTTGATGCATTATAGCATGACTAGAGAAATATAACTTAGATGGGGCTACTACAGGGTGGGTGCATAATTGGTTGGATAACCATTCCCAGAGAGTAGTTATCAATGGTTCACAGTCATGATGAAAGGGTATAATGAGTGGGATTCCACACAGATCAGTTTTGGGGCCAGTTTTGTTCATCAATGATTTAGATAATGCATAGAGTACACACTTATAACACGCTAGGAGGGGGTTGAAAGGACTTTGGAGGATAGAGTCATAATTCAAAATGATCTGGATAAACTAGAGAAATGGTCTGAGGTAAATAGGATGAAATTTAAAAGAACAAATGTAAAGTACTCCACTTAGAAAGGAACAATCAATTTCACACATACAGAGCTGTTGCTACACTTCAAAGGTGAAAGCACTGCATGGAATCCAGGGTCAGCTGGAGACTCTTCCGCTGGCCCTGGGTTGCATGTGGCACTGCCGCTTTGAAATGTCATGGGGAGCCCAGCATCAAACTGCACGTGGCGTTTCAAAGTGGCAGCGCCAGATGGTGCCCGAGAGTCCCCAACTGATCCCAGGCTCCATGCAGCGCTGTCACTTTGAAATGCCATATGCAACCTGGGGACACCCCAGCTGGCCCCGGGCTGCCACAGCATTTCAAAGCAGCAGAGCTATGTGGAGACAGGGGTCTGGCCCCAGGCTCCATGCAGAGTTGCTGCTTTGAAGTATCCCCTCTTCTTCCCTCCCCTTGCTGCCTCTTTCTGATAGAGGCAGCAAGGGGGTGAGTGACTAGTCAACTAGCCTGTTGACTAGTCATTCACATCCCTAGAGTAGGCAAGAAAGTATTGTTCTTTTCAGATGGACAAAGCCTGGAGGGGTGCTGCCTCCAAGCCCACTGAATGACTGATCAGGAGAAGAAGAAAAGTAGGGAGGATACATTCTGTTAGACTCTTCAAGTTGCTATTGCCTTATACCGGAGTCACAAGTAATTGAAGGACCCTATAGTAACATGACCATGGAAAAAGATCAAGAGTAAACAGAGTAGTTATTGCAGAAGCAAAAGGATTGGGGTGCGCACTGGCAAATGCAGCAGGACACAATGGGGTTGCTCAGGCAACAAACACAAATGCTGCAGAGCATGGCTGAGCTAGAGGCCCAAAGATCCTGGACTCAACCATGTTTGTGCTCCTGGGAGAAGTTCATAGTCATAGCTTCCTAACATACCACATGGCAGCACAATGCACATTCTTTACCCTTATTAATCCGCATGGGATAACAAGGAGAAATGCAGCTATACGTATTCTGACTTGTGGAAACTACAGGTCAATGTGTATCTAACCACAATGGACTACACTGAACAATCAGTTACAATGCATGAATGTAAATGTTCATTGTTTCCTTCCATTTTCCTTAGGTTCACCTAAGTTTAAAATCCTAAGTGTTGTAAGATTTTTGTGCCTTTGTATGTTTATGCTTTAATTTTGTTAACTGCTGTTTTGTACACAATGCTGTTTTGTTTTTGGAAAGTCAGAGTATCTTTTAGTTCACCCAAAGCATTGCAGAATATATAATAGGAGGTAAAACCCCAGCCACATTTGTAAATATACATCAAATCAAGCATTACAAGATTCATTGTGGCAGGCAAAAGACCCAACCAATATATAAATCTAAAGTGTACAAGACAGAGGCTATTTCATGAAAGCAACAGAGCCAAAGATTCAGCTACCAGTTCAGCAGAGGAAGAATCACTTAATGTGCTTTGGTAGATAAAAGGGAAGCCGGTACTGGTTTCCACTAAATTGGAATGCTTTTCTTATGGAAAGACAATGGTTATAGCTGCCTGTTGAGTACTTCAGAATATGTGAGACAAAAGGGGAAGAACTGATACCACAGGTCCGGGAACTAGGGGGTGAGGGAGATGACTTGGTTTCCATTTTATACAGAATTTACAATTTGGTGGAAAAGCTCATATCATCCACCCTTTAAAAATTGTTCCAGCATCTCTGGCTGCCACAAAGGCATAGGAGTAAAATGGATCACTTGTTGAATTTGAACAGCCAGAAAGAAGAGCTATTAGAAGACCCATCAATGGATCCGTGTGGCGGAGGGATGCTTTACAGAAAAGTGCTATCAGTCAGCTAAGGCAAGGACTGGCATTTCAACATCATTAATGATCATCCATTGGTCAGGAAAGTGCCTCCATGGCTTTCTAATAAATCTTGTGTTCTTAGAGATGCATGCATCCCAGCACTCTAGCGACACCACCTCTGCGAGGGGAGTAGCTAACAGGGCTGGGAACATGGCTCACAGTGCTGCAGCCCGGTTTACACTGCCACTTTATAGCACTGTATTTTGTTGGGCACTGTATTTTCAGGGTAGGGTGTGTGTGTTTTTCACAGCCCTGAGCCAGAAAGTTGCAGCACAGTAGTGCCAGTGTAGACTTAGGCCAAAATGCACTACTTCAGACTGCGTGCGTGAAAAATTATGGGATGGAGAAAACAGCATGGTGGGAAATTGATTGAGAACTCGATTTGAGAACTCTCAGAAATCCCTAGGTGAATTACTTTTCTCTCACAAAACACTGCTAGCATGCCCCAGTCAGCACTGTGCCAGACAACAGCATGGGGCACACCCACCTGCAACGCACCAAACTTAATGCTGGTGCAAAAAGTTTAACCATGTAAACAGTTAACCGATAAGCCTTCACAGTTACACGCAGGCTCCCACCCCGCTCCTGTGGAGCTGCCTGCTGCTGCTGCCTCTCATACAGCTGCTGCCACTCATACAGCTGGCTCCTGGCATGCACTGGCTCCCAGGGAGCCACCTGCTGCCTTGCATAATTTTCAGCAGTTGCCCGGTTCCTCAGTTACATGCATTTTAATATCCATAGTGCAAATACTTCTGGTGGGTATAGCACAGTGCCTATGCAAACCATCATGTGTCCAAATACCCAAGTGATACACAAACTTTGGTGGCCGTACACCAAAATAATTTGTGTCAATTTAATTTTGTTGTGTAGACCTGGCTTCTGTGCTCGTAGAACTTTGCAGAGGTTTTCCCTCTTTAAAGTGGCCTCTGTACAACTCAGCAGTGTATTATGGAAGCATCACTCGCTGTTCCGTAATGAAGGCTGAGTTGAATTTTACACATCATGCAGAAATTCAACCTTTTTTGTGTCGGAAGAATGCAGTATATTTGCCCCAAAATTGAATTTTCTGAGACTTGACAATTAAATTAATTCAAGAGTAAGAGTGAAAACTATTTTAAAATTGGGGCCTTCACAAAGTTTCAGCACCATTTTTGTCCTAAATGATGTTCCAAAAATCTCTTATAAAACTCACTGACATCTTATCCATCAGCTATATTTGAAGACTTTATTTTTTTTAGAAAAATAAGTAAATTTTCCTCTACTTTTCATAACTGAACACTTCATCAGCAGTGCTGCCAAATAACATCCTAGAAGAGAGAATGGCACAAAGAACTGCCCTCTCTGAAAACAGTTGCCATTTCCCATTCAACCCAAGAGACTGAGCAACCAGGCTGCTCTTAATAAAGGTGTCTGCTTGCTTCGTGTTCATAGTAGAAAACAGTAGGAGGTGGCTACCATTTTCAGAGGGCACTTTTAATGAGAACAGCTGTGACTTCAGTGCCATTGAGATCAATGGGAGTTGGCAATCAGTTTGAAAGAATATTCCCGGAAGGAGATTTTTATGTGCAAGTCTCTGCTGACAAGCTTTCAGTTATGAAAACTAATGGTAAAAAGTGACCCTTAATCCTAAATAGTTCTTTTCTAAAAGTTGCTTGCTGCATCAGATCTACTGAATAGGGAATGCAGGAGCAGGAAAGTAGGGGCATGCATTTAAAGGAGGGTGGAAGAAACTGGTGCATGTGTGCAAGGCAATGTGTGGCATGTGTGGATAGAGAAGTGTGAAGGACATGGATGAGGAGAGATTTGGGGTGCATGCAGCAATGCTCAAGAGGCAGTAGGAATTTGGAGGATAGGAAAAAGGGGGAAATCTGAGGTATGTTTTATACTGACTTCAAATGAACAGCAACACTGAAGAAGCCGATAAGCCACATTATTTATGCCAAAATTATAGGCTAAGTCAAGGGAAAGAGCCCTAGTTAGTGGCACAGAAAAAAATTTGCCCTGGAGCCCAGCAGGCATAAATTTGTACATATGGTCTGGAAAACCTGTGTGGTTGTCCTAAACCAGTGGTTCTCAACTTATTTTGGGCTCCGGACCCATTTGCCTATAGTAAATAGAACAGTGGCGGCCTTGGGGCAGAGATGTAACTAGACACACTAGCTCCAAAGGCAAGCAAGCATATTTACACCCCCTACCAGAAGTGAAGCATTGAGGGGATCATGAGCCCTCATGTTTTTCGGTTGCACCCTTCCACAACTGAGAGAGGCTGGGTGGTACACTGAGGAGGGCTGGGGGTAGAAGTGGCCCCCTGAGCCCTGCTGCATGGGACTGGCCCAGGCTGCCTGGTGTCACTGACCTGAGCTGCCCCTGCAGCTTTGTGCCCTGGGCAGCTGCCCCACTCACCCCATCCTTGTTACAGTCCTGCCCTGGGGTGGTTTTGGTCGGATCCAGTTTTGCATTCACTCCTCAACGGCAGCTCCTGTGCTGTGGGATGGGCAGAGCTTTGCAGCCTCTGGAGTTACACTGCAGGTTTGACACCGCCCCTCTGACTGGACCGAATTTGTGTGAGTGGAGTTGTGACCTAGCTCAAATGGTTGCTATGCCACTTGTTCAAATTTGGCTACCGGGTCTCCCATCATTGTGACAGGTGGGCCAAACCCGCAGGGCACTGAACTCCCCACAAGCCGCAGTGCCTGGAGCAGGGAGGTGAACCCAGCCAGTAATGTGGGACAGGAGCTGCAGGCAACTCTTTGAAACATTCTGGTGACCTGATTTGAGGGCTGATCCTGTCCTGACTATTCATCTTACTTCACTGAGATAGCTTTGCTAGAACATACTACAGCTCACCAGGTACTCAGAGACAGAATAACTTCTAAAAGTTAGCTACAGTGTAGAGGGCACAATTTTAAATAATTTGCCATGGGATATGAATTTAGACATGTAACCACTGGTTCACATTGTTACCAATCCATCAGAATAGAGAATATTAGTGTCAAAATAAAGCACCGATTGAAAAAGGCTGCCGAGTTGGACTCTGACCCATTTTTAGCATTTTTAAATTACAGAACAGCACCTGCGGAGCATGGGTTGTCACCTGCAGACATTTTGTTCAACAGAAAACAGAAAAGAATCCCTGCACACTGAGAAACAGTGATCAGAGTCACTGGGGGCGTTGCATGTATGCCAAGGAACAAATAAAGCAAAACAAAAAAAAAATCTTAGTATTCCTGGGGTCACAGGAGCTGCTACCAGTTCATGAAAATGACACTCTTTGTCTCTATGATGGGAAACAATAGCCACAACCAGCAGTAGTTGTCTATACATTTCTGAGATTATCGCCCCAACTCAGGGGTGGGCAATAATTTTTGATGGGGGGGCCACATCAAGATTTTGGAAAGTGGCCAAGGGCCACACTTCTCTATGGAGGGTGTGTGGTGTTTGGGACAGAGGTTGGGTGCAGAAGGGTGCTTGGGGTAGGGGACAGGGGTGCAGGAGAGAGTGTAGGCTCTGAGAGGGAGTTTGGGTGAAGTAGGGGTGTGTGGCATGGGGCAGGGGATTGGAGTGCAGGGTCCAGGAGTAGTGCCGGAGTGAATATTGACCTAGGGGAAGAGGTGTAGGATGTGTGTGCAGAGGATTTGGGTGGTGATCTACAGCAGGAGAGGGTGGTGACCTGGGGCAGGGAGTTTAGAAGTGGGAGGGGCTGAGGTGCCAGAACCAGTGGCTGGGGTGCTAGAGGCAGGCTCTGGCCAGGAGTCACTTACCTTTGGAGGCTGCCGGCCAACAGCCCAACAGGGTCCCCAAGGCAGGCTCCCTCCTGCAGCAGCCCCAGGCTGCTCAAGGAGGTTCTCTACATGAGCTGATCAGGCCCACACATCCCTGGGGGGCGAGAGACTTCATGCACTGTCCTGCCCCCAGGCCAATCATTGCAGCTGGGAGCAGGGTCTGGGGGTGAGGCAGCATGTGAATTCTCTCGCGCTACTCCCCCCCTCACACACACATATCCCACCAGGGTCGCGTGGCATCTAGATCAGTGGTTCCCAACCATTTTTAAACCGAGGACCAGCAAACCCATTCACAAACTTTTGGCGGACTGGCAGCATTTCATTTGCATATTCATTATGCAAAGAACAAATATGCAAATATGCAAATACAATTATACCGGTTCACCAAGGGGCTACCGCTAACAGCCATCTTCAGCTTCGGCAGCCACACACCACGTGGTGGCTGCCGGAGCTGAAGCTGGCTGCTGTGCAGCGTCTCAGGGGGCCGAGGTTTACCCCAACATCTTCCCCCAGGGCCACTGTAAACAGCCAGCTTCAGTTCTGGCAGTTGCCATGGCCTGGCAGCCAGCAGTTCGCAGCCCAGAACCAATCCGTGGACCAGCACTTGGGAACTGCTAACCTAGAGGAATGGCCAGCAGTTTTGAACATCTGGCAGATCACTCTACGCACTGCAAACCCCTAGCTGGTGGGGGAGGACTTAGCATGCTCCCTGCCCCCAGGCCATTTGGAGCCTGGGGAGCACGCAAAACCTCTCGCCCCCTCCCACCCGCTGCCAAGGGCACACTTCATGGTTTAAAAAAAGCTGGTGGTTCCCTCTAGGTGCATGCACCCCTGGCAAAGGGGACCCACCAGCTGTTTTGAACAGCCTCAGGGTCTGGGCAGGAGGGCCATGGGCTAGATAAAATGTCTTGGCAGGCCGAATCTGGCCTGCGGACTGTATCGTGCCCCAACTGGATACCCACTCCAAAGAAATAGGTGACAGTTTCTCTAAATCCCAGAAGAGCTGTAGGTAAGGAACAGGTAAGGGCAACTGACACTGCCCTTTTGCCCAAGAGGCCACAGACGGGCAACTATCACAGTAGGTTCAAATAAAGACCTAGGACATGGAACAACTACACAAGTGGACATGCCCCCTCCTGTCTGCAATGGTGCCAGTGTCTCCTGGGAGACGCCCCATAGGCATATGTGACAGCACAGGGGACCTCAAGGACTAATTAAGCACTTAGCATAGCAAGCAGGTGGATTATAAAGATCTGAAACTCTATTATGCTAATGTTTATATATCGTTATATTCAGAGGCTTTACCAAGAGCCAGTTGCCATTATTTCATAGAGAGGCACCACTGATCAGTTAGAATTCAGACACTAACTAAAGCAGATCTCTGGCAAGCATGAGTAATGACTGAACACAAGCAATAGCTTCAGTTTCTAAAGGAATTTCAGATGTAGATCCATATAGAGCCCAGGAAGTAATCTAATCCCTAGGTAACAAAAATTGTTTTTGACAGCAGGTTGCTTTTAATCTTTGCAACATGTAGAAACTTGCTACTTTTCCTATTGTGTTCAATGGTTCAGAAATGCTGGTAAGAGAATTAGAACCAGACTGAATATGGCCCTTAATAGTGTTATAGCTTGAGCAACCAAGGATTTTTTTATTATAAAATTTGCACATAATCTAATATTGAAATGCATTGTAGAAAAGGCCCTGATTGAATTTCTTACATGGTTAAGCACAAGTCTAAAACCAGTGTAAATACTGCTAAATGGTATCAGTGCTGAAAATCATAAGATCTTTTATAATTGTGTGAACGTTTCCTGGGATTTGGTCTTTATTTCTACACTTATGAGTATGATTATTTGTACTGTGGTGGGCTCAATCATATGCTAGAAACTCATTGTGCTGGGCACTGTAAAACACAACCAAAAGTCAGTTCCTTCCCTGAAAATGTTACAATTTAAATATCGTCTCCAGGTTTGTATAATTGTTGGTGGTGGCCAAAAGGGGTCCAAGCAGAGCAGTCCCGTCTATAGGATGAACTGGAGCAACTACCCCAGGCCTCATGCTTTGGAGGCCCCACACCTCAGGGGGATGCATGGTCCAGGACAGTCTGAGGGGTTGGGGGGCCAGGCACCAGCAAGCAACCTGGCCCCTGACCACCCCACTTCACTTAGCCTCTTCCCACCTCTGCTCTGCCCCTGCCTCTCCCCGCAAAGCCCTGACTCTTCCTGCCCCTACCTTGTACCTTCCCCCAAACCTCCTTTCTAGCTTCCTCCAAGCAACACCAGGACCTGGCGAGGCAAAGCAGAGCAGGCTGGGGCTGGGTTGCTTACTGCTGCTGGCAGCAGGCTCCTCACTAACTCCCCAGGCTGACCTGGACCCCGTGTCTCCCTGAAGTGCAGGTCCCCCTCAGCACAGGACACAGGGCAGCTGCCCCAGTCACTCCTATGTATGGGACGGCTCTGAAAATATAAGTCCAAACATTTCTGGAGCCAGGCCCACATTCCTGTATATTGGTGGAGCTCGGGCATATATAGCTCATTGCCCATGATAGTTATAGCATATTAAATGCTGCTATTTCTCTTCCAGCTATAAGAACATAGCAAAATATTCATTTCCAATAGCACAATAGATCTTACTTATACTGTCACCATCCCACAGCAAGCAAACAAATAAAACAGGAATCCTCGTACGAAGAAGGTTATTGGAGGGGAGGTATCTGTAGCATACAGTTGTTTTCTAATGTCTTATCTGTACATTGGACATAGTGAGTATAAATAGATTTCATGTTGTGTCTAATTTTGTTCTTAGCAGGTGCTACCTTTGCACACTGAACTGTCCTTTGGGAACAAGTTGATACAGTGAAAAGGAATTCCCTTCACCATCGAATGACTCAGCATTAGAGCAGGGCAGGATTTTGCACCAGCTCCCTTCTTGCGGGTGAGTAGCAGATTTGGGAATATAAAAGCATTGCAAAAACACATATCTACCTCACCAATTATTTTGGCTTAGGGAGAGAGAAAAAACCAACAAATTCTGGAGTCTAAATGTTTCATTTTCTCCTTTTAAAAATAAATTCATCAATTTTTTGGTTTGAAATTATTTTGTTTAAAAAAACCTTTATTTAAAAAATCCCTATAAATGCTCAAAATCAAATCACAACATTTTTATTTTGTTGAAACCCATTGTTTTATCCAAAATTGCCAGTGAACCAAAAAGTCAGATATTCACCCAGCTCTAGTCAACATGCTCTCCCTTCTGCAGACAGTGGCCCTGTCATTTCTTGCCACTTTTGATACAATAAGGTGCAGTCCTTGTGTTCAAAGCACGGGGGGGTGGGGGGGGGTGCCAGGTCCCTGTGTCAAATATGCAAATGGAAAAAACTCTTTGCAACATCTCAAGGGTTGGGCACAATGGTCCTAAATGAAAACTTTTTTCCAATTAAACAAGTTGCTACCAACAGCTCAGATTGGAAAACAGAAGGCAAACTGTAAACAGGATGTGCTAATTCCAGAACTTGCTCCTGGGAACCTTCCTCAGCCAGTGTTTCATTGACTTTTGACAGTTCAATAACTTTGATGTACAATCCAATTATAGAGAGACATGTAAAATTGCTGTTTTGAAAGCAGTTTGGACAGTAATTGGCACACATTTGATATGTTTATCTTTTGTTTAAATGAGCAAAGCCAATCTGTTTATCATTGCCTTAGATCTCTGTTTTTCCCCCCCGTTTCTGAAGGCCTGATCCTGTAGTCCTCTTGTATGCTGAACTCCAGTTGAACGAGAGTTTTACATGAGGAAGGACAGCAAAATCAGGTTTCTGAATAACAAGGTTTCTCTCTAAAATGTAATCCCTCTTTCTTGTGAAGAAGGTCTATAATTTCTCCATATCCTCTACTAAAAAAAAAAAAAAGTTTTACGCTGGTCCATCAGCTGTGTGCTGCTAAAGATCTGAGACCGATTTTTCTGTGTGTGTGTGTGTACCTTGTAGGTTTAATCTTCATCGTCAATCAGATAATTTCTTGTGGGCTGCAGGATTGTTTCTGAAAGCATGCAGAATCTCTGGTCACAAGAGGACTCCAGGCTTAGACAAGGTAAGGTGGCAGAGCACTTTCTAGAGAATAGATTATATGCATATTCCTTATAGGAGTGGGGAACCTTTTTTTGGGTCGTGGGCTGCTGACCCACAGAAAAAATCAGTCGAGAACTGCACACAAGTGAGAAGCAAAAAACCAAAAACAACAAACAAACCAACCCCAGACCAAACCCTCACTGCCATGGGTCCTGACTAAGAAGGAGAAAGACACTTCCTACATTCCCCTCAGGCACCAGAGCCTAGGGGAGCCCAGGCTAGTATATTTTGTGTGCCCCATGGGGGACAACAGAGGGGCTGGAGCACCAGCGTGGGCTCCCCAATCCTGGGAGGAGCCCCGAGGGCCGGATCCAAGCAAGCCAGGGGTCGCATCCAGCCCCTGGCCCTTAGGTTCCCCACTGCTGCCTTACTCCTACACACTCTTGACCTTGTTGCTCTTCTCAGCCTCCACTGCTTCCCCAGACTGTCTCAGCATGCAGTTGTTTGTTATGATGTAAATGTACATACACAAGGCACTGTTAATTAGTGCTGGTAAAAACCTTGTATTTGTAGTAATTTTGGTTTTGAAAGTTGTGTGTGAAAGTGTTCAGGTTTTTCAACAAAATGTTAGGGCTTAAATAAGTGATTTTGGTAATTTGGTTTTGAAAACCAAACACTGAACTGGAACACAAATTTTACTTACTGTTATCTGTTAATTTATGAAAAAATCATAGTCTAAAATGCACATTTTATTTTTAGAAAAAGTTTCATCAGTTTTTTTAAAAACGATACCTAGCTTTAAGCATGCGGGAAGGGAAAGGGAGTAGAGAGATTGGGGACTAATAAATCAAGTAGCTCCATAGGAGAGCATGATTGTCTCTTTTTAGGGAGCTGGATTAGGAATGAGAGTAAGGGATGGTTGGTGGATTTATACTTGTACTTGATTCCATAAAATAGCCTTTTCATTAGCAGATGCTCATTTGCATGTGCAATTATGATGGAATTTGCATACACAAATATGCTAGGCATACCCAAAGTTGCATGCACAAATTCTATTTCATGTCAATCTGCCTGATCTGCATGCATGAATTTAGAAACCACGATGAGACTGTTTTAAGAATGTAGTCTTGCAAATATTAATTAAAAAAATGCATGACCTCATGGAAAATTATGGGGAGAGAAGTACAGTTCTTATAACATCTGAAAGTGATAGTTAAACCCAAATGGCACATCTTCATTCACTGCACTGGAAATCGCTCTTCTAGCGTACTAGTTAAGATCCATAAAATGAATGCTGAGGGCAGCTCCAGCTGATGCCTACACTCCTTGCAGTTGCAAGGAGTAAGGGAAGTAAACAGGAGCATTTGCTCCTGTTGGCCTCCCGCGGTGGGGACAGCACCAAGCTCGGCTTAAGGTAAACCAACTTCAGCTACATATTTTTCTATTTCTGATCTTCTGTTGTTTGAAAGTCCCATTTAGGAGCAATAAGCAAGGGATACAACTGAGACAACCTGGGAGTACTTTACTGTCAAAAAGAAAAAAACTATTATGCAGAAGAATTTTGAAAATGTATTTGAGAAATTCTGGGGTTAATATCTACTCCCCCCCTTCAAAAGACCCTTTAATAACTTGCTCCTCCATTGATCTAGAGTGTGGAGGAAAATATATATTGTTTAATTTACATTATCTTAAAATGTATTATCTTATTTTCACCTTGCTTACGTTGAGCATGATTTTTAAGCAATCTGAAAGCCTTTTTTGGATTTGGGGTTTTGTTTTGATTTTTGGTACAGCCTACAAAATTATTTCTTAGGACTGTTGCTCAAATAGCCACCTCTTGGATCAAGTAAAACTCCAAGATTAAGTAGAATGTCATTTCTGTAGCATCTAGTCTCCTAACTTGTGTTTTCAATCAGTTTTTCCATAAGTCTGAACACTGTATAGCGACCATGCTGTAAAGCAGGAGTGGGGAACCTAAGGCCCAGGGGCCGGATGCAGCCCCTGGGTTGCCTGGATCTGGCCCCCAAGGCTTAGGACCTCCCCCAGCATTGGGGAGCCCGCACTGGCACTCCAGCCCCTCCCCACAGCCACCAGCCCCCCGACTGATTTTTCTATACATCACCGGCCCCCAACCCAAAAAAGTTTCCCCACTCCTGATATAATGCCTATTGGCCTTAGTGGATTCAGTTCCTTCATAATCTTTATTCCCCTTGGTATATCTGTCACATTCAGAGTAGGCTTTATTGATCACAAGGGGAAAGAACAACAGTATTTATAGTAGTTTTCTGATTAAAAGAGGAGTGATAGAAGTGGAAGTTATTAGTGAAAAGCAGCTTATCAAGGAAGAAAGTTTTAAAAAATGCCCAAAGTTCAGTCATTTCAAGAAAACAAGCCTGCAGTTAACAGGCAGGTTTCCAGTTCAGTCATATCACATAAATCATGAATATGACATGCTCCTAACAGTTAATCCTTTCATTAGTTCTAATTCTTAGTCTCTGTCCTTTGGGAGCTGTCGAAGGAAGGGAGAAAGCACTTATTGGGTGGGGGCAGACAAGGTCAAGATCTCCAGCTTTTGATGAGCTACAGTGAAAGATTAAAACATTGCACACACTGCTTTTCTACCTTTGATACCTACAGAAGTTGTCTCATGCAAACATGAATCGATTTCTTCGGGATTAACAGAGCTTTCTCTGCTTCTGCACCAGTTCATAGATTGGATTTTCTGATCTTCAAGAAAAGCTGGTGAAAAATAGCTGGAGGGGTGCCAGCCTCCACAGGCCCCTGGCCTCTGGGCAAGGTGTGAGTTGGCCCTGCTCCACGCTCCCAGAAGGAGCAGGATCTCGGGTGGAAGGGGCAGGGCAGCCAGCTCCGAGCACCTCCAAGAGCACACCATGCCAGTCCCCAGGCAGCTGTCAGCACTGCCCTCTCCCCCACCCTCAGTGCTGCCCAGAGTGCACAGCACAGCATTTTGGTGGCAATTTAAAGAGCCCAGGCTCCAGCTACCGCTGCAGTAGCAGAATCAATGGCCGGGAGCCCCAGGCCCTTTTGAATCAGCAGGCCCTGGGGCAAGTGCCCCCTTTGCCCCTCTGTGAGCAGGCCTCGGTGGCTGTTAGAACCTAGCATCAGAGGTCTTCTCCGACACAGTCACCGAAAAATGCCAAAAGGACAATCCATGCACTTCTGCAGTTAGCGTCTACTCCCACTGGGTGCTGTTTCTTTGTTTTGAAAAACAAAGAAACCTGTGACTTGGCCTTCGGATTGATGTAACTGGGATTGCATTTCACTTTTCCATTGCAGAATATTTAAATAATCATATTTTTGGAAGTAAATTATTGCTTTAGAACAATTGCCTATTTAACGCTTGCCCTTAGCACAAAATACACTTTGATCAAGTAGGAATTAGTCCAATGTATAATTTTACTGTGCTTTTGTCTGAAACATTTTTCCTGATTTTCTATGATCAGAAATGCCACATGTCACTAGCTCTGTCAGAAATGCCATCATTTACCTCAGTATTTTCCACATTATTTTTTCTGGGGTTTTTTCCCAAGTTTCTCCGAGTTCTAATGCTGCTCACACTCTCAGCACTGGTCTTATTCCTAAGCAATTAACAAGTTTTAAAAGTCCCAGGTTAAATATAAAAGAAGCCCAAATGACTAGTATTATGCTTGATTGATAAATGATCTATACCAGTGTTTCTCAACCTTTTTTTATAAAGTACCCCTTTTAAATATATATATATATAAGTACCCCCTTTAAACAAAAAAAAAAAAGTACCCTCAGTACCTACAGTTTTCAGACACATAAAATATTTTTCTATCATTGCAACACATTTGTTTATTAAACAATTTAATTGTAGCTGGACGGGCAATGAAATTTTTGGCTGTAAAAAGTACAAAAATAATAAAGTGCTGTAAAACTTAAAACAAAAATTCAGCTCTCTCCAAATTTCAGTTGTGTCGATTTACCCCCTGGAC
Source organism: Pelochelys cantorii (assembly GCA_032595735.1). NCBI lineage: Eukaryota > Metazoa > Chordata > Testudines > Trionychidae > Pelochelys > Pelochelys cantorii. The sequence goes on from CM064335.1 coordinate 28,244,973, forward strand.
TTCTCTCGAGTGCCCCTAAGGGGACTTGTACCACTCGTTGAGAAACACTGATCTATACAGTAAGCTTTGATAGATTACTGACAATATAAATTAAGCTTCAGGGGGTAGCTGAGTTAGTCTGTTTAGAAAAAAACAACAAATGGTTTGGTAGCACTTCATATACCAGTGGTCTCCAACCTTTTTACACCCAAGATCACTTTTTAAATCTCAGAACAGGCAAAGATCTACCGCTCCGCCCCTTCATTAAAGCCCTGCCCTCTCTATTCTCCTCCTGTCCATCACTTGCTATCCCCAGCCCTTACTTACACACTCTGATAAACAGTTTATTTTTAAATTATGCGATATATAAAATTAAAATCACGTGTTGATAGTTATGAAATAAATGGTCTGTTTTTTATTCATGCTATTTAAATCTAAAATGAAGCATTTATAATTATACATTTTGTGGGGACAGTTCTGCAGCTGGGGGCAGGGGAGAGGGAACAGGGTGCTTGGAGGGCAGAGGACAGGGTTCTGCGGCAGGGGACAGGGTGCCAGTGGGGACAGAGTTTGGGGAGTGAGGACAGGAATGGGGACAGAGTTTGGGGGTTGGGGAGTGGGGGCCGGGGAGTGGGGGGCCAGTGGAGGCAGAGAATCCCCTGCATCTGCCTCCTCCCAGGATCCCCCCCCCACAGAGGGAAGCCAGGGCGTGCCTCCTCTGGGCCCGACTCCCCCCCACCCCCCGCGCATGTCTGCCCCGGAACTGACCCCCTTCCCCCCCGCAGCGCAGGGAAGCCCCACGCACACCTGCCCCAGGGCCGACACCACCCCCCCCCCGCGCAGGGACGCCCCACGCACGTGCCTGCCCTGAGACAGACACCGCCCCCCCCCCCCCGCGCAGGGAAGCCCCGCACACACGCCTGCCCCAGGGCCAACCCCCCCCAGCGCAAGGAAGCCCCGCGCGTGCCTGCCCCGGGCCGACACTCCCCCCCTACGCAGGGAAGCCCCGCACGCATGCCTGCCCCAGGGCCGACCCCCCCCCTGCGCGCGCCTCCCCTGGGACTGACTCACCCCGCCTGTGCGGTGCAGGGAGCCGATGCTCCCTCCCGCAGTACACCCAGCAGAGCAGCCAGTGCACTTCTGGAATCGCTGGAAGTGGCGCTAAGCTGCGGGACTTCTGTCCATCCCGGGAAGCTGACAGTACCTCCATTTTCACTTGAGGTAGGTAGTGGGGCTTCTCGGGGGTGGGAGGGAAATGGGGGCGGGGCGGACAGGACACCTCGCGAGCGACTAGTCGATTGCGATCAACCTGTTGGTGACCACGGTCATAGACTAACAAAACATGTTAGTCGGTCATCTGAAGAAGTGGGCTGTGCCCATGAAAGCTCATGATACCATCTACATATATTGTTAGTCTATAAAGTGCTACCAGACCATTTGTTGTTGTTGTTGTTGTTTTTAATATAAATTAAATGATTCCATGCAAGGCTAAACTTGGTGGTGTATCTATAGACCTCTCTCCCTCTCATTCATATATATGTATGTGAGTGAGCAAGTTTGTCCAGCTGTCCATTTGTTTTTTCAAGAACTCCTCCTAAAGTACTGCTAAGAAGGATCTGGGGAGGTTACAGTAGGTCAGAAATTGAATGTGAATCAATAGTGGGGTGAGGCTACAAACTAGGCTAATATTCTGGGGTGAATTAGCAGGAATATTCTACTTTACTTGGACCTGGGGCAAGACTTAATTCTGTCCGGTGCTGGATGCCACACTTTTAGCAAGATGTGAACAAATTGGAAAAATGAGTCCACAGGCAGCAAGAAGAATGATAAAAGATTTAGAAAATATGACCAATGAAGAAAATTAAAGAACTGGCATGGCTAATCTTAAGAAAAGACAACTGAAGAGGGACCTGATAACTGTCTTCAAATATGGTAAGGGCTGTTATAAAGAGGACATAAACAAGGGAAAAAGGGAGGAGGTGTTGCTTTATATATTAAGATGTATATACTTGGACTGAGGTTGAGATGGACGTAGCAAACAGACTTGTTGAGAGTCTCTAGGAAAGATTAAAAGGGGTAAAAAAACAAGGATGACATCATGGCAGGGGTCATTACAGAACACCTAACCAGAAAGAAGAGGTGGATGAGGCTTTTTAAAAACAACTAACAAAATCATCCAAAGCACAGGACTTCGTGGTGATGGGGGACTTCAACTATCCAGGTATCTGTTGGGAAAACAACACAGCAGGTTTTTGGATTGCCCAACAGGTTTTTAGAATGTATTGGAGACAACTTTTTCTTTCAAAAGGTGAAGAAAGCTGCTAGTGAGGAAGATGTTCCAGCTTTGATTTTAACAAATAGGGAAGAACTGGTTGGGAATTTGGAAGCAGAAGGCAGCTTGGGTGAAAGTGACCATGAAATGGTAGAGTTCATGATTCTAAGGAATGGTAGGAGGGAGAACAGCAAAATGAAGACAATGGATTTCAAGAAGGCAGACATTAGTAAAATCAAGGAGCTGGTTGGTAAGCAAGTCTAAGAGCAAGAAGGCAGCAGTTTATCAAATGGACATTATTAAGAGTGCAAGAGCACACTATTCCACTACATAGAAAAGATAGGAAGTATGGCAGGAGACCACCCTGGATCAACCAGGAGATCCTGAGTAATCTAAAAATCAAAAAGGAATCCTACTAAAAAAGGAAACTGTGTCAGTTTACAAAGGAAGAATACAAATAAATAACACAAATATGTAAGGGCAAAATGAAAAGGGCGAAGGCACGTAACAAGCTCAATCTAGCTAGAGATATAAAGAGTAACAAGAAAACATTCCTCAAATATATTAGAAGCAAGAGGAAGAACCAGAACAGGGTAGGCCCACTGCTCAATGAAGAGGAAAAAACAATAACAGAATGTGGAAATGGAAGAGGTGCTTAATGACTTCTTTGTGTCTGTTTCCAACAAGATTGGTGCTGATTAGACACCTAATATAGTGAATGCTAGTGAAAATGGGGTAGGTTCCAAAATTAAATTAGGAAAAGAAAAAGTTAAAAATTACTTAAAAAAGTTAGATGTCTTCAAGCCACCAGGCCTGGATAAAATGCATCCTAGAATACTCAGAGATCACTGAGGAGATATCTTGAGCTATTAACTATCATCTTTGAAAAGTCATGGAAGATGGGAGAGATTCCAGAAGACTAGAAAAAGGGCAAATATAGTATAGGCTGAACCTTTCTCAACCAGGACTCTCTGGTCTGGCAATATCCTTGGTCCAGAAGGACCAGGATATTCCAGGACCAGAGAGTTCTGTGGAGGGCTGATGGCTGGGAGGGCAGGGCTGCTGCATGGTGTCAACACTGCAAGGCAGGAGGTGGGAGGACCAGGAGGCAGCAGGGTTGCCTGGCAGCAAAGCCAGGAGCCCAGCAGCACAACCAGGAGCCCGGCAGCCCCACTGCCGCCCAGCAGCACAGCTGACTGGTGGGACTAGGAGTCAGTGGGGCTGCCCTGCAGGGCCAAGAGCCCAACCACAGGCTGCCTGGTGGTGGGCCAGGAACCCAGATGTGGGGCCAAAAATGACTTTCCCTGGTCTGGCAAGATCCCCCACCCGGGACCAGTCTGATCCCGAGGGTGCCAGACCAGGGAGGTCCAACCTGTACCCATCTGTAAAAAGGGAAATAAGGACAACCCAGGCAACTACAGATCAGTCAGCGTAACTTCTGTGGCAGGAAAGATAATGGAGCAAATAATCAAGAAATCCATCTGCAAACATCTGGAAGATAGTAAGATAATAGTCAGCATGGATTTTTCAAGAATATATCATGTCAAATGAATCTGATACCTTTCTTTGATAGGATAACAAGCCTTGTGGATAAAGGGGAAGTGGTAGATGTGATATAGACTTTAGTAAAGCATTTGATACATTCTTGCATGACCTTCTTATTAATAAAGTAGGGAAATACAAAATAGATAGGACTACAATAAGGTGAGTGCATAACTGGTTGGATAACCATTCTCAGAAAGTAGTTATAAAGGGTTCACAGTCATGCTGAAAAAGGGCATAACAAATGCGGCTCTGCGGGGGACAGTTTTGGGACCGGTTCTGTTCAATAATTTCATAAATGATTTAGATAATGGCATAGAGAGTACGCTTATAAAGTGTGCAGATGATACCAAACCGGGAGGGGTTGCAAGTGCTTTGGAGGATGAGGTCATAATTCAAAATGATCTGGATAAATTGGAGAAACAGTCTGTGGTAAATAGGATGAAGTTGAATAAGAACAAATGAAGTTGCAGTAGGGGAGGTCTAGATTGGATATTAGAAAAAAATATTTTATTGGGAGGGTGGTAAAGCACTGGAATGAGTTAACTAAGGAGGTGGTGAACTCTCCATCCCTAGAGGTTTTAAAGTCCCGGCTTGATAAAGCCCTGGCTGAGATGATTTAGCTGGGATTGGTCCTCCTTTGGGCACAGGATTGGACTTGATGATCTCTTAATCCTATGATTCCATGATTCTATAAAATGCAAAGTACTCCAGTTTCACACATAAGACAGAGGGATGTAAATTAGGCACTTCGAAAGTGCAAATGAGCCCGGGATTTAAATATCCTGGGCTTCATTTGCATACTCACATTCGGGTGCTGTGCCGATCACGTGCCCTTTCGAAAGTGAAAGTAAAGTTAGGCGCGGCTCTGCCGACAGTGGGGAGCTTTTCTGGCAGATCCTGTACTCCTCATTTTTTGAGGATTTATGCAAAGTAGATTCAGATTTTAAGGCCACATTTGTAGAGGAAAGCATAGTCCTCATGTGTGTCTGCTTGCACACTGGCTAGACTTCCATGCAATGAAAAGAAACATTATTTCCATGCTGTGGAATTTATCCTGACCCTTACTATATTACTGTATAAGTTTTGGCAAATATATTGTTAAAGGGCTAACACGTTTCCCTGACCAACTATTCTAAGACTGCCCAACCAGTCAGTCCGTCACTTTGTGCAAGCTATCTTTGTTGGTGCCTGATAAAGGAATTCAACTTCTAAAAGAGCATGTGTGTTGAACAGTACATCAGGGCTCTGCATATTAGAGTTCCAGCTTGGTCTAATCTTAGCATGTTCAGTTTCTCGAATATTAATGTTTATCTTTTTTCTCTTTACTCTGAAACTAAGGCTACGTCTAGACTACAAGCCTCTTTTGAAAGAGGCTTTTTCAAAAGAATCTTTCGAAAAAGCATCTTTTGAAAGAGTGTCTAGACTACAAGCAGATTTTTTGAAAAGGCGAGCCGCTTTTTCGAAAGAGTCTAAACGCTCTTTCAAAAAAGCACAGTTTGCATTCAATAGTGCCTTTTTTTGAAAGAGTACTTCCGAAAAAAGGCATTATTCCTCATAAAATGAGGTTTACCGTGATAGAAAAAACTGGTTGATTGATTTACTTTCAAAAGAACACGGCTGCAGTCTAGATGAACTTCCAGGTGAAGTTTTTTTGAAAAAAGTCTACTTTTTTCAAAAAAACCCTGTAGTCTAGACACACCCAAATACTCACTATTCATCCCATTTGAGTAAATTAAAAGTTACACACAGAATAAGAGGACAACTGCCTTGTTTCTAACTAGCTGTTAACATTCACACACACACCCGCCTCCCCGACACCAGCCTGCAGAGCCAGCCAACCACAGAGAGGAATGCACATTAAACTATCTTAGGGTATGTCTACACTTTCCCCCTAGTTTGGACTAGGGAGGCAAATGAAGCATACCGAAGTTGCTAATGAAGTGCGGGATTTAAATATCCCGCGTTTGATTAGCATATTCACGTCCGGTCACCATTTTAAAATGCTGGTAGCCGGAATTAACTCGCCGCGTGTAGACACGGTAGTCCAATCCTGAGGAGTAACAGTTAATTCGAGGGAAGGGTTTTGGATACTTAAATCCCGTGCTTCATTAGCAACTTCGGTATGCTTCATTTGCCTCCCTAGTCCGAACTAGGGGGCAAGTGTAGACATACCCTTACTGCATCAGCAGGCGTGGGTCTGTGTTAAAGATGGAAGCTCCCAGGTGAGATGCTGCTATTTCCATTAAACACAGCATGCATTCCTCTCTGTGGTTGACTGGCTCTGCAGGCTAGTGTAGGGGGGGGCGGGGGTGTGTGTGAATATCCCTCACTCCCTTCCTCCTGCACCCATTTGTGACTTAATGGTGTTAGTCAGGACCAGTCCTTCCACTCAGCTCATATCCCTGGTGGGGCTCTGCAGGGCAGGCCCAAAGAAAGGTGGCCCCTTTAGCTCTCACTTTCCCACCAAAACAGGAACTGATCCATCTCTGACTCTATGCTAGTAGCATCTCGCTCACTAAGTTTACTTATCTCTGATTTTTTTCAATCCCCGTCATGGTCTTAATCTTGTTTCTTATACTTCATTACCTATGAACAGTGTCCCCTGAAAGCTGTGAGCTTGTGAGGCAATTCAGGAGTTTTAAATGCTGCCAAGCTGATTAGCAGAGCAGCCTCAGTTCGTTTTTGTTTCTACTGGTGGTAAACATTCACACATGCCTGGGTGCACATAGAAAAAATTATTCTGGAATGGGTCGAAAAAGATTAGAAGGAACATTGCCTATGAGTTGCTGCCTTTCTTACCCCTAGCCTGGAAGTGGCCATGGAGCAGACCTGTTTTCACATATGGAAGTTGTGAATGGTGACCCAAAACACAGCACGAGAACGTTCACTCACTGGCAGTTTCTCTTAACTGCAGCATATGAGGAGGCAATGGCAGAAGACAGATTTACTTGTCTAAACCACATCTAAGACTTGACTCAGATGTAGAGTGATCTGTTCACTGCTGATTTATTTGGAATTTGAGAGACAGAGCAAGCATCCGTCACAGGAACATACAGATTGCTGAGTACATAAAGAGGTTGTTACAGAATGTTTTTGTAATGGGATTACAAAAAGATAGAACAAATAGTCTGATGCGATAATCATTTACAGCAGTAGAAATTGCTCACTGTAACTGAAAATTTTGAGGCCTTGTCAACACAGAAATTATACAGGTTAAACCTCTAAAATCTGGGATTCTCTGCTCTGGATATTGCTGGACCAGAGAGCCCCGGCTGGCCAGGTTCAGAGGCTGGGCTGGTAGGGGGGAGCACAGCCTGGGTGGGTAGCAGGACTAGCACAGTGGGGAGCATAGCCTCGACTGGGACTGGCAGCAGGGAGCACAGCCCTGGTTAGGAGCATAGCCCTGGCTGGTGCTGGCCACAGGGAGCACAGTCCTGGCCAGGAGCATAGCACTGGTGATAGCGGGGCTGGCACAGCACGAAGTGCAGTCCCACCCAGCCAGAGTCAGGGGGGCTGGCAGCACAGCCCTGGCTGGGGCAGCATAGTGCAGAATGCAGCTCTGCCCAGGCCAGAGGCAACAGGGCTGGTGCCCGGGAGCAAAGTCCAGACTGGAGCCCAGGAATTCAGTCTAGGCTGACAGCAAGAGTGCAGCCCCAGCTGGGGTCAGCATGCTGGGGAGTGTAGCCCCATCCCCAGCAGGGCTGGGGGCAGCTGGCCTATGGCAGGGAGCAGGACTGATGGACAGGAGGGGAGCCTTGACCTCCCCTGGTCTGACATATTCCGTGATTCAGGACCACTCAGGTCCCAAGGATGCCAGACCAGGGAGGTCCAACCTGTTCCAGTTTAAATTTAACTCAGCTTTTAAATCAGTTTTGTAAAGTTCTGTGACGACACTTAGTATTTGAGTGGCTAACTTCAATTTAATTTAATTCACTTCAATATTTTAAAATAAAATAAATAAGTACAGTAACAAACTGAATGAAGGAAAATTATTTACATTAAAATCACAACTTTAGTTACAGAGGTGTAAAAGTTTATGTGGAGACAAGACCTAACTTCCTTTACATATTCTTTCCATGTAAATCACTTAGGATACGTCTAGACTACAGGCTTTTGTCATCAGAAGTTTTGTCGACAGATACTGTCAACAAAGCTTCTGTCGACAAAGAGCATCTAGACGACATCCAGTTGTGTCAACAAAGCAAGCCGCTTTGTCGACATGACAGTGTAGATGCAAAGGACAGTGTAGATGCAATAACGCCTTCTGTCGACAGAACTCTGTCGACAAAAGGCGTTATTCTTTGTATGAGATTTGAATGAGATTTACAGCCATCGACAAAACTGCTGAGTTCTGTCGACATTATGTTGACAGAACTCAGCAGCAGTGTAGACTCAGGTATAGTTTTGTCGACAAAAGTCCACTTTTGTCGACAAATCCCTGTAGTCTAGACACACCCTTATACTGTTACTTGAACAATAAGAAGCTGGAAAAAGGGTCATTAATTGCCAATGAGTTGAAGCTTACTGTTTTATCAAGCATGCTAAACAGCACTTGGGTGAATAATGTAGCTGGAGTGCACTTCAGAAGAGGTCTTAGGAAGATCATTCACTATGACATTCAGACTGATAAACAGTTAAGCCTTTTCTGAGTTTACTTTCTTATGTAGAGCTTGATCCTCCAGCCTTACTCACTCAGATAGCCCTTCATTCCCCCTTAGGTCAGTAAATTACAACAAGACTACTTGTAGGAGGACAGATGATAAAAGGTCAACAACAGAACTGGGAGGGAGGGGCAGAATTTTGAACATAATTTTATTCTTTGTGGAGGACTTTGGCGGTTTAAAATTTGCAGTGACTGCAAGTCATCCAGGAGTATCATACAAAAGGAAAGGAGACTTAAGCTCGGGAGCTGCTGCATTTCCTTTTAGCCATCTGCCTATAGGAGATAATGAGGGTGTGGGGAAAGAGAGGAAAGGAGAGAAGAACATTCTGACTTCAGATACCCTGGTATAAGACTGGAACTACTCCATTAGCTTAGATGGATTTACTTGAGCTATACACCAGTCAGAGATCAGAACCTAACCCTAGGTCTACCAATATTCAGTTATTTTCATACAAACAAAGAGGATATCATACAGCAATGGCCACATTCTACCCTGAAGTCCAACCAGTTACGCTTATGTGTTCAAAGGCAGAATTCAATCTAATTGTGTATTTACAACCCCCAATCAAATTTTTGCCAGTTGGAGGAGAGACACAAGACAAGCAGAGGGCAGTGCCTGTTGCTGACTGCAGCAACCTGAAGAAATTACTCTCTGCTTTCTCTGACAGCTGCCAAATACCTGATCAGCAAGGAGCAAGCTGCAAGGAAGCCTCCTGCCAGCAGGGGGCAATTGTTTCCTGTAGGAAATGTTACTCTTCTGATTATTACATTCTATTATAGAAGCTTTGCTGAAAAGTGGAATTAGACTAATCAGGTTTTAATTGGGATAATATGTTTACAAAGACAAATGAAGACCTGCAGTAGCTTTGTTAAAAATAAATTGTACGTCTGAGAATAATAAAGTCATAGTTTAGGATTGTACTGTCTGAGAAACAAAACATGGTGGAGTTTCTTCCAAACTGATCCATTGATGGGGGAAGAGTTGGTTTCCATGACACACCAAAGAAGCAGCAAGTTATCCAACCCCTAAGTTCTACAGTTATTGGGATCTCCAGGGATACATTTCCAACTCCAGATTCTCTATAGTACCATTTGCATGGATTCTCCATAGAACGGTGGGAGTAAGAGGAAAGAAACATTGTGTCCAAGTCAGCCTCTTCTGATCCTTTGTTTCCTCACCAACACTTGCAGGTTAGGGGGAGATGGTGCCATGGAAGCAGCCAGACCCTCTCCCTTTCTATGTAAAAAAGCCCTAAAGAGGAATGATTCCTACTTGTCCCCTAGAAGTTAAATATGGAAAGGCCTCTGGGATCATTTAGTGATGGGCACTAACCGGCCCATTGTTCAGATGCAGTTAATTAGGGTTAGCCTCTGGCGGGCAACTGGCACTTTATTTACCTGGTAAGGCTGCCTAATACCCCTTTTCACTGAGGTTTATTTTTTCTGTTCAATAGGAGCTGGGGGAAGCAGCGTAGACCAGAACACTACTTTCTGTAGCTCTCATTGGCCGGGAATGGTGATCCACAGCCAATGAGAGCTTCAAGTGGCTGTACCTGCACAGGTGCAGATAAATAAAGTGCTGGCGCCCACCAGGGTCTAACTTCTCCCCCAAGTTATATTTGCTAGCGCTTTGTCAGGTTCATTTTAAAGTGTCCCAAGTAATAAGGTTTCTATCACTTCCTTTACATAGTTATCTACATCAACTCATGCTTACATTTCTTTTTCACTTCCTGCTGGCCTCTGTGCTCCACAGCAGATACACAGTAATTTCTCTATTGTTTTTTCATTTCTAATATCCTTACCTACAGAACTTTGACAAGGCATGTTTCATTGTCAAATTGCATATTGCTGACATTGTACATTCTTTTGCTGTAAAGCACCACCTCCTCCATCTCTTTTGCCCATTCTGTCACTGCTGTATATATTGCATGTCTATATTAATAGTCAGTTATAAAAATCAGCCTTCCACACTGTTATGCCCACATGGCTATAGTCTTCATCATTCAGCAAAAGTTCTAGTTCCTCTTATTTATGTTATGACCCCCTTGCATTTGTGAACTGAAATTTCAGTGCATTACTCTTCATCTTACCTTATCTTCTACCTTACTTTTTTTATATTGGAAATAAGACAGACCATTTATATTAGACAAGAGCTCCCATTTTTCCTGTCACCACTTTGTTTAAAGTTAGCCTAACACACCAGCAGTTGTAAAAGGCTGGTGCCCTTCTTTCAAGTAGAGACCATACAAGCAAACAAATACTTAATGAATCCATGCTCAGCTATGTAGGCACCCGTAGTTTGTTCCATGGTACCTGCTTGTTTTGTTCCCAGTTTCACAGGGATTATGGTACAATAGTTATTAAATGCTAGGACTCATTAAACATTAATGCTGGGTTTGCAAAGTTATTCACTTGTTACATCTTCAGGCATATTTGATATAAAAACAAAACAAAAAAACAAAACACATGAAAAGGTAACATCTTCCCCATCTAATTTGTCTGAAATATTCTAGCAACACTTTTTATAATGACTTTTCAGTTTGGAGGAAAAACCTAATGAAAACAGATAGAGACTGAATCTAGGTTCTTATAAACAGACATCTCAGTTTGTAATCCAGATCTTTATCAAACTAAAGTGGTAGATTGATATACCTTTAGAAAATAGTTCTGGGCATGTAGTGTCTCTTCATGTAGGAGCATTCTACAGGTAAATGGGGCATTACCATTGTCAGTTTGCTTTGCATGGTTACAAAAATAGAAATAATACAGCCCAGTGGTATAGTGGAAGATTTCTATCAATCTTATGCCTCCTTCTGATATTTTTTTAAGTTAAACTGTCAGCTGGATTTCCAGGAACTATCTCCAACTTTGTAACAAGAGGCAAGTGTTTATGGACCAAAACCAAGAGCGGAAACTCTCAGATTAAGTGAGCACTGTAATTTTTGCTGAAGAAGTTGTGTCAACCATTTTATAAACTACTATTTCAAGGATTTCTGGCTTGTAGAGATAAATTTGAATCAGAATTAACTTTTGATAGTTATTGTTTGTCTATTGATATTTTAAAAGTATTTTAAATTTATGACTGAACAAAACAGAAGTTTACTGACTTAGTTCTGGCTTGTGCTTGCATCCAATCATTTGTTTGCATTAAAAAGCAAGTATTTTAGTATAAAGTCTGAGCATTAATTATATTTTTCAATGTCCTGTAAAGTGCCTAGCATACTTAGTCACTATATATATAAATAACATGTTCTGTATTCTGAATCTTTTAATCTTCTGCAGTATTATATATTTTTAAATGGCTAATGTGTATATGCAGTAATTGTTTTCCAAGTATATTTTATAAAGATTTTCAAGTCACATGCCAATATTTAATGTCCACAGGGGTAAATAAATTATTCAACAGTTAAAGCATATATAAATATATAAGCTAGTAACAGAGCAGAAAAGCCCTGGGGGAACTATTCTATTTTCTTGGGAAAATAATATGCCATTTAAAATATGCTCCATGCACATTTATATGGAAGGATTTTGTACTGTCACCTTACAGCAGGGCAATACAAACTACTCAGTATGCTCATAGTTATAAAATCTTTAGGATCCAATTTTGCATTTATGCCATTGACTGAACTGGTGAGGTGCACAGAGGGGCTGCAGAGCAATGGGACTCCCCAGTGGAATTCCTGCTGACTCAAACAGAACTCCTCCAGGAGCTAGTAGGCAGCAGACATATGGCTACCATTTTGCACAATAGGGATTGAGCTTCTTCTCCCATTCACTTCCAGACACACACACACTAGGTTGATCCAAGTATGGTAGGGGCTCAGTCATCATCCTACCTTCATTATGCCCCCATCCCATTTGGTGTGGCTAATGCTAGCAGCAGCACTAGCATAATACGAAGCCTGTACTTCCCAGCTTGATTATCTAAGTGTAGCCCCTCCTTTTCACTAGCCCAGTATGAGGTTATTCAACATAGGGGAAGCCTTGTGACTTTTTACACAACTTGGGGAGACTAGGCTTAAGGCTCCTGTGTATGCCCTGTGTTGTGCCAGTGTGTGCACACCTCAGACCAGACCCACTCAGACAAAACAACAGGAACAGACTTTATTCTGTAAGGCACATACAACACGATTGCAGTTCAGCAGCCTCTCCTCTGCTTGCAGACTACATGATCCCAGCTCAGCCCTACGGTTGCCAGATGGTTTCAACAAAAATACCAGATACCCTTGACATTACATCACAACAGAGTTGTTGACTCGAGTCCCACGACTTGAACTCGAGTCAGACTTAAGTGGCCTTGGTGACTCGACTTGAGACTCGACTCAGGTTCATTGTTTGTGACTTGAGACTTGCTAATTTTGTTAAATCGACTTGGTGAAAAAATTGTCCGAAAATGCCGATATTGATGGCTTGTACAAAAGTGACTTGACATTTTTTAAATTAAGACTTGAGACTCGACTTGGGACTTGACTCGAAAGTGACTTTAGGGACTCGAGACTCGACTTGAGACTTGAACTGTAGTGACTTGAGACTCAACTTGGACTTGACAATGACGACTTGAAGACAACACTGCATCACAATCTACATTACATCTTATTTAGAAAATACCGGACAGTTATATTTTCTCATTTATATTTTTTCAATTTGTTTCCTGAACAGAAAGCTCAAATACTGGACTGTCCGGTTCAAAACCGGACACCTGGCAACCTTATGCAGTCCCTGCTCAGACCCTGCTGGGCGGGGGAGAGGGGAGTGGATAGAGGGTACATTGTACAACACAATCCCCCTTGCAGACATGCTCTAATTCCCACAACAACTAAGCCCCAGAACAAACAAACCCATGTTTTCCCTTTGTGTCACTTAAACACCTCTGAGGGTGCTCTGTAAGCCCTTTTTGGTCCTACATGGAAAGAACACAGAACTGGATTACAGTTCAGCAGCCTCTCCTCTGCTTGCAGCCTATGTGCTCCCAGCTCAATTAGTGCTGAGACTCTGCTGGGGGGCAGAGGGTACATCTTGGCTGGAAGCAGGAATTTCTCCCAACATGCCACAGTTTGTAGTCCACATCTGGTAGTTCCACGAGCTGCTCCTGATGCACACTGGACCTTGGGCTACATAAGCACCAGCCACAACAAAAGGGTAAAGCTGCTGGTGCCTTCTCCCTGACCATCTTACCCTTTCTCTCTTCTCTCCCTCTCCCCCACCACCTTTCCCTCCCAAACACACAATTAACCAGCCACAAACTTGTGTTAAATGTCAGTTATCTATGTCTTATTCTTAAGAAGGCAGATAAAATTTCCCATAATGCATCTAAGCTCTTATCCTGCACTACTTAAAGGCAATAGGAAGTTTAACACCGACTTGAATGGGAACAGACTGTTAGCCAAGTGACAATACTTGTGGCAGAGATCTCAGAATGTTGACTAGCCAATAAAGGGGCATTAGGGAAACTCTATTGCTCCATTAATTTAACACCAGGCTGGACAGAAGATTAGACAATATACTGTTTGAGACCATACTGCACAGACAAGGGATGGACAAGATTTTACCTAACAGGTTTGTAGCCTTACATATTTCTATTTCAGGGGAACAAAATTCCTTCTTGAACCATGTGATGGGTTGCTGGGGCGATCACCCCCTCTTGGCCGAGCAGGGGGGTTCAGCGGACCCCCGTCTGACTTTCTGTACCGTAGTCCGGGTCCTCTGCCCTGCGGATGGGGTATTTGGGTGCGACCACCCTCTCTCGGGCGAGCAGGGGAGATTCAGTGGACCCTCCGTCCGACTTAAGGTCTAGTTAGCGGGACCCTATGCCCCAAGTTCAGCCCCTCCCCGGGGAGGGGTCCGCCGGCCTTGCCCGCCAAAGCTGCCGACGCCGGCGTGCACTGGCGTATCGGTGGACGCTGGGTCCTGGGGCAAGGGGGACCTGGGCCCGCCCTCTCCACCGGGTCCCAGCCCGGGGCCCTAAGTGCAGGGTGCAACACCGTCCGTCCCTGCATGACAGATGGGGTTCACTCCTGAAAGGCATCTGTCCACGGGCGCAACAAGGACCCCGCCCCGGGCTGCTTCCTTCCCCCCACGGGCCCCTGGGGACCGGCCTCCGGCTCCCTCGTGCCTACCGTGGTTCCGGTGTCCTGCGCCTGGGTTGGTCCTCGGCCGCTCCTTCCGGGGATTCACTCCCCCGCGCTGTTCCTCTGCCGTGTCTCACACTCCACCGGCTGCAGATGCTCCCCCACGCTGCTCTGCGGCTGGGGCTCGCCGTCTGTTGGCTGTGGAGGCTGCCCCGTGCTGCCCCTCGGCCGGTGCTCACCGTCTGCCAGCTGTGGAGGCTGCCCCGTGCTGCCCCTCGGCCGGTGCTCACCGTCTGCCAGCTGTGGAGGCTGCCCCGTGCTGCCCCTCAGCCGGGGCTCACCATCCACCGGCTGTGGAAGCTGCCTCCCTCCCCGACGCCGGTGGGCCCTTTTGAAATGGCCCGCCGGTCGTGACGTGGCCCAGGGGTCCCGCCCTCTTCATGATGTGGGAGCTTCCCATCACGTCCGAGCCGTCACTCACCGCCCCCGCCTCCCCCCGGCTGCACGCCGGGGGCGGGGCCAGCGTCCTTCCTGCCGCTCAGGTGAGGAGGCAGGTTTTGGCCCCGCCGCCGCTTGGCGGCGGCGTCCCACCATTTGTGCTCACCGCCCGCAGCCCCACTCTCCTCCCGCCTCCCCCGACTGCCCAGCATGCAGGCTGCTAGCGGCCCGTCACAAACCTCACTGAAATAATATGTCTGTTTTCAGAAAATAGCCTAATAGAGTATAACCGAGCAGAAGAGGTCTGAGGCTTAAAAAAAATAAATCACAAAATGGGAAAGATGCTGAAGAAAAGGCTCTGGAGGGTCATAGTGGATCACAAATGAAATGACAGTCAACAATGTAATACTGCTGCACAAATAAACCTAAACCCTACACCCACACCACCAACATAATTTTGGGATATGTTAGCAGGAGTTTGAAAGCAAGACACAAAAGGTAATTCTTCCACTGTACTCAGCACTGTTAAGGCATCAACTGGAATACTGTGTTCAGTTCTGGGCACCATACCCTACGAAAGATGTGGACAAACTGAAGTCCAGAGGAGAGCAACAAAAATTACAGAAGGTCTAAAAAACAATTTATACGGAAAGACTGAAAAGATTGGATTTAGTCCAGAGAAGTAAAGATTGGAACGTGGTAATAATCTTCATGTATGCAAGAGATGGTTATAAAGAGGAAGGTGATACATTCTTCTCTTTAAGCACTGAAGATGGAACAAGAAGTAACGCGTTTAAAATGCAACAAAGGAGATTTAGGTTAATCATTAGGGAAAACGTCTTAAGGTGTAATTTTACTTAAGTAATTTTATTTAAGGAGGTTTTAGAATCTCCATCATTGCAGGATCTTAAGAACAGGATAATCAAAACACTTGTCAGAGATGGCCTGCATAATATTTAGTGTTGTCTCAGTTCAGAACCCTTCCACTCAGACATTTCCTTGATTGCTGAGAGAGTTCCCTCCTTTGCTGGTTTATGGACATGTGAAATTTTACAAATGGGTTTTGGACCCTGCTTTGAAGTCCATATTTGAGTTGCTTCAATGACATCCTCTGCATGGCTGAGAAGGTTGAACCATATTGATGTGTACTAGAGAGATGGAGGCCTGGAGTGCAGCGTAGCCGTGAGGGTCCTGGTTCCTTGACAGTGTTGGTAGTGACCAGAGGTGCCAAGAGAGAAATAAGCCATAAGACTAAAATGAGACATTTGGTTTTAAAAATTGGGAGGTGTGTTTTGTTTTTAATCTTATAAAACCAAAATATATTTTAGGCTTTTGCAAGACACAGGACAAATGTGGACACTCTCTAGACCTCTACAAGAACCTATTTCCTGTGTGATTAAAATAGCAAAGCAGTCAACATTTGGGAAAATATTCACATCTATTTAGAGTTTACTGGAAGAGAGATAATTTAGATGCTTTCTTTCTATATTTAAAAGTATGTCATTCTGTAAAACATGTTATTGGTAGAGATGTATAAAACCCAGTGGCTTTCTTTTGCTTTGCAAGGGAAAGGGGACCCAAGCAAATATTTTCTTTTGTTTTAGTCCACAGGGGTTCATATCTCTGCATAGTATTTTGTTTGCCAGCAAATCCCAGATCTCAATGTAAGTGTCAGTTTAAGCCACAGTTTCACCAAATTTCACACTGCATCCATATGCATGATTTCAGTGCAAAATACAAATTACATCAGGATCATTTCAAACTGAGCACAGAATCTTTAAAATTGAGCAGAAGTTTTCTTCAAAAGGTGTCTGAACCAGTTGATAAACCTAATATACATCTGCTTTTGTGCAAAACAGGCAGAGCTGAGTTACACCAGAAAATTCTGTACCATTAACATCAACTTCATCCAACAGTTTTAAAAAACCTAGTTGAGGAGCTTGCTGAATTGTTCTGTTTGATTTCCAATAAAACTTGGGACATTGGGGAAGTTCCAGGAGACTGGAAATAAGTGAATACCAATATTTAAAAAGGGCAAATGGGATGACCCAGATCACGATAAGCCTGCCAGTCTGATATTGATTCTGGACAAGATAAAGAAGCTTGAACAATTAAAGGATAATTAATACTAATTAATATGGCTGAATAGAAAATAGTACCTGTCAAGCTAATTTGTAATATTATCAAAATCTATCAAGTTTGGTTGATAAGATAGTATACTTATTCTTCTATAAGGCATTTGACTTGGTACTACCCAACAATTTGATCTTTAAAAATTAAAGCAATATAAAATGAACATGGCACACATTAAATGGATTGAAAATTGGTTAATTAATGTCTCAATATGTAACTGCAAAAGGGGAGTCATCACTGAGCAGACGCATTCCACATGGATTGATTCTGGACCCTCCTCTATTTTATATGCTTATCAATGACCTGGAAGAAAGAAAATCATTGATAAAGTTTGCAGATGACACAAAAATTGGGCTAGTGGTAAATAACAAAGAGGACATTTATGCTCCTTTCTATTTTCCTCACTGAGACTTAACTTCCACTTCTTTCTAACAATGTCTTTTTGCCTCTCACTACTTCTTTTACTTTGTTGCTTAGTTACAGTGCCATTTTTTAAATTTTCTTTTTTCTTTTTTAGTATACATTGAAGTTGAGCGTCTATTACAGCATTTTTTTTTAAGTTTTCATGCAGCTTGAAGGGATTTCACTTTTTATTTCTGCTTAACCTCCTCATTTTTGTGTTGTTCCCCTTTCAGAAATTAAGTGCAACAGTGTTAGGCTGCAGTGGTGTTTTTCCTTTCACAGGGATGTTAAATTTAATTGTAGTGTGGTTACTTTATCAAGCACTCCACCTGGTTCCTCTTGGACCAGATCCTGTGCTCCACTTAGGACTAAATCAAGAATTGCCTCTCCTCTTGTGGGTTCAGATCAGTTGCTATAGAAACAGTCATTTTATGTCTCAAGAAACTTCAGCTCTGAATCCTATCCCTTGAGGTAACATATACTCAGTCAATATGGGGACAGTTGAAATTCCCCATTATTAAGTTTTTATTTTAATTGCCTCTCCAATCTTCCTCTGCATTTCACAGTCACTATCACCATCCTCGTCAAGTGATGGGTAATATATCCCTACTGCTATATTTTTTGTACTAGAGCATAGAATTACTGTCCACAGAGATCCTATGATACAGTTTGGCTCATTTCAGATTTTTACCTCATTTGATTCTACAATTTCTTTCACATAAATTGCCACTCTTCCACCAGCACAACCTGTCCTGTCCCTCTGATATATTTTATACCCTGATATCACTGAGTCCAATTCATTATTCCTTTTTCACCAAGTTTCTGTGATGTCTATTACATCAATATCTTTATTTAATATGAGGCACTCTCAGTTCACTATCTTATTATTTAGACTTCCAGCATTGGTATATAAGCACTTTTAAAACGTGTTCTTTTTTAGCTGTCGGCCATTACATGGTGTATTTGAATGGGACTCTTTTTCATTTGACTGTTTCTGATAAGATCCTGCCAGTATTTTATAATTTTCCATCCTCTGCTCCTTACTAGGACATTAACAGAGCCTCCTCTTAGGGATGTCTCTTCTGAAACATGTGCTCTTTCGCACCTGTTGGCTTTTTCCCCAGGTCTTAGTTTAAAAACTGCTCTATGACCTTTTAAATTTTAAGTGCCAGCAATCTGGTTCCATCTTGGTTTAGGTGGAGCCCATCCTTCCTGCGTAGGCTCCCCCTTTCCCAAAAATTTCCCCAGTTCCAAATAAATTTAAGCCCCTCCTCGCTACACGATTGTCTCATCCATTCACTGATACCTTGCAGTTCTGCCTGTCTAACTGGTCCTGTGCAGGGAACTGGAAGCATCTCATAGAGGTCCCAGACTTCAATCTCTTACCTCTACATCTAAGAGGTCTCATGTAATCCTTGGATGTATAAACAGGGGAATCTCAAATAAAAAAGGAGCAGTCATTTTACCTTGGTATTTGACACAAATGCAACCACTGCTGGAATACTGTGTCCACAATTCTAAGAAGGATGTGAATGAATTGGAAAGGGTTCAGAGGAGAGCCATGATTAAAGAATTAGAAAACATGCCTTATGGTGAAACTCATGGAGCTCAATCCATTTAGCTTAACAAAGAGAAGGTTAAGGGGGTGACAGTCTATAACAAATATTAGATAAAGGGCTCTTCACTATAGCAGAGAAAGTTGTAACACAATCCAAATAGATGGAAGTTAAAGTTAAACAAATTCAAACTAGAAACAAGGTGTAACTTATTTAAACAGATAATTAACTATAGGAACAAGAGGAATCCAGCAGCTCCCAAAACATTCCCTTTATCTCTGAAGTTGATTCTGCACAAGCAACAGTTTTAAAATCAATACGGGATTTTTTTGCTAAAGCATCTGCTTTAGCAACTGTTTTGGGGGAAGTTCGAGGGCCCGAGTTTTACTGAAAGTCAGACTAGAGATGATCACAATAGTGCTATTTGGATTTGCAATCTATGAATTAGCACCGCTGTCTTACAAATCAAAATATTTATATAGGGCCCTAACCTGAAATCCACACTATTCACTAATTACAAGTTTCAAATATTGAATTTTCCTACAAATTCTACTATTAATGGGGTGCAAAGTTCCTTGGAAGCCATAGTCCTATTCCCTTGCCTGTGGAGCTCAGAGGATCCTGGAGCCAAGGGAATCCTCATTGTTCCCACCAGCTCGTGCAAGACCCAAAAGAGCATAGCAGCAGCTTCATGCTTCCAGAAAGTCTCCTACCCATAACTTAACCTCCCAACGGAGGATACCATAGTACACAGCAAGAAACAGGCCAAAATAATATGGTCTCAGGCTGTCTTCATCAGCACTGGCTTTTCAAAGTTAGTAAAGGAGAAGGCAGAGTTGTCCAGCAAGCTCCCCCAACAATCACCCTTCATCTCTGTGGAACTTGAATCATACAGAAGCTTCCACAGGGTCTTGGTCAAGGTGGTATGCGGTCTAGGCAGAATTCACATGTTTGCTGGTTTCTCTCATGTAGGTGGAGAAGGAAGCATGGGGCTCTGTGGGAGGACTGGGCCATGTTGCTCTCAGAGAAATATTCAGCAAAGACAAAAAGACTAGCAGGCTCTTAAAATGAGTGATTGCAGCTCCTGCTAGCTGCAGATCACCACTCCTGGCCAATGGGAGCTGCAGGAAGCAGCATGGGCACTGCTTCCTACAGCTCCCATTGGCTAGGAACAGCAATCTCTGGCCAATGGCAGCTGCAATCCCCCATACCTATGGAGATGCATGTAAATATAGCAGTGGCAGCAAGCCTAATCCTGAGGAACTGGTGTTTGCCCACCCCTGACTTAGTAGCACCTGCTTCTCAAAAAAAGAAAAAAAGTCACATCATAACTGTTCACAAATCAAACAGACCTCAAGTAAATGTGTGCAATTTAATCTGTGAATTCATGGCTAACAATGGTTGGAGAGTAGATGCATACATAACTGAGCAGGCATAACACTTTTTATTAACCTTCCCCCCCCCCGGCAAAAAAACACCACCACAACCCAAAACCCACACACACAAAAAACACTGATTTCTATGTTTCACAATCACACTGTTACTCTATTTTTCACAGTTCTTTCCCTGAGTTTTTAAGCAAACTGAACTTGAATATGAGTTAAAATAAAAGAACAATTTCTAGATTATATTATGTTTGACTTTTACAGGAAAAAAAGGCAAATGTGAGAGTATGACATTTCTGATCATTTGGTTATAACAACTTGTTCATTTGACATTATCAGCTAAATCCACCCTGAATTTTTACTTCACTGTTACCTTGAAAATCGTCAGTGAAAACCAGTCATACCAAAATGTTACTGGATTGAACACTTTGTGATTTGTTTGCCTCCATAGGAAACGTATGGCTCTGTTGGGGTTGATGCTGGGGATGTTTTCTATGACTGCATTGACTTATTTGGTTGGCAATTGGAGAATAGAATTTCTAGGCCTACCAGTAGGTTCTCTATCACAGAATAAGCAAGGGAGGCAGTTTTTCCTGGACAGGAGGCATGGCTAGACTGCAAGCCAAATTACATGAATGTCAGCTTGAATAGTAAGCACAAGCTATGAACATGCTGAAAGCAACAGTAAAAAGCACCCCACTGAGCTCTGCAGCTAGGTCTTGTGCTTAACAGGGTTCCTTATTAACTGGATATAGCGTACAGCTATCTCTACTCTTCTTTCTGAAGATTTATTGATTTCCTTCCCAAACCAGAGCTCATCTTTGATACTGAATAACCCTTGCTGCTTGCTGAAGGAATGGAATGTGCTCATTTAGGCTTTCTTCATAAAAATTTAAGAGGGAATTGTCATTTTATTTTTGGCTGTACTTAGCCCTATTTCTCTATTTTAATACAATAAATTATTGTAAGACATAAGAGATCTTTGTGATCTTTTTTAGAATCCATTATTAGTGGGCATTAAATTGGTTCTGTCACCCGGGGATAAATCAGTAGTAAGTTTAGTCCTCTGTACCCATGAATATTGGGGCATCTGTAAGGTAGCTTATTAACTCTGCAGTATCACCTCCCCCATCCCATCTCACTAGATGGCATGTGCCACCTTGATAGAAAATCTACTTTATGAAGTTTGTTGCTATTGGTTTCCTGGCTCCCACTGCCCTTAAGCTCCCCGCCCTTGGGTGTGTTGCATCACACAAGAGGATGCTGCACAACACTGCATCTGCAGTGATTGTCATTGGTTTCTCCTGAAAGTTTGTGAGAGAAAGAAAAATCTGAACACATGAGTTTCTTCATTTGTAAAATGGGGTAAAATGCATACAGATGTGGTTGCCTCCTCTTAAAAAAAAAAAGAAAGAAAGAAAGAAAAAGAAAAGATATATTGGCATTAGAAAAGGTTCAGAAAAGGGCAAAAAATGATTAGGGGTTTGGAATAAGGATGTTAAGCACTAGTTGACTATCCGATAAGCAAATGCTTATCAGATAGTTGACTAGTTGCTAACCACCCCTTGCTGCCTCTATCAGATTGGGGGGGGGGGGAACCTGGGCTCTGCACTGCACTGCCCCTTTGAAATGCTGGATGGCATTTCAAAGGAGCAGTGCAGCATGGAGCCTGGGATCAGCTGTGCGGCGCTGCCCCTTTGAAGTGCCAGGTGGAGCCCAGGGATCAGCTGGGTCCCCAGCTGATCCTGGGCTCTGTGTGGGGCTGCCCCTTTGAAATGCTGCAGAAGCTTTTCAAAAGGGCAGTGGCGCCCCATTGACTAATCGAATATTCAATGCAAAAATGCATCGACTACTTGATAGTCAATTACACGATATTTAACATCCTTAGTTTGGAACAGGTCTCATATGAAGAGAGATTAAAAACACTGGGACTTTCCATCTTAGAAAAGAGGAGACTAAGGGCAATGTTCCCTCTAAGCTGTGCAGCAGCAGAGCTCCACAGATGATTAATCAGCCCCTGCCAGTCAGAGGCTCAAGGCTCCTGACTGACTGGGTTGGACTGATTAATCCCTGTGAAGCTCTGCTGCCATGCAGTTTAGAGAGAACAGTGCTAAGGGGGGATATGATAGAGGTCTATAACTGGTGTGGAAATACTGAATGAGGAAAAGTTATTTACTTGTTCCCATAACATAAGAACGAGGGGTCACCAAATAAAATTAATAGGTAGTAGGTTTAAAACAAACAAAAGGAAGTTTTTCTTCACACAGTGCACAGTAGGCTTGTGGAACTCCTTGCCAGAGGATGTTGTGAAGACCAGGACTTTTAACAGGGTTCAAGAAAGAACTAGATACAGTCATAGAGGTTAGGTCCATCAATGGCAATTAGCCAAGATAATTAGGAATGGTGTCCCTAGCCTCTGTCAGAGGCTGGGAATGGGTTACAGGAGAGGGATTTTTTGAAGATTTCCTGTTCTGTTCACTCCCTCTGGAGCATCTGGCATTGACCACTGTCGGAAGACAGGATATTGGCTAGATGGACTTATGGTCTGACCCAGTATAGCTGTTTTTATGTTCTTATGGGTAATGATACATGCCCTTCTACCTCCAGGGGTCTTGTGTGATTAATGAATACAAGTCATATTGAGAACTTCAGAGGAGACTATACGACTTCCCTAAAAGTCATTCTTATGGCCTTTGTTATATAGGCAGTCAGACTAGATCAGTGTTTCTCAAAGTGGTCCGTAAAATCACGTTGAGAAATTGTTTAACTGGCTTTGCCAGTTTGTTTAGTTACTGGCGCAGCGGCCACAGAGCACGTGGCTCCTATTTGTGCCATTTAGCTGTTTGCAGCCAAGGAGAGCTGTGGGAAGCAGCATGGTCTGAGCTGACACTTCCCATGGCTCCCCTTGGCTGCAAACAGTGAAAAGGAGCCAATAGGAGCTGTAAGGCTCCGTGGCTGCAGCACCAGTAAATAAACAAACTAGCTCAGCTAGTTAACAGATTTCTCAAAGGGGTTTCACGGACCATTTTGGGGAACACTGGACTAGATGAGTATAATTATCCCTTCTGGCCTCAAGCATCTATTAAAATGATTAAAGTTACATTCTAAGTTTATTTACGCTTTTGAGCTTTGTACCACAGACCACATTTTTCTGTACTTCTATCCTTATTTAGAAATAGTTTGAAGAAATGATATGAGAACTCATCAACGTGGACTATGATAAAGAGAAAGCCAGAAGAATTCACATTTCATTTCTTTCGTACTCTAATGACAGTTCAGCTAGTAACTTTATAGAGCTGTCCTAATACTTGATATTATGAGCAACACTAGTCCAGATGATTTACATGAAATGACATTGCTGTGGCTTTTTTATGGCAAAAATTGACACTGAAATTATCTTTCTCCTTTTGCTAAGGGTTTTGAATTACTCTGCTCTCACTTCCAGGCAAAGTATTACCGGTAATTCATTAGGACGTTGTGCTCTGTTGGCCTGTAAAACCACAAACACATTTTTACATTGGGCAGGTTCATTATTTCGATAACTTGCCATCTGTGACCGTAGTTCAATGAGCCTTCCCAGATTCGTTATTTAGATAGTTTCCCATTAGCTAGAATAGGTGAAAGTGCAAGATTTTAAAGAGATCAGATGAATTAAGGATTCACAGCCCAAATCTGCAACACATCTTGAACAACGCTATGAGAGTAATTCAATGCATCTAGTAAGAGATGTTCATTGGTAGTAGGGGTGACAGAGTCAGCTCCTCCATGGCCAAAGTTAATGAACAAAACCTATGCCCAGGGCAATCAAATTCAGGCTATGTCTATACTACAGACCTCACAGCAGCACAGCTGTACTGCTCCTGTACAGCCACTCTATTCCAGCAGGAAAGAGCTCTCCTGCCAACATAATTAAATGACCCTTAACAAGCAGTGGTAACTATGCCAGCAGGAAAGTGTCTCCTGCAGACATAGTGCTGTCCACACAAGCGCTTTTGTTGGAGACACTTTCGTCAGTCCAGGGGATGTTTTCCTCCCACACAGCTAACAAATTTCACCAACAAAAGCTTCAGTGGAGGAACCTGACAATCTTTTGCCAAATTTCACCCACTCAGAAGAATTTCAGTAGTTTTAGGGGGAAATCTGTCATGTTATTTTGTACTTTGCCCTGCATTTTTACTTTAATACCAGAGAGTATAGTAAGACACAAGATTTTCGTAATCTCTCTTTGAAGCTACTGTTAGCAAGAATATGGACATTTACTGCTGCTTGGCTAGATTTTGATAGAAAGCACAAAATCCCACAAGCTACACCATGTACAAACACTCTGTACATTGTCCACATGCAAATCACTTTAGCCCAATTTTTGATTATGGGACTCTTCAGTCTTTTGTCTAATCAAAATATCTATTAGATAGTCACAATCTCAGTTATTGGTGTATCATGCTGCCACAAGAGATACAGGTTCTGTTCCTTTGCCTGATACCATAGTCCCCTTAGCTGGAAGTACTGCAAAGACTGTGAGCAGTGCTTGTCAAGGCAGCAGATTATACTGCCCAGAAACAATTCCTGTAGTTGAGTGCAAGGGAAGGAGGTAATAGTTAGAACAGAGGGCTCTCAAAGGGTATCCCATCCAGCCTCCTGTGGCGAAAGATGGTCAAAGGTGAAGAGATTTGACAAGTCAGAGATGGTGGGGCATGGGACATGGAGGGTAGTTGGAGTAATAGGATGAGCTTATCCTATATTGTGGGTAGCAGCTAGAAAAAAAAATCATTCTCCCTAGTTCATTTGTGTTTCAGTATTAATGTTCTGAATAAAATGTTCAAGCCATTTTTAGCTCCATGTAACTGTGCAAATGTGCCAATACAAACAGACTCATTACAAAAGATCATTCTTCACTAACCCAAAGCAGAGCTGAGAATGGCATATTCGAATAGAACCTCCAAGGAGTTCTTAATGTTGCTCCTATGGCCTGACCAGATGGCCAATATTCAGTTGTTTGCAGGGCTGTCCTTAGGACTTAGGGGGCCCTACGCACATACACCCTGTACATGCTGCCCCATGTGACTTGTTTTCACCCCCAGTCCTGGCCACCCTGCGCTCCCCCCATCTCCTCCTCTCCACATGGCATGTTACCTGGTGCCAGGGAGCAGGGTAAGTGCCTGGCTGCTGTAGAAGCTGCCACTTGGCTCTGCAGCTCGCTTGGAGTGGTACCAACAGTAGCCAAGTAACTCCCCGACCACCACCAAGCAGGAAAATGAGCTTTATATTTACCTTGCAAGGTTGCAGAATCTTTATATGGTGCAACATACTCATTAAAAAATACTATGAAATATCACATTTCTGCAGAGCTGGCAACTGCAGGCCCAGGGCAATGGCAGGGGAGAATTCAGCTCTGTGCCCCTAGAAGGGGTGGGGCCTTGGGCAGAAGCCAGCCCTCAGCACCACACAGACTGTGCCGCACTTTCACCAGTCAGCCCTTTGCACCACCGGGACTGCACTATGAGAGGGTCCAGTTGCAATTTAAAGGGGCCTAGGATTTTGGCTGCTGCCTCAGTCAGAGCACCAGGCCCCAGGAAACTGCTCCCTTTGCTCGCCCTCCCATCAGTGGCCCTGCATTTCTGAGATATTAGTCAGTCTTTGAGCATGGGCAATTAAAGCAGAAGAAAGCTAGGACGCATCTGTAACCCCACCTGTTCACTAGCCCAGTGTGAAGTTATTCATTATAGGGGAAGCCTTGTGACTTCTTGCACAAGTGTGGGAGACTAGGCCTGACGCTGCTTAGTGTGCTCTGCATTGTGTATGTGTAAGTGCACCTCAGACCAGACCCACTCAGCCAAACCACCAGGAACAGGCTTTATTCTGTAAAAAAACAGAACAGGATCACAGTTCAGCACCCCTCCTCCCTGCATGCAGCCTGCGTGCTGCTTCCAGCTCAGTCCCTGTTGAGATCCTGCTAGGGGCAAAAGGTACATCCTGGCAGGAAGCAGGAAGTTCTCCCAACATGCCACAGTTTGTAGTCCACAACTTGTAGTTCCCACGGCCGCTGTTAAAGCACACTGGAACTTGGGTACACATCTGTAGGCAGGGTTGCCAGATATTTTTTTTAAAATACCGAACATGGCGGGGGGAAAATTGGTTGAGCAAAAAAAACAAAAAAACAAAACAAAAAAATAAAACCAAGGGACTAAAGTTGTTGAACAAAAACAAACAAACAAACAAACAGCACAAAAGAAAGAGGCACTGCGCCTTTAAATCCCCACGCTCACGGCTCTCTCCACCCCCGCCGCCAGACGCAGCAGGAGGAGGGGGAATGTCCCAAGCGGCCTTCTGTCCGAGAAGAACAGAAAATACCGGACATTTTACGTGTCTGGTATTTTCTGGGTTTTTTTACCGGACAGTGGCCGCAAATACCAGACTGCCTGGGCCAATACCGGACGCCTGGCAACCCTGTCTGTAGTTATTATTCATTGTAGCAATATAGTCTTGGTGGACACTTTTATTTTACAGGCTTCTCTTCACAAACAAAACAAATGTTGTTAGCAAGCTTGTGCACCAATGCCTGAAGCAAAGACGCACTAGGGCAAGTCAGAAATAATGCCGTTGCTCTCCCACATTTCCAGTTTGGGAATGTCATTGTGGTTAATTGAGTCTGAACACATTATCACTGATGCTCAAGTCTGTGTTGATTGTTTTTAACAAGTCTGTGTCCGTTTAACACCAAACGAGGATTAAAAAAAACGGAAAAATGGGCTGGAATTGTGGGGTCCCAAACTATGCTGATGGCAAGTAGGCTAACTGAAGGTTGTGAGGGATTCCAGAAGGGTCTAGGAGCACATAATTGGGTCAGTACAATAGCAGCTGTAGTTTCTTGGCTGGCTTTCCTTCACGCCTGCTCTCCTTCTAGACACTGTCACTAACTCATTAATTTTTTAAAAAAAGATAGAATACGTGCAATAGTTATAGCTATCAGTCTTTTGCTATAGTTGCCCCTTCCTCCTATATTGCCTTTCCACCCATTTTAAAGAGATCCTTTACTGCATTATGTTGTTAAAAATTATGGGATGCTGGAGCAAAGGGGTTATGTTTGTTAGTGGTCTGGTCTGCAAAGCATTAGGCACACCTGTGACACTGTATCAGAGTATGAATTCACTGAATAGAATCACAAAGTGTTCTATGCCAGGGACCTGATCCTGCCTTCCTTCAGCACCCCAAATTCCCCCTCATATGGCTTATTTATATTAAGGTAATACCACATGGGTGCATACATGCATGCATGCAAAATGAAGAGAGCTGTTCTTGCCTTAAAGAGCTTATAGCCTAATCAATGCAAGTGGGAAATGCTCACAGGACAAGGTTATGGATAACACAGTTTAAGTTACATGTACACAGCAAGCACTGACTTGTTTCTAAGCTCTCAGGAAACAGGACATTGTGGACACTTTCATCTGCCATAGAGGACCTATGTAGATAAGTGTTAGAGGAAACCTTTCTTTCTCCAAGGGGATGTCCCTAGCCTCTCTCTGTCTGTAAATGGGTGACAGGGTACGGATCACATAAGGATTATCTGTTGTGTTCCCTCCCTCTGGGGCATCTGGTATTGGCCACTGTCAGAAGATAGGATACTGGGCTAGATGGACCTTTGGTCTGACCCAGTATGGCCGTTCTTATGTGATGTTTGTTTGGAGTTTGTTTGTTTGGAGTTTGTTTGTTTGTTTGGAGCGTTTGGAGTGCTGAGCTGAGTGTGTTTGTTTGTTTGTTTGAAAGGCCGTGTGCTCAGGCACTATTTGGTGTCCGGGAGGACCTCCCCCCAGCCTGCGGGGAGGACCACAGAACCCAGGAGAACCAACTAATTACTGGGGACAAATAATGAAAAAAACAGGGACGGGTGTGAGGGTCAAAGGGCTAAAATGAGGGAGCCGGATGGGGATACAGAGCAGAGAACCCCGGACAACGCCCACTGCTCCCCGAAGGTCTTGAGAGAGCCAGCGGACGCTGCCCATTGGAACTCTGCCCGGATACGTGAGCGGATACAGCAACGGAAATAGGCCCCACAGTCGCAGGCCCCTCCCCCGGCCAACCTCTTTTCCCTGGTTTTATAGATTGCCGATTTGGCAATTGCCAGGAGGAGGTTGACCAGGAGGTCCCGCGACTTTGTGGGGCCACGGATGGGGTGTGCGTAAATTAACAAGTGGGGGGAAAAATGCAGCCAGAACCTCAACAGGAGGTTCTGGAGGAGCCGAAAGAGGGACTGTAACCTGGCGCACTCGAGGTAGATGTGCGCCAGGGTCTCCCTCACGCCACAGAAGAGGCACGTTTCGGGGGTGGGGGTGAACCGCGCCAAGTACACGCCCGTGCTCACCGCGCCGTGCAGGATTCTCCAACAGATGTCCCCGGTGGGTCGTGGAACCAAAGTCGAATAGAGGCTGGCCCACCGGGGCTCCCCACCCTCTATTGATGGTAGGAGGTCCCGCCACTTGGTGTCTGGGCGGGACACGAGGGTGGGGAAGTGGAGCGTGTGAAGCACGAGCGTGTACAGGTGACTCTTTGGCGCGGTTCGGAAGGGGACTGGCCGCAGCGAGTGCAGCCGGCTCAGGTGACGAAGGGGAGGAGGTCGGGAAGGTACGCGGGGCTGGGGGCCGATGGAGAGATCGGGAGGGCCGGGGGTAAGGGGTGGGCGGGGTGCACCCTCTCGCAGGACTTTGTTTAGGTACACCCGAGCAGTGGGCGGCAAAGCGTCCTTCACCTCCTGAAGTACGCGCCGGGGAGTACGTAGGGTGGAGAGCCCCATGCGCTGGGCGAGCGCCTGAGGATCCACCCAGTCTCCCCGGTCGTAGTCCAGGAGGTCTCCGACTCTGGTGACTTCTGCCAGGACCAACCTCTGGCGCACCAAGGGGGACTCCGCCGCCTGCACACGTAGATGGGGATTGTGTAGCAGGGGCTCCGCGAGGAGGTCTGCCCCCACGGTGGCTCCCAAGGACCTGGTCGCTGCAAGCAGCTTCCAGGTCCGGAGGAGGTCCTGGTAGAAGGCCGGCAGCCCGGAGAGGTCTCGCGGAAGACCTCTCAGATAAAGGAGCTGCCGGTCGTATCGGAGCCCTCGGAGGCGGCGAAGGAAAGCGTGCGCAAGCGTGCTCCATGCCGGACTACCTGCATCAAATAGGAGTCTCTGCAGGGCCCGGAGGCGGAGGACGTGAACCCGCGTGCGCAAACACGTCAGGCCCTGCCCTCCCTCCTCCGGGGGGAGATGGAGAACCCCTGCAGAGACCCAATGCAGTCCTGGCCAGATGAACCGCAGCATGAGCTGCTGGATACGGACCAGGAGGCCCGGGGGCGGGACCAGGGTGCCGAGGCGGTGCCAGAGCATGGACAGGACCAATTGGTTGAGTACCAGTACCCTCCCACGCAGGGAGAGGCACCGGAGCAGTCCCGTCCATCTCTGCAACCGCTCGACCACCCTGGCCTCTAAACCTTGCCAGTTCTCCGGCGGGGAGGGATGCGTGGCAGAAAGAAAAACGCCGAGATAGAGCAGCGGACCCGCGCTCCACCTGATGGCCTGAAGCGCGGGTGGGAGGGAGCCCGCCTGCCACCCGGCCCCTACCACCAGGCCAGAGCTCTTGACCCAGTTGACCCGGGCGGAGGAGGCCGCCGAGTAGACGGCTTGGCAAGCCTCCACCCGCGCCAGGTCTCCCGGGTCCTGGACCACGAGGAGCACGTCGTCGGCATACGCCGACAGGACCAGCCTCGTCTCCGGCTCACGGAGCGCCAACCCCGTCAACCTCTTGCGAAGGAGACGGAGGAAGGGCTCTATGGCCAGAGCGTACAGCTGGCCCGACAGCGGACAGCCTTGACGTACTCCCCGCCCGAAGCTGACCGGTGCGGTCAGGGTCCAGTTGAGCTTGACCAAGCACTCTGCGGACGCGTACAGCACCTGGAGAAACCCCACAAAATGGGGCCCAAAGCCGAAGGCCCGCAGGGTGCCCAGGAGGTACCCGTGGTCCATCCGGTCGAACGCCTTCTCCTGATCCAAGGACAGGAGGGCGAACGACAGACCGTCCCTACACCCGAGCTCTAGGAGATCCCGGACCAGAAAGAGGTTGTCGAAGATGGTTCGGCCCGGGACGGTGTAGGTCTGGTCTGGATGGACCACGTCCGCCAGCACGGACTTCAACCTCAGGGAGATGGCTTTGGCGACAATTTTATAGTCCGTGCTGAGGAGCGAGACGGGACGCCAATTCCTCAGATCGCGGAGGTCCCCCTTCTTGGGCAGCAAGGCGATCACGGCTCGCCTGCACGATACAGGGAGGACCCCGCTCTCCAAGGACTCGGCCCAGACGCTAGCAAGGTCCGGGCCGAGGACGTCCCAGAACACGCGGTAGAACTCCACGGTCAGCCCGTCCATGCCCGGGGATTTATTGGTGGGCATGAGACGGAGGGCTTCCGAGAACTCGGCCAGAGAGAGAGGCAGCTCTAGCCGGTCCCGGTCGCCCGCGCTGACCGTCGGGAGTTCGTTCCAGAGAACCCTGCGGGCGTCGGCGTCGGTCGGATCCGGGGAGAAGAGAGAGGCGTAGAAGGCGCGAGCCCTCTCGCGCATCTCCACCGGATCCGTGAGGGGGGTGCCGTCCTCCGCCAGAAGGCAGAGGACGTGTTTTTTGGCCCCCCTCTTTTTCTCCAGGGCGTAGAAGAAGCGGGAGCCTCGATCCATCTCCCGAAGGAGGCGGATGCGAGAACGAACAAAGGCACCCCGGGCTCGAAGGTCCTCGAGGGCCCGGAGCTCCTCCCGCTTCTCCCGGTACGCTCCGCAGAGGGGCGGATCCTCGGGGCCGGTGGCCAGCCGCTTCTCTAGCTCTAAAACCTCCCGTTCCAACTGCTCTATCGCCGCATCCCTCCGCCGGCTGGCCCCCCGGGCGTAGTCACGGCAGAAGAGCCGCGTGCGCACCTTCCCCACATCCCACCACCGCCGCGCCGAGGGAAAGGCGCACCGCCGCCCGCGCCAGGCCAGCCAGAACTCCCGGAAGGACGCTACGAAGCCCACGTCCTCCAGCAGGCTGTTATTGAAATGCCAATAGGCCGGCCCCGGCCTCTCCGAGGAAAGAGAAGCCCGTACGGCCACCAAGTGGTGGTCCGAGAAAGGGGCCGGCCGAATGCCGGAGGAGTGGGCCCGGAAGAGATGATGACGAGACACATAAATGCGGTCCAACCGGGAGTGGAAAGACCGACGACCCGCCACCTGGACGTAGGTAAACACCGTTTCCTCGCCCAGGTGGAGGTCTCGCCAGACGTCCACCAGGGAGTGATGGTCTATTATCTCCCTGAGGACGTCCGCGGCGGCCGGGCACTGCTCGAGCCCCGTACGGTCCCGCTCCTCGAGGGTGCAGTTGAAGTCTCCGCCCAGGACCAGGCACTCGCGAGGATCCAAAGTGCCGAGGAAGGCCGACGCCTGCCGAAAGAAGCGGAGCCTCTCCGGGGCGGACGTCGGGGCGTAGATGTTGACGAGATTTAGTGTCAGCCCTTCCGTCCGAACCCGGAGATGCAGCAGGCGACCCTGCACGACCTCGGCGGTCCCCAGCACCTCGGGCTGCAGGTTCGGGGAGAACAGGGTAGCCACCCCGGCTTGACGGGCCGACAGGTGGCTAAAATAAACCCTGTCCCCCCACTCCAGCCGCCAGCTAGCCTCGGTGGCCGGAGCTGTGTGGGTCTCCTGGAGGAATATGACGGAGTACCTGCCCCTCCGGAGGAAGGAGAGGACCTGACACGTACGGAGGCCCGACCCGCAGCCCCGGGTGTTTAGAGTGGCAAAGATGAGCGGCGGCATCGAGAGGGCTGGGGAAGATCCTGATTGGCAGGAGTGCCGACGGCCCCCATCGGGCCCCGCAGCAAACCGTGACCGTTCCCAAAAGTGAGCAGGGCGTCACGGAAGCTGCGGACCCGCTGGTAAGCCGCGGCCCCCCGCCGCCCGGTCCCTTTACCCTCCCGCAAGAGGGCTCTGACTATTTGCAAGATGAGATGAAAATCTCCCCAGCGCTGAAGGGCGAGAGCGACCTTGTTCTTGGAGCCACGGATGTCTTCCAAGAAAACACGCATCTCGCCCTTCAGCGCGTCTGGCGTCGGGGCCTCGGGCCCTCGAACGCCTTGGGGCCAGACCCCTCCGTGAGCCCCGCGACCCATCGGCACGGGGACGCAGGGCGTTTGAGGTCCCTGCTGAGAGGACAGTGGCGGAGAGAGATCAGCCCCAGATGTGCTGGGAGCAGAAGAAACGAAAACCGCCTCCCGGGGGCCAACGTCTGGACTAAACGTGGCAACCCCAGGGGCGGCAGTAACAGAGTAAGGGGAGGAAAAGAGTTCAGGGAGGGGATCGGGAAAAGGAGGGAGACGAGGAAGGAGAGTAGGGGGAGGAAGAGGTGAGGGATTAGGGAAGAGACAAGAATGGCGGGGAGGAGGAAGAGGGGTGGGAAACTCGATTGAGAGGGCGTTTGAATAGGGAGCAGGAGAAGGAGCAGGGCGAGATGCCTCAGCAGAGGAGGCACCGGGGTGCGGTGCCTCCTCGCAGCGCAGAGAATCGATGGCAGTGGTAGGGGTAGTAATAGTCTCCCCAGCGCTGAGCTCCAGTGCCACAGAGAGTGCAGCACCGGAGGCCTCAGCGCCGGGGGTGACAGATATTAACGGGATCTCCCGCCCGCTGAGAGCCTCAAGGGTTGCCGCGGCCGCGGCCGAGGTATTGTCGATGGCCGGGCAGACGGTCGCACCCCGGGGCAACTCAGAGGCAGGGAGAAGGGATAGCAGCGGGTCGGAAGGGGAAGGAGAGGTCGGTTGTTGTCCCTCCAGGACCTGATGATCCCCCTCCGAGGCAGCCGGGGTCAGCCCCAAAGCCTCCACCTCCTGAGAGAGGAAGGCGAGCCCGCCGCCCGCCACCAGGTGCTGATCTCTGTCGGTGGCAAGGTCAGCGGCCGCCCCCTCAGTGGAGGCGGGAACAGTGGGAGCATCCTCCATGGACACCCCCTCTTGCAGGGACCCCGGGAGGGAGGTGTTCACCTCTCCCGCGTCCGCCGCAGTCACCTCGACCGCTTCGTGGTGCTGTGAATCGCTTGCGGGCTCAGAGGGTGGAATGGCCCCAGCGTCCACCCCCATGGGTACAGGGAGGTTGTCCTCCCCCTCAGAGGGCGGGGTGGAACGCCGAGCACGCTTTCGGCGCTTCCCCATTGCGAGCTCCCATCCCTCGGAGGAAGAGGGCTGGGCCTGAATGGAGGAAGAGCCAGGGGACAAGGGCAGCGTCGGGGGGGCAAGGGTAGATGGGGGCTGGGCAGCAGGGGAAAAGGATACCTCCCCCCGAGGTAGGTCCTGCCCGAGTCCCGTCACTGACCCCGCCGCCCTCTCCTCCGCGGGCCCAGCCTTGCCGCTTTTGGCGGTGGCAGCATCAGCACCCGCACGCTCGTCTGGGCCCTGCGGAACCCGAGCGGGATTGACGACGGTCACGGTTGGAGGAGGGGCGACCCCAGGGTCCGGACCGTCAGGGCCACCGGCGATGGTAGGGCCGGTGCCCTCCCGGGCATCGGGGGTCCCGGGTGCCTCTCCAAACCGGGCCAGGGGGCAGTCCCTTCGGACGTGCCCCGTCGCCCGACAGAGAAAACACCGGGCCTCCCCCATGGTGTAGTACACCCGGTACCGGGCCCCTTGATGGGGCACCAGAAATGACCCTTCCAGGGCTTCTCCGCCACGTCCCGCCGGCAGTAGTAGGATTTGTACCTGCCGGCGAAAGGAAAGGACGTGGCGGAGGGTCGGGTCTTTACAGCCCAGAGGAAGGGGACTCAGGACTGACAGAGGCCTCCCCAGGGTGGAGAGGAAAGGCAGTAGGGCGGCATTGGGGAGGAAGGGAGGAACAGAGGACAAAACCACCCGTACGCCCAGGTCCTCCAAAGGCTCGAGGGGAACGTGGACTCCCCCCACCGCCAAACCCCTTTCCACCGCCTTCTGGGCGGCGGCCTCGGACGCCAGGAAGAAGACCACCTTCCCGAACATCTTAGAGGCCGCCACTACGGCCGCGGGCCCCACCACGCGTGCCAACGCCCGCACGTAGGTCTCCACGTGGGGCGAGGCCGCCACCAGGAGACAACGGACCCCATGCCTCCTGGTCAGGGTGGGAAAGGGGCCGCGGCCGCCGGGGATGGTATTCCGGGAGGCGGCTTGGGAGGCGACAGGCGGGGGGGTGGCGGCCACCTGGGCGTACGCCCTGGGGCCCGGGACACCGTTGCCCCCAGAGCTGGTGGAAGGAACAGGGGAGCGGGAAGGAGGGGGAGCCGCGGCCGACATGTGGGTCGCGGCCGGGGAGTGAGCCCTCGCCTCAGGAGGTTTTGCCTTCCGGGCGGGGCTCTTGCCCTTTTTGGTCCCCAGGCCCTTCCTACCCCTCAGGGGGGCATTCTTGATGGTAGCCGGAGGTGCCGCGGCAGAAGCGGTCGAGGCCCGGGGTCCTCGTCCATGTCCGCCCCCTTTACCGTAGTGACGGGGGGCCCGGCAGCCTCAGAGGAGTTGTTGTTTTTAGGGCGGGGTGGGGAAGGTTCTGCATGGGGTGTCATCCGACAACCCCTTCGTTGTGGTCATGGGTAGGGAGGAAAGGACAAAACAAACAATTAGGGGAGAACCAAAAAAAAACACCAGGGAAGGGAACAGGGAGAGAAAGAGGAGGGGAGGAAGGAGATTTACCACTCCCCCCCACTAGGCTGGAAGTGGGGTGGGAGGGTGATAATTCAGAAGAAAGGGAAGGGGAAAAGGTGTAAGGAATACAGCTCCCAGCACAGAATGGAAAGAGTGGCTCCTCCGGCTGCACTGGGGAGATGAGGGGTAAATAATCATTAAAAGGACATGGGGACAAGTGAAGCTGTGTGTGTGGGAAGAGTAACTAAAAGGAGGGGGAAGCTCAAGCGCCTAACAAAAGAAAGCGGGGGGGGGAGGGGAAGCACTGGCACCCAAAGGGGTGGATGGGACAAGCAGTGGAGTGGGAAGACAGGCAGTTAAAAGATGCCTGTTCAAGGGCGGGAGGAGGGAGGAGACACTGCTGAGGGAAAGGGAAACAGTGTACCCACAGGCACCTGAGCAGCAGGCCCACAGTACCTGCTGCAAGGCCCAGAAGAGCAGAGAAGGGCAAGGAGACAAGCAGTGGGGCCGAGAATGGAAAGGCCCCTACAGCAACCGGGGCTTGGAGAGGGAGCAGCAGGAGAAGTGTGAGGGCCGATGAACTAGGGGGAGGTAAGCCACCCCCTGCCCTCAGCACCCCAAAGGAGCTGCATCAGCCCCCCCACCCAGGAGCCCTGATGGAAAGGGCCCCTAATCTCCCCTCCCCAGCACCAGGCAGGCTGTGGGGAGAGGAAAACCCCAGGGGCTGCTTTAAAGCAGCCCCCTTACCGTCTCTTCTTTGGGGGAGAGCAGCAGCAGCAGGAAAGATGAAGGTCCGGCCTGCCAAGGTGGAGAAAAAGGGGGGGGGGTCAAAATAGACCCCCAAGGAAATGGGAGCCGTGTGCTCAGGCAGGCAGGCAGGCAGTTGGAAGCTGATTAGGTTTGAATTGAAACACCGTGTGCTGATTGGCTGAGCTGTAGGCAGAGGGAGGAGCTATCAGGGAGGCCGAGCACTTAAACCCTGCTGGTAAGCGACCAGGGAGCTTTGCAACCGGGTGCTCGCGGACAGGGTGAGTGCTAACAGGAGGGAGTTTTGAGAGGGGAGTTTAGAGGGGGAGCTTGGGGGGAGCCAGTGACTTCTATTGCCCTTAAACTAAATCCTTTATAACAACCTCTATCTGAAACATTTAATTAACCCTCATATATAATTAGAGTAGGAAATGGAGGCAGAAGCCCAGCAGCAGAGTGGGGGCTATCCTGTTTATTGTGTCGAGTGCAGTATGTATGACTACCTACCCTGTGGGTGGGTGGCGTATGTGTGCGCTCGATGCAAGGAGCTCCTGGCCCTCAGAGACCGAGTGCGTGCTTTGGAGGCCAGGGTGGCTGAACTGGAGGAGCTAAGGAAGGCAGAGGTGTTTGTGGATGAGACTTTCCGGGACATAGTAGGTCTGTCCCACCTCCAATCTGACAGTCCTGATGCTGTTACGGAGGATGAAAGGCTCAGGGAAGGAGAGCAGTCAATGGGAGCAGAGGGAAACCATCCCATAGTTGGGACCCTCCTTCCAGAGGGTGATGTTGTATCCTCTCGTGCCGAGGATACTTCTCCGGGGGAGGGAGCTCCAGCTGTTAGGAAGAAGCAGGTTTTAGTAGTGGGGGATTCGATCATTAGAAATATAGATAGTTGGGTTTGTGATGACCGGGAGAACCGTATGGTTACTTGCCTGCCTGGTGCGAAGGTTGCGGATCTCTCGAGGCATCTAGACAGACTTATGGGCAGTGCTGGGGAGGAGCCGGTCGTCGTGGTACATGTTGGTACCAATGACATAGGGAAGGGTAGAAGAGATGTTCTGGAGGCCAAATTTAGGTTACTAGGAAAGAGACTGAAATCCAGAACATCTTTGGTGGCATTCTCTGAAATGCTTCCAGTTCCACGCGCAGGGCCAGATAGACAGGCAGAACTTCAGAGTCTCAATGCGTGGATGAGACGATGGTGCAGGGAAGAGGGGTTTAGATTTATTAGGAACTGGGGACACTTTTGGGGTAGGGGGAGCCTATACAGGAATGATGGGCTCCACCTAAATCAAGGTGGATCCAGACTGCTGGCATTAAACATTAAAAAGGTCGTAGAGCAGTTTTTAAACTAAGAGGTGGGGGAAAGCCGATTGGTGCGGGGGAGCACCTGGATCGGACGGAGACTTCTCTTACACGAGGCTCCATAGATAGGGATTCCCTAGAAGTTAGTCAGATAGGGAACGTGGGAAATAATATATGGGCAAGATCAGATGTGAAACAATCATGCATAAAAAAATCCAATGTGTCTGTGAAAGGCGGACATATAAATAGTGGTAGTTTTCTAACATGCTTTTACACTAATGCTAGGAGTCTGTCTAATAAGATGGGTGAACTGGAGTACCTCATATCAAAGGAGGAAGTTGACATAATAGGCATCTCAGAAACATGGTGGAATGAGGACAATCAGTGGGACACTATCATACCGGGATATAAATTATATCGGAAAGACAGAACAGGTCGTGCGGGTGGCGGAGTGGTACTATATGTGAAGGATAATATAGAATCAAATGAAGTAAAAATCCTAAAGGAATCAAAATGTTCCATAGAATCATTATGGATAACAATTCATTCCTCTAATATGAATATGGCATTAGGAATATATTACCGACCACCTAACCAGGACAGTGATAGTGATGCTGAAATGATAAGGGAGATTAGAGAGGCTACCAAAATAAAAAACACAGTAATAATAGGAGATTTCAATTATCCCCATATTGATTGGGTGCATGTCACCTCAGGATGGGATTCAGAGATTAAATTTCTTGATGCCTTAAATGACTGCTTCTTGGAGCAGCTAGTACAGGAACCCACAAGGGGAGAGTCGATTCTCGACCTAGTCTTGACTGGAACGCAGGATCTGGTCCAAGAGGTAACTGTTACTGGACCGCTTGGAAATAGTGACCACAATATAATAACTTTTAATATTCCTGTGTTGGGAAGAACACCGCAGCGGTCAAACACTCTGGCATTTAATTTCAAAAAGGGGAATTACTCTCTCTTTTAGTTTCTGTTTAACTAGCTTCCTCATTTTAGTGTAATTAAACTAAAATCCCTGGAAGCTGCATGGGAACTGTTTAAAGACACCATACTAGAGGCCCAACTTAAATGTATACCCCAAATAAAAAAACACAGTAAAAGACCTAACAAAGAACCACCATGGCTAAACAGCCATGTTAAAAAGGCAGTGAGAGAGAAAAGGGCAGCTTTTAAAAAGTGGAAGTCAAATCCTAGTGAGGAAAATAGAAAGGAACATAAACACTCCCAAATTAAGTGTCATAATGTAGTAAGAAAAGCCAAAAAAGAGTTTGAGGAACAGCTAGCCAAAAATTCAAAAAATGATAGTAAAATGTTTTTTAAATACATTAGAAGCAGGAAGCCCGCTAAAAAAGCAGTGGGGCCCTTGGATGATAAAGATATAAAAGGAGCGATCAAGGAAGACAGTGCCATTGCGGAGCGATTAAATGATTTCTTTGCTTCAGTCTTCACGGCTGAGGATGTTACAGAGGTTCCTAAATCTGAGCCAGCCTTTTTAGGTGACAAATCTGAGGAACTCACTCAGATTGAAGTGACATTAGAGGAGGTTATGGAATTAATTGATAAGCTGAATAGTAACAAGTCTCCGGGACCAGACGGCATTCACCCAAGGGTTCTGAAAGAACTCAAATGTGAAATTGTGGAGTTATTAACAGTGGTTTGTAACCTATCCTTTAAATCCACTTTGGTACCAAATGACTGGAAGATGGCCAATATAACACCAATATTTAAAAAAGGCTCTAGAGGAGATCCTGGCAATTATAGACCGATAAGTTTAACATCAGTACCAGGCAAATTAGTTGAATCACTAGTAAAGAGTAAAATTGCAAGGCACATAGAAGAGCACGAATTGTTGGGCAAAAGTCAGCATGGTTTCTGCAGAGGGAAGTCGTGTCTAACTAATCTGTTAGAATTCTTTGAAGGGGTTAATAAACATGCGGACAAGGGGCACCCAGTGGATATAATATACCTAGATTTCCAGAAAGCCTTTGACACGGTCCCACACCAAAGGCTTTTACGTAAATTAGGTGGTCATGGGATAGGAGGAAAGGTCCTTTCATGGATCAAGAATTGGTTAAAAGACAGAAAACAAAGGGTGGGAATAAATGGTAAATTTTCACAATGGAGGAGGGTAACTAGTGGTGTTCCCCAGGGGTCAGTACTGGGACCAATCCTGTTCAACTTGTTCATCAATGATCTAGAAAATGAGGTAAGCAGTGAGGTGGCCAAGTTTGCAGATGACACAAAGTTGTTCAGGACAGTCAAAAGCAAAAGGGATTGTGAAGAACTACAAAAAGATCTCAGCAAACTGAGTGATTGGGCAGCAAAATGGCAAATGAAATTTAATGTGGGTAAGTGTAAGGTAATGCATGTTGGAAAAAATAACCCAAATTACACGTACTACATGATGGGGTCAAATTTAGCTACGACAGATCAGGAAAGGGATCTTGGAGTTATAGTGGATAGTTCTATGAAGACATCCACGCAGTGTGCAGCGGCAGTTAGTAAGGCAAATAGGATGTTAGGAATTATTAAAAAAGGGATAGATAATAAGACAAAAGATATCATACTTCCCCTATATAAAACTATGGTACGCCCACATCTCGAGTACTGCGTGCAGATGTGGTCTCCTCACCTCAAAAAAGATATATTGGCATTAGAAAAGGTTCAGAAAAGGGCGACTAAGATGATTAGGGGCTTGGAAAGGGTCCCATATGGGGAGAGGCTAGAGAGACTGGGACTTTTCAGTTTGGAAAAAAGGCGATTGAGGGGCGATATGATAGAGGTATATAAAATCATGAATGGTGTGGAGAAAGTGATTATAGAAAAATTATTTACCTTTTCCCATAATACAAGAACTAGGGGACACCAAATGAAATTGATGGGTAGTAGGTTCAAAACTAATAAAAGGAAATTTTTCTTCACACAGCGCACAGTCAACCTGTGGAACTCCTTGCCCGAGGAGGCTGTGAAGGCCAGGACTCTATTAGGGTTTAAAAAAGAGCTTGATAAATTTTTGCAGGTTAGGTCCATAAATGGCTATTAGCCAGGGATAAAGTATGGTGCCCTAGCCTTCATAACAAGGGCAGGAGATGGATGGCAGGAGATAAATCACTTGATCATTGTCTTCTGTTCTCCTTCTCTGGGGCACCTGGCATTGGCCACCGTCGGCAGATGGGATGCTGGGCTCGATGGACCTTTGGTCTGACCCAGTATGGCCATTCTTATGTTCTTATGATGCTAATAAAGTGGACTAGCCATATTCCTAACCTTATGAAGTCACTGGCACCCGGTACTGACTTGCATATACTCGCTCTCAGCAAGTGTCAATCATGGTGTACAGAGAGGAAGTTGAACTCATCTGGGTCATCACAGGCTCTGACATGCATAGAGCACAGACCTGAGAGGATTTCTCCAGCACAGTCCACTCCAGTACCTATTGGCAGAAGAGTTTTCTGTTTGTAGCTCCTTACTGATGCTCAAAAAGTATAATGAAGACAATTAAGGGTATTCCCACAGCCACTGGCTTTGTAATCTTACTTGATGGCTCTGGGCAGGAATCAGTCCCTATAATTCATCAGTCTTATGCAGGGAAAAGCTGACTATGGCACCTGTCCATAACAGCTGTCAGTGGCAGAAGTGACATTTCTGTACCTGAGAGGAGGCAAATAAAGTAGACGGCATTTGAGTTTTTATCCATCACCTCTGAGTGTCTTTGGCATTTGGAGATTTTATTGCATAGGATGAGGTGGTGCACTGAGACTGAGAGGAAGGAAAAATACAAATAGGGCAGCGACTATGATCCTGCTGATCTGATTTTTGTGCTGCTTTGGCTTTGGCTTTGATGGATACTTAGCCCGCTGGCAGTCATGTTAGATTTGCTGATTGTAGCCACAGAAATAGAGAAATAGAGTGGCTGAGGTGCCATCTTTTATTGGACCAACTTCTGTTGGTCAAAGACACACACTTTCAAGCTCCACAGAGCTTCCAGATGTAAGTAGACAGAGCCATCTTTACTCATATGCAGGGCACCTGAAAATTTGGAGCACCACTGGGTCTTAGTGTCCACTCACCCACCTCTTCCTAGCTCCACAGAGGCTTCACTTTCCCTGGAGAGCATCCAGTTAACTTAAAACTGAAAAAAGCCTGACAGACCTATTAGCAGCACATTGAACCTGCGAAAGAGCCATTCAGGTGGTAATGAAGCTACTTAGCCAACCCCAAGTATATATTGTTAGTTTCTGAATTTACTATGTCAGTCTACAGGAATTTAGTTTAAATTTTGTTTTAAAAATATTTCATTCGTGCGTTGCTGAAGATTATAAAAATCACATCTCTAAATTATTGTTGTTCTCCCCCCCCCCAGTGCCATCGGGCATGGGGCGCCAGTTTAATAGTACTGAGCAGAGCTGCATAAATCCTAAGGACTACCCTGTAAGTAGAACTTGACAGCATGTCTCTTTAACCGACAAAAGTTGGTTGAATAAAAGATGCTGTCCCACCCACCTTGTCTCAGTTTTTTACAATCACAGTTTAGAGGAAAGGAAATAGGGTCTAGTTTACATTTCTCAAACTTCTCTATTTAAGCCAGTTTTCTGACAATTTCCTAAAGCCTTCCAAAGGCAACTTGTTCACAACGGTGCCATGGGAGACATATGTTCACTTTGCTGCTCTGCCACAGACTTCTTGTGTGATCCTGGACAGATCATTTAGTCTCTGTGCTAAAAGGGGGGTTATAGCACTGCACCACCTCACATCTTGAAAGGATCAATACGAGCACTCAGATGCTGTGTCAGGGAGGGATGTGAGTATCAAAGATAGGTAGATAGGAGACACAGACCATGTTGGGGGTAGGCAGGGTACAGCTATCCAGCCAGAACTACCTCACACCAAAGCAAGAGTAATGACAATCTTTGAAAGAGTGCAGTCAGTGTGTTAGCAGGACTGTACTTGGTAGTGCACAAATTGAGCCAGCCCTTTTGGGCATGGCTTCATTTCAGAATTCATTGTGGAATTTGTTTTTAAGTACAATTGTGATCAAGGCAGCTAAGAGAGTTGGCCATCACTTGCTGGACACCATAGACCAGGAAAAAGCACGTTCATATTATGTCCAATAACAAGTGTTGTCTTCAAGTCCTCATTGTCAAGTCCAAGTCGAGTCTGAAGTCACTACAGTTCAAGTCTCAAGTTGAGTCTCGAGTCCCTAAAGTCACTTTCGAGTCAAGTCCCAAGTTGAGTCTCAAGTCTTAATTTAAAAAATGTCAAGTCACTTTTGTACAAGCCATCAATATTGGCATTTTCGGACAATTTTTTCACCAAGTTGATTTAACAAATTTAGCAAGTCTCAAACAATGAACCCGAGTCAAGTCTCAAGTCAAGTCACCTAGACAACTTAAGTTGGACTCAAGTTCAAGTCGTGGGACTTGAGTCCACAACTCTGCCAATAACCAGAATTGAACCCTGGTCCCCAGGATCATCTCAGCTAATTCATTGTTGTGATTATTTTGCAGTGCAGGCAAGCCTTTCAGGTGGTTTTGTTTTGTTGTTGATATTATGCACCCCCATGGCCTTGTGCAGAGAGAGGCCCTTTACATGCAGTGTGGAATCTCCTTTCATCTCTCCACACAAAGGTCAATCTTACTCAAGCCCTTAGTTTGCAGAAACAACTTATCTGTCAGTACAAAGTGAATTCCTGAACACATCTCACTTATTAAGCAAGATTTACTGGAACCCTGTAATGAAGCATTCATAGTCACCTAGCGTAGACAAAGAAAAGCAATATGAAGTTTTTGTGCAATAATTTCAATAAAATGAGTTCAGCAGTCCCCAAAGCCACATTCTCTCTCATAATCGCACAAAAACAAACACACTAGTAGAAGTTTACATCCCTCAAACTTCTCTCTTCAA
Organism: Pelochelys cantorii; assembly: GCA_032595735.1. Taxonomy (NCBI): domain Eukaryota; kingdom Metazoa; phylum Chordata; order Testudines; family Trionychidae; genus Pelochelys; species Pelochelys cantorii. The sequence goes on from CM064335.1 coordinate 28,288,031, forward strand.
GCCAGTTTTCTGCCAATTTCCTAAAGCCTTCCAAAGGCAACTTGTTCAAAACAGCACTTGGCTACTATCTCCTGGAATCCAGTCTTTTCTGATGATTAAGAAATGCATTGCAGAACTTCACTGGGCTGACAAAACATTTGTAGAATCTGTCAGAATTTTACCTCAGACACACTAATACAGTGTATTGCAAACTATAATCCTTCCCTTTCCCTGTTCAAAATGCAGGAAATCAACTTTCCCAAGCATAAATCCCAATCACAGTTAGATTAAAACATTAGGCATCTGTAAACAGGGGGCTGACAGAGTTGCTTGGTCCCAGAGCAAAGTGAGGGGAGCTACCTTGTGCTCCCAGACAGGGCTGGGCTGGGAGCAGCCAGCCCCCAGCACCACCCAGACAGCACTGTGCCCCCCGCAATCAGCCCTTTGTGCCACCCACGGCTCCAATGGCAATTTGAATCACTGGGCCCTGCGGCAATTTCCCCTCCACCCCCTACCCGGTCAGCGGGCCTGTCTGTAAATGCTAACAGAAATCCTATCTCCTATACTAAGGATGAGCAGCCTGACTTAGTGCAGAGGGCACATAGGGAAGGCAGGTGAGGAACCTTTCCTGTCCAGAAGATTGGAGCTGCTCCACAATTGGTACTGAAACTCCTGCTCCAGGGATCCAGGGAAAATTCATGCACTGGCACATTAAATAGCCTTCCTCCTCAGACATTTGAATGATGCAAATCTTTAGTCTGGCTGTGTCTAGGTGTGAAGAAGGTTAAGTTGATCATGACCCTTGGCTGTGTAGGTGGAAGTATAACAGTATTTGTTCCTGCAGTTCAAAAAGTCTGCTTTTTCTCCTTGGCTATGTCTACACTCACGGCTTCTTGCACAATAAATATGCAAATGAGGCTAAGCATGGAATATCGCTGAGCCTCATTTGCATACCTAATGAGCTGCCATTTTTGCAGAAGAGGCTCTTGCACCAGAAGGAGCTGTCTACACTGCCCCTTCTTGCACAAGAAAAACCCTCTTGCGCAATGCCGTTATTCCTGAAAATAATCAGCGTAGCGGCATTGTGCAAGAGGATTTTTCTTGCACAAGATGGGGCAGTGTAGACAGCTCCTTCTGGCTCAAGAGCCTCTTTTGCAAAAATGGCGGCTCATTAGGTATGCAAATGAGGCTCTGCGATATTCCACGCTTAGCCTCATTTGCATATTTCTCACGCAGGAAGCCGCAAGTGTAGACATAGCCTTTGTGTCTGACTAACAGAAGGCTAGTAATTACAATGTTAATGATAATTACACTCATACCCTCCATAACCATCAGCTATTGGGAACACTAGGGTTATTACATATTTTGGTTCAGATAGTAATTCTGGCCCAGTTTTAAAAAGGAAAGTTGTTAAGACATGACTTTGTTTCATGCATAAGAGGTACCTCTGGGCATTCCCACAGAGGATGATATATTCTTCCCGAAATTATCCCAATGAGTGAGAACCATCTCATTAGTGTTCTATGCACTGTTTGAGTCCCAGGGTCAGCCACCTCCCAAGCATAGGTGGCTCTATAAAAGCCCAACTCACTTTCGTTCCTTTCACTAGGCTCCTCACTAACTCACATCGCAGTGCAATATGAACTAAGAATGCTTCCCTCCTGATCAAATAAAGCAATCTGGCCATCTTGCACATGGTCAAGCCATGGCCTGTGATGCAGGAGACAGGATTAGTAAATCAGGAGCTTTGGAGGATATAAATAAGGTTGCCAACTTTCGGACTAAACAAAACTGAACATCCTTGTCCCACTCCTTCTCCGAGGCCCAGCCCAGTCACTCCATCTCCACACCCTCTGTCACTCACTCTTCCCACCCCCACGCCCCCATTTTCCCTGGGCTGGGGAGGATCACCCTTTGACCGGACTTCAGTTGATAACTGGACATGTGGTAGAAGTTTCCCTGATGTACCAGGCGACAAAGTCCATCTGCCTGCTGGCCACTCTCACTCCCTAGAGCACTCATTTGCAGCTACTTCCTCAAGCCAACTAGAACTTTGCAGGCTTCTAGCCTACCTGGGCCTCCTCAGTGAAGTGTTAAGAACTCTGACTTCAACCCCTTTCCTTCCCTTCATTATCTCCCATAGGCCTACCCAGAGTTAATCACCTGCCTTCATTATTGCTCACTTGGGGAAGTGGGCTGAACTTGTCACAGGCGGATCAACACCTCATTTCCCCTTAAAGGATACTGCGACTCTATGACATTGTACACCAAGGTTGGTGCCCTATGTGTATGCAAGAAGTAAGCAGAGGACAACTAGACCTGCCATTTCTGTTAGCTCCAAATGTCTGAGTGAACTGGTGGCTCTAGCTTTCAAGTGGCTTAGGTATAGATGGGTGGGAAATGGCCACACTTTGCAAAAAGGTAACAAGTTTCAATACCTAAGACACTCTCCTCAGTGCCCAGAAATCATTAAGCTTTACATATGCACTCAGCTAACCTGGGGCATCGGGGGCAACTCAGGAATGTAGATGAATATTCTTGACCAGACTCCTAGTGAATACCCTCAAAAAACAAAGACATGGAGGGTGAAATCTGTTCATATAGAAGAGCTCTATGCTCCAAGAATTCCCTTTTACACTGGGACTGAAGATGAAAGAGTTCCAGCACAGGCAGCTGGTAGGAGACTTCCTTTGCAGAGCCCTCAGGGCAAAAGGCAGCGGGATAAATCTTTGTATAAATCAGCATGGTGCCATTGAATTCAGCAGAGCTAGACCAATTTACACCAGCTGAGATCTGGTCCAAGATTCACCGTCCTGTTCTATTCTGATAAGTGATGGTGTAAAAATAGCTCTGTGTGACTCAGCACATCTGTTCCCCGTGTCTGCTTAGAGCCCTAGCTACTCAAGTACTGAGAAATGGTTTTCCTGTATGTTACTTTGGCTGATCCAGTTTCTCATTCCTTCCCTATGCATCGGCAAAAGTAGTATACTCATTTCCAATCATTTACCCCTGAGCAACCCCTCTGAAAGAAATGGGTTTGCACAGATATAAATAAAAGAATAATTTGGCCTGTAGAACTTTTATCAGTGGGAATGAGCCCAATAGAAAGAGTCCACTCTGACTTTCAGATCGTAGGCTAAATTTACAGAACTAGCAGGGAGAAAAAATTATTCATAAACAGTGAAATATGAAGAGATAAACACAGAGAGCCATGCCCTATGAAATAACTACAGCAGTCCCTCACCAGGCAATCCCTCTCTTCAGAATGTTCTCCCTGAACCACATCCAGGTCCTGTCTGGTGGGGGTGGAGGAACAGGACCTCTAGAACCATTCCACAAACAGAATATATTTAATCTAGTTCTGAGACTGTAAGGATGGAGTCCCACATCATCACCAGTTTTACAGAGTCACTTTTAGAGTAGAAGAACACTTTAAGGAGGAAGTTGTGCTAGAGTTGTCTTTCCCAAATGGTAGGTCCCAATCCACCATTGGGTCATGTTTGGAAAGTTCTAATCCAGGGCTGGATTAGCCCATTAGCAAGCCCTGGCCCAGGCAATACTATACTTCTTCCAAGCCAGTGCAGAGGGAAGGACCCAGGGAAATTGGAGAACAAGCCAATCCCACAGCTACAGCTCCTGTCCTAGTGGGTTGGGTCCAGCTCTCTGCTCTGCCCACTGCAATCTGGAGCACCTGTTTGTAGAGACTCCATTTGGATCAGCCACGCTTCCCCTGTAACAGAGCAGTAACTGCACCCAATTCAGAGTAATGCTCAGAGTTGCAGTTCCAGGGCAGGTGGGGCATGTATGTATTGGGGGATCATCTGAGTAAAACTTTGAGAACCATTATGCTCAAGTCTACTTCTGTTCTCAAGCTCTTTCTTTTTATTTTATGACAAACGTTGAGTCTTTTTTTAGCTATAAACTTTGGCCTTAAATCTCCACCATCTTGCAACTTGTCAAAGTGGAACGAAAATCTTATCCGAATTTTGATGCGATTTTCTCTTGCTTTATACTCACTTTGTATTACCACATACATCTGTGACAATGCAAAGAGCAAGACAGGGGAGAATCACATCTCATGTCCAACATTTTTGATGGTCTTAGAGCAGGATTCATACACATTCCCTTCTTTGCTATATAGAACTGTATCTTTCAACATTGCATCCAAATAATTTTACATTTTAGTCTGCAACTGACAAATTGCAGCCTCTAGGAAAGCAGTAGTCTTTCGCATGAGCTTGTTGTTTGAAATCTGACAGACTCCCAGTAGCTCACGGTCTGCTGAAAGTGAAATGGTGCCAGCTCTGATGAGTGTTTCTTGTATAAAATTAAACAGTGTTATCGGGAGTTTTGCTGTTGCTGACATCGCTCTAAATCATAGCAGTGACATCAAAGATAGCAAACAAGGCTGGTAATTGGCAAAGACATTGTAAAATGATGTGCTTTATGCATGGAGTGTTAGTTTGAAAGACTTCATAACAAGTCTATGTGCATTATATTTCACATCACTGGGGTGAAACATGTTAGCAACTTTATAGGTTTGCACTCTACAAAAATATGTCACTTTCAAAATATGCACTTTGAAAACACTTTGGCTATGTCTACACTGGCGGGTTCTTGTGCAACAAAGGCCATTCTTCTGCAGAGCATCCACACTGCCTGCCAGCTCTTCTGCAAAAAGATTTACAGTACGGCGTCGGAGGAGAGGGCTTCTTGTGCAAGAGCTACGCTCTTTTCTAACAGGTATAAGCCCTCTTGCACAGGAGCTCTTGCGCAAGAATGCTGTGTAGACACGCAGCAGGGATTTCTTGTGCAAGAAAGCCCTATGGCTAAAATGGCCATCAGAACTTTCTTGTGCAAGAAAGTGTCCACACTGCCATGGATGCTCTTGCGCAAAAGCACGTGGCCGTGTGGACGTGTTCTTGTGCAAGAGTTCTTGTGCAGGAACTCTTGCACAAGATGTTCTTGCACAAGGACCTGCCAGTGTAGACATAGCCTTTGAGTAAAATTGGCTGATTGGCAAGCCCATCTACATCACAAATATCAAGTGTTAAGTAGAAGAACCATGTTCATAGCAAGACTGGTTATTTCATGAACTTGTAAAGTTGATTATAATTTGACACTAGATGATGAATAGCTGGATAAGCCATTCTGAGTCATACCATATTCACATTTATACCCCTGAAAGATTAACAGTTGATTTGGATAAATCAATGAGATTCATGTAACAATCCACCCAACCTGGCCCTGCCTCAGTAACTGAGCCCAGATCACATTGTGTTGAGTGTTAATCTGTTGCCCAGCATTACATCCTAATAGCATGCTCTGGCTTGCTTCAGAAGGGCTTCCTTGTTAAGGCTGCCCCCGTGAACACATTGCTCCCGGGAAGCCACAGATGTGACAGGATCTAAACCTTTCAAGGAGCTCTGTACGTATTAGACCTTCACATCACAGGAAGCCTCAAACAGTAAAATTGAAGAGGGGAAGCCAGGTTTGCTGCTATCATGTGTAAGGCAGTAGCACTTCCCACCTGAGAAGCACTGCAAGGAGCAGCCTGAAGAAAAGCTTCTCTCCCAGTGGGGAAAAGGGTTTGAGCCCTCTTCTCCACCACATTGCTGCTTTGGGAGAAAGGCTCACTAAACAAGGATGTACTGGGAGAGGCTCCTGTGAACGCCTGGTTAAAATTCTGCCTCTGATTGGTGGGAGAGTTGGAATAGTTTCCCACCACTGATGGACTTGCTTCCCTCCAAGGAACATCCTTACTTATGGCTTATAAGAACACTTGTATCCCATTTGAGAGATACAAGTGAAGCAGCTTGCAAGGAGTCAGAGACTAAGGCTTTGTCTACACTGGCAGGTGTAAAGTGCTGTCAGTTACAGCACTACTTAGGCTACGTCTACACTGCACAGTTATTTCAGAATAAGCTATTCCAGAATAATTATTCTGAAATAGCTTATTTCGAAACAGAACGTCTACACTTCAGGGAAGCCTCAAAATTAGCCCGAGGCAGGTTCCCTAATGTAGACGTGCTATCTCGATTTAAAACCCCAGGAGGAATAACTTAGAATGGCCCTGGTGAGGGGCTATTTCAAAATAGCAGAAGTGGAGTGTCCACACACACCTTATTTCGAAATTGCTATTTCGGAATAGGTGTTATTTTTCACAGAATGAGGTTTACAGAAGTCGGAATAAGCTGTCTGTTATTTCGAAATTATTTCAAAATAACAGAATTGCTGTGTAGATGCTCACATAGTTATTCCGGAATAACAACTGTTATTCCGAAATAACTTTGCTGTGTAGACCCCTCCCTCCCGCTGCCACAGAGCATGGTAGTGAAACCACTGTTGTGTCTCCACACTGTTAGCTGCTGGCACAGTAGCACCATGGCACTTGCAGCGGCATTTGGAACGGTGCACTCTGGGCAGTTATCCTACTGAGCACCCCTTCCTCTTCTGCTGCTGAGGCTTGTGGAAAGGCCAGGAGGTGTTGCAATACATCCTGGGTCCTGTCCCAATGCCCTGGGGTGCATCACTTCATATCCCAGCAACCCCTGTGCTTCCATCCGTATTTGGCACCATCTTTCAACAGCTTTTGTGCTGGGCACTTCTGCCTCTTCAGTCTGCAGGAATGGATGCCAAACTGTTGAAGAAAACTCTGATCGGGCTCACTAGCACATCACGAATAGCAGTCGAGTTATTCCTTCAGCTGCAAAGCAACGACGAGGAGTCAGACATTGAGCTTGCCGCACATCATACCTAATGATACAAGATTTCACAGAGGTGCTGATTGCAGTGGAATGCCACTTTCGGAATTGTGAAGCAAGCACTGGACAGCGAGATCACATTGTCATGCAAGCCTGGGGTAGCGAGCGGTGGCTGCAGCATGTTTGGATGAGGAAAGCTACTTTCATGGGACAGTGAGAGGAGCTTGCCCCCACCCTGCTGTGTAAGGACACGCAGATAAGAGCTGCCCTGCCAGTGGGGAAGCATGTGAGGATTGCACTATGGAAGCTGGCTATTCCAGACAGCTACCAATCAGTCAGGAGTAGCAAAGTTGACCATTAGACTAATGTTGATAGAAGTATGTCGGGCCATCAATCGCATACTGCTCCCAAAGATCTTGACTCAGGGCAATATGAGTGAAATTGTGGATAGCTTTGCATGGATAGGCTTCCCTAACTGTGGAGGGGTGATCGATATTCCAATTCGGGCACCGGACCATCGAGCCTCTGGCTATGTTAACCAGAAGGGATATTTCTCTGTGGTTCTCCAGGCATTTGTGAATCATTGTGCACGTTTTTCTGGTCCAGAAAGGTGTATGCACACTCATCTTTCAGAACACTTGCCTATTCCGGAAGCTACAAGGTCAGATTTTCTCACCAGACCAGAAGATAATGGGGGGGAGAGGGGTAGAGCCAAAATGCCCACCTTCCCCTGGATGTCATGACTCATGAAGCCCTACACTGGGAGCCTTGACAGCAGTAAGGGGCATGACTGTGGAGTGTGCTTTTAGCATTTGTATGGGAAGCTGGACCTGGCTGATGACAACCCTCTAATATTTGTGAAGGGAAGGGTGAAAGCTTCACTCTGGGCTGAACCACTGAGGCTCAGCACTTGGAGGCTGAGTTTTAACAGCTTGAGACCAAAGCTACTAGAGGAGCACAGCCCAGGGCCACAAGGATGAGGGAAGCCTTGAGGCAGCAGTTTGGTGCTGAAGCCAGTAACTTTTGTTGCCAAACATAGGAGCAGTATGGCTGTGGTGCTGGTCGGGGACTGCGAATGGCCCCTGTCATGCACTTAGTGCCTGGTGCTCGGCTAGGGTGTGCTTCCTTGTTTTTGTGTACTGGAATAAAGGATGCTTTCAAACCCAAGAATTATATTTATTAAAAGCACCAAACACTGAACACACACAGCCTGACAGAGCAGAAAGGGGAGGTGAGACTGCAACATGTTTACAGATTTGTGCATGTCCAGGCATCACATGCACCACGCAGTCTGCTGGGCTGTGCAACAGGTGCTGCACTTCAGCAGGGCTAAACTGCACAGGGACAGAGATGGCATGCATTGGGTGCCTGTGGGAGTATGCAGGGCTGGACAGTGAGGTGGCAGGTGTGGAGTGCAGTGCATGTTGAGTCGGGACAGGACGATGGGCAGAATATGCTGGAAGTGAGAGGGGAGTGCACAGAAAACAGTTTTGGAACACCAGCTGCAGGAGGACACTCATGGAACTGCTCAATCTGCAGTGCCTGTAGCATGGCACTCAATGTTTGAGCCACTCCTGCCTTCATTCCAGCACTCAACATTCTCCTTCTGCTCCCTCTTCTCCTTGTCCCTCTACTCCTTCAGTTCTTTCTTTGCAGCAACAGCCTGTATCATAACTAAGGGCACACCTACACTAGGAAATTTTGAAATAACTATTTTGAAGTAGTCTGTGCACGCTACTGAGAAGCCTCAAAATTAGTCCAAGGCAGGCTCCCTTAACGTGGACACACTACCTTGACTTAGAGCCCCAGGAAGCATGGGAGAATAATTACTTTGAATGACGCTGAGGAGTAGTTATTTCAAAATAGCAGCAATGGAGCAGCTATACTATTGCTATTTCAAAGTAAGCATTATTCGTTGTGGAAAGCAGGAGTTATTATTTTGAAATAACCAGGCTTGGTAGGATGGACGCTCTGCTTGCTATTTTGAAATAACTCCCTCGTGTCCGCCAGGGCTTAGAGAACAGGCATTGTGGGAATGAAAAGGCTCCCCATCAAAAATTATTGCCTACCTCTGATCTAGACCATGGATAAAAGAACCATTGGTCAAAATATGATAGTCTCACCCATGTCATTTTTTCCTTTACTAGGTGCAACTTACCCTACTCTATGTTATGCTTAAAGAAAAAGTAGCACATTTAATTCCTTTCTGTTTTGGGGATAATCTAAAATGCAATATTTTCCTCTTACTGCTCAGATCCAGAAATATCTCACAATAGACTTTAGATAGTCATAACCAATTTTTTTGGTTGGTTCAGGAGCCCTTATTTAGCCTTAGCAAGGGGAAATCCAATGGAAATCAATAGTAGTTTAATCTAAAAAGAACTGAGCAATGACTTTAGGATCCAGCCCCTCATTAAGTCTTATGAGGATGTTTAACTCCCCCTCCCCCCCCACACAGACACACTAATATTGGTCATGAGACCCAACTCTCCACACACAGGTTTTATTCTGATGTAACTTTACTTCCTTCAGTGGAGTTGCTCCTGATTCTTACCAGGATGTGAGAAGAAAACCTGGCCAGATGCTTCCAGCCTTCTGGAATTCTTTTGTATTCTGATTCTCCACTAACAGCAACTTTTGTAAACCAGCAAAAATATATTAGGGATTTAAAAATATTAAAATCCTAAATACATATGATGGTGAATTCTTGGCACTACTAGGAGGGCATTCTCAAAGCTAGCGGCTTTAATGGAAGTAATATTGAACCCATTTCAAAAGCCTTGAATACGGGATTCATTACAGTAAATTCTCAGCCTAGCTAGTTTACTTTATAGTACCATCTTTGATTTCTTGAAGATGCTGTTGCCAATTACTAGACATTACATTTGTTTTTCGTGATTTTTTTAACTGCTTAGGCTACGTCTACATTGGCATGATTTTGGGCAAGAAGCCTTGTGCAGAAGAGTTCTTCTGCAAAACTCTTCCAGAAGAGAGTGTCTACACTGGCATGTGCCTTTGTGCAAGAGCATCCGTGCCAGTGTAGACGCTCTCTTGCGCAAGAAAGCTCTGATGGCCATTTTAACCATAGGGCTTTCTTGTGCAAGAAATTCATGTTGCCTGTCTACACTGGCCTCTTGTGCAAGAGGGCTTATTCCCGAGTGGGAGCATAATAGTTCTTGCGCAAGAAGCACTGATTTCATACATTAGAACGTCAGTGTTCTTGCGCAAGAACTCGCGGCCAGTGTAGACAGGCAGCAAGTTTTGGCGCAAAAGCGGCCGCTTTTGCGCAAGATCGCGCCAATGTAGACACAACCTTATTGTATAAGTTTATCCAGCTTCTTTTGACATACAAGAAAGGAGACAGGATAGAGTAGGGAGGAATCAAGCCAGATGAAATCATATACAACTGACCTCCCAAGTTTAGGATCATTTAGCAGGGCCAGGTAATTTCCAATAGGTCATTCGAAGTGGAAAAATGAATTCCAACCACAATTGACTCATAGCATTATATATACACAATGGCTTTTATTAGCCGCTACATTAATTGATAGCGTTTGTGAGCATTTTAGTTACTTGCCAATATTGTTGACATATATATCCATTAATATAATCTTTTGGCAGAGAACACTCTTCCTTCGACTTCCCTTACTCCTCGTGAAATTAGGGTTACAGAAGTCAGAGTAAGAAGTCCTCTCGAAATTATTTCGAAAAAACAGCTTGCTGTATAGATGCTCACTTTGTTATTTCAAAATAACGTCAGTTATTCCAAAACAATGCTGCTGTGTAGACGTATTAGAAAGGAATTTAGAAGTAGCCTGTGAAAAACTGCTGTGTCTAGTTATTTCTAAATGCCCTCCAGGACTGTTGAACATTTTTCTAAGCAAGCAAGACTAACAACTGAGTTGTCATATTAAATATTTTTCTAGTACGATGTTCTATTGTACTGGTACAGCTAGGACAAACTTGACACTTTCTTTACAGGGTGATGCTGTATAACACCTTTACTTATTTCACTTTCTGAGTTATTAAAGGCCATCCCACTTTATGTGATCTGCCACTATTGCAATATAGTTGGTATCAGATTTGAATACAAATTACTAGAGTTTGGCTCAATGATCCAAGTAATAGAGGAGACTACATAAGCATGATTGTGTTAGCCAAACTGCCTGGCAAAGACACAGGGGCTGTGCTGTTTAAATTGTGCAGCGAGCAAGGGGAGTTTCAGATTTTCAGTAAGGAGTTTGCATTGCTAACTCAGCTCTGTGCTTTACCCTTCCTCCCTCTGGCTCACACAGGCGACGGAGCCACTGAGAGCACTCTTGCCTCAGGAACCATGCTGCTGGGAGGCTAGTGGAGAGAGGAGAGTTTGAAGGTCAAAGGGCTTGACTCTCAAGATCTGTCTAAGCACACCGCCCCCATCCTCAGTGTAGCTGTAAATCCCACTTTATACAGGGGGATGATGGCTAGTGTTTTCTACACACACATGCTCTTCTGAGTAAACGGGGAAACCTGGACTCCAGAAGATATTTCTTCTGACAAGGGAATAACTATGATTTGACACACTGTAGCCAGACATGAATCCCATCTTGTTCCCCCCCCCCCAGAGAGCAAGAGAAAGGCAGTCAGCCTTTGATGCCCTGGGAACGCAGGTGTGCTGCCTGTCCCTGACTCTAATAAACAGAAACCAGACAATAAATGGGCTAGCTGACGACCCGGGGGCCTCCCGCTGCCCTGATGGCAAGTACCAGTAATTGACACGCCTGCACTGTCCCAGGAGAGGAATCTTCGCCCATCACATACCAGGTGCGCCCATTGTCTGCATTTTCCCAGATGTGAATTATGCTTTGCACCCTTCATGGGAAACTTGGCATTCAAAGCCATTTTTCCTAATTGGCCACTCGAGAGCAGAAGAAGCCTACGTGACCCAAGGGGCATAAAGAGGGGTTTAGTAGCCCACCCCATTTGAGCTCCAATCATCTACACCTGCTGGCAGGTATTGGTTGTCTGCCGAGGTCTGTGGGACGCCCAGCCTCTCCCTACTTCTTCCCGAGGGATTGAGAGAAAGACGCTGGCCACGCCAAGTCTGGAAGGCAGGGGTGAGAATATATACCTGCTAGGTGTCTATTTTGCATGCATTTAATAAGAGCTCAGAGAACCAAAAGGGTTTCATGGTACCTGTAAGTGACTAATTAGTGTAATTTCTGTCCTGGCCGTTGTAGTGGCTGTGTTATCTGTAACACAGTAGTAGCATTTAACAGCTAAGTTTACCCTGTAACAATAAAATAGTAACTGTTTAAGCTGTGACCTGACTCCTTCAGTTGCTGTAACAGAACCAAGCACAATTTTAAAAGAACTCCAGGTGGTCATAAGGGACAGATATAGGGAGAGCTTGAGCGTTGGATCATGTTGCTTCCAGGGGACAGATCCATTGGGGGCATCTCTCAGCCTCCCCAGGCTGCCCGCTGTGAAGGGATCGTGTATCCTAGCAGTCAAAATCTGAGGTGTAATAAGCTCTCCCTGTAAACTTCTTGGGGCGCCCGTCAACCTCCTCCAGGTTGCCCGCTGCTAAGGGACCCCACTCCTAGCAGTTGAAGTCTCGGGTCTATAATACACACACATGCACTGCCCTGACCATCAGCTGACACACACTCATAAGATACTGTATCCTACTTTACTCAATAACAACTTGGGCTTTTCTTGAACAGGAACATTAATTGGCAAGAGCAATGTGTGGTTTGAAACTTGCCAGAATAGCACAGCAGATCTGCACAAGGAATCAGCCCTCTGTTCAGTCCATCAGCCAGACGGTGTTCTTATCCACAGCTCTGTTTCCCCCAGGATGCTACGTGCGCCTGACTGAAAACTCAGAAAATTACCTTATGTACTGTTGAGTTGTCACTCACACTCAAACACACTCCTCTGGTTAGGTGGCTTGCAGGCAATATGCTTACATCTGTGGATTAGACACATGGTTACCCATTCTAAACTGACTAGACTTGAAAGGAATGTCCAACTCAAATGTATTTTAGTGATGGACTGTGAACCCAACTTATTAGGGTGCTGCAAGAGTCTTTTGTATAATGATTTTAGTCAAGCCCTTTCATGGGATACCTCATTTCAGTAATTTAAATATGGTGACCAATTTAATATGTTCACCACAAATATTAAGAGCAAGAAAAACTTCAGCGAGGGGATAGAGATACTGTAGGGATGAGTAGTGGTACTGTTCTGGAAACAGCCTTCCAGACAAGGAGTTTATGGGAGGAAAAATAAATTTGAGGCTCTCTCGTCTTGAGATTAAAACTAATGAGTGAATTCAGGAGAGTTGTGGGGAAGTCAGAGACATGGTTCTAAAAGGATGGCTTGGATGATGGTACCTGCACTTTCAGGTGGCCACTTATATTCTGGGAAATGTTATTACAGAAACACCTGATTATTTTATACTGACTAAAATGCACCTCTGCTTACATAAAAGTTAATGGTCAATCTTCAACCATATTGTGATAAAAACCCAGTCCACAAATTTAGGAGAAAGAGTTAATTAGTTTTCAATCTTCTGCTTATTTTTCAGTCTCATATTAATTATACTATACACTAGTGAAATGTGTGTCAAGTTGGTTACAGCAATGTTAAACATTGTTGGTATGATAGCAATCTTGCCAGAAGAAAGAAAACAAAAATGTTTTTTTTAGCGGAGGGATTTCCTGTGTGGGAAAGATAGAGAGCGTGTTCACAGAATGAAATAAAATATTACACACACACACACACACACACACACACACACACACACACACTTACTTCTGTATAGAAGGAAATCTAAAGCAAATCATCTTTCCCTCCTCCCTTATGTTTTTAGTTTTTAATTTACCTCTACATTCCTGTCCTTATCAGTTTCCAGAGAGATTATAAAGCCATGATTGTCTTTTAGTGGTTTTACCCCCAATCTTCTTGTAGCAAATCATTACTTTTGTACTTTCATCATTTTGTACTTCCTGTACACAGCATGAATGGAGAATAATCTGTGTATAGAAATAAATGCATTGTGGTGAGGACAGAGCTATCTTGGCTGGAGTAGCAGCAAGTCTGCAAATTTCAGACTTTTATTGAGAATCTGGAAATTAAACAAAAACAACAAGGATACCTACATATCTTGACTTTTTTTTTTTTGCTTAATATTGGAAAGCAAGCTCTGTCAATTGCAGTCTCTAAATTACAAAAATAGTTAACTGTCTGCATATCTTTCTAGCTGTCTTCCTACTCTGCTCTGAAAATTGCAAACTTATTTTACACAAAATGGCTCTGATGTCCCCTGATGTAATTCCACATAGTACATGCATATATCACACACAATTACAGTGATATAGCTGAGAAAGAGACCCTTGGACTTCAATTTTCTTTTTTCTAACAATTATCTAACATGAATTTGTTTTAATTTAATTTGATGAGCATTTATAATAAAGTTTTATGCAGGAACCTGAAACTATTTGTGTACATAGAGGATTTACCCAGCATTGCTCAGGCCCTTGAGGGGGCTCGAGCTGAGAGTGAGGAGCACGGGAGTCAGGGCTGGGAGGACTGGGGTGAGATTCACTAGGGTCACCCACAGCAGTGAGGATGGTGCTGTTCTGGTGACAGCAGCTCCCTGGGGCACGTAGGGCCATGCTGCCCAGCCGGCAGTTCCTCACACGGGTCAGGGCTGCACTGCCTGCCCATGACCTGCGCAGCTCCTCCATGGGGAAGGGGCAGGGCCAGTGGCAGCCCCAGCCTGCAGTTCCTGGGGCAGGGGCACAGTGGCAGGCTCACTGGCCGGCGTGCTTCCTCTGTCACCGTGTTGGCCGAGGACCAGGGTGGTGGTAGAAGTAGTTTGGGGCAGGAAGGCCTCTTACCTGTGGCTGGTGGCCAGCAATATGGAGAGCCCTAGACCCAGCTGGCCAATCTCTTCCTGGTATGGCCATTGTCCTGTGGTCATTCTTCAGTATAACTGTCCCCCATGCTTGTTGTCCCCTATGGTTATTGCAGAGCATAACTGTCCCTGCTCTCAGACTCTCCCTTTCCATGTTATGGAAAGCAATTGGATTTCAGGCATTTCCCTTTCTCCTGGCACAACCAAACCATAACCCTGCTTTAAGTTAGGATAAGAGGAAGGTGTCTACCACATGTGGTGGTCCTTGCTTTTACAGTTTAGGAGGAGTTCTTGAACAGATGGACTCTCAGATGGACAGACTCACAGAGACAGAGACTCTTTATGATATATTATTGAATAGTACTGCCATAAGTTCCACGCAGCTAAGGATGAGCATTTACAACTATTTTTCAGGACCACTCTACTCTTGAGTCTCATTTATCTTAACGCAACTACTACCCTTGCTGGACTGGGAACTTCACCAGGAAGAGTCGTGTTTCTCAGAGATAAATGTATCTTATAGACAGCAGTTTTCTTAACGTGAGATTAAGCTACAAAACCACCATCCCATTTGTCTGGAGACTTTGGGTCAGACAAAAATAGTTTCAGAGGTGGAATTCCTTTTGTTAGTGCACTGAAGGGTAATTTATTTTTGTGATCCATAGACCTTGTTTAGAGGGTAGCAAATGACTTACTGTTTGATTTTGTGTCTTCCTTAGCCTCCCACGTTATAGAAAAAAAAATTGTTTTTTTTCCTTGCAAAATAAACAAACAGGATACCATTACCTCTGGGTAACTGTGTGCAGATGATTTACCATCTGATTTAAATCACTTTTTCATTACAAATAGTCTTTGTGCAGAAGCATGGGAGAAGATATTATGTTTTGACTTAAGCAATGAGGAGTCCTGTGGCACCTTATAGACTAACAGATGTATTGGAGCATAAGCTTTCAGGGGCAGAGACCCACTTCATCCGATGCATAGATACTATGTTTTGACTTGTAATTGAAACTATACATTGAGTAGAAGAACAATATTTTTAATAACTAAATTTAGATTTAAAAATTAACACAGTCAACTTAATATCAAACAGCAATGCCACAGCTATAGGGGTGGGGGGTTTTTTTGTTTTTTTTTTTACATCTATCAGTATTGCTCAAGTATAATAAACAGTTGAATATAAACACAAACTTATTTTTGATTTGAGCAAAACTTGTCCTGACACATTCTGGAGGCAGATGAAAGTGGTAGTTCAAAAGAATGCATAAACTGAAAGTGACCATATTGCTTCTGTGTTTAGTTAAGTAATTATAAAAATCCTTAAAGTCAATATTTAATTTGTTTATATCAGAGATGTTCCTTTTAAATATAGGCTCAGCTCATTCCCTTCTATGGAAATACCAGTGGAAATGGGTCTAGGGAGAGTAAAATTCCACAGATGATCTTCTTGCCAAGTTTTCCTCAACTCATTTCTAAGGGCAGAGGGGAAATGTGTTTCCTCTATCCTTGCCTTTCCCCTAATGCACCATCTTTTGAGTCTAGAACCAATGGTTCTGTAGGAAGGAGAGCCAACAGTGACCAGACCCGAAACATTTGCACTGGGATTGTTGCTTCTGGCCTCGCTGATAGCTTAGCTCCAATGGGGTTCTACTACCTACAGCCACAGCTGTCCCCCTCTTGAGCTCTTCATAAGTGAGACGTTCCCCCTCACCAAAGCATTTCATACTAATGGGAATGTAGCCTGGAACTGAATGACCTCTCTCTAAGTCATAGCTATCTACACAGATCAATGGAGAGATAAGACAAGACTTTCCCAGCCAGTGTGATTGGTGCCTTCTCACTCATCCAACATGGTCCAACTTTCTTTGGATCCTAGGGAAGGATCTCTGCAAAGGAGAGCTGGCCATTCCCTCTGCCTCATCTCTGCAAAGAAAGGGGTAGATCTCAGGATATAATTCTTACCCATAATAAGTTTGGTGTATAGACTATTTTCCAAATGTGCTTTTGACTAAGCAAAAGGTCGGGCCTGTTCCCACTGAAGTCAGAAAATGTTTGCTGTTGATTTCATTGTGAGGCTTTAAAAGGTCCATCCTCTCACTACAGCATGGACTAGGTGATCTCTCATGGTCCCTTCCAGCCCTCCATTTCTATTATCTAAGGCTATGTCTACACACAGAGTTTTTCTGGGATACTGAAGGTATCTCAGAAAACCCTCTCTGCCACATCCAGGGAACGCGTCCACTTTTTTTCAGATCAGTTTCCGAAAAAGCAGGTGCATTCTTTCAGAAGCCCTGCATTCCTCATTTTATGAGGAATAAGGGCTCTTCCGAAAGAGGAAGTTTTCCCCACATTTGGCCCCATGTAGACGGGCCAAGTCGGAAAAGCCTCTTCTGAAAAAAAGAATTGGAAAAAGGTATGCAAATTGCGGTTTGCAATTTGCGTACCTTTTTCCGAAAGAGAACTGCAGTGTAGACATAGCCTTAGTAACTAATGATCTAATCCAGCTGCAAGTATAGCAAAGATATTGTTTGCATTTATAAATATCCAAAATCTCTGTATTTTAGGGATCTCTTCAGATAAAACTGTAGATTAGAAAGACAACATTAAAACCAAATTTGAGTGATTGATATTTAGTTATATCCTCAGGCCTTTCACTTTTGCTAGAAGAATTATTTTCTAATGGAAAGTAAATTTCTCCAGTCCAGTGCAATTAGACATACTGAGGGCTGGTCTACACTAATGCTGTAGCTTACATAACTGAAGTCAGCATTATTTAGATCAACTTACAGCAGTGTCTACACCACACTATGTTAATGGGAGATTGTTTCCAGTTGACTTGGCGTGTCTTCACCAGATCCACTAGGTTGACAATTGCAGCAGTGCCTATTTAAGTGGCTAAGTGTAAATGTAATGCCAACAGACCCTGGGATTTCTGGAGCTTACTTCATGAGCCTTTACCACATGACCCAAAAGGCAGCTGGCTGATAGCTAAGGCTGTAGAGCAGCCTCAATAGTCAATCAATACATGGTGTCAGTGCCACTAGATGAGTCAGTACACGACACCCAGAAGGTGTGTGAGCTACACAGACATGGCCTCAGTCTCTACACTGAAATGCATCTCTCAGGTGAGCCTGCCAAAGCTCAAAAAGAGAAACAAACAAAAGCAATACAATATTTCCTGACATTTTAATGGCATAGGAGTAATTAAAAAAAAAAAAAGTAAGTTATATTTTTTGTAACCTCATTTTCATGATTCGAGCATTTCTCAGGTCAATAATCAAGTGCATTTAAAAAAAAAAAAAAAAAAGCCAACAAGGTGACCGCAGTGCTAAGACCATAAAGACACAAGACCTGAACTGACTTTTCTTCTGAATCATGTGGTCTTGAATGAAATAAAATTTATCACCAGTTAACTGACTTCCTCTGTCTCAAGGTCCAGGCTTCTTTTAGTAACTCTTTGGTTTACCTTTCAGGAGATTACCTAGTTATTTTAAGTCTTGTGTTTTAACAAAGAATTCTTAATTTTCTCCTTCAGTTTCCTGTAAAGGTACAGATTGAAATGCTCTAGCTGGATGTTGCAGGACTAGAGTCCTAGTGGAAGGCAAGCAGCAGAGTGCTTTTAAGTCACACTCCCTGTTTTAGCAAAACCTTTCATTTTTAATGCCAGTTTTACTGTAGTTTTAGTCACCATGGTTGACAAGTTTCCTCCAGAGGTTAGGGTTTGTTTTCCATAATGTGGCAAAAATAATTTGAAGCACAAAGTTGATATCATTAGCTGAGATTCCTTCAGTGCTGGGAGACTGAAAACAATGCAATTAACCAAATGCTTTCAGTGGCTACCTGAAATACATTAAATCGATTTGTGCTCCTATTGTGAAGCAGCATTATTAATTTAGTTTTAATTATACAGGGGTGACAATTAAATAGCTTTTCCATTTTGAAAGAAAGATTCTACTGTTTTGAATGAGGTTCCCTACACTCCTTGCCCTGGTTATACCTTTCAAAGCACAATAAATATTTCAGGAGACACTGGTGCACAGCCTCATTGATGTGCCTGGCGCCTGCAGATGAGGATGGTCTCCATTATGAAAATCATGCATTGCTGAAAGCAAAATGTCAGAGGAACATTTAAACTAATAGCTGAAAACTGTTTAACTACAAATGTAGCTGTGACGTAGTGTGGGGTACCTTGCTGGTTCTGGCTACGGGCGGTGACTGGGATTCATGGGGCCACTCCTCTAGGTCATTCCCCATCAGCACTTCCGTGGGCAAGTGCAGGTGCACCCCCACTTCCTTGAGACCTTCCTTGGCCCCCCATTTCAGATGCACCCTGGCTACAGGCACCTTAAATGGGGACCCATCTATGCCCTTCAGGGTCAACTGAGTGTGGGGTAGTACCCGGTCTGGGGCCACTATGTCGGATCGGGCCAGCGTCACTCCCCCCCCCCCCCCCCCCCATGTCCCAGAAACCCATCACCTTCCTACCATCCACCTGCAGGGGTATGAGGCACTCACTCCGCAGGGACCGTCCTGCCCCCACCCGGTACATGGAGAAATCCGCCTCCTGAGGGTCAGACCTCCCCGGGGAGGTGCACTGAGCATCCTTCCCCCCACTCTGAGCTGAGGTTTGCCTGCTGGCCCCTGCCTCTGGGGCAGCCTACCCTTCCTCCAGCTCCAGCCAGTTAACCCTGGAAAGTCCTAGGTCATGGGACCTGGTGCACTGAGCCCTCTTGTGGCCTTTTTGCCCACAGTGATGGCAAGTTAGGCCCTGCGGGCCACTTTGGGCTGTCTCTGTCCAGGCCCTGGCTGGTTCTCTGGGGCGCAGACGACTTATCTCTTGGGCTCGCCTCGTAGATGACTCTCTCCATCGCTCAGCCGAGATCCGGTCTTGGCACGATTCCCTCTCTCTCCAGGACTCCCGTTCACACCTGGACCGGCTCTCTGTGAACTTGTCCGCCAGCCTCCTGGCTTCCTGGGGGTTCTCTGGCCTCCGGTCCTTGAGCCACAATCTCAGGATGGGCGTGCACGCTTCATAGAACTGCTCCATCATGATCAGCTTGAGCAGTTCCTCTGCAGTCTGGGCTCCGACTCCAGACACCCACTTGCGGCAGTATTGCACCAGGCGGGAGGCCAGTTCCACATAGGTCTCCCATGGCCCCTTTTGCACCCCCCGGAACTTCTTCCTGTACGTCTCGGGGGTCAGCCCGAACTTGTGCAGCAGGGCCTCCTTGACTCGGTTGTAATCCCCTGGCTCTAGGCCCTCCAGCTGATTGAGCACTCCGGCAGCCTCCTGGTTCAGTGAGGGAATGAGCTCCTGTAGCCAGTCAGCTGGGGGGACTTGTTGCAGTCCACAGGCCCTCTCAAAGGAGCTGAGGAACCCATCTGTGTCACCCACATCCTTCAATTGGGCCACCACGAGCTTCTCCAAGCATCTGGCTGCCCTGGGTCCTTGGGGCCCATCTGCACTCGGCGCAGCCGGGGCCCCGCCGCTTCTCCGCTCTGCCATGGCCAGCTCATGCTGTCGCTGCTCTCTACGGTCCTGGACTTCCAATTCCTTCATCTGCAGCTGGATCTCTAGCCACCGCAGCTCCGCTGGGCTGGCTCCTGCCCTTGATGGGCTACAGCTTGCAGGACTTCCTGGGGAAGCTGTCCCATCTCTCTGGCGGGCTCCAGGGCTCCGCCCCCTCTCAGAGCCTGACACGCTCCCAGGGGGGGTCTGGCTGCTCCCCACAGGTACAAGATTCTGGCCCCGTGACTGGTCATTCTCTTCCAGCTGGGCAATCAGCTGGGCCTTGGTTGCTTTTCCCACAGGCAAGCCCCTCTCTCTGCACAGCTTCACCAGCTCTGCCTTCAAGAGTCGGGCACAGGCCATCTCCCCACTGGTCCCCTCGGTGCAGACTCACCAGTCTAGTGCTGCAGCGCCCCACGATTCCCAGGAACCGCTTCGCTCTGTCTCCACGGCTCTTGCTTCTACTGTGCCTTGACACTCGCTACTGGAAGCTCCATCCACAGGGTGCAGTGCATCCCACTTCTGACACCAGTGTGATGACACGTCGGGGTCCCCCGCCTCCTGCACCCCCGTAGTGGCACGAACAGATTCCACCAGCCAGTAGAATAGAGGGAGTTTATTGCTTCTCCAGGATACAGCACAGCATAGATGTAATCTGGTTACAGGGCCAGGCCTAGGATGCCTCAGCGCCTCTTGGGATGGGGGAGACTGGGCCCCTAAATCCCAGCCCCCCTCTGCTCAGGCTGCTTCCTCCATGATTCCAGACAGAAACTAAACTCTTCCTTCCAGCCCTGCCCCCAGCCAGGGCTCCATTCCCCTCCTTCCCATTGTTCCGCTCCCTGGGGGATAACTCGTTGGACAAGTTCAGAGCCCCCTTGCATAATGACTCATCCCCTGCCCTGCTGGGCCATGCTACAGACAGCAGCCAGGGGAGGTCACCCACAGCCCACTGCCCAGCATAGCAACCAGCAAGGTACCCCACACTATGTCACAGTAGCCAAGGATGAATTGAGTTCGACAGACATCCCCAGCCTCTAAACGGTTTGCATCTAGTGAAAACTTGCTCAACTGCACCCACTTATTACAGCTGTGGTCAGCAAGAGGTAATTTTTCATAGTAACCCACAAGACATGATCTCTGACCCCCCGCCCACGATACAAGGAAACTTAGAGTACATCTAGACTACAGAGCTTTCCCAGGATACCGCTGTCCAAGGAACATGTCCGCTTTTCCGAAAAAAAAATGTTGGAAAAGCGGACGCGTTTTGTTGGCTTCCCTGTGAACCTTATTTCATGAGGAAGAAGGGATGTTCTGAAAAAGGGGTTTTTCCCCTGACATTTGGGCCTGTATAGATGGGCCAAATGTTGGAAAAGCCTCTTTCAGAAGCAAATCGGAAAAAGATATGCAAATTGCGTACTGCAAATTGCATTTTTTTCCAATTGATCTTTGTAGTCAATACATAGTCTTTTACCCCATTAACCTTTTTGCTCTTAAAACCAAAATACACAGTGTTCATCAGGGGCGGATATAGGGCAGGGCGAGCGGGGCAGCCGCCCAGAGCCCCACGCTTCAAAAAGCCCCGCGCATGCGCCATGGCAAAGGAGGGCCCCACAAAATGGTCATCTACCCCTGGTGTTCATACTTACAAAAGCTTCAGAGGGGTAGTCAAGTTAGTCTGTAACGGGAAAAGCTTAAAAAACAATAACAATAGTCTAGGAGCACCTTAAACACTCACAAAACATGTAGATGGTATCATGAGCTTTCGTGGACACAACCCACTTCTTCAGATGACTGGAGTATTAGAAGTCCACATCCACAAATAAATAAGGGAAGGGGACAGGGGGAGAAGGAAGGAGGAAAGAGAGAAAAGGAAAGAGAGAGCGAGAGAGAGACTGAGTAGATCAAGTAGTTACAAGAGGCTGATAAGAACAATTGGCTTCTCCATTGGTTGGTTACATCATTAGGATGTGTAAAGTAGTGTGCAAGCCAGCTGATGTTCATTCAATTTGCATAAGATTTAAACTTGTAAATGAAATTAAGTACCAACCCTTGGCTGTGTATTTGGCTTGTGGAATTGGCCCAAAACCACCTGATGACTTGGAGATCCATTAATGAGTGTCCAGGCAGGTAAAAGTGTCCTCCAGCAGGTTTCTGTGTATTGCCTTTACAGATATCTGATTTGTGTCCATTAATTCTTTCCCATAGAGACTGTCCAGTTTGGCCAGTATACATGGCAGTGGGGCATTGCTGGCATAGATCACATTAGTGGATGTGCAGTTAAATGAGCCTCTGATATGGTGGCTAATGTGGTTGGGTCCAGTGTTGAAATCACCGTCTCTCTTCTTTTTGTTTTTCTCCTTTTCCTCTCTTTCCTCCTTATCGCTCACCCCCTTCCCTTATTTTATTCTTGGATCTGGGCTTCTAATACTCCAGTCATCTGAAGAAGTGGGTTGTGCCCACAAAAGCTCATGATACCATCTACATGTTTTGTTAGTCTTTAAGGTGCTATTAGACTAGTGTTGTTTAAGTTTTTCATATTTACAGTTATGTGCATAATGTTTGTTGGGCCATTTAGTGGCTCCATATTTCTGTGTTATAGTGTACAGCTGATTAACCTTAAAGTTAAGTATTTTAGGTGTATCAATACCAATATAATGATGTATTATTTAGTTCATGCTAGAAATGTAGACAGTGAAACAATAGGTGAATACCAGTGATGACTGAAATTGCACCCTTTCTCCTTTTAATTCACATTCCTTTCACAGCCAACTGCAAATCAGCTTCCAGAATCCTCTGTAGGAGATAGTTGGAAGCCACTGCTTCCAAGAGGAAGTGAAACAATGGAATGATTATATTCAGGTCACTTGGCACAAGCTGGTTCCTTGGCTGCATCTAGGGTTGACAGCGATGGAAGTGCTTATGTGGTGGTCTTACGATCAGTCTGCTTGCGTCCGATTGAACGACTTTGTCTTTTCTGGGAACAGTTTCCCTTTCATTCACTTACTGCAAGTTCAGAGAAATTTTCAGTACAGACTGTGCTCTGCTAGAGAAAAATCCTGCAGCAGAGGCACTGTCCTTTCCCAGTGACCAAACAGAGCCTCTTTCTTCAAAAAAATCTATCCACTAACTGCACTGACCCTAGCTGTTCTGCTTTCTGAGTCATTTCTATGCTGGTTGCGCCTTCTCAAAATGGAGCATCCATACCAAAAACTGCACAATTTTTGTCTCTACCCAACTACAGAATGTTTCAACAGAATTTAGAGGAGAAATGAAATCAAGTTTCCTAGACTCTTGCATCACCAGACTTAGTAACACAAACTGTGGATTTGATTGTAGAAGGAAGTTAAAGGCTGTAAATCTGGCCTTGCATTTGACACATTAAACATCTGGACTGATGGAATTATTGTTGGCCACAACTAATAGTACTAACAGGCTGATTGTAATTTTACTTAAAATGGCAATTAGTGAGATTTAAAGAAACACCTGCCCATCCCATAATTTTAAAAAACAATATAGCTCTGTTTTAAAATTTGGTGGTGGTGAAAATTCAATCAGATAAATAATCATAATAGAGATGTAGCCATGTTAGTCTGGTCTAGCTGAAACAAAAGACAGGACTATGCAGCACTTTAAAGACTAACAAGATGGTTTATTAGGTGATGAGCTTTTGTGGGCCAGATATATAAATAAATATATAAATAAATCATAACTACCTTCTCTCTCTCATACAATTAGAAAGTGAATATATTCAAGGGGGAGAATGGCTGATGACCACTTCCTGGCTGGTGAGCATCATGTCCAGGCTGGTCTGCTCTTTCTCCTCATCCTCATTGTCCTGGAGGCTGAGGATGGGTGTGGCCAGGCTGGAGTCCACAATGGAGGAAGGAGTGGAAGGAAGCAATGCTCCCCCTCCCAGGATGCCATCCAGCTGCTGGTAAAAGCAGCAGGTCTGGGATGTTGCTCCAGACTGGGTACTTTGTTCCCTGGCCTTGGTATAGGCTTGGCACAGTTCTTTAATTTTCATACACACCTGGTTTAGTGCATGTGTGTGGCCATTCTGGGTCCAGCTGGCTGCCTTCTGGCCATACACATTGACATTCCTGTGCCTGGTATGGAGATTAGACTCCTTGCCCCAGACCTTTATGACATCCAGGATCTCCGCATCTGTCCAGGATGGGGCCCTCCGCCCCGGCCAGGGCTTCAGAGGTGGCTGTCGGTGTGCTTGCAGCCATAGGTTGCTCAGAAGGATCACTGGGGTCTGCCATGGCAGCAGGGAAGGCAGAGCAGGGTGCTGCTGTGCAACGCAGTGCTGGCAGGGCTTACATTATGCCACAAGCCCTTTCCCCTTTTGCCTACAGCTTTACAGGCTGCAGGGGAAGGGAAACTATAGAGTTTTGAGGGGTGTGGACAGAGTGACCACCAGGGCAGCTGTGAGATGCCCTGCAGGCTAATTATTTCAAAATGAGCACAGCTGCGCCATCCACACTCACCCTCTTTTGAAGAAGCTATTTTGAAATAGGCATTATTCTTCATGAAATGAGGGTTCATTATTCCAGAATGAGAAGCCTGTTATTTCAACATAATTTTGAAATAATAGGTTTGCTGTATGGATGCTCGCCTTGAAAATAACGTGAGTTATTTTGAAATAGCGCTGTAGTGTAGACATGCCTTAAAAGCCCAGCCTAGCTTAAGCAGATATTCAGTCACTTGAATTAAAAAAAAAAAAAAAAAAGCCAAAAAATGAAAATAAGGTCAAATTAAAAAGGATGGATATTTAAAAAACCACACACACACACACACACACGCCACAAGCATGTAGAGACCAAATTAGAAAGGCTAAAGCACAAAAGAAGATTAAACTAGGAAACAATTTACAAATACATTAGAATCAACAACAAAGACAGAGCAGGACCATTATTTAATGAAGAGGGAAGATAGTAATAGAAAATGCAGCAATGCTCCAGGCTAAAGCACCCCTGGAGAAAAGTTAGGGGGTGCTTAACACCCAGTGACAACCAAGCACCTGCTTCCCCCAAGACCTTCTGCTCATCAGTAGCCCAGCACCTCAGCTCCTTCCCCTTCCTCTGGGTGCCTTTCCAACTGCTGTGAACAGCTGTTTCATGCAGGATGCTTTGGAAGAAGTAGGGCTGGGCTGGGCTCATTGTTCAGGGGAGGGAGAGAAAAGAGACTTGTGATAAGAGGTAAAGTGGGGGGCAAAGCCTGGGGCGGGCAGGAGTTGAGCCTCCCCCCCCCCCCCCAGCTAGAGGGGAAGTCTGCACCTACGTATCAAGCTAAATTAATATCCTTTCTTGGCAGAACAACAAGACTTGTGGATTTGGAGGGGGGGAGCTATAGTAAGGCTTTTGATACTGTCTCACGTGACCGTCTCATAAGTAACCTAGAGAAATATATAAGTTACATGAATCTGCTGTAAGGTGGGTGCACAAAAGATCAAAACACATATTCAAAATAGTCAATGTTTTACAATTAAGCTGGAAGGGGAGATTGGGTGAGGTCCTGCAGGAATCAGTCTTGTGTTTGATTCTATTCATTGTCTTCATAATGAATTTGGATAATGACATAGAGAGTACATGAATAAATTCTGCAGACACCACCAACCTGGGAGTGGCTGCAAATGCTTTGGAGAACAATTCAAAAGGATCTTGACAAGCTGGAGAAATGGTCAGAAGAAAATAAGATAGAACTCAAAGACAAAGGTAAAATACTCCACTTAGGAACAATCAGTTACACAAATACAAAATGGGAAATGACTGCCTAGGAAGGAGTACTGAAAAAAAAAAAAAAAAAAAAAAAAAAAAAGATGTGGGGGCTATAGTTGATCAACTACTAAAATTAGTTAATGTAATATTGTTAAAAAAACAGCAGCAAACATTCTGGAATGTTTTAGCTGTAAGGTTATAAGCAAAACATGAGGAGTAATTCTTCCACTCCACTCAGCACTGATATGGCCCAGAGGAGTACTGTGTCCAGTTGTGGGCACTTCATATCAACAAAGGTGTGG
Organism: Pelochelys cantorii; assembly: GCA_032595735.1. NCBI lineage: Eukaryota > Metazoa > Chordata > Testudines > Trionychidae > Pelochelys > Pelochelys cantorii. Next base: position 28,314,148 of record CM064335.1, read on the forward strand.
ACAAATTGGGGAAAGTCCAGAGGAGAGCAACAAAGATGATTAAAGGTCTAGAAAGCATGACCTGTAAGGAAAAATAGGGTTTTGTTTCATCTGGAAAAGGGAATGCTGAAAGGAGACATGATAAAAGACTTCAAGTACATAAGAGGTCTTTATAAAGAGGAAAGTGATCAATTATTCTCCTTAAGCACAGAGAACAAGGTAAGTAGTAACAAGCTTAAATTTTAGCAAGAAAGATGAAGGTTAGACATCAGGAAAAACTTCCTAACTATAAAGGTAGTTAAGCATCAGAACAAAAGACCTAGGGCTACTCAACTTTGGAAGCCCGAGGGGCCACAATGATGCTCACAGCACATGTCGAGGGCCGCAACTTAAGTGTGGTTGCAAATATATGCAAATAGCTTTTCACACTGACAGGCATGAATACAAAGATTAAGGCAAAACTACACAACACACATACCCCATGTAAGTCAGTTCTGCTTATATTAATAAAATGGAATATTTACCCGGTTTCCACCCATATGACAGCACTTTTAATGAGCAATGACAGTCCAGGAATTTAACTACTAAAACACATATCAACAGAAGACCATTATATTGACTCGCTGTTGTGGAGCGTGTTCCCTGTGGAAGCCATGTTCAAAGAATCCACCTGGGGGCCACATGTTGAGCCCTGCATAAACCTTGCTTGCTGAGTAGCCCTGACCTAGGAAGATTGTGGAATCTCTAGTATTAGAGGTTTTTATGTTAAGGATAAGGCTAGGTATTTACTCTGGCCTCAGCGCAAGGGTCTGGACTAAAAGACCTACTGAGGTCCCTTTCTGTTTAACATTCCTAGGATTCACAGATCCAGTTGAGGATTTGCCAGATTCCTTCATAATACACAAAAGAAGTCTTCTTAAGCTTCCTAATCCTTCCCACAGCTGTTGACTGACATGTGCAGATGCACCATTTAACTAATAATTGGACTAACTTTAACTGCACATTGAATTGAATTTGTGTCACATGTGAATGAAACAGTGCAGAATTCTTTGTCTCTTAAATTATGTATATTACTCACCTCAGGTATTATAATGTATTGGGCATGATTTTTTCATCTCATTACTTAGTTTGGGTTGTTGTTTGTTATGTACTTTAAATGCTATCAGACTCCAGTGGGTAGGCACTAGCCTAAGAAAACTTAGATTTAAATCCCTAATTCTTCACAAACTTTCTGTGGAGAGCTGGAGCTAGGCAGGCTCTATGCCTCCAGTCCTCATGTGTAAAATGGGGAGAGTGACACTTCCCTAGGCTATCATGACAATATGCTGTGGTGATGGGGGCCATAAAAGTAACATAGATAGGACTAAAGAACACTAGCAAGGTGATTTGCAAGATAGCCTTGACCTATCTTAGCTACTCCCATGGAAATTAATGGTAAACTAAAGTAGATGTAGGGAATCTGAACACTAGAAAATCCTAGCCTACAGCTCTAAGATTAATCTCCTAGCCATATGGATCTTGGAAATAAATCCAGATCTACTTGAGCCGCCAACACCAAATCCAGCAGCCACCACCACCTCCTGCCCTGAACTCCTCACCCCCCCAACTTGCTGCCTTAACTCATGCACCCCCAACACACCTTAAGCCTCTCCTCACACCCTGCTCTGACTCCTGTACTCCCTGCCCTGAGCCCCTCCACAACCCAACCCTGACTCTCCCCACCCCCACATTCCCTGCCCTGGGGGCCCCACATCCCCAAGCTGCTGCCATGACTCCACCTTCCCACTTCCATCCCCCTGTCCTGAAGGGCCCAAGAAATACCAGTTAAGTCTTCTAGTACAAAATATAACCCCTTCAACAGTAGACCCCCTCCAGCACAATACCCGATAGGCCTATTGTGCAAGAGACCCAAGGTCAGATCCTTGCTGTGCAAGAGTCAGAAGGGGGAACTGACCTTGAGTCTCATACATCCCAGGTGAGGACCTTAATCTCTTGGCTAAAAGTCATGGGGAGGGAGAGGAGAGGAGAAGAAAGGAAACTGCTTCCTCTCTTTGCTGTTTTATGAATCTAGCCCTTCATTTCCTTTGCTTGTAGTTTAAGCAGCACCCGGAAACCCAACATTTCATTCAACTTGAAAGTTGTCAACCTTTTCTAATTTGCCAACTTTTTTTGGATGTTTGGTGTCAGTTTGGGCTGAACTGAAATATTTATTTTTTTATTTGGGAGAACCTGCCAGCAACCTGTAAAGTCAGCGATTTGCTCCCCTCTAGAACAGGATTCCATGCAGCATAGCTCAGGCAGCTTAAACATGTGTTTCAATATATGCACAATTTGGGGAGATGTGGCTACTCAGAAGGAGTGAGGTAGAATCCATTCTGTACATAAGCTTGTTGATGTCATAAAGCTGTGAAGAAAACAATGCTAACTCACTGATAAGATAATGCTCACTGAGCTGGCAGTACAAAGTGTTTTCAGTTGTCTAAAGCTGTTCTGGCTTCTCTCCACTGTATAGCTAGCCATTAGTGGAGCTTGGACATGGAGGTTGCTGCAGCAAATTGCTATACCTGGTACATGGGTGCACCAAACTCCTCTTCCCTCTAGCAGCAGGTCTGTGGAATTGCAATGTGCTTCCACAAGTTCACTGCTGTCACATCATGAATTCTCCTTATCAGATTTTTTTATGCCAGGGATCTGTCTATTGTATCAATCATTTTTCTATATTACCTATCACCAAGCACCACAGGAGGCCTAGAAAGCAGTTTGAAATTCTGGGATAAGCCTATTAGCTGCATTTTTCTGCTCACAATTCTTACACCACTAATGACGACGGTTTAAAATGTTAAAGTGTCAGAATTAACAGTCCAGAGTGAGATAGCTCTGACAAAGTTAAACTATTTTCTCAGGGTTCCTGCAAAGTAAGCCTGCTTTGGCTTATGCTTCGTTCCCATTTTCAAAGTTATCTTCACATTGAAAAAGGGTAAAAATAAAGGTTTTTTGGTTTGGAGGGGTTTTTTAAAAACAATAGCTTTGACTCTAAAGCACATTCCTGCATCACATGGGGGATTTTATAGCAAATGCCAGGGCTGTAGAATTGCACACTAAAGAGGTTCCTGCCTGTTATTGTCGCATTTAAGCAGAACTGTCCCTAGGCATGTGCAGAATATGCCGCTGAGTAGGGCAGTAGCCACCACTATTCCCCAAATTAATAGTGCCCCATGCTGCATATGCCTCTTGCTGGCTGTGGGCAGTGCTGGCTCAAGTAGCCCCAATCCCTTGCTCCCTCAGCCCACCTCTCTGCCTCCCCAACCCTGGTGGCCAAATACCCCAGCACTCCCACTCCATGCTCTGACCATCTCCTGGCCCCAGCAGCCCAAAACCTCGGCCCCTCCAGCCCCCTACTCCAGCTCCTGGCTGCAGTGGTGGAATCCCCCAGCTCTGCTAGCTGAATACCCTAAGCCCCTACTCTGCCTCCCAGCCCCAGCAGTCAAATCCCACAACTACTACCCCATGCTCTGGCAGCCCTCGGGTCCTGGCAGCCAAATCCCTCATCTCCCTTGCCCCTACTATGACTCCTACCACATCCTGGTTCCAGTGATCCCAATGCCCCGCTCCACCTACCACCACCTTTGGCTTCAATCCCCCACCCCTACACTCCCTTCCGCCTGTTTCCCCCCACCAGCCTCCCTGGCCCCACATTCCTGAGCGCACATACCCTCCCTGCAAAGTTGCTGCCCTGCTCACTAGAAGGGAATAGGGTGGTGCATGTGCTCAGGCTGTGTAGGGCACCAGCATTCATAAGGATGGCCTATATCTATAGTCCACTGCTATTTACTCCCACAAACAACTATGGCTGCACAATTTTCAGTGGAATCCAAAGCATGCCGCAGTATACCATGTAACTTCTAATATTTCTCATACTTTTCACATTTACTCAGTGACCGGTACAATGCAAAGCCATGTTACTTTACAAGGTAGTATTGTGAGATTCAGTATAATAGTCCACTGAGTGAACAATGTTATACTGGGGAGGCACTATATAGTAATTTGAGAGTCCAAAACTCTTCTGATGCTATTGAGTAAGTGAAGAGGCCAGTGCCAGGGCCCATGCTAATAGATTTTATGCTGATTTTAAAAGAGCTGGTGGAGTCTTTGGGAGGGGAGAAGATATGACTGTATCCCCCTTCAAGTTTTCCCATTCACCAGGCACCAGGAACTCAGTGGGCTTCCATGACCATCTCTTATGTTCGGGGGGAGAAGAGAAAGAATCTCTCTCTCTTTCCATCAGTTAAGTGAAGTTACAAGCCTTCTACTTCTAAACTAGATGGAAATGGTAGGAAAGCCTAAATAGTTTCATTCAGTCACTTTAAACAAGGAGATCCCATGGTGGTAATTTGGTAACTGATTATTGGCTGCTTTCACAACAATCTAACCCACCAGAGGAGTGGGGGTTGCTTTTTGGATATTTGTACAAATGGGCAAATACAGCATTTTTCATTACAGTCATCCTACCTGGTAGTGAGGAGACTGTATTCAGTCTTCAGCACAAACCACTGCAGCCCTTATACTGCCACCACAGCCCTCTGATAGGTTGCCAAGAGCAGATGAGCTAATCAGTCAGGATTGCCAAGGAGAGGGATAGGCTAAGGCACCTGGTAAATCTGAAGTAATACACTAACCTATATCCACTAAGTTAAATGGTAACACCAGAGACTGAGATGAGACTTTGGCCCTCCTATTCTTCAAATGGTTGTGTAGGTTAACAAGCCAAGCAAGTGCTAAAGTGAATCAAATACTATTTTTGTTACCTCATGCAGAAATTTTATCAAGTTGTACAGTCTATGCTTGAACACCACCAGCATGCTGGAAGATCACAAGGAGGAAACTGAAGAGGCTATATATATATATATATATATATATATATATATATATATATATATATATACCACACACACACACACACACAGGTTTTCAGCTACTTACTGACATTGGTAAAAAGACATACTTAATGTATAGGCTACCCTATCAGGTAAGTGAATCATCTCCCAGCTGAGGCTCATCCAAAACTCACAGTGAGTAACTTTCCTGTAAAATGCTCAGGAGCCTGATTCACACAAAGCAAAGCAAGAGATGACTGAACAGAAGAGAAAAGGGCTCTAGCAGAATTAGAGAATTCCAAATTCATTTTCCCCACTCTCTCCTTCCTCAGGGCACGTTTTTAGAATACAGTACTGGAGCAACACAGAAATATCTAATTTCATTCACGCTATCAGGACCACATTCATGTGTCCACCAACGTGAAAAGCCACTAGCCCAGAAAAGATCAGTACAGGGAAAACTCTCTAGGAGCTGCAGAAAAGCCCTATGCTGATGACTAAAAAGCAGGGATGGATAGCTAGCTTATTCCTGAACCCAGAGGCATACGGCTCATGCAGCCTGGTTACTTCAACTGTGCATTTATTTCTGAGATTTCTCCAACAACATATAACAACAAACACAAAATATTTTAAATCCACTCACTCTGTTAGCTACATGCAAGTGTGTCTCAAGAACAGTCACCTACTCTCTTTCCTGATTTTGGGTGGAGATAGGCCTGGTAGTCTAGGTTTCCTTAATGGGCTCATTAAGGCAATGGCATATATCTGCCCTGAATAGCTGGCTGACTGACAGGCCTCAGCTGCTTTCCATTAGCTCTAGACAAGCTGGAGTGAGAGTATCATCTGCCCACGCACACTTCAGGCATTCCAATTACAGGTAAGACCTGGCTAGCATGGGGAACACTCAATTAAAGTCATTTTAATTCTCCAGGAGCAATAGGTGAATTCTGAAACACCACAAGTGATTGGTATACACCTAGTTGTGGGCCTGGGTCAGCTGGTAGCCTTTAATAAGAACAATGAATGGCCTTTCATTGATGAATATGGCCAGTGTTCTTTCTTTCTTCTTCTGAGCCCTGGACATCAGGGCTACGTCTACACTGGTGGCTTCTTGCGCCAGAACAGCTGCTCTTGTGCAAAAACTTGCTGGGTGTCCACACTGCACGTGTGTTCTTGCAAGAGCTCTTGTGCAAGAGGGCAGTGTAAACAGGCAACATGAATTTTTTGTTCAAGAAAGCCCTATGGCTAAAATGGCCATCAGAGCTTTCTTGCGCAAGAGAGTGTCCACATTGCCGTAGATGTTCTTGTGCAAAACCACGTGGCAGTGTAGATGTGCTCTTGTGGAAGACTTTTTGTGCAAGAACTCTTCCGCAAAACAGTTCTTGCACAAGAAACTGCCTGTGTAGACGTAGGCCAAGTGATTCCAGGGGACAAAGAAAAAGAAAACAGGGACAGGCATGAGGGTCAAAGGACTAAAACGAGGGAACTGGATGGGGACACCGAGCAGAGAACCTCGGACAATACCCACTGCCCCTCAAAGGTCTTGAGAGAACCAGTGGACGCTGCCCAGTGGAACTCTGCCTAGATGCATGAATAGATGCAGGAGCAGAAATAGGCCCCACAGTCACAGGGCCCTCCTTCAGCTGATCTCTGCTCCTTGGTTTTATAAATTGCCATCTTGGTTATAGCCAGGAGGAGGTTGACGAGGAGGTCTCACACGGATGGGGTGTGCATAAATTAATAGGTGAGGGGAGAAGTGCAGCCAGAACCTCAACAAGAGGTTCTGGAAGAGCTGAAAGAGGGGCTGTAACCTGGTGCACTCCATGTAAATGTGTGCCAGGGTCTCCCTCTCACCACAGAAGGGGCAAGTGTCGGGGACAGGGGTGAACTACGTCAAGTACACGCCCATGCTCACAGCACTGTGGAGGATTCTCCAGCTGATGTCCCCGGCGGGCCATGGAACCAAGGTGGAATAGGGACTGACCCACCAGGGCTCCCCACCCTCTATTGGTGGTAGGAGGTACCACCACTTGGTATCTGGGTGGGTCACAAGAGTGGAGAAGAGGAGTGTACAGATGACTTGTTGGCATGGTTTGAAAAGGGACCAGCTGCAATGTATGCAGCCAGCTCAGGTGATGAGGGGGAGGTGGTTGGAAAGGTACACAGGGCTGGGAGCCAATGGAGAGATCAGAAGAGCTAGGGCTGAGGGGTGGGCGGGGTGCACCCTCTCGCAGGACTCTGTCAAGATAAACCAGAGCTGTGGGCAGCAAAGAGTCCTTCACCTCCTGAAGTACGCGCTGGGGAGTACGTAGGTGGGAAGCCCCATGTGCTGGGGAATATGGCCGGGGTTTCCGGGGTTCGCCCCACTAAGTCATAAAGCATTTGTACAACTTACCATAGGGATCTTTCTCAGTCATACAGGGCCAGATTAAGGGGACTGTAAGGGCTGTAGCCTGGGGGCCCCCTTAGCCTGGGAGCCTGGGCTGCGGCCCCAACAACTCCTGTGTTCTACACGAGCACTTCCTGGCAGAGGCAGTTCCACATGCTGCTGTTCTTCCTCCCACCTCACCCTGGAGCCCCAGCCCCAGCCCCAGTCCCACGAGTGCAGGAAGCGCTGTCCCTTCAATTCCCATTGACTGTGAATCATGGCCAATAGGCAATATGGAGGCAGAGCCTCTAGGTGAGTGCAGGGCTGTATGGAGCTGCACCATGTAAGTGTCCCACACTCCAACCACCTGTTCCAGTCCTGAGCCCCCTCCTACACCCTAACTCCCTGCCAGACTCCACATCCCAACCCTGAGCCCACTCCTACACCCTAGCTCCCACCCAGATGCTACACCCCCACCTCAACCTACTCTGAGCTCACTCCTGCACTCCAAACCCCTTGGCTCCAGCTTGCAGTCCCTTCCTGCACCCCACACACCTTGTCCCCAGCCCCATACCAGAGCCCTCACCCTCCTCATCAGAGCCCGAACCCCTCACTCACACACCCTCCTGCCGTAATCCATAGCCCCCTACCATGCTCTGAACTTCTCATTTTTGGCCCTATCCCAGAGCCTAGGGAGCCCACGCTATCTAATAGCCCAGGGTCCCTAAAAGAGTTAATCCGGCCCTGCAGACATACATTTTGTTTTCAAAGGTTCTCATCCCTTCGTGGATCGATGTGTTCATGCTTGTAAGAGCCTATGGGCAAAGCAAGGCAGAACTTCCTGACTGAACTTCCTCAGGGCAGTCTGAATATTAGTTTGTTCAGGTGGTGGTCTTAAGGCCTAGATTCACTCTCAAATTCAGAACTATCTTTTTAACTATGTAGCTGTTATCTGTCTCACTCCAAAGAAAGAGGCATCATCCCAATACTCACTCTGGAAGAAGGGACCATAGACATCCTAGACTGAAAAGACATTTAATTACATAATCAATCTTCTCTCCACTGAAGATTTTTCATGGTTTTCTGATGCTTTGTCAAAACTATCTTTTTAAAAGAATATTTCTCTGGGATGACAACTCTATTTTTTAGCAAGTTGCTAGAAAAATATACTCCCAGCTCCAAGGAAACCAAAGCAATTTCAGTTCTAAACTGAATCAAAAAATGCGATCTCCAGTGTGATAACTCTAACAGCAGCATGATAAGTGTGATGAATTTCTTTGCTGAGCCTCTGCTTTCATTGGCTTTTGCAGAACTGAGGGGAATCTACCAGACCATCCTTTTTCCATTTAATTTTTCTTTACTAATAACTTGAGTTCATCAGTATAAATGTGTTTTGGTTCATCTTACATGAGTTTTCTAAATAATGTTTTATAGAGTTTGACTTTAGTTTATATATACATTCTTAATGTATAGTCTTTTGACTACCTATTTAATTAGTTACATACCTTTCTGTAACCAACCAAGGTTCCAACAGGGGAGGGATCATGTGAGGATTACCTGTTGTGGCCCCTCCCTCTGGGGCATCTGCTATTGGCCACTGTCGGCAGACAGGATTGGATGGACCATTGGTCTGACCCAGTATGGCCATTTTTATGTATGTTCTTATGTCCCTCTAAGCTGCACACAGCAGCATGGGCCTGCAGCTGCTTAATGAGCTCCGCCCAAGTAGGGAGGGGAGGTGTCCCTACCAGCTAGAAGAGACTTGCTGCTCTGTCCTCAGCAGGGAGCTGCTTTTGTAGCTGAGGGAAAAGTGCCCCTCCCCCAGCTGGCAGCTCTGTGCGCAGCAGTCCTGAGTCCCTGGCTGGGGTTCATTAAACAACTGTGGGGCCCTGCTGCCACGCAGCTTAGAGGGAACCTTGTAACCAACCCTTTGAAAGCCAAAGAAACATAGATGCAAATTTAAAATCTTTCTTTGGGGGAAATAAAGTACCAACCTAAAAACTCACAACATTGACAGCTCCACAAGATATGGGGGAATAAAATTACCCAACTTGGAGTTGCCCTGTCTGTCAGTCTCTCTAGCTTGTTGATCTCTTTTCTTTTTTTTTTTTTTAGCTGAAAGAATTCACATTTGAATACTAATATTCTTTACTGGAACAACTGATGTATGCACTGCACCTTCTTACATTGTATTTTTTATGCTTTCTTGTTGCTTCTTAAGAAACATCTATTGTATCACCTTGTTTTAATTCATTTCTATGGGTGGTATTTCATGATGTTTTACAACTTCAGTCAAACTACTTTCTTTAAAATGAGAACATTACACCCAAGTCTACTCCCACTGAGATCAAAGAGGGTAGTACTTGGACGGTGAAAAGAGTACCATCAATCGCAAAACAGAGAATAAAGATGCATTCACTACATTGAATATGACAGAGCAAAGGTGATGCTTCTGGAGATTCACATTCTTAACTATTTTCTCATCCTTATTTCTCTTTAATAGGAAAGAGATGAAAGAAGGAAAAGAGAAAAAGTAGCAAACATCCATGCCCTGACCTTGCATAAGAGGAATCCTGGAACACCAAATACTGTTACAAAGCTATAGCCCGTAACTAAATATTATGACTATTTCTTTAGTATTTGTATTGCCTAACCTAAGCTAGGGAAACTGGGAATCCCAATCAAACAGTCCATGGTGTCAAGTGGACAAACAAGTAAAATATGACACTTCTGCCCCAGGAGTTTACAAGCTATTTTTATAATAGATGGTCTCATAACCTTTTTACTCTATTAAAAATACATTTTATATTTCTATTTTATTGTAAAATAGAAATATCGGTTGAGCTTTAGCACTAGCTTCCTATTGGTGTCAGTATAGAGTTTGAAACTATTATTAAGCCACAAGGCAATAAAGTATTGTTCCAGTGATAAGCAAAAACTAATACAAATTAGTAAAATAACAGTACTGAATAATAAAACACCTCAGTAGAACACAACAACAAATTCTAATGCACTTCCACTCATGTCCGCAAGTGCTCCAGGCCAACAAGTACCAGAAAGATGTTCTGTGAAATTCAGGAAGTACAGACTTTGCTGGTTCACATTGATCTGTTCTGACTTTATGAACTTTAACAACTTAGTGTAAGTTCTGCACTGTGCATCATAAATGAATCCAGATGAATTGTCAGGTTTCTCAAATCCATGGGGGAGAGACATAACGTATCTATCACTGAAGCCCTCATCAACCAAGAAACATGCCCACCTCCTGTTTGTACAGAGGAGGATGGCTGTTTAATATCAGAATCCCTCAACAAATGTTGGAAGGGAAATTAAGAGGGCAAAGGTAGGAGAAAACTGTCATGAGACAGTGGGAAACAGCTATGGCAACAGACTGACATAGCAGCAGAATAACTGTGAAAACCAGAGTATGGTTTTTTAAGGTGTTTGTTTAGTTGTTACTGCCTTGTAACCATATAATAAAACACAAAACAGATATGCCAGGATACTCACTCCAACCTAAAAACTATGGTTGTGTTCCTCATTTTCAGTTCCTCCATGAGACAGGTTACCTCCAAGTTACCTGAAGAACCATCTCACTATATGTGACTGTGACCTTTCATAACAGCTGGGTTCCACTAGAACAATGCAGCACCAAACTCAGAAGTGAGACTTGTGCATACAAGAGACAGATTCTGGCCCTTGACTGTAAACTCGCTTTCAGAAGAAACTTGGATGGCCACCATCGTCAGCACCTTCTGAACAAAATGAATCCCCCATTGACCTAACATTTCCACAAAACCCACCAAATCACACAATTAAGAAAAACCAACTCCTGAGAATAAGCAGCAAGGAGAAAGAAAGTTAGGCTTCCTTGCATCCATCTTAGTACATTTCCCCAAATTCTCAAATACAATGGCAATGAGGACATACAGGAGGCCCTAGATAAATAAATACTAGGTCTGATATAAAGTCTCCGAAAGTGAGTGGTGTCACCAAAATTAAATTAATAGGTAGCAGGTTTCAAACAAACAAAAGGAAGTTTTTCTTCACATAGTGCACAGTTGGTCTGTAGAACTCCTTACCAGGGGAGGTTGTGAAGACCAGGACTTTAACAAGCTTCAAGAAAGAACTAGATACATTCATAGAGGTTAGGTCCATCGATGGCAATTAGCCAGGATGATTAGGAATGGTGTCCCTAGCCTCTGTCAGAGGCTAGGAATGGGTTACAGAAGAGGGATTATTTGAAGATTCCCTTTTCTGTTCACTCCCTCTGCAGCATCTGTCATTGACCACTGTTGGAAGACAGGATACTGGCTAGATGGACCTTTGGTTTGACCTAGTATGGCCATTCTTATGTTCTTATGAATCAAAGTCTTCCCAGGCCCTTTAAGCTGTGTTTGGAGCCCTTGCCTGGAGATCAGTAGAGAGCTGACTGATCACATTGTGCTGGACTCTGTCACACGCTTCCATGTTACACTGTAAAACAAAATACATTAAATATGTTTTGCAATATTGCTTTTCCATGGAAGTAATTGCTGTAGAAATAGTAACTAGAAACAAAAATGTCCTGAAATTAATTAATTAAAAATCTATTGTAAATCCAGAAATAATGTATGGAAAGCAGGGTGTTTTCCAAACTGTATATTCAAATGAAATGCTGTAAAAAGAATAAAACTTGCTATAAATAAATGTTTGCTATACTTATGTATTGATTAAATAATACAACTAATTTTATGGCACCAATTGAAAGTAGCAGCACTTTGGTCAGGCAAAAGAAAACTTTAGCATTTTTAAGCAGAAAGTTAAGGAAATCGGAAATGAGTATGCAATAACTCCAACTTTTGCAGTACATTTGCAGCCCTAAATTATTCTGGCTAAGCTGTAGAATAAAGCACTTTGAATTTGTTTAAAAAACTCAACATAATCAAGGTTTTACAAAACACAGAAAATACAATAGAAAAAATACAAAAAGTGTTTTGTATTTAAAGATTTTCTTGCTGAATAGATACAAACAGCATGAGGGACAGATACAAACACTGTAGACTTCGGCTTGGCATTACAATGCAGTATTATTTTTGATTCTCCCACCACACCTTTTCTTTTAATGTGGATGCACTTTGGCCCTGCATTGGTTAAGACTCAGACACTGTAGCATTATGCATGAAAAACAGAAAGTGAAAGGGACTAATCAGTTATAATCCAAGTTGGGAGGCTTGTTCCTGTTCACTCCACAGTACCCCAACCCTCTGTCATGTGGCAATGGAAAACACTCACAGAAAAAAAATCAGCTTCTTCTAGTACTGGATGTGGACTTTTATTAGAGCGAGGAAAATAATAATTTTCCCTCTGATATTACTCCAAAATAACATAACGCGCGTCTACACAACAAGTTTTTATTTCAAAATATTGTTGAGCTGGAGGACTTCTTACTCTGACTGATGATAACCTCATTTTGCAAGGAGTAAGGGAAATTGAAGGGAGAGTGTTCTTCCTTTAACTTCCCGCTGTGTAGACAGCACCTAAAGCCAAGTTAAGCTATTTTGAATTAAACTACGCAACTGACGTAGCTCAAGTTGCGGAGTTTAATTCGACTTTAGCCCTGCTATATAGACGTACCTTTTCAGTGTAGACCTTCGCCCTAGAACTTCTGCCGAGAGTCTTGCTACATCTTCCCATTGGTTTCAAAAGGAATTGAGGGCTCTGCGTACCTTGTGGAATCAGAGGTATGTTGCTGGCAAGAGTAAGTCTCAGGTCCGACACTGGGTTCTCAAAGTACAAAGGACGCTACATAGGTATCTGTCAAACACAAGTAGTTTATTTCCTGACAGCTAACAGCTGTGCCCCTTAACTAAAAGAACAACATGATAGGAAAAGCGGCATTTCTAACATCCCTTCGGCTTTCCAGAAACCCCATTTCGGCTGCAGACGAAGTGGGAGACTGCCTCAGCTTCTGAGGCGCTGGTACCCAAAGCCCATTGGTGAGGTCCAAATTGCTGTGCTGTGGTGCAGCTTTAAAAAATGTGTCTCTACCTTGTTTGTGGCAGTTTGGAAATATCCAGAGGTTACTCATTGCTTGTTACAGTATGGCGCAGCTGTACTGCTTGTCCTTTGACTTCGTTTACATGATCAGTACATTTAGGTAAACAAGATTGTTATGTTCCAGCCTTTATCTACAATTTCTTCTTGCTACAATGGCGTATGTTCCTAGAGGTTTGCTTCTGGCTCATCAGTAGTAGGGAAAGGGGAGGGAGAATGTGAAAGGGGGGGCGGGGATGCAGGCCTCACCACCCCTCTTCTTCACAAGTACAGAGTTCTTCTGCAATTGACCCCTACAAGGTACTAAAAGACTTAAGTGTTTATGGTCATCAAGACAAATCTTTGCTGGACTATAGAATCAGGCCCCACCTGAAAGGGACCCTTCCATGCAGGTTTTGGCAGCTAAATAGAGAAGCTCATTTTAATTTTTTGTTTTTGTGTTAAAATGTCTTTGTAGGCAGACAAATCCACTTTAAATTTCTATATTTTGTTATGAAGGAAATTCCAGCCTCCCATGTGTACAATGTGTGCATGAGTAAATGATGGAACTCCATGGAGACTGGAAAGGATGAAACTGAATGCATCCTATGAACAGGACTTGGGGTATTCTGCAGATGCTTACCTAGTGCCAAGGCTTTAGTAAGAGCTGTACCCCACCTCCACAAATGGAGACTGCATCTACTGGAGTTTTATAGCTTTTTAACTAATGGTAACACGCATTGATTCTCTACCCTAGCTCCAAGTCCTTCCCTGTACTGACTTAAGTAGAAATGTCACAGGCCCCATCGTGGTATGCCTACGCTCATCCCATTGCACAGCTACCCCATTGCTTAGCTGTGCAAGAGAATCTTTACAAGCGTTCCACTTCCTTGAGGGCTCTGTAGTCCCTACTTTAAACCTAAGAGCATTTTGCCATACCTTTAATCATTCGAATCCCTCTCCTCTGACATTCCTTTCCCATCTAATTCTGCACTACCTTGGTCTCAGAGAAGATATAGCAAAATTAGAGGTATTTAAGATAACTAGATACTTGAATCGGTGTTGTTAAACTCTACTTGTCTTCAAACTAACGTTTATTTCACAAGTGGTTAACACCTAGAAACTAGAAAATGAGGGTACTTGGTCAGTTTGCCAAGTATAATATTTTCCAAACTTTTTTAGAGCTGTCTGCATGGGTCATGTGAAATTGTTTCAGACTTCAATTACAGTAATTAACATATTACAATTCCAGGGTCATAATATCTCAGTGATCTTTGACAAACAGTCTGAAAAATATAAACAGATGGAAAGTGAAAATTAGTTTGGTTGAAATCTCTAGAAAAGTCAAGCCTTTTTCACTAAAATCTATAGGCAGCAGCAATATATAGATGGACTCCTGGTGAGAAAATCCTTCAGAGTATGTGTACTATTATGTTGCTCAGAATTAAATTAATAATTAGATCATTCATAATTTTATTGTATTGCATGGTTTATAATAATAAATGTGAGTTTCCCATCTTATTAGCATTCTTATCCTTTAAATAGCCTAGGATAGTTTAGCAGACACAAGTTTTTATATGTAAGAAAATACATGATTTTTAATCAATTCTCTTTAGCCATTTTATTGTTACTTCGACTATGTGATAAGCAAGAAAGAATTATTAGTGTTAAGAATGTAACATTATTTCACATAACAGAGACTGCTGTTGATAATCTACTTACTTGTTCCTATTAACAAAATAATCTACTATATATTTTAGAGAGTTTGTCTGTTTGATCAAGAACTCCTCCTAAACAGTAAGAGCTAGGGCTACCAAATTTGGTATATAGCTTCCTCTTGTACTTAAAGCAACATAAGGATTTGGTTGTGACATGAAAATGGGATGTGCCTGGAATGGGTTAGCTTCTCATAAAACCAAACAGAAGAGAGACAGAATCACCAGATCAAGTATAGTCCTCAAACTTGACATCATTGAGTAAATGTTCAAAGAGATTGAACCAAAATGAGCCAGAAAAATAGAATGAACCTGCTAAAGGAATGCTTCTTAATAGAGATCTAATATCTACTTTCTTGTTAAAGACAGTAGATGAAATCTTGGCCCTGCTGGTGTTGGCAAAACTCCTAATGAATCTATGGCTCCAGGATTTTGCTCTATTTGGCTAGCTGGTCAGATAATAAGCAGTGGATCCAAAAGAAGTGCAAAGAGGTTGCAGGTGAATGGCAGGCCAGCAGGCTAGGCAGTATTCAGGAGCATTATTAGCACGTTAAATTGCAAACTCTTTGGGAGAAGAACCATGGTTTTTTGCTTTGTACAGGGTCACACCTGGGGCCCTGAAGAGATACAATAATAGAAACAAATAATAATAGCTTAGATTTGTAAGTGATCTGATAGCAAACAGCAGAGAAAAACTATGTGAAAGCAAGGCTGCTCCCTTTAACATAGTACTATTTCGACAGCAATACATTCACATACACTAAGAAATTTTCTTTCTTCATTGTATTCCTATGTTATATATGGTCATGCCAATTCTCTTTCAGAATATGATCTGGCCCACGAAAGCTCATCACCTAATAAACTATTTGGTTAGTCTTTAAAGTGCTACATATTTTTTCCTTTTGTTTTACCAAGATCAGACTAACACGGCTACCTCTCTATTATTAAGAAATTTTAATGAGTACCAGCAAAGTCTATATCAGCCAGTTAGTGTGCAGCATGTGGTATGCTTCAGAATTTCACATCCCTTCAGAGTGCATTGCTATGCAGTGTAAGACGAGTTCACATTCAAACACAAGGTATAATATAATTTCACCTTGTTGGATAAAGTCAAACCCTAGCTGTGTCTGAACAAAGGAGAAACAGAGTCTTTACATACAGTGATGGTACTAAAAAGCAGAGAGAAAGTGGGACAGGAAGTACAGAGATGGTGATTTGAGGTCATAAAGAAGCACAGATTTATAACATCACAATATTTTATTTTGCTACTATTTCTGGTTCCGCTCTTATTGAAATCTCATGTTCCTACATTTCAGACCTATGTGAATGCTAGATACATCCAAACGTCCAAACTTCATTTTTTTAATGGACACAACAATAAAAAAATATAGCACTAGATGAGCAACCTCCTTTCTCTCATCACTATTTGTAAACATTTATCTTATCTCCCACATCACCTGAATCTATATTTAATATTGAAAAATTGAGCTCACTTTTAAAGATGCTACTCAGTTATGGAAGGAGGGAAGAAAAAAGTTACAAGTTTAGTTACATGTAGCTAAATATGTTATACAAATACTATCAAATTGACTTGAAATAATATGCTTTTCTAGTAAAAACCACACCACTTGTTTGCTAGAAGTCATACTATTATTACAGATAGATCAGTATTTATTACTATTATATAAAGAAAAGTAGAAATTGGTTTACATCGTATTTCCAAAGCTGCTTAAATATCCATGTAATCAGAGATGTCCCTGAACCATAGCGATCAGCTCCAAATATAAGTTCAGACTCCAACTTCCCACGAATTCAGAAGCATACAGATCAGAATTTTTTATCCAGGCTCATCTATGCAAGTATTGCAGCAGTAACTATGATCTATTGCCTAGGATCCAATCCTGAAAATAATCATGTAAGTAACTCCATTCACTGAGTGGCTGCATTGAGTTTAATGGGGCTACTCGACCAATTAAAGTTACTGCTGTGCCCAAGTGTTTGCTGAATCAGATCTAAAACAATCCTATCAAAGGTCCAGAACCCAGCCCCCAGAGGGCACCTTTGCACAGCCCTGACTATAAAGTTACTTTTACTAGATCCTCTTCTGGCACAGGGCTGGCATTTGATGCATTCTCAGGAGAGGGGAAGCAGTCATGAAAGGACACCACTGCACTCTAGTGCCACCTAGCTTGTGTAATGGCCACTTGGGAGCTGTTGCTTGTCAGCCTGAGTTAGAGCAGGTCAGCGTCTGCTCAACCTTATTTCCAAGGTCAACCAAGTGCATAGTATCTCCAGGAGTCATGAGAGTGACAAGAGAGTATATACAGCTGTAACATTATTTTAAACACATAATATACAGTTTTTGCCTAATATGGGAAGTTAGAATAAAAATATCAAATGACATTATAGTAAGAACAAGAGCAAAAATCTCAAGTAGTCTGCAATGAGACCAGTACTGCAAGACATTTTTGCTATCAGGTACAGTTTTTCTCAAACATTTACAATATCGGAGGGTTTTTTTAAATTTTAAGCTACCTAAAAAATCAACATGTAGTCACCCTGCAGCAGAATCAGCATGTAATAGCTATCCACAAAGAGAAAAAAAAAGGAGCTATAGGGATATTTGAGCCTTTGATCTTAATATGTTGGGTGATGTACTGTAGAGTGTTAGATAACGGTTGCAATACTGGTAGGAATACATACCTCAGGCTGAAAGGGAAAAGGTTAACAAAATGGAAAGAAAGAGGAGAGAGAGAATTTTGACAACAGTTGTTGTGGTAGGTGAAAATAGAAGGTGATGAAGAGGTTTTGGATCAAATATATAGTGTGTAAAATAGGTAGATTTTCAAGGTATATTGGGCCTGGTTTGGATCTCAGTTACACTGTTATAGTCTCAGCAGAATGTCACCAACTGAAATATTTTCCTTATTATAAAGTAGATTAAACCATGACATGTTAAATTGAATAAATTATTGTAACTGACAATCATGCATAATAATATATTCATTGTAAACTTCATTGGATCAGACATGAGCATTTCAAGGCATTTTTTAATGTATATATTTTTGCAAATGACAATGATTCTCACCATCCAATTGTGTACCATTTAGGAATGGTGTGTGAATTTTAAGTTATTGTAATAATATAGAAGGCAGCAAAATAGTATTTCATAATTTTATTGGGTTTTGTTCAGTCTGAAGTTGATAGGTACAATGCCAGTAACTCTGATGATTGCATTGCAATTCTGTTGTCACTAAAAATTGTTACAATTTCTAACACCATGCCTTACACAAAAACTGCATGCAAATGACACGGTGCCTTATAGAAAATAGACAATTATTTTATTCGTGAGTTATGCACAACTAGGTTTTTTTAGTTAAATCAACTACAGAACCTGAGAAGCTTAAATATTGAGTAACACTGTCTCCATAGGCAAGTCAAAGTAAATGGCACTGCTAATCACAAGTAAATTAGATGCACTCACCGATATTAATCACATAGAATTATAGAAAAATAAACATTTTCACATATGCACTTGAAACACAATGTAATCCAAATTCACAAAACATTTTAGCATGTAAATCTCATTGTATTCCTTCATAATAGTTTGAAATGATGATGCCAATACAATTTACACCCCAGATACAACATTAAGTGGTCAAATTCTCAATGGTGACTAAAACATCAGGAATTAAAAATAGTACAGCAAATATAATAGTGATAAATACTGGAAGTCAAGCTACTATATTATATTTAAGGATTTTTAGTGGGTCTAAGACATCTTCCATTTGAAGGTCAAATTCTGCCCTCGAATATGCATGCAAAGCTCCCATTAATTACATGTACAAGAAGTAGCATGGTTATATGAATGAATACTGGGTGGGAGTCAGAATCATCCAGATTCTAATCCTGGTTCTGTTGTTGATTAACTGTCTGGGCAATTTGCTTCACCGCTCTGTGTCAGCTTGTCTGTGTATAAAATAGGAATAATGATTCTTGTCTTCATTAGAAAGGAGTTAATGGCTGTATAACATCACACTGAACATGTAAGCTATTATATAAATGCTAGATATTATTGGTGCTGGAACTTCCGGATACATTTCTGGGAATTGTGCCCACATGGGTACTCAGAACCCATGCTCATGAAATGAATGTCTAGAGAGAGAACTGCAGGTAGAATCCAGCAAAACTTTACTCAAGGTAGAAAGTGGGCACTATAATGATTGGACGAGGAATAACAAGTATTAATTACATTTTTGGAAAATGGGCAAGATGTTAGAAATCATTGCTTCCTTGGGTATGAGGTACATAGCAGACCAAATAAAACACTAAAGCAATATGGACAGAAAAAAAAAAAAGCCCCAGAAGCAGTGGGAGTAAACCAAGCCAGGATGACATGTTTTCCTCTTCTTTTGTGCTGGGATCCAGAGAAACTCTACTCACTTTTGGGGTAGAAGATGAGTGAATAAAAGGAACAGCCCATTTTATATTTCATGTGCCCCTCAGAATCCATTGAGATGCAGTGGGCAATAGGAGCAGGAGTTAATTCTCTTCCCTGTAGTGTGCACTGTATCCTCCCCACAAAGAGGGAAACAGTACAAGCTCAACTGGAATGACCAGTAGCAAGACCACATCTCTTTAAGGCAGGGGTGGGCAATAAAATGGTGGCGGTTCACCAGGGTTAACTAGCTGCCAGATGGAGGAATGCTGGCCCTTGACAGATCTGCAGCCTACAGGTCCTGTGTCCCCTGTCTCCATTGTTTCTCCACCTTTTCTCATGAAGGAAGAATTCAGTGGCATCTTGGCAAAAGGAAAATCCTGAAGTTTCTCTACCATGGGTTTTCATGTTGGAAATGGTGTAATGCAATTATTAATGCTTATTATGTGTCCCATACAAAAACAATAACTGAATCCCAAATTCTGTCCTTAAATGCACATGAGAAGGTGTCCCTAAATTCAATGGGACCTACTCATATTCATCCAGTGGCAGAACTTGGCACTTGCTGTCTTTAAAATTTAATTTTAATTAGGCTACTAATGCATAAACTGGACTCAAAACTGCTAGTTTAAAAAACAACAAATTTAAATAGATAATATATCAAGCTACTGAAATTTCTAAAGTGCCCACAACCCACATACAGTAACTAGATTACAGTTGCTTCATTTTGTACTAGACATTATGCCTCCTGGGAGCACATGAGCATAAATGAGGTAAATTTGACCCTATCGACCTATCAAATGCAAATATACCATGAACAGTCACTTGTTTCTATACAGATCATTATGGCTCTGTTTAGGTCAAATATCTATTTCTTTAAAGGATTTTTTAATAAAAGTGTTTATCCTAAGAGCTTTTATGGATCTCTAAATAAATAATGTACAATTTGAAGATGACCAAGCAAAGATGCCAAGTGAAAATAGCTGGCTCAAGGTTCAAGTCTGGCCCAGCACACTAAAGAGCAAAGTCAGTACTGTTAGGCAGCCTTTGTGTAAGGAGGTGATTGCCTGAGTCCAGGTCCTAGTGAAAATGTCTATAAAGTCCACTATCACTAAATGGCCTCATTCTCAGCAGTGTCAGCAAGGTCTGAATGGAAATGAACACTGTATTCACCTCACATGCCTAGAGGTGGTTTCTTTAGGTAGCTTGGTGAGGCAAGTTTAGGGGATTTTCTCTATTGATGCTTGTGTTGTGAATAAATGGAGGGAGTGGAGAGGGGCAGGTGTCCTCAAGGCCTGTCAGGGCCTCAAGGCCTGTCAGACCTTTCACTAGTATTAAATTCATTTTAATAAGATTGAATACCAAATTGGTGTTTACCAATATATCTGGTTAATTCCCAAAGGAGTTACACCACTTTGAGTAAGAAAACAATTTATTTCTGGTCCCACATCATCCAGCCCTGCCACCGTTCACCAGATCCTCCTCAGATGCGATTGCCCAACACACACCATGCTGTGATGCTGCAGGTACAAAGTAGCCATGCTGGAGCACTGAGTCAGAGTCACTCTTGTTATCCTGTGACTTGATTTTGCAGTGGTTCTATCTACTCCGAGGTACAGAATGTGTACAAAATACTGTCATGTTATAAAAAGTGTGAACTTAACGTGAGATTTTTTGGACCAGCTCCATGTTCCAGCTGCACTCAGTGGTAGTTGCGACATCTCAGTATGGTGCATGTCAGGGAATCACATCAGAATAGGATGGCAGTGTTGATAGTTCTGAATGTCACAGAAAGAAAGAAAAAGAAAGAAAACAGAGTAAGTTTTAAGATTAAAATGTGATTAATACCTCTCCTAATTGCACCATGGAGACTTCTAGGACATAACTGATGTAAAGTTACTGGAAAGAGGTGCCTTGCCTCTGCAAGTCATCTTTAAAAAATAATCTTGTTTACATAAAATATTACCACAATGGCCCATAATGAGTTATTGGGCCTGTCTGTTACATGAGTTTAGACAGACAAGATGAGTAAAAAATGAACTTTCCACTGTTTTGTGGGCTGTATATGGGGAAGGCACAATAGCAGTCCATGTTTGGGAACCAATATGCTGTAGGGAGAATGTTGTACCTCACAAAGTAGCAGAGTGGTGGACATTCTACCACTTAACGAGGGGGAACATTGGCTTCTTGAGTTTCCCATGGAGTTGTGCAGATCCTTCCTGTCCCTATATGTACCCCCTAATATTTTGTTGCTGCTCTTGATTTTTTAGATTTAATATACATTAATGGAGAGCCAATATGGCTTAGCATAGCATCAATACACATTAAAAAAAATAAAACAGTGGGTTGATATGTTTTTAAACAAAAGTATCTAAATAAAGAATTATGTGAATCTATTGAGCACATGTGTTTCATGTTTCAAAATTTTCTAATTGAAGGAAAAAAATAGATCATAAAACTGAAAAAATCCAACTCGGAATTTGAACCCTTAAAAACAGATATTCAGAGCACAGTCTACAAGTTCATTCTAACACTATCCTTAATTCATCTGCCAAGCCTATCAATGCATTTGTCTATTAAGTATGGTCTCATAAGTGCAGTTACACACCGTGTACTGTTGGGTTGATTCTCTTTCTCTGGCAGCATAAAGGCGCCTTAGGCTTTGTTTACACTAGCTTTTTTGTCAGCAAAAATTTTTGTCAGTCCAAAGTGTGAATAAACACACCCCGGATGACATAAATTTTGCAGAGAAAAGCATTGGTGTAGACAGAGCTATGTCAGCTGGAGCACTCTCTCCCACCAGCACAGCTACATGGACGCCTTACAACAGCACAACTACATCCATACATCTGTGCCACTGTAAGGTCTGTAGTGTAGACTTCGCCTTAGTGTTAACAAGACCCAAAGTCTATACATTTAATAATGTTTTGTCACAAAGAGTTTGTCTTGATTTTTTGCATTACATCTACATTTTCTTTGATTTAGAGGATTATGTGAGATTTTGAGCATTGTTCTAAAATGTTATGCTTGCTGAAGAGTAGCTTAAATTACATACAGACTGCACATCAACAGCAAATGGTAGTCCAAAATGTATTGCAGGGCTCTATCTGAGAGTTTAATATAAAAGATGTTCAGTTAGAGTACAAGGTATTACAACAGTTCAAACACGCTGTTCTATTTTTCCATTAATGCCCAATTCTAAAAATATGAAAAATAGAGAATTAAAAATGTTATTAAACAATACTTTATAATTGTACTTAGTATTGCAATAAATAAGTTAAATAAATAGTTTGTGCAGACAAGTAGTTTTATATTTCTAAGTTATCAAGCGATATCTAGAGCTATTCATTTTCTGCATGTACTCAGTCCTTGGAAATTAATAAGTAAGATGGAAATATTTTATTTTAATCTCTAGTATAAAGTTTTTGGGAAGCTATTAAAATCATTTACTTGATTACATACCACACCACTTTGTGCATCAAATTGAATAATACTTTGAGACACTTCCAATGATATCCATATGAAATAAGGCTATGTTCCCCACAGCACTGCCTGTCCTCAAATCTTCACTGATTGCTATGTTATAGAATGTAGTGTTTTGCCAAATTTTAGGTGACCCTTGTACACATTTGTGTGAGACAATTTATGAAGGTACCCACTCCTCAGCATGAAATTATTTGCAGTGGTTTACAACATTCTATTGATACAGTAGTTCTTTATTCACAGTTAAAACATTAAATTTATCTTTTTTCCTGATTCCAACAAATATTGTTCTTTAACCTATTTTGATAAGAATTTGCCAGGGAAACAACTTGTGTTATCACACAAGATGATAAGCTAGTGAAAAATGCTTGTACTAAATGAAGGTTAAGATCATTCAATATCTCTGTATTTTCAATAATAGAGTATGCTACCTGTAAGAGAATTCACATCAGCTTCCAGCATCTGGTACCAAGTGTGAGAGCTGCAACAAAGGACTGGCCAAGATTTGTAATCCTAAATAGCAGGTTTCTTCCAAATCCGTGAATTTGGTCCTGCTATTTGCCCAAAATCATTCCTGCAATCCTTATTTAGGTCCATTGTTTGGTTCTTTCCACTGAGGATAGTGAGGGTTTTACTTCAGCAAGGACTGAAATATTGGATATTTAGATATGCAGGTCCATTTTTTTCAAAAGTAAAAGCTCACCCATACTCAGATTTATAGGTGATATCTACATAAAATGTAGTGTGACTGTGCATGCCTTGGTAGCTGCTTGCACAAAAAACTAGACATCCGTCTGTACGGAAACACCCATATGAAATTCTGGGCCTTCTAAAATCAATAGCATTGATATCAACAGGACCAAGATATCACGTTTAGTTTTCATATACAATCACAATAATTTGTGTGAATCATGGTAGACATGGACCAGGAACTTATCCTTATAGGAATCAAGCCTTTAGTGAAGATACAATCAGAAAGGACACCACTAAGCTACCAAAACTGTATCACTTGCTCCAGAAATAGAAAATGCAGAAATCACAAGGTAACATTCAAGATTCCTGCATCATGGTCTTAATGTAAACAACTTTTAGTGTGAGTGTAAAAGAAGAGGCTATGGATGGAAGTATTTTTATTTTTCTTGGAGATATATTTTTTTTAATCTGTTGTTATTAATGGAGAGAGAAAAGAATTAACAACTGCAGCACGTTTGAAGCTATTTTTTTGCTCTATGGGATTTGCTTTGTTTCATTTTCTCTGACACCAGTCAGAAAGATATACTGATGTGAACATAAAAAAAAAGATAAAAACAGAACTCTGATGTGCTTTTCCTCCCTTAAGATTTTTTTTTTTTGTGGCATGAGAGCATTCTACTACATTAAAAACAGAGGGGTTTGTTTTGTTTTGTAAATGCTGGCAAATCTTTTGCATTCACAAACTTGTGTCTCCATTCAGTTTATACTCTGCTAAAATGTTAAGAGTCACTTCCTCACTTTTTGATTGTACATGGAGCTCGCTTCTTTTAGACACTTTTCTGGTTGCCCTTGAAAGTCTTCTTCTAAAGGTATCACCTGCCAAAAAATACAGAATAGGATCTACACAGCTGTTGAGACTAGCTAAACCCCTTGTCACTTGATAAGTGGCATACACTTTGTCATTGAAGGCACACATTTGTGGAGTCTGAAAATCCAGCCTGGCTCTTAGATTCAAGGTCTTCATCACATGAAAGGGAAGATAAGATACAGCAAAGACCATCAACACAATAATAACCAGGTAAATTGATTTTCTCCTAAGAGGAGAATTGTCCAAATCCTTATAAATCAAAGCTTTCACTATTAGCCCGTAACAACCAAGAATCAATATGAACGGGATGCAGAATATAAACACAGTGGTGCACATGCTATAAATGAAGTAACTTCTCAGATAATCATCAGTTGTTGTATCATAACATGTAATAGTTTTATTTTTCCTTATCCCAGTTCTAGAGTAGAACAAAATAGGAGAAATCCCAGCTACAACAATGACCCAAACAAGGGTACTGATGTAAACAGCATTCTTTTTCTTCAGTCTCCCAAGCGATTTCAAAGGATACACTACCCCTGTGTATCTGTGCACACTGATGCAAGTCAGAAACAAAATGCTGCCATATAGATTCACATGGAAGATGAACCTTTGCAGTTTGCACATGATATCTCCAAAGATCCAGTCAGTTTTATTGAAGTAATAAAAGATGAGGGCAGGGAGTGTCAAGACATACAAAAAATCAGCTAATGCCAGATTGAACATGTAAACTGAGATGCCACTCCATGGTCTCATGTGGAAGACAAACATCCAGATTGCCACACTATTACCTAGGAATCCAGTGATAAAGACCAGAATGTAGACAGTGGGCAGGTAATAGAACTGGAAGCCGGTTTTGGTTAGGGAACATTTGGTTGTGGCATTTCCCAGAGTCCAGCCAGTGTTTGACAGAATGTTGGTTTCAGTCCCATTCAAAACAGCTGAAAAGAGGACTTCAGTCATGATCTCTTCACTAAAGTCAGACAGGTCTGAGGGTAAAGCACCAATTTTCTTTGAGGGGACAAGAAAGCATCTAAAACAAAAAAGCAAATAAAGACCCAGTTGAAACTTCACTTTTTTTCTTTTATTCCAACATTGTCAGCTGAAGAATCCATATACACTTGTTCAATTTTATGTATCATTCAATTATTTTTCTCTCCACTGTTTAGTTTAGCTTAGGGCATGAACTTTTGCCATTTAAATATTCATACCTGCCAAGGCACCCTCCCTCACCCCCAGCAAGGTCTGCTCCCATCTCTGCTGGAATTTAGCACATCCAGGTGGGCTGTTGGGAGTCAACAGGGTCCCCCTACAGATTCTTTCCCTCCTCCCTGCCATCAGGAGCTACAGTAGAGCAGGGGGTCTTCAGGGAGCCAGATCAACTCTCCTCTCCAAGCCTGCTTACCCCCCTGGCTAGACCCCAGCTGTCATCAATCTGGCAGGAGCACAGAGAGGACAGTGAGGAAAGGAGAACTGGAAGTTTTGCCAGTGCTCCAGGGATCAGCATCCCTGGTTGACAGGGGGAATGGAAGCGGGGTGCAGATTGCATTGGGAGTAGAAAGGGGCAGGTATGAAAGAGGGAAATGAAGCAGGTAAGAGCCACAGTAGGAAAAGGGGGCTGAAAAAGAACAGGAAGGAGGGATCAGGAAGTAGCAGAAGAGGGTCTGACAGTGGCAAGGCTTGTAAGGGTGAGATGGGAGGAAGCAGGGGCTCCACACAAGAGCGGGGGGGGGGGGATAGGCTAGGGGCTGGGAGTGGCCCAGAAGGGGACACAAGCTGAAGCAGCCTAATGGCGAGAAGGGCAGAAAGGGCAAGCGAAGGGGACAGCGACAGAAGGGAGCGCAACACCCCTCTTCCTGCCCAAAGCAGTGACTGATATTGGTCCCCGTGCAGGCCAGCCTGAGGGACTCCCCTCCCCCTGGCAGTCTCGCAGGGCTCCGCTCTTCCGCCCTCCACCCCTGGCAGCAACCTTCCAGCCCCACTGGCCGCCCGGGTCCCCCCCCCCCCCCCCGGCTTCCTCTCCTTCCGAGGGGAGGACGAAGAGTCCTGGCGCCCGCTGTGGGGCGCTCGGGGCATCCGTGCCAAACTCGCGGGCGCCTGCGGGGCAAGGCGAAGCCGGGGCCGTGTTGCCCCGAGCCAGAGCTCCCGGCCCCGGGCACCGCGGCTCTCCCGGGGCGCTCCTACCTTCCCGGCAGCTCAGCGGGTCGGCTCCTCCGAGACCCGGCCCCCGGCCCGCTCCGGAAGGCAGGAGAAGGGGCGTCGGGAGGGCGGCATGTGCTTCTGGCTCCCTGCGCCGCCCGGGAGCGCAGATCCCCACCGTGCCACAGTGCAGGCTCCCCGCAGCCCCACTAGGGCGAGGGCGGAGGGAACGGGAGGCGGGAGCGGGCTGAGAAGCGGAGTTCAGCCTGCTGAGGCAGCGGCAGAGCCGGGAGTGGCCGCCACCCACTCAGCCAGCCCCAGCCCAATCCCCGTCCCCGCTCCTGCCCCGCGCCCGGGCTGGGGACGGGGAGAGCGCGCAGCAGAGGCTCCGAGGGAAGCGGCTTGCTCACGGGCGTGGGTCAGCTCCGCTCCGCGCCCGACCCCCTTGTGACACCCACGGCGCGCTGGGGCGGGGAGAGGGGAGGGACCCAGGACCCAGCACTTACTGTGGTTAGTTCCCTCCAACAGCTGCATGTAGGTTTCGCAAGTGGGAGCAGCCTAGCGAAGTTCCTGACAGCCAGACAGTTGCTCTGCCAGACCAGCCAGCCCTCCAGATACTGAGCTGCACCTCCACAAGCAGAAACCCAGCAGACGCGCCAACATGTCACACAATCCCATTAGCAGAGAAAGAGAACTGGAGGTTATGTGTGTACACACACACACACACACACACACACACACACACACACACCCCTCCCTCCCTCCCAGCACAGCACATCTTTACTAACATCTACCGCATTTTGTCATCGACATGTGTCATTTTATTACAGCTCTATTAAGGTGATTGCACACGTCATCATCCCATAGCCAGACCAACACACGGGTATGTGTTAACACCCTCACGGACGCTGACAGCTAGTTCTTTGACACCCATTCACACTAACATTCATTTACATACACACAGGCACAAACAGAACTACTCAGACAGGCGGAGCCAAAACACCCCCTTTCAGGAGGCAGATATAGAGAGAGTACATGCAGACAGCGATTATCATTGCTCCCACTTTTCTCCCCCTCTGTCTGCATTTCCCCCCCCCCCATTCCTTTAAGAGGGCCTCATTATAAACAAATTGAGTTTTGTCTTTTAGATTTGACCATCCGAATCACTGCATTCAATTTAAAAATTAATTTGATTTTGTTCATGCCTCGGTTGTTTGACAGTCCGGGAAAGATTCAAACCCATTCTTACCAGACCTGTGATTCGAATATTTCTAAGAGTATCTTCTTTAGTGATCTTAAGAGATTTGTAATTTTTGCCTCCAGTAAAACTTTCTGAAATACTACTCTACAGTAGAAATTACTGAAAAAATAATTTAAAGGTACTTGCTGTAAATAAAACAGTATTAGCAGTCCTACAAATAAATGACCAGTTGCATTCCAGTTTAGTTTTGTGAGCTAAGCACTTAATTCACTTTTCCAAAGTAACTTGCATTGAATTTTCTAGGTCAGAATGTTATTCTGCTTTGTAAAGGAAACATAACTTTTTGGTTTCAGCCCTCAGGTTTCATGCTTATGTTTTAGTGAATTGTGGGATAAGTGTTACATACTACAGTGACATCCCTGCTAACTTGAAATAAAGGCATGGTTTAAGGCTATTACTATTTCTTGCATTATTTATGTATAACATTTTCACACTTTAAAATCTGTCCACAGTACACAACTCATTTATTGGGACTCCTTATTAGGAAACCATCCAAATGCTCTATGCCTCCACACCTATACAATGAACATAGAGTAATTTTAAACTGGACACTTCTTGGGATAAGTTGCACAAAAACTCAGTATTAAGCAATTTTTTTGTTTCTCAATTGTGGGACCTTATGTTTCCTGTATACTTGGGGTTTTTTGTTTTCTTTTGCAACAGTTCAGTGACTACAGACTTACTACTATAAAGGGTTTTTTTTTTTCATTATATCCTCAATAAGGGGACATCTGAAAAGTTTGTACCATAAACATATAGTCTCTGCTTATCGAGTTGTTCATTGGTGTCCTCTCATATTTAAAATGATAGCAAAAATCCTATCATAAACTCAGTGATACCAGAAAAGAAAATCCCTACCCTCAGAACAGAATATTATGCATATATATTACAATAATTTTAAGACCACCATGGTGGCTTATGAAAACAGAACTCTCATTCCTAAGAGGATAAACTACAAGGCTGAATACTTTAGTTTAATGAAGACTTGAACTGTTGTTTTAGGAAAAAATCCAATGCAATGCTATTAGCATGCTAAAAAACTTTTTAAAAATGCTTTACTATTTACTATTGTTTTACTATCTGTGCTTTCATTAGTTACACTAGTGATTGATTGATATTAGTATTTATAATAAAACATGTATTTAGCCCTGTAAATTTACACACAATCCATCGTCTATAGTCAAGCCCTAAAATACAACAGGATTTGCTCCATCCCACAGATAGAGACAAAAACCTACAAAGAGAAGTAAGGAAACAGATTGACAGAGCCAGACAAGTGCCCAGAAGTCAACTACTTCAAGACAGGCCCAACAAGGAAAATAAAAGTACACCACTGGTTATCACCTACAACCCCCATCTTAAACCCCTTCATTGCATAATTGACAATCTACAACCTATTCTGGAAAACAATCCCTCACTCTCTCAGGCCTTGGGAGACAGGCCATTCCTCACTTACAGACAACCCCCAATCTGAAGCAAATACTTTCCAGCAGCCACATCTTTGATACACTCACCCAGGAACCTGCTCATCCAGTTTCCAATTCTGTCCACATATCTATACAAGCAACACCATCACAGTACCTAACCACATAAGCCACAACATCAGGGGTGCATACAACTGCACATTCTCTAATGTGATATATGCCATCAAGTGCCAGCAATGCCCCTCTGCCATGTATATTAGCCAAACCAGACAGTCTATAAGACAAAGGATCAATGGACACAAATCAGATATCAGAAATGGTAACACACGTAATCTGTAGGGGAATATTTTAATTTACCTTATCACTCAATCATGTATTTAAAAGTAGCCATTCTTCTACAAAGGAATTTCACCACCCAGTTACAGAGAGAGACTGCAGAACTGAAATTCATCTACAAATTTGACACTGTTACCCTGGGCTTGAAAAAAAACATTAATTGGATAAAGCACTACAAAGCCAAATTCTCCTATCTTTGACATTTGCATTTCCACATCTAAAGCTATGAATAAGACACATCTAGATCACTTAATTAGCTTCATTAACACAGGTCTTGGTCCTACAATTGACAGGTACTTCTTTGGCTGATTGTATACATATATAAAATCAGAATCCAAGATCTCTCTATCTTGGATTCTGTTATTTCCATTCAAACTCACCTGATGAAGTGGGCCTTACCTGCAAAAATTCATGATATCCATGTCTGGTGAAGCTGTGGGCACTAGTACACACAGACTGAAGGTTGGTGTATAATTCAAGCATACATTAATAATATGACTGGCCAAATTCAATGCCATATCAGCAAGCTGAGTGTGATGGCTAACCCTCCCCGGCCAGGCTACAGATCAGTATTCAGTTGCATCAAATACTAGGGTCAATACAAATACATGACAGACAGAGGGGTCACCTCCCCAGGTGGTTCCTGATAGTTTTCATATCTTCATTTCCAAGTGTTCCAGGAGCAAGTCTAGTGCATTCACATGGCAACCCTCCTCATAACTACCAAACAGCAAAATTAAAGTAGACAAAATGCAAAATCTGAGCTCAAGTTCTCCATTCCAACTACTTGTGTTTATCACTCTTTCCTTTGTCTCCTATGTTTCAGCTTCTGTCTCTGTTTCTCCCAACAGTTTGCCACTGCATCTCATTCTAACACATATTGTATCTCTTCCCAGACAGTGGCTGTGCTGAGCAGGAGCAGATTTGGGCAGGGAGGATGCTTCTGTTGTAGGGCAGCATAGTGTAGTGCAGGCCTGTGGATGACTGCTTCTTGTCTTTTCAGATATGCTCTTGTTGCTTCAGCTTAGAGCTGTTGGGGGAAAGCAACCTACTCTGGGTAGCTGTCTCTATTAGCGGGAAGACAATTTTATTTGTTACCAGCTTGTTGGCCAGGACTGCCAACAAGTATCCAGGGCAGGATTAGAAAATGTGGGGCAGTTGTTGACAAAACAGGGGACAAATTAATTCCATTTTTTTGTAAAGTTTGCAGGAAAGAGGTTGTAATTTAAAAATAACTAAAAACAATAATTTTTTAGAGACAGGTGAAGTGAGTCAAATCTCAAGAGGCAGCCTGAAGGAGTGAGGAACCAAAACTAAAGCTCAATTGCTTACCAATTTTAAGTGCAATGGCAGAACCTCATAAGCATCAAGTGAGCACAAAACCTAAAGGTAAAGGCTCCAATGGCGTTCTTAAGTATATCCTCAAACAGGAACAGCCCCAGATTTATAAACCATTCAAGCTAATTTAAACTAAATCCTCCACTTACTGGGCAGCCAAACAAAAAGTATAAGGGGGTCTGAATATTATTCCAAAAGCTGTAACCCATGAGCAATTCAAGCATTCGGCTCAACCTCATCAATAGCCCGGCAAAGAGGGAATGACAATAAAGAAGATGTGAGATCAGTATGTCATGAAATAAATAAGGGCACAAATTATGTAAATTGCATAGTTGAAAACCACGTATCTTAACGAGATCCAATGCACGGCTTTCCATGGACAGGATATGGTAAATCATGCTACAATTTTTAGCTTGACTTATGACCTGCACATGAGCCTCTCAGCAGAGACATAGAAGAGGAGTGAGTTATCTGATAAAAATGATCCCTAGCCAATAATACCACTTCTGTCTTTTCAGGGTTCAGGACAAGAAGCTTGGACAGAATAAATGTGTGAGTGTATTTCAGGTCTGTATGCAGGAGATGTATGAAGGGAGTGAATACACTCCCCTTTTGTCCCCCAAGTTGCCTCCATGTTGCCATGCTTTGGTGGACGGAGGGAAGGCTTGAGCCACAGCCTGGCCAGACAGGGGCTGATTCTGCCCCAGCCCTCCCCGGCGAAGCAGGCTGCCATAAGAACATAAGAACGGCCATACTGGGTCAGACCAAAGGTTCATCTAGCCCAGTAACTTATCAGCTGACACTGGCCAGTACCAGATGCCCCAGAGAGAAGGAACACAACAGGTAATTCTCACATGATCCCTCTCCTGTCACCCATTTCTAGGCAAACAGAAGCTAGGGACACCATTTCTTCATCTTGGCTAATAATATTGATGGACCTACCCTCCATGAATTTATCTAGATTAACCATGTTAAAGTCCTAGTCTTCACCACCTCCTCTGGCAAGGAGTTCCACAGGTTGACTGTGCGCTGAGTGAAGAATAGCTTCTGTTTGTTTGTTTTAAGCCTGCTGCCTAATAATTTCATTTGGTGACCCCTAGTTCTTTCTATTGTGGGAATAAGTAAATAACTTTTCATTATTCACTTTTTCCATACCAGTCGTCATTTTATAGACCTCTCTCATATCCCCTCTTAGTCTTCTCTTTTCCAAGCTGAAAAGTCCCAGTCTTTTAACCTCTCTTCATATGGGACCCATTCCAAACCCCTAATCATTTTTCTTACCCTTTTCGGAATCTTTTCCAATGCCAATATTTTTTTTTCAGATGAGGCGACCACATCTGTATGCAGTATTCAAGATGTGGGCGTACCATGGTTTTATACAGAGGCAATAAGATACTCTCTGTTTTTTTCTCTATCCCTTTTAAAATGATTCCTAACATTCGGTTTGCTTTTTTGACTGCCGCTGCACATGCTGGTCTGCTTTGTGATCCACTGGTTGACCGCTTGCAATCAACATCTTGGGCACACCGCATATAGGATATAATGGGCTATAATTGGGCCCTGCTGGGTGTCCCACAGGCATAGGGTGATTAGTGGTGCTTGGGAACAGACTGTTGTTCTTTTCATTGCAAAGACGGCTACCAGTTAGGACACCAATATAAAACAACAGTAGATGAAATGATGAAATGTATGCATTAGCTTTCCATCTCTGACAGTTTATTTTGAAACAGCTGTATAAAGGCAATTTCACTGCAACTGGGCTGATTCCTTGTGTTACTATTGTTCTAGTTTATTTTTGAAATTGGTTTTTAGGCACAACTGAAATATTACTGGAAAATAAGGGACCATTTTACATTTAAATAAAAATTATTTAAAAATAAAACTCTTCATAAAAATGGTACCTTCGGGTATGTCGACACTTGCAGCCTATTTCAGAATAGGGCTGCAAATGTAGGCATTCAGAATTGCAAATCAAGCCCGGGATTTAAATATCCCGTGCTTGATTTGCTTCTTCCCGGCCGGGAGCCATTTTTTTTCTTTTTAATTTACAAGCCTGGAATAACTGCCTATGTCTACATGCAGCAGTGAAACGGGCATTCGAATTAAACCCTATTTCGAACTACCTGTTATTCCTCCTGCAATGAGGTTTAACAGGTTGTTCAAAATAGGGCTTTTCGAACACTCATTTCACTGCCACATGTAGATGCGGGCAGTTATTCCAGGCTTGTACATTTAAAAAAATGGCACCTGGCCGGGAAGATGCAAATCAAGCACAGGATATTTAAATCCCGGGCTTGATTTGCAATTCCGAATGCCTACATTTGCAGCCCTATTCCGAAATAGGCTGCAAGTGTAGACATACCCTTATATTCCAGTTGTGTCATTTTTTAATTCAAAACGGATTTAACTATCACTATGGGTATAGAAGAGCTGCAGGAAATATATATTTTTAAAATGTATATTTAAAAATTGTGGTCCACATTTACAAAAAAAGCACACACACCCCACAGAAATTCCTGCATTTGGGCCTGTATTTCACTATGAATCAAGTATATCATCAGGTTTGTTATTCATTTAAGAATTTGAATGCGTCATCTCTACCGATAAGAATGTAGTATGGTAAAATAATGGAAAAACAGACTGTGAAAATTGTAAATTTTTATCTTATTTATTCAATAAAAAATTCCATTGTTCATGAACATTCAACATTTTGAAATTTGGAAAAATCAGCCTGTTGCAGTTAAATGTTTCTATTGTACTTGCATTTGTATTAGTTATATAAATGTAATAATACTGTTCATGGCTGGATTTACTTATGGGAATTGTGGGTGAGTAAGGAATGTAGAATCAGACTCCATAAAGATGAAAACAAAGACTACATAAGAAATGAAGAAAAAAAAATGGTAGGAAAAGAACAACCTGAATTACTCCAGATCGCTCAGCACAATCATTACTAATCTGCTGTATTTATGATTTTGAATACACGTGTTGGTGTTGTGTCTGCCCTTTAGTGACATTGTTTCATATAAATTGAAACATGTCATCCCATTAGTAGTTTAGCGCTATAATATTTTCTAAAACAGCAGTTTCAGATAGAGCTAAATAGAAATGCATACCATTAAAAGACTTGCTTTCCATTTGCAAAAGAAAGAGCCATTTCTTAATGTTATTTGTGCTTTTGGGGGCCTATCCAACTTCTTGGGAACCAGCCTGATTACTTGGAATCCTTCCAATCCCACCACAAAGTGGTAGTGGCTTCTTGAGCCATGACTGGGATTGTTGCCTGATCTTTAGGGGTTAATGTTACTCTATGATAGGACATGGGTTCACCTGAGCAAAAGAAAAGGTTCTTGTCCCAGAATCAGATGACAGAATCTTGTAAGAGCCCTTGGGATGTAAGGCAGGGACACTAACCCTAAGGACAACATATAGCCTTAGAGATTTTTATTAAAATAAGCATAAAAGTGTTCCAAACCCCAGAATTAAACAGAAATAACTGTTTTAAGAGGTACATGCGGTATTATTTTTATAAAAGTTTCCTAGATTAACATACTTGCACCCTTACTTGGGAACCTGATGGTAGGAGACAAAAGAATCAGCCTTGCTTCTAGCATGCCAAAAGCATGAAGGGAGCTCACCAACCAGGAGTCAGAGGCATGCATGGAATACAAGTACTTCCCCCTCACTCCCTGATACTCCGGGGAATGGGATGAAAAGCAAGCCATGTCTTGGAGCACACGGCTACTGCCTTCCCTACCCTC
Source organism: Pelochelys cantorii (assembly GCA_032595735.1). NCBI lineage: Eukaryota > Metazoa > Chordata > Testudines > Trionychidae > Pelochelys > Pelochelys cantorii. The sequence continues at coordinate 28,348,837 of CM064335.1, forward strand.
TCAAAACTCCACCCTTGGCCTTCAGTAAACAAAATCTAAACGGTAACCAATAGGCCGTGTAGCCATACCAAAGGTAACAAGCAACTTGACTGTATGTGTGCTAACTTGCTTTATCTCATCATACAGGACATGGGCCTATAGGTTTCTTTTGTTATTGTCAAACATCATAAAATATTCTAATACAAAGCTTTCGGTCCACTATAATAAAACAAACAACAAATCAATAATACCAGGCAGGATATAATAAAGCAAGCCAGCAGGCTAGCGCTGTGGGCTACAGGATACACCTGTCCTAATGCACTCACTTCAGAGGCTGATAGTGATAAACTCACTTCTGCATCAGTAGCCAAGCTCCACCTGCAAACAACCCTTGTGTTGACTTGGGCTTTATACTACACAGAGAATGTATGTCTCATATATAGATGGTAATCACTTGCACATTGGAGTCAAACTGCTTCAACTACCGGGGGCCCTTACATTCAACTAAGCAAAATATTAATGTGTCACTTCTTGACTAATTGTGAAAGATTGCTGTCCTATTGTAATTTCATGTGCTAATGGCAACTCTGTATTTTGCTGATTATATCAATATTTTTCCTATTTCAGGGCATGACCATAAAATGTGTTAGAATATGACCCATTTCTCTGTTATCATATATCTTAATCATTCCATATTTTCACAGCTGAGTAGGCTTCCCATCCAATATTGTCTTTGCTACAGTTAGAGTTAATTCTCATTTTGTTTCTTTATGCCTTGTCTGCAAAAAAACAAGGATTTTTTTACTACTGATTTTCATTACGACCCCTCCCCCCCCACACACACAGTTCTTCTTCCACCTGGCCTTTCACTGCTGAATTAATTCAACTGCATGATAAATCCCCAACAAAGGGGAAAAAAGCCTTTGCAAGAAATCAGTTGGAAAGTCTCAGGCAGTCCAATCTTAAACAAACTATAGCAGAATGTGCAGAAGGAATGATTTAGACATAATCCCAGCAGCTCACACCTTTTTGTTCTCAATTATCAAGGAGATTAAATGTACAGTAGGGTTTGAAAGCATATTAGTATGAAAGACAGGCCAAAAATCAGAGACTTTAGTCTCATCAGCCATTATTACAACCTATCGTGGCAGAAAAAGGAAGGCTGTGCAGCCCACTGCCTTCACATTGAAGGGAAAGACTTTCCTCTCCTTGAAAGCCTTCTTACTTTGAGTTTCCATGGGGGACCAGGATGTGGTCCATTTTAAGTATGTACTAACAGTACTGCACAAGAGCAGATATTTGATCCAGCTAGTTCAGTATCCTGTATAACAGAGCCCAGCACTAGATATTCAAAGGAAAATGCAAAAAAACCCCAAAAAAACAAAACCAAAAACAAAAAAACCTCTTCATAGACAATTGTGAAATATTTTTTCAGAGGAAGTTTTTCCATAACCATCATGTTAGCATGAGTTTGTATCTTTTAATCTTATTTAACATAACTGTGGATATTCTTATTACCTAGGTAAGGAGGTCCCTTCTACGTGTAACCCACACACTGACTGAGTGTGATTCACTGTCCTAAAGAAGGAATGTATTCTACAGCCTTAGCTGAGAACCAGTTGGCTTTATAGCTCAAGCTGTAGAGGCTCATGCACCAAGGCCCCAGATTAGGTTTTGCCTGTTGGCAGTACATGTGAACTAAGATTTTTGAGTTGATCAACTCCAATTAAGAGAACCCTATTTGCTAGTCCTCCAGGGCAAAGACAAGGCCTAAGTCATCTGAGCATGCAGGACTTAATCCTGCACTACTGAAATCAATAGGAGCATAATCAGATCTAGCCTGAAGCAGTGTTGCTTTCACTAGTGCTGAAAGGCCTGGGACTCCATTCATTCTACATGGTGAAGGTGGTTGTGCCACTCAGGCAAAGCTCCCATTAATGAAGCAGCTGAATGTAAAAAGCTTATATGATGTTAATCTATTTACCTGGTGCTGGAGTCTGCCATATTCAACCTGTATGCAGCCGTTAAGTACATGCCGTGTGTTCTTGAGTCAAGCTCTTTAAATAAAAACATGTCCCCAAACTGATTTGGCAAATGAAAGTCAAACAAGATTATGAAGAAGCCAACATCCTATCTGGGCCATGGTGTCAGATATTTTCTTAGTCTTGAGCACTGACTGACCAAATTTCATTATTAGGGAGATGTCTGATCAAAAGACAAACACACAGACCCCTTTCATCTCTCTTGAACATTTCAGTATTCATATTAATTCCTGATGATGTCATTGGAACTATCTTTGCTTGTTATAGTTCCTAATTTGCTTTCCCCAAAGGCTTCAAAAGTGTACATTAAGCACAGTGGCAAATAGGCAAGCTTTGTTATGGCTTCTACAAATGTTGCCTAGTGTTCCTTTTTATCTATTTCTTTGAAACCAGAATGATTGGTTCTCTTTACCCAAAACATTCTGCCTTCACTGTGTCAAGCCTCAACAGCTCTTTCGAAAAGAATACCAAATGAGTCAACTAGCTACAAAGGAAGAATAAGTCAGTCCCTTACCTGTGTGTGTGGTGGGGGACAAGTCAATGTCATATCATCTTCTATGAGCTCCAGTTTGGGAGGAAGGAAGCACCTTCTTCTGGGGACATTAGGGAAGAAGCAAAAATGAGATAGACCACATTAGAGCCTGGGACAGTTTGTCTTCAGTCCATAAAGGCTTCACAAAATTTCTATATTTAGGATTTCTCCTCTGCTGCTCTGAGTCCCAGGGAATAATTGATCAGAATACTTTAGCACATTTGTTTCAAACACTTCATTAGTCACATGTTGAAAGCAAGTCTCACAGTTGAGATGCCAACCTGCTCACCTTTAACATCAGCATGTGGTTATAAAGCGCTCTTGTCTGGTTGTCTTGAAGTTTGACTGATTTCTATCCTACTTCTCAATCTCTTGTTTCTCATTGCTTTTTTCTGACCTCTCTAGGGTGCACTCACTGTTCCTGTAGATTTGAACAGTTGTCTTTATGTTCTTTGTAGTTGATCACTCAATGTACTGTGGATGACAGATTGTTAACATTAGTTATCAAGGAGAACATGACCTAATGTATTAGGTTAAAGCGCTGAAAACACTTTTTCTCATCTAAGAAAAAAACTGCTGGAAACCTAAGTGTGTACACAGTATATATATTTTTGACTCCTTGAACCCATATGATATTTTGCAGTCTTTAAAATAAATTCGACCTGGGTTAATTAGACATGAAGGTGAACATATCATTGCAGGCTTGGAAGGAGAAGAGATCTAGGTAAGTTTGGTAGCATCCTACTTTAATTATTTTCTTCTGTTTTGGAAGAAAAAATAGTACAATGTGGTATATATATGAAACAATCTATTTGTTATGGAGCAATGGCATGATGCCAGGACAATTATACTGTTTAAGCCCCAAATAATGAGTATGTCAGCTAAAATATTTGCACCTTGTTGACTGCTGTTTTGAGTAGTCTATTTACTATAAGAATGGGAAAGTGGGTTGTGATAGTGTTGCTGTCCAAGGTAAAATGTGTGGTACAAGTACACAGTAAACAATTCTTAACACTATAACATTTTGCAAAATAGCCATTTTTATAGGACTCAAAAATTCTTGAGGCAAAGGAACTATTTCAAACTATAGAAGAAGTATTTTGCCTGTAGGAGAAGGCAATATTGTAAATCCAAAATGGCTTCCTGTGACGGGGCGACGGTGTTCTGGGGGGCCTCGGAACCCTCTGCGACCTGGTACCCCTGGCGGGAGATGGGCCAGACCTGTTGTGCCGCCTGCTTGGTGGTAGCGGCACAGCTGGGAGGAGGCAGGGTTGAGCAAGTGTGCGGCGGCCCGCCCGACATAGAAGGCGGGGCCGCCCAGGCCGACAGTGCCCCGCACTACTCAAGGGGTGGGGCTGGAGATGGCGGGGGCATGAAAAGCTGCCCCAGAACTCAGGGGAAGGGAAGCAAGCGGACAGGTGATTGGGGCAGGTTCGGGGAGCACCGAGGACGTGCCCATAGCCCCAGTATGGCCGTAAGAGGGTAGCAGGAGGGGTAGGAAGTGGCCCAGGGCAGGGCTGTGCTAAAGCCTGTGGGCTGGTGAGTTGCAGGAAGGATCCCCCGCCAGCCAGGCAGGGATCGCACTGACCCTGTCCTTAGGGCCCTGGGCTGGGACCCGTGAGTGAGGGCGGGCCTGGGTCCCCCTACCCCGCAGGGGAATGATAGGCAAAACTCTGCCCCGCACTGACCAGTACAGGAGCAGGGATATGGAAAGCGGTACTCCAGGGATAGACTGAGACATACAGCCATACGAGGGACCAGACTGAGGACCCTGGGTGTTAGTCCTGCTGGGGCAAGGGTGGAGGGTAGTCACTGTGCCCACCTGGTAAGGGGACCCCGACAGGGCCATTGGTTGCCCGATGCCGGGGGCACCTCACCAATAAGGCTAGAATAAACCAAGAGAGGGAGCCCCGGGAGCTTGGCCCGTCCACGTCCGAGACCATGTCAAGGGATCACCCTCTCACACTTCCCAAAAAGAGATTTAGTTTAAATGTCATCCAAGAGAGACAATGTCTTTTGGAAGGCTTGGCTGTGATGTTGACACATACATTATAGTTTACTTAACTAATCAAGCTGGCAAATAGGGAGTATATGGCCAAGTTTTCATGTCAACAGAATTCAATGAAGTATTTGCTAAATCTTTAGTAAGGGAAACAGAATAACAGACTTGCCCATAGGTATTATAACTGAGGCAGACCAGTCAAGGCAATATATGCCAATGACAGGTTTTCCACACATACAGAGAAAGTCTTGTAAAATAACTATTAGAAGAGGGACCGTGGAGCTAGAAGGAGAGAACCATCTGAGACAGGTAGAAACAATCTGGATGCTTAAGCTTACCAGACTGTTAGAAACAGAGCAGGGTGTAAGAATTTTAATCCTTCCTAGTCAATAGATAAATTCAACACATGTTTTCTCATGACTAGCTAACATTTGGATAGTCTAGACTCTAGTCATATCTGAATGTTTAACTCATCTATAACTAAACAGATTCCCCCCGTATACACACACTATATATGGGATAAAACTTCCATAGTTAAGGTAACTGGAATAGGTGCCTTTCATTAGGAAGCTTCTGGGAGAAGGAAGTTAAAATTTGAATCTTGGAAGAGGCTAAATTGAGATAGTTGTCAGTGGCTTTGGAGCTCATTTCCAAACCCGTTATGCCACAACACTGGTCAGCTGGTATAGAGAGATGGGACTTAAAGATCAGGAAAATGCAATGCTTGGGAGATCTCTGATAAAAGTAGTGTCATCTGAAGTGATCAGGCAGTTTGAAGACAAATATCGTTTCTCTGCTCTGTTTATTGTAATGGTGATCCTGTTGCCACATTGGACTATAATGGGGCGATAGGAGGTACAACGATATCTTCAGCATGACTCCTTAAATGCACTTGAAAAACATGCCAATATATGTGTGAAGTGAAAGTAAGACTCATTTTCCCATGAGGAATTAGTAAATGTGCTCTTCGATATTTATTTAACTGTAACAGATGCCTAAATTTTACAAGTGCAGTTAAGAACACTGGGCAGCACTGCAAGTTTGTCTACAAATATAAAAAACAAATATTAAGCAATTTTTTTTGTTGCACGTCATTCCTGTCATACCAGCTGACCATGAAAAAATCTTTTCCAAGGGCATCTTTGACAATGACTGAAACAGCTACAGAATAGATTAATTGTATGACATTATATCAGCACCATGTCAGTTTTATTATATAAAAAAGTAATTTTTGGCAATGATGCCACTTATAAAATATACCCAACTGTTGTGTAATAAAAAGATCCTAATCCTGTAATCAGTTAGCTTTAATAGGAGTTCTGCATTGATTGGGGTTGCAAGAGCAAGGAAGGTTGAATTTGAAATTCATGTACTGAACTGGGACTCAGGAGATCTGAATTCAGTTCCCAGCTCTGTCATGGATGATCTTGATCATCAGCTATTAAAGAAAGTGTCCAGAAGCTCACAAGCAGTGAAAATAGATGTTTAGAATTTGAAGGACTATCAAGTTACCTTCACTTGATACTTTGGTAACTTATGAAGACACAGCAGGGAAGCCAGGAAGCATGTACTTCAGATTCATCAAGATCTGAGGGAAAATATTTTTTCCTCAAGTTATATTGTTACAGCACAAGTCACTAGGTGACATACTAGGTGCATAGTCTTCCAAGAGTTACCTTATGAGCGAACATTCAGTGAAAGGAATACATGCTGTGGTGGCGTTTGGTTAGTTACGCAAAGTTCTGTGTAGAGGAAGTTGCCATTGGGGAGACATCTGTAGGTAGCAGAAGAGTTTGCCCACTGATTTTGTCTATGATTAGAGTCAATTCTTGAGGCAGAGTTGCTCGCTGAAAGTCAGGCATTGATTTGGGTCAGAGATTCCTTAGAGCAGGGATTCCCTGGATACCATTTGGCCACCTCTGTTCTTCAGCTGGTTTAAATAAAACAAGTAAATATACCCAGAGTCTGAATCACTGATTTCTTCTACACTAGAAAGCTGACCTGTAAGGCGCTTAACATCTGCCACTACTTGGCTGAGGGTCAGAAGGAACCACATTCAAGTGCTAACGATATTTTCATTTTAATATTTCTATAAAGTTGTTTAAGTTTCAACAAAATAGTTGCATTTCACCTTTAACATAGTATTGGAACCAGGTGCTGTTTGTTTAAAGTTGCATTTGACAGTACTAGTAAATACAAAGAGACTAAAAACTTAAAGAGAAGAATGTTGCCTGTGTAAAATATATTCAAATTTTTCAGAGTGAACTCCAAAGATGAAATGAATGCCCCTTCCCTATTTCATACCAAACATGGGGAAGAAAGGTTCTTAAAGACCACCCATAATATACTTTGTAAGAGGCATGACCACAAATCAGACTGAATATTTATCAATAGACTAACCTATAGGCCCTCAGCAACATGAGGAATTCACATCTTTCTGTTGGAAAGAAAAGGGGGTAGGGGAAGATGAAGCATCCCTGCAATCAGCAAAGCCATCTAATGAAGCTATTAGCAGCTTTTATCATGCAACTTTATCACAGGGAAAAATTAGCAGGTGCTCTGCACCCACAGCAGCCAACCTCCGCTTTCTGCCCCCTCGTCCTAGCGCCTCTTGCTTCCCAGTGGCCCACTCATCTATTCTTCCCCTTTCCTCCCAACACCGCCTGCCACTGTGAAACAGCTGTTTCCTGATTTTCAGAGGTTCTGGGAGGGAGGAAGGAGGGAGAAGTGAGGATGTGGCATGCTTGTGGGATGGGATGGAAAGAAATGGGGCAGCACCTAGAGTGGAGGGGGTAGGGTCAAGCACCCCCCAACTAGAGCAGAAAATGGCACCTTTGATTCCTACATTTCCTTTCCTGGCGAGTGTATTCTGAGTTCTAATTTATTTGATCTGAATGAAATGGGAAGACACTGCATCCACTCAAGCGGAGCATTGTCTTTCCTAGAGTAAGGCCAGAATATGTAATTGTGATGATAGAAACAATGTAAATAATTAATGTTCTTCCATAAAATATTATCTGATGGAATGTAAAGTACATGGTGACTGTCTAAATGTATACATACAAATTGCCAGTAAGAGTTTTACTTAGGACTTCAATGGGGACTGAAAAAAACCCTGCAGGTATCATGTGGCATGTGTTTATAAAGGACATAAATATAGTAAAGATGAACCTTGTCAAAAATCTTGGTACTTGCACTTATGATCCTGTTTGTCTACAGATGAGTGATGTTTGTTCCGTATATTTTAGTGCAGAAAATACACACACAGCCTTACTCATAAAATGAACCAATATAAGCTAATTAACTGATAGTTACAAGACTGAGTTGTCAAAGTGTGATTTTCCCTTGGCATGGATAATGACATTGCAACATGTTTTTCTGATAGTGTGTTGCACAGTAAGGATATGTCTAGACGGCAGTGCTTTTCTGAGATACCAGAAGTATCCCAGAAAAACTCTGCCGCATCCAGGGAATGAGTCCGCTTTTTCGGAACAGTTTCCGAAAAAGTGGGCACATTCTTTTGGCATCCCTGTGTTCCTCATTTAAGAGGAATAAGGGATTTCAAAAAAGTAGGTTTTTCCAACATTTGGTCCCGTGTAGATGGGCCAAATGTCAGAAAAGCCTTTTCCGAAAAAACAAGCGGAAAAAGATACACAAATTGCGGTTCGCAATTTGCATATCTTTTTCCGACTTACCTTTGTAGTCTAGACATAACCTAAGGGTTGTGACTATCAATTCTAAGGATCTAAGTTTTGTTACCTCGACATATAACTTCATTTTAGGAGAAGAGGTCCATAGTTTTTTGGGGGTTTTTTTAGATTCACATTTTTCTCCAGGTTGGTGTTGGTGATATACAGCTTTGGCTGAGCTCAAGTTTTAGGAGCTGATCCAGAGATTACTGAAGCAAATGGAAATAACTTCCATTGACAGGCTTCAATGCACTTTGGAACAGGTCCTTAGTGTCTGAATATTTATTGTAACTGCTTCTACGATATGAACCCATCAAACGTGGCTCTTACTTGGGCCTCATTGCTACCAATGAAAGCAAATTACTATGTGTCTGTAAACCATACTGCCCTGCAGTTGGTATTACAATCCAGAGGTATCTGCAGATACATGAAGGTAGGTGCAGGTTACATGCAGACTGTCAGATTGATATGCAATTTCATTGACAAAAATGTTCTCTATCAAGTTCCCCCGAATGTGAAGTTAATCTTGACCCAACTATGAGGCTACATCTACACTGCAGGCTTCTTGCTCAAGAACTGTTTTGCGCAAGAGTTTTTGCGCAAAAGGTCTTGTGCAAGAGTGCGTCCACACTGCAAAGGGCTTTTGCGCAAGAGATGTGCTTTTGTGCAAGAGCATCCATGGCAGTGTGGACGCTCTCTTGTGCAAGAAAGCTCTGATGGCCATTTTAACCATAGGGGTTTCTTGCGCAAGAAACCCCTGTTGCCCCCGTCCACACTGCCTTCTTGTGCAAGAGCTCTTTCACAAAAGGGCTTATTCCTCGTGGGGAAAGGAATAACTCTTGCGCAAGAAGCCCTCTGTTCTGACACTTTACTGTAAATTTACTTGCACAAGAATGCACATGCAGTGTAGATGCTCCGCAAGTTTTTCCGCAAGAACAATTGTTCTTGAGCAAAAAGCCTGCAGAGTAGACGTAGCCAGAGTTTTTAATCCTTGATATTTTTCATTTCTGTACACTCAGGAAGCATTCAGACCACTGAGAACTCAGATTGAGTCATTTTGTTTACTGCTGCCCATGTGCAGGGTTATCAGATTCCACTTGTTTCGGTCCACATAGTTTTTTCCGACTGGTATTATGAAAGTGACCTGCACATAAAGCAAGGGCACATGAAGTGAGGTGAGAGCTGTGCACTCCCTTTGCAATCAGTCAAACAGCTGCTGTGGTTCATTCGGCATACCCCACAAATTCTAGGTACACAAGCACAGTTAGCAAAGATACCCTATCCAAGGAGACTGTCTTGGTTACAACAATCTTGTAGCCCACTGAGATGAAGAAGGGGCCACTCATGCGGCTCTCTTGCTAGCCTCGGTTGCCCATTGCTGGTCTAGATGAACCATAAATAATTCAAGCTGCTTGCATCATCCTTTCCATGTTGTTATTGTCCTATCAAGCAATCCTGGCAAGTTTTCATCCACATTCTTAAATTAAAAAGAGTCCTGTTCAATATCCAATGTGTTTCTTTGGATTACTAGGAGTAAGCAGTCGGTTAGAATCCCCTCAATTCCTGTACAGCTCTAAGAAGTCTCTTTGCACATGATTCATAGGGTGTTTTTTTGCCTAATCCATACAAGTTAATCAGTGAGGCGATACAGAGCACATCAAATTAATAATTAATTAATTAATGGACATGCTCAGCTTCAAAGGCCATACAAAACAATTAGCAGGGCATATCCAATGCTCTATCATAAGTCGTCTCCTTCAGCAAATAGAAGACCTCATAAGCGGCAACAGCTTGGATACACTCATAGGGTATGTCTAGACTGCATCCCTTTGTCAGCAGAGGGATGCAGATTAGGCAGGTCGACATTGCAAATGAAGTGGGGATTTAAGTATCCCACACTTAATTTGCATAAAATGGCCGCCGTTTTTGCCGACTCAGCACTTTGTCGGCAAAAAGAGGCAGTCTAGAGGGGGATCTGTCAAGAAAGAAAGCCTTTTTCGACAGATCCTGTAAACCTCCTTGCAGGAGGCATAAGGAATCGGTCGAAAAAGGCTTTCTTTCTCGACAGATCCATATATACGTTGGTGGCAGATGGAAAAGTGAAGCAGATTTTGGCTATGGCTACACTGTGCAGCTTTTAGCAACAAAGCAGTGTCGACACCACCCTGTCATGGGAAGTTGGTGTGTAAATGCTTTTTGCTGACAAAATGCTTCTAGCCCCCATGAGTAGTTTTTGCTTTGTTGGCAAGAGAGCACTCCTGCTGACAAAGCGGTGTTTACACTTGCTCTTGCTATGGCAAAACTTTCATCATTTGGGAGGAGGAAGGTAGGAACCTGTGAACAACAAAAGCTGTGTTGATACTACCTAAGACTCTGATCTTCCCCTCGGTGGTCCTTTGCCTTGATATAATGATTCCATTCCATGAGGCTAAACTGGTAATTTGCAGTAAGGGGTTTATTTCGGAATCGCCCTTCTCTGCCACGTGTAGACGTGGGCAGTTATTCCGGGCTAGTCAATTTCCAAAATGGCGACCGGCCGGGAACATGCTAATGAAGCGCGGGATATTTAAATCCCGCGCTTCATTTGCAATTTCAGTCGCCCTCATAAGCCTCCCTAGTTCGAACTAGGGGGCTAGTGTAGACGTACCCTGAGATTCTGCTGGGATAGGAACTAGAACCCAAGTGTGAAGGTTGCAGAACAGCTGATGCATCATCTATGCCTCTTCCTGGCAGCCATGATAGGCCTGCAGCCATTACCACAGACCCTGTTCAAACAAACACCACAGGATGTACCAGCTCAGATGGACAGACTGAGTCTCCCTTGTGGCCTCTGATTGCTCCATGTGCTTTTTAGGCACAGGACTTTCCACGAAGTATTTGTACAATGAGTTAGACTTCCCTGCCATCTGTAGTGACAGGCCTGCATCTCAGCTGGGGTCACAATCCAGGTGTGTTCTTGAACTTCTTTGTCTCTGCCCTTGAATGCCACCTTGGCATCCTAACCCTTGCTTTGGAACATGAACTGACTTCCACCTGACTTTGGTGCTTGGTTCTTAAATCTGGCCCTGAACCTTGGCTCTAACCCCTAGATCCGGACTCCAGCTCTGACCTTCAGACCTAGTGAACCCTACAGCAGATGATCAAATTAAGATACACAACTCCAGCTATGTTAATTACATAGCTGGAGTCAACATATCTGAAACTGAGTTTCCACACCATCCACACAGTGGGAGGCCAATGGGAGCAAACACTCTCACTGGTTTCCCTTACTCCTCATGAGGAGCAGGAGTACCAGTGCCGATGGGTGCACCCTCTGAGTTCTATCTGGTGGGTCTTCATTAGACTCACTAGATCAAACCCCTGAAGATAAACCACAGCAGCGTTGCTCATCTGTGTAGAGTAAACATGGCTTCAGCATTGTTCCTAGCCTCTGACTGCCCCTGCTGGAGAGCAGTAAATAAAGAGGATGGGTCACTGACACAGAACAATCTGAATCACCTTGTAAGCTAAGCACAAGAAAATGGTTTTAACACAGTTAGTGTAAATGTATACATCTGGGAACAAAGAATGTAGTGCACATGCATATGATGGAGGAGTGTATCCTGGGAAGTAGCAGCTCTGAAAAGGATTTGGGGGTCATTCTGGATAATCAGCTGAACACATGTCCCCAACATGATTCTGTAGCTAAAAGAGTTACTGTGATCCTGAGATGCATAGACAAGGGAATCTTGAAGAAGAGTGGAAGTCATTTGTATTTGCACTGGTGTGACTGCTTCTGGAATACTAGGTCCAGTTCTGATGCTTCAATTCAAGCAACATGTTCGTAAATTGTCAGTGGCTTTACAACAATTTTTAAGGTAGCGCTGCTGAGTTGTGCCCCCCTCATTTTACCCCATCAGCACTCCTCAGTGTTCCAGGCTGGGGCCACAGCTGGGGGAGGCTGCGGAACCCCAGTGCAGGGCCAATGATCAGGACCCCAGAGCCTGCAGCAGAGCCACTGGGATGCTGGGTGGCAGCAGAGCCCTGGCTGCAGCAGAACCCCCGGCAATCACAACCCCCAAGGCATCAGGGCCAGTGGCTAGGATCCCATGGAGCTGGTGGCCAGGAGTTCAGAGAAGAGCCATAAGAATGACTGAAGGATTAGGAAACACAAATAGAGAATTGCTTTACCTTAAAGAGAAGGTTAAGGGATAACTTGATTAGTCTCTGAGGACCAAATACATAGAAGAATCCACTATTAAACAGAGGTATAACACAATCTATCTGGTCAAATTCTGACCTGAAATACAAGTACATTTTTAAGAGTGAGAATAATTAATCTTTGGATCAATTTACCAAGGGTCATGGTGGATTCTCCATTAGTGCCTGTTTTAAAAATTAAGATAGGATGTTTTCTAAAAGATCTGCTCTACCAGAATATGGTATTTCCCCAAAACAGAAAGTAAGACTCGATGGTCACTGCAGACTTTTCTAGCGTTGAAGTCCAAGAATCTTTGTTCTGATTATCGGCCCTGATTATTACCACTCCAACCATAAGGCCTGACTGCCCAAGACCTGGTCATGAGAAACATTAGCCAATTAAAACTTTCCATTCTTATTAGCTAGACTTTTCCATATTAGCAAGTATTATACAAATGACTACAATTTTTAAGCTGGCTGTGGGATTGATTCACTTGACAATAGGCCTTTTCTTGGATCATTAAGCTCAAGGGCCTATTGCTAACAGTTACAAGCCTAATCGTACTTTCATCCAAATAATCTGACTGGAGCAATTTCCTTTCTTGCCCTGATCCTCTTGGCTGAGGAATGTACTAATTTTTAACGCAGAAGTGAAAAGTGCCAATCATGATGGTGTCATCCAGTCACAGCATGGTGTCCTTCATGTACCAGTCCAAAAATGCATCTTAGACTAAGTTATTCATATTAGTGTAGCTAAGCAATACAAAACTTAACTTTTAGGTTTTCTTATGACATCTATAATCATAGAGTCATAGAATACTAGAACTGGAAGAGACCTCGAGAGGTCATCAAGTCCAGTCCCCTGTCCTTATGTCAGGACCAAGCACCACCTAGATCATCCCTGATACATGTTTATCTAACCTGCTCTTAAATATCTCCAATGACGGAGATACCACTACTTCTCTAGACAATTTATTCCAGTACTTAACCACCCGGACAGAAAGTTTTTCCTAGTGCCCAATCTAAATCTCCCATGCTGCAATTTAAACCCATTGCTTCTTGTCCTATCAGCAGGTGCTAAGGAGAATATTTTTCTCCCTCCTCCTTGTAACATCCTTTTAGGTATTCGAAAGCTGTTATCATGTCTCCTATCAGTTTTCTCTTTTCCAAGGGTCATTAAACAAATCCATTTCTTTTAGTCTTCCCTCATATCTCATGTTTTCTAGACTTTTAATAATTTTTGTTGCTCTTCTCTGGACCTTCTACAATTTATCCCCACATTTCCTGAAATGTGGTGCCAGAACTGGACACAGTACTCCAGCTGAGGCCTATTCAGTGCAGAGTAGAATAGATTTCTCATGTCTTGGTTACAACACTCCTGTTAATGCATCCCAGAATGACGTTTGTTTGTTTGGGTGTTTTTTTTGTTTTGTTTTGCAATAATGTCACTGTTGACTCACATTTAGCTTGTGGTTGTCTATGACCCCTAGATCTCTTTGTGCAGTACTCCCTCCTAGACAATCACTTCCCATTTTGTATATGTGAAACTGACTTTTGCTTCCTAAGTGGAGTACTTTGCATTTGTCCCTACTGAATTTCATCCTATTTACAACAGACCATTTCTCCAGTTTGTCCAGACCATTTTGAATTATAGCCCTATCCTCCAAAGCACTTGCAACCCCTCCCAGTTTGGTATCATCTGCAAACTTTATAAGTGTACTCTCAATGGCATTAATTAAATAGTTGATTTAGATAATATGCACTTTATTTTGAAGGCATCTAAAATATGGTGATTATTGCGAAGGGTACAAATAATTTTTGTTGTTATTTTTTTAGACACCCTTCATGCTCACATAAAATATCTAATCTGTATCTTGTCTATTGCCTAAAAATTCCATCTTGGTGATAATTGCTTTAAATTTAGACTACGTATTGAGATGTGTCAGCCCAGGGCAGTATGCTCTTAAAAAAAACCCAAATAATACTATAGGTTGACTAATAATGGTGGCTTTCTCTTGTCCCTGATTGTTCTTCTATGGATGCTGACTTCTTCAGTTACACTCATAGGTAAAACTGGCTCTGTTAGCATTTGGCACTGGTTTTCATCCCTTGCTTTCAATAAACGTCTCTCAAATTAACTGTTAGACACAAGCCAAGAACAACATTAGGGAATATGCAAGGAGAAACTATACATGAAAAATATATGACTAACTACATTTTCTCTAAAGCCACTATAGTGAAAACAACATCTTTGTTTTGCAAAATGTTGAAACTATAATTACTAATTCAAATTAATCTGTGGCATCTAGCTAATAATTTATTTTAATGATTTAAGATTTTTTTCAAACTTAAAAATCTTAAGTTTTATCTTTGCAAATACTACAAACTACATACTACCAGGGAAGCAGGGGTTATAAATTCCAGAAAGTATGTACTGCACTGCTACTCATTAAAAAGACTTCTTTTCTCTTTGAACCATATAAAGGTAAGGCTGGAATGAACTTTGAGAGGTTCTCTGGTCCATCCCCCTGCACTGAGACAAGCCCAAATATGCCTACAAGCAGGCCCACCAACTGAGGAGAGGAATACTCCATCTGGCACTGGCCCTGCTGCTTCCATTTGAGATTCTACTCCTTCTAGGAGCACAGAAACAGCCCCCTCCCACTTTGCCCAGGGCCGAAGGAGGCTGTTGGTTCCCCTGCCTACAGGTATTGGTCTAACCTGTTTTTAAAAACCTCTCATGGCAGAGATTCTACAACCTCCCTTGGTAACCTATTTTAGAGCTTAACTGTCCTTATGGTTAGAAAGTTTTCTATAATATCTAACCTAAGTTTTCCTTGCTGCAGATTAAGCCTATTGCATCTCGTCTTTCCTTCAGAGGATATGAGGAATAATTGATCACTCTTCTTTCTATAGCTCCTCTTAACATATGTAAAGACTTATCAGTCTTTCTTTCTCAAGCCTAGAGTGCTCATTCTTTTTTAGCTCTCTCATAGGTAAGTTTGTCTAACTTTTTTATTTTGTTGCTGTCCTCTGTGCTCCCAACTTTGTGCACGCCAATCTTTAAGTGTGGCACCCAAAACTGGAATCCAGTGGAGGCATCACCAGTGCAGAGTAAGGTGGAACAATTCCCTCCAACACTTGACACTCCTGTTAATATACTCCAGAATGATATTAGCCTCTCTCATCACTGCATCACATTATTGGCTGTGATTTGTGATTCATTATAACCCCCAAGCTCCTGGAAGTCTCTTTCAAAGGAAGGCAATCACTTGGATTTCAAGACCAGGTCTACAATACACCCGGAAGATCGGCTTAAGGTACTCAACTCCAGCTTCATAAATAACGTAGTTGGAGTCGATGTATCTTAAGCTGAGCTTGGTGTCTTCTCTACAGCAGGAGGTTGATGGGAGAAATGCTCTCATTGATTTCCTTTACTCCTCGCAACAGCGAGAAGTATTGGTATCAATGGGAGCACCCTCAGCATTTGATTTAAAGGGTATTTATTAGACCCACTAAATCGAACCCTGGAAGATCAATTGCCAGACCATCAATCCTCTGGTAAGTGGAGACACGGCCTTACATTGGGGGGGATGGGGGAGATTAGAACTGAACTAATTTGCAACTGCAATGGGAAATAGATATCAGGTTTCTACCTTCCCAAGAATTCTGCACTTTTTCCTCTGTCATAGCTCATCAGTAATTTTCAGTGACTGCTTGCAAAACAGGCCAGATGTATCTCCTCATTTCATGAGCACTCTGATAAACAACTGTTTAGAAGAAATTTCCCCAAGTTGCCTGCTTAACTAAAGAATCTTTGGATCCATATTTGCCATTAATTATTTCTATTGACAGCTCATAAAAATCCTGTATCTTGGGGTATTGCCAATGTCTGATGTGTAGGGTCAGGCTGACTCTTTCAAGACTGATACTGCAAAGTGGGATGATGTGGGAAGTAAACTACAAATGGGAGGGCTATGCTGCACCAGGGAGTCAGAGGCTAAAGAGTGGTAGCTGAGAAAGAGGAAAGCAAAGAGTGAAGAAATCACAGCAAGCCTTAAGTGCTGGTGGTTGCACCAATTTTATCTGCCTTGGGCTTTACACCTGTATTGTCTGGGCCAAGGACTGTCACCTGAAACTAGAACTTTTAGTCACTTGCAATGCTGCAGCGTAACACACAGTAACTGTGCTGCTTTAACACTTAGTCTTTGGAGATGGCTGCCATGGCTAAGTTTAGCAATGATAGAAGAACAAGTCCCACAAACGTATCTGGCAGCTAGGGCTGCCACGCGTCCAGTTTTCAACTGGAATGCCCTGTTGAAAAGGGACCTTGGCAGCTCCAGTCGGCACCACAGATTGGACTGTTAGAAGTCTGGTTGGCAGTGCAGCAGAGGCCCAGGGCTAATGAAGGCTCCCTGCTGTCCTGGCTCTGTGCAGTTCCCGGAGCAGTCGCCAGGTCCCTGCACCTCCTAGGCTCAGGAGTGGTCATGGAGGCTCCACATGCTGCCCTCGCTGGGAATTGTGACCAATATGAACTGTGGGGGCAAGGGCAGCACAAAGAATCTCCCTGGCCATCCACCATGCACTGCTCCCTGGGAGCCACAGTAATTGCTGTTAGGAGTCTGCATCCCTAACCCCCTACCCCAGCCAGGGTTCCCCCCTGTACCTAAACTCCTTCCTGGAGCTTGCAACCACTTGCACCCCAACCTCATGCCCCAGCCCTGAGCCCCCTCTTACACTCCAAACCCCTCATCCCTGGCTCCACCCTAGAGCTCATACATCCCTCACCTCAATTCCCTGTCCCACCTCAGAACCCTCTCCCTCTCCCATTCCCTGAACCTGTCATTTCTGGTCCCCCCCCCAGAGCCCACAACTCCCTGCACCCTGACCCCAGCCCCAGCCCTGAACCCTGTCTTGCACCCCAAACCTCTCATTCCTGGCCCCATCCCAGAACTTGCACCCCCAACTGCAGCCCTACTCTCCTCCTGCATCCCAAACCCCTGTCCCAGCCCAGTGAAAGTGATTGGGGTGGGAGAGACAGAGGGAGGGATCATGGAGTGAGCAGGAGATGGGGCCTCAGAGAAGAGGCAGGGCTGAGGTATTTGGTTTTGTGCAATTAGAAAGTTGGCAACTCTAAAGCAGCCCAAGTGCAATATGAACATCTACTATGTAAAACTACATAGTACTTGTGACCCAGTAGTGCCTGGGGGCAGCCCTCACTGGAAATGCCAAGGTCAGGGCAGCCTGCAAAAAGCAGAGCAGAAAGACTGGTAACACTGAAGTTAGACTCCCCAACCAGTTACAAACTGTGCTTCTGATCGTCCACAATGGGTATCAAGAAGCAAAAAGGGAATCACACTGCCCCCGTAATTTCTTTCTAGTTCTCTGACCCCCTCCCCCATTCAACATCTAGGTCCAGTACAGTGAAAAGCTATTTAAAAAATACTTTGCTCACTAATACAAAGTGTTCTTCTGACCCCAAAGGGCTGGCCATGTTGCATTATCATTACAAGTTTGGCTCTTACCCAAAATACCACACTGCCAGCCAATCCTGTAATGTCTAAAACTAAAGGGTTATTATAAAGAAACAAGAAAAAACAAGAAGAGAGATACTAAATGGTAAAGTGGTCACAAACAAACAACAACTTCAAAGTCCAGACATCAGGTTCCTCAGTTTGCTTGAAAGTCCCTCAGGAACACACACACATCTTGGATGGGTTGTTCAGTCCTTTGTCAAGAGTTTAATGTATAGAAAGGTTACTCCACAGGGCAGAAGCAGGAATGAAGACAAAATGGAGACAATGCAACTGTCTTTTATAATCTTTTTCCATGTGGCTTATGCTTCCTTTGTCTCAGACACAAGCAGCCCAGTCCATGGCTTGGAAGCTTTAGAGCCTGAATGCTTTCCTGAGTCATAAGATATATCCCTTGTCTGCTCTCAATGGATCAGTTGTATAGCTGATGTTCTTTAATAGGCCATCAAGCAGGTTAGGCAGCGCTGAAACCAAACAGGCTGAGGTGTCACCCAGAAGTACAGCACAGGTTTTGTAATACAGACATATATGTCAATAACCCACAATACAAAGGTGATACAAACACATAAATGAGATCAGCATATCTGGCAAATTATAACATTTTTGCAGATACTTTACATGATCTATCTGGCATAACTGATTACAATTTTACAATCATGGTATTCATAATATCCTAAAGTGTTCCCCAGATTCCATACAATTTCACAGAGGGTAGGGGTGCTCGGTTTCATGCAATTCAAAAGTTGGCAACCCCACTGACAACCCAAGTGCAATATGAACAGCCACTATCTAAAACTATGTAGTAGTAACCAAAAAATCTGTATCAGGATTATTTGGATGTGTCAAGGTTGACTTGAGTACTGAATAACTTCCAAACATCTGATGAAGCTTCACCAATGGGGAATGGAATAGACAGGCTCTATTCAGAACAATAGGAAGTTGTCCACACATAAGGAATACCACAAGATTGCCTTAGCAATAAATGTCCCTTCCCTGTAAAGGTAAGCTGGGCCAATGGATCAAGACAAATCGTGAGGAAAGGTACATTCCAGATGAGTACCTTCTTTATAAATGCAAAGTCTTTGGACAACACACATTTTGTAGGAATCCTTACCTAATGTCTGAATCCATTTCAAAGAGCCATTCACACCACCACATTTTCCTAAAGCTGTACATATTAAGCCTAGTCATAAGCACTCTCTGCAGTGAATAACAAAAAAGAAATATCAAGAACCCCTCTAAAAAGGCATGACATTGAACAGCCCCATAGGGTTAACCAAGGATTGTCTCCCATAGTTAAACCTCAGAATATGGGCATGTTAACACAGTTCTTATACTTTGGGTACAATCTGGACACAGTATTTGTCTCTATGTGAGAGGCAAACTATCAAGATCAAAGTATATATAAACATTGTGTACTGTAATTCACTTTCCCTTATGACCTAATTTGCAGCATCTCGATACTTAATGTCTTTTGGATATCAAGTGCAAATACACACACATATCCCAGAGCAGAGGAGGCTGATCACAAGCCTGAAATATAACTTCTGTCAAAGTTATCTTTATTTCAATGCCAATGTGAAAGTTCATAATTTTATATTTAAAACTGTACCATTCCATCCTCACCTGTCTAACCTAATATGAAACAATTTGTGTTTCCAAAAGCTGTGGTATTTATTTGATATAGGTAATATGTACCTTATCTACAGAAATGTCTTTCGACCATATAGTATCGTAGAGGGGCCATCACCCCATACCGGGATAAAAAGGGTTAAAAACAAACCTGGGAGCCAATCAGAGGTGGGATAGAATCAGCCAATCAGGACTTGGCTAGGCCCTGTAAGAAGGGCTTCTGAAAGTGAGGAGTACACACTCTTGCTTCAGCTCTGGAGGGAGAGGGACCCAGCTGCTAGCTAGTGAGGGACCATGGACAGAGCAGTGCTGGGGAAAGGCAGGGTGAGCCAGGGAGCTCTGGCCTGAGTAGTCTCAGGCTGAGGCTCAGTGTGAGGGGCTTGAGGTATAATAGGGCTGCAGGGAGGCAGCTAGGGCAAGTGGAGGCAGCAGATTCACCTGCCCCTTACCTATGATGAGTGGCCATTTCAGATGGCAGTTTGCCCCTGAGGCAGGGCTAGATAATGACTGGCAGTGAGTCACTCAGGTCAGATAGATATAGGATGTTGGGGTTCCCTAATGGGAAGGAGCCCAAAGTATGGGACTACTGCTATGGAGCAGTAGCCTGAGGGAAGGGCACTGTGGTCTGGCAGGGATGTGGGTTGGTGGAGAATGAACAACAGGTGACGGTGGGTGAGACAATGGCTGAAAGAGGGCACTCTTGAGGCTGGTTTGAGCTAATTCTTGAGGAGACCAGCAGGAGGTGCTGTGCCAGCAACTTATGCATGGCTACAAGCATGCTGTACCATTTCTAGTTAAACTTTGGTGACCTTTCTAAGCTCAGGTTCTTCACCAAAATATATAGTGAACCAACTCTAAAGAGTCTGAATACATGCTATAATACATGCTACATCTCTTGTGTAAACAGATGTATATTTAAAATAACTTTTTAAAAACTGCCAGTCTAATTTAACAGCATAGGTTTTCATAACTCTTATGGCTATTTAACTATTACTGATGAGCCACTCCTCATACCGGAATGAGGAAGAATGGTTCAAGTGTGTGCACTTGATAGTTCACTTCAGAGCTGTCATTCCAGTTTGCCAAAAATTTCAAATGTCTGTCAAGGTGACTTATCCAAATACTAAAAGTTTTCCAGGAATACTCCACTCAAAGTATTCTAATTGCAGTGAGTTCATTGAACACTTCCAACTACACCTCTCAGAATTGTCTTTCTGTATGCCAGTACCAAGGGTTCAATCCTGGAAGGTGTTCAGGGTCTCTTGAAAAGTGCTTGTTACAGGATGTCACACTTAATCATGCGGATAGTCCTTATTTATTAAAGGTCTTTCATTGACTTCAGGTAAGACATATTGCACAAGTAACAGTACTCATGTGAGTAAAGGTTGCAGGATCAGGCTCATTTACAATGAGAATCAAGTGAGCTCTGCACTCCTAGGTAATAGAAAGTACCTTGGAGGGTCAAGTCCTAAGGGAGTTTATAGTCTTCTCTTCATATGTGGGAATGTGACTTCCATTGATGCCAGTGTCAATGGGAGATATGGTGGTCTATGAAGAGGTGATTAGAACCCATTGCAAAATTCCTAATGGAACATCATGGATGATTCCATAATAGGCACTTATGGGACTTCTTGAGGAAAAAGTGTACTGTTGTACCTCTGTTAGTAATGTTGGTCCTGTCAATATAAATTAAATGACATAGGAGCAACAAAAGACAATCTGACTGTCCTGTTTTGACTTAAATTGCAAGTTGTTCTAGTTCTCTGAAAGTTAAACTCTTTACTTCTATGGGGTGTAGAGGGGAAGTTTTTTTTCCTGTGTCAGTGTATTATCACTTCTATTATCACACTAATTCTCATTTAAACTGTTAGCCACATAATATTCTGGTAGTGTAGGAGATCTTTAAAGGGGGCATAAATTATAGGTACATCCACTTGATACTGTCAGTAGTGTAAAATGACTGATGTACATGTACCAGGCCTCTAGTCTATGAAGCAAGTTCTATCAGATTACTGTGTGAATAGTTTTAAGAGTAGACAATCCATTTGAACTTTAGCTAACATTTTAGGGTCTTGTGTTATTGGGGATTGGGAAACAGCAAATGACAGGACATCAAAAGGATGTAAAATATATTTAGTGCCAAATTTTGCCCTCCACTAGGCAATTGCTGTTTGCCAGTTTAACTTCAAGAGTACAGCAAAAATTCTCAGTTGCACACTTCATCCACTTCTAGACCCCAGTACAAAGCACAAGTAAATAGCCCTGGATTAAAATGACTCTCCCTAAAGTGGCGAGTACAGTGTATGCTCCCCAGGAATGGGGAGTCAGAAGATTGATCTAAGGTCTGTGCATTAAACTTCTGTTTGGGTGGTAAGGGTAAGCCGGAAGATAAATGGACTCAGACTCTTTCTCCCTGTCCAGATTTCTTTTGCACTCCTGAGTGCAATCTCCAATCTTGCTTTACTGTACATGCAGCAGAACTGTCTTAAGCAGCTTTGGCCTGGGGAGGGGAGGTACTTAGATTTTAATTGGTTCACAGCTCACTTGTTTTGGCTTGTTTCTTCTAAAGATTAAAAAGAGTTGAGATCCATCTGGTACAGTTGGGGTGAAGGAGGGGAAATGCTGTCAGGATGAATTGGATGGAAATTAAAGGACTAACTCAAGTGTCATTTTTGCTATCATTCAGAAGTAAGTGACAGAACTTCACAATGACAAGTTTAAATTAACTGGACTAGTCAAAGACATAACTTGATCTTTAAACCTAAATTTGACTTTTAGCTTGTTACCATCCTCCCTTTTCCCCACTCATCCTATTATAACTTTGTCCCTGACTTCTACTATTCATATTATCTTCCTTCATTTCATTCAGAACAAAATCCCAAAGCTCTTATTTCTTCTCTCTTGAGCTAAGCAGGTTAACCATGTGGAATGGGACACTAGTGGTCCAAAGTATCATGGTGGGCTGGATCTGGCCTGTGGACCATATCTTGCACTGCCCTGTTGTATAATGTCACTGATTTGATTCAAGTACATACAGCAAGATGAGTGTGGGTTGATTCAAGAGAAGATCTGAAGCTGATGGAGATTAGACCACAATTATAGTTAGAGATGAATGTTGACAAGACAAGCTATGATGATATGCAAGAATCTTGGGAAGAAATGCAAAATTCTAAAATGTCCATGTGATTCACAGTCAATGAGAAACTACTGCTTCGGAAGCATCATTATAGAAGATTGGAGTCTCATGTCAGCAGATAATAGCAAAAACATGAGAGTCTGGAAGAACAAATTCTGAAGATTAAATGCTGTCTTTTGAAAATGTATATTTTGTTTGTGTTAAACTATGGTTGTGAAATACGGACATTCAAAAGAAATTGCAGTCCTTTGGATTTCTTGTATAATACCATAATTAGAAGATATCAGCCCATGTAGCTACCAAAAAGCACTGGAGCTTATGAGAACTCAACAATATTTAGTCAGCTCTTATAAAGAGAGATTGGATTTGAAGAGCATATTTTACAGGGGTCCAGCATGTAATGCATGTTTATGGGCACTGTTGGTGATGAACAGGAGGCAGAAAAAATTGTAAATAAACAACATGGTGTCCTGAGTGGATCAAAAGGCCTATTCATCCACAAAGATTAGCAAAGGATCATACAGAGAGGGCTACAATGATTTCAAATGAGTTCCAACAATTGTAATACTACTTAAGTACTCCCCTTTATCTTCAGAAAATTTACCCTAGGAATGCATGTCCTCATTTATCTTGTTTGGGGAAGGTAGGCTCCCCAAACCTTTCACACTTCATTTCCCTATTTCATTCAATCCAAGCCATGGTACTTTGAATTGGGCTGGTGATTTGTACTTTTATGCACCTATAATCTTAAAAGATTTTTTGGTGGGATTGCTTATGGACTATTCCAGTCAAAATAGTCAGTTTGGTTTCCAATTACTAGCTCAATTCCTTTCCCTACAAAATCCTTCATAGATTAAGCCAAATTAATTTCCAGTGCAGTTACACTAATGATAAATTTAGCCAAGAGCCATTCTGTAGTTTTGTGTTTGAGATGCACAAGCCAATCCCCATCTTTCTTCTGATTAAACATGTCCCAAGTGGTGGCGCTCCTCTGAGCGAGAGCAGATGTGTACACCACTCCCACAGACAGCAAGGAAAAGCAGTATTACCAATTTATAATACCAGTTACTCACTACAAAAAACCATTTATTACTAAACAATGTGTTGAACTGCTGCAGGCAGCGGTCCTGTCACTCTGCCTGGTTTGCCCTCCACTGAGATTTAATCCTCCATTGGAGATAACAAATGACTGGTTCTTCATGCTGCTGAGGGCAGCCCTAACACCACTCCTCCCAGCTGTGCACTTCCCTCTCCCGGTGTAATGCTGGGACTGTAGAGCACAAGGCCATAGTTTTCTGTGGAGGACTTTATTTTGTGTTTTGGTTTATTAAAAACATTCAAAAAAGTACCTAGCATAGGCCTTTGCAAGAAATAAAACAAAAGAACAGCACACACACATAGACAATTGAAAAACAAGTCAGCAGCTGCTAATCAGGTAAATCATAAAAAGAATATTAGACACCTAACTCAAATGACCAAAAAAAAAGTCAACCAAAACTTTTTCTTTCCCATCCATGAGCCCTTATACTCCTTCCTCCTCAGAAGTAGAAGTGAAGTGATCAGCCATTCAAGACTATTTCAGATCAAGATTTCTGGAGTGGGGTGGGTTTTAATATTGCTGGCCCCTCATGGAGACCACCAAGGCAGCCGCTACTCCCTTTTTTACACCATAGGATGCCAGCTCAAGTTTGTTTGCTGCTCCTCATGAGCTACATGAGAGGTAGGAGACACATCCTTCTGGAAAATCTTTCCTGCCAAAAATTCCAGCCCAGGCTGGAAGTGAGAGTCCTGTGCTAGGCACCTAGGCTTGCCATCCCTCAAGGATTGTCCTGGAGTCTCCAGGAATTAAAGATTAATCTTTGAAGGGTTATGTAATAAACAAAACTGGCAATTTTGTGGGCAATTCCAGAAGAACTGGCAGGTTTGAGAAGAGGAGAAATATTCAGTTTTCCTTGAAGGGTGTTGCAGAAGAACCCATCTATCTCTGGGCCTGGGAGACAGGCTACCAGGTCCCCTGTCAAGTCCCGTGAAGAAGCAATCACCTCAGACAGGGTAGCTGAGAATCTAGGTAGTCTGGGAACCAAACCCTACATAAACCGGACTGTTCAGGTTCTCTCCAATCTAGGGTCTAATTATGCCTTGTAAGACATACCATCTATTTGTTGGGAGCTCATTTTCAATAATGTAGATGAGTGAGTCACTTTGCATGGGAGCTCCCCCCTGTGGAAAGGAGAGGAGGTCCTCAACTCAGAACATTTTAGACTGGACAGGAGACTAGAGAAAAGTCCCGTAAGAAACCTTGGCTAAACGTGGAAATGTTTGTTAGAAACCATAGACAGACTAAAACACCGATTATTATTCATAGATCTGTGCAGTTATATAACCTTTACTAGCATTCTTCAGTAGGCATTTTAAATATGAAAACCTTAATAATTAGTTCTATATTATCTTTCATGCAGACACCAATCAATTCTTGCTTAAAAACCACTCTCTAGGTAGGATGTTTTATGCTGGCGTCATGAGCTCATTATGGAAGAGTACAAGCACTAAAGACACTAATGCTAGGTATGACTATAGCTAATTATGCACATACATCCCTGTGCCCCCAAAAATTCAACCATCCTGCACAACCTCTTCCTTTAACAGATTAATTCTTGTATTCCTCCCAAGTTTGGAAGCCTAGGTCTTAAGGAAACTCAATGTACCTGTCAGTGACTAAGTTTACTGCCTGTTATCCTACTTTTGTGTTATTGCTCCATCTGGGCTTCCTCTGGTCATTTGGCCCAGATCCCCCAAGAATCCTGTCTAATCTACTCTATGGCAGTCTTCTGTCCATTAACTGAATTGGTTAACTAAACATACCAGATATGCTAATTGCAAAAGCCACACCCATGTGCCCTGTAAATGTATAACATGTGTACTTGCCTTTTGGATCAGTTGATAGCAATGCATTAAAGCCTTCCAGCTCCTTAGTGACTATTATTTGAGTTCTCAAGGATTAGCATCTGGCTTTTAAAATTGATGCTTTAGGGAATTATTTTAGGAACCTGTACTAAAATATACTAGTATTAATAATCCTTTTATAATCCCTGGAATCTAAAACAATCTGGGGAAATGGGGAAAATCCTCCTGTTAGAGTTCAAACATGGGTGGATGCTTTTGCAGAAAAATGCCTAAAAGTATTAATCACTGATTTTGTACTGACTTGCAATCAAAATAAACTTGGGGTGCTCATAGACAAGAAGCATTTCTTTAGCTTGTGCATAGCATGTTTCAAATTGATCATTTAAAACATCTTTAAATGGAGTGAAAGTTTAGAAGAAATTAATTCAAATAGAAAATCAAGAGTCTAAGAACTGCATGCATTCACTGTACACTGCATAATTTTATATGAAGGGCTCAGCTGTGGATCTGGATCACTGTACCCCAAGACCAAATTCATCCCTGGTGTAAATCCTTGGATGGCACCCAACTTACATACAGGATGGAACTGGCTTAACATTCTCAGTCCTTGTTTCTGAAAGTCTTTATTTTTCAAAAGATGCATTTTGTAAAGGCATTAAAACCCCAGGCATGGTAATAAGGAGGCTTGCCAACTAAAGGCTGGAGGGTATGTGGTTAGTCAACTCTGATTAACACAGGTGTGCCTCTCTAGTAGATTAGCTCTTTCCTTATATAGAACAGCAGGAAGCTGTTGTGAAGGAAAGGGAGGTCAGTGGATTTCAAGGGGGGGGGGGGTAAGGGAAGAAAGTGGGATTGGAAAGGGTAGGTGGCATGTTCCTGTAGGTACCTGCAGAGTTCAGGTCCAGAACTGAGTAGAAACTTGTGTTCTGGTAATGGACTATTTTGAGCCTGCAGAGACAGTTTTCTCAGGGTCTTAGAACAAGTCCTCTCCAGTGGAGAAACTTGGAACTTAGGGCATATCTACGCTGCCTTGCAATTGGATTAGATGGATGTGAACTGCAACATGCACCGAAGTGCTGCACTGCAGTTCCCACATGTGGGCCCTGTGGATGCAAATTTACAGGTGCAAACCTTTAAGTTTTCTTTTACAGTATCCACCCATCTTTGCTAGTTACACTTCAAAGGGCAGTACAATTCACACCACCCATTGTCTGCACCTTGGAGCAGTGCAGATGTGGGCTTAGGCCACAGTGAAATAGAGCAGCTGCCTACTAGCTCCAGCAGAGAAACTTGAGGAGTGAGTCAACAGGCAGAAGACCAAGGAGAGTTGGATGACTCATACATTCAAACTGAAGTTTTCAACTTTAAAATGGCACCCAGAAGGAACAGGAGTGGACAAAAGCATTTTTAAGTTTGATGAGTGGACAAGAACACAGGCAGGGCACTGCAGAAGGACCTCTGGCCATGAGGGGATGCTTGGGTGACAGGTGACCCTCTTACTAACATTTTTGTACAATGGGCCATGTGATGCCAACTACTGCTATAGCTGAAGAAAACTGCCTAAATCCTCTAAGCCAAATTCATCCTTCAAGTGAGACCAAGAATAGATACGCAAGTTGTCCCGTTTTTATAATATACTGAAACCTTCAGTGTCCTTCGCCTAATTCTTCAATTACAAAAGTATTTTTCATGCAATAGTCTAATGAAGTGACCTTCCTTCAGTTATCCTTAAAATGCACTTTGTGTGTTCAGATCTCTTATCCATACACAATGTTTTTAGCTGCCTCTTACCATTTCAGCAGAGGGGTGTCTGTTAAGATTTAACAATGTGCCTGACTCCACAGCAAAGCCAGAATTACACAATAACCATATGGCATATTCTTCAACTGAACTCATACTGTACATCTCACTTGCACCGCCTGCTTAAGGCCATTTTACTGCTAAAAATAAAGTTTTTGTATAGGCTCTTGATTGGAAAGGAATAAAGCTGAGTTTAATTGCTTTAAGTCTCATTAACCTGGTTTATCTGCCTCAAGTTTTGCTTATCTACTTAAGATCTTTCTTATATAAGCAAAACAAGACACATAGACCAGGTTAACAAGACTTTAAAGCAAATCTATAATTATAATAGTTTTTAAGAAATAATTTCCTCTTGCATTTTTTTTTCAGGAAATGTCAATCAGGCACAACAGAGAATGTAAAAAATAAAAGGTGCATTTCCTATGACTTGCAGATTTAGGAGGGGGAAAAAAGACTGTGGAGATTTACAGTAATTTATCCAGCAATTGAAATAATTGCTTCCTATTTGTGGCCCATTTCTGTTGTAGCGTTTAATCATAACAGTAGGCCACAAATGGATTACTTTAAGGGAGATAGAAAATGCTCAGTGATTCACTATCGTTTTCTTTCTGTGTTGCTTTTTCAGGTTATCCTAATGCTTTGCTTATAAGACTGAACAGTTGTGAAAGATAGCTGCTCTTCACTCCCTCCTCATGAACCAGTGTAGGTATTGGTCCTGGCAGTCTTTCTCCATATCCCTAAATGAAAAGAGACAAGGTGACAAAGATCTGAAAAACCCCTTCAGCCTGATTCTCTAGAAAAGTAGTAAAAATGACAGGAGGAGAGGAAGTAGTACACTGATTAAGGTAAGAAAACTTGTGGGTAGGCTTAGATTATATACCTATTAATTTAAATGGAGGCTGTTAATGCCACACATTAAGGCACCCAGGCTCCTTTCACTTCCACTAGTGAAATTAATTTAAATGGAGGCTGTTAATGTCACACATTGAGGCATCCAGACTCCCTTGAAATGGAATTGCAACCTGAGGAACAGGCCATAGGGACACATGCTCTCTAACTAGTAGGATACTCTCTAGAAAACCATCACCAGCCACTTACGGGGGTAGAGAAATCCTCCCAATCCTCTGTCAGTCTATGAAGATGAATTATAGAGGCATGGGCCTCATTACATGGGCCCTGTAAAGAACTCACTGGGAAAGGAGGGAGAGTGCTTTTTTCCTCCTGTGGAGGAGACTAGATAGGGGATGGGGGAAGGGAAGATAGTAGGTTGCAGGGACTATACCTGAACCTACCAAAAGTAAGGAGAGCCAGAGCTTGTTGTGTGGAGAGGAACTGCAGGAGCATTGAGCTGCTGTGTGGGGAGTTTATGGATTGTTATTCTGCACCTTCTGAAATGTACCATTGCTTGTTTTTTGGGGGTGGGGAAGGATAAGGGGTGATTTGAGTCTGTCATTCCTGACAATGTATAGCCAAGCTCATGTTTAATTTGTTTTGGTAGGCTTCAGGCTGGGGTTATTAGGGAAGATTACAGACTATGGCTTTCTGAAATTGTGTGCCATGGTAGTCTTTTAGGGTATGTCTAGACTGACGTCGACGGAGCCATGTAAACTAGTTTACCTGGCATAGGCAAAGAAGCCGGGATTTAAATAATCCCCACTTCATTAAAATAAACATGGCCGCTGCGCTGTGCCGACGATCAGCTGATCCGGCACAGCACGGCAATCTAGACGCGGATCTGTCGGTTGGGGAAGCCTTTGCCAACCGATCCTGTAAACCTCGTTTCATGAGGCATAAGGGATCGGTCGGCAAAGGCTTCCCCAGCCGACAGATCCACGTCTAGACTGTCGTGCTGTGCCGGATCAGCTGATCGTCGGCACAGCGTGGCGGCCATATTTATTTTAATGAAGCAGGGATTATTTAAATCCCTGCTT
The DNA here is from genome assembly GCA_032595735.1 of Pelochelys cantorii. Lineage (NCBI taxonomy): Eukaryota > Metazoa > Chordata > Testudines > Trionychidae > Pelochelys > Pelochelys cantorii. The sequence goes on from CM064335.1 coordinate 28,378,197, forward strand.
CTTTGCCTATGCCAGGTAAATTAGTTTACATGGCTCCGTCGACGGAGCCATGTAGTCTAGACATACCCCTAGGGTTCTAGTCTGGCTATGTTCCTATGGTTCAGTGATCTGTGTTAGTATGGCAGTGTGTTATGAACAAGGAGGAGGGGCCTCCATAGCTGCTCTATAGGAATAACTATTTTTTTCTAGCTATGAATAGGTAGCATCCTCACCCAAACTAGGTCACAGCAAGAAGTGGTGAGTTTAATTCTCACTGGACTTGTTTCACTTTCTTCTACCCACAGTTTATTGTTTTTAATTAAATTATGCTTATTTTCATTACTGTCCACAGTGACACTTCTATCTGAAGTTATAGCTTCAGCTGGGTAAAGATTTTCAACTATGTGTACTTCAGTAGAGAAGAAAACCACAGATTTGGTGATGTGAACACTTTGGGAATTTGTAGTTATTTAGTTCAGTTGTGTTGATCTGAGAAGAAAATAAACTAAAGAAATTAGTTTCACAAGGCATAAGGGAGCAGTCGACAAAGGCTTCCCCTGTTGACCGATCCACGTCTTGACTCGCACGCTGTGCCGACGATCAGCTGAGCCGGCACAGTGCGGCAGCCATTTTTATTTTAATGAAGCCGGGGATATTTAAATCCCCGCTTCATTGACTATGTCGGGTAGCCTATTTTACATGCCTCTGTTGGCAGAGGCATGTAGTCTAGACATACCCATAGTGTAGAATGAAGAGGTGCATAACTAGTAAAAGATACTGACACATCTATGACCAAAGAATCTATTTAGTGGCATCTTCACTTACAGAATGGCTCACGTCTTTACACACACTATAGAGCTATTGGGTGAACAGAGTCCATAGCCAAATGACAGAGGCTACAGAATATACAGTCAGCCTATTCTTTTTTTCTAATTAGAAGATGTTGGGATTGCCACTGGCCCTTATATGGGTGTGCAAGGGGCCTTCCCTTGTACCTTCTGTGTAAGGCCAAGCATAACTGCATTCCTTGCATGAGGACAATGTAAGGGTTTCTCCTGTCACACCCAACCTCAAGGATGTGAGCCAAAAATAAAGTCTTGGGAGGAGGCAAGATGATGGCCCTCCTCTGGGTTCAGGGAGGATCTGCTACCCTGGCCACAAGTGCATGGGTGCAATAAATTTGCACCATCTCCAGTGCACATCTTGCCAGGTGCGTATACTGTGTGGTTTTGTTGCTGCTAGTTATTGATTATGTAGACAGAATGGTGCTTCTGAGGGGCATGGCGAGTTTGAATTTGAAGTTGTGGATTACTGTCCTAACTGGAATGGATTTTTTTCCAATTTGATGTACACCATCTTTGAAGCTTGAAGAACAAAACCCAAGGGGTAGAGGGAAACATTGTTTTCCATTAACTTCAAACATTTGAAAACTAAATTTGGAGTTCAAGAATCAAATTAAAATGTACATTCTACATGGATTGTGATTTTCAATTGACATTTTAAATGGATTGTGATTGAACAAAACTATGCCTTTCCCAGTAGGTGAATACTATTAATAAATGATTGGTGTGATACACGGTCATGTGTTGTGGGAACTGAAAGTAGAAAGAAGTAAGGACACCTCTTTCCCCATAGAATTGTTAAAATGCTTTCTAAGAAATTAGAAGCAGTAAACCAAAAGTTCCAATTTATACCAATAGCAGTACATCTGCTTTTGATGTGTAGAAGTAGTAATGACTCCTGCCTTCCTTGTGTGGTATCTTGCCCTGTCTGTAGTCTGATCTAGACATATAAGTCTCTCATCCATATATATGTAGGTCTCTATTGTGTAACTCCTTATTCTCACAGGTTGCCATGCTGTGCAGTCTATTCAATCCTCTGGCTATAATCAGGCTAATACAGTCAAGCGCATTGGAACTAAAATATTGGTGAATATTCACCTAAAAAGATATTGATGAATAATGGTGCATTATTTTCATAAGTGGAAGGTATTGGTGTTCCTTCTAATACTTAACACAGTTGCTGAATTACACAGGTTCACATCAGGTTAATTACAGCTGAGATTTTATACGTACATCTAACTAGCTAGCTTGCTGGGTCTTTTCAGAGTCATAGACCTTCAGAGTGTTTTCCAGATACATGGGTCTCTTGATGATCTCTCAGCTATTACAGGTTAGTGGGTTGATTTCTGGTTCTCCCGGGCAGAAGAAATGCAGTCTTCAATTTTTCTGTCAGTGTTAGAGGGTTTTTAAGTTGACCAACTCTGAAAGGTAAAGATGTCCAAGGCAGGGCTAAAATACATGTTAATTTACAGCCAAGTCTGGATAGTGGCAGAAGAGTTTTCTATAGAACTGAAGCAATGACAGATCTTGAGGGAGGGCTGGGGATTATATTCCCCCTCACTATTTGTACTGTGCTTAGAACAATGAGGATTCTCAGTTCTATTGCACAAAAATTTGATTTTTTTCCCATTATGAGTGATAATTTGGCTTCAAATGGTTGGGAGGCAGGCCCCATAAACATCCTAAATCCCCTTATATTGGTTGCACTGGCTCCTTTTTCCTTTGGTGCAAAGGCTAATTTTTTTTTATGTATAAAAACAAATCTACCAACTGTCACTCTTACTAAACAAATTGTTGGACTGATTCTGGTCTGAAGTTTGTTTTTAAGTTAATCATTTTACATATCAGTTATTCTTTTTGCCTGAAAGTCAATATTTAGCAATCTGTTCCAGAAATCTGACATTCAACAAGGATTCCCAGACAATGACAATCCCAGGATTGGTCACTTCTTTTGACAGAGTTCCCTTATGTGCCATAGGAACACAGAACCTCAATAAATATGAAACTAAGAGTTGAAAACTGCTCCAGCTGCTTCTGGTTAAAAGGGGAAACTCTGAAAGGTCAGGAGTTTTGCTGCACAAAAGAGTTTCCCTGGTGTTTCTGAGGATGTCCATCTCCTTCATTTCTACAGGACAGAATTGTTTTTGCTTTGAGGCACACTGTGCCAGTTCCCATAAACTGTTTGCAGCTTGGTGTGCAAAAGAGTCTATAATAGCATGACCTTTCTTTTACAGCACATTAGGTTCAACTAAGTAGTCTAACAGGCATATTTGCTTTCAGTGGTTTCTGTTTTTCTTTGCATCAGACATACACCCCTTTGGATGCCTTACTAACAATGAGTGACAATTGCAAGGCCAGGGAAATTGTAGCCAGCTTATTCTGTCATTTTGCTACATTTTGCTGAAGGATTGTTTTTGATGGCTATCCTAGTCTGCTGTAGAAGAACCTAGACTCTCAAAAGTTCCTTAAATTTATTTTTAAAAACTCAGATTAAATCTATTTTAACTTTTATATTTCTCCTGGGTACAGTAATTTATGGACTAATCCAAGAGTTTGCAAGGTGGTGTTCAGAAGATAGGGTTAGGAGAAGGCAGTACATCTATAAGGGCTTGTGGACTATGAAAGGCTACTACATTTGAACTTAGCTCAGAAATTCAACTCAGAATTGAAGCCCATTTCATGGTCCATTAAGGAAGAATGGTGGGTGGAGGAAGTTGCAAACATGAGATGGAGAGCCAACATCCAAACTAAATCTAAGTACAAAATACTAGGTTGGATTGTGCCCTTGTTTAACTTGGCTGAGCAGGGGGGAAAAGGGCAGTAAGTTTTCCCCACTACCATGCTCCTGCTCAGCTGAATGAAGCCTCCCTGGATCTTTGGTCACACGAATCACTCAGCTCTTGTTTTCAGAGTCTGTCCTCTTAAGCAAGTTGGTGGAGAAGGAATTGAGGGGCTACACACATTCCCCCACCTTTTGGCCAAGTTGTACCCTTTTGAGAGTTTTGTAGATCACCTTTTCCCCCACCCCAGAGCAAGAGGGGAATGGAGAAGGAATCATTAATTCCTTCCTGGAACCACTTCCTAAGGTGGTTCAGCTACCACCCCCTTCTGAAATGTGATCCACCTTTGATAATTTAGCTGTTGGGTTACTATTCTGTCCCTAATACATAGGACAGGCCTAACTTTTAACTCAAAAGGTGTCATTTTCCTTCCCCCTGCCTCCCAAAAAAGCACCTTTGAAATAATACTGATTTAAAATGAGGGGCAAGGGAAAGGAGGGATTGAGTTAGTTAAGCAAGCCAAAAAGTTTGCAAGTTTCACTAAACCAGTATTGAGACCCGAGATAAGCAGCTGCAGCTCTAAAGGTGTGAATTTGGCTCTCTCATTCTAGCCTTCATTTTGCAGGCAGTCACTGTTATTTATAACACACTCCTTGCCTCTGGCCCTGCAAAGAGACCTGTGTGCGTCGGCCCTTATCCACCTTGTGATCATTTACAAGATGGGGTCTTGGTTTGTCAAGTTAGACATTTTTCAAGCTGACATGCTCCAAATACAAGTGTCCTTTAAAAAACAGAAAGAGGCAGAGCCTAAATCTTTAGCATCAGTGAACTAATGTTCACTAATCAGTGAACTAATGTCGCCCTCTGAACACAATGTTTTCCTACTGCAACAAATATATAAGCTAATTTTAGTCCAGTAGCTTGTTTGGAGATCCTTTACGTTCTTTCTTGGCCGAGTACACAGGCATGTATGAGCAAGTCAGCTTTTCTGATTAGTTATGTAACCCTGATCACTTACAGTAGATTTCATCTTTCTGTAACTAACACAAAGTCTGATATAATAGTCTTGAAGTATGTGTGTAAAAGGTGGTGCATAAGCAGTGAGGATAAATACTATCCTGTGTGTCTAACCCTTTCCTTCAGTTTGCAGATCCCTGAACACCTGCATTACCGCCAACCCCTGTAACCGGCTCTCTGTAAAACATACACTGATGAATACAAGGGTCCTCTATTTATGTTCATTGTTCATAAGAGAATACTGTTCATGAGCTATGCCTGGCAAAGCATCAAGGGAGTGTTGCCATCCTCATTTAAGGCCAGGCAGTGACACCCTTACTCACTGAGTAATAACTTTCCCATAAGTATTCCAGTTGATTTCAATGGGACAATTCCTGGTGTAAGGTGCTGTTCAGTATATCACAATCTAGCCATAATGGACGGTGTGGATAAATCTCTCTCTGTTTTTGCCTATTGTTTTGTATATTCTTATTTCAAAACAGTTTTGAAATTAATTACTCTAATCTGGAATTGAAGTGGAATCATAGGGCAATATGCATTCAAAGCTGGCATAGGTAGAAGGGTGCAACTCAGTTGTCTTCAGTTTGGCCTTCTAAGTAATTTTCCTTTTCCATGTTCCCATGAAGGCAGACCGTGGAATGGAGCAAGAGAATAGTCATACAATTGAGTCATTGTTATGAGGCAGGTTGACAAGTCTTTGTTTGGGTTGCTAACTTGCTATTTGTGTTATCTGGGTCAGTTATTTTAAGGTTCCATCATTTGATAGATTTTTCTTATTCTCTGAAAGTGGAATACTGTTAGTTCCTGGGTTGACAGATAAGAGCATTTTAGGTGCACATTGATGAGGTGATTAGATTAAAGATAATGTATCCTTTGGAAGAAGTCATGACTTAAAGCTGCAAATGTATTTTGTCATCACTTCTAAATAATACCTAGTAACTTGTACCAGATCAAAGGATTTGTCAAGGAATTGTACTGCCTATTGTGGTGTTTCTCAAAGTGGTCCACAAAACCATTTTGAGAAACACTGGTCTAGTGTCATTACAAAGCCAATAATAATTAGAAGTGCATGCATATACAGCACTATCTGTAAGAATGCATGATGAATGGTCAATCTTAGAATCAAGCCCGCCGACAGGGAGGGTAAAGGAGGGCAGCTGCCTCAGGGCCACTATCATGGCAACAGCAGTAGCCAGAGCCCTGGGCAGTATGTGCCGGGCAGTATTAAATGGCTGGCTGGGTGAGGCTAGCTCCCCAACCCCACTCCTTATGTCTGAGGCCCTGCCCCTTTTGGGTCCCATCTTGCCCAGGGCCCAGCAAAGTCTGGTGGCCACCCTGCGTAGAATATTTCTTATAACTTCTTCCCTTACAAATATAGTTAAGAGTTGACATGTGAAAGTGTAACTGTGTACATGCTTAACCAATGAGCCTGGGCTCATCTGTTAACCTTCATAATTACATGTAGGCTCCCAGTATGCATGGGGAACTGCCTCCCTTTCCCCTTGCTCTGCTGCCTCTGTATCAGAGGCAGCAGCTTGAGAGGGCAGATGGGAGTCGGTGTGCGCAGGGAGCTGGCTTAAAAGCTGGCTCCCCATGTGCATCACCTGACTCCTCCCCTCCACATGTAACCATTGACATTTTCAGCGATTACATATATACTTAATTACATCAATTTTAACATCCCTAGTTAAGAGCAGTGCAGTTAGGCATACTGTGTCTTTACGTTATTAGAGACTGAATACTAGATTCACTAATGGATTTAGGAGCCTAAGTACTATGTTGGATCCCTAAATCCCAGAATCAGGCCCCACTGGATTTACAAAACCCTCCTCAGCTGCCACAGGACCCTGTAATCACTTGGACTCACTTTGCACCTTAATGTTTGCAGTAAATGTTCACTAGGTGTGTGCATTTCTGTCTGAACATAGGCACTGCAGCCACACTCTTTGCTTCCACATGCTTAAGCCTCAGAGCCATGAACAAACGAGGGGAAAATAGGCATTCCTCACCTAAATCAAATGCAGGGTGAGTTTAAAGGGTCCTTGGGTTGGACCCCAAACACAGACTTGCACAAAATAGCTGAAGGGCTTTGTGTCCTTGCCTCATCATTTTTAGCCCAATGATTAAAATACTCTCAAAAAATGTGGGAGAGTGAGCTCAAGTCCCCTTGTGTCTTGGGAATAGATTTGAATAGAAATCTGACACCTCTTATTTTTAAAAAAGGAAACAACAAGCCCGTTAATTGGACCTCCATTGTGTGCAAGGCCTTGGAACAAAGTTTGAAAGAGAAAGTAGGTAAGGGCATACAGGTAAGTGGCAACTGGGATAAAATCAGAGGTGAAAGTAAGCTAATACAGTGCTCTGGCAAGAAGCCAGTTGGCTTTGGCACTCAGCTGTAGTGGAAGGGGCAGCACACTCCCAGCTGGACTCCTGGGGCTTCCTGTAGGCTGCTGCGCTCAGCAGCAGGGAGCCAGGCAGGTTAGAAGGGCTGGCTGGAGATGTGACCCCTCTGTCCAGCTCTGCCCCAGCTCTGAGCCCTCTCTCCCAAATGCCATTTCAGGGGGTGGGGGCACTGCAGCCACACATACTGGGTCCCTGTTGCTTTTTTTCTCCTTCCTTTGACTAGGGAGCAAAGGGGAAATGCAGAACATGATGAATTCCTCCTCTGCACCTCCCCTGGGCAGCCAGGAGCAAGAGAAATGCGGAAATTTCCCCTCACTCCCTAGTTAGGAAAAGGAGGAAAAAAAAGCAACAGGGACCCAGTATGTGCAGCGGCAGCCTTCCACCCTCCAAAATGGCACCCTCGCCCCCAACATGCATCCCTACACACAGTCTGACTCCTGCACCTCTACATACATCCTACTCCGAGCCCCGAACCCATAGCCCCTCCTTGTACCCCAGACCTTGATTCCTAACCCCCCAAGCCTCCTGCCCTGAGATCCTCTTCACCCCTAAGCTCCTGCCCTGACTCCTGCTACCCCTGCATGCTCCCCTTCCAGATCCCCACCGATTTCTTACAGGTATTATTGTATCACAACCCCCATCCCCTTCCTCTGAGAGTTCCCCCCAGGGGGGTGGGACATGACAGTATCTGTAAGAAACTTAAGTTACTTTCACCCCGGCATAAAACACAACATTGGCTAAGTCTACACGTAAAACATTAAAGTGCTTTAAAGTGAAAGTATGGCGATGACACCAGTCCTGAGAGCAGGGGGGCTGACAGAACTGTCAGGCCCCTGGACCATGTGGGGGTGTGGGAAGAGCTCCATGCTGCTGGAAGGGGCAGGGACTCAGGCAGAAGGGTGGGGCAGGGGCTAGCTTCCTCCCCATCAGCTCTTCAGTACTCTGCAGACCGTGCCACAGGGCTCTGGCAGTGATTTAAAGGGCCCAGAGCAGTTGCCCCCCTTGGCTCCTGGTCAGCAGACCTGGCTGGGAGAGAGCTCTCCCCGTGCTCTATGTAAACCACCTAAATGTTGTACGACCCCAGCTTACAGGAAAAGTTCTTGTTAGTCCCCAAGTACAAGACATTGCATTTTGCACATTAAATTTCAAACTTTTATTACTCCAGTTTTGAAGGTCATCCAGATATCTTTGTGTGATATTTCAGTCCTCCTATGTATTGCAAATACCTCCTTACTTTGTCATCCACAGCTTTATTAACACACTCTCTCTTCTTGTGCAAGGTCATTAATAAAAATCTTAAGTAAGATAGGTTCCAAGACCAATCTCTGAGGAATTCCATTAGTAACCTCCCTCCAGCAGACGCGTTCACCTTTCAGTATGATCTGCTGTAGCTGCCCATTAAACCAGTTCCTTATCCACCTTTCAGATCTCATATTAATTTCAGTCTTCTCTAATTTCCCATGTGGAGCTATATCAAATGCTTTACTGAAATCCAGGTAGATTAGATCTAGTGAGCTTCCTTTGTGTAAAATAATCAGTTTCCTTCTCAAAGATGATCAGGTTGGTTCTATCTGCCTTTTGTAAAACCATGGCCATGTCTATACTGTCACTTTACTGCACTACAACATCCTGGCTCAGGGGTGTGACTAAACATCCCCCCTCAAGCTCAGGTGTTACAGTTAGGTGCCAGTGTGGACAAGAACAAATGGATATGAACTGACATCAATAAGTTTACACTTATAATTAGATGGAGGTTTCCTAAATGAACCAGAGGAATAAAGTTCTGGGGCAGCCTTCCAAGGTGAGGAATGGGGGCAAATAAAGCTAACTAGCTTTAAGATTGGGCTTGATAACTTTATGGAGGAGATGGTATGATAAGACTGCCTACAAGAGCATGTAGCTGATCTGTGATTGCTAGGAGCAAATATCTCCAACAGCCAGTAATGGGACAATAGATGGGGAGGGCTCTAAGTTACTACAGATGATTTTGTAGGAAATGGTCTGTCTGGTGAGTCTTACCTGCATGCTCTCCATCTAACTGATCACCATATATGGTATCAGGGAGGATTTTTCCCCTGGGTCAATTGGCAGAAATCCTGGGTGTTTTTTTCATCTTTCTTTGCAACATGCATGAGTCACTTGCAGGCTTAAACTAGTGTGAGAGGTGGATTCTCTGTAACTTGAAGTTTTTAAGCCATGATTTGAGCACTTCAGTAATTCGGCCAGAATAGTTATGGGACTATTTACAGGAGCAAGTGGGATTTGATTTGGTGGCCTGCAATGTGCAGGTCAGACTAGATGATCACAATGGTTCCTTCTGGCCTTAAAGGAGGGATGTTGAACCTAATATCCAGGGGCTGGATGTGGCCCCCAGCTTGCCTGGATCTGGCCCCTGAGGCTCATGGTCCTCCCAGAAGTGGGGAGCCTGCACTGGTGCTCCAGTCTCCCCCACACTGCCCCACTGCAGGGCTGGAGCACACAAAATCTACTAGCCTGGGCCTCCCTTGGCTCTGGTGTGTGAGGGGAATGTGGGGAGTATCTTTCTGCTTCTCAGCTGGAACCACATCGGTGAGATGTGCAACCCCTGACTGATTTTTCTGTGGGCCAGTGACCCCCTGACCCCCAAAAAGGTACTCACCTTAAAGTCTATGAGTCTAAAACAGTGTTGGGCAGCCTGCAGCCCACAGGCTGCACACTGTCCCGCAGGGTTATCTCCTGGCAGGCCGCAAGACAGTGTGTTTACACTGAGTATCTGCAGGCACAGCTCCTCGCAACTCTCAGTGGCCACAGTTTGCGGGCTAACCGCCGCTTCCCAGAGCTCCCATTGGCCGAAATAGCAAAACAGATAACTGCAGATTGCCCACCATTGGTCTAAAGTGTGTCCTAATCTTGAGCATATGAGGTATTCTCATGTGTGGCTCTCTCAGTCTGTCCTATTCTATTATCAAAAGAGTCGTTGAAGGGGGATGGGATACTAAGTCTACCACAGCTGGGGAGTGTGCCCACCCGGCTATAGAATAATTCTTGTGCTTGTTCTCTGTGGCATCACCCTAAGATGTGTTCAACTTTAATACAGTTTACATTTGGACATATTCAAGATGTAATGTTTAAAATACGACAACTTAAACTCAGACCCTCAACTGGTGTAAATTCTTAGCTCCACTGACTTCAAATGAATGACAATTTATACAAGTTGAGGAACTGACCCATACTCTTTAATTCCAGAGTTTAATAATAAGAGGAGAATTTGTCTATAACTCCCAGAAACGATTGAAAGGCTAGGGATTGGTTCACTAGAAACAAGTCTGGAGAGACTTTTGCAGTGGGTTAGTGACCAAGAGTTATTGCCATCTTAGTGCAGTTTGATGGCATGTGTGAAAAACTAATTCCCATTAGACAAATGGCCACATTATGAACACTACACATTTGGCAGGCTCAACAGGTTGATGCTTGAGTGACCATGGACACTGACCACCTCCAGAAGTGAGGGGACAGTGCAATCTTGCAATATCTCTGCCTCTGCTATTTCTCTTGGATGTGGCCCCCAGCTTGCAGTTCCCTAGCTGTCAGGCGCTACCTTTCTTAAAAATTAAATATTTCATTTTTTTAAAAGAGAAAAATTTCTACCCATAAGTATTGGTGGCAATTTTTTCTAATAACTACGACCTATCATATTGCATAAGAGAAAAAAAAGCACTCTGCATTTTCTGAATTAGATTTCTGAGCAGGGGTATCTAATACCTTCATGCACACTTTGATTTAAGTTTAGATTTGCTGAGTTAGCCAAGCGTACGTAAACAGGCTCTCATTTTATTCTTGTAAATAGAAACATTTTGTTCTAAATAATTTAATATTATTCTCTAGAATCACAAGTAATCTGATACAATCTGGCACATCATTTTAAATGATATTTCTAGCTTGTGACTTAGGGCAAAACCTTAGGGTAAATTCTAATTAAACTCAAATCACAAAGTTTTTGTTTAATTTGTCCCAATTTGGCTGTTAACTTTATTAAACAGAACCTTAACACCCAATATTGATTTTTTGATCCACTTGCATGGCTGAGAACTACAATGTTTAAAAATAAATGCAGTTAATATGCTTTATATATCTGTTATAATAGAAAATGAGGTAGTAGCACAGGAGAGTACAGGTTGCACCTCTAAGATCTGGGATTCTCTGGTCCAGCAACATCTGTGGTCTGGTATGACCATGGATGTTCCAGGATCAGAGAGTCCTGGTGTGCTGCAGAGGGGTTGGGGCCTGTGAACCAGCGTGCAGCTCAGTTGGGCTGTGAGGGAGACGTGTGGCTCAATTGGGCTGCACGGGGGGATGGAGATGGGAGCTGGTGCATGCCTCAGGTGGGCTGTGAGGGGGGGAGGGAGCTGGCGCACAGCTCAGATGGACTGGGGAGGGCTGGGAGCTGGCGTGTGGCTCAGCTGCACGGTGGGGGGAGCCAGGAAGCCCAGGCACGAGGGGGCAGAGGGTGGTAGCAGGTGGCCTGAAATGATCTCCCCGGTCTAGAAAAATCCTTCATCCAGGACCAGTCCCCAAGGGTGCCGGACCAGGGAGGTCCAACCTGTAGTTAATGCATTACTCTGATTAAGACTTCTCTCTCATTTTTCACTATCTTCAGTGAATGAAGAGGTTCTAAAGCAGTGTGCCTAAACTCTAGTCACCTAGTCAGCATTAATAACCAGGGACCAGCAGGCATTGAACAACATCTTCATGGGACTGTCAAAGTCAATGGATATTCCCTAGCTTCCAGCAGAATGAGAGTAAGATATATGGTATATATGGGCTACATCTAATTTGCATTTAATGATGTAAATTTCTGCTGCCTCATTGTTAACATGTTCCATATTGAGATGAGATGCCCTCTTGGATCCAAACAACGTACAACTTAGACTTCCCATAAGCAGCACCTCTACTTTAATGGAGGACAGCACACAAACCACAAGTCAGAGTTCATTTGGATATCCTGTCCTAACATTTTCTGATCATATGATCTGCATTTTAAGGAGCTACATGAAAAGCAACAGATCAATTTTCCCTTCACTGATGAACATTTTAAGTAGCTCTCAAATAGTATAGGGATATTATGTCTGTTATAAGATAAAAAACGAATGGGAACAACAGAAAAGTTAATGAGATCTGAATCCTAATGCACCTCTTCCCCACCCCCCAGCAATTAGCTATTGCATGTGTTCTAAACAAACCTCATCGCAGGAATCTTAAGAGCAGCAGCCATGACATATAAAAATGTTCATGAGTAGGATGCCCGAGTGTGCCAGAAACTTTTCTTGGACATATTTAATGCAGCTAATAGCTGGTTGATATTCCTCATATGGGCCTCTTGTTTTTAAACTAAAAAAAAAAAAAAAAGAATTTAGCATTCATGGGATATGTCTGACTGAAAGGCCTGGTAACTGAATTCTGGGTGAAATGGCATTATGGGTCACACAGAATTAGACAATTGTTTTACCCTACCATTAAAACTATTTCTTGTCACAGGGGACACTGATAAAACTTATAAAAAGAGTATTTAAAAAGGTCCACATAAAAGGAAAACCACATGAAGATCAAAAGGATCCTGTTTTAAAGGCTTTCTAATTTTGACCTTTGATTAGCAGGGAATTAAAAGATGAGAGAATGTGGCTATCAACATTTTTTGTGACCTTTGCTTCTCCTGTATGAAGTATAACTAGGCTTTATTTATCACTGCATTGATACAGTAGCAGTATGCTGTTAAAAACAATAGAGCTATGTTGACCTAAAGATGGAATACTACAATGGTGAATGGGGTTCACTGTTTTGTTAGCTGTCCCTTGCCCACTATAAATATTAGAAATAGCAAATACAACTGAAAAGAATAAGTATGGGGGAGAAAAAACCAAGACCACTTTAATGCTTCCATAGAAGAGTGGGAGATGGCAACCACCACACGGTTATCTCTGTTCTAGTTTTCTATTTTGCAGTTAACTACTGAAAACCATTTCAGCTAATAAAGTTAACATGAGAGAGAACAAAAGGCAAACTGTAAGTCAAATATGTACCATTTTTAACAAGCATAAACCCCTTGTCACAGGGCATTACCAACTGATATATGTTAATCTGTGTTTTGTCCAAACACTTCAGATTAGCTCTATCATCCAAAATGATACTAGTTCTTTACATAATAGGGCCTGATCCTTTCACTGTAATGGAGTGGGACCAAGCCGTAGTCCCTTTAGCACTACAAAGGTTCATTAAAATATCGAAGTAACATTCCCTGAGTACTAATCAACAAGGCTGCTTTTGAATCTGAGGAATCTCTCTGCCCTCCTTTCCCCAACGATGTAACCCTCCAGAGGAGGGATGACTGTTAAAAAACAGCATTTTGGAGGATTGTCTAATTTATCCCCATCAAGGCTCAAACTGGGGCCATTAGCCATTGGCCTGAATTGGGAGCAGTGTGGAATTGCTCAACCCTAGGCCGTACAGGATCTATCTCCTCGAGCTGCCTTGGTGCGTAGCAAATATGCATCTTCGACAGCCCTTTAGGGAAGTGCAGACTACTTCCCCTGCTCCAAGAAGACTACAGGGTATGACTATTTTTCTCTTTGCTAGTTTATCACAAATATGGTGGAAGCTACCAAAAATAAAGAATGCCATATCTCAGTGCAGTGATTGCAGAAAGGAAGTGGACATTGGCAATCTCATTCCTAACATTAAGTTGTCTATTCCCCTCTTCTCCCAGTCTTCTCTCCACATGCCTCTGTGCTCTGTAATTCCCCCATCTATTATATCCCAGAAACCGAGCAATCTCTTCTCTTACCTTTTCACATTTCCCAGATGCTCTGTTTTTTCCTCTTACTCCTGACTCCAGTTTCCTGAAGGTGACCACTGTTCTGGCTGTTTGCCCTTTGTATCCTTGGCTAAGGACCAGAGTTTGTTATTTTGCGTGTCAAGAGGATGTTACCCTTTATGCTTTGTAACAGAGGGCATAGCTCTGAAGATACTGTGGCAGCTATATGTAAGACATTCTGGGGTGTTTCAGATTTTCCTCAAGCAATGAGGGGACAGCAAATACTAGGCAAAGGTGCTAGTCTTCCTGTGTTATGGAAATGGGCACTTCTGTAATCCTGATGGATTAGCTGGCAGGAGAATGTTGCCTGAAAACCATCTGAACGTAGAAGCATAGGAGCTGTACTGGAGACTAGGGCTTTGTAAACTCTGCAGGATTTAGCTTGCAAAGAGGTTTGCAAACTGAACCCTGTATGAGTCATAGGAGCCAGTGGCAAAGTTCATCCTGGAGTTTTGTTTTCAACAGCCCTTGAACTTCCAAGTGGAAGCCCCAGCCCTTCCATATTTTCCACCCAACATGGCCAGCTACTAATACATTGATTAAGAGAAAGCTCTGAGTGTTGTTGGCATGTATAAGGTGAGTTGGTGGTCCTGTTTTAACACGAGCTAATTGCAATCCAAGTTAAAACTACATTTTTGTAACAGCTAATCTAGGTGCTCCACAAACCTTTGTTTTACTGCAAGCTTCACAAAGGTGACCCTAAATTGAGCCCAACAGAGGGGAATATGTGCTCAGAATTCTAGGGGTAGGGAATATGTGATTTTTCCCCTTGATAAATGCATGTAATTATTTCTTTGCTAGCTCTTTCTAAACCCCTTTGGTGGTTTTCTGTTTTTCTAGAATATGCTGCATTTTGGGTCCCAAATGTGCAAAATACTTGGTTGAATTACCCTGTTTCATACATGCTTGTACATACATGACTTTGTTTATAAAGGTTTTATTTTAAAATCAAGTTTGTTGCCAATACCAAAATGCCAATATTTGTAAGATAGGGTGATCTGTAGGGTAATTGGTCTGTGCATAGCTCCAAACTTAATCAAAAAACACATTTTAGTATAAATACACTCTGGGATTTAATTTTTTTTAAAAAATACCAAATAAATCAACAGGATTGTTCATCATACCCATTTAAATTAACTTAAACTTTTGGCATTTTTGGTTTTTTTAGTCTGACCAAGACGGAGCACGTATAGCTGTGCCATTAATCATTTCAGAAGAAGAACAGAAAAGAAAATGAATGTACCTTGAGAGAAAGCAAAACAGAGCATGTAGGAAAAGAGAAATCACAGGTTATTGCCTTATTTTCATTTTAAAATCAAAAGTACATAGCCAATTGCTTGCTCTTCAGTATATGAGACAACAAAACACACTTCACCAATCATGAAAATTGTGTTTGGTGTCTTCTTGCCCCACGTCCTCAAATGTCTGCTCTTATGTTGCTACAGTAAAAGTGACCATCTCTTTAGGAAAAGCTTTGTTTTTTGGGAGGGGAGCGGGGAAGGAGTTAAAAACAAACCCCTGTTGTTAAATCCCTGTTGAAAAAGACTGACCTAAAATAGGATGTGGGTGAATTACTCTTTATCTGAAGTGTTTGTGCATTTCTTGGACTGAGTCCCTTCTGATTTGATATTGAGGTGTTAGAAATTGTGAAAGAAGGCAAGCCAGGCTGCTAAATTCAAGATGTGCTGGCATCAGGGAGTAGAGAGTACCTAATTAACAGCATGGGTGAGACTGTTTTTTGAGCAATTATTGCAGGGAACAATTCAGTACTGGCAGTGAAACAGACTGGGTGAGCTTGTAGGTCATTTCCATTAGCTACGGGTCAGGTAGAAGTGTATGCACACTTTGCATTTGACATAAATCTTTACCATATGCTTGGAATAAAATATTTTTAATGAATACATCTCTGAATTTGAATTTCAATTATGTACAGCCCATTTAGGAACAACAGCAATGTCATTTTGTTGTTTATATTGAACAGTGATGTGCTGGGGGTGATCTCTTGGGGCTTTCTGGGAGTTCCTTGTTAAAATCTTGTTGCACAATTCAAGGGTCTGTTGGGGTGACTTTCATGCCAGAGATGGCTTACCAAAGAGCTCATAAAAATGCTTTCTGGGGCTTTGAAATAGATCAGATTGCACCAAATGACAGGTATTAAAATAAAAAGCGGAAGAAGACTCCTGGATTCTCGCATAAGGTCTACAAATGACAAGCTGAACATTGCACCAGACTGTCAACATACTCCATATAGTTTGCAAGAGAAAATTATAAACATTTCCAGCAAAGGCACTTAATGAAGTTGGTTTGCCAAGTGATGTTTTCTCCCTCTTTGTTTATACTTGTGAGAGAGCATATCAACTTAAAATGGGAAAATAAATTAAAGTCTTTTGCTGCTTCCTGTAACAATTGATGTGTTTAACACAGGCTGCAGACAATTCTTGAGGGCTCTTTTGTTTAAAATACTGGTTTCACATCTCTGATTGTGGGCTTCAGGGGTATTCAGACATTAAGCGAAAAATGGCTTCAGCAATAGTATAAAGGAAACACAGTAAATCATGTTGTTTGTAAAGCATATACCAATCTACTGATACTGGCATTCATTTGTTCTTTGTCCTCCATTTAGTTCTCTAAGCCTGTCTGTGTGCATTAACCTTCTGGAGTAATGTATTTTTAATTTTATGGAATACTTTTAATCTATACTCATAAATTACTAACTCTCTGCTGCATACCTCAGTTATTTCTATTTGCTGTTTAGGGTATTATTTGGATAATGTAGCTTGCATTACATCTGTAGCAGACTTTTAAATAGAGGATCTTGAAATAATATACTGAAGTATTTGGTCTTTCATGAGACTAGTCCTATCTACACCTCTTGTCTAAGTTATATCTTCTGCTGTATCAATAACCGAGTAATAGCAACAGCAAGTGTCTGAAACGAACTGAACAAAGTAAGTTGTTCCCTAAACTCTGATTCAGCAGAGAACTTTGGGGGAGTTACTAATCATCAGTTTTTCCCCAGACCATAGATTAATGTGAGGCAAGCCTGCTGTTCAAGAGACAGCAGGTTTGTGGTGTAGAAAAAACTACTGCTAGCCCATGCCATGTTTTAATATAGCAAGGTTATGAAAGAGACAACAGATTAGACAGAGGATAATCTATTGGACAGATTCATTTTACAGTATAGACACGATCTAACTATCCTGGACAGCACAGATGTAGCACAGTTTGAGAACAACGTTCTGTTTTAATCATATCAGGGTACAGATGTATTGAGACTACCTCCCACAAATAAATAGACAATCTCTAAGAAGCCTATGACATGACTTTGAAACACTTAATATATCATGGTTCTTTGTCTACAATGGGGAGGAAAATTGCAAGCACCTGGCTAGCAAGAACCATTTCATCACTATCCAGGTTTCGTTTCAGCTTATGACCACTGTCACTTGTATGAGTCCCTAATCTTCATTAACTGAAAATTGTTCAAAAGTATGTCAGAAACTCAACTGTTGGGACTGATCAAAGTTCCTTATATTCTGGTCTACTGTAAACAAGACTTTGATCTCCATATAATACCCGGAGAAAAGTATGTTTTCAGAATTAATACCTAGAAGAATGAGTTAACCATAAAAGCCCATCACTAAAGATATGGGCAAAGAAAAGTTGTCATTAATTCCTTAAAGACTGTGCCAATATTCTTCAAAGTTTGCCTCTCCCTCTCATGTTAATCGATCATTGCAAAGAAATTCTGTCCATGATCTACTTATACAATCAGCCAGGTTCCCCTCACTGCAGTGTTTGAGCACCTAGAGTATATTTTTTTAAAAACAAAAACACAACTCTCTTTCCTCCTTTTAAAATCTTTCCCTGCTTGTAGGAGAAATAGCTTAATGAATGTATAGGTTTTCTGTTTAGCTAAAATGTGTAGAATTTACTCAGAGAAAACTAATTGAAATCAATCAGTTTGGCATTTAGTTCTCACTGGTAATATTATTAATATGTGTTACTGTTTTATTAGTAAGAGCGAAAGATCACTATTCCTCTAGGCAGTATGATAGCGGTAGGGAACCTAAGACCCGGGAGCTGGATGCAGCCCCCAGCTTGCCTGGATCTGGCCCCCAAGACTCCGCCCCTCCCCCCAGCATTGGGGTGCCCATGCTGGCACTGCAACCCTCTCGCCACCTCTCTGCAGGGCTGGAGCACACAAAATCGACTAGCCTGGTCCCTCCTAGGCTCTGGTGTGGGGAGTGTCTTTCTCCTCAGTTGGGGGCCACATCAGTGAGGGTTTATTTTTTTGAGGAGGGGTCTTCTCACTTGCATGCAGCCCCTGACTGATTTTTCTGTGGGGCAGCAGCCCCCAAACCAAAAATGTTCTGCACCCCTGGAATACGAGATCAAGCCTTTGTTGTGCTAGGCACCGGTCACCACTGAGGAGTCCCTCTCCCTCTTGTAATCGAAATAGACCTGACAGACAAACAGAACAGAGTACATACATGCTCATTCTGAAGTCTTCGGGGAGTGAGTTTCATAATCTAGGTCCAGATGCTGTCGAAATTCTGTCTCCCACCCATGAGTAAATTCCTATCGATTGACAGTTACATTGCACTGGTGGATCATAGCTGTTGTCTGTGAAAGAGAGTCAGTCTTTCAGGCATCCAGGGCCAGTCCAAAGGACGATGAGCTAGGTTCTGTATTCAGTAAGGAAGCAGTTTGGGGAGTGAGGTGACCAATGCTGTCACTCAGGGAGACTGCTATATTTTGTACTAGTTGGAGCTTCCACAGGACGCATGGCCTTGCTACTGTAAAACAATATTTCAACTCTCCTTGAGACAACTGCTTACTCTCCAGCAGTAGAATATGTCCTGCAGATTCAAGCTCATTGCCACTTTAGAGGGAGTGAAATTGGGAGGCAAACAATTTAGACAAAGTGTTTTGATGTAACTTGGGATGCTATCAAGCATGTTCTCTCTTGTACTCTGGTGGCCTATGAGGACAGGGTGAATAAGCCCACAAACTTCGAATGAAATTATTGTTGATGGAATCAGAAGCCTAAGGAGAGGAATGATTGGTTGCCTTATTTCTTCTGAGCAGAGAGGGTGGTTTAGGTTTCCTGATAGTCCCTCTATGGGAGAAGGTGGAACTATAAGGAAAGGAATTGGGGAGGGGAGCCTTATGGACTGTATCTGAATCAGCACTGAAAACATTATCTTGGCCAAAACTGAGGTGAGAGCTATTGCTGTGGTAGTTCCAAGGCCAAGGAAATAGCTGCTACTGCCAGGAAAGAGGAATTTAAAAATCGAGGTCACTTAAATGTAGTTCAATAAATTTCTTAATTAAATCAGCTAAGCTTGAAGACTGACATCCTAGGGAGGCATGTTTCCCTGCCCTCCCCGCCCCACCCCCCTTCCCTACCACATTGTTAGTTCAGATGTACCAAGTGTTGTATTACGTACAGAAATGTGATTATGGAAATCAGCTCAGTGAGGCAATCAGCACAAAAGTAGGTATAAGAATCCACACAGTGGACTGAGGGAAGGGGGGAAGGCAATCCAGGAAAGCCATGTTACTGTTTGCAATTGTACCTCGAAAGAAAGGACTCAGAATGATCAGAGAAATATTCTGAAGATTGTGGGAGAAAGAAAGAGCCTAAAGCATGGGCCTGGTGCTTGAACCAAAGTAAGCAAGAGTTATGCTATGAGTAATAGACAGGCCGTGTCAAAGCAAATATTTGCCTGCAAGTCACTGTCTCTCGGCACTAGAACTGCTAGCACGGATAGAAGCACGTGAAATATGTAAATACATTCCATCGGGACAATACAGGGACACCCAGCTGAGTACACGATAAAATAGTTTGAAACAACAAGCATGAAATCGTAACAATGGGTAGTGAATGCTTTGGAGGAAAGTACAAGGGGAGGTACCAAATGTGTCATTACTGTGTAAGATGATACCTACAGTAGGTATCACGGATTGTTCATTTCTGTTTATAAATATTGGCAGGGCTCAACAATTAGGGCAATCTACTCGCCCGTGGTGAGTAGATTTTAGCCCGGTGCGGCCGCGCAGCGCGGTCAGCGCATGCGCAGAATGGTCTGCGCATGCGCAGAGTGCTAAACTGCGCGGCTGGCAAGCAGGGCTCTTGTCAAGCCCTGAATATTGGGGTACCTTGACTTACTTCTTTGGCCGATCTAGGGGGTGATAATGAAACCCATACTATCGACTGAGCCGTGTCCATTGTCCCAAGTACAAATACATCGGGGTTTGGAGGCTATCTGGCTACCGGCACTTATTAATGTACTTTGTTTGACAATACATCTGACTTGGGTACCTTCGTATCTTATCTGAGTCTGTAGTCTTTGGGGGCTCTCGTGAAGTGTATTATGCTAGCTACCTGTGCAGTGCTGGCATGAAATACTGAGGGAGCATATGAAAACGCATGCTGTCAAACATTTATTATCACTAACAGAGCAGGAGACCTCTCAGAACACCACACCAGTGAATCTTGAATTTACTGTATCGCTGTCCTGAACTACTACAAAAATTAATTACCACTCACGTGAGGCTGGTAGGAGAGCACAAAAGGGAGACCAATAAATGCCACCACCAGCTGACTTGAAGCGATGGCATAAAAAAGAATGAGTCTTAATAGAAAAGTTTATTTTACAGCTAGATACCTGATCTAGCTCAGTGCCCAATAAGAGAGGAACAAATTGATCAGCTGACATTGATGAACAATTACTATAAATTACCTGTAAGTCCCTCCCACACATTCTGTAATGCAGCAGAAATTAAAACATTCAGAAATACATGGCCAAAATGGCAACCCCAGTAGCTTATGAGGACTATGCTCAAAAGACCCTGGGGAGGAGAGCCACCAGTAAAACAGAAATACATTAAAAACACAGGGAAACCTCTGAGCCTGCTCCTTCTCTGTTCTTGTCTGTGGTCTCCACAGCAAGAGAGATAAAATCACTTTGAACTGTTATTGTGGGGAGGAGGATCTACCTTCTGCTACCTCCTCATCTTGTGTTTTGACACCTCTTTTTAAAAAGCCAGACATTTCAAAGTATTAGATGGATGTCCCAAGTGAGTAGTTCCTCTCTCATAGCCACTGGCATGAAATCGCTGAAATGAAATCACTTTAAAATGCTCTTTTCAGTGTCTTTTCCTACTGTCTTCTCTGCTCCTGTCCCTAATTTCATTGGTCTGGCCACAGGTTTGTTTCTTTCTTAGAATATATTGCATGTGGAAGAAGAAGATAACTAAATCATGCTGTTCTTCTGCCTGTGATATATTGGTCCTGTCCACACAACAGTTAAAAGTTTCTGTTCTAATAACAACCATTTTAAAAGCTTCAGAGGGGTAGCCGTGTTAGTCTGTAACTGGAAAAACTTAAAAAACAACTAATAGTCTAGCCCAGTGGTCTCCAACCCCTTTTAACCACAAGATCACTTTTTTCAATTTAAGTGCAATGTAAGATCTACCTCAAACCCAAATATCCTTGCCCAGCTTCCTTCCCACCCCTTCTGAGGTCCTGCCCCTGCTCCATTCTTCTCTGATGCCTCACGCTGCTCACTCCATCCCCCTTCTTCCCCATCCTCACTCACTTTCACCAGGCTGGGTGGGGGGTTGGGGTGAGGTTCTGGTCTTAGGGCAAGGGGTTTGGAGTGTGGGAGGGGCTCCGGGCTTAGCCCAGGGTGCGGGATTATTGTCCAGGAGGGAGTTCAGGGTGCAAGCTCTGGGAAGGATTGGGTGCAGGGGGACTCACATCTGGGGCAGGAGGTTAGGTGCAGAAGGAGGTTCAGAGCTGGGACAGGGATTCAGGTAGCAGGCTCTGGCTGGGCACTGTTTAACTGAGATGGCTTCCAGGTGGTGGAGCAGTGGAGTTAAGGCAGGCTTACTCCTGCCTTGGCCCTGCATCACTCCTGAAAGCAGCTGGCTCCATGTGCTGCCTCTCATCTATAGGCACTGAACCTACAGCTGCTATTAGCCACAGTTCCCTGTCATTGATCAATGGGAACTGCAGGAGTGGTGTCTGCAGGCAAGGACAGCATGTGGAGATCCCCTTCTCTGCCTTTCTCAGGGGCTGCAGGGACATGCCAACCACTTCCAGGAGCGCAATTACCATAGGGATAATTACTCTAGCCATGACAGGTTAGGCATTTAAGAACTCACTACTCAAAGAATTAAATTTAAGCATAAGAGAGAAATGAAAACTATGAAATGCACAGACCAGTCAAACACCAAAAATAACCCACTTTGCAAGTAGCAGAAGAAGTAACAACAACCCCCCACATGTGTATTGGATCAGGAGATGAGAATGAAGAACGGTGTGTGTTTGTGAGAATGACAGAGACACACACAGGATGTGAGAGTAACAGAGATTTGCATTGCCAAGCTCCCTCCATCCCCTTCTCTCTGTGTGAAGATAGGGTACAGGAGTGGGGCAAGAAGGGACACCCTGACATCTCCCCCCCACCTTCTCCTTCCCACACTCTGCACAGCAAGCAGGAGGCTCCCGGGGGTGCTGCTCCAAAGCAGAGGGCAGGAGCAGCATGACAGTGGGTGAAGGGGGAACTGAAGTGCCAGCACTTGATAGCTTCCTGGCCAAACCAGTCAGGATCCCCTGACAGAGGTTCCAAGATCTATCGGTAGATCCCAAACTACTGGTTGGTGACCACTTGTCTAGCAGCACTTTAGAGACTAACAAAACATGTGGTATCATGAGCTTTCGTGGGCATAACCCACTTCTTCAGATGGTTGTTGGTGCAATGGTGGATAATAAGTGATTTAAACACCAAGGGATTAGAGTTTCTTTTCTGAGAACAGTGTTATAACATGCTGTGGAACAGCGCTTCAGTGGCCCTCTTACCCTTGCTATCATTATTTGGAATGTTTGCACACCTAAAAATCTGTACACCCAACTGTAGATAATTTTGAATGAAGTAGTTGCTTGAATATCCTTACCTTTCCCTCACTGCACAGTTGAAATTAGAACAGAGAAAGGGCAACATAATTCATATTTAAGGACTTTTTACAGAAGCCAGCAAAACAGGAACTGTCAGCTAAAATAAGCAAACTGATGGACAGTGAAGAGCTAATAGCAATCAGTTTGGTTTAAAAAGAGAGAGAACATAAGGCCCAGGAGAACATGTTCTGAAAGCTTCCCAGACAATAGTACTTCAAGCTCAGAAAACAATACTCCAAGGGAAGATATTAGTACAAATATCTGACGCATGACAAAGGAAAGACAAAGCAGACATATTGTAATAGAGAAGAATTCAGTGTTGGGGACTTAAAATATGGCTGGGAAAAGCAGTAAGTGAAGTCTAAATTAGAAAGAAAGCAAGTTCAGAAACTCAACAACACCCATTAGAGAGCCCTTTTCAATTTTCTTTAAAAAATTGTCATGAACATTAAGGTGGCGATGGAATGTATGTTCACATAACTCTTTTTTTTCCATTCTGTGGATCTTTGATTTTGCAGCTATGCCCGGAAGGTGCATTTCCTTATTTTTCCAGCTAGGATAGTAAAATGAAATTTACTTCCTCCCTGATACTTAACATTCTCATAATGCAGTATAAATATTAACCAGTGGATCTTGGGCTTTTTATTATGAAGCAGCTTCCCCCTTCCTGCCAGTCATAGAGGTGCCAGGCCGTGAGTCTCCAAGGGAACTAGCAGATGTAGAGGAGAGTTTATGTTCCACAGGAACATCTGGTCAAAGGCAATCCCTTGTAACTCTATTAGTGGGATAAGTCTGTCCACTTGTGTGTAAGAATTTACAGTTCTAAGAATATAGGAAATGCTGGATGAAGCTGAAACCAATGGAGAGAAAATACAGAGAGGAAATCAAGTGTTCAGAGATTACCCTTGGGCAACCATTAATTTATGTTTACCAACTAGCAACAAATGCACTTGGAATGAGAGATTTGTGCAGATGATCAAGGAAGAGGAACAACAACTAATCAAGGATAAAAAGTAGATGCTCACATTGGGAGAAAAATATTTGGTTCAGAGGAGCAGGGGAAAATGAAAGGATAGCTAAGCAAAAACTTTAAATAAATAGAGCTCAATACTGCAGCTGTGAGTAAGAGAATTTACTTGTTAATTGTTTTCTGTGCCCTGGTTTCCACCAGTGCAGACTGATGGAAAAGTTTGTATGCAGCTCCCAGCCAAGTGATAGCCAATGAGTGTTATTTTATAAAAAATTACAATAGTGCCTCAAATCCCCAGTGATAATCAGATCTCATTGTATTGGGCCTGGTACAAACAGTGAATGACTGTTCTGGCCCTGGCCCCTTGGTCATGGTAGAGAAGGTAGAAATGCTCATTTGCACAGCCAGACAAATCTAATTCTCCCTCCCATTTCAAAGAGAAATAAATGTCTGCTGTCATGGCAGTCCTAAGCAATGTTTGCATTACAAGCTCAAGGTGTATGATTCCCCTAGTCATGTACATGTTCCCTCTCTTGATGAGGGCGACTGTATTATACCTCTAGGTCACAGTGTAGACATGACCTTACATAACATAGTGCTTCAAAGTTTCATGCTGCCATTTTCTACCTTTCCAGTCCCTAGGAGGTGCTCTTCACACACACAATGTCATTTGACAGCAAGCAAGAGTTGTAGATATTGAGCATATCACAGGGTCCACCCTATAATGAACAGGCACAGGAGGACAGGATTATTGGACATAGATGGAGCACATCTAAGAATATTTTGATTTTTATGGAAAGCTGTAGAGGAGTCACATGACAGACTCCCTAAGTGGCAGTATATTCTGGGTCTTTGCACATCACTGACTCTATTAAAGATTTTCTTGCTCCAGTTTAAAAAGACACAGAAGGGGACTCCATTGCATTGGGGAGTTATAGACACTAGAACAGT
Source organism: Pelochelys cantorii (assembly GCA_032595735.1). Classification (NCBI taxonomy): domain Eukaryota; kingdom Metazoa; phylum Chordata; order Testudines; family Trionychidae; genus Pelochelys; species Pelochelys cantorii. The sequence continues at coordinate 28,402,954 of CM064335.1, forward strand.
GTTTCTTAAACTTTTTAAGACTGAGGGACACCAAACAATAATTTTTTTTATGAGGAACACCAAGGATTTTTGGTTGAGCAAAAAAAAAAAGGTCGGGGGAGGGGGGGTCAGGAAAGTTATTGAGGGGAAAAATGGGTCAGAGGAAATCTATTCATAAAAAAAAAAGGTCACCTGCCCCTTTAAGGGCAGACATTTTGAATTCTGTTGATCTCCACAGCACACCTCTGACTGCCTCGCAGCACACCGGTGTGCCATGGAACACAGTTTAAGAAACACTGCACTAGAAGCTTATGTTGGGATCTGCATGCTGCTCAATTGTCATTGAGGATTAGCTGGAGTCTGACCTCTAGGAATAAGCTGCAAGATCTGACCCTGTTTGTCTGCCCATTGAATTCTTTTTCATAGTATACTGTGCAAATGAGAATGGTGGAATATCATATGGATGCTCATATCTAGCATCGGCATAATTGCAGACTGCATTGCTTCAGATCCAAAAACAGTATGTTGCAGGCTTGAATTAAGTGTTATATTGCACTGCATGGACATCACAGTGTCACTAAATATGCAGTAAGGGAACTGACTGCGAACACAAACAGGACAGAATACTCCTGAAGGAATTCTGCACCCTCCCCCCCCCCAAAAAAGCCAAGAAATTCTGCGCATAATATTGTAAAATTCTGCACTTTTTATTTGTTACTGAATGAATGTGGAGTCTTCAGCATGGCCACAGGGAGCAGGGAGCACAGAGGTAGGAGATCACCATGCAGGCCCCTCCACTAATTCCCTCAGGAACACTATGCAAGGGCCAGGCCTGCCCCAGAAACACCCCAAGGCTCTGCTCCTCAGTGCTAGGTATACCAAGATAGCAATCAAGAGGGACAGTCTCACATGCACACTCAGCTGTACCCCGAATCCAAGTGATGGGCAAGCAGGCTCAGCCTAGCAGGATCCATGCATGGTGGGACTTAGTGGAGTGGGATCCGGGTGAGAGGTGGGAGGGTTCAATGTTGGTGAAGGCAACTCAGTGGGGGCGGGGGGGGGGTGTCTCTGTGTGCGTGTAGCATCTGTATGCACAGAGGCTTATTGTGGGGTACCAGATGCAGGGAAGATGGGATACTGCAGGGGGTCCAAGTGAAGGCAGTTGGGGCTCAGCAGGGATGGCCATGTGTGGGAGGCTCAGGTCTGAGAGAGTGGGACTTGGTGAGGGTCTGGATGCAACTGGTTGGGGCTCAATGGGGACTCATCACAGTGGTGCAGGGGTGGTGCGGCTTGTGGGAGTGGGGGTTCAAGTGTGTGTGGAGTGATCTGTGTACCAAGGTAGGGGGCTGGATGCAGGGTTTGGTTGTGGGGGGGGGGGGGTGAAGGCTCAGTGTAGCAGGGGGGTCTGGATGCACAAGGGTTGGTTGTATGTGGAAGTAGCTCCCCATACTGTGACCCTCCCACCCCCAACTGAGGAACCTCCTCCAGCCAGGGGAGGCTTCAAGGAATCTCACCCTTCTCACCCCCAGACAAGCCAGGACTTACAGCTGAGCCTGGTGCAGTGCAGAAGCCACTGGCTCGGAAGTCCCCAACCCCGACCCCACCCCATTCTGCAGCAATTTGACTCTCCCCTAGCTGCTCCAGGTGCCTGAAATGATGCACCCTGCTGTGGGGGAGGGACACATGACTGCTCTTGCCGCTTCCCTGTCACAAGTCATTTTTCTCCAGGGAAGCAAAGAAATCAGCAGGGGACAAATTCTGTGTCTGCGCAGTGGCATAAACTTCCCCCGGAAATAATAAGTCATTTGTTTCAGCATCAGCTCTGGGGGAGTGTGTAATGGGCAGAGTGGATAGGCTGGTCTTAGTAAATGCCTCAGTCAAAACCTACAGAAAGCAAACCCATCCATTTTCTAATTTTTGAAAACCCATATTTTACTGCTAGGAAAGATGATCCCGTTCTTGCATAGCAATCACAGACTTACTGCCTTTATTTTAGCATAGCCAGCAGACTGTAGATATAGCCCCAGAGCCCCCAGAAGGAAGATGCAACCTAACTAAAGCTGTCATTCTTCTTAGTGTGGAAAGCAGCTTTTTCTTGGCACAGGCCAAACATCTGCACTAATTCATGTGTTACGAGGGCTATTCAGATTTGGCAAGCAACCCTCTAATCAGATGCACTAGGAACAATAAAACATATGGACATGCCCGGCGAAATCTAGCTTTGCTGTGGCAAACGCACTAATATTTTATAATGAAGTTATAAAACACATTTCTGCCATGACTTAGAATTGCTTTGGATTCCTTGAAGTGGTGGTGATCATGATGCACATGACTGTAATCAAACAGCCCGGATACATGCTACATTTCTCTTTGCCAGCTTGGCAGGCTGCACCCCAAGAGGAATCACTGGGAAGATGGAAGACAACCTTTTAGGACTTGATGATACTGCAACTAGCAGAGGCTACGTAGGGCATGTTCTTAATTAACTTGTCTGCTCTGGTCTCACCCTTGCCCTAGCTAGCACCACCCATTTGCAGGACTGCACTGTCTTTGTGCTACTGCATCCATTTCTGAAGCCTTTATGCCTAGGGATTAATCATATCTTGTGTGTCATGGAACCACCTCTGCTATGTATTGCACCACCATATACATCTTAAACTATCGGTCATAGCTCGTGTGTTATGGCACAGAACAGCTATTGGCTGCCAAGTTAACTAATTAAAGAAGGTTTTCCACTGTCCTAAAATGAACTAAGCACTGCAGTTTAGTCCTAATGTCTGTGTCCACTTTTCTGAATTGTATCCAGCTCCACTCTCCACATCTTACCTGCCATTCCTGTGGTCGCCCTTCTCCTGTTTGCTCTGCTCGAGAAGGTGCATCCTCATGCCAGGGTTTCCAAATAACCCACCCTCACCACATTTGCATCTCCATGCTCTTGCCTTCTGACCTGGCCCACCGTGTTCCACCCAGGTTTGTCTTCTGTGCATTCCAAAATAAAGATCCACTGTGAAAGCGGGTGTGGGATCTGGGAGAGATGGGGGAGGTAACAGAGAGACGCCTTCCAATTACTGAGGCCCAAAGACCTGATCTGTAACCTGACAGGATTCTTTCTACTCTAGTGACTTCACTGGGCTTTGGAACAGGCCCCACATTTCCCTTGCACTTTTTTGAGGGCTTCTGTAAAGCCACTCAGAGGTGCAGGAACAATCTGTATAGCAGGAATGCTGAGAGCCATTGAACCAAGCCATGAATTGTGGATATAATGGAAACCACTTCATGCCAGGCATGCAGCAGCACTGTCAGGACCCCAGGCTGTGTCTAGACTACATCCCTTTTTCGGTAAAGGGATGTAAATTAGGCACGTTGATATTGCAAATGAAGCCGGGATTTAAATATCCCGTGCTTCATTTGCATAATGGCGGCTGCCGCTTTTTTTTGAAATGGGGCTTTTTTGAAAAAAAAAGGGCAGTTTAGATGGGAAGTCTTTCGAAAATAAAACCCTTTTTCGAAAGATCCTGTAAACCTCATTTTTTGAGACATACAGGATCTTTCAAAAAAGGGTTTTATTTTTGAAAGATTCCCATCTAAACTGCCGGGGTTTTTTTTGAAAAAGTCCCGTTTCGAAAAAAGCAGCAGCCGCCATTATGCAAATGAAGCACAGGATATTTAAATCCCGGCTTCATTTGCAATAGCGACGTGCCTAATTTACATCCCTTTACCGAAAAAGGGATGTAGTCTTGACCTACTCCTAGTTCCAACACCTATGAAGTCACTTCTTTTACAAAGCTTTCCATGCACTTCCCTCTCCTGTAATATACTGTATGTGCACATGCCTCATGGTTGAAAGCCCTTCCCAGATTTTGTTTTTTGAGCATATTATCTTTTACTGGTGCCCTGTACATCTCTGGCTCTTACACTTTCCCAGTCTCTTTCTATAGTCTTATATGTTATTCAAATCCTTTCTCTATTTGATTATTCAATGTTACCTATGTCTAGATACATGTTATATGAAACACAAGAAGTCTGGCTGATCTTTATTTGCTGAATTTCATAGTAAGTGAATGCCCAGAGTATTTCAGCTGTATAGCATGGTAATAATCTGTCTTTAGCAAAGCTCAGCAAGAATTTGGGAGAAAGACATTGTGGAAGCATTAAAAAAAATTGAGGTGAAGCAGTTGAAAAATTTTTGTCGATGGTTAAATTTTTGTTGTAACTTTTGTGTGTGACATCCTAACTTTAGTTAGGTATTAAAATGGACAACTGTGAAATAGGAAATCTAAGTAGAGGAAGCCCCCAGATGCTAGCAACTTTCAGTGCTTACTCAAGCAGGCTCAATTCAAATAGGTGACACAGAAATTAAATGCACAGTATATTGTTACCAACCCAAGATCTCTCCTATTCAAATGATTAATTTTGAAGTTTGCTTTCAGTTTCTCATTAATTTCAGTGCGTGTTGCTATAATTATAAGACCCCAGGGAATGCAGATTTCTTTGAGACACAGCCGTAACGACCAACTGTACATATGTAAAAAACACCACTAGTCAAAATAAATTGGTCCACAGAGTGTCAGCACTGCTTAAAATAGTATTGTCAGTCATTTGATCAGAGTATCTGTCTAATATCCAAGCAGATTAATCATGTTTGATATCTTCCAGTGTTTATTACTTGTCCTCTTAAATATTCACCCTAATATTGGGCTTTTATTTCAAGAGTTAAAAGTTTCAGCTCTTCCATGAATCTTCTGAACTCATGTCAATCAGTAACAGACATGAAATTACTGTGTTAGTGCCTGCACTGTCGTTCCTATATTTGTAAAGTGTCAGTTTCCATCTATGGCGTTTGTTCTCGCAGCTTCTGACTGCAACCAGATCCAAGTCTGCCTTCTTCTGTGTTCCACAGCTACATCCTGAATCAGTGATTCTCATTTTAAATATAACCCCTTACTAAATAGCTGTAAAGGCTTCCCAGGCTGTAGAGCACACATGAATGCTCCAGTGTATTTGTCTATTTTAAAAATTGTATTGTTTTATCTGTTCTTTTTTTTTAAATTAAGTGCTATGTTGTGCCTCTAAGGGTATGTCTATACTCTGGCCAGTCAACACTAAAGGGGAAGGTCAAATCAAGATAGGCAGCGCCAGGTACATTAATTACATAGCTGGAGTTGATGTGCCTTAACTTGAATTTCCCACTGTCCCCACAGCAGGTTGCTCCCATCAGCTTCCCTTACTCCTTGCAAGAGCAGAAGTACTGGCTGCTGATGGGGGCACCCTCTGAGTTTGATTTAGTGGATCTTAAGTAGACCCACTAAATCAAACTCCGGAAGATTGATCGCAGTAGCATTAAGCTTCTGCTTAGTGAAGATATGGCCTCTGAAAGCAGGTCAAATTTATTCAGGTCATCATTTAGTATTGCATTTTACATGTCTCCACTAAGCACGTGAGGTGGACTGCGTGCATCTTCACTACCATGGCTACCATCAGCTCTTACAGCGATGCACTTGTTGGTAGCCATCCCACAGTTCCTGTCACCCATTTGAATTGTGTGTTAAGTTCCCAAAGCCTGATGGTATAAAAACATTATCACAGGTGGTTTTGGGTACGTATCTTCAGCCTCCTATGATGCTTTTACTGCTCCTTCCCTCCCCCTTTGAAAGCAGCAGCAAACAATCATGTTGCACCTTTTTTCCCCTGGTTTTCTGCAAAGATGCCGTAGCATGGCAAGCATGGACCTTGCTGAGCTACACACTGCTGTGGCAAGCATTGTGTACACCTCACACCTTACCCTGCAGTTTGTCCAGAGCCTAGCCAAGAGCCACCTACGTGAGGATGAATGTGAGGAGGCAAAGCACACAGATATGCAGGAACCTACTAAGTGGAACAATTAGCATATGCTGGCAGTGTGGGCATGGATAAGAGACAATGACCAGTGGCTGTAAAACTTTCACAAGTACAGGGCCACTTGCATGGAACTATGCAAATTACAGTCCCCACCCAAAGCCCAGCAATACCAGAATAAGACCCACTCTGACAGTGGAGAGGCAAGTGGTGCTAGCCCTGTGGAAGCTTGCAACACCAGACAGCTACTATTCAGTCTGGAATCTTTTCAGAGTGGTTAAATCTACAGTGGGAGCTGCAGTGATCCAACTAACCACGGCAATCAATACCCTTCTGCTAGGCAGGGTAGTGATTCTGGGAAACATGCAGGATATAGTGGAGGCTTTGCTACAATGGTGCTCCCTAACTGTGGTGGGGCGACAGAATGTTTATCACTAGCTTAGCAAAGAGTACATAAACTGCCAAAGAGTACATAAACTGCAAGGCGTACTTCTCAATAGTGTTGTAAGCGCTGGGTGGATCACAAGGGCCATTTCATTGACATCCAGGAAAGGTGGATGATGCACATATCTTTAGGAACTCCCGTCTCTTCAGAATGATGCAAGATGAAACTTTCTTTCCAGACTGGAAAATTACTATTGGTGACATTAAAATACCAATAGTTATCCTTGTAGACCCAGCCTTTACCCCAAGTTCCTATGGCTAATGAAGCTGTACATGGGCAGCCCTTTAAATTGCTGGTGGAGTTCCATGCAGCATGCAGTGCACTCTGGGTAGTGCTGAGTGCTGGCTATCCCCAGCCCACCCCCTCTGCCTGAGGCCACGCCCCTTCCAGGAGTACAGAACCATCACACTCCACCTTCTCCAGGGACCCAAAAATTCTGCCAGGTCCCTTCGAACAGACACTCAAAGCTTAGAATTTTCATGGAGAGATGCTAGACTATAAAATACTCTTCTAAATTAGTAAACTTGTATTTACAGGGCTAGATTATGCTCTAGATGCCACCATGGGAGAATTGGGTTACTGATGAGTTGCACAGCAATTATGATTCCTGGGATGAATTGTGGACTTTGCTAGAATTCCTCCTCGGTCATCCAGGCACTACATAATGATGCAGCAGCTGCATCACCCTTGCTGAGAGTGTATTCCTTTCTGAACTGGCCAGCTCCTTGGACTGGTGCGGCACCCCTGTGCCCTTGCATTTGACCCTTTCAGAAGCACCCACTGGGACCTTAAAATGAAGCAGCAACTATACTTGTCAGGATTTTGGTTAGCCCTACACTGGGAAGCAAGATCCTCATTCCTTCTCCTCCACCTCCCCCTTGCGGATATATGCAGTGGCTGGCCAGAATCTGACCCAAAATGTTGGAATACTTTTAAAGACTGTTTAACGCGCAATATTACTATGGACATTAGATGCAGTGCCATATCCAATTTTAATATATAGTTTTGAGGAATTCATCATCAAGTGGCTTGCTAATGGGAATCAATGGTGATATGGGCTACTGATGGGTAGAGATGGGGGAACAGAGAAGTGCCCCACAGATAACAAATATGAAGAAAGTTCAGCTTATGTTCACTTAGGACAAAGGTAATTCTGTACCTGCCCACTTCATCCAACAAGAAGCAGTAGAATTGCAATTTGGCTAAGTATATATTATTAGCATTATTAGCATAAAATTGGGAGTTCTGAAGTCCATAATGATTCTGTTTCCCACAGCACGTAGTAACTAATTCTTCTTCCCCCTGCATTTAATTCTGCTTCCCAGCACAAAAGGACTGTCTCCCATCACACACACCCCCACGGGGTTCTTCATCAACACACCAGCCGACTCCCATTTTGTTCTGCCCCCAACATACATCTTCATTCTTTTCTCTGACACACATCTCTCTGCCATTGAGTTAACATCATTTCAAAACTTTAAATTAGTTCTTTCTTGAAGATAAACCTGTTGTGTGGGGATTCCCATGAAAATCTGTATGGTGTGCCTGAGAGTGCGTCTGAATCAAACTCCCAGGTTTGAACAGTACTTTGTTCTTTGAAATATGGCAACGATTGGTCTCACAAGGTGCTCTACTCACCACCAGAGCATAGCCTTATGGTCATGGTGGGAGATTAGGTTCACCAGTCTGACACCTCTTCCTGTAGGTGCTCACATTATCTCTTTCAGACCTCATTAGCTCTCGCTTCATTCCCTGGGCCCTTGAGTCAGGTCACTGTAATTTTCCCTTGCTGGGGTGGTTGAACAGAAGTCGCTCTGTGCAACTCATTCCAGGCTGTGTCTCAGTTCACTGCCCCTCAGTGGTGCTACTTCCCCAGCAGCTGCCCTGCCCTCTTCTCCATGTTCCAAAACAGAGAGCCTACAACCAGCAGCTAAGGTCTACACTGTCCCACCCCTTGCTGCTGTTTGCCTAGGGTTCTACCTATACTGCTTCTCTCAGACTCCTTCTCTATTCTCCTTGAGTTTCCCTCCAGGCCAAGCTTTTCTATCTCTCTAGCCTCAGAAAGCATGACTACAGATCTCCTCTTGGCTCTCCTACAACCCCATCCTGTTGCCGTCCAGATGAGCATCATCCTTTCATTAGCCTTCATTAGCCCCCCTCCTTCCTACTCTAACCCTCCAAAGGGAGAAATGCCAGGGAGTCTTTTAAGGACTTTGTTACTGCTTATGTATTACAGTGATGGAGGGCAGAATAAAACTCAGAGTAGATGGAACAAATGAGTTTTCTTACATGTCTACAATCCATCTCTATACAAGAATAGGAATTCAATTAATAGAAGCTGCATGATACATTAGCACACAAAGACTCAAGAAATGGGACTGCTAGAATTTCCTTTGGAAGATTATTAAAAATGGGCTAATCACTTGGTATATCAGGAAACAATTGCCAAGGGTCATCAATAAAGATTTATTTTGTTTCATTTAATCTTTTCTCCACCTATTTATACCTTCTCCAACTCAACCCTCTTTTCCTGTACACACTAAACAAGTCTTCTCCTTTTCTGGGATTTACTCTCTTGTAGATGGCTACCACTTGTAACATTTTGTTTAAATCAGTGTTTTGCAAAGTGGACCGTAGGCCTGCTTTGGGAAAGCCACTAGTGGGCCAGCACCATTTTCTTTACTTAAAGGGTCCATAACCACAGAACCTTGCAGCTCCCATTGGCTCTTGTTTGCTGTTTCCAGATAAGGGGAGCTGTGGGAAGTGGTGGCCAGGTCCACACTGCTTCCCATGGTTTCCTGTGGCTGGAAACAGTGAACTGGAGCCAAGGGGAGCCACAAGGCTCTATGGCTACAGACCCTTTAGGTAAACAAGCTGGCACAGGCTGCTAGCAGCTTTCCAAAAGTGGGCCCATGTCCACCTTGAGAAACACTGGTCTAAATTTTATGATACAAAGTAGCAAATAAAAAGTACCATACTAAGCAAAGTAACAAGCCTATTTTCTGTGAAAAGCCAATTTTTTGTTTATTTTAGTCCCTCTTTTCCCCTTTCCTTTCTTTATAAACGTAATTGTTAATACAACATGTCCTAGAGCAGGTCCAGCAGAAGGAAGTGGTGGTCAGAAATGGTAATTTCTTACTCTTCAGGTAAATGAGTCCTGTGATAACTGGACAGTCTCTACGACAAAGGATTAATGAGCACAAATCAGATATTAGAAATGGTAAGACACAGGAACCTGTAGGGGAACATTTTAACCTGCCTGGGCGCTCATTAATGGATTTAAAAGTAGCCTTTCTTCTACGAAGTAATTTCAGGAACCAACTACAGAGAGAAACTGCAGAAATGGCCTTCATATGCAAATTTGACACTATCTCTCAGGCACTGAACAAAGACATAAACTGCACTGGCTGTTATATTCAACACCCAAATGATACCAAAAGCTAGGAAGGACATTTACAGCCCTACCTTCTTTTTCTGCTTTAAATTGGGAGATTTTTTTTTATTTTTTCTCCACTCATCTCAAGCAGAGGGTTTTGCCCACGAAACCTCACAATATTATATATATAAGTCTCTAAAGTGCTACAGGACTACTTGTTTTTTTTTTAAGTTACAGACAGCTACACAGCAACCCCCTCTGAGAATTTTAGAATTGATATAGTCATTCTAAAAGAAACAAAATCAATAGGTTTTTTAAATTAAAATAAAAAAATGGTATTTTGGGGAATACCATTTTCTGTCTTATATAGAATATCCTGATTAAGGCTTTGAAGAATATGTGCTATTACTGAAGGTTGTATTAGAATAGAACCATTGGAAGGTTTTATTATTTCCAATTTGATTTTAAGAGTAATTTATTTTCCAAACTGTTTGGTGCTCTTCTTTTTTAAAGGTCTTTCCAGAGCACTTGTGATTTCTTTGCATAGTTTCTGCTTCAGTGTTCTAATTTAATAAAAACAGCAAAATGCAGAGTGCAGACTCTTTCTGCCTCATGATGGACTCCGATTTGTTTGTGCTTCTTGTTAGAGATTTTCCTAATTATAAGGCATTTTTCAGTGGCAGCTGAAAAAAATAAATGAGCAGCTGGTTTAGAGGCACAGTCTATTACTGTATTAAAGGAGCTGTGGAAAAAAGTGTTTCACTCACAGCAAGATTGGCCTAATCAGAAGTAGGAACAAAATAAATAATTTTGTTCTAAGAGAGTAGTTTTAACCTTAAGCCCAAAATTGTAACATTGTCAATGAAAATCCATTTTCCTGTTACACTAATATCATTAGAGGAGGCCACCCATAGTCATAGCACAAAATTACAAAAGATTTTTTTTCTTTTTTGCAGGCTAGAATGTTTATGAGATGGAGCATTATAGGGAAGAAGTGTCCAGAAGAGAGAGAAAACGTATGCAGGATGAGAAGAGAATAAGAATGTGGGATCAGAGATGAACTTTGAAGGCATGTAAAAGCAGCAATATCACCTCCTACAGCTTCCCCCTCAAAAAATAATTTCTGTTAAAAAAAAGGGGGAAGGAAATCAAATGGATTAGAGCAATAGTATCTCAATTGTGGTCATACACCTGATTATTTCTCTCATGCTGCTATAGCAAACTTAAGCCAAGATGATCCAAAAAAGTTTGCAGTAATATTCCATTTTATCTTTCCAGTAGAGGCTTCAGATATTTTCTTTAAACCCTACAAAAAAGCTCTATATTTAAATATTACATATATCTAATCTTGAAATCAGCAATACAGGCCAGGACAAAACCCAGAGGAGGGTCCACGGAGTCCCACAATCATTGTAGAATAACGGTCAGTGTTTCCAGTTTTGAACATCAGGAGATAGTGGGGTTCATTAATTACCCATGTTTATGTTAGCTTAACTCTTATTCTTACTTTATATTTACACCGATACTTACTGTGTGATCTTACCAAATGTGCCCTATTTCTTGCTTGCCTCTTTGGGTTTTTTCTATTTTCAAATGTTACTGATCGTAAAGCAGCAGAATGGTCTTGCAGCTTATCAGCAAATAACAATATAGTTGCCAGTCTGAGAGAGAAAAACTTCAAAAACATACTGCAGAGAGAAACTGCTGAGCTGGAATTCATATGCAAAATTGACACCCTGAACCAAGGTCTAAATAAACACATGGAGTGATTCTCGTGTTACAATAGGTAATTTTCCCATTCATGTATTATGCTTTCTCATCACTGTTGGAGATGAGCCATACCCACTTTGGTTTAATGAACACTGTTGTCACACTCCCATCTCTTTCTTTGGCTAGGGCTACACTGCAATGGTAAGTCGGAAAAAGAAAACGTAAATTGTGTATCTTTTTCCGTTTTACTGTTGAAAGAGGCTTTTCTGAAATTTGGCGCATCTACACGGGGTCAAATTTCAGAAAAAAGTGCTTTTTCAACACATCCCTTTTTCCCCGAAAAAACGGATGGAAAAGCAGTCCCGGAAAAGCAGTGCAGTCCAGATGTAGCCTTTCTTTCTTTCTTTCTTACTTACTTGGGCCACCAGACTCCTTGTTGTTTTTACCTTAAAACTACTTAAACTAGAACTAAATATATTAATAATTGTGATGTTTAAAAATATATAACTACATATCTTATTATGTATTTTAGAAATATACATTTACCTGTCTCTCTGTCTTTCTGTGAATCTGTTTGTTCAAGAACTTCTCCTAAACAGTAAGATCTTGGACTACCAAATTCGGGATGAAGCTTCCTCTCATCATAACTTAAAGCAAGATCAGGGTTTGGGTGTGCCAGGATACCGGGATGTGCATGTAATGTGATTGTTTTCTATAAAATGGAAAGGGAGGGCTGTAATAGCAGGCACAGTTATACTCATGCATGACCACAGGGGAGCAGCAACCATGGAGGCCCAAATGGTCACAAGATGGCAGCAAATGCCACAGCAAGCAGCCACTGGCTAGCAGCATGGCCCCTGTAACTCTGTTGGCTAGCCTAGGGGAACATGCAGCTGGCCTGCATAGTTCCCATGCCCCAGGCCATCCCAGGGGACTGATGGCAGGCCACTTGCTGCACCCTGTCCTGGCCCCGAGAAGAAGCCAGTGGCCGCTCCTCAACCTCCCCCCCCCCCGATCTCCCCCTCCTCCCAACCCCTTGATCTGACTCCTGCACCCCCACCCCCTGCCCGGAACCCCTCCTAACCCCCCCAACCCTGATTCCTGCATCCCCACCACACATCTCCAAGTCCCTCTCCTGACACATGCACCATCCACAACACCAGCACCTTGCTCTGAAGGGCCCAAGCAATGCCAGGTAAGTCTTCTAGTATAGAAAATAGGCAATACACATTAATATATATAAAGTATGCTCTATAGGAAGGCAGCCAACTTCCTTGTTTTTTCTGCTCTACATCCTATGCAAGGAATACCAAAAGTAGACATTAAGCTCATTGAAAGGTCAGCATTGTTCATTGCCTCAGAACAGGGCAAATATTTTGTTGCATAATTTTCCTAATTACAAATAGATCAATTGCTTTGAAGTGTTAGTAGTTTAAAATAAAGCCTTCAGCTATGTGATCTTCTCACGCTATATCTTGCACGAGACGGTTTTCTTCTTATTTCAAAGACCAGATATTCCCACAGGCTTTCAGGCTAGTGCGCTCTCTTAATCAGGCGAGGATTGTTCTTTAGAAATATCTTTTAACTGGCACATTTACCTGGCATTATTTGGGTCCTTAAAGAGGGGCTCAGGGCAGGGGGATGGGAGTGTAGGGGTTGGAGGCATCAGGGTGGGGCGTGAGGAGTAGCTCTGGGGAGGGGAGCGTATATGTGTGTATATGTATGTAGGGGAGTAGGTGTGGAGGGCAGGGGGACCAAAGCTCCCCCCCCGCCGAGATTCCTACCAGGGCTGCTTGCTCTTCCCCTTCTTGTCCCTGTCAGGGAGTGCAAGTAAAGTACACAGCTAATCTGCCCCGTGTGCTTCTCAGCCAGAGTGAGGAATGCAGCAAACTGTGCACTTTCTCCTCGCTCCCTGACAAAGGGGAACAGAGGCAGAGACTCCCTGGAATCTCCCTGAGTGACAGCTCTCATCCATTCTGTAGAGCAGAATGGTGTTTGTGAGCCAAATGCATCCAGGCTTAGATATATAGCCATTTTGACCATCGGGGTCTGTTTATCCTGACAAATGATAGCTCATGCTTGATCCTTAGATCAAGTATTAGCTGCAAAGATTGCAATGATCTCCCTTCTTTCATTTGCTTACCTTTCCTTTGTTTGTTTACTTAATAATGTTGCAGGCATACTGCTGTTTGAAACATGGAACTTTTACGGCAGAGTAGCAGATTCCACATGGCCAGTTGGTGCATAACAGACCAGAGCACAGCATATTTATACTCCAGCTTGCTTCATTCTTACTCTCCATATAGACAAGCCCTTTGATACATATACAGGTAAGGGAGTTATGTGCAAAATGTGTGCAAAGTTTATTTCCATTGACATTGTGGAAATTAATATTAAATAATGGTTCTAAAGGACAGAAATAGCTCTTACCCACCTTTTCCCAGTTGATAGAACAAAAATTAAAGGCATCATCAAGTCAATAGACTTGACAATTGATATGTTCCCTAAAACTTTTTTGTGTAAAACAGAGTTGGTGCTGTGCTCTGCCTTCGTATGCCTAGTTACATCAGAGTGACAAATTGTCTCATCAATTAACATATTGTAACTGTCACAACTTGATGCTAAATATTGAGTTTGCAGCATCACTCAGTTAAAACATTTGAAGTGTTCTTTGAAAGGCCTGGTTAACGCACACATGAAGCTAAAAGCATGTCAGCTAATAAAAGGTTTTTAAACCAGTTTGCTACAAATAATTATAATTTACATGCTTTCTGGCTGTGGAACTTTCTGTGCCTGCTTATGTTGCAAAAGTGGCTGTTGAATTTATCTCCTTAGATTGGTACTTGCACATATTTTATAATCCAGGAACCATTTTCAGTATCCAAAGGCAGAATCTGAACATCTGGTTACACTGTATACATTTGAAAATTTGGCCCACAAAACACATCTCTGTTTTCCATGTTATCTGGGTTTGATGCACTGTTCATGGGCCTGCAGAGCAGGAACCTTGACAGATGGAACTTTGTGGTGGATCTTGGCTTCTTAACATCTGCTGATTTTCAACAGGGGAATATGGCGAGATTATGGAAATGTGAATAAAATGCCATGGAAGCCATTTTCCCTTGAAGCAGAAAAGAGTCAGCCAGTTGTTGATTAAAGATCAAATCTTCTTAGGATTGTCAGAGCCTCAAATTCAGTGGAACCCGTGCAATTCCCCTAGTCAAAGTGGCTTAAAGGGAAGCCACGGGTGGGAGAATGCACATTCATTGTATACTAGGAACGTGAACAGGTAACCCATTACCTGGTACATGGAAGCACAGCAGCCCCCTGTGGTCAGAGGGCTGCTCCAGCCCTGTTGCCAGCTCCCAACATGTGCAGGGCCCTGCACAGAAGCAACAGCCCAGCATGGGGGCCAGGAGCAGCTGGGCTGAAGCAGCCCCTACTTGTACTGAGGAGGCCACTCCAGCCCTACCATGACAGGTGGGAACACTGCTCCAGTCTGGCCTCCCCAGCTTCTCTCCTTTAATTGATTAACCAGTTAAACACTATGTTTAACCAGCTAAACGGGATTTTATATCTCTACTCTGCACCATACCACTATGTGCTAAGGTGACTTTTGCAGGGATTTGTGTACGTGGAGAAAACCTGCCCCTACTCCAAAGCCCCAGCACCTGATGTGAAGAAACTAGGCAGGCACGCTGCTCTCTACCATTCGGTGCTGCTGCATCCCCAGCGGGTTCCCCTACACATCACCATTTACTACAGTTGCATGTGGGGGTACATGCTGATGAATAGGAAATACAAGCATAGTAAGTTGATGGTCTTCCTTCAGACTAGCGAACTGCATGTTGGGATCTTTGTGTGGCTAGAGTGGAGTGGGGTGACTCCCTCATTTTCAGATATTTAAAAGGCCATTTTATTGCCAAGGTTAGTTTTCCTTTTTCATGTGTCCGATGATGAGTAAGTAGAACATTCTAGAATGGGGAGAAATCATTGTGATGAAACTGAAACTCCTTATTCATGGGCTAAGATTCTTTGAAACAAAATACAAACATTTTTCACAGGAAATTTCATGGCAAGATGGGTCCTTACTTTTTTCTACAGCTCTCTACAATGTTTCTGACTCGGTTCAGAAAACAGTCACATTGTTTTAGAAAACAAAGTCTAGTGTTTTGTTTATATATGTGTTCTCTTCATTACACAAAAACACTTCTAGTTCTGGTCATCACCAATCCAAACAGATTCTTCTCACCAAGCATAGTCCTAGCTTTGCAAATAAGAAGTGTGTTCACGTCATGTAGTGTGGCTCATTTTTAGAATTCACACAGATGTTGTTATGAAACTGGATTGCCTAATGCTTGATTAACTCATTCTAGTATGAGTTCCTGTATGTTTGATTAACTTTGTGAACAAAGACTGATTTTCATATATTGAATGATTTCCTTTACAGCAACTGATTTTTAACTATTTTGATTTTTGGAGCCATCCTCTTCTATTAGAGAAATCACGATAAAAGTAGCAAAATGATAATGTAACAGATTAGGAGTTTGTATTCCTTGTTACATTACAAGTGAATATAATTGCTTTTTTCTAAAGTAATTCAGGTTACCCTAAAAAAAAAAAGCGTCCAACTTCTGCAGGCTGTACCTAATCAAAATCCCCAGAATTGGGGTACAGCTTTGCTATCATTTTGACTAGCTCCAGATGGTACCTTTTTATTTATTTTTTTTTACCTGCCCTACATTTTGGAATGCACTGATGAAATTCAGTAACCAATGACCAAGGCCAGTGTTGTTTGTTAGCATTCTAAAGATAATCCCCTAGTGCATTTTTGCCTGTTATAGCAAGGTGCATTAGGTAGCTAATAGCGTTTCAAATAATAAATGCGCAGAGAAAATGCTGAGCATTACATAGAGGGAGAAACTTAATAGACTTTCATACATGCATTATAGTTATGAGTCATCCATTGATTTTTTAAAAGAAAAAGCCTGCCAATTCCATCTTTATGAATCCTCCAGCAAATGCTGAGTTTCTTCACAATTTTTTTCCTTTGTAAAATTATCTTTGAAGTATTATAAGTATCTCCTTTAAGTTAAATTCACTCAGCCTGGAAGAATGATTAAGCAAGTTAAAGACAATCATCAAAACAATTAAGCACACACTCATTTTTTATGCTTGTTTCAGTGTTTGTTCATTTTCAGGCCCTAAACCTGCACTGAGGACTCAATGGGTATTTTACTTAACTAAGGAAAGCAGGCTCGGCATGGGAGTCTACATGGCTGCATCTACTCATTAAGATACAAGAGCAACTAAATAAGCACAGGCAGAGTTATAAAGATCCTTAATGGTGAGTACATGTCATTTCAGTTGGATGCGGTGAGAAATATAGAACCAGTAGATAAAGTCAAGGGTGGAGCAGTGTGATGGTGAGAGCTATTTTTTGGACCCAATACAACTCTCACTGAAGTCAACAGAAAGAGCACTGTCGAAGTCAAGAGGAGTTGTATTTGGCCCTTAGAGTCTCACTCTCCTTAGTTCTCAAAGCAACACCAACATTTCATGTGAACTGCTAGAAGGCTCCTTCTGAATCCTTGCGGTATCACTGATAGTTACAGCACCTCTTCTCTGTCTCAAGCTGCCATTTTATGAAGTGCAGGTTGGGAGTCTCTCTATGGAGTCTTTCCAAACTGTCCTCAGGAATGATACATGCTAGAAGAAGCTGAAGTAGCTCCTGGTGGCCCTTGAAGGTTATCAATCATCTAGGACTTTCCTATGGCAAAGTGAGAGGCAGGATACACAGGTGGATGGATATCAGGAAACAGAATCTATTCCTCGCTTTGCTGACAATCTGCTGTGAGACACTGGGCATAACACTTCATTTATCCACGCTCCAGTTTCCCCATCTGAAATGAGGATAATGATATTTATTCAGACTGGGAAAACACTAAGTATGAAAAATGTGTATAAGAGATCAGCATTATTATAAAGGGCTGTAGCATGCTAATTTATTATGCAAATTTCATTAGTGTCCAGAATTCACTTAAGCCCCTTCCTTCCACTCTCAGGACCATGTAATACCCTACATCTGCATGTCAAACTTCAACTGACTTCTGTACGAATGAAACACTTGGATCCAGTTTTGAGTATGGCCTTTATTTTTTTTCTGAGCTTATATTATAACGTGCCTTTTCTAGCTTACTTAAGATCACATGGAAATGAAGCTGGTGATTTAACTATCTTCAATACATGCAATTCCATGCTAACTCTGCTGAAGACTCTCTTGTACATCAGAGCTACCAGAAAGGATTTCTGGGTACTTTAGTTATTTTTTTCATCATGATGCTTTTTTTTAAAACAACAGACACCTTTTGCAACAAGCCCCTCTCTTCACTCTTTCAGACTCAACAAATGTTCTGGCGAGGGGAAATGAAATCCCACAGAGGACAATGTTAAATATGAAATAACTTTTGTTTACATGTATTTCCACCAGCTGTGTTCCCTTGTTATGCATCTCTGTGGATCTGAACACAATTAAGTACATGGTTAGTTAAAAGATTCCCCCCCCCCTTTTTTTTATTACAGCTTTATTGAAGGAGGGAAGCACAGATTTCAGTCCAGGAGGCAGGCTAAAGCAAGTCTTGCCATGATATTTCCCAGGTGAATAGCTATTTAAAAGTCCCCTTATAAGTTATTGCCATCTCTTGTCAGGGTTTACTCTCCCTCAAATAATGAATACAAGTGACCAGAGATCCGCAAAATTTCTCAGCAAGAAAACTTTTTGCTAAAAATAAATAAATAAATA
The DNA here is from genome assembly GCA_032595735.1 of Pelochelys cantorii. NCBI lineage: Eukaryota > Metazoa > Chordata > Testudines > Trionychidae > Pelochelys > Pelochelys cantorii. The sequence goes on from CM064335.1 coordinate 28,421,101, forward strand.
AATAAAATCAAGATTCAAGTTTGTGAATTCATGTCAAATTTGCTGAACTCTTTCAGTTGGAAGGTAGGGGGGGGGGAATCAAACAAAAAATCAAAATGTTTCATTTCAGCATTTTCAAAATGACTTTCTATTTAGAATTGTATTTAAATTTTATTTAAATTTTAAAAACTAGAAAAGGAAGATAAATGTTTTGTTTGGGGTTGAACAAAATGATTCATTTTACCATTTTTTTTCAATGTACTAAATGTAATCCCCCTTTTCCTCCCTGGGTTACTCGGGAGAAGGCCACACTCGTCCGTGTGCCTGGGCACCTGATGTTTTTAACATAAAAGGAGACCCTGAATACCCCAGTGGTGATGTTGTTTAGTTGGGGATTCCCTCTCTACTCCCTTGCTGCAGTCCCTTGCTCCTAAAGGAATATACAATGGTGGTGCCTCCACCTGGTTAGGCCTGTACACACTTAATGGTGTACCTTGGGAGTCTCCAGGAATAAAATTATTCCAGTAATAATCTGGATCTAATGCCAAGACAACAATTATCAATAATATACATCTAATTGATTAAATTAGAATGAACACACCTTTACTTAACCATTTAAAGAAACAGGGTTTAACAGATTAAAAGTGAATAAAATCAATTAAAGTACACAGAAAGAAAGGAAACTTATCTATCTGGCATTTACACTGCCACCATTTATCCCACCCCAGAGTGTGCACTCCTCTGGATTCAGAGTCCCAGACACTTGCTTGCAGGGGCACACTTGAAGGTCTACAGCCGAAGCGGAGACAGCACTGTACAAGTTGTGTGTGTCAGTCCAAGCTAAGCAACCACTGCAAAATCCCTCTGCCACTGGAGCAGGCCCCACCAAATGCCAGCAGCTCTGGTTCACTGGGCAGATCACTCTGGCTCTCTTTGGACTCAGAGTCAGTTTGTCTTCTGTGCTCTGTCCCAGGTAACACTTTCCCAAAGACTCACACTAACCTCCCATGCAGGTTTATGTAGGCCCTTCTCAGCCACAGGCACAGCCAGAGTCTCTCCCCTTTAGGGATAATCAACAGACTCTGAAGCAGCCTGCTAGATCCAAGCCCCGGCAGATTCTCAGTAACAGGTTCTAGCTGCAACACAACAGCTCTTGGCCTGGAAAAGGCTCCCCACCAGTAACCTGACTCCTCTCTCCAAAAATGGAGCCCCGTCTCCATGCCTGGAGGAGCCACCAATCCCTCCTTTTTCCCAAGGGCTCATGGGAGTTGTAGTGCCATTAAAAGTCAGCAGTTCCTACAGTAAAAGGGAGCCTACATAAAAAACTTGTAAAATTTTCCTTTTGGGTTGACATGAAACTATTGTTTCTGTAATGATTTGATTCTGACACCAAACAAAAAAATCCGTTATTTGAACAGTCCAGCTGGTAGCACCTAGAATGCTTGGTGTAAATGAAAGACTCTAGGACCAGATCAAAATTATTTTTGAACAACATTCTTATACAGATTAACAATACAAAACAAAGTGCTGTCATATATTGTACCTCTAACAAGAGCGTAATGAACCTTGATGAACTGTTCAGTCCTTTAGAATCGTATGTGCCACATTATAACTTATAGTAAAGTGACTTTTTTCAGTTTGAAATTCAGTTTATAATAAACCTGTGGGAGAGGCAAGGTTTACTGTGGTGTGTGTCTGTTTCCCAGGCTCAGGATGAAATACTTTCCAATCCTTTATGTGCATAAATTTATCTGGGTTAATGAAAGTCTATCACTACCCACCATGTTCCTTCCTGCTGTTCATCACTGACATAACCATATACAAGTTCCTCCTTCTCATAGACCAGTTGATTTTGCTGGAGGGTAATCCCATTTTGATGGGCCTCATAAGATCTGCCAAAGCAGAGTCTCACTTTGCAGCCTAGGCAGATGCCAACTCAATTTAAACTTTTGGTATTTCTGAAAGAATTGGGAAACAAAAATACTTCATTAAAAAAATGTGTGTGTTTCACTAATGCCTCTTCACCAAAATGGAATTACTGTCTCTAAAAAATGTTATGCTATTTATGGACCACCAGGTTACGATATCTAGAAATGGAGAATCATTCTGAACCACCATATACTCCTCATACTTCCACTACCCCAACTCACTCTGCCTTTCCAAATATAACACTGCTCTTAAACTTTGCAAAGTATGTGTGTCACAGTGTGTACACAGCCTGTCTTTGGGTTGTCAGAACCCAAGGGTGTGGACGCCACCCTATCGGCTGCTGAGTTGCCGACATTTTTCAGTTCATAAAAACAAGCCACTGTCTAGGGTAGTACAGCCTAATGGCTGGCATCAATAGGGAAGCCCTTATGTCAGGGCAGCACAGTCAAATGGCTTGAGTCTATCAGGACAGCCCTTTTACTCAGGGCAGTGCAACCTAATGACCAGAGTTAATAGGGGATGTCTCTTAGTTCAGGGCAACATAGCCCAATGGCCAGAGTCAATAGGGGATGGCCCTTAACTCAGAGCAGTGCATCCTAATGCCCAGAGTCAATGAGGAGTAAACAGACCTGGTAGTGGGGAGCCAGGCCCACCCTGCTCCACCGGATCCCAACCCAGGGCCCTGTGAATGGCAGAGGGCTCTACCACTCATTCAGCAGGGAATCCGACCAAAACACACCAAGCTCACCTGGGTGGAGATACCATTCCGGAGCCTTCCCTGGGTCACTTCCTACCAGCACTGGTGCAGGTCCATTCCATGTGGTCTCAGGATCTTCCAGTTCCCCTACAATCACCTCTTCCTGGGGCTCCTCCAGCACTGGTAGCTCAAAGCAGTTCCCTGGGTCTCTAGCTCCCACTGTCCAGGTCCCTGGCTGGTGCATTTCTGAGGCTCCTGTTGGAGGCCTTTCTCCTCCAATGACCAGCCCAGAATGAGCGGAGCGACTCTCTTTTATACTACTCCAGCATTTGGAGCATGCACAGACCGGGTGAAGGGGTGGGGCAGGGACTTCCTCTGCCCACAGAGTTTTAACCCCTCCTGGTTCTGTGCAGGCTATGCATATCCTATCACAGTATGCAAAGATCAAAGCAACCTGTGTTGGTTACACTGCTTAGCAAGTGAGGAGAAGCTTAGGGGTTGGAGTTTTACCCAGGGCTGCTTCTTGTACCCCCTTCCTACTCACTTATTCTCAGTGAAAAATACTGGGCAAGTCTTCACTCTTCTACACATTGCAGTCAGAGTCACATTCTGGACAGAGATGAACCAGATCTTTATTTCTCCTTACTCTCTCATGTGGCCAAATAAGGGCTTGTCTACATGGGCAATTATTCCAGTATTCCTGATTAACTCCATAAATAGCTGCTCTTATTCTGAAGTAAGTGCATTAGTTTAAATAATAATAGTTAATCTCTCCTTTAAATTCATACCCTACTGTAATCTGCATTAGTTTTCATGTATATACACTCTAACCTGTGACATTCTTGCCATAGGAGATTATGAATGGAAATACAAAATATTTAAACAAAAATACAGAATGTGACTCTTGTTACTACATGGGATTAAACTGTACAATCAGGGCATCTGTTTGTGACATCCAGTCAAGGCAGTTGATTCCACTCCACTTCATCGTGCTGGTATTGCATCATACATACTCTAGAATTAAGGCAGCTGCAGTTCAGCAGAACAGCATGACTCCTATGTGGCAGGGAAGGATGGGAGCCAGTATGGTCAAGCAGTTATTGCTGAGGACTAGAAGGAAAAAAAAGTTATTTAAATTCTATTCTGCAACTTGCCACTGAGTCCCTACATGACTTTGAGAAGGACAGTAATGTATCTGTTTTGTTTAATGGTCATTTAAAGTGGAAAATGTCATAGCATAACGCTGTTGCCCCATATTAGTCTATTACCTCACAACTGGAACATTTCCACATGCTGTATTATAACGTGACAATAACTTTTGTCTGGTTCTCATGTCCTTACTACTTTAAGGCTGACATGATTCAAAGGCAAAGGTTCTCAGTTTATAATTAATCTTCAACTTTCATGCCCAGAAATAGAGCATACATGCTCGCTGAAAAACATAGCAGCCATGGTCCTACCCTACCTTCAGTTGCATTGGAAGTATAGAGCTAATTGCCTAAAACAATTTTAATGGGACTCTTTTTAGCAATAACTTAGATATACATTCTATGAGCCAAACAGAATTGGTGCATTCTCTTCTCACATAATTCACGCTTCACTCTTCAGCACTCCAAGAACCTGGACCATTTATCTCCTGGAAGTGGCTGTTTTGGCAATGCAATGTGATATACAATTAGTACCAGAAACAACAGGGTGTTAGGCATATAAATCACTCTGATTTGTAATGTGCCAGCCACTGCAATCACCAGTTCTTGCTTTACAAGTGACAACACTTCTTTTGGTCATTGGAAGGCCATGTTTATAAGTCAGAGAACTATCCTGAGGGTAAACCAAAGAGAAGATAAAGCAACATCTGTGTGGTCCGGTTGCACACAAAACCTTTTTGTCCTGTGTTTATTTGTTATCGTCTTAGTACCAAACGTTAAGAAGTATAAATTCCTTGAGTTGTATTTTTTGTTCACAGTTTTGTTGTCTAGTTTTGTTATTTTGTTCATTCAACTGTTTACTCTGCCTGCGTGTATCGCCAAGCTTAGTGTTGCCTCTGTAAGCAGTCTCGCTGAAGTCATGTGGCACAATAGACACCTTACCTACTAGTGTTTGTAGGAGCAGCTCTTTGTTATCAGAGTCTCGCTCGCTGAGTTCTCCTAAATTTTGCTCTGAGCAAAAACTGAGTGGGAGGGAGCAGTGATTATTTTTCATCGGATTTGTGCTTCCCTAACCAACCAAACTGGTTCAACCCTGACATAAGCAAACCATACTTAGAGCAGAGGCACACGGGGGGACAGGAAAGAACCAACATAATAGGTTAATCTTCAAATGCCCAGGTAGGGCATGATTTGGACCACCAGAGCAGGGGAATGGGGCCATATTACAAATGAGAATTTGTCCTCCTGTAACAAAGCCAAGCTATAATGCAGTGCTGGTAGGCTAAAGGTTTTGGGTTTTTTAAATTATTTTTTTCATATGTTTTTTTTTCATATGTTCAGACTCTGCTTTTCATGGCATTGTCACATAATATACATGCTTTTCACTTGAGATGTTGTTCTGCCTTAAACATCTTCTAAGTGCTGCTAGTGCAGCTTCATAAGTGACGCATTAGAAATGAAGCATAAAGATATATACCTTCCTCTAGTGCAGCTAATTTTACATAGGCTGTTAGCGGTTCAGACTGCTAGCTAAGGATAAAATAAATTAAAAGAAGCATATAACAGCTGTTGTTTTCCTTATTTCATTGTACCGGCGAAATGATTTCTTCCTGGGGAAAGTGGGTGACATTGTCTGAACTTCAAGTTTTCCAGTTTGCCCAAACAGGAAGAATTTCTCAGTCTCCTAATATCCTTCAAAAGAAAGGGAGGACCTCAGGATTCATTTGGAATGATCTATCTTTGCTGCCTCCCATAACCATTGAAGCTTGAATGCTCATCTAAACCACTTAGATCTGCTTCTAGTGACTTCATTGGAGTTACTTCTGACTTACAGTGGTATAAACAAGATCAGAATTCAGCCACTTATCCAAAACATAGCTTTGGCGCTCTCATGCCAACAGGCTTGATTGTGAGATGAGTTACATCCATCTCAACTGGAAGCAGAAGATACTGCCAGAATAGCCTCTTCCTTAGTATTTTGGTGCTTTCATCTACATTTTATGGCAGGAAATGTAATAATAGTAAGTCACTTCTATTATCTCTTTTAGTTATCCAAACTCTTACAAAGTTTTAAAAAAGTTTACACTGGGTTTAGTTCCAACTTTGAACAATGTCCCAAGCTGCTTCCTGAACTTCTTTGTCCCTTCCTAAATGTTTTATAACAATTTTTAATCATGAAAAAGCCCCAAAACATGGTGAAAAACTCCCTGAAGAAGCAGATGTTCTGTGCAAGTAATTTAACTACCGTTTACAAATCGTGTTAATCTCTCAAAACATATTACTGCACTGGGTTTCTATCTGCTTAATAGTCCAAGCATTTGCTTTCTGTAGAATACTATTCAGATTTATCTGGTATATTGAAGCTAGAAAAACAGTATTTTAATTTTGATGTGGGCTTACGGATAAATAACTAGACAGGAAAGAATGGCAGAATATATTTAATAAGGAATAACCCTGCATTGGCTAGAGACTGAGAAACTGACCCAACTGATATTTACGATGCCTAGTTTCTATGATTCCGTATGACAAATGTATGCCACATGCATAATATTTCCAATTCTACAGAACAATATCTTGGGTGCCTACAGTGAGCCATCTAAATAACTGGTGGTTAGAGAGATTTTTTTCAGAGATGCTATGCATCTTGAACTGTTTTGATAGTATTTGAAGTTGCAGGTCTCAAGATGTTCCACATCTATGAAAATGACTACACATTTAAATATCTGGTTACCCCAAGTGTCTTATTTTTGAGACCCTTACTTGAAAATACTGGGCTTAACTTCCAAGTGCCTCAGTTTCCCAAAGTGCACTATACAATGATAATGCTTACCCAACTTTATAAAGGACTTTGAACACTACAGAGGAAAAAATGACTAGCTAATGACTAATTATTGCAACAGTACACTCCAGTGGAAGATCCCCTATCAGCTTTCATAAATATTGTGAGTTTAAGGTTTAAAAAAACTTCTCTGATGTAGCTCTTGTAACTGCTTTGTACAGATAGGACAGCTGGGGTTCAGAAAGGACAGCTGGTTTGCCTGAGAGAACTTGGGAGTTCTGTAGCAATTCAGGGAGTAGAACCCAGAAGAACTACTGCCCAATGTTGTGTAAAATTGCAAGACTATCTTCCAGTCAGTATGGCTGTCACATTTAGCAATTTAAAAATGCATTAAATATTTAATGTAATACAAACTTCTCTGTCAAGCTAAATATGCCTATTTCTTTTCTTTTCATGTCAGGTACATTACCTAATTCTCTTTTATTTTGTTGAGGTTATTTATATCAGGTAGAAACACATTCCCAGCTAACCACACCTAACTTCTGGAGTTTTGAGTTACATATAGTGATTCCTGTAATTTGTATGCTTTAAAATACTTCCAACATTAAATAATACATAAAAAGACAGTATACTGTAATATGAAGATAAAATATTGCTAAGAAACAAAACATGAAAAATATTTTCTATTAAGATGAGGTACAGCTACCATGTGTTCAGTTGCTTTTTTTTCAGTAACATTCAGTTTTCCTTTCGGATATGACATTAGCTAATGCTGCTATTCTGGATTAGCAGGTTTGGATTAGCTGTTTCCATTGAGGTAACTTCATGAAACACAATGAAACTTCTGAATAGATTTGGAAATCATCTACATTTTTAAATTGCGGGGCAATTGTTTCCTGTGAATATCAATAATTTCTGAAATAGAGCTTAAGATTCTTAAAATACATTAGAGATGCAGGAACAATGAGGCAATTTGTTTGGTAATTTATTAAGAAAAGTCCAGTGATGTCACTGGCAACCATTAATCCCAGTAGGCGTATAAGAGGTGTGTACAACAAGACCTTCAATGCGTGGTCCTAGGCAAGAGTATGGAAGAGTAAGGCTGCCCTAAACCTAGCATCCTCCATTTTGACCATAAAGACAGAATCTGAAAGCCAGAGTCCACATGTTCAGTGCCTCAGTGGTTGTAGCTTCTGCAAGAAAGCAACAGATTAGAGATGGTGCTCAGCAAGGGCACATTTCTGTCAGGGTGATGCCCCTTAGCCACACTCCAACCAAGGTATACCCACAAGGCAGTAGAGCTAGAGTTTTGAGGCACCTTATACTCACCCTACTGTGAAGGTTGCAACAATGTGGTATTTTATAGGATCTATCCCACCATGAGCAGCCCTACCATGTCGCCATCAGGCCTGCTAGTCAGATGAAGTGTACAGTCATACCCAGGCTCAATGGTGTAGTGGTTAAAAAAAAGTGCCATTGAAATGCATTTTTGTCACTCACTTTCACATACCAAGTTGACCACACAGCCAGGATTTGCTCATCACAGGAGAATTGGAGTAGGTCAGTTCTATAGTTCCCAATTGAGAAGTAAGCAAATTCTGTTTACTTGTGTTTACTCTCAAATATTCTACTGAGTAAGCTGCGCTGATGTCTTATGAAGGTGCAGCACATAAACCCTAGGTATTTGCATTGCAGTAATCACCACTATGGGAGCACAGAACCAAGTATACAGCAGGCTTATAGTCATTCATCAGAAAGTGAGCTTAAAAAGTGGACTGAGGAACTTTTAAAAAAGTAAACAAAGCTTTCTGGTAGCCACAACTTTAATAGAATGTATATGAGAATTGTGCCACCGTTAATGGGGGTTACACAGGTGTAAATGATGGTAGAGTTTGGCCTTGTTTCTGCTGACCAACATGTGTATAGGTGGAAATCAATTCCAATGTTGTTATTCTGCCAACATTGGAGAGTGCAGGACTCTGTGTTTTTCCTGTAATAGCTAATGTCTGTATCATTGGTGCAATATATGGGGTAGACATACCTACCATGCGCCATCTGGGCCAGATCTGTCAGTCTGACTTGCCATATTCTATTAAAACCTTTTGCCACCACTAGGATGCTTTCTGAGTAAAGTACTGCCCAAGGATCTGGCCCTTCAGTGTTAGTGAAGTAACACAGAAGCCTGAATTCAGGCCTTAGCAGATTAAAATGGGAGTTTATTCACCTTCCAAGCTAGGATAAACAAGTTAGCTAATCTCATCTAGAAAAGGCAAGTTTTTCACGTGCTGTCTGTTAGCTAGCAAACACTATTTAAAACATCACTTATATGTGGTTTCACACATTTACAGTCATGTTGATGTGTTAAATGACTTTAAATGATTAAAGAGGCTTGGACACATGATTTACAAGGAGAGGCTGAGGGAACTGGGCTTATTTAATCTGCAGAAGAGAAGAGTGGGGAGGATTTGATAGCAGCCTTCTCAGCTATCTGAAGGGGGGGGGGGTCCAAAAGAGGCTGGAGCTAGGCTGTTCTCAGTGGTGGCAGATGGCAGAATGAGGAGCAATGGTCTCAGGTTGCAGTGGGGAAGGTCTAGGTTGGATATTAGGAAAAAAGCTATTTCACTAGGAAGTGGAATCTCCATGTCAAGAGGTTAAGCCTCAGTTTGACAAAGCCCTGGCTGGAATGATTTAGTTGGGGTTGGTCCTGCTTTGAGCAGGGGGTTGGATTTGATGACCTCCTGAGGTCTCTTCCAACCCTAATCAAAGAATCATAGGGTGGAGATTCCACTTCTATGAATGCATGACTTTGTATCAGCTGAATCCATGAGGAAAAAAAAGAAGCTGTCACATCTCTAGGTTGAAATCCTGGCCTCATTGAAATCAATAGCAAAAGTCATATTGATTTCAAGGGGCCAGGATTTCACCCCTATGTTTGTTTTTTAAATTTTTTCCTTTTTTACAGGAATGCAGTTGTTTGGTGACTCTCTTGGCAATACTGGCTAATGGGAGCTATGAAATATCCTACTCATTCACCTTTGGAAAAATTATTCTGGATTTCAGGACATTAGCTTTGGGGGTACTTACGTTATTTTTTTGCTTCAGTGTAATGATGCACAAGGAACTGTACTGCTCACACAAAGCTGTCAGCTCTACACTCATTTATCATCTTCACTTGTTCAGATGCAAAACTTTACCCCCATTTCCAATGGGCAGTTTTTGCTGTCTCCTTCCTCTGTTTATTTGAGCTGTTATTTCAAAAGGCTCAACTGAGGGAATTCTCTCCTTCCCAAATCCAATCACATTTTCTCAGGGGGCAGGCTGACCAACATACCTCCGATGCTGCTCTCCTAACAAACGACATCTGCACTGCAATCAGAGGAGCAATGGTAGCACAGTGAGGCATACTTGAACTAGCTTCAATCTAGCTATTGTGGTGGAAAATAGCAGTGAAGATGCAGCAGTGCACAACTCAGAGCAGGTTGTCCAAGCTCATCTGCAGCCCTGGGTACGTACATACATGTCACTAGCCTGTGCCAGGATCCGTGCTGCAGTATCATCACTGCTATTTATAAATTGTGTGGGTATAACTACCTGAGGTGCAGTCACTGCAGGGCAGGGGAGCCGACAGCCACACTGGGCCCCTGGGCAAGGTAGGGGGGGGCCTGGCTCTGTGTTCCCAGAAGGGGCAGGCCCTTGGGTGGAAAGGGAAGGGCCGTGACAGCCAGCCCTTGGCACCGCCCGGACTGTGCCACGCTGTCCCCACCCCAGCCCTTACAGCTATCCAGAACGAGGCACTCTGGTGGCAAATTAAGGAGCCTGGGACTGTGGCTGCTGCCACAGCCACAATAGCAGCAATAGTGGCTGGGATCCCATGGCCCCTTAGAATCACTGGGCCCCAGGGCAACTGGGCAATTGCCCCTTTAACACACACACACCCCACCCCCCCACCCCCCGACAGCAGGCCTGTTGCAAGGTAGACATACCCACTGAAGTTCCTGCAGCAAAATAGACGGTGATTATGGGCAGGGCTGTCCTTATCATTACTGGTGCCCTACACAGCCCAAGCGCCTACACTCCATCCCCCATCCTCTCCCCGCTTTTGTGCAAGTGCTATGGTGCTCCAGTCCCTGTGTCTGTATAACTTGTTCCAGAGCAATTTTATAGATTCCACAGTTACCAGAGACCCAGGATCTGAGGAGAATGTGATTAGTGGTTCTGTTTTTGAACACCAAAGACTTTTTAGAATGAGAATTTTACCAGCGAATCTCTGTGTCTGAGGCCCACACACAAAAAGTTGTTACTGCAAGTCAGCCAAGAAATATGGGATCAGCAACATTATGGCAGTTATGTGCAGCTCCACCTGCTAAGCACAATATGTGCCAGCTCTCCTTTGAATTGTGTTCCTGTGGGTGCTCCACTTCAGGGTGTGTGCACACCCATGCGTTTTTCATAGAGATTTTCATCAGCACTGTCTGCAAGTCCATACCTGTACCCTAAATATCCTTCTGCTCTGGTATGAGGCTACACTTGGGGGTGGGGGAGGGCCAGACCTGCTGCCACTCCAGTTCCTTTTCAAATGCCTGCAGCTTGAGATGGAGCAATATGGTGTATTTTAGCTATTAGGCACCTTGCTACCTTTCTTGCTAATTTTTTTCTTGTTCTTTAGGTATTTTCTTTTCTCTCCCCCTCCCCCATGTTATTTAGCACAATTTTTGCCAGAAGGGGAGGGTTCCCTTCTTTGTCTGATCTGGGCTTTAATAATAATAATAATAATTATTATTATTATATTTTATGTATTGACTCAAGACCCAAGACCCCACAATTCAAACTCTGACAGATCTGCCACAGGTCTTTTCCCTGAAGTGACAAACATTCAAGGTGCCTTCGCTGCCTGGGAGAAAGATGTGTCACCTCCAAATGTAAGATCTGCTCATGATTTAAACGCCAGTTTAAGAAACTGAGGGATGTCTAGACTACATGGCTCCATCGACGGAGCCATGTAAACTAGTTTACCCGGCATCGGCAAAGAAGCGGGGATTTAAATAATCCCCGCTTCATTAAAATAAACATGGCCACCGCACTGTGCCGACGATCAGCTGATCCGGCACACGCGGAAGTCTAGACTTAGATCGGTCAGCTGGGGAAGCCTTTGCCGACCGATCCTTTATGCCTCATGAAACGAGGCTTACAGGATCCGTCGGCAAAGGCTTCCCCAGCCAACCAGTCCGCATCTAGACTGCCGCGCTGTGCTGGATCAGCTGATCATCAGCACAGCACAGCGGCCATGTTTATTTTAATGAAGCAGGGATTATTTAAATCCCCGCTTCTTTGCCTATGCCGGGTAAATTAGTTTACATGGCTCCGTCGATGGAGCCATGTAGTCTAGACATACCCTGAGAGAAGACAGACCAAAATTCTTGCTGACGTACCACTCGCTGAGGCCCACAAGACCCAAGCCACCCCATTGCCCTCCTCCATGCTTATATGGGCAACCTTGGATTTGGTTGCTCAGAGAGCTGTGGTGACCATTTAGGCTGTAGTGGTAAGCACAGTCCCTGGCGGGGGCATTTAAAACCATTCAGACTCTCCAAGAAGAAAAGAAGTCATTCCTCACAATGGGATAAAAGAAGGGGGAAAAATCACCTTCTTGGTCTGGGTCTCAAGAAATCTTATATCCTAATATGGGAACCCCTGAAGCTTTCATCTCCTCCTGTATCATGATTACGTCAACAGTCCAGGAGACCACACCATGTATTTAGAAGCTATTTAGAAGCTGTTAGGTAAAAAAATCCAGCGCCACATCAGTGTCAGCTCCAACTCAGTGCCTTTCAAACACAAGGATTCTAGAGACAAGTCAAAATTCTCATCAGTGCCATCTTTGTAATCAGTTTGATTTCACTTTGGCATCTGATCTCCAGGGCCACCCATCATTCTGACAATGTGCATTATGTTCATCATACCTTAGCTAAACCACACGCTTAGTATTTCAAGCCTGGCTGAGAAGGGGCTACACCCCCCCCCCCATAAGAATGGCCATACTGTGTCAGACCAAAGGTCCATCTAGCCCAGTATCCTGTCTTCCAACAGTGGCCAATTCCAGATGCCCCAGAGGAAGTGAACAGAACAGATAATTATCAAGTGATTCCTCTCCTGTCATCCATTTCCCCAGCTTATGACAAACAGAGGCTAGGGACACCATGCCTATGCATACTGGCTAATAGCTATTGATGGACCTAACCTCCCTGAATTTATCTAGTTCTTTACTGAATCCTGTTAAAATCCTGGTCTTCACAACATCCGCTGGCAAGGAGTTCCACAGGTTGACTGAAGAACAACTTCCTTTATTTTATTTTAAACCTGCTACCTATTAATTTCATTTGGTGACCTCTAGCTCGTATGTTATGGGGACAAGTAAATAACTTTTCCTTATTCACTTTCTCCATACTTATCATGATTTTATAGATTTTTATTTCATATCCCCCCCCCTTAGTTTCCTCTTTTCTAAGCTGAAAAGGCACAGTCTTTTAAAACTCTCTTCATGTGGCCCCCCCATTCCAAATCCCTACTCATGTTTGTTGCCCTTTTCTGAACCTTTTCCAATCGGATCAAGTGACCACATCTGTATTCAAGATGTGGGTGTACCATGGATTTATATAGAGGCAATAAGATTCTCTGTCTTATTCTCTAACCCTTTTTAATGATTACAGTTGGGGTACCTGCACAAATTCCTCATCATTGTGCACTCATTCCACAACAGCATGTCTGGCTAGAGCAAAACATGCTCAGCATGTCTGGCTAGGAAAACAGTGTTTCTTCAGAGCCTTTCTTTGTCACAAACTGTGTTAACTAGGGCAGTGGGCTTGGACCTACATTATTTACCATTCTCTTTGGTGCTCTGATACTAGACTATGAGTGAGGTATTTATATGGAATGCCCCATCACTAGCAGCATCTTCAGTCTCCAGCATCGACAGCAGCATCTTCAGTCTCCAGTCTCTTCCCACTAAATTGATCAATCTGCTGATAAAGGAGTTCTTCACTGATGACTGTGTATACATAGCACATACCATTGAATATATTAATCACCTGTTTTTCTAGATAGGCAAATCAATCTAGACTACCACTCTTAGGAAAACCAAAATGTTTTGCAAGACAGCTCCATGAAAAATGTACTCTGGTCCCAAAACTATAAGGGTATGTCTAGATTACATACCTCTGCCGACAGAGGCATGTAAAATAGGCTACACGACATAGTCAATGAAGCCAGGATTTAAATATCCCCGGCTTCATTAAAATAAAAATGGCCGCCGTGCTATGCCGGCTCAGCTGATCGTCGGCACAGCACAGCAGTCAAGACACGGATCGGTCGACAAGGGAAGCCTTTGTCGACCGCTCCATTATGCTTCGTGAAATGAGGTTTACAGGAGCAGTCGACAAAGGCTTCCCTTGTCGACCGATCCACGTCTTGACTGCCGCGCTGTGCCGACGATCAGCTGAGCCGGCACAGCGCAACGGCCATTTTTATTTTAATGAAGCCGGGGATATTTAAATCCCAGCTTCATTGACGATGTCGGGTAGCCTATTTTACATGCCTCTGTCGGCAGAGGCATGTAATCTAGACATACCCTAATTGAAGACACACTGCTTAACCCAATAGACTATTTTGCTAGCTTGTCAGCATTTAGTCTAATAATGCCACAATCAACAGTGAAATCATGCAGTGCATTTCTAAAGCCAGTTCTTCCTACAGTCAACTTTGTCACTACCTGTGAAATGAGAGAGGTATTTGGTTTCACACCAAGATTAGTTGTTGATCGTGAAATTATGTTTAACAGTCTTCTCTATGGTTATGAAACATGGGCACTTGATAATAGGCATTTTCACTTGTGTGGACACATCTGTGGATCCCTTTTCAGTTTACAGTCACAAAAATAGATGCTCTGAAACAAACTCTCATATGTTGACTAGGATGGGAGACTCCAATAAACAACAACGTTTTCCATCAGTTAAGAAAAAAGGAGCAAGATCCCAATTCTCGTGCACCAAATCTGTAAATCTAAGAAACTGATGTATATCACGTTTTCTCCAGATCTCAATGGTTTATCTACCAGGACTACAGAACACAGTGGCGGTCTCCCTCAGTAGGCATTTCTGCATGAACCCCAAGTGGGAGATGTACAACAAGGTGTTTTGAAAGATATGGCTTACCCGAATTCATCTGGAGATAGATCTCTTTGAGTGCTATCCCATTACAAATGCAGATGATTTTGCTTGAAGGGAGGGCATGGCCGCAACTTGATAGGAAATGTCATAATCATTCCTTATTTATTGCTGTACACTTAATTCCAGCTGTCTTTATTGCTTTCAGACAAATAGGATTTGGACAAATTAGTATCCTCTTCATACTATGATCATGGCCAAAGCTGGAGTGGTTCCCAGAGCTGGTTTGCATCTCTACAACTCCTTCTCCGCCTTCCCCTAAAAGCGAATCTCTTCACCCAAGAGTCAGGATTCATCACCCACCTCAACATCTCAGCATTTCACCTCAAGTCATGGCTTCCAGTTGGCTCTCTGGTATGGATTCCCAGAGATACAAATAGTACTGCTTAACAGTAGAAAACCCATGACCAGGGAAACTTACTTGCAGAAGGGGAAGCACTTCCTGCATTGGTGCAGCCACCAATCTCTGCTTCCTCCCAAGTCCTGTGTGACACATATTCTCAATTATCTGCTGAAATTAAAAAACGCAGATTTATCACTGAGCTTCATTAAGTTGCTCTCACAGCTAGTTGCTGTCACAGCTTTTCACCCTTTCCCTGCCATGCAGCGTTGTTCAGTCTTCACCTTCCTGACCATTACAAGGTTTGTTAAAGGCCCTTGCTATACCTTCTCTCCCGTCAAGGGGCCAACTCTACTACGGGACATCAATGTGCTGAGGAAACCTCCATTTGAACCTATGGGGAAATGTTCCTTCTTTCATTTATCGCTCTACTAGCAGATGTACCCAGCTTCTCAGGTCAGGAAATGAAGGGTTTTTTTTTTTTTTAAGGAAAAATGTTTATGCTTTATTTCAATGATTATATTTTTTTGAAAATGAAGGCTGGAGTGAGAGTTTGAGTATGAGGAGGGCTTAGGGATAGGGCATTCACCTGGGGAGCATAGGGTGGTGAGTTCAAGTCCTGTACCACCCCTTGAAGCAGCTGGACAGCCAACACAGGACTTAGAAAGCAGGATAAGGGACCTGCTGAAGTTAGGCAGGTGGAATGGGATATTCAAGGATAGGGCATCAGCCTCTGGAGCACTGGGTGGGGTGCTCAATCCCACTCAGGTGGGGGTGGGTGGCTTAGGGCAGAGGGTTGGAAGGTGGAGGGCTTGAGGCAGGGGATAGGGTCTCAGGGCTGGAGAGGGGGGCTCAGGGCAGGGGAGGAGGTAGGAGCAAACAGAAGAGGGAGGGGGATGCAGAACTCGTGGGAGGTGCAGGATTTGGGGCAGGGGCTCAGGGTGGGGAAGGGGGTTTACTGGGGCCTCCCATGGCAGCAAGGGTGGCAGTGCTCCCCTGCCAGGGGGCTCCCCCAATTACTTTCCCATGGACCGTAGGCTGTCTGGGGAGGACCAGGGTTCTGGAGGCTGCCATCTCCAGGGCATGCAGGTTGGGTGGGGTAAGGCTCTGGAAACTGCCCTCTCTCCCCCCCCCCCCCCTCTCTCCCCCTCCTCCCCCCCCATGGCCTGCAGGTTGTCTGGGAGAAACAGGCTCTGGGGATTGCCACCCCATTCAGTGGTGTACCCTGCAGCTTGTTGGGAAGGACAAAGCTCCAGGGACTGCCTCCAGCTTCCCCCTCTACAGAGTGCAGGCCTTCTGGAGGGGGCAAGGTTCCTGAGGTTGCCTGCAGCGCCACCTCCCCCCACAACTTGCAGGCTGTTGAGATGGGGGCAAGGCTCTGTGGACTGTCCCCTCCTCCAGCTACCTCCCTCCCTCTGCAGGTTGGCGGGAGGGAGGGGAGAACCATGCTCCAAAGGCTGCTGCCTTCTCCAGTGGCTCCCCCATGGCCTACAGGCTCTCTGGAGGGGCAAAGCTCTGGGTCTGTCTCCTTCTGCAGCTCCCTTCCACCATACCCTGCAGACTGTCGGCAGGGAAGCAAAGTTCTGGGGCTGCCCCTAGCCAGCGGGTCCCTCTCGCAGCCTGCAGGATGGCTGGGGGGGACAAGGCTCCAGGGCTGGTTTCCCACTTCCAGGCTGTCTGGAGAGGGGCCAGACTCTGGGGACTGCCACCACCTCCAGATGCTCCCCAAGGCCTACAGGCTGTATGGGTGGGCAAGGATCCAGGGGCTGCCCACTGCCTCCCTGCAGGCTGTCTATGGGGGGCAGGCTCCCGGGCTGTCACCTCCTCCAGTGAATCCTCCCTTTCCCATCTCCTGCAGACTGTCTAGGAAGGGACCAGGCTCTGGAGGCTACCCCTCCAACTGCCCCCCTTGTAGTGTATCTTGGAGGGGTGAGGCTCTGGGGGGCTGCCGTCTCCTCCAGTGATTCCCCCCATGGCCTGAAGGCTCTCCCTAGGGGGAGGCAGGGAGGCTCCAGGTTGGGGAGGGGGGGCTCCTTACTGGTGTGCTGGCAGGCAAGATGGCACAGCACCTGCCCTGCCAGCCACTCTCTTGGTGCTGCAGCTGTCCCCAG
Organism: Pelochelys cantorii; assembly: GCA_032595735.1. Taxonomy (NCBI): domain Eukaryota; kingdom Metazoa; phylum Chordata; order Testudines; family Trionychidae; genus Pelochelys; species Pelochelys cantorii. Next base: position 28,438,303 of record CM064335.1, read on the forward strand.
AGACCACTCTCAGTATCACATCCCTTCTCTCTGTGCCCCTCCCTTTCCATGTTATGGAAAACAGTCCCATTCTTAGCACTTCCCATTTTCTGGGCACAACCAGACACTGACCTTGGTTTCGGTTTAAGTTAGGGTCAGAGGAAGCTCCATGCCGAATATCATGGTCCTAGCTCTTACAATTTAGGAGTTCTTGAACAAATGGACTCACAGTCAGACACACAGACCACTCTCAAATATACATAGATATACCCAGACAAGAAACATTTCATAACTCATTAAACGGTACCTTAACTGATGTTAATCAATAAGGGCCAGCTTGTGATATGCTTACAGACACTGAATAGTTCCTTACAATACAAGTCATCTTGTTAAAACCATTGGGTCTAATCAGGGGAGCTGAGAGCCTGCGCGGGCCTCTGGGCAAGGTAGGGGGGGCTGGCTCTGGGTTCCCGGAAGGGATGGGGCCTTGGGCAGAAGAGACAAGGCCAGGAGCATCCAGCCCTCCGTGCCGCCCAGAGTGTGATGCGATCCCCGCCCTCCCAAGCACTCAGAGCCTCCCAGAGCATGTGGCATGGCACGGCAACAGCGATTTAAAGGTCGTGGGGCTCCCAGCTCCTCCCACTCTTGCAGTAGCAGAAGCGGCATGCAGGAACCCCAGGCCCTTTGAATAACCAGATCCGGAGCAACTGCCCCTTTTGCCCCACCCCCCATTGGCAGGCCAGGGGTCAATTATGGCATAAATGGGTATTTAATAGATAAGTTATACTTCTGCATACTCAAAACTGTATTAAATACCGTGCAAATGTACCATGTTCATGTGTGTAGCATAATCATGTGCTACAGAGACACAACTTGTTACAGAAATACATTACTTGTTTGGCAGGGTAGATTGCTTTTCAAACACGATAAGACATGAAATTGTTGGCACCCAAAGATTTCTCCCAGATGCCATTCAAAACTGAATCAAAAGCTTTGCTGGTAGAAAAACACATATTTATTTAACTGGAATTTTCTATCCAGCATGAGTACCTGTATTGTCTCTTATTGCAATGAACAGAGGAGATAAATATATGCAATAATAATAGGTCTTCTGTGGGACCTGGGACTAATCTCTGATGGGCTTAGCTTTCTGAGGCAGAGCAATGACAACCCACTACAGGCCACCAGAACATCCCCATAAAATGATGTTAGGATATTGTAAAGGAGCAAAACTTCACCTCAGTGGCTTTATGCATGATATAAAATTAAACAGCTATAGTCCCATAAGAGAAAGGTCTTTAATAATTACACTTTGGTGGGGCAAGGAGGTTTACAGGATCTGTCGAAAAAGGCTTTCTTTCTCGACAGATCCCCCTCTAGACTGCCGCTTTTTGCTGACAAAGTGTTGAGTCGGCAGAACGCGGCGGCCATTTTGATGCAAATTAGGCACAGGATATTTAAATCCTTGCCTCATTTGCAATATCGACCTGCCTAATCTGCATCCCTCTGCCAACAGAGGGATGCAGTCTAGACATACTCTAACCGTAACAGTTGTACCATTGAACTAAAACTTAGCCTGTGTGTTCTGTCTATGAAGAGGTAGTGAAGTTTTGAGAAATGACTGCACTAGAGAATAATGTTGTCCCTTTTAGTAACAAAGATATATCAAAGCTGATCACTCACACTTTAAGGAGTTGTTCTAATGTATAGGAATTTATACTCGAATGCTTCCATTCAAATAGTTAAAATATGTATAGTGAACCCATTCATTCCTTTATTCCAGCTCCAAGACAAATAACTGAACCTCCCTAATTTATGTAGGCTAGTTTGCTAATACATCTGTCCTCCTCCCCAACCCAGCCTCATTTTGAAAGCCAGCCTCCTATGGATTGTGGGGTCCTTCCATGAAACTTATTTCCCCTTGAATGTTAACAGGAAATGATGCACTGTATATAGGACTTGGTGCTTGTCTCTGCAGTCTTAGGCAGAAGGCTTTGCTATTGGCAGATCTTATGGCTAAAGGTATTTCTTTGTGGAGCCACATGTCTTTTATTTTCTAATGCATTTGATCAGCCAGTGGTAGCCACAGGGAAGTGAAAAACTTTTCCTGTTTGGTTTTTTTCAAGTAAGCAGCACTACGTGCTGACTTAAATTAATAACAAGAGACACATTTCATCTATTATTAAATGTCTGCATTGCTAATAAATGAAATGTGTATCTCCTTTGCAGTATTCAACCAAAGCAAAATAAACAGAGGAAGAATATTCCCTTATCTTTATAGGCAATCCAAACACTGCCGCTACTGTCCACTGTGCTAATGCCTACAGTACCAGTCTGAGATACTTCTAAGGCTGCTATCACCTTTGTATCTATGGTAGCATTAAAGGCAGCATTGACCATGACCGAAAGAAACCACATTTTATCAACCTCCCCTTTTTTCCCTAAACCATGTCCCAAGTTGGCACTGGAAACTTTGCAATGAAAAATTAAAATCCAATAACTATAGTTTCCCATTTTTAAACGAAAAAGAATATAGCAATTAAAAATGGCTGAAACCTTGATCTCAGATCTAAACACTCCCAGTCCACGAATGGTAGAGTCCAAATACGTATTTTGTGGCTCAAGCCCATCATTAATATTATTAAATACCGTTAGGGCAGGGGTCTCAAAGTCCTGGCCCACGGGCCAGTTCCAACTGGTGCAACTGTGGAATCCAGCCTAGGACTCCCAGCAGGCACCAGCCTCCAAATTCCTCCCCTTCCCACCATCACCCCTTTTTTCTCCCTCCCCCCCCAACACCCAGTCCCCTGAGCACATAGCTTTAGGGATTACAGTGGGAGGGGCCTGGCATTGCTCAGCAGCAGCAATTGCACCCCCACACTCCATGTGACAACAGGCGTTACAGGAGAAGCAGAGTGCACTGGGTGGGCACACTTGCTCCACTTCCCTCACAGCTCCTGCTGCCGCAGGGAGTGGCGGGCTGCAACTGCTAACATCACATGGTGCCAGGCTCCTGGTGATCCCCAGAACTGCGTGCTCGGATGCCATAGGGGGAAAGGGCGGGGCAATGGCAAGAAGGGCAGAGCTTGGTGGGCCAGTAACAGACAGCCCCCAACCCTCACCTGCCAAGAGTTCCAGGATGGATTGTACAATCACTCTGGCTGGGACTGGCCTGGGGGCTAGGAATTTGAGACCACTGCTTTAGAGTCTCAACAGAGGAAAACCCAGCCTATTCTAAATATATTTCATTTCAGGTACAAATGAGTTATTAAAAAATGATTCACAATATATCTCCTAAATATTATTTAATTAGAGCAGTTATGAATTTTTACTGCAAATAATTTGATACAATCAAAATACATTGTCCCAGATTATATAATTTACAGCAGATTTCATTTGCTGCCTAAGCCAAAGATCATATGTCCCTACAAAGTGGAGGAACCTGGCCAATTTGTGGAATTGCTGAGCTTACAACCTCAGTGTTTGTCATTCCACATACTTGATCAATGGGTTTTACACTATTCATGTAAAGAAATGTGTTTGACTGAAAGGCAGTAGGCTCTTTTGTTGCAACATGGCCATAGTTCATGAGATAGGCATTAATAAATTGAGTTTTCTGCATTTGGAGCCTAATCCTTTTGAAATTAGTGAAAAAATTCCCATTGACGTTAGTGGGAATTTCATCAGATCATTAGTAAACTGGCAGGACCATTGAGTTAGGGGGTAAGAGACTGAACTAGTGATTCAGAATGGGACATATATAGTCCTAACACATGATGTACCTGTTATGATAAGCAGTGTCTTACATAGAATATTGGAACTCTTCCATCATCTGCATGCATATGCTTCATACAGCCATATAACATCGAGTTCTTACAACTGTTTTGATTTTCTTCCAAGGACAGATTCTTATCACAGTTTGTGTTGACCTGACTGAGCTTCTCAGAGACGTCTGAGTCAAGCAAGGTGGTTCCAGTTACATTCTACACAGAGGATTTGGCAGAAGTGAAAAAAGAAGACACTGACATCTGTTAGAATACTGCTATGTACACGTGGAGAAACAGCTGAAGCGAGGCAGAGCCATAATCTGCTCAGTGAAGGTAGCTTCCTTAAGCCATTTTTAGACATTTTGTGATGTTGATTCACTAGGGGGTTTCAAACATTGAAATCAAACAAATATTTACACCTGAACGTGATGTGATTATCTATCTCCAAATATAAAAGGGTAGCACCTTAATCAGCAGCACCGGGTGTCTTGTTTTCTTTCCTTTCCAGAAGAGAAATAAAAGGTGATTATGCAATAGAAAGATATTTCATTTTTCAGTCATACATTGGATAGCATTACAAAAAGGCAAGACGAAACTGCTAGATTGCTCGAAGGCATCCCATTTCTACCACTGAATATAAAATACATTTCACAGATTTATTTTAGAAGCAAGATTTTTCCCTCTTACTGATAAAATGATAAAAATAGACATAATATTAGTGATTTCCTGACCTCTAATGAAAGCTTTTCATGCTTTGAGACCATATTTCTGGAGTGTGACACGGCAGTCAGAGACAGTTTGGTAAAACATGTATAACCCTCTGACTTTGGATAATGAACTTATGATAGTAGTGTGATGGGTGGACTATACCCCAGCCCCCCAGCCTACCCCTGCTAAGAGCTCAGGGCTCTGCCACACCCATCCCAGGAATGGAGCAGTGGAGTTATTCTCTAAGCAAGATAGAGTGTCTACAGGGGAAGCCACCAATAAGGGCCCAGGAGGGCTATATACAAGTTACTGCAGAACAGAGCAGTGGTTAGTAGTGGTTTGGAGCTGGAGAAGAAAGGACAGTGCAGCAGGGCCATGGACAGATCAGTATGGGCAGGGACCTGGAGGGCGAGGGGCTTCTGACTGGAAGTTGGGACTTAGTAGGGATGGAGCCTGGGGAGATAGTGTCTCCAGGGAAGAAACCCTGGAGACACAGCCCTGTATTGGGTCTGGCCTACTTAAAGACCAGAGTCCAGGGAGGGCTACAGAGAGACAGGCCTGGAGACATGTATTCCCCAGAAGGATAACATGCAGATGGCGTGTGACTGTCAGAGCACTGAGTCACTGAAAAAACTTCTGAGAACCAGGGACAGAGGTCACCAGAACTAAAGAATGCAGACACACATGCGTGACCAGAGGGGGGCTTTTGTGAGAGGTGGGTGCCAACTCTGTTACAAGTAGCGTTAGTCTATAAAGTGCTACCAACCAGACTATTGGTTGATTTTTAAGTTTAGTCTGTACAGACTAACTCAGCTACCCCCTGAAGAAATTGTAACTTATACTTGCCTAGAAATGAATGGTTGCTGGTTATGTCTTTTAAAACTCCTCTCAGAAGTTATATACCAAACATTGCATGCCATTAACAGTTCTAGGAACTACGTGTGCACATAGGAATCATCTGAAGCTATGTTCTAGCTTAGAAAATGAGAATCTGTCTTGAATCCACTTGAGTTTTTCAGTACTGAACCAGAGAATGTCACTACTCTCATATGGATACTATAACATGAATTTGCTCACATATGAAAGGGCTACTTCCTGCTTCTTTCATCACCATCAGCCAAAAAACAACCATCCAACTGCTTCTCTATCCTTCAGAGAAAAGTGGTGTCCAGAAAAAAAAACCCTGAAAATTCACATAAAGAGGAAAAGCTTTGTTCACATGTGGGCTGGAAATGAAACAAACTGATTATCTTAAATGTACATTAAAATAAAATCTCATTTAAAGTGACCATTCACCCTTCATCAAAAATAAACTGCAAAGGGAAAATTAGAGGCTGTAGAAATGTATCTATATAAAGGTGTCCGTGGGTGTATGTAGAGGAAGGCAAGCTGGGTGACATGGATACCAAAAAACAGTCGCACACAGGTATTAAAGACAAACCTAATCCCATTACTCTCCTGTGTAGCCTCTGAGTAACTCCTATTGACTTTATTGAGAGTTATCATATGCAGCAGGATCTGGTGTCCTCCTGAAAATAATAAAAGGTGCAGGAAGAAAGGCTCAGCTGTGGGAAATTAGGATCCACAAGCCGTGCCCAAAAGTCCCTTGATTATGGTTACTAAACTAATTATATTTGTCAAATCTCCCAAAATACCCTGAAACTTGACAGGGGGATTTTGCAGTCAGCTAATATTTTAGCTGCCTCATGAGGCTGGTAAGCAAGCTGACAACGTGAAGTAATTCAGAGTTGGATTTAATTTATCTGGTAGTATCTGAAGGGGGTCTCTGTTCATTCTTGTGGATACATACCACAGGCTCCACAACAGCTAGTCTTAATAAATATCCTCTCTCACCCAGTTTGGCATCACAAATAACCCAATATGACTTGAATACTTCACCACTGTGATGACATGTCGGGGGGTCCCCGACCCTGCACCCTCATCTGCAGCCAGATGTGACTCTCAGCCAGCAGGTAGATCAGAAGGTTTATTGGTTCACAAGGATCGATGTTAGCGCAGGTACCCAGAGCAGACAGCATTGTTCCTCTCGGGGGGAAGGGGCTCACAGGTCCCTCACCCCCTTTTCCTGCTCTCAGCCTTCTCACTCCTCCTAGCCCAGCCGAGACTGACTCACACTGCCAGCCACTGCTCACTGGCCCCAGGCAGCCCCGCCTCCTACATTGTCCTGCTTCCAGGCCTAAGGCGTTATCTGCTGTCACCTGGGCCTCAGGACCTGAGAGACTGAGCATACTTCCACATGCCCAGCCTCCCCCTCCTCATGCAGAAAGTGCTGCAGGGCCTGGAGAAACTGAGGCACGCACACACACACAGACACAGCGTCACTACAGAGCAGCATAGGACAGTAGGATCACATATAACCCCACAAGACAATTGGTGAATGCAACACCAGAGTGAACACAGGATTACAAAAGTAGACAGCACCCCCACTACGTCACAACCATAACTAGTAAAATCCCCACGATTAACTGCCTAATGTCTCTCAACCTAGTCCTTCCAGAAAAACCTGAGACAACAAGATACCTTGCAACATGCTCTGGAGTTAGCTCTGCTGGACCAACGGCAGGGAACAAGTTCCAGAGCCAATCACCATACTCTGAATATTCAGGGAGAGAATTAGGACCTTTCTATTAAACCAAATGGCTGCTAGATTGAATGCCTCTGATCTCAACTGCCACAGTGTCACAGTGTCATAGGGAGAACGCCAGGCTCTCCAGTCATCACAATCCAAACCACTTAGGACCACCACTGTCAACAGCTTAAATGTCTGGACAGCCAGTGCAGATTTTTAGGCACCTAGGTAGTGTGATCTTTGTGTGAAGGACAATACAGTGAGAGGGGAGCCACTATCTGCACTACCCAAACTTTACTGAATGATTTCATCTCATATATGCGATGTTGCAATAGTTCAGTCTAGTCCCCAAGCAACGACTCATACGGAATAGTAGCAAAAATCACTTCCAAAAGAAGAAAGTGCATCTTTTTTGCAAACCTTAGCTAAGCGTACAGAGAACAAGCCCACAGTCTTGGCAACAGTTACCTGGCCACCTGGGAGTAGCCAGGAACTTAATAACAGCCTATCGTCTGAGCCTCCTGAGAGAGCCCTATATATCCTTTGTTTTAGCTTTTTTCCCAGGGACATATTAGCATAGGCCAAAGGCCACACAAATATGGCATATTTTACCACTGCTTTCAAATAATTAATGGTAATGCATTGAAGGAGACAGCCTTGAAAGAAAGAGAGCAAGGCAACTGAACAGCCCCACAAGAAGTCACTGTGGTTCTTCCTATGTCCAGTGAACAGGAAATGCTTCCTGATATCAGAACTGAGTTATGTTTCATCGGCATATTTGTGAGTGTGTATGCCAAATGATAGTCTATCTTGTCAGACACCTAGCCCTTGACAACTATATAGGGCAGCTGCTGAAAGAATCTGAAGGTGTGAATTGTCTCTTAGATAGAGAAACAGCCAACACTGAGTCAGTGTTGTTCTTTATATGCTTGCCTGCCAATTATTTTTAGGTTGTCTGGCAACCAACACAAATTGTGTTACCCCAAGGGGCTCTGAGGATTGAATGGATGAATGAAAGATGGTGATTTGAATGCAGAAATAGAGAGGAAGCTACTCCAGAAATACTTGGCAGAAATAACCAGCCATTCTGACCAACAAGTCTGACTATCTATGCTTTGTAGTGTAAACATAGCCTCAGTTGACTGTTTAATATTGAGGGTGGCTTGGGGAAGAATAGTGTTTTAAGCTAGAAAAAGTGAAGTCCAGGTGTTGGTATGCTGGGAACTGTGCAGAGATAGCAAATAAAAAAAAATCTATTCTAATTAGCTAGGAGCCCATTAAACAATCTGTTCCCAGCTGTCATAATGATTATGTATTTTAGATTCTGTTCTCTGCCTTGTCTCCAATTTTTAACTGTAAACTCTGGACTAGCCAGCATTATTATATAACACAGCCGCTTAAATTAGCCAGCCCATCTCTCTTTCTTCTCCAACCCTACAAAGAGTGAGGACATCTGCTAAGGAAACTGAATAAAATACCGAGGCATAAATGCATCGTATTCACAAGCCTAACTGTTATATGTATTATGCACATTCTCCCCTTCCATTTCTTAATCCCTCTTTTCCATTTGTGCCCCATTCTTCCCTCTTCAAACCATCTTTTACTTTCCCCCCAATTCTAGCATTTGTTTTTTCCTCTATTAAGCAGAATAACGCTTCCTCAATTTTTAAGAAATTAAAATCTCTATGATCTGTCCCTTCAGCTCTCCATTTTACATATTCTCTTCCTCCTTGCTCCCTTTTCTTCCTTCATTCCCATTTTATTTCCCTTCTGCATTCCATTCCATTCTATTCCATCTCCTTCCAAATCTCTCTAATACGCCTTCTCCTCTCCCCAAACTTTAATCAGCTCCATTCTTTGAAGTCTCTGAGGGTTAATTGCTCCCTTGTGATGAGGGGTGCAGGTGAGCTAAACTAAAGTAAACTAAGCTGGGAGACTTGGTATACAAAAAAATCTCTTCCTAGGCAAACACAGGTGCCGCAGACATAGGCAACTATGGCCAGATCTACACTGTCAGAGAAAATCAATGCAAGATGCATAATTCTAGCTACGTGAATTGCATAGCTGGAGCTGATGTTCATAAGAATCTAAGAACAGCCATACTGGGTCAGACCAAAGGTCCTTCTAGCCCGGTATCGTCTTCCAACAGCGGCCAATGCCAGATGCCCCAGAGGGAATCTTCAAGCAATTCCTCACCTGTCACCATTCCCAGCCTCTGACAGAGGCTAGGGACATGATTCCTACCCATCCTAGCTAATAAGTATTGATGGACCTAACCTCCATGAATTTATCTAGTTCTTTTTTGAACCCTGTTAAAGTCCTGGTCTTCACAACATCCACTGGCAAGGAGTTCCACAGGTTGACTCAACACTGAATGAAGAACAACTTCCTTTTGTTTGTTTTTAACCTGCTACCTATTAATTTCAGTTGGTGACCCCTAGTTCTTATGTTATGGGAACAAGTAAATAATTTTTCCTTATTCACTTTTTCCACACCAGTCATGATTTTATAGACCTCTATTATATCCCCCGTTAGTCTCCTCTTTTCTAAGCTGAAAAGTCCCAGTCTTTTTAATCTCTCTTCATATGGGACTCATTCCAAACTCCTAATCATTTTCGTTGCCCTTTTCTGAACCTTTTACATACTTTGCATTGATTTTCTGGGGCAGCCCCCCCAGCAGGAAGTGGATGGAAGAAATGTTCCCATTGACTTCCTTCTCGCAACAATGAGGATGACTGGTGCCAATGGGGGTGCCCTCAGCATTCGATTTAGCAGAATCAAACTCCAGAATATTGATTACTGTAGCATTGATCCTCCTGTAAGTGGAGACATGGCCTATCAGGAAATTTTTGAAGGGAGTAGCTATGGACTTTGTGCTTGGAAATAGTAAGACTTCCTGAATGGTGTTTTGGAGACCAGACCACACAAATATCATTAAGATGTAATCCGATTATGCAGCCTGAGCTATAGAGGAAAATGGCATCCAAAGTACAGCTCCAATGATACAGCATTTCTTAGCAGCATTTCTATATATTACTGGAGCAGATTTTGGAGGGAAGGGGTTGTTTTTTGTTTTGTTTTTGGTAGAAGCGCCACTTTTTCTATAGGAAAAACATTTTATGACCTGCCATAATTGGCTTTTCCCCCATAGATTTATAGACTGCAAGGCCAGAAGGGACCAATGTGATCACCTAATTTGGCCTCTTGATATGTTCCCCCAAATAATCCCTTGAGCAGATCTTTTAGAAAAAAAAAATCCAATTTAATTCTAAAATTGTCAGTGACGAAGAGTCCGCCACTGTCCTTGCTAAATTTTTCTAATAGTTTTTTTACTCACTGTTAAAATTTTATATTTTATTTCCAGTCTGAATTGGTCTAGCTTCCACTTCCAGTCATTGTGTTGTATCTATATCTCTCTGTGCTATACTGTAGAGCCCCTTTAAAAATGTTTGTTACCCATGTAGACAATTAGGCTTGGTCTACACTAGGACCTTAGTCTGAAATTAGCCCCCCCAAGATTGAATTTTGTAAGCGATGCATCCACACTACCATACCCATTATTCCAGAATAAGGGGCCATGGAATTCAAACTCTATAGTCCTGATTTTCATGAGGAATAACCCTATTACTGAACTTGTAAGTCCAAAATAACATTAGTGTGGATGCTCCCGTGCCGCTAATTCGAACTTATCCTACAGCTCCCCAGAATGCTTCCTGGTGCTCTGAGTCTGAAGTAGCACATCCACATTAATGGAGCCTGCCTTGGATACATGCGATTCTTCCCCTTAGTGAGGACACGGAACTTAGAATTTGTAAAATCAGGTGCTCAGAAGTTGAACTTAGTAAATTTGGACTAATCTCCTAGTGTAGACATGGCCTTAGAGACTGAAATTAAGTCATCCTTTAACCTTCTCTCTGTTAAACTAAATAGATTGAGCTCTTTGAAACTATCACTATAATGCAGGTTTCCTTTTAGTCACTCTTGGGGCTCTTCTTGGAATCCTCTCTAGTTTATCAACATCCTTCTTGAACTGTGGACACCAGAACTGGACACTGCACTCCAGCTGTGGTCATACCATATAAAGTGGTAAAAACACTTTACTCCAGCTCAAGATCCTCCTATTTATACATTCCAGAAACAGATTGACTCTTTGGGCCACAGCATAGTATTGGGAGCTCATGTTCAGCTAATTATCCATCAGAACCCCCAATTCCTTTTCAGAGTCCCTACTTCCCAGAATAAAGTCTCCCAGCCTATAATTATGGCCTATATTTCTATGTTGTTCCTTTCTCTTTATATCAAGGAAGAAAGTTTAAGTGACTTAGCATGGAAGAAGACAATGTCAGAGCCAGTATTAGAACAAAGAAGTTTCTGCTTTTCATGACTGTGTTTAGTACATTAGACCATGCTTCTTTACATGCTATTGAGATTTGCTTACAGGACAGAGCAGCTAGATGCTGAAAGGCAGGATTTGTCAGTTCCAGTATTGTAAGTGCCATCCTCAGTCAAGGATTTTTATCTATTGATCTCTCAAAACAAAAAAGACCCACATGGATTGTTGTCCAAAGGCCATGAAAAAGTCAGCCTTGCAGAGACACTGAATAACATGATTTTTTAAGGGGTGGGGAGAAGCAACAGCACCGTAACAGTCAATCATCACAGCAAAAAGGGCAAGAATCTTACATTATTATAAAAACAAAGATGTTACCTCCTTCAGCCCCAAACAGTAGTTAACCAAAATTCAGGGAACCGCAGCCCTTAGAGAAGATTGCTAAAGGTCTCCGACCTCAACTTCAGAACTGAGATCTAGACATTGTTTGCTGCTGCTGCTCCTGTACTGTTGTTAGCTGAGAATGAAGAAATGGGAAGAGATCACATCACTAAGCTTCTTTATTTGCTTTGCAATGGGCTTTTAATTAAACCTTAAGACAAGCAAAGCCTTGCAACAAATGTGCCAAATTTTGTCTAGAAGATGCTACTACTGTAGCTCATCCCTTGGGCAGTACAAAAACAATTTCCCAAAACTGAGTTTTAAATTTAGTGTTCTTGTTTGAGTTATAACTCTGTCTCCAACAAGGATGAAATGAAAAGAATATATAACTACTTAAAAAATTACCTGACAGTTTATGCCTGGCCAAATTAGTTCTAAGACTTGCCAATTAACAATTCAAGTAATGTTGTTCATAGCAAATATAAATTCCATCTCATTCCTTAGCTTCAGACAAGTGACACAATAACATCAGAACCAAAACAGATTGTGGAAGATAAGTGACCCATAAAACATTTGAATAATATCCTGTCCAGAAACAAACCAAATATTCATGCACTCATTAAAAGGAAGATATAGAGAAACAGCCTTCAACTATGGACATATTTATTTCTGTACATCACTATACTAATTACATGTTCCTTAATGTGCTGCCGTGTTTTGAGATCATTTTGCATCTCTTATTTTGCAGCAAACAAGTAGCGATTTCATCTCCGCAATGAATTGCTATAAGAAGACACATGTCCATTTCACTTAAAACTGTTTGAATGAAACACTCTTGGGAATGAAAACAAGGCTGTGTCAGCACCCACACAAATAATAGAAGTATCATGCATAAATGTAATGAAAACACAGGAGGGAAACAATTCATTGGTTATCAGTGGGGCACTACCAATTTCACAGCTGTGAAAAATGTGTCACCGACGGAGAAATAAGCTTTTTTCCCATGAAATTTGATCTTCCTCTGCTGCTGGGAGCATCCCAAACGAGGGCTTCTAACTGGTTGTCCAATCCAGGCTAGAAAGGGAGAGATCAGAGGCAGTGCAGAAGTGAGGATGGTAGGCCAGACTCCTGTAGCTTGGGTCACCCCCCACCCCAGCTCCTGCCAAGGTTCAGGGTACCTATATTTCTGATGCCCCCCCCCCCAATTGGCCTGGGCCACAGGTTAATCCACCACTGGTGAGGACTAGTAGCTAGGAACCCCCGTATTGGGCACTCCCAGAAGCATGGGGGAGATCGGACCCACCTTCACCTTGGAGAACGTCCTCTGGCTGCCCAGCCATAGGTCTTCCTGAAGCCAGGAGAGCAAGGGCACCATTTCAGGAGAGCAGGAGGGACAGCAGCTGTGCGCACTGGGACACGGCTTGCTTTTCCCCCCATTCCCCTGAGGATAAGAGAGCTAGGGGAAAATATTTGGATTCTGTGCATGACTGTCAGCCGGTGGTCAGGGCAGTGAGTGGTGTGTGTGTATTATACACCCGAGACTTCAACTGCTAGGACTGGGGTCCCTTAGCAGCAGGCAACCTGGAGGAGGTTGACGGGCGCCCCAAGAAGTTTACAGGGAGAGCTTATTACACCTCAGATTTTGACTGCTAGGATACACGATCCCTTCGCAGTGGGCAGCCTGGGGAGGCTGAGAGATGCCCCAATGGATCTGTCCCCGGGAAGCAACATGATCCAACGCTCAAGCTCTCCCTATATCTGTCCCTTATGACCGGCTGGAGTTCTTTTAAAATTGTGCTTGGTTCTGTTACAGCAACTGAAGGAGTCAGGTCACAGCTTAAACAGTTACTATTTTATTGTTACAGGGTAAACTTAGCTGTTAAATGCTACTACTGTGTTACAGATAACACAGCCACTACAAAGGACAGGACAGAAATTACACTAATAAATCACTTACAGGTACCATGAAACCCTTTTGGTTTTCTGAGCTCTTATTAAATGCATGCAAAATAGACACCTAGCAGGTCTATATTCTCACCCCTGCGTTCCAGACTTGGCGTGGCCAGCGTCTTTCTCTCAATCCCTCGGGAAGAAATAGGGCGAGGTTGGGCATCCCACAGACCTCGGGAGACAACCAATACCTGCTAGCAGGTGTAGATGATTGGAGCTCAAATGGGGCGGGCTACTAAACCCCTCTTTATGCCCCTTGGGTCACGTAGGCTTCTTCCTGCTCTCAAGTGGCCAATTAGGAAAAATGGCTTTGAATGCCAAGTTTCCCATGAAGGGTGCAAAGCATAATTCACACCTGGGAAAATGCAGACAATGGGCACCTCTGGTATGTGATGGGTGAAGATTCCTCTCCTGGGACAGTGCAGGCGTGTCAATTACTGGTACTAGCCATCAGGGCGGCGGGAGGCCCCGGGTCATCAGCTAGCCCATTTACTGTCTGGTTTCTGTTTATTAGAGTCAGGGACAGGCAGCACACCTGCGTTCCCAGGGCATCAAAGGCTGACTGCCTTTCTCTTGCTCTCTGGGGGGGGGGGTGCGGGGAACAAGATGGGGTTCATGTCTGGCTACAATGACCCTCACTCCTGGCTGGGGAAGGGAGAGGCAGAGGAGTAATTCACGAAATACAAGTACTTCCCTCTCGCTCCCTGGTAGGGGAATGGAAGAAAAGCAAGCCGCATCCCAGTATGCACAGTATGCCTGACTGAGCTGCCATCACACCTGGAATGAGAGTGCAGCCATTCCCCAGGTCCTGGTTTTCCACCCACACCCCACGGGTTTCAGTTCTTCTCCCTGCATGTAAATGACCTGTCAGGGAACCTAAAAACATAGCGAGCACATGTTAGCATTGCCGCTCAGTTAAGGGCAGGAAATTGGTGTAGGAAGCCCCAGTGAGACAGGGCTCAGGGCCCACCTGCAGGTAAAGGCTGAACCTAATTTAATAACTCAGCACACCAAGCATCCCAAGGAGGATGAGAGCACAGTAAGGTTATGGCTCTGCTAGTCCTGATGCTCCGCTCAGGAAAGCTGACCAGCTGCAGAGGAGCATAAGAGTTCTAGTATTTGTTGTTCAACCTCCTATATGCCCCCCCCCCCCATGCTGTCTCCAATTCATAGCTGGGCTTATTTGGCCTAATTTAGCCCTCTGCTGTTGGAATATTATGTTTATTTCTGGGCACTACCATTAACTTGAAGATTACTGAGAAATCTTGGAATATTAGTGTCAAAAAGGCTGAAGGCATTGACTCGCAGTACAAGGCACGATTAAGAGAGCTAAATGTCTAGCTTGGCTAAGGAGTGAATAAGTGACACAGGGAGAGGAAGGGATGGAATGGTGAACCTACAAATATTTAAAGTGAGTAAAACCAAAGAACAAGAGTAGTGACACAGGGTGGTGAAGGTCAAGAACTTCTAAATCAGATCAAGTGAAAGGGAACATTTAGCTTGCTGCCAGGAAAAACACCCAACAGTGAGATGGATCTAGGTATGGAAAAGTCTCCCAAAGAATGTGAGAAAAGCCCAATCTCTTAGAACATTCAATATAAGCCTATAGTGTAGGCAGCAAACCTCTGGTGGCAGGCAGGCAGACTGCATGCTCGGACAGAGCTGTTTCCCGTGTAAATGCTGTGAGGACACACCACAATCCAAGATGTATCAAACAACATGGCAGTTCTGTGAAGTTAATACAATTCGGGTAGCTTATGGAAATACTGATAACCCAGAAAGGTTTCTGTTGTTCAGGCTTTAAAGTATATTCTAATTTGTTTGCAGCAGTCTGCCAAATGCAATGGGTTGGAGCATCCCCTCCCGCAAAAAAAAAAAAAGGGGGGGGGAGTTTGGGGAGAGGAAATCTCCAAGTGGACCCCTCACACTGATTGCCCATATTATTTTGCCTTTGGATCCTAAAGCTTAGAGTTCAGCATTTCTGTCCAAGTCCCACCAGCTTTCCCTGTATCGAGCCATCCAGGTTCTTATAGAGGTAGCTATCTCCAGAGGTGAGAGTGCATCTCTGGGTATGTAGGGATTGCTTGGGTAAGCATTTCTGACCATTGTGCTGAGACAAGAATGCTTCCCTTGTTAGCCAGCATGTGTCTTGGATGAGTCCAGAGGCAACAGTGACACTGATAAACTTCTGTATACACACTTCCAGCTGTCTATAAGGGAGAGATCCCATATAATAGCAGCTGCAGCAGTAACACACATGCTACCCTTGGTTCCCCCTCCTTGCAGCTTGTACATGTGAGGATGTGGAAGGGTGCTTCTTTCTTACTTCCTCCTTCCTTCCCCCTTCTACTCTATATGGCAAGGCTGGGGGAGAACTCACCCATCCTACTCATTCCTGCTGCTATTCAGGCTGGTTGATTGGCCCGTCGCCTGCTGGAAAGTGGGGTGGTTTCTGTTTGCTCTAGATGCTGGTAAGAGGCCATTTTATGCTCGATTTGCTCTTGCTGTTGGCATATGACCAGTTTGATTGTTCCAATCCCACCCTTATCTAGTGAGTTAGCTTTGTCACTATGCCAGTGGCTAAGCCAGTCACTTAACTTTGTGTGGGGCCAGGAAAAGATTTTTCCCATATGGCAAAATTAGCAAACTGCTGTGTGGATTTTTTCCACCTTCCATCTAGCATTTCAGGGGTCTAGTTTTGGGGGTTAAATTATATTCTCACACCTATAGCAGGTTCCAATGCATTTGGGGGTAGGATAAAAAGGATCTAATATGGATCTCTCTCTCTCTCTCGCTCTCTCTCTGATATACACACACTGGGACAAAATGGTTACAGATACATTTGGGAAAATATTCCTGAATTTTACTACTGTAACTATTATTGAGAGTTTTATCTTCTTAGTGCCTGTATAACAATGAATTGACTATGGTATTTGAAACACTTCTATGTTAACACATGATTTAACAGCAGATTTTTCTCATACTGTTTTTTAATATTTACTCATATTTGACTAATTCTTCATATTATTTTTGAATATGTCCTCATATACATATCCCAACAACTTTGTTTACTATAAAATCATTTTGTCTGTTTTAAAAATGTGTTCATGTTAACAGTTTAGTGAATAGTGGATGTCTTTTCCATGTTGAATATAGAAAATGTATTTTGAAAATTGATGTATATGTTTATAATAAGCAAATTCTACCAAACCTAATTATATTTTATGTAATTTTAGCATAATATCCATGTTCACTTTGAAGCATTTTAATATGTATTTAATTTTTCATAGTTGTGAGAAATTATGGGAACCAACCAACAGGGCGTGTCAGACAATATTTAATAGACATCAGATGTTGCTCTCAAAAAGTTAAAGCTTTATAACCATACACAATTTATGTAAACATCACATGTCAAAATATACAAAATGAATATCCTGAAATCAAACTCTAATGCAGGCATTTTCCTTTTTGCCTATCTGTAAATTATGGTAATTAATCAACAGAAATGTGTATGTGTGTATATGCATGTGTGAGTGTGTGTATTTGTGTGTGCGCATACAACACTGAAATTGACGGTTACCAACATTTCCCAGTAAAAACAAAATCTAATCCTTCCAACCCTAGATATAATACGGGGCTTGATGCTACACATATTTGACTCCATAGCTGCTGGCCCATCGAATCTCAGTAGGTCTAGTCTACAAAGCTGTGAAAGCTACTCATGTTTTGAGCAGACAGAAAGTACTTCATAGCTGCTGCCTGCCGTGGATTTAGATGTTAAGTAGCTACTAAGTCCTTCCTCTTTCCCAGGCACAGTGCCCAGCCCAGCCCAGCTCAGTTGTTATATAAGAAAGTGATTTTAAGCCAGTAACAGACTGTATGTGCAGTGAAATATTCTTTATGCACATTTTTTTCAAACAAAGGAAATCTAGTACAAATATCAAGACAAAGAACTGCATGAACTTTGCAAATACATGTGAGAAGAAAGGTACAGGAAGTCAAACTCTTTACTGCACTAGTTTTGACAGAGTCCCTATAAATAGCCCAAATGTATGTCTTTCTTCCCTTCAGGAATCCTATCCTCTTACTTTTCTCGAGCGATAGATTCCAGATGTAACTTGACTTCACCTGAATGGGTATAAAACCAGTAGTTCTGATATAATATAGTCAAGATCCTGTCTTCTTTTCCAATATGAGATCAAAATGATTTCCCTGCAAAATAAAATAGCATATTTGCTGTGGTTCTAGGAAGTCTATGTGCTGGCTGAGTGTGAATGCTTAAGTAGCTTCCTAATGTCAGCCAGTTTCAATAATTCAGCTGAATCTTCATTTGAAAAAGACAAGCTACAACTTTAATTATCCATGAGACACTCTAAAGGTAATGTCTGTATGCCATACACTTCTAAGAATCCTCTTTTCCCTTGAGTTTAATCAGCAGTACTTGGACTGACAGTGAATATAGTGATTAAGGCGGGGGGGCGGGTTAGG
Source organism: Pelochelys cantorii (assembly GCA_032595735.1). NCBI lineage: Eukaryota > Metazoa > Chordata > Testudines > Trionychidae > Pelochelys > Pelochelys cantorii. Next base: position 28,456,496 of record CM064335.1, read on the forward strand.
AAGTACATGCCCCCCACAGTTTGTAAGTGGGGGGCCTCAGAACAATGTGTCCGAGTCCCTAGTAGAAAGGCCAATAGTGAAAGAATGCAGCTTTCCTTCCCTCAACAGAACCTGAGATGAAGTGAAAAGATGGAAGAAAGATATTCGAGTTCATCCCACTCATAGAATCATAGAAAACTAAAACTGGAAGGGACCTCGAGAGGTCATTGGGTCCAGTCCCCTGCCCTCACGGTAGGACCAAGCACCGTCTAGCCATCCCCGGTAGATGTCTATCTAACATGCTTTTAAATATCTCCAGAGATGGAGATTCCACAACCTCCCTAGGCAACTTATTCCAGTGTTTAACCACCCTGACAGTTAGGAAGTTTTTCCTAATGTCCAGCCTAAGCCTCCCTTGCTGCAATTTAAGCCCATGGCAGGGACGAACAAATTTGGTGTTCCCTCTTCTCACCCAGAACTCTAGGTATGTCTAGACTACATCCCTCTGTCACCAGAGGGATGTAAATTAGACATACTGAAATTGCTAATGAAGCAGGGATTTAAATATCCTGCACTTCATTAAAATAAAAATGGCCACCGCTTTTTGCTGATGCTGAAATTTGCCGGCAAAAAGCTGCAGTCTAGACGGGGAACTTCATTGCACGAGGCATAAGGGATCGGTCAGAAAAGGCTTCCCTTGTCAACCGATCCCCGTCTAGCCTGCCGCTTTTTGCTGGCAAATTGCCACGTCAGCAAAAAGCGGTGGCCATTTTATTCTAATGAAGCACGGGATATTTAAATCCCTGCTTCATTAGCAATTTCAGTATGTCTAATTTACATCCCTCTGGCAACAGAGGGATGTAGTCTAGACATACCCTCAGTGTACACTGGCACATGCATGCCCACTCAACTCACTACTATTCAGAAAGGTTGCAGTGGAGGTAGATCTAGGGGCAAGTGATGGTAGGGGAACTGAAAGGAATATTGGGTATAGAAAAAGAAGGAAATGACAAAATAAGGAGACATGACAAAAATATTTTTATATGACAAGCTGGTGGGGTGGGAGGTAGAGAGAGGATATAGAGGGGACAAATACAAAGTCATCCAACTTTTGTAATGTTAATTATGTGGGAGGGCAAGGAAGATAGAGGTTAGCATGGATTTTACTAGACTCCAATAAAACAGTCAAGACTCCCCTGGAACCCAATTAAATGTACTGATCACATAGGGTTTTACTAATGGGTAGTATCACTTTTTCAAAAGCATTCCTAAATAGGAGCAAAGCTACAGCACATGGGATTAGCCAAAAGTGTTCAAGGGGAGGAAGTGAGCTCCTATCTAAACAATGCCAGGGTGACACTGAAGAACACTGCAGAACAGAGGTAGACACCTGTTGTGCTGCCAAACATGCAGGATTAGGTGGTAGTCCCTCCACAGGTCTTTTCCCTGAGCTCAGACCTGAGAAAAAGCTGAAAGGTGTGGAAGCTTCTAGGAACCAGAGGCTGAAAGCTGCAACACACCAGACATTGCATGAAGATAATAACTTCTATTGTGTCACCAATAGAATTTGGGCCAGTAAAAGATATTACCTCACCCACCTTGTGTCTCAGACATTGCAACTGCGAGTTAAAAAATATCCCCAAACTTCTCTTCACCAGAAGTCCCCAGTCCACTGCTGTATCCTTGACAGTGTCAAATTCCACGACCTCTATGCCAGCAAACTCCCATTTGTTTCAGTGTCGTTCTGGACAAGGACTACTGTATAATGAACTTGTGTGTTAGTATGAGCAAGGATTAGAGCTGAGGCATGCTCATTAATATTCAATGTAATAAATTAGTAGATGCTTTAAATAAAATTATATAAGTGACTTATTCTGCATAGCATTTCTGGCATACTCATAAGGCTACGTCTACACTGCGGAACTCTCCCGCGTCTGAACAGCATGCCATTATTTCTAAATATAACAGGCTCACTATTCCAATGTCCCAGTAAACCTTGTTCCATGAAGGTTAAGGGACGTTTTGGAATAGCAGGTTATTTAGAAATTTAGTGCTGTGTAGTCAGCGCCAATTTACTAAATAAGCTACAGTATTCCAAAATTGACACGAAATAAGCTACGCAATTTGCGTAGCTCAAATTGCGTAGTTTATTTCAAGCTACAGGTGTAGCACAGACACACCCTTACTGTCCTCACTCCTCAGACACCAAACTTTGTAATAATTTCCCATCGTGTCAGATGCATAGAACCAGGCAAAAGACAGGAGTTCTCCAGCACCTTTTGTCTGAAGGGAAACCTTTCATTGTTGTAATTTGACTGAAGCAGGCCCAAACTTGGTGAAGTGAGAGAACTCTGATAACGGGGAAGCTATAACAACACTGACATGCCCTAGAAACTCTAGCTGCCAAATGCATAACGTAACTTCATTGGTGGCACCAGGAACCAAAGCCAAATACTCTAAAAATGATCTGCATTTAAAAGCCTTAATGAGCTCTTGAACCCACTAGACTCAATCATTTATTTAAAAACATCTCCATAAATATTAATGTTTGTTTACATATTTTGTATCAAGAGGTTTTGATTTGGCTTGCGAACACGGCAGAAATAAAACCACATTTATCTCTGCTAAAAATCAAAATATTGCAATATGTTGCCTAGATCTTGGCTTGGATCACATTTATTTGCATAATTAAGCAAACTGATCATGCAAAAAGATTAAGGAGTAGATAGTAAATGTACAAGTAATACTTAAACAATATGACTCACCTTGACGTTAATGAGACTGTTTAAAAGTCTGTTTCAACTCAGTTGCAAGTTCAAACTTCAACTGCATATTTTTCTTAAATGAATAGAGCTGCTCCTTTTCAAGGGCTGATCACTCTTGATAGCTTTCATTGTTCTTTTCAATTTAAGCACTTCAATGGTAAAGCAACAGTGAAATTAATATAATAAATGAACAGGTATAAAACGTAGCAAACCCTAGAAATTTGGCATAATATCCATATCTGATAGGCAGTTTATTCTCCAGAAATTGTGTGGCATTCGTGTAATGTTATATGTTGTTTGTTCTTCTTATTCACTTCCAGGTTGATGAAATGTATAGGATCACTATTGCAAAATGTTTCTTGTCAATTCAGTTTTTAAATCTTTGATTCTAATTCACTAGAAATCCAAACTAAACATCTGCTATCATTATATTTTCTAAAGTTATGATTATATTTTTCAGTGGAAAGTTAACTATTAATAATGGAGCACCGTACAAGTATAATTCTTCAGAATGTATAATATGCATATGAGTTGGCATAGGGCAAAGTTTTTACTTATGACAGAGAAGAACGTTTTTTTCTCCTGCCAAAAGATAAAAAGTCACGAAAGGACAAAACCATATCACACTTCATGGCAGAAATATATAATCTGCTGGGAGCTCTATCAAATACAGTGATTTATAAAACCACATGTTGTATGTTTGAGAGCTACTGGCAACAAGATAATTTCAAATTATTTTCTTTTAGCAATAAGATTTTAAGGAACGCTCTCACTATGCCACATGACAGTATATCTGCTGTTCTGAGGAGAGGTAGAAACCACCCACCACCCCCACACATAGCTTCTCTGAGTTTGCTTTTTTCTCTGATCACTGAAAGCTGCATTGAAACCACAAGTTGATTGATATGATGTAATTCATTTTTAAATCAGTTTTTGCAGCGACGTGCAAGCTCCAGGAAATGTATCTTTATGCAAATGTCGTACATTCCTCTACACTATCCTAAAAGACCAGACCAAGTTTTGCAAAGGGTGACTCCTTCCTCAGGTCTGGTTTACAATGGGAGTTTAAGTCGAACTTAGCCCATGAAGTCAATTTTCTACATAATGAGTCCACACCACCAAGCCTGTTCTGTCGACTTTAAGGGCTATTACAATCAATTCCTGTAATCCTGCCTTCATGAGGCGTGGCCACTAAATTTGACCTTGCATGGTTGACTTTGTGGAAGTGCAGACACAGTGCTTTGAAAGTTAATGTTCTTGACCTCTGGGAGATGTTCCACAGTGCCCCAGGGTGACCTCCCAGGCCACAGTGTTCAACGTCACTGCTCTCCAAGTGAACAGGAAAATCCCCGGGAAAATCTGAATTTCATTTCCTGTGTGGCCAGCATGGCAAGCAGATCTCAGAGCAGGCAGCACACTTGACCATGAGTTCCCAGGGTCACAGCATGGAGGCTACATCTAGACTGCACGCCTTTTTCGACAGCGGCTTTGTCCACAGTATCTTTCGAAAAAAACTCTGTCAAAAAAGAGCCTCTAGATTGCATTACGCGGATCGAAAAATCGATCCGCTTTTTCAAAAAAGAGCATCCAGACTGCCAGACGATCTGTTGAAAAAAGAAGGCACCTGTAAGTGCTTCTGGAAGGGCATGGGGACAGCCTTTATTTCCAGGTGCTGCTGCCTGCCCTTTGCAGAGACGTGTGCTTAAAGGGTTCCCCCTGGACAGCCTTTGCTCTGCTCCTGCTTCTGGCTTGCCTACCTCCTAGAGGGAAAGCAAAGCTGCTGCAGGTCTTGCTCTGGTTGCCCTGCTTCCTCGGACACCACAGCAGTTTATTTGCAGGGGTTTTTTCTGCTTTTCACCGTTATTTTGGCCATGGAGCCTGAGCTGCCCCGGGCAGGCGATGGCCCCAGGCTGCCATCCTGCAGCCTCTGCTGCATCTGCATGACTCTGTCATGAATCTCCTGCCCCATATGGACCGGACCACACTGAGGAGACCCTCCTCTGGGATGCAGGAGCTCTGTCCTTGCCCCCAAACTTTTTTGGGGACAGGCAGATTTGGAGGCACGAGATGAGTTCGGACTGGTGGGCCCGGCTCATCATGCAGCTCTGGGACGACGACCACTGGCTCTGCAACTTCCGGATGCAGAAAGCCACATTCCTGGAGCGGTGTGCCTGGCTCGCCCCTGCTCTGGAACACCAGGACACCCACCTGCAGCCCGCCATCCCCCTGCAGAAGCGGGTCACAATCGCCCTGTGGAAGCTGGCCACCCCCAACAGTTACCATTCTGTGGGACACCAGTTTGGTGTGGGGAGGTCTACCGTCTGGGCCATTTTGATGGAGGTAAGTCACTGTCAGGGGACAAGCACTGCTGAGTGTGGGGGCTGAGAAATGGGGACTTCTAGGCAAGGGCAAGAGGGAGTGGGGGATGGAGTGGCACTTGGAGGCCGCTCTTCGGCCACCCCTGCACTGATGCGGGGTCGGGGGGCGTCCTGACAAGGGAAGGGGTGGGTTGGGGGGGCAGGGTTCTCCTCCCAAGTGCTTAGGTAACCTGTCTAACTCCCTGGTTTCTGTCTGTCTATTTGTCTCGTGCTGCAGGTGGTGAGGGCCATCAGTGCGGAGCTGCTGAACAGGCTCGTCTGTCTCAGGGACCTGGACAACATAATTGCCGGGTTTACCGCCTTTGGTTTCCCGAACTGTGGAGGAGCCCTCGATGTGACACACATCGCAATCCGCGCATTGACCCACGAGCAGCCCAGTTTATAAACAGGAAGGGCTACTATTCCATGGTGCTGCAGGCCCTAGTCGACTACCGGGGACACTTTATGGACATTTGTGTCAGGTGGTCGGGGTGGGCACATGATTCCTGCATATTCCAGAACTTCTACCTGTACTGCAGGTTGCAGGCAGGAACATTTTTCCCCCAGCGGCATCTCACACTCGGGGACATGCAGATGCCGGTGTGCATAGTGGATGACACAGCCTAACCCCTGATGTTGTGGCTCATAAAGCCCTATACTGGCCACCCAGATGAGAGCAAGGAGCTTTTCAACACGCATCTTAGCCAGGTTCGCATCCAGATGGAAAGTGCTTTCAGCCGTCTGAAAGGGAGGTTCCATTGCCTCCTCACACGGCTGGAGATGGGCGAATGCAACATCCTGGAGGTGGTGGCTGCATGTTGCACCCTCCATAACCTGGTGGAGAGGAAAGGGGAGGCCTTCCTGCCGGGGTGGGGGACAGGTGCTGATGGCGAGGAGAGGCAATTTCAGCAGCCCCGGACGGCTGCCATCCACCAGGCTCACCAGGCTGGTGTCCAAATCTGAGACACCCTGAGGGAGAGATTCTCAGAAGGAGTTCACTGACTCTCCCCAGGGCCTCCCCCATGGGGGGTTTGGCCTGGCCCACCCCTAACTGTCCCTCCACTACCCTCACTCTCTTCCCATTAAGAAAAAATAGACCCGGTTTCCTTTGTAAACAGACATTTTTTTAAAATTAGAAACACTAGCAGTACAGAACAGGTGCGGACTGTGTATAAAACACCTTTCTCTTCTTACTGCTCAATTGTTTATAAACAAAGTAAATCTGTCAGTCAAAAATAAAGATTTTGTTACATAACAAATATTCTTTAACTGGGGTGGCAGGGGACTGAAAACCTGGAGGGGGGAGGGGAACTGAAAACATGGAGGGGGCTCAAGTAGGCTGCTGCTTTGATCGCAGGGTCCTGCCACCTTCCTGCGTCCTGGCATCACCATGGCCTTGGGATCGGGTGGAGCGAGATCCAGTCCTGGCCTGGGCAGGAAGGCGGGGGCGCTGGGGGAGGAGGGGGAGGAGGAGAGCCCTGTGAGGGCTCGGGAGCAGGAGGCGCTGGAGGTGTTGGGGGAGGAGGGGGAGGCTGGAGAAGCAGGGGGAGCAGGGGTCTGGCGTGCAGGAGGGGTGGTGCCCATGATAGGGGCAAGCCGAGGACCTCCTGCATTGTGGCACAGATGTCAGTGCGCTGCTGGACCAGCTCATCCAGCAGCCTGGTGCACCACTCGGCCTCTGCCTCTGTCCTCTGCTGGAGGGTCCTGTTGAGGTCCTGCAGGGCCACAACGTGCTCCCTCAGCAGGTCCGGGTGTACACAGGTCTGGGATGGTGATGGGACGGGTGTGGTGCTCCCCTGTTGGGTAGAGGGTCTGGTTGTGGTGGAAAAGAGAAGGAGACAATCACTGTCTGTGTGCACCCCTGCTGTCTCCGAGGGCATGCCGTGGCTGTCAGGGGCTCTCCTTTGATCAGGAGACTCAGGGGTGTTACACGTGACACCGCGTGTGAGTTGGGCAGCGGCCTGAAAGCCTCACAGGGGCCCCACAGTGGCAATGGGACTAGATGGCCACCCACACTGCCAACCCGCCCATGTCTGGTGACCCCTCAAAACACTCACCTGATGTTCCCGCCCTGATGTCCACGGACGCCTGGAAGGTCTCTGGGCTCTGGAGGACTGGCTCCTGGGAGAGGGTCCCTGCTGCTTCCTCTTCCTTCTCCTCTTCCTCCCAGTGCAGCTCTCCTGCCTGGTCTTCCTCCCTCAGGGGTCGGTCCACGATGTGGTGGGGTAACCTGGACTCCACCACACGCAGTAGAGTCTGGGCTTCCCTACCACCCAGGATTTGCTCCAATGCCTGGTCATAAGGGCAGCTCTCTGGGGCTGCCCCGGAGTAGGAGCTCTAGTCCTGGGCCTTGGCATATCCCTGCCGCAGCTCTTTGACCTTGGCCCTCACTTGTGCCATGGTGCGGGGGTGATGTCCTTTGGTGGTCCGTCCCTGGGCCAGGCGCTCATAGATGTCCGCATTCCTGTGGCATGTCTGCAGAGCTTCTTCCTGGAACCAGAGCTCCAGCAGGTTTTTTATTTCTGGCCCTGACCAGGCTGGTGCCCGCCTTTTGGTGCCCCTGGGTGGCTCCTCCTCTCTGTTCCGATAACGGCCAGGGGGGCCTTGAGGCTGGGACATGGCTAGCACAGCTGGCACAGGTGCTCTGGCTAGCTGCCGGACAGCAAGACCTGTCTGGGTGCCTGTGCCTTTAAGAGGCTGTGGCCAGAAACCACAGAGGTGCTCTACATGTAAAGGCTAGACTGTCCACCAGGACTTCTTCCTGGAGGCCTTTTTTTTTTTTTTTTTTTAAAGAACTGGTTTCCTGCGTCCACACACACCTTTTTTTGACAGATCTCTGTTGAAAAAGGTGTTCTTCTCTCATAAAACGAGGTTTACCGATGACGACAAAACTGCTGCATTCTGTCAATTTACTGCTGACAGAACGTGGCGGTAGTCTAGAAGCAGGTATAGGGTTTTTTTTGAAAAAGGTCACTATTTTTGAAAAAATCCTGTAGTCTAGACACACCCAGAGTGTGCAGGAGTGTAGTGTGGTTCAGTTTTTAGATCCAAGGGAAACCAGAACACTCAAGAGAGACTTAACCATTTTCTTATTTATTGTAAGCTTTAAACAGTTAACACAGTTATTTAAGTTTTACAAGCCTTACAATCACTATACAATTTAAAATATTTAAGGTTTAAAATCTAAAGCAATTAATACAGCACAAAGCAATGCAAAAGCAAGTAATAGAAGACTATTCTAATACAATAATTAAGCCTAGTTCACTTACACTTCACCCTTATGCAAGCAGGGGTGGAGGAGAGGGGGCAAGGCGTCCGGCGAGGGGGAGTCAGCGGAGAATGATGTGGCGAGTGGCGAACCCACCGCCGCTTTGCAGAGAGGCGGGGGAAGCCCCACGCAGCTGCCGGCAACAGGCTGGCTGGGGAAATCGTGTTATTCCAGGGATGGTCGTATAATTCAAAAAACATTCCCTAAAAAAAAAAATCGTGCTGTCGCAAAAACCTGTTAAGCGGGCACATGTTAAATGAAGAATTACTGTACTGCAACAATGGTGGTGGCCGAGCCCCAGGCCCTTTAGAATTGCTGTGCCGGGCAATTACTCCCTTTGTTCCCCCTGTTGATAGGCCTGGTCACTACATACAGCAAATATCCCAGATTTGATATATAACCTTTTAATCAAACATAACTTTTACACTTACAAGCCATAGTATTTTCTGATGAACATTCATATTTTACCATCAAAAATCAGAACCACTATTACTTTGAGGCTACTTTTTAATGACAAAAGGCCCAATAATTAAAATACAATTATCCCTTTACTCATGACACCCAGATTAACATAAATCAAATTGAAGATCTGTGGGCTGCAGTGAAGCAATATACATCATATAGTGCCAAGATACTACGTCGACTGTAAGTAGCTATGTCTGGAATTATGTTATTTCGAAATAATAACTCCTGCTTCTCATAGAATCATAGAGCTGGAAAAGACCTCTGGAGGTCATCAAGTCCAGCCCCCAGCCCAAGGCAGGACCAATCCCAACTAAATCAACCCAGCCAGAGCTTTGTCAAGCCTGAACTTAAAAACCTCTAGGGATGGAGATTGCACCACCTCCCTAGGTAACCCATTCCAGTGCTTCACCATCCTCCTGGTGAAATAGTTTTTCCTAATATCCAGCCTAGACCTCCTCCACTGTAACTTGAGACCATTGCTCCTTGTTCTGCCATCTGTCACTACTGAGAACAGCTTCTCTCCATCCTCTTTGGAACCTCCCTTCAGGAAGTTGAAGGCGGCTATCTAATCCCCCCTCACTCTTCTCTTCTTCAGACTAAACAAACCCAAATCCCTCAGTCTCTCCTCATAGGTCATGTACTCCAGCCCCCTAATCATTTTGGTTGCACTCTGCTGGACCCTCTCCAATGCGTCCACATCCTTTCTATAGTGGGGGGGGGGGGTAGGGGCAGAACTGGACACAATACTCCAGATGTGGCCTCACCAGAGCCGAATAAAAGGAATAATCACTTCTCTACATCTGCTGGCAATGTTCCTCCTAATGCAACCTAATATGACATTAGCCTTCCTGCCTACAACAGCACACTGTTGACTCATATCCAGCTTCTCACCACTGTAATCCCTAGGTCCTTTTCTGCAGAACTGCTACTTAGCCAGTTGGTCCCCAGCCTGTAACAATGCTTGGGATTCTTCCACGTGTAGGACTCTACACTTGTCCTTGTTGAACCTCATCAGATATCTTCTGGCCCAATCCTCAAATCTGGCTAAGTCACTCTGCACCCTATCCCTGCCCTCCAGTGTATCTACCACTCCCTCTAGCTTTAGTGTCATCCGCAAACTTGCTGAGGGTGCAATCCATCCCCTCATCCAGGTCATTATTAAAGATGTTGAACAAAACCGGTCCTATAACCGATCCCTGGGGCACTCCATTTGAAACCGACCATCAACAAGACATAGAGCAGTTGACCTGCTGGGCCTGATAATCTAGCCAGCTTTCTATCCACCTTACAGTCCATTTATCCAATCCAAACTTCCTTAACTTGCTGGCAAGAATATTGTGGGAGAGCGTATCAAAAGCTTTGCTAAAGTCAAGGTATATCACGTCTAGCACCTTCCCCATTTCCATGGAGCCAGTTACCTCGTCATAGAAGGCAATTAGGTTGGTCAGGCATGACTTGACCTTAGTGAATCCATGTTGACTATTCCTGATCACTTTCCCCTCTTCCAAGTGCTTCAAAAAGGATTTCTTGAGGACCTCCTCCATGATTTTTCCGGGACTGAGGTAATGCTGACTGGTCTGTAGTTCCCTGGATTGTCCTCCTTCACTTTTTTAAAGACGGGCATTGCATGTGCCTTTTTCCAATCATCCGGGACCTCTCCCAATCTCCATGAGTTTTCAAAGATAATGGCCAAAGGCTTTGCAATGACATTTGCCAACTCCCTCAGTACCCTTGGATGCATTAAATCTGGACCCATGGATTTGTGTATGTCTAGCTTTTCTAAATAGTTCTTAACCTTTCTCCACTTAGGGCTGTGCACCTCCTTCCCATACTGCATTGCCTAGTGTAGTAGTCTGGGAGCTGACCTCGTCTGTGAAGACAGAGGCAAAAAAAGCATTGATTATCCACAGGCATCCACATCCACAGATATGGATGTGGATAGCTGCAGCTCATTTTTGTGGATATGGATGTGGATACAAATTTTGTATTCACACAAGAAACTACCTGTCACCTCTTCTCTTTTTAGCTCCTAAGGAAATTCAAGCATGCATGGCAAATGCCAACATAAGTGAGCACTGAAGGGTATGATTGCCCACATTCTCTTTGAGGAGTATACTTCGCTGCTTGATTCCTGTAACATCTGTCTGGCTTTACCTATCTTGGGCAGAGTCTCAAGTTTTTTTCCTCTTTGAGCCTTAAAACTAAATTGTGATTTACTCAACTGGAATCCTCATTCAGATAAGTTATTTTTAAAGTTCAATCTGGTATCTCAGACTCCCCAGTCAAAAGACTAAGCTGGCCAATGTGTGGCACATTTTGATTTATTACATGAGATTTAATAGTAACTCAATTAACCAAGATTTAAATTTGTTTCTGATCAGCTATTTAATCACTACTCTTACTAGGCATGTTCCAGTTATGTTTGTTTGTGAAATGCTATTTGAATAGTCTAGAATTCATCCTTTTTTAAAATGCCCTTGTTAACTCTCCAGGATTTCATGGGACAAATGATAGGATGTGTAATTTGTTTCAGACATAGCACCTGTCAACCTCAACAGCCCCTAGCCAATAAGGATGTAGAACTATTGTGTGATTTTGTCATCTTCAGATGAATTCTCAGTTCATACAGAGGTGATGACTTTGTGAAGCTCTCTCTTATTGTATGCATGCTACAAAGAATTCTAAGGCATTGGCTGGACCTTGTTCCAGTAAAGTCAAAAGGGAGTTTTAACACTGATTTATGTTGGAGCAGGAATGGGTCCCCTATTCATGTGAGAAACGTAATACCCACTTCCACTGGAATTCAACAATTTAAAGCAAGAAAGACAGACATTGGCATTACAATATGAAAGTGAGTAACATTACTATGATTTTTGGCAGAACTCCTATATAATTACAGTAGCTGAGTTAGTCTATAACAGGAAAAACTTAAAAAACAACAAATAGTCTAGTAGCACTTCAAAGACTAACAAAACATGTAGATGGTATCATGAGCTTTCGTGGGCACAGCCCACTTCTTCAGATGACCAGAGTGTTGGAAGTTAAGATCCAGGAATTCAGATCCAGATCCAGAACTCTTGGATCTAGACTTCCAACATTTCAGTCATCTGAAGAAGTGGGCTGTGCCCACGAAAGCTCATGATACCATCTACATGTTTTGTTAGTCTTTGAAGTGCTACTAGACTATTTGTTGTTTTTTAAGTTTTTCCTATATAATTACAGGCATTCTACCTTGAAGTCATGTGGTTTGTGTTTTATTCTCTCTGAAGGGAGTGTGAGGTTAGGTTTTTTTAAGGGTTGGAGAAGGAGCTTTAAAATTGGACTATGAGTATGTGCGGCAGAGGGATTATAGGTAGCAACATTTTTTGGAAGTATATACTAAATTAGAATTAGGGTCTTGGACATATTTTCAGAAGTTGGCGATATATGTTCCCTCTAATGTTCTCCATCCATGTGTGGAATACATTTTGTTATATGCATTGAGACATGTGCAGATGTGTACAACAAATAGAAACACAGGCTGCCAGCTGTGGGAAGCTGTGGGCTCTCTACTAATCATCTGGGCAGCATTTGAATCTCTCCTGAGCGGCCACCCAAGCGCACAGCTTAAAGGGAGCATGGTGACAGGCACAGCATCACTAAATCATGCAATAATTGATTGCAGGCCCATTTATGGTATTTATGAACTTGTACACATTTCTTGTTTTACATTACTGTAGTACTTAGGACATATTTTGCTGCATTGATTAATTTAACTGATCATTTCTGTACCTTTAAGCAAGTCAATTCTCAATAAAAATGGTGTGGTAAATTTAAGTATATAATTACTAATAAAAGAGAAAAACAAATAAGTCAATGCAAATAAGGTTTATAGAAAAATAATCTAATTATTACTAACAACATATTTGGTATGCCCATTGTGTATCATTCTGGGTGCCTTATTCTTTTTCAGAAGAGAAGATATGCCATCCAAAAAGGACAAAGGCTAACTTAAAAAAAAAAAAAAGCAACTGATATTTGGAGCCTTCACTTTTTGGGAGCTCTGCTTAAATCATTCCTCGACTTCACTTTCAGAAGTACTAAGTTGTAGAAGCTCAGCTTATCTAAAACTCAAGCTCAAGCTGTCTTTGTTGTGCTGTTAAATGCACCCCCAATTTCATGTCACCTCTTGCAAATTTAGCTGCTAATCTTCTCTGTTTCCTCTGTCCAGGTGAGTGATGATCTTGTTACTTAAGAAACACTTTTGTAAACAGGTGCAGCTTAATCTACATCTGGAATTTTTGGGAGGACAAACCTAGAAACATTCTTGTTGCAAATAGTAACTAAGTCCTTGCTGTTCAGAGCTACAGAGATGATATATCCAGTACTGTATAAGTAGCTAGTGCAGGAAGTGGTATTCTGGAGTGACTACTCCCACCATTGTGACACACTCAGCAAATGACCTGCCACACACTGTATTACATGTAGTTCCTGGATAGCTTTCAGGGTCAACCCCATCTAGAGTGTGTTACATAACTTTTCCTGCATTTGGCTCACTATGGCTAGATTCACATATGATAGAAAGCAAGCAGTCTCCTAGCTAGTTATGATCTAATTTTTGAAGCAGTTTTTTTCTGATATTCAACCAGCTTTCAGTTAATTAGAGATGGGGAAAAGGCATTTCTAGCCAATTAAGGTTCAATCTGAGCACCAGGAGGAGCAATGAATCTAGCTAAATAATGCTTTGTTTAGACTCACTAGGTATTTTTCATCTATGTGTCATAAATACTGCATTTGCATGCTATGTCTTAGCTACTCAATTGATATTTTTATACATTACAATTGTATAATCTCCGTCCAATTTCACGACTAAACTTGAAAGGATTATTACTCACCTTTATAAAACAGAATATGCATTGTATAAAAACTTCTACAGTTCTCGGCAGGACGATTACACAAAAATGCATTGGAAAGGAAACAGGACTGATTTAATTGATTAAACATGCAATTTCATTAAAATAACCAATAAAAATATTGTCTTCATGTATATTACTTGTGGCCACCATGAATAGCAATACCCTGTAAAAAATATAAGGCCTCATTTTTAAATATGATACTTAATTTCTGGGGAATAAGCATCAATACTTGATAGGGTAGTTAATGTACTAGTTCATAAGAAAAATATTCATGTCTGCTAGAGCTTCCTTTATTTTAGAAATAAAAAAAAGAAAAGATAGAAATTGTTAACATTCATTATAGGCATGAACATTCGGACCAATAAATCATTGATCAATACTACACCATATATACTGCCCTGGGGTTTGGGATGGCTTCTTTGAAACCCACTAAGTAAATGGATGTATTTCTGACCAAAAATAGAGTTTGAAAACCGATTGTTTGCCAAGTTTGACTGTATTGCATTAAAATATAGTGGAGGCCTATAAAGTATGTTATTCTCTCTACCTGACCTTCATTGCATGGTGAATTATGTATAAGTTTCTGACTGATTTTTAAGGTGAGTTGCATTCTCACTGCAAACTTACTTTTACATTATTATAGAAAATAATAAAACTGAAGCACAAGCTTAACACTTACTTTTCAGAATGTATTTCCATCAGAAGTATATTGCATTAAGATTAAGGGCTTGATTTTAGGGTGCCTTTACAACGTGCTGGCAATATAGAGTCCTACCATGAGTGTGTAAATATAGTGTATGCTCGTTTTTAAAAAGCCACTGTACACTACTAGAGTGATGTAAACTGGTCTAAGCATAAACAAGAGTCAGACTTAGTAGGCTATAGGCGGCTAAGGAAATATAAGACTACACCAGAAGAGATCTCTACTAATGTGACATACAATCATAAATGTAAGTTAAAAATATACCATGCTATTGGTACCTATTTCAAATAACTTAGATACTTTTCATAGGTTAGATTTCTCTCTAACATAAATCAGTACATCTCCTTTTGATCTGTATGGGAATTGTTTCTCTTTTATACCATGACTGAATTGGTTCCTATGTTTATAATCAGGCCCGCCGATGGGGGAGGGGGAAGGCTAAAGGGGACAATTGCCCTGGGGCCCAGAAATTTAAGGGGGCCTAAAGTGGCTGAAGCCCTGGGGCCCTTTCTCACCAGAGTACCACTCCACATGGCTCCAGTGGCTGGGGGAAGGGGGCTGCAGTCTGGGCAGCACTAAGGGCACTAACCTTCTGCCTGAGGGCCTGCCCCTTCAGGGCACTGAGCCCCCTCACCCCATACATCTGCAGCCTTGCTGTTTATAATTGACATCTTTCAACCAAGCACCATCTTTCTTGAAAGTGTCCCTTTTCCTACATTACATTACACTGTAGTTCTCTTACAATATCAAGTCATGGCAGTGGATTATAAAATGAAAAGTTGATAGAACATAACTTGTTCAGGAATATGAGTTAGATAAAAAATGTATTTAACATCCCCCCCTTGCCTCTTGCCAGTCTTTTCATTAACTTCAATTATTTTTGATCTGATAGCTGAACAGGCATTTTACCATTATGAATTTAAAATCTTTTTCCTGGCCAAGATCACTAATAAAGAGCACATTTGCTGGAGAGAAATTGTGATGTGCAGGGATTTCTATTGGAAAGAGAAGGAAAATTTCCTAGAATTGCTAATAGGTTAGTAGACCAAGACACTAGAGATTGTCTGCAATATTTTTTTTAAAAGGAAAACTTCTGTGACAAATTGTATACTCATTTCTCTAAATAAACATTTACTAATTAAGCAAACATGTATTAAACAATTCCAAGGCAGTTTTTTGGAAATCTCTGCAGTTGTTCCAGTATTTCACTTATTAATAATCTCTCAGTAGGGATCTACATTCCCAATAGGATCCCCAGTATCGTAGACACTGGAAATTGGAAAGTCAGTGCAAGTGCACATGGACAGAGAAAGCGAGTGAGAGAGAGAGTGGGATTTCATTTTTTTGTTTTGTTTTGGTTTGGTTTTTGGGTTTTTTTGTATGTTACACACTGAAGGTCAGGGACTTTGAGTAATGTAATTGTTGTTACGACCAAATAATTGTCTGAACATTATCTGTCTGTAGAGGAAATTGCCTTGATTTCCCATAAAAAGACAGTTCTCATCTGAAGAGTTACACATTTAAATGAAGAGAATGTCTACAGGGAGCTGCTGGAAGGGTTCTTGGAAGTTTCATGTATACTTAATCACATAGGTAATATATGGCAAAAAAAAAAAGTCATTGGCCATAGCAATGTAAACAGCAACAAAGGATATGAACAGTAGCAGGTAACATCAACCCTCAAGAATTATGCAGAAAGCCCTCTTTGGAAAATAGTAATGCTTTAAAACTGAACTTGGAGAGTGAGAACCACTAGTAAATACCCCTCTCTCACAGCTTAGCATTTTAAGTACATATATTTGCAAAAGCAACACTTTAATCTTATCTGGAAGGAAGCGTGTTTTATGTATCTCTGCAATATTTTTTCACTTTATTTGGATAAAAATGTCCCATATCAGCTGAATCAGAATTACTGTAGCTTGAAATCCCTGAATCCTTAAACAACTGAATTCAAAGAGTACCATATCTTCAATTTATTAAATAAGGGCTCCAGCGGAGAAAGGTTTAAAAATAGTCCATCTAGCTATAGACAGTACTGATAACATGTAACGCTGTCATTTCATTTAAGGCAGATTGGAAGCACTGCATCTATGATCTTGTTCAAATAGGGCTGCAGTAGAAAATGAAGGTGCCATGAGATGTTTTAAGGGTGAGCTCCTTCACCATGTAACAGAAAAAAAGTTATTTTATGAAGTGCACAGTGGAAAATATAACTAACATTAAACGGGAAGATTTTGAAATAGAAGCCTTTTCAAACTTGAAGGGGGAAATGTGGCATACTTTAGGATTAACCTCTGGTCATGGTATCAGTCTTTTTTGTTTGATTTTCAGCTAGCAGACTGGTGATACGCTGCCTTATCATGCACCACATAAAAGACTATTTTAGCAGAACTTTTGATTTTAAAAAGGTATTTTTAAAATGTCCATAACCAATCCTTCATATTTTTATCTGACCATTATCTAGCAGACAAACATTCCCACGTCTTACAAATGAAATGCAAATACTGTAAAGTAACCCAATTTCCTAAGCTCACTGTAAATGGTACTATTTAACTGTATACCCCATATCTATCTATTCAAGTTTTTCTCTCCCACTCTGAACAGTGGCAAAGATAAAGGTCTAACAAAGCTCTATAATACTTCAGTTTGTCCTTTTCTAATACATAAATGAGGTCACAGGGAACATAATTTTCATCTAGAGTGATTCAGAAAAGTTGGGATTGGTCCTGGTTGTCTAGCTGGTGAGTCTTGCCCACATGCTCAGGGTTCAGCTGATCGCCATATTTGGGGTCGGGAAGGAATTTTCCTCCAGGGTAGATTGGCAGAGGCCCTGGAGGTTTTTCGCCTTCCTCTGTAGCATGGGGCACGGATCACTTGCTGGAGGATTCTCTGCATCTTGGGGTCCTTAAACCATTTGAGGACTTCAATATCTGAGATATAGGTGAGAAGATTATTCTAGGAGAGGGTGGGTGAGATTCTATGGCCTGCATTGTGCAGGGGGTCAGACTAGATGATCATAATGGTCCCTTCTGACCTTAAAGTCTATGAGTCTATGAGTCTATGAGAAATGTATAGCTGCTGTTGTGTCTAAACCTTTGGGAGTTGTTTATAAGAGAACAATTCCAGACGTGCATAATATAGGCCCAGGGTATCTGAGGTATAAAGTTTCAGGCAGTGAAACATTTTCAAGCTTTTTTTTTTCTTCTCAACCATGAGGGCTAGAAATTGACTTTACTGAAAGCAAAGAGGCTATTCTGATGTACTCACAGGAATCCAGGTGATGGACCCCAAAATACAAGCCTATAATGCAGGAGTGGTCAGATTGTGGCTCACAAACCACATGCAGCTCTTTTACTATTATAGCGTGGCTGGTGGAACCTTTCCCCCAAACCATGCTCCAGCTACCTGACTTGGGGGAAGGGGAAAATTTGGGACTTACCTTGATGAGGGTTGATGCAGTAGTGGCTTCTTCCCAGCAGGAAGCTCCTGACAGAGCTCAGGGCTTCAGCAGGAGCAAGGTGTGTCCCAGCACCTTAACTTCTGAAGATTGTCATATGTGGCTCAGAGGGCCCATAAGTTTGGCCAACCCTGTCTATGCCTTAACATGGCTCTGATTTAAGTCAATAGAAGTCGACTGACTTCAGCAGACAGTGGATCAGGCATTCTATTAAAGAAGAATTGTCACAGTGTTACCTGGAGTGGGTTGGAAAAGGGGGAAACTGATTTTTTGTGCGTGATTTCTCCTTCCTCCCCAATATTTAGGTTATCAACTATGCTGCTGCAATTTCCAGCTTCCAAAGCTCCCTCGGGTCATGCGGAGGTTAGTCTAGGTTTGGAGTCTTCCAGATCCTGAATTTTGCAATTCAGTTCAGTCACAAACTGAATGCTTTGGTTCTTATCCAGTGCCTCTGGCTGGCTGCTGAATCCTCCTCTATCACAATTCGTCCTCAATGTGTACAGAAAATGCTCCCAACTACATACGGGCTTTGTCTACCTTGCAGGGTTTTTGTGCAAGAAGCTTTTTGCGGAAGAGATCTTCCGCAAAAACTTCTTGCGCAAAAGTGCGTCTATGCCGCAAAAGTGATGTGCTTTTACGCAAGAAAGTGTCCACACTGCATGGATGCTCTTGCTCAAGAAAGCTCTGATTGCCATTAACAGAATGGCCATCAGAGCACCTGTGCTTTTTCTGATAGGCTCTTTTTGCACAAGAAACCCCTGCGGAGTGTCCACACATGCCTTTTTTGTGCATGAGCTGTAGCACAAAAAGGAGTTATTCCCCATGGGGAGAGGAATAACTCTACCAGCCAAAGCCCTCTGTCCTGTCAATTTACTGTCTTTTTTTTGCGCAAAAACACGCCTGAGGTGTGGACGCTCTGCCGGTTTTTGCGCAAAAACCTTGTAATGTAGACACAGGCATAGAGAGAGACAAGGCGGGGGTGATATCTTTTGTTGGTCCAGTAACAGATATATTATTTCACCCAACTTGTGTCTCTAATGTCTTAGGACTGGCAGAGCTGCAATAACATTTCAGTCATTTGCATACAAAGTTACTGCTGAATGAGCCCTCCTTGCGGAAATGTTGACATCACTTCACACAGATATGATAATGAACTCTGACATTTCATAAGACCTTAATAACCAGGTTGGGCCAGGGTGGGAGATGTCTCTAGATAACAGCTGTCAGGATGACCAGGGGATAGTCAGAGAGGAACCTGTCACCACACTTTTAAAGATATTGAGGTGCCTAAAAATGGGCTTTTCAAAATCACATAGGTGTCTAACCCGCATTGAAATCAAGCAGTTTGCAAAAGGAGGTAAGTAATTATGGGGGGAAAAAAAGAGAGAGAGAGAAGTGATTTGCCTCAGGCCACTCAATGCATGTGACAGAGTCAGAAACAGAATCCATTCTCCTGAATACCAGTCCATTGCTCTGTTTGCTAGGCCATGCTGCCCCTCATAAGCTAAGGGAAGTCTACTTCACTGAGAGTTGCAAAGCACCCTAAAGTATGTCATGTAAACCCTTTACTTTGATTTACTACCATTTTCTCTCTATTTTTAATGCATCTTATGTTAAAGCAGATTTAATGAAGACTACCCCCAGGGACACTTCTGAACCTCTCTGGAAAGGAGTTCCGGAGCCTTCCTGCCTGAATGAGTGTCATTTGTGGATGGAATTGACCTCTCTCAATCAGGCAATTGTACAGTGTGTAGCTGGCAAACCCAAGCTTGAAGAATACAGACAAAGAGGCGCTGGTGAACGCAAGGGTGATAGTCATAAAAAAATGCAGATTTACAATCTCACTGAGGAGTCCGCCTGAAGGAAACTGGGCTGAAAGGGAAACAATCTGGCCCAGGCTCATGTAATCAAAAGGAAACAAAATCTACTTATCAATATTCTACTGTTTCAAGTTTGTCTCGCATGAAAGTTCTTCGTACAATTGTCTTTGTTGCAATGGATTGATTAGTGCAAGTCAGAGTTTCTCAGCTCATGGTCATGACCTAAAATTGGGTCACCAGAAAGTGTCAAAAAGTTTGTATGGGAGAATCAGGAGCAAAGGGGAAGGCAGAGCCAATCCCCACTAATCCCATAGCAGCATCTCAATTGCCACATGGCTGGCGGAGCGCAGCTCTTGGCTGGCCAATAATTACAAAGGCCATTCATTGAATTAATGTTAGTAATGTAGCAGTTATTTATTTTGGAATGTTAGCAATTTTGAGCCTGTGGTTCTTTCAGTAGAAGCTCTGTAAACCAGATAATTGAACAGCCGTGGGTACCTGTGGTTAGCTATTCAAATACAACATTTCATCAGTTTACTGTAATTTTTCAGGGGAGAGTATTTTAGTTAGAGAAGCAAGCCTTGTAGTCAGCAAAATGGAGAAATTAAAAAACAAAACAAGACCTGACTTATTTCAAGTAGCAGTAATAGTTAGAATTCTTCACAACATCAGAAAAGTAGTCAGATGCTTAAAGACTGAACTTTTATTTACTGAGAACCAAAAGAGTGAACCTAGATCATAGGGTGTTACCTAGGGTCAACTGTTAGCCTAAAACCATCCAAATTATGCAGGCACTTGAAGGCAAAGCATCCAAGCTATAAACAGAAGCAAGTTGATTTTTTAAATCAAGGAGTAACAATTTGGAAAAGTCATAAAAGATTCCTGAACATGGATATAGTGTGCTGGAGCAAGTACACATTAGACCACCCTGGTCCTGCACTCTCAGGACCTGACCAGTCCCAGATAAGGGATTTTGCCAGACCAGGGAAGGTCATTTCTGGCCCCCCTCACCTGGCTCCCCACCTCCTGCTGGCCCACTGCCCTGCTGGGCCCACTAAGCAGCCACTGCTGCTGTGGCTCCTGGCCTACCAGGCAGCCACGCACTGGGTCAGTTTGCTTGCAGGCAGCCCACTGCCCTGCCATCCTCACGGGGGTCCCTTCTGCTGGCTCTCCACTGGGACTCTCTGGTCCTGCAACATCCGTGCCAGACCGCAGATGCTGCTAGACCAGAAAGTCCTGGTTTAGAGAGTTCAATGTGTACTGCATGCATTGTTCCTTGTTGCACACTGCATTGCTCAATGTAAAAATGTATAGATGATTGCTGAGTAGTTAATTTTGCCGTTTACTGAATTGTTGGGTAAATCAGCTACTGAAAACCTGAAAAAAACCCGAGTCCCTTTTTCTAATGATAGAATATGGTGAAGGATCTGTGATATTTCAGCAAACAGCAAACAATGTCTTTCAGTCAGCCAAGATGCATGAGGCAGTATCTTTTACTGGACTAACTTGTTTGTTTAAGTAAGTGATTATTTCACTTAGCTGAATTTACTGAGCTCAAC
Source organism: Pelochelys cantorii (assembly GCA_032595735.1). Lineage (NCBI taxonomy): Eukaryota > Metazoa > Chordata > Testudines > Trionychidae > Pelochelys > Pelochelys cantorii. Next base: position 28,477,764 of record CM064335.1, read on the forward strand.
AAAGCATATTGATATTACAATTGATGAAGCCATTTCTGTGATGGGGAAACGTTCAGGAATTGTGCAAAGAATCCTTTTGAAAGTACCTAATGCAGCATGGAATCATGTTTTCTATATAGGGAGACATTAGCAGCTACAGACATGGTACATGAACTTCACTAAAAACCTCAAAGATACTGTGAAAATTATAATAAAAGAAAATGGCAAGAATTCCTGATGCTTTCAGATTTTCTGTCAGGTAATGGTGAGACAGTGTGTCCAGCTACTGTTCCATGCTGAGGTTCGTTGGCCCTCCTATGGCAAAGTTGTGTAGTGACAAACGAGCTGACAATTTTTCTTTAAGAAAAACAAAGAGACCTAACCTAACATTGCATATTGTATATCTGGCAAATATATTTGATCAGCTAAATTATTAGAACTTGTTTTTACAGGGCAAATGGTACAATCGCTTTGAGCAAACTGACAAAATTGTGACATTCAAAACAAACAAACAAATAAACAAATCAAACCAGTCCACTTTATAGAATAAGCATGATTCAGAAGGTAGGATGGACATGTTTCTTAATATAGAAACAAACTAGAAACAAAAATACCTGGGAAGATTCTGCAGTCCAGAAAGCACTGAAGAAAGTTACCTGTAGTCATTTAACTCAATTATACATTAGATTCAGTGAATATTTTCCAGATGAGCAGCTGAAAGATGAAGAATGGATTTGGGATTATTTGGAGTAGTATAGGAGTCTGCCTATAACAGAAGAATCTCGGCAGGTCCAGTCACCTTGCAATCACAATTGCATTCTGCTGAGAAAATATGTGACTCTTTCCCAGTTTTGGTGCAGCACTGTGGGTGAATAGCCTTCTCTTCTTAGTCTTGCTATGAGAATGATTTTGCCATTCAGTACTACACATTCACGTGAAACGGGATTTTCAACCTTCAAGTAATTTAAAAAATAAAAGCACAAACAAACTGGATATAGAGCACAAGCTTCACATTGCACTAGCTACAATTACATCAAGCTTCAACGAACCTGAAAGAGAAGCAGACTCATTGAGTGATGTATTGAAATATAGTACTTTGTATGTGCTGTATCTAAATACATTATATCGCTGATAAGAAATATGATAAGATGTTTTTGCACTAGCTCATGACAGGTATTCAAGGTTTACAAATGGGTCCCAAGCCCAAAAAGACTGAAAAACCAGTAATCTAAGTCAAAGTATTCGGAGGTAATTTAAGACCTGGAAGGCAGTCTGGCATAATACATCAAATATTTATTTAACTTCAGGTGGTGCATTTGAAGATACAAGTTCATTTTCTTTAAATTATAAGAACATTTCTTAAGGCTTGTGATTATTTCACTTGAAATTTCATTTTCTTTCCTTGAAACTTAGTTACAATTAGAACACAGTGAAATATATTTTCACTTTCTTTTCTTTGGTGACATTTGTTTTGTAGTGTTTGAAAGAAGTTGAATGAAGTCCTGGTTAAACCCCTGGAGATAAAGAACAGAATATCTGATTGCCCTATAGTATCGCCAGCTGGTACAACACTCCTTGACAAGCAGAGTTTGGTATAGATGGTATTACTATGTATAACTGAGATTTAGTACTGCAATACCAGAGGGACCGAATCAAAGCTAGATTGTTACCTAGCTGTTTGCCTGTTTTCATGGCTATGCTTCATTTTGTGCTGTATTACTTTTATTATAATTATAGCATTTCCCAAAGTTTGCCCAAACTATTGATTTAAGATATAAGATGAATTACAATGTGTAAAGGACTCTGTAAAAACTCCATTCTGTTGACATCTGAAGTTGGAGTAGCACTGATGCCTACTGATAGCATGTCTGCTACAGTTTTGCAGTATGATGTTACTATATACATATTTTTTCATTTATTTTATAAATCAGGAAAGATCCTCTTTCCAGATTACAGAATGTAGAAAAGTTTTGGGAACTCAAGAGTCCGATAAGGAGTAATTACATTAATTTAGATGAACAAATGCTTCAGAGAAGATATAAAAATACATGCTACATATTATATTTTAACTTCCCTTTCTTCCATGCTTCTGTCTTTTTTTGTCATTGTAATCTTTCACTCGGAGTTTTTGCTTTTCATAAACAATAGAAAATGATCTAGGTTTACAAGATTAACACACTTGCATATGCCATATTTGAGTCTAGTGGCACAATCCTTCCAGGAAGTGGAGCCTTAGCACATGCTTTTGACATCTGAGGTAGTAGGGATCTATATATACACACACCAAACTAATTTCCAGTATATTTTATGAGGAAAAAATCCTCCTCAAGAGCAAATAAAACTTTTAATGAAAACATGATCATAATCAAGACTGCACACAATGGTCAATCCTTTTGACACAGTGAAAGATACCATGATGGTGGGATTTGAATGATGGCTGAGAAACTCTGAAAGATTTCCTAAGTTTTGTTCAAATCAGTTTTTAGTGCTAGTTCTGTGTAACAATGGCACATAAGAGTGGTTTTTTTTGTAGAGAGAAGAGTTAGTTAATTCAGAAATCCTCCATTTTGTTCACTAAAACCTTGGGATCAATTCCTTTTAACTCTACTGTGCTTGAACTTTTCCCTGTTCTAAAACAGAAAGGAGAAGGTAGATGGGATTAATAGAATAAAGGCATACCAGTGAAAACATCTAGTGTAAAATATGAAGAAACAAATCAAACAAGAACTCTTAGAGCCTGATTCTCATTTAAACTAAATCCCAAGGCCTCTTTGCACTACTCTGACCATATAAAGGGGCTTTAAAGTGGGTGTAAATTCTAGATACTGCCACAGCAGTAAAGAGGCAACTTAGTGATAGGTTGGTAGGAACCTTTTAAGTCTTATCCTTTAATAAGAAACAACCACATTTCTATTAATTGTAATTTATTTCAAACTAATCAAAGAGAAGTTTATTCCAGTCTTGGGCAACCCACCCTCCTTCTAGACACTCAATGGTAAATTGTGCCTTAAGGCACATGTCTGCATGGGGATGGTACAGAGATAGTCTACTGGTCCTAGGAGAGTTTGTGGAGCTGGGTACAATACCTGCCAAAATCCCCATTGCGCAGGGGGAGTGATGAGAGTGGATGGTTCTGATTAACATCTTCAAAGGCGCATAAAGGCATCTGTCCCAGCACTCCATGAAGTGCCATGGTCCTTGCAGGGAGGGACAATGGTTCCTGAGCCTCCTGCCCTATATTCACACCTACATTTTTGTGCAAGCTTTTAAGATAATACTGTGTTATGATTTTGAGCCCTTAAGGCCCTGGAAAAATACTGCTGTATTCTAGTTTACTTTTACTGGTTAAGGGGTTGCTTGTACTTCATCCTGTGTCTGTAGGCCAACTCAAGTCCTGGATGTTTTAAAATTGTTCCCTAATAAGCATATGTAGCACTTTCTAGGAAAAGAAATTGTCATGGAATGGTAATTGCCAGCATCTACCTACCTATCCCATAGAGCTAGAAGGGACCTTGAGAGGTCATTGAGTCCAGTCCCCTGCCCTTGTGGCAGGACCAAGTACCATCCCTGACAGATTTGCCCCAGATGGCCCCTTCAAGGATTGAACTCACAATACTGGGTTTAACAGGCCAATGCTCAAACCACTGAGCTATCCCTCCCCCCACAACTTTCTTGTTTGAAAAACTGGTGTCACATTTGGTGTCCAGTCTTATGCTAGCTCAAAAGTTTTTTTAAAAAAAGTTCTACAGTATAAAGAACTGTCCAATGTTGTTTCATTCTTGTTTTTTTAACTGTGCTTGTTTTATTTGTCTCTATGACAAATATGAATTAGGCTTATAGAAAGCTGTAGAATCAAATATATTCAGGTGCATTCATATTCAGAAATGCACATGAAACTCAGTATCACTTCCAAGCAATGAGACCTAAAAGCTATCTTTTAATTAAAATTGTGTCAGTTATGATAAATAGTGAAAAGAGAGTGGGGGGAAATCACTTGAGAGTTCATTATTGAATGATTTTCTCATATACCAGAAATGATCATGATTCTAAGTTTTAGACTATATTATTTGTTTAAAAAAAACACTCCAATCATCTGGATGACAGTTATAGACTTATAACTGCGCTAGACCAAGTTGTGTCTCCGGTGAGTGACTATTCTGTCCAATTAAGAAGAAAAATGCATTTATTTGGAAGGTTGAGGGGGAAAAAACCCTGCCACACTTTCATAACCCCTTGGCTTTTAGCAAGCCATGAGATCATGGAAAGTAGAGATTTGATTTTAATTCTCTGAAATCAATCAATATTTAGAAGCCATTTTAATCCACAAAGATGGGGGAAGATTTGCAAATATGAACATGTAGGAGGATTTGCCTTCACTGGGAAAAACATGCTGTCATGACTCAGTTCCCCAACCTGACTGAGTGCAGAGATGGGGAGCCAGTTAGGAGAATAAACTCTGTAAAACCTGTTTCTGTGACTTCCAGAGACAACCTTGTTTGATCTCAGTATCCCTGAGATCCAAAAAGACAAAGACTCATTTGCTCACTGCCACCACCCAAGTAAGCAAAAGAAAATATAAAATAAACCCTTTTCCAGGGAAGTAATCACTTGGGAATCCCCTCCCTAAGATAAAGCTCTCCCTCTGCACAACCTCTGTTTGCTTGGAGTTGGAAAAACAAATAGAGGGAATCCGCAGAGAACAATGGGCTCTGCTCCTCCTGGATTATTTAGGCACATAAGTTTAAAGACACAACAATCAACCAATGCTGGTTAATCAAAACAAAAAGGAAAACACTTTTATTATCAAAACAAAACTACTGTTGCAAGCATAGTAAATGACTGGGTGTTAAAAAGACATGGAGTGAAATAAACTCAGGGGAAATCTCTGGGTTGTAACCCGCAGACAAGGAAAACAATAAAACCTGATGGACTATCTAAACTTTTCCCTACTTACACATTTCAAGAAGTCCATTCCTGGGAAAGCCTGTCTCCCTCCATACCTGGAAGAAACTGCTCTGATCTCAAAATAAAGGAGAGAGAAAGAAAAACCCATCTCTCTTGGTTTGAAATTCCTATCTGCATTTTTACTGGCTGATTGCCTAAAGCCCCCTCCTTCAGGTGCATCTCCAGTTGATTAACCCTTTCCTTACTCTTCAGGTAAGTCAGACTCTCCTTAGTAGCTCCGATTTATGACAGATGCATTGCTAACCATTTTTATGTTTTTATGTTAGCAGGTTTTATAAGGTGTTAGAAATATACCTTTTAGCCTAGAGGCCATACTCTTTTGCATATGTTCACTTAATAAGTGCATAGCTCCTTCTTGCACACACATTGCTGTCAAATTTACTGTTTCTGTGAATGGAACACTTAACTATAGGACTATAACACTTGCCATATGGGACCAGAGCGTTGGCCCCTCAGCTACCATCCTCATTTCTGTGAAAATCATTGGCAACGTAAGGGTTGATGTGAGAGTACTTTTTGGCTGAGCATGTACAGTTTTTAACCTTTAGTTTGTCAGTAAAAAGAAGGCTGATTAAATCTGATAATGTTGAGTTAAAGCTCCACATACATGTTGCTGTAATAAAAATACCAGATGAACACGGCAGTATTCAGCAAATAAGCACCTTACTGTAGCCTGCTCTCGCAGTCTTTACTCATGCAAAACTCAAGAGGTCAGATTTGCAAAAAAACTGAGCTCCCATTTTGGCAACTAAAGAAGGGCCAGCTTTTCAAAAGTACTCAGCATCCAGCTATGCCTTTGTGAGTCATGTGCCCACATTTTCTGCATAGTTTAGCACCCACTGAGCTTTTGAAGACCTAGTGACCAGGTTTCATTAGGTAGTGACAGAATGAACAGTGCAGTGTTGAGTCCTTTTTGAAACTAAACAAAGATTTTTAGCTTGTAAGAAACTACAGGCCAGTATCCCATCTGAAATATTACTCTTAATCTTGCTTGTGCCATGCACAGTGTTTTTTTAAGATTTCCCCACTTAAGTCACTCACAAAATGTGTTTAGCAGTTGGCCCAAACCAGAATGCCAAGTCTAAATACCCTCTAGCTTCTTTATTTTGGTTCAGATGCTGCATCTAAACAGAAATCTGCACTGCAGTTTTGCGTTCATGTAAAAATTAGAATTCTCAAATTCTAACCTTGGAGTTGAGCTGACATAATGACATTCAATGTCTAAATGTGTAATACTTCTCACAAGGAGCTGTCTTAGCAACTATGTTTTTTTGCCCCGATGCCTTACATACAGTCTGGTTCAGGGTTGGGTAATAAGCGACCTGTGGGCCATGTGTGATTTCCCAGAGTAGCCCCTGGCAGGCTCCCACATGCTTTATTTACCTGCACGTCCACAGGTATGGCTGCTCATAGCTCCTGTTGCAAACCATGGCCAGTGGGACTTGTGAGCAGCCATACTTGAGGATGTGCAGGTAAATAAAGCATATGGCGGCCCACCAGGGCTAACCGTAGAGAACTATATATAGACTGTGGGCCGCTTATTGCCCATCCTCGATTCACATGAATCTCTCCCCATTCAGAATCTTTACAGAGTTATGTAAGTGACTGGTACAATGCCTGATAACACATGGTAGAGTTGCTTTCTACCACTGTATATGTGGCCAGGCAGTGAAGAGAGTGACTTTGTGGAGAAAGGGTAACAGAATATTTATAGTTTGTGGCTCACTGAGTCATTGTCATACTTCTTGCTCTTCTGACCTCAGGCAGAAAAACCCTCTTAAATGAGAGGCTGTAAACAACCCATCTTAAAGATCAGAAGTGACAGTAGCCTTTCAGTTACTGATTTTGGGTATACGTTCATCCTAACTAGGCCCTATGAACTCAAAGTGTTTGAGGCCAAGCCATCATTTTCATTGTGCTCTTTTAATGACTTCAGCATGTGTTTTGATGTAATAAATTTAGTGCATAGGAAATTTAAGAACTAAGGGTAATAAAACTACAGGCAAGTCTACTACTGCTTACATCAATCTACCTTACATTGCTATGGGGTGTGAAAAAGATCCTTTCCCACATGCCCCCAGCGACACAAGTTTTGCGCTGTCATTGCTGGTGCTCTGTCTCAGGAAATGCTCTCCTGCCAACGTAACTTCCACATCTCACAGAGGTGGAGCAATTATGCTAATGGGAGAGTGATCTGCTATTGGTATAGCCTGTCTTCACCAGATGGGCTGCAGTAGTGCCGACATAGCACTGTACTGTAGACTTGCCCTAAGGGACCGATAGCATAAGCAAGGATCATACAAATTTCCAATTCACCTTTGCCAATACAGCTCAGTGTTAACCTACAATCCCACTGCTATTCTAGTCAAGGGCCTTTGTGGACTAGAGAATGGCTGATGACCATACCAGCTTATGTCAGGGTTTTCTGATATGTATAAATCACTGCATTCATTTTTGCTTGTTATCCAACGAAGATTTAGAGTCAGATCTCCATAAGTGAAAGGTTATCTAACAAATGGCACCATGGACTATAAACCAATATAGCACATTATGCAAACCCACCCCTAATTTAGTATGCAATACAACTTCTGTCTCTAGCAAGTGCCTGCAATGGACTTGGGTGAGTCTTTTCCATCTCTAACATTTGCTAGCCTCATTTGCCATGTATAAGTGGACATCAGAGTTCAGAAAGGCACAAATAAGTTACCTTGTTTTTGTTTTTCCTGTTAGCGTTTAACTACTACTAAGGTCATCTGCTCAGTTGATGAGTGGCCTGGGGGAAAGGGTGAATGAGAGGGACTCTACAGCACAATCTTTTCTGGTATAATGTGTAGCCTGACATGCTTCATAGAATGTTCATAATGCTTTAGAATTTTATCCCATACCAGGCAAGTCAAATGGGAATCTAGTTTCAGAGTATGTCTTCCCTCGCAGGACAAATAGCATTGACAAAAATATTTTTGTTTAAGTGAACATGAGCTGATACCTTTCTAATAGGAAGTCAATCACTGCACACTAATAGGCTATTTGGAAATAAACATTCATCTTACAAATGAGAAGTATAATACTTATGGGAAATAGGTGTAAATTAAGGACACACAGTCCTGTTTTTACTGCTGTTTGTGTTAGACTGGCCAAGTCCCCCCCTTCCCCTGGGAATTACCCACGTTGCACAGGAACAGATACCCACGTTGCACAGGAACAGACTATTGCCGTATGTGTTACATCTCATGACACTGCATAGTGTAAATAAGTGTAACCGGTACAAAGTGAAGTATATTTCCATTTTTCAAATAAGTTGTCAAGCTTTTAATAAGCAACCCATCAATATTTGGAGATTGCAGTTATAAAAACTGGCACTCTTGTCCTTTCCTGAATTAAAGATGGTTAACCAGCAAACATGTAGTATTGACCCTCATAAGAATTTCAGAATTCTCCCTCATGAAGTAGAAATCAGAACTTCAGCTGAATGTCCCACTGTTTTCCTTTTTCTAAATTTCCCCCAAACAATAGTTTTTGACTTAGCTCCAAGCAAATCAGTCCATCATCCTTCCAGCACGCAGAATGATTGGAGCTGTCAGCATTAAGCAATACATAGATTGCTAAGAAAACAGTAGGTTTTACTGGTCAGTTTGGAACCAGAGGCACTATGGGCCAGTGTTTTAGAGGTAAGCGAGAGAGAATGGCTGCTACATACATTGAATACATTAAATCCCACTGGTTGGGATTGTACTGGAAGATGCCATATGTACCATGTTAGTGCTTCAGACTTTTCCAAGTAAATATAATAATTATGAAAAAAGATTGTTTAATGGGTCCTTAGTGTCTTCATTTTCCTTCTCATGTTGAAGGCCCTACAGCAAAAAATAGTTCATATGTCTGTAAATCTTTTCTGGTAGAATATACAGAAGTACATATTTGTGATGTTCCCAGCCTCACACTGGCAATTCTATCTGGCCACACACAGATTGGAGCCACCCTGCACTCCACACCACAGGGTGCCACATGGCATAAAACCACGCTATTCTTCAAACAGCTTCATGTTATAATATTGTACTGGTTATACTGAGCCGTTCAATAGGATTTATCATAGATCAAAGCTGATACATGTTTTTCATTATCCTTCCACAAAATTACACTTCAGAAAATAATCTCCTATGGAGAGGACAGCCAACTTATCCCACATTCTCTGCAACAGCAGGACTGGAAATACTCCAACTCCTTATGCTGATGTGGTCACTTGACAGATGGTTTAACTCTATTGGTGGCTAACAGATGGGAATGTGCAATACTGAGTTGCTCTGTGGGTCATTTCAGCTCAAGCACATTCAAATAGTAGCAGCAATAGTCAAACAGTAGCAGCAATGGGAATGTTTCACTTCTTACGGTTGTGTAAAATGACGACAAGCCTACAGGCCACTTTGTGGAGGCGCATTAGTGGGCCTACCATGCATTCCCTTAGAGTGGAGATGGGAGCTGAGAGATCAGGGCTGGAAGCTAGGCCTACCTCTGAAGACAACAAAAGGTAGGAGGGGAGAGAGAAAGCACACATGTGCATACTAGGGCAGGGATAGTTCAAGGAGTAGAACTTTTGAGGTGAGGTTCCACCTCAAAACATAGCAGACTGCCAAAGGAAGCTCACGTGGCAGAGGAGCTACCCAGAACTTGTGAAACATTTACAGAAGCTAATTAACAGTCAGGACGTCTTGGACTTTAGACTTTTAGCAAATCTTGCAGTGTTTTCCTGTGTTTACTCACAGCAGCACAGTGAAATACAGCGTGGAGAGGTTCCAAAAAGTTACCTTAATGGAAACACTCATTTTGCATTTACCTCTCTGAGGGTACATCTACATTATATGCTTATTACAAAATAAGCTATTCTGGAATAGTTATTCCAGAATAGCTTATTTCGAAATAGCATGTCGTACTGCAGGGAAGCCTCAAAATTAGTCCTAGGCAGGCTTCCCTAACATAGATATACTATCTTGATTTAAAGCCCCCAGAGGTACTGGAAAGGAATAACTTAGAATGGCCCTGGTGAGGGGCTATTTCAAAATAGCAGCAGTGGAGCGTCTACACACACCTTATTTTGAAATAGCTATTTCGGAATAGGCATTATTCCTCGCAAAATGAGGTTTACAGATTTCTGAATAAGCTGTCAGTTATTTCAAAATAATTTTGAAATAACAGAATGGCTGTGTAGACGCTTGCATTGTTATTTTGAAATAGCGCTAGTTATCTCGAAATAACGGTGCAATGTAGATGCACCCTGAGAGGCTGTGTTTCACTGCAGATTCATATAGATCTTTGTTCTTCTCATCTCGGTAATAAATCTCTTCTGTTATTATATTTGTCATTTGAGCAGGAGTAAAAGCATGTATACCTATTTTCATATTCAGTTTGCATGTAAATATTCTTTGCTACCAAACATCACCACAGCTTGGCTATTTTGTTAAGAGACAAATGTAGATCTGACTGGTGAGGAGATTCAGTGGAAAGAAATAAGACTCAAATCTAAACAAACACTTATCAAGAAGAGGCAAAAAAATGAAGTACGGTTGGAAAGATAGCCAGGGACATTAAAATAGAGATTAGATAAGAAAACCAAAAGATGAGTTTTAAAGCAATTGGTCTGGTGACTGACTGCACTGAGCTAGAAAAATGAGAGAGGCAGTATCCATAGTTCTTGAGGGGAATGCCAGTAAAGCTGAGACAGGTTATTTACAAGTACTAGAGAAAGTGACCCATGAGCTTTTATAGAAAGCTGCAGACAGTGCTCTAGTGCAACCAGTGTTCAAAAGCAGCCATATGGAAAGAAAAGGTCACACTTTAATCTATTTTGCTCATGCATCATGAAAGACATCAGGACTATTCTTAAACTTTAAAAATAGGCCATAGGAGGCCCCACTAGTTCTAGTGCTCAGTGGTGTAGCCAAAGAAGAGGGCAGCATTTAGAGTAAGACAGAACAAAGGGTGTGATAGAATGAAAAATAAATTTCCCACACCGATACATTGTTGGAATTAGGAATGGTAGAGACAGCAAAGAGGAGGAGCAGGGAGGCTACAGTCAGTAACAGAGTCTTTTGACATGTGTTTGTCTGCATGGATCCCAGTACAAGTGTGTGCATCCCCATGACACTACTTACACAAGTAGTGTCAGTTGGGGCAGCACATGTGTCCTGTATCCCTCATAGCCCCCCTCTTGTAGCCATATCGGGCACAGCAGCTCCCAGTGACCACTTGTTGCCTTCACTAATACAGGCATCCAGGTCAGGACACTATATCAGTGGGAGAGGAGGGCAGCCAGGGAACTGAGTAGACAAAAGCATCTCAAAGTTTAGTTACTTTGAGTAACTTTTTCTTCTTGTTTTCCAAGCTTGCCTATATAGATGCCGCTCTAGGGGAGTGACCAGCAGATACCTCCAAAGGAGGTGGGTAGATAGGATTCCAATCTAAATAACAAATGCAGGGAACAAACATGCTGAATTGGATATCTGCTCTAGAAGCTGTGAGGGAGTAAGGGGCTGTAAATGCATTAGGAAAAGCTCAAATCTCAGGAGTAGGAGCACCCCTAAATAAAGTACAGATGTTGCCGGAACATCTAAATAGGGTATGCCATAACTTGGGAGGGGAGGGGCTGTTTGTTCAATGAATAAAATAATTTAATATGATCTGAAACCCAATTTGAGGGTATCTGGGAAGAAAAAGCCCCTCCTTTGCATTTATTAACTACAGTAGACTTCCGATAATCTGGCACCCTTGGGACTCAGGGGGTGCCGGATTATCAGATATGCCGGAGTATCGGGAGGTACCCCGGCGGGGTGCTATGATAGATCTGCCGGGACCCGCACTGAGTGGGGGGGTCGGTGGGGAACGGCGCAGGGAGGGGCGAACCCTCTGCCGTCTTGCAGGCAGGCAGCTGTTTAAGGCAGGCGGGTGGGGGCGAGGGGGTCGGTGGGGAACGCTGCCTGCCTCTCGCCCCCTCTCCGCCGCCACCGCTCACAAGTTTCCCCGCTTGCAAGCAGGCTGCGTGGGGCTTCCATCGCCTCCCTGCAACACGGTGGAGGGTTCGCCCCCTCGCCACACCGTTCCCCACCGACACCCCCGCCCGCCCGCCTGCCTTCCTTAAACAGCTGCCTGCCTCTCGCCCCCTCTCCGCCGCCGCCTCTGGGCAGCTCCAATTGTCCGGCTGGCCAGAGCACTTCCGGGTTCCAGTTGGTGCTGGACTAGCAGGAGTACCGGACCACTGGCTGCTGGACAACTGGAGTTTTACTGTACAATGATTTTTAAATGGTTTTGTTCTAGAAGGGCAAAAGGACATAACTCTAAGCACATCAAAGGTATGAAGTATGAGTAACAGGGTTTGGGAAGGACATATAGCAAGATATATAAAACTATGGAAATGAAAATCTTGAAACAATTTTGTGTGTGGCCTGAAGTAAGTCTGTCTTTAGGAAATTCATCATATAGGAGCCCTGCCATCAAAGCCTGTATCTCACTCTCTCTGCAAGATGAAGAGAGAGCCATTAAAATCCCATTTTTATAGAGACTATATAATGAACATGACTTTCAGAAGGAGGGTCCATTAGGGAGAGCAGCACCACATTCAAATCACAGTGAGGAAAAGGCTTTTTAATGATAGGAATCAGCCATTTTAGCAATTTGGATACAACAGGGTGGGGGGAAAATAAACACAAATGATTCTCATCCTGTGAATAATTCAGAGATAAGGGCCAAATGCACTAGGAGTGAGACTCCTGAGTGCTTGAGAGCACTACGGACCAAGATAACTGAGATAAGGAGACTTCTAGGTTAGACCAGGCCCCTGAATGGACTACAGCAAAATGCACTGCTACTGAGGTTTATATAGAAGTCTGGTTATCACAGGGCAGGGGGAGGCTTTGGGTCATTAACTGGTGCCAGCCCCTGCTGAGTTGAGGCCACCTCCTACCTGCAGACAGGCTCCTTGTCAAGCTGCAGCAGATCCTCTCCAAGCCCTGGGGCAGAGGGAGTCCAGCTGCTGGAGGGAGGGTAGATGGAGACAATCCAGAGAGTGATGGGGAGGGGAGGAGGAGCAATGGGATAGAGGTGAAAAAGAGGGTGGGGCCTCAGGGGTCCAGTTACCAGCAATTAGAAGGCTTGCAACCCTACCTCTTGCTGCAGGTACCTCTAATGAAATACTGTACATGGCTCCCAGCTTGCAGAGAATGTTTGATTTTGTCATGTAAAGATTTCTGTCAGAAGGGCTTTGCCAGTTTTTTCCATCCCACAATGGCCTCTTGTTGCTCTTAAAGGGAAACACATGCAGATACATTTTCAGTATAGGCCACAACTTGTTTGCCAAAGTGCTTGACTTTTCTCTTTTTCATTCATAAATTCCTGTGATGGGTAGAAAGTAAGACTGATGCTGAAATTTCAAACTGGCTGCTCTGATAGGCTGAGGTTAATGTATGAGTAAGAGAGGCTTTGCTGCAACCCGCTGGTGTGTTGATTATAGTTCATTTTTGGCTGTGGCTGAATAGTACAGCTAATTACAATTACTATATTCTTTCTTCACATTTGAATCTCCATTTATTGGGTCTTCTTTTCCCCTGGGATCTGTTAATTCATCTGGCTAATTTGGCCTTTAATGAGTTTCAGACACTAATTCAGTGATTTACAGTTATGCTTTGGGTATGCTTCTTATTCCTGCATTGGCTGAATATTTATGCTATTATGACAATCACTGATTCTTACAAGAATGCTACAGAAATTAAACAAAAGAAAGAATGGATTTCTCTATAGAACCAATAGGAAATGTTCCTACTGGGCTGTTTTGGCTGCTATCCTAGAGGGACCTTTGCTGCTGCAGAAGTCAGGGGGAGGTATACAACTGCTAGCCTCTTCAGATTTTGGTAGCACACTACTAACTTAAAGCAAAAGGGAAGGATTCATCCCAGCCATAAACTGGCATAGCCCCATTGACATCAGTGAAGCTATGATGAGAATATGGACTTAGATTTTATCTTATGGTAAACCGTGTGTACAAAAACAACAACTCCTCTTCAGTCTGAGTGCACGCACTTCGGTTAGATGTATGAAGGGAGGGTAGCACAGAGGAGCTTTATAGGCAGGATTTTTCAGAGGTAATGAAAACCTGTTGCCTCACCCCGTTCAAATGGTCTTGTGAGTGTGCAGCACATAAAAAAAAATTAGGCATATAGAGTCCCACTGTACAGTAACATCTATCAGTGGAAACTTAAAAAAAAAAATCTACGGGTACTAGCTCCTGTTCTTTAACCTACTTACAATTGATTTCTTGCTATAAGTTTCCTGAAATGGACAATAATATTATCTGCTGCAGAAGGCTCCCCAGCGATATACAATGCCTTCTTATGCCAAAGACAGAAGAAGAGAGTAATTACGGTTCATGCTGCTCACCCCTTACTACCCCCGCTCCTTCCCTCACAAGGCTATGTGATGCAAGATCCCACATTAAAGCTTTATAAGACAGTGGCACAGCTATATAGCATCAAAGGATGCCACTGTGGTGTGACCTTTCCTTTCCATGCAATCACCAGCCCTGCTTCATGCTGATTTCTTGCTATTTTATCCCACTGCAAGCCCTCAGGCTACATCTAGACTGGCAGCTTCTTGCGCAAGAGCTCCTTTGAGGAAGAGTTTTTGTGCAAAAACTCTTCCAGAATAGAGAGTCTACACTGGCATGTGCTTTTGCGCAAAAGATGTGCTTTTGCGCAAGAGCATCCATGCCAGTGTAGATGCTCTCTTGCGCAAGAAAGCTTTGATGGCCATTTTAACCATAGGACTTTCTTGTGCAAGAAATTCATGTTGCCTGTCTACACTGGCCTCTTCTGGAAGAGCTCTTGCACAAGAGAGCTTATTCCTGAGCGGGAGCATCAGAGTTCTCGTGCAAGAAGCCCTGATTTTATACATTAGAATGTCAGTTTACTTGTGCAAGAACACACAGCCAGTGTAGACAGGCAGCAAGTTTTTGCGCAAGAGCGGATGCTTTTGCGCGAGATCATGCCAGTGTAGACACAGCCTCAGTGTAAAGGGAAAGCATTTGTCACCTCACCATTTTGTGAAATGAACACCAAAATACAAGGCTTCTTACCACCTATTGTGTAAATCATTCAGATTTTTAAAACAGTGCAACTACCTAATCCCCCGAAGGACTGGAATGGACATGCACAGGCACAATAAGTAAATAACACACATGTAAACAAACTGGTGTCTGACAGAACAATTGGGATCCATTGAGTGTTTCCAGAAGCATGGTTGAATGAAATAGTTATGCAGGAGGAAGAGCATACGCCTGTCTGAATTGGTGCCTGGTATAGCTGGGCTTGAGAATGACAGCCATATCTTTAGCTGAGCTTGTGAATAAGAAGTTGCAGGGAGGGGGCTGCATGTGGTTGGAGTTTTAGGCTGTGAGGCTGTTACTAAAGAGATTTATAGGAAGAGGAACATGTGTGGGTGTAACTGTCACCAGGCAGATTTGAACCTGGGACCTTAGTATAGGAGCCTCTACCCTCTGAGCTAAAAGTCAGCTGCTTCTCAACCTATGCTGTAGAGGTCACTTGTTCTTATCTGTTGCTGTGATCTAGGTGCCACTGCATGGGACACTGAACCATACTAGGTGTGGGGTTACATGTGCATAGGAGGCGAAAGGTGATAACGTGGGGGAAAATGAGTTAGTCAAGTGGGATAATTATTAGGGCTTAGGACAGTGAGGAGCAACCTGGGCCCGCCCTTGATCTCAGTGGGCTGCAAGATTGCTGTAACCAAGACACACTTCGAATTTGCAGGTGTGCCGACAGAACTCTAGCAGCACTTTGGTTGGATGCATGACTTTCACAATGTTGTATGCAATGAACATGCGCCTCTCTTCACGTGCCCTTTTTTTTTTTTACATGCATGTCACTTTTGTAATACTGTAATGCTACACAGACAAAGCCCAGCAGAATCTGGCAATCCTGTGCATGAGCAATAGTAAACAAAATGTCTCGTGGGCCACATATAGAACTCCAAAGGGCCTCATGCGGCCAACGGCCACAATGTTGTCTACCACTGATTTTGCACAAAGAGAAGGACAGCGAAAGAGTGAGGGAAGGGCAGAATATAGCAAAAGAAAGAGGGGAAGTAGAAGGAGCAAACATGGTGGCACAAGGGGGAATGAAGTGTGAAGCTCTGAGTTCTGTAGTGCCTATCAGTAGGGTTGCCAGGTGTCCAGTTTTGAACCGTACCGTCTAGTATTTGAGCTTTCTGTTTGGGAAACAAATTGAAAAAATATAAATGAGAAAATATAAATGTCCAGTATGGTCTAAATAAGATGTAATGTAGATTGTGATGTAATGGCAAGTGTGTCCGGTATTTTTGTTGAAACCATCTGGCAACCCTACCTATCAGCTCGGTGCCCTGGTGGAATTCGCAACCCTAAGGTAGGCACTGCATCTCCCTACATAATGCATGGGGAGAGTTTGGTGCCTCATAGTAGGAATTTTAAAAAGCCAGAACTGCCTAAGCTAGCTAACCAGTAATGCTGAAGAGAGCAGCCTTTGACATTATGGAATTTGCACCAAGCCTGCTCCTTTTTTTAAGCTATCCAGTCTGAACCTCTTTGGTCAGCTGTCTTTGCTTAGTTTGATTGTGCTGCTCTATATAAATTTAGTTTCTGTGCTCATTTACTTCTTGGACTTTCTACTTTGAGTATCAGTGTGAGTGCCAATTAGTACCATTTATAATGGTAGCTTTTGTGACGCGGACGTCTGTCCATTGGGAAATAAACTAAAACCATCAGCCGACACAAGCTGCTGAACAGCTGTCGGATGGTACAGGCTTTGGCCCCTGTTTTCCTGAGCTGGATGTGAGTGACCTAGAAGTGAAAGACTCTGTATCCAATTACTAATCCCCCTGAGGTGCTATGTGCCCCCTATCAAATGTTTTAGCTGCTTCATTGCTTCCCTGCACTCCTGAATTTGGGCTGCTGCATTCTTGTGGCATTCCTCGGCAGTCACAAAGAAAAATAATAATACACCTGACAGATTCAGAATTCAGCAGCCCTGGAGAATCAGGACTTGTGAAGGAAAAGGTCCATGGCCTCTGTTGCCTAGGAGGTCAGACTGGATGGGGGGGGGGCAAGGGGGAGAGGAAGAGGGAGGATGTATCTCAAACTTCATTGCACAGTGACCTCTACTGACAACAAAAATTACTAAATGATCCCTGAATCCTGAGCCTGCCCAAGCCCAAAGGCATCAGCCCCAAGTGGGGATGGAGCTGTAACCTGAGCACTCCGCTCAGAGCTAAAGCCCTCAGGCTTCAGCTTCCGCCCCAGGTGGTGAGTCTTTCGCCTTGAGCCTGAGCAAGTCTAACACCAGCCCTGAGAACTGCCAGCCTACATGATCAGGGTGGACCCTTCTGGCCTTAAAAAACAAAAACAAAAACCCACATACACTCTTAGACAGGAAATACTTGGAGAATTAAGAGTATGTTTTTATTTTAAACAATCATTTTTATTTATGCAATAAATTAATGCCAATATTTTCGTATTGACGGCCAGGTGGGTTACACGGAAAGGACTGAAGAGTACGGCTACATCTACACAGTAGTGCGTAGCTCGAAATAAGCTATGCAATTTAAGCTGTGCAAATTGTGTAGCTTATTTCAAGATAGCACCAAATTTCAAAATAGGCTGTCTAACCAGCGCTAATTTCAAAACAGAGCGCTATTCTGACGAGCCCCTTAATCCTCATGCAACAGAGTTTACGGGATGTCAGCATAACAAGCCTGTTATTTGGAATGTCTTTTGAAATAACGAGCTTGCTGTTAAGATGTGCAGATGCTATTTCGGGATAACACACGTTATCCCGAAACAGCGCCGCTTTGTAGACGTACCCTAAGTAACTGTAATGGCTAAAGTCCTGCAATGACAGTAGAAAAGCATAGTACTCAGAATGTTACATTTGCACCAAAAATCACAGTGAGATGTCCCCCCAAATCACTGACAGTGTTGGTCAATCTCCCATGTTTATTGGTCGAGCTGGTGTTGGCCTCTGCTGCAGAAGCTGTCACCTCAACATCTGTCCTCCCAACCTTCAGTCAATTCCATCCTCCAAACCCAAATACCGGTTCTGCCTCTTCCCTCCTGGCCTACCTCTGCCCAGACAACCCACTGTGCTGCTCTCACCCAAGCTTTCCAAGTCTCCAACCCCTCCATCAGTTCTGCCTGCCCCCTGCCAGCCTTCATCCCAGCCCTGAAGTGAATTCCAGCCTCATCGCTGTTCCTCCAGGGGTTTTTAACCACTCCCCCCTGCCTAGGGCTGGGAGTCTGCCACAAAATCACAAGTTGGCACAACTGTGTTCAGGGTGATGTGAGCTCTGGCCACCGCTGTTCCTCCTTTTGAATTGGCAGGCCCCAAGACAGCTAATCCCTTTGCTGCTCACCCTTCACCCCTATTGGTGGGCAGATAACTGGATGGTGCTAAAGTTATAGCAGCATGACAGTTCTTAAGCATAGTCCTCTTCACTGGGTAAAAACAGAGCATGTTAAAATATGGAATTTCTGTACCAGGGGAAATCTGAACATTTCAACGTTTGCTGTCAATCCAATGTGGACTGAAAATAAACATTCAAAATTTCCTGTGAAAGGCAAATGCTGAAAAAACATTTGCTTATTAAAATATTCCAAATTATATTTTCTAAATCAAGGTAGTAGCTGTTTTTTAGCTTTTTATGAAAAAACCTAAACAATGTTTTGATTATGATGTTACTAAAGACATGACTTGACATCTCCAATAGTGGCCAGTTATCAATTCACTCTGCAGCACTGCTTCTGCTATTGCTTGAGTCTGGGCACAGAATCTCCAGCTGGAGATACCAAGCCCAAAGCCAGGGTCTTTGCATAGAATGCCCCGACGGTTAGATCCCTTGTCTCTAGCCATAGGGTTGCCAGATGGTTTGAGCAAAAATACTGGACACACCTGCCATTACATCACAATCTACATTACATCTTATTTAGAAAATACCAGACATTTCTATTTTCTCATTTCTATTTTCTCAGTTTGTTTCCCGAACAGAAAGCTCAAATACTGAACTGTCCAGTTCAAATCCGGACACTTGGCAACTCTATCCAGCCCAGAGCCTGTTCTCCTTCACATTTAGAGCAACTTGGATTTTGTTACCAAGCCAAAGCCCACTATCCGTTCAGTCAGTGCAACCAACTCACTCCAGAGCACAGCCTGTGCAATTCCTATTCCCATTCATGTGCACAGTAATGTTCTTATCTGGAATAGAAATAAAATTTCAAACTGAGCAACAAAACTTAGCTTGAATTGTGGGTAAGGAGCATTATAATTCATGAAAAAGGTCCACAACTGGCTTTTTCTCTCCCCTTTAGAGGGAGCAGAGAGGTCTATCCCTCTAAGGCTATGTCTAGACTGCATCCAAGGAATGCGTCTGCTTTTTCTGAACAGTTTCTGAAAAAGCGGGTGCGTTCTTTCGGCATCCCTGTATTCCTCTTGGTGAGAGGAATAAGGGATGTTCCTAAAGGAGTTTTTTTCCGAAATTTGGCCCCGTGTAGATGGGCCAATTTTGGAAAAGCCTCTTTTGGAAAAAAAGCGGAAAAAGTTATGCAAATTGCAGTTCGCAATTTGTGTATCTTTTTCTGACTTTTCTTGGCAGTCTAGACATAGCCTGTCAGTCTTCTGACTCTGGTGCTTCATTAACATACTTATTTGGGACATACCTACTGTTACTTATAGTCTGTCTCCCATGTGTATACTGCCTTTTTTCCATCCAGGACTGAACTATAATCTTGCTACTGACAAGGATGAGAACCCAGATGCCAAGAAGAAAGATTTGCCAATATATGGTGAGAGTAATGAATTGCTATTATGAGGTACACGACATAAAAGCAAGACAAATATCAGACCTGCACCATTACTCTTATTAATAAAAGATAGAACATTACTATCTGCTAAATTCCCTGTTAACTTGAGATTTCAAAGCCAGTGTCATAAATAAGCTTTAAGATGGTTTTAGACGAGCAGACAGGGTAGTTGTTATACTTGGACTGAAATATTTTATAATTGTTTGGGAAATCTTAAACTTCAGTGGTCCTGTACGCCTCTTTGGTTTCATTTATCTATTCAACCTGACCCTACTCCAACTAAAATAAATGGAAAGGTCTCTGAGGTGAATGGGAATTAGAACTTTTTTTTAAAAGAAGCATTTGCTAAACCCATGAGGTCAGGTGAGATAGATGATTTATTAGATAGTAATGAAGTTCTGGAATACATGGAAGATACAGCATATACATGTATTGGAGAGTACTGATCTACTTCTGCAATGCCAAGAATTGCAAGGACTACATATCCAAACAGGCCACTCAGTCTCCATCAAGATTTAACTATCATAGATGGTATTTTCTGGCCTACAACAGCTTTTTTCCTATTGTTGTTGAAAGAAGCATGCAGTCCATGTTTGATTTCCCTTCCATCTTATGACTGAAAATACATTAAATCAATAACAAGTTTTTAGTGGCCTAAAGACTAGTATTGAACAGCTGGCAACAGTACAGCACGCTAACATTTTAATTGCTATACTCTGGTGCTCAAAATTACAGAGTGTACTCTTGATACTATTATTGTTTTAGATGGCAAACCGTCTCAGCACCTTCCCGCACCAAATGACTGATTGATTGGCTGAGATTACATAATATGTAGCGTAGCACAACTGAAAAAAAAGATAGGCGTACACTGACAAGTAGACTGCTCCATTATGGTGAATGGGGATATGAAAGAGTCACAACAATAGCCATTAGAGCTGAAAATAACTTGTTTAACTGATGTCATCCTTAGTATGGCCACATTGTAACAGTCTGTAATATTATGTTCACTACTTTTACAAGACTATGATATTTTTTGTACAAAGTATTCTTTCTGGGGTATTATTTGAAAAGTAATAATCTGCTGAACATCATTATCCTGTTGAAATATATGTGGCAACACTATACGTGAAGTTATGAGATTCTGCTCTGTTAATGAAATATGCTGTAATTCTGAGTAAACCCCACAAACCAATTTTCCAGAGACAAAGACACTGGCCCCTGCCAGGTGTTGAAGGATCAACCTTCATACCTAGCAGGACGAAGGTATGAATAAGAAATTTACATTTAATCACAGGGATGGTTCAAGCCTCGTATCCACAAGATACTGTTTGCAATTACCCAACTGGGGGTAATTCTCAAAGAGGGGAGAGAAGCATAAGAATGAGAGACAGCAATCCACAACACTACTCACAGCAGCTATGAGTCTCGAAGGACAAAGGGACCCTGTGTGCCCCCCTTATGGAGAACAGTATGTGTCCATACAGAAACAGGCACAGCAGCAAACAGAATGGGTAAATTTGTGCTGAAACTACCTAGGCTGTGTATAGTTTATGGAGAATAAGAGGATTTCAGATTCCAATTCCATGTATTCATTCACACAGAGACATTTTACTGGGAATCAACAGATTATGGTATTAATCACAGTTATGCTAGAAAAAAACTGAACACATGGAGCCAAATTCTGTTCTTAGTAACTGTGGTATAAATCCAACATGACTCCATTGACCACTAGAGAGCGATTTTAAATCCTGCAACGGAAAGCAAAATTTGGCTCCTAAGGCTAAATTCTCAGCTACTGAGAATCTGGATAGTTCTGCATAGGTCACTGGAGTGACATTGATTTACAGTAGCTGAAGATTTCTGCCCATTGTATCTGAATTTTTATTATTGCAAATGAGGAAGAAGACGAGTGGTTTAGAAACAAAGACAAATCCCTCTTCCAAATAGGTTGGGGTGGGATGGAGGCATGGATCAGCATCCTCATCTCTCTCCCTGTCAGCAGGGTACAAATGTGGCATGTGAGGGCCTCCAATTCAAGCCCCTTGCCCCTGAATGGGAGAAATGATTTGACCTGGGATTTGCTGCCTCCAAGGTGAACGACCCAATTATTGAGCTATAGGCTATGCTGATGTGGGGCTTCTTCAGGTTCTCTTGTTGAAGCTGTTCCACTGCAGATGATAATAAACTAAGAATAATAAAAGATTGGTTCAGGGGTAGTTGGTCTGCCACATCCTGGGGGAGTGCTCTAACCACCAGAGTACAGATTCATACATATTTGTTTTCTGTCTCTGGTCCTGTGTTATTTAATTACAGTGCTACAGGAGAGATTGAAGAGGTCTGACATCAGAAGATCTCAAAGTCAGGGATTAGAACACTCATCTGACAAGTGGCAGTCCCTGTTCAAATCTCGTCTCCCCGTCAGACAGAGAGGGGACTTGAACTGGAGGCTCTCAGCTGAGGACCCTAACCACTTGGCTGAAAGATATGAAGGAGTCATCCTCCAGTTGGCTGTTTGGGGTAGGCCACCTATAGGGGCCCAGAACGGTAGGTGAGCTCAGAGCATGCTTACCCAGTTGGTCTCGGCAGTAGAATGAGTAGAGGAATGCCCATCGTCCTCCGGTATGTGCACTGCACTGGGGCTAGGTGTCCAGACACCTGCTGTCGGACTGCAGTGTATGTGATCAACATCTGAAACGTAGGAAATTTTTGCTGCAAAAGTTTAAGTACTGAGCTATTTTAGGTCCCTACTGGCTCAAGGGCAGCTGAGCCGGGGTTTAGTAAATCCCAGTCGGGTCTTGAATCTAGATCTTAATTTGTATTACACGTCTTATTTTCAATTGATACATTGCGTCCACTCCTACTGCCCTGCCTGCCCCCACAATCATCTTATCCTTGGTGGTGCAATTAGCTAAGAGGTTTGTATGGACATTTTTTTCACTACTGTCACAATAACAGCCATGAAAACAGTTTGGTAGCACTAGGTAGCATTATCAATAATGTTACAGACAGCGATGTGCAATGTAAATTCAAAGCAGTTGAAAGACAAGGCCAAGCAGAACTCTTAAGTACTGATTCCTGACCCGAATGCTTTCATATTTCATAGTTACATCAATATACAATATGGTCCAAGAGAACCAAACAACAAATGTGCTAGTATTGCCATTGTCAAACACCACCTTTCTAACAAAGAAAGAATCTTCGCCAAAGAGTCAATGCACACAAAACAGACATAAGACTCTCTCACAGAGAGAAAGCTGTTGCTTGCCATTTCAGCCAGACTGGTCACTCCCTCAATGACCTTAAAACATGCATATTGCTTCAAAGAGACTTTAACTCCAGACTTCAACGAGAAGCTTCAGAATTGTCATTCATGCTTAAATTTGACACTTTATGTATGGGTTTAAATAAAGACTCTAATTATCTCACCCATTACAAAGATAGCTTCCCCAATTATCACCCCTAATGTCATTACCTCACAGAAACTTCCCCTATTATCACCCCTATGTCATTACCTCACAGAAACTAACCTTCCCCGCTCACCCCCACTCTGTTCTAAAATTTGATTTGTCAATTTCACATGCGTTCATTTTTTTGATTGTATCACTTTGGTATATACGGTTGTGCTGATTTTCTTCCACGTATTGATCTGAGGAAGTGGGTCTGGCCCACGAAAGCTCATCACCTAATAAACCATCTTGTTTAAAGTGCTACATAGTTCTGTCTTTTGTTTCAGCTACACCAGACTAACACGGCTGCACCTCTATCACCTTTCTAACAGGCACCTGTGCTTTTCTGATTTGACACAAGTTGTTCCTTAACTCACATCCATGACTTGTAATCCTTT
This sequence comes from Pelochelys cantorii, assembly GCA_032595735.1. Lineage (NCBI taxonomy): Eukaryota > Metazoa > Chordata > Testudines > Trionychidae > Pelochelys > Pelochelys cantorii. The sequence goes on from CM064335.1 coordinate 28,501,439, forward strand.
AGAGCATCCGCGCAATGCTGTTTTCATTTCAACTTTTTCAAGCTGTTCAGAGGCTCTAAGTTCTCTCTTCATTACGTGCTGGGCAGACATTCAGTATGTGAATGGGGCAGAAGAATTTAAAAGAACCATTTATGTTTATACCCCCCTCAGAATAGCCAGGAAACACCACCAGCATTTAAGAGGCATCTATAATACAATCACACGAAGTTTAAAACACAGGCATGAGTTAGCAAGGTGGCATGCATTCCATAAGCTCCTCAACAGGCTAAGGTTTCCCCAAATACCCTTACTGCTTGGTGACTGTCTAAGAACCACTTACACCATCCATCTGTTTAGTGTCGCTCTGGGGTTGGACAGATTTCCAGAGCTCACCAAATTCCAACACTGACATCTACTGGAACTCTATGCTGGTCAGTTCTCCTTTATAAATAGAGACAAAACAAAAGTAAATTTTAAAGCATGTTGCAGCTTTATGAACTTCATAGGGACTTAAAATATTTAACAAACACCATTTATCATTTTTAGGTGAATTTGTCAGAAAATGTATTACAAAATTAAATTAAATTAAATTAAATTAAATTAAAAGTGTGATTTAAAACAATCCCATCTTGGTTGTGGTCAAGTGATTTCCCTGTATGTACAACATTTTCTCATGCCCATAAACCATCTTAAAGATGAGACCAATCAGAGCTCCATTTATAAGTTTGCAGAGCAAAAGGGTAAGACTGGAATAGTTTGCTGTGTATGACAATTTTTCCATTTCAACTCCTCTTGTTCTCTGTGACACTGTCCTAGTTACAGGGTTCATATTAGAGATAATGAACATCCCAAACTTGAAAGAAAAGCCATTTTGCAATAACCCATATTTGTACAGTTCTATTTTACAAATGGGATTTCAGTTCATTTTTAAAGCCTTGGAGCAGCAAAGAGGAATGAAATCTCTTCATTTTATTTATTTGTTAAATGTTAATTCTAATAAAAATTTGGCCTTGATTCATACTTAGTCTGGGTGAGTTTTACTAAAACAAGACATCTGATGAGCTGCAACGAGAACTATGCTCTATCCCTCCCCCCCCCCACCAAAAAAAAATATTGATTTGAGCTGCACTTACAAATTAGACCTTTCTTAGTTAATCACTTGCTTGTGTTTTGCAATAACAGTCCTGGAATCCCCAGGCTTGATAAAATTGCACAGCACGTCAGGCCTGCTGCCTCAGTTTGTCCCTACCTTAATAAAGGTGACAGTTTTGGGGGAGGGATGCAGGGGCAAGTAAGGAGGCATTGTAATATAAGTGGAATCAGAAATCAGGGATCTCCCTGCCTCTTAATGACTCAGCCATAGGAAAGCAGCTGGGATCATATTGTTATGACAGGAGTCACCAGGTGGCGATATGCCACAGCTTTACAAGTTATTTTTCTTAGCATTTGAGCACTATTCAGTCCCTGAAGACATGCTGCATTATTGTTATTTCTAATACCATTTCTGAATTGATGCAAACAGCAGAAGAATTTGTGATGTGAACTGTCAAACTGGAGTCAGTACCTGCAAGAAAAGGGGAAACCAGCCATTGATGTTTTGGCTAACATTCCCAGGAATTTCCTCCGTGTTGTTTGACCGCCATCTGTTTCAGGTTTCTACTGCTACCTGTTATACTAGGAAACTATTCTAACACCATGACACAGCTCTCTTCTTTGAGAAACCAGCCAGGCAATGCAATTTGCTACCATTGGGTAGAGGGGTGACAATACATAGTTGGCTTCTGTGTGGGTGATTTACCATAAAATGTTCTCTCATCTGTATGCCCAAAGTAGAAATGTTTAAGTGTTGTGGTCACAGAGGCTCCTCTACACGTCCTCCTATGGATGTTATTGATACAACTAAACAACCGGCACACAAGATGGGTACAGACCCTTCCCAGCATGCTACCTGTAAACAACTTTTTTTCCTATCCTATTCTCAGCCTGACTGTAGAAAGAATTTTCACTCCCATGCTTAGTTCTAGCCCCTCTCTAAACTTTTTGATATAGTTTCACTGGTTTCCCTTTGGGAAAACAGAGGCACTCTTCAGAATTCAAGTTAGGACTCATTTTTTGTTCGAGCCAGATTTGTTCATATCTAGGGCCTGCCAACCCAAAGCTTACAGGAACCCTCCTGTCAAGCCACCTCCTGGGATGGAACCCTGGTCCAGCTGAGTGAGATGGCAGTTCTTACCAGAGCAGCATATGAGAGAGAGAGGAAACACTCTATAAATGAGATAACTAAAAATAAGAAGCAAATGATAACTGACAGGTAACTACGGAAGGGCAATGCACATGGCCCTGGACAGAGAGTGCTACAAGCAGTCAGAGTCAGAATTGCTGCATGACAGCTTCTTGTTTTACTTAGTACTTCTTCTATCTGATGTGTTATATTCTGAGTTAAGGATGTTAAATTGTGGTTATCTGGCTAATCGTGTTGTTGATACAACTTGTATCAACTACACGATTAATTGACTAGGACTGTTTTTCAGAGCCACAGTGGGGGTAGCTCTAGGAGCCGGCTCAAGCTGGGACTGAGCAGTCTTGGCTCGTACTGGCTCTGGGAGCCACTCGCACTGTGGATCTCCATTTTAAATGTAGTAAGAGCCGCTAGGCTATTATTACATTTAAAATGCAGAGGTGCAGCATCCCAGACCAATGCAAGCTGGGACTGCTTGGTCCCAGCTCACGCTGAATCCAGCAGCACCTGTTTGTGGCACCTTCCTAGTGAAATAGTTTTTCCTAATATCCAACCTAGACCTCCCCCATGGCAACTCGCTTTTGTAGTTACTAGAGAATTCCATTCCACTCAACCACAGTAACTATCTGCAGATTCACTCAGCAAAATCCAGTAGCGAAGCTGAGTTTCCCCACAACCGTCTTTAGCTTACTCCGGATGCTGTCCGGCCAATCTGACTTAAAATGTTCAACCCCTTGTAAGGGGATAGAGTCCCTTAGTTTCATTTAAATACACCATCGGAACAAGAGTGTCTCCTGCCCAACTAGGCTCAGACTTCAGCACACCTCATCCCTAAGGTTGCCAGGTGTCCAGTTTTTGCCCGGACTGTCGTTATTCGGGTCCCCCGTCTGGTAATAAAAAAAAAAAAACAGGAAATACCGGACAAGTGAAATGTCCGGTATTTCCTGTTTCCCTCGGACAGAAGCCCGGTGGGGACAATTTTCCCCTGCCACGTCTGGCGGGGGCAGGGGAGTAAGGAGCGCGGCAGAGGCGTAGCAAAAGGGGTCAGGAGGGGGCACTGGGCTGGGGTGGGAGCAGAGCGCATGCTGCTCTGGCCCATGTGACCCTTTGAGCAGAGACTTGGGAGCTGGCCACGTGATGCCTCCCTCTACACACTGCGAGCCGAGGCAGCTGAGCTGGGCGGCAGGAGCAGCAACTTTAAAAGTAAGATTTCTTACTCGGCCATCCCATTCCTCTGGTGCCTGGCTCTGCAGTGCGGGGTGGGGGGGGGGGGTGGGGATTTGATTGGGGCGGGGCACTCCCGGCACTGGGGATGCTTGGCTCAGGGGGAGGGGTGAGTGCACTGGGATGGCGGACACTGTGGGGGGCCTGGCTCTGAGGCAGGGGTGAGTGCATTGGGATGGGGGGATTAAGGGGTCTGGCTCAGGGAGAGGTGGGAGGTGTGGGTGCATTGGGGGTTAGTGTGTGGCCCCAAACTGGAGGAGTGGTGAAAGATGCAGTACAAGCTCTCCCCCTCCCACAGTCAGGCTCAGTGCCCCCCTTTTTTTTTGCTCAACAACTTTGGTCTCCCCCTTCTTTTTTCCTCAACAGAATTTTTTCCCAGTTTTTTTTTTGGGGGGGAGGTATTTTTTGTTAAACCAAACTCAATCAACTCACCCATCTCATCAGCTCGACTCTCCTAACCAGGGTTTCTAGCAGGCCGCAGCCCTCACTTCCCAGCACTAGCTCAGATTTCCTCACAACAGCACAGCCTGTCCACTCTCCCGCCCATCTGTCTCTCAGCTACTAGGCCTTCCTCTGCTTCAGTCAGCCTACCCATGCTCCTTCCGTTCCAGCCAGAGGATTCTGCCCCACCTGGCTCCACTTCCAACTCAGGCTCCAAAGTAACCCTCAGCAGCAGCTGCTTCGCTCCAAATCAAGCTGTGCACAATCTTCTCCCCATTCTGCATGCAGCACAGTGGCTTCCTCTGGAAACTGGTCAATTCTCCCCTCCCCCATCTGTTAATCTTCAGCTACCTTCTCTCCTCAGGATTTGCTATAGCAAAATCCCCACAGCAACTTTCCTCAGCCACATACCTGCCTCCCCTCACTCCCTGCCACTGACAGCTTTGCCCGGGGACTTCCATTCCAATTTCCTTTTCCTCCTCAAAGCCCCACACCATACAGAGAGGTAGCAGGGAAGGCTAATTAAGCAGGGCTGTCTGGCTCCAAACCTCCAGGGCCTTAAGTGAGATGGCCACCTTGTTAGAGGTGCCTGTATAAATAGTTTGTTATGTGAACAAGTTAAACATTCACTGACTAGCCCTCCTGGGGCACTCCTTGGAAATCAGCACTGACAGCTGTCAGCTGGTGGGCTGAGTAGGCAAGAGCAAAACCAGTCTCAGAGCATCAAGCCTTTTCCTCCAGGGATCATGTTTATAACAATAAAATCAGTAAACACAAATAGAAAGTAAACAGAAAACTCCTTCAGTATGGGACTCAAGCCAGTCCTATGAACCCAGCTGCAAACCCACACTCTTCTTGCCTTAACCCAAGGGGAACCTCAGGCCCAAAGGCAGGATGTGGCCCCCAGCTTCCTCGATCTGGGCCCCAAGGCTCAGGGGCCCCCCAGCATTGGGGAGTGTGTGTTGGTGCTCCAGCCCCTTGCTGCCCCATCGTGGGGCTGGAGCACACAAAATCTACTAGCTTGCCCCCCCGCCCTGGTGTGGAAGGGAAATGTGGGGAGTGTCTTTCTCCTTTTCAGTCGGGGGCCACATCAGCGAGGCATTTTTTTGTTTTTGCGTCTCACCTGCGTGGTGTGCAGCCCCCGACTAATTTATTCTGTGGGTCAGCGGCCACCGACCCAAAAAAGGTTCCCCACCCACCTTAACCTCTCTAATAGCCCTTGCCTTGAACATCTGTATAATGAGAGCAGGGAAGCTTAGCTGAAGGTAACCTGTTGCTCTCTAATGATCAAGCAATACCCATGCACTACCTCGTATCAGCATGGATGTAAGCTCCCAGTGTGGTGCTGTGGCCAAAAGGACTAATGAAAACTATAGACATTTAAACGGGGGAATTTCAGTAAGACTAGGGGATTATACTTCCTGGCTACGTCTAGACTGGCATGATTTTCCGCAAATGCTTTTAACGGAAAAGTTTTCCGTTAAAAGCATTTGTGGAAAAGAGCGTCTAGATTGGCACGGATGCTTTTCTGCAAAACCACTTTTTGCGGAAAAGCATCCGTGCCAATCTAGACGCGGTTTTGCGCAAGAAAGCCCCAATCACCATTTTCGCGATCGGGGCTTTTTTGCGCAAAACAATACCACATTGTCTACACTGGCCCTCTTGCGCAAAAGCATTTGCGCAAGAGGGCTTTTGCCCAAACGGGAGCAGCATAGTATTTTCGCAAGAACACTGACAATCTTACATGAGATCGTCAGTGTTCTTGCGGAAATTCAAGGGGCCAGTGTAGACAGCTGGCAAGTTTTTTCGGAAAAGTGGCTGATTTTCCGGAAAAACTGGCAAGTCTGGACACAGGCCCTCTGTATTTGACAATGGTGCAACTGCTGTTGGAATGTGTCGACTTCTAGTGTCCACACTTCTAGAAGGTTGTTGATTATCTGGAGCAGGGCTACTCAACACACAGCCTGCAGCTGCATGTGGCCTGCAGTCCGTTTGTTTGCAGCCTGCGGTGTGGTTTGGGTTTATGCGGGGCTCAACACATGGCCCGTGGGCAGGAGCAAAAACAAAAAAGTAGTCAGTATAATGGTCTTCCGTTGATATGCATTTTAGTAGTCTAATTCCTGAACTGTCATTGCTCATTAAAAGTGCTGTCATATGGGTGGAAATCAGGTAAATATTGCATTTTATTAATATCAGCAGAACTGTCTTAAATGGTGTGGAAGGGAAATGTGGGGAGTGTCTTTCTCCTTTTCAATCGGGGGCCACGTCGATGAAGTGTTTTTGTGTCTCACCTGCGTGGTATGCAGCCCCCGACTAATTTATTCTGTGGGTCAGCGGCCACCAACCCAAAAAAGGTTCCCCACCCACCTTAACCTCTCTAATAGCCTTTGCCTTGGTGTGGAAGGGAAATGCGGGGAGTGTCTTTCTCCTTTTCAGTCGGGGGCCATGTCGGTGAGGCTGTTTATGGGTTTACGCGGGGCTCAACACATGGCCCGTGGGCAGGAGCAAAAACAAAAAAGTAGTCAGTATAATGATCTTCTGTTGATATGCATTTTAGTAGTCAAATTCCTGAACTGTCATTGCTCATTAAAAGTGCTGTCATATGGGTAGAAATCAGGTAAATATTGCATTTTATTAATATCAGCAGAACGGTCTTAAATGGTGTGGAAGGGAAATGTGGGGAGTGTCTTTCTCCTTTTCAGTTGGGGGCCATGTCGGTGAGCCGTGTGTGTTGTATAGTCTTGCCTTAATCTTTGTATACATGCCCATTAGTGTGAAAGAAGCTATTTGCATATACATATGTGTGTATATGCAACCATACTTAAGCTGCGGCCCTCGGCATGTGCTGTGTCATTGTGGCCCTCAGGGCTTCCAAAGTAGAGTAGCCCTGATCTGGAGTGTGTTCAGAGAAGAGCTACATGAACAATTATTTTGGAAAACATGCCTGATAGTGATGGACTCAATGAAATCTATTTAGCTTAACAAAGCAACCACTTGCGGGGTATGTTTACTTGACCACACTTCATAAGAAACTATATCGGAACGAAACATTTTATAATGAGCTCTTCAGTCCAGTGGACAGAGGTAAAACAAGAGTCAATGACCAGCAGTTGCGATTAGATCAATTCAGACTAGAAATAAGGCATGTATTTTTGAAAAATAATGAGGGTAATTAACAACAGGAACAATTTACCAAGGGTTGTGCGGTAGTCACCATCAATGGTGATTTTTTAAAATCAGCCACAGATGTTTTCCTGATCTGAAAGATCTGCTCTATTTCAAACAGGAAATAATTCAGGGAAGGCCTCTGACTTGTGCTATACAGGAAGTCATATTAGACCAGGAATGTCAAACTCCTGGCCCGCAGGCCAGTCCCGACCAGAGTGATTGTGCAATCCGACCTGGGACTTCCAATGGGCTGAGGGGGGAGAAACTGTCCATTACCTGCCCCTTCCTGCCATCACCATGCCCTCTTCCCCTCATGGTGCCATGTCCCCCGAGCATGCGCTTTTGGGGATCACCAATAGAGGCCTGGTGCTGCGGGGTGACAGCGGTCTTGCCCCTCCCACACTCCATGGCAGCAGGAGCCACAGGAGATGAGGAGCAAGTCTGCCTACCCAGTGTGCTCTACTTCTCTGCAGCTCCTCTGGCCACGGGGCTTGCAGGAGGTGGTGCAACTGCTGCCACTGTGAGGTGCCAGTCCCTCTGGGTGATCCCCCAAGCCACATGGGGTCAGGGCACCATGGGGGGAAGAGGGCAGGGTGAAGGTGGAAAAGGACAGTGCTTGGCTGGTAATAGACAGGCCTTCCCCTCCAACTCTTGGGGTCCAAAGGGCCAGGAGTTGGAGACCTCTGGATTTGATGATCACAATGGTCCCTTCTGGCTTTAGAACCACATTTCAGCCTTGAGTATGCAGGAGTTTTAGTAGAGGTCTAAACAATATGGTTGGTAAATTAACTCACCTTTTATATAGGTTCAGACACTAGCGTATGCTTAGGACAAGGTGGGTGAGGTCAGATATTTTATTGCTGTTGGCGAGAGAGACAAGTTTATACAGACCTTCTCTAGGTTTGCTGATTATGTAAACTCAAAAGCTTGTCTTTCTCACCAACAGAAGTTGGTCCAATAAAAGATATAACCTCACCCACCCTGTCTCTCTGATATCCTGAGACCAACATAACCACAACACTGCATAACACAGGGTTGGTTAGCTAACAGACATAATCCTGTGGGAGTGGGCAATCCTGCAAATAGATTTTACACATGGACCCTCACTGATCCAGGAAGTCCCAGGGATGCCAGTGATATTCTATATGGGGAGTAGGAATCTCTGTTTGTGAATCTATTTGCAAGATGGAGTCCTTAATCCCTGCTGATCAAGGGCTAGACTGCATCCCAAATTGATACATGACCAGATTTGGATGAGAGTTTCTGCAGCCAAACTAGGGGCATAGTCGCTGAGCTAAGTGTGGAGATAATCCCACAGGCAATGGTGAATATTCTGCTTGACTGTAGACAGTCCTATTAGCCCCTGTCCCCACGTGTTTAAAATGTATTTAATTAAAAAAATCGAACCAAATTAATGTAAAATGAATAACTTGATAATGGAAGGTCTCACAGGGATACCATGGGGATCTGCCCCCATGTGGGTAACTGGAAGACGTTGATATTTTCTTTAGTGGTACTAGTGCTGTATAATGCCATCAATTTATAAGTAGAATTTTCCAAGGGAATGCTAATCGAGAATGATTGGCATGGTTTGGCCTTATGTCTCCAATGTGTACAAAGACTGAATGCACAAAATCCTCAACAACTTAGAACTTTGTCCCCCTGAATAAATATAATTCTTAGAAACATAAATAAGCTTCTTTTGGGAAATAATCTACTTTGAATATTTAAATTTTATGAAGAGCCTGTGAACTGAAGCTACACAAATTCAGACTACAACATGAGGTTTTTGCAGAACTTACTGGGTAAGGCTCTCTGGCGAGTGTTATGCGAGAAGTTAGACCAGATGATCAAAAAAAGTAGTGTAATAGATTTTTAAAGCCAGAATCTATGAAATCAGGAATACAGAAAATGAATTTTCATTAATGCATGGGACATGTCTGTAAAGGATTGCAAATGTCTGATTTGGATATAATAGACTGCTTCCCGGTCTGTATTGCATATGTAACATGGTGTACATTGTGAAATAAAACATATGATAGCAGACAAATCTTTCCAGTTAAATAATTCCCCCTTAGAAATAAATATGTGAATCCATTAAAATGTACACAAAACAGTGTAACTTAATCTGAAATAGAAAAATATAATTAAGAAAGAGAAGTTTTATTAGGGCAATTTCACTTTATTTTTCCATACAGCAAGGTCAACTATAGCAGTAATAATAAAATAAGCTGGTAATGCATGGAAACAAATTGCAGCCCCGGACAGAGTACATAATTTGCAGCAACTACAAGCAAAAAGTAAGTCTGTGATTACATAATAGTAAAACCAAGCACATCTGTCCTTTCAGCAGATGAAATTTGCAGGGTTGCAAGTAAGTGCAACAGTATTAATCAATCAGTGTGAAAACTGAATATTCCAGATAAAAATAATGGCCTAATCATTTTTCTTTCCAACTTTGGCTTATCTAATCACATGGTTTCTTGAGTGCTTCTCATTCAAATAGCAACATTTAATAGGTTTTTGTTTTTCACCTGCTAAAAGAACAGGACCATTACAATAAAAAAATAATCACATAACTACAGCTACAATGTGCTGTTTGGTTTGCCTGTTCATGATTTAATTTTTTGTGAAAGTCAATATTGTTTTGAAGATTCTTGTTTTGTGAACAATAAACCACTGAAATTGTCAGAAACTGTTTTGAATAGCATATATCCTTATTATATTTGTTGATTGTTTTTTTGTTGTTTTTGTTTTTTGTTGTTTTTTTGTTGTTTTTGATACTTTAAACATGCAGTAGATTTTGAATAATGTACGGAATATTTAATCCATGATTTCACCTTGATGGTTTGAAGTACTTGCTTTTTAATTTTTTTAAAGTAATGATTTTCAGGCAGATTTGAACCAGTGGAGCTTTTGTCAGTCATGAGGTCTAGGAAGGATGGCATATCTTTCCAGCTGAAAAAATCCTGGCAAACTACAAGCTATCCACATAAAGCAAAGCAACTTTTTTGAAGGGGTATGGAGTGCTAACTCTGTGCCACTTTTGCAAGCAATTTTGTTCAGCCTGTCATTTTATTCGCCTTAACAAAACTCCTTGTAATTATAGACATTTTTATTCAAAATAAGATCTTACTATTATACAGGTTTCTCTCTTTTTTGACTATATACAGAAGTGCAAAAAGTCAACCTTCTCTTTATACGTTCCCACATGCTAAACTGCAGCATAATCAACCCTCAAGAGTTTGCACACACACTTTAATTCTTGTTACGTAAACTTTGAGTATTTGGATTATCAACAAAAAGTCCCTTGATCTATTGATTATGCAGCTTATTTATAACAAGGCCTGATATTCAGGGATTTCAAAAAATATTTAAACAATATTTTAACATTTGAAATGGATACAGTAGAAAATAAATTTTATTCTAATATCTAGGAACTAGATTTTCTTATAATAACTAATTACAAACAAAATAAATCATCAAAATATTATTCAATTGTCTGCCAGGATTGTTGCGATAGCAACAACTGAACTTCTTACTTAGCAATGATTATATAATTATAAGATATCCATATAAAAGATCTTTGTTCTTTTAATGAAAACTAGACAAGAACTAACAATGACTGACGTTCTTACATTGTAATATTAAATCAGTAAAATATAAATCATTTAGTTAACAATAATACAAATACTCATGACACTACATGTAAATTCAAAACTGAATATGTTATGAAGAATAAAACTACATTTTAATTTTTTTATTTTTTTTGTATTTTGAAAAAGTCATCAGTAAAATCTAATAAAACAAAATTCTACAAACTGAAATGGTATTCAACTGGTAATAGAAAATGAAAATGATCTAATAAATGTAAGAAATAAAAACTACATTTTAACAAGAAAAATAAGTAATAGTCTATAATGTAAGTGACTACAATAACATGTGAAGTCATCTATACTTTCTTAACACGATTGAAATTACATTGGTATGGGTTTCAACCCGTAATGTAATAATCTAAGGCTTTAATAGATGTACAGTACAATCAGTAAAATCAACACATCATTCTTATACTAGAAAGCATCTCTCTCAAGCATAAAAACTTGAAGTAAACTAGGAAGTATGGAAAGTTCTAGAACTGAACTCTCACTTCTTCCAATCCATGCTATTCTACCAGTGACCTGGCCCCCACTTCAGCAGTTTGCTGAACAGAGCAAAAATATCCTTTATTAACTGCAACATCCAAACCACAAAAAGGAATTCCTTTGGATGAATCCATTCTTAAAAACTTGAATGCACATCTATTTTTATTATTATTTTGTAAAGGCTTTCTAAGGCTATAAGCAGTTAATCTGAACCAAAAAAAAAAAAAAAAAAAAAAAATCACATAAAACTCACCCAGGTATTTAACCCACCCAATTTCTATGCTAATTAACATCTCAGTTTTTTTCATATTTTGGTTTATCATGCATCTGATGTCAGTGCTTCTTTCTTCTTTGTTTAGAGTCACTATTTTGAAGTGTGACTTTGATGAAACATTTTAAGCAAAATTGTAACCCCTCTTTGCAAACATTTATAGTCTTTTGACTTTTGAGAGGCTATAAATAGACGCAAAATAAGTTCCTCAAATATTTTTGTTATTGTGTCTCAGAAATGGCTTTTCCCTTTTGTATACTGAGATATTTCAGTATAATATGAATAAATATTACACTACAATGCTTTAAGATAGTTTATATATATTTATATGTCCCAGTATGTGTTGAATTAATCTGTACTGATAGTTTGTTTTTCTCTTGTCTATTTTTATGATAAGGTAGAATTGGCCATTTCTGAGACAGCTTTGGTTTTGAAACAGAATGGTGCCTTTGACTGAACGGTACTAACAACATAAGCAAAAATGTGGCTCTGAAAATAACACTGCAGAAATAATACTCTAATTTAATGTACAGTCTATGGCACTTCATGAGAATCCTTAACAACATGGTACTTAAAGCCATTGATGTGCTTTAAAATATACACAGTTGTGGTTTTGCTTGGCACATTCATCTGTCAGATACCTCCCTTACCACTTCTTACAATCTATTACATTAAAAATATTACTCTTAAAACAAAAATTACTGTGCATGCACGCTCTCATCTATAATGGCAATTTTAAATACAAGGTGCACCTTCGTTATTTGTAAACCTTGAAAGAAATAAACTTACTTTAAAAAATTATATCTTGGTCTATAGACGTACCAATACATAATAGATTTATGATTACATCATAGTCTGTCTTTTCAAGATGACATACATGATTATGTAGGAAATAGACTATGTATGCATATTGAAATATATAGGCATACCTCTGTGCTAGAAAAGATAGACAATGTTGTAGATTTAGACAGTAAGATCACCTCAGCACAAATATCAATTAAATGTACAAAGTATATAGGCAACAGTGTGCAGTGGATTTCCAAGTTGTTGTTTCATTTTGTTAACATGCAGTATGTGGATGTCTTACTGCTGAGGGAGTCGTGTATGTGGCCTGACGGTATATACATTATGGCTAATGCTTGTGTCCTTTTCGCTATCCAAGCACACTGTCCTTTTCTCTTTAGTATGATCTAGAAAGGGAAGCAGGCAGAAAGAAAATGAATTTAGCAATTTCATTCATTTGGCAAATCAGTCTTAAAATCAAGAGGAAGTTTGCATACAAAAAGACTACAGGATTGTGCTTCAAATAATTTCTTCACAGCAAAGATTTACTTTCTAGATGTATTACACATATTATAAATATTGACTATGTTTAATAAAATAGCATCCTGTTGGTCCTGAATTGTATAGCTTCCTCTACCTACAATACCAATACAACAATTTAAACTAGGATTTCATCACAGAAAGATCAGGGGGGAAAATCTGTACAGATAAAGTTGAGTAAAAGTATTTCTTTGTGGAAAAAGTTAAATTATAAAAGTCTGGCATATAATATCTAAGACTGTAGTTCAAGCAAACATATGCAAGTGTAAACTGAGTTTATATTCTCTGCATGACTTCTCTCTGTTATGTAAACTAGGCAAATACAACTTAGATGGGGCTATACTATAAGATGGGTGCATAACTGGCTGGATAACCGTTCTCAGAGAGTAGTTATTAACGGTTCACAATTCTGCTGGAAAGGTATAACAAGTGGGGTTCCGCAGGGGTCTGTTTTGGGACCGGTTCTGTTCAATATCTTCATCAACGATTCAGATATTGGCACAGAGAGTATGCTCATTAAGTTTGCAGATGATACCAAGCTGGGAGGAGTTGCAACTGCTTTGGAGGATAGGGTCATAATTCAAAATGATTTGGACAAATTAGAGAAATGGTCTGAGGTAAACAGGATGAAGTTTAATAAAGACAAATGCAAAGTGCTCCACTTAGGAAGGAACAATCAGTTTCACACATACAGAATGGGAAGCGACTGTCTAGGAAGGAGTATGGCAGAAAGGGATCTAGGAGTTATAGTGGACCACAAACTAAATATGAGTCAACAGTGTGACGCTGTTGCAACAAAGCAAACTTGATTCTAGGATGCATTAACAGGTGTGTTGTCAGCAAGATACGAGAAGTCATTCTTCCACTCTACTCTGCAATGATTAGGCCTCAGTTGGAGTACTGTGTCCAGTTCTGGGCACCACATTTCAAGAAAGATGTGGAGAAATTGGAGAAGGTCCAGAGAAGAGCAACAAGAATGATTAAAGGTCTAGAGAACATGAAGGAAGACTGAAAGAATTGGGCTTGTTTAGTTTGGAAAAGAGAAGATTGAGAGGGGACATGATAGCGGTTTTCAGGTATCTAAAAGGATGTCACAAGGAGGAGGGAGAAAAAATGTTCTTCCTGGTGTCTGAGGATAGAACAAGAAGCAATGGGCTTAAACTGCAGCAAGGGAGGTTTAGGCTGGACATTAGGAAAAAATTCCTAACTGTCAGGGTGGTCATACACTGGAATAAGTTGCCAGGGAGGTTGTGGAATCTCCATCTCTGGAGGTATTTAAGAATAGGTTAGATAAATGTCTATCAGGGATGTTCTAGACTGTACTGGGTCCTGCCATGAAGGCAGGGGACAGGACTCAATGACCTCTCAAGGTCGTATACCCCTCATTTATTGGCTCTGTATTAGGGGCCACAGCCTGGGCCCACTGGAGCATATGGAATCAGCAGGCGTTAGTCCCATTGACTTTGTCAGGATCAAGATTCTGAGGTAACATTTTCAAAAGTACTTAAGCAACGTGGGAGCCAAAGTCCCACTGACTTTTAATCACACTAACACACACAAGTGCCTGGTATTTTGAAAGTGGGATTTAGATCAGTAAAGGATTATGATCCATTGAAATTCCTGAAAGTTAGGTGCTTGAGGCCGTGAGCCTACATGACTTAGATGCTTTTGAAAATTTGAAACATTGGCCTGAAAGAATAATAAGGCTCTTGTATGATTCCATATATTAAGTCAGTAGTTACACTCTCACCTGAAATAAAGCATTCTGTTTTGGTACCTCATTTTATGAAGGACACAGTAGAAACAGAAAACTCCCAAAGAATGGCCATAAAAAGTGGAAACTGAGGAGGGGAAGGTGAAGTTTTGCATAAGGAGAAAATAAAGAGATGATATAATTGGGTGAGAAGACAAGTAAGCGGAAAGGAAGAGTTGGAAATAGCTTTTAATGCAATAATAAATTAGCCCATGGAAGTCACTGTTGTCGGATAATGCTAAGTCAAATAGCTTAGCGTAATTTTTTTAAAAAGGACTGGACTATGACTACAATAATATTTGCAATCACTCCAGATAGGATAAAAAAGTTAGAAGGGGAATCGATCTCTTTTCTTTCATGATTGATCACCAACTAGCATCACGAATAAATTCCCTCTTTTGCTGACGAAAAATTACAATGAAGGGGCTATGAAAAACTTTGATAATAATGGGAACTAGATATCTAAATACTACAGAGGATCTTGGCCAAAGTTAATAAGTTTTTTACAGCTTGAACCTGAATAGTAGACAGTACCTCTGTACTGGGATAGGGCAGTGGTTTTCAAACTACGGGTAGCAACCCACTTCTGGGTCGTGGAATACCAGGCAGTGGCTTTTACTGCTGCAGGAGGATCAGGTGATCAGTGGGGGAGCTAAGGCAGGCTACCTGCATGTCCTGGCACTGCAGACTGTGTTCCGCCCCAGAAGCAGCTGACAACTGGCCTGGCTCCTAAGTGGTAGCTGGGGAAGAGTGCACAGGTTTCCACACATTGACCCTGCCCTGGGCATTAGCTTCATACTCCCACTGGCTGGTAACCTGCTGCTGGCTGCCTCTGTGGCGCAGCATGGTCTGTGATTTCAGGAGAGGAAGGAAACCTAACTTATCAGACCTGCACACTGCTGACTGGGAGCCACTCAAGGTAAGCCCCTCCTGCCATAGCCCTGACACATGGAAACTGGAGCTCCTTCCTATGCCCCAAAGCTCTCATCCCCAGCCCTACTCCAGAGCACATACTCTAGTCAAATTACACTGGGCTGCAGGCATCAATAATTTTTTTCAACTTGGTCATAAGAAAAAAAAGTTTTAAAACCCACTGGGATAAGGGGTGGGAATGAAGCTGTATATTAATATTGCACCAGCTATTAAGTTAGCCTAATATAGTTGGATAAGTTACTATATCAAACCGAAACAAAAATGAACAGCCCAAGTCATAAGTTTAAACTAGAATTTCATCACAGAAAGATCACAGTGGAAAATCTTTTCAGGGGAAGTCAAGTAAAAATCTTTTTTTCTGAAAAAAGATTAAATTATAAAAAAATCTGACTTATAATATCTGGGGCTGTAGTTAAAGCCAAACATATGCTCGTGTAAACTGAGCTTATATTCTCAGCCTGACCTCTCTCTACTATGCAATCTATGTCACAAAAATACCACATATAATTTATCATAATTTGACAGTCTGCGCTGAAAAGAAGCCACAAGCTGAGTTCGACTAATGATTAAATCCTCATTCTCAATTACAGAGGCTGGCTTAGCAGACACTGATTTAATAGGTCTTTCAAATGTAACTCTCAGTAAAGCTTCTTGTCCCACATATTGCTCATGGTTCATTACAGCTAGTGGTGCCTCTGTCCACTACCGAACAAAAGCTAGATTATTGTTTAATAAACTCTAGAGGTGTTAAAAGTCGGTTAAATAAGTAACCGTGTAACTACTGAAAAGCTCAGTGACTACATCAGGGGTGGGCAAAAGGGCCTCCGCGGGCTGCAATCCGACCCACCAAGCAGGTAGATCCGGCCCGCGGAGGACCTGCTGCTCCCCCGCCACCAAGCCACTTAGGGCCTGGGGGTGGGGGAGCCCGCGAAGCCTCCTCCCACCCTGCTAGGAGCACGTGGCACTTTGAAGCGCCACGCACTGCTCGCAGGGCAGGGAGATGGGGGAGGGGTGAGAGTGGAGGAGGTTTTGCGTGCTCCCCCGCCCCCAGGTCAATCAGGGCCTGGGAACTGCGTGAAGCTTTCTTGACCCTGCCCCGGCCCTGCGAGTAGCCTGAGGCGCTTCAAAGTGCCACATGCTCCTCGCAGGGCAGGAGAAGGCTTCCCACGCTCTCCCGCCCCCACGCCCTGATTAGGCTGGGGGTGGGGGAGTGTGCCAAGCGTCTTCGAGGTCATGGGTGCCTAGTGGGAAGGGGGGGCAAAGGGGCTCCCCCACCCCCAGACCAGTCATGGTCTGGGGGTGGGGCTGCCCCACCCCTTCCTGTTTAGGCCCTGCCCTTTCTGGGGTGGCCCGGGGATACTTCAAAAATTTTTGAAGTGGCCCCCGGGCAAAAAATATTGCCCACCCCTGGACTCCATGGTTATAAGCTGAAGGCTCTGCAATATAAAGCTTTATAAGCTTTCAAAGCCTCCCCAGAAGCTGGCAGCCCTTGCCCCACCTAGCTCCCAGGGAGGAGACTTTGCTGCTCTTCTACAGCAAAGCCGCCTCCCCAGAAACCAGCTGATTGCAACTGACACCATTAACCAATAAACATCAGCTTTTCAGTTAAATGGTGAGTTGGTTACACTCTAACATCCCTAATAAAACTCTGGTTTTATTGAGAGTTCATTCCTAAATAATGCTAGATATGCCTGATCCCAGGGGTACTTTCCTCAACAGGGCAGCAAGATGGCACTAGAAGCTGAAGCCCACTGTAATAAGATGGCAGAACACTTAATGTACTTAAATTACCCTGTTAGGAGGTGCTGAAACCTTACACAGAGCTGCAGGTCAATTACTGCTAACTCACCCTGGTAGATGTGGCTTATTAGATCCCCACTGCCTATACTCGCCACAAAGAGTCAACAGTAATTAATGTGGCATTTCCAGTTCCAGCTAGCAAAGTGGGTGTATTAGAGCAAATACTGCTGCCCCATGACAGTGCACAGGAGTGCTAACAACCTGCTAAAGGCCTTTTGTGTACTTGGGACATGAAAAACAATTTAAAGTTGATACAGTAATTGCATCTTTTGGAGGGGAAAACACAGGGCAGTTACAAAGAAACTGAGTTTCCCTGAGCCCCCTGAAAATGGGGGGCTGATGTTTCAAGAAGCAGATCAAACAGCTAAGGGTGAAATGCAGACGGCTGGAAGCAAGGTGCCCAATGGTTGAAGACCGCAGGTGGACTGGCTGCTCAAGATGTTCTCCTAGCCATTCATCATTATGGAAGGAGTCTCTGCACTCCAAACTAGCTAGCATGAAGGGTAGGGTTATAGGTGGGATGGGGAAGAGATTATTTTTTTGATCATGTATTTTTATGTAGTATCACATGCACAAGTAAAGTGTGGGACACTCTGGTAATGAATCTAGATTACAGGCTACTGAATAGCTGCTGTGCAGAATCTGTGTGATCTGTTTCCGGGAAGAGGGGAGTTCAGCTTTGTGCCTGTTTGATCCTTGGCCTCTTCTGAGAGCGTCAGCAAAGGCCAAATGTGGCAGCCTCGTGATGTTGTTGACTAAGTTGACTGAACCAACCAATTCACTTCATGCACGCTCATCTGTTTCTGTAATATCTTTTAAAGAGCATTTCTATACGAACACTGTGACTGATGTGTGTCAGAAGTCAGGTAGTATCAAAGAAATCCATATCAATTCTTTCATCACATTTCCCCATACTTTTAATTTTGAAAACATCCACTAAGTCCTTAAAAAAGCAAAGTTATGCACATGCACAGAGTGTGAAAACTATGCAAGCAATACATTGACAACTTACTGTTTGATGAGAAAATGTCTACATCTGTGTAACATACTTGTGGCTAGTCAGATGTTCGGCAGATATTATGGGTATCTATAGGTAAAAATGTAAACAATGAATAACATGTGCAACAAATCAATGAAAAGATAAAACATTTAATTAAAAAGAACATAACAGCTCAGAAAAGTGGGGAGCAGCTGTGAGGTGGTGGACTTTATACTATAAGTTAAAGTACGCTAAAGTAGCAACTTAAAACTGAAAAACATTACAGTAAGTACTGTTTGGCCAATGTAAATAAGTATTATTGTTTGTTTAGAAAGTAAGAGAGGTTAAAATCTACAAAAGTTCATGCAATGCAGTAATTGAAAGGAGCCCTTTTTGTTGGCCTACACAAAATTCTGTGATTTGGGTATTTCACTTAATCATCTGAAAAAATAAATTTTAGCTAAACAAAGCCAGCCAAATTTTCCACACAGATCATTAACTTTCAGAGTCTCTCTTATTGGGTGCCAAAGCTAAGATGCCTTGTACACTGTTTTCACAGTAGGCGAAGACCCACAGCTGAGCTGAGGGTCCTCATCCCCTATAAAAATCTGGTACAAGGTGCCAAAATTGCTCACAATAAAGGAAAGCACCCCAAACTAGTGAATAATTCTCAAACTCAAAACCAAACTCAAAACACTAGCCTTTGCAAACAGAATGTGCTTGGCTCCTAAAATTTATCAGCTCATTTCCATAGTATTTTTTAAAATTAATACCACAAGATAATATTTACAAGTAGCAAGGAAGCACATAGTACAACCACCTCTCTAGAGCCCAATCCTGCAAGCCCTCCAATGGGTGGAAGATAGATTGAAGTCAGTGGCAGTGCATATACCCAGGCCTTGCAGAATTTGGCTCTCAATGAGGGAAAACAGTATTGTGTTTACAGTGAGCTACAAATGTTAAAGGAATTGTACATAAACTTGCATCACAAAACAGGACAGGACATGGAAAGAGGTACTGTATTTATGTACAGAAAAACAAGCCCTGAAATATGATGTGATGCTGATTTTTTTCAAGGTTAACAGCTATTTACAGTCATACAAGTTATAGTTTCCATCAGCTAATAATTTTGATACATAAACCCACAAAAGAAAGGGAGGGTGGAAATAATGTTTTGAAACTGAATGGTTTTAGTGGTTGGGGTTTTTTTCCACCTCTAATGCCCTCTCTTTACCTGTCATCTTTATACAGTTTTATAGCATTGCCAACTTGCACAGAAATGTGCTTCAAGCATAATGAAGCTTCTCATACCATTTTGTTTACTGCTGCAGGAGAAGATGTTGCACCCAACTGTGTAGAAGCATCAGGGATAGTGCTGTCGAAACATACCAAGGACCTTCAACACCAGTCAATGTAGATGCGGGCCAGATCTTAAGACCTTTTGCATGCATGCGCATTGCACTGCGTGGCATTAAACAATTTCAGCATTGCTTACATACTATATACATATATTAATTATATATGTATATGTTGAGGTTTGGCTGCAATACTTTGCTGAAGTGTGTTATGAGAGTCCAGGGAGAAGATGCATGAAATGGTCAGATTCTACAACAGAAAGTTTCCCTATACTCTCCTTGGGCAAGTGCTTGGCACCTCACATTGAGAACAATCATATTTTCTGGTTCTCCTTGCTCAAGCAATTCTTAGGGGTATACAGGCTATACAATCAAAGTGATCTGAATTGTACAGTAAATAACTCATGCTATTAAGATACATCTGACATACAACAGATGTATGTAGCTGATGCTTATTTACAAGAATGATGCTTGAGTATTCCTGGACATTAAATTATTCTTACTCTGGGTTAAATCTGTGAGAGACTTAATTTTTGGTTTCCAGAGAGTAACTAAGCCTTTTATTTTCTCTAGCACAAAGAGGTATGTGGTGAAGAATTACATTCAGCTTCTTTGAAGACTGACCAGATTATTGTTTGGGC
Source organism: Pelochelys cantorii (assembly GCA_032595735.1). Taxonomy (NCBI): domain Eukaryota; kingdom Metazoa; phylum Chordata; order Testudines; family Trionychidae; genus Pelochelys; species Pelochelys cantorii. The sequence goes on from CM064335.1 coordinate 28,521,687, forward strand.
TTTTTATATATCTAATTAATACTGTATGATTAATTATTATACCAGTATGATTTTCAGGCACAATGGCTGCCCCAATTACTGCATATGCCAACAAAGAACTAACAGTTGGCTTAGTTAAAAAAAGGTGATGAAAGCAATGACGGACATATTCAAAGTCAAATACTAAGGCTCTGGGTCTGGCCCCATAAAAGGCTCAGCGCTCTCAACCCTCCGTGGAAATGTACAGAACTCAACACTTTGCTACAGGAACAGGCTATTAGGTTCTGGAATTAGTGTCCTACTTTATAAGTGTAGTTGCCTCTGAGTTGCAGGTGCATTAGATTTCAGGCAGAAGTGCAACTGCTCATAGGGCTGACTACCTGATTAGATTTTTAAAAAGTGCTCGGAGTTTAATGGAAGCAGAGTTAGGTCAAAGGTAAGAACTTTTTAAACTCCTGACCTTAAATACTATCACAATACTCCTGCAATTAATTGTGGATGCAAAATATCCCCTGCAACATTGGATACTTAGTTAAGGACATTTTTGAAAATCAAATAACCTTCCCTAACCTCTCCTCTGGATCTCCCAGAGAATTGATTGCGAACACTACTTGAATCTTAGCAGAGAATTTGGTGCCATGTTTTTAGCACAATGATAATATGCAGGAATTCTAAATTTCTAATATGGGTTATAAAATTTATTTCTGGGATTTAAATAAAAGAGAAAGGAAATGGTCTTTTGAATGTTTTTATTCTTTTACATTTAATGTTCAAACTATGGTGTAATATAAAATGACTGAATTTTAAACAATCTCTTGAGTTAAAACACTGGACCAAACTTCATCCTCATGTGTAAGTGCCGTTTCCATTGGAATAAATTGGAGATACACCCATGAAAACGTGGCTCCCAACATTTATATTTACAGCATTGTTTGTTTGTGGCAATGCAAGGAGAAGTTTAATTTATGGCTTAGCTGGTTAAGCATTTGTATTTTATACCCAGATCCAACAACATTCATGGTTGTAGTTTAGAAAGTTTAATCAGGTTTTTAGTGGACATTCAATTAGTTAAAGTTTGTCCATTATAAAATTAATAAAGCCTCTTCTAACTAATTCACAAGTTGAGACAACAATTTACAAGTATGTCTTGGGTGGCCTAAACACAAATGTTTTTGTTTTGCTTTTAAAGAGGTTCAGAACATATCAGACTCTTAAATTCCTTATCCTATTATATTATCTCTCCACGCACAGCTCCCACTGGCTTTGACCAGAGATTTGCATGCAAAAGAACTGTAGGTTTTATGTGCTTCTGTGTCTGGTTCCTCTCTTTTTAGATCTATGAAAAGAGAAATAAGCAGCAAGGCCTAGGAAAAGTAAGCCTCATGTAAAATATTTTTAGCATCAGAAAAGGGAGCTGTTGCACCTTTCGAGCATGGACTAAGCTATGCTGCAAGCTCTTAGAGAGAATGTGTAGGCCAACAAGAAGTAAAATCAAAACCCCCATGCTCATTAAAAGCACCAATTTCAAGTTGTTTTTAAGGAACAAAGCTGTAAATTAGCAAACCTGGTTGGCTGTGGCTGTTGCAGCGAAGGGGACACTTGTGGCAGATGTTGTTGCTGCAGACACAGTGGCTGGCGTAGCACCGTGCACCATGGGAACTTTCGGAAGGAAAATCATATAAGCCAACATACAGAAGAGTGTAGCAGTATGGGAACCATGGCAACATGTGATAGAATAATTGAGCATGGTATTTATCATAGCAATAAGCCATGTGATGAGACATCATTGCCAGCGAGTGACATGCAATCACAGTGCAAAGCAGGACAACATTCCAGGGAGAAGGGGAGAAAAGGAAATGAAAGAGGAGAAAAAAGGGAAAAATGCTTGTTACCATCAAATCAAGAAAATGAACACAAACAAGTTCAATTGCTTCAATATGAAATCAACAAAAGGATTTTTAAAAGGCCCTATGTTTACATTTTTATGTCTAAGCAAAAATACAAACAAAAAAATCCAACCCAAGTATCTATCACACAATACATTAATTAGTTTTAATGAAAGAATATTTTTATATAACTATAGTAAGATACAGTATGTAACTTAATACAACATAGTGGCTAAAAACAAACTCATAGTCCAATCAAAATCCACCAAGGAAAAAATGTGCAATTCAGAACACTACTATCCAACTTCTAGGTGTCTATGTCAATTAAATAAAATAACTGCATTTAATTGACAGTTGTTAGTGTAGAGGGTGTGGGGAGGGGGAGGTGGACTGGCACCAGAGCTGCAAGTTAAAACCTAGCAGTGGATTTTGAGGGTCTGTGAGATGCACCACAGGTTTAAGATAATCAAGAAACAAAGCTGGCACCTACCAACACTTGTAGCGGGTGTCATGCACAATATTGAGCCTGCCCATCATGCATTGCAACAGGAAGGTGGATTTGAAAAGGGAAAAGAATTAAAACAACCCATCACACGTGTAATTAGAAAAATTTCATTTGAACAAAGAAGAAAAATTGTTATTATGGGAACAGTGGCATGTAACTGTCAGCACAATCAAATCACACAATAGCATAGTGATCAATTAGAACTAGTCTTAAGTGAAGAAAAAGCTGATTGAACTGTGTGCTGGTACATTTTGTTTGCCTTTATTTCTGTATCGTTTCAGTTGTCTTTAAATCTTACTAGAAAAAGTCTCAAGGCTTATTTCAAAGTTCAGTTTTTATCGGATTCATTTTTTCATCTTTATGACAATCTGTTAGCATAAAAATAAACATGTATTTCTTTTTTAACTGCATTTTATTATGATTAAAGGAAATGATCAAACATGTTATTTATCTTTAAAACCCTTAGGGGGAGCCAACACCCAAAATTATGTTAATCCTAGCACTGAGACTATACTGAGATATGTAAAATAATAAAGAATGAATGAGTGAGTGGGATTGTTTTACACATTCTTCATTCTATACGCGCAGTGGACCCTCCACACTGAGTTCTCCCTGCCTAAGCCCCTCAATTTCTGATGCTGCTGAGGAAGAAAGTGGAGTGTGCAGGTTGAGAATTGGAGCAGCCTAAGGGACATGTTGTCCCCTTCTTGGTTCAGCAATAAAAACAGTACAACCTAGGGCTGTGCTCTTTTATCTGCAGTGGTCCCAGGAGGAGATGGGGTAGGGAGAGTAGGGATGGGGCTGCCAAGGGCCAGAGTTAGTGTGGAAGGAGCTGGTACCTGTGCAAATGGCCCTTCCCCCAGTAGGTCTTCTGAGTATCTACCACATTTGAAGCAGCTCAATTGAATTATAGGGAAGAAGGACCATATGAAGGGATGGAATATCAAGGAATTTCCACTCAGAACTACTTTGCATGGGTTTTTCCATAGGAAGGAATGGTTTGAATCAAGTCCTGTGTTTTTTAATCCTCCAACTCACTAAATGAATCTCATGGGTCTTGGTAATGTATAGCTGTTAGGGCTAAGGTTGTGAGACAAAATGATTTCTCAGTTCACTGGCTGCTCCAAAAAATAATTTAAAAAATGTTTATTTTTGGTCCAATAAAATGTTTTGTTTGAAATGAAGCATTTTGTTTTGATTTTGAGCTTTAAAACAAACATTTTGATTTTTTTTTTTAAACAACTGAAACAATTTGGCAAATCAACCCAAATTCACAAAATTATTTGGTCAGCCTGAATCTGCAATTTTTGCTAATTTTTTGCCCAGCTGTAGTAAGCTTAGTGATGATTTTGCACACAATATTATTGAAAATATGTAGATATTGTGGGATAAACTGAAGATGAAGTGTCAACTTTTACTTTCATTTTCCTCCCAAAATAACTATTTTGTATTTTAAATTAAGGATTTGTATTTTAAATGCAAGATAAAGTGCAGGCCTCCCACACAGCCCTAAGCACACTTGGCTGGAATTGTTTCTAGACTGTAGGACATACTTTAATTGGTCATATGTTGTTGGGTCTGTGGCCAACTGACTTTTCCAAAACATCAACAATACTTAGATAACTGTTCAGCTGAGAGAGATAATCTCATAGCCTGCCACTCACTTTGTGCTAATCAATAATCAATGAATTCTCCAAAGAGACATCAATGTCAATATAAGTACTGTATTTTTAGGCATGCCCAACTGCCAATTTTCAAATTCCACTACTTTGGCAATCTCATTTATTTGCTAAATGCCTTGCTCTATATTGAGAGCTCAGGATTTGCATTATTTTTGTTTCTTATCCAAAACTTAAAAATGAACCATTATAAACAAAGGGCCCAATTCTTCATGTTCCAACATACTGAATGTTTTTTGAAAAATATTTTCTTCCCTAATTAACCATATTGTCAGATAAAATTTACTCTGATATTAAAATAATGAAATCCTGAAAATGGGGATCATATGAAAATGGAAACAGACTATGAATAAAACTGTCTGTCTGTGGTAGCTACTGCTATATGTTTACCTTAGTGAGACAAGGTGGGTAAAGTAATATTTTTTATTGGACCAAATTCTGAGAGTGAAAGAGAGGCTTTCGAGCTGAGTTCTATGTATGTTCAAAAAATTCTCTCTCTCACCAGCAGAAGTTGGATCAATAAAGTATATTACCTCACCCAACTTGTGTGTCTCATATCCTGGGACCAACACGGCTACAATACCTCAGTATACTATTGTCTTGACACAATATGGCAATAACAAAAATAAATTATTGTGCTTGGATGGGGATACATGTTATCCTCTTAGCTTGTGGTAGGTGGTATATAGATTTATAAGCCATCTAACCATCTAGCTTTTGCCCAATGCCAAAGCCATTACTTTGTGGAGAAAAAAAATCCTAGTAATGAATATAATTAATGTTGGGGATATCATGGACATTAATGCCCGTTGTTATTAGAAGATATATTTAAGGCTATTGGGGAAAACTGTATCATTAACCTTTCTGATTACTTTACTGTATTAAACAAAAAACAATGTATATATTCATGAAATATGTTTTAAAGGAGGGTATTTAAAGGAAAAGGCCTTATCATGCTTGCTTTACTCACATGTCATTTGTTACCGAAGTCAATGCGACTGCTTGTGAGAGAGAGTATGTGGCCCAAGATTTGGCCCTGAACTACAAACTATGTGCCAAAAACTTTGCTCTCAATTACACCCATGCATACTCCATGATGTCAATAAGGTTGCATGAGTATAACTGAGAACTATGACACCCTATGTTATTCAACACATACAAATGCCCTATTTATAATGTTTTACATATTTTATTAAACCTAGCAAATTATGTCATTCCATGCATAATTAAGTCTACATGCTGAAAATAAGAGTTAGCTTTCTGTAATGATTCCCTGAAAAATAACCGTAAAGCTTTCAGCTTAAATTTTAGTTTGAGTTATCATCATCATTAATGTTATAACCAGTACACACAGTTTTGAGAGGGATTTGCAGCAAATGAACGTAAGCCAGCAATGAAAATACTAGCTAGGGTGCAATAACTTGCAAATATGAAGACATAATGCAGTAGGACCCACTTGCCAATAATAAAAATCACTTTTACTATTATCTTAATATTAATCTTGCCTTCAAAAGCTTTGATTTACTAATACGAATGTATGAATATTGAATTTGCTAGTTCAAATGTTCCCTGACTTTTCAGCACCAGACATCATTTGATTTCAAGCATGTGCTAATTTAACTGATTATAATTTTTCAGATAAATTGTTTCCAGAGAGAATATAGTAATTCATGAATACTCTGTTTTCACTGGGATTTTAAGCAGTTCCTTTTCTATTTCCTACTCCTGATTTCCTATTTTACTCAGTTTTTTTATTCAATTAAATCTCGAAAGCACCATACATATCAGATTATCAGTACAGAACACAAATGCTTCAATCTTCATGAAGAATTAGTGTTATGAAGCCTGATCCTACTCCCATTAACTTTTCAAGGGGAGCAAAAATTACTCCCCAGAGCCAGAGGTCCCAATTAAGGAAAATACTAAATAATGTGTCTGAATCCATCTCGCGTTAGGAAAGCACTTGGGGCTGGATGCTGCTTTCACTGAAGTCAGAGGCAAAACTCCCATTGTTTTAGAGTGGTGCAGGATCAGCCCTTTAAACACATACTTTTAAAATGGTGTTTATTTATCTAATTCAGCTAGGCACCTAGTGGCATTTTCCACACACACTTTGGCATCTAATTGCCATTCATTTCAAGGAGACTAACACAGCTAGGAGCTTTTGAATACCTGACAGGTGTCTCACTTAGCTTCTTTAAGTCCCTACATTATTTTCTGGCCCTTTATGTTTTCCGAATTGGGAGCCTAGTTTGAAACTTTATACACTGATCTAATGTCATGTCTAAGATGCAGTAATCCAAATTGAGCTGGTTAAATGTTACCAATGTAAGTACCAGTGGTGCAGTGCACCCACGCTGGATGTAGCAGACTCATGATCTGACGTGCTACAGTTTTGTCCCACATATATACTAGAGCGGTTTCAGATGAAGTGCCCTCTGAGTACTTATCCCACAGCTCCTGAGGAAGCTTCTGAAAGCAGTGGATACTGGAAGACTACAAAGGGCCAGAGGTGCACGGCAGAACTATCTAAACCATTTCAATGTGAAGTATTTTAAGTCCAGATCCTCACAGAGATTTCTGTGTGTAATGCACTGAAACCAGACACCTGTGTCAGTTAGGAGTTATGTCTTAGTTGTGGTATTTTCATTTTTCTACTTTTTCTGACATGTCACGACACCCTGTAATTATGGAAAGGCTCCCTCCCTGCCAGCACTTCACCTGCACTGACATTATGACAGATGAAGTCTGGCCTATGGCACTTTAGAAGAAATAGCTACAGATTAAGGACTAGACTGTGAGTTGCTTTGTGCCTAAGTGAGAGAGAGAGAGAGCGCACGAGCATTCGGAGCATTCACCTCCTTTTTCTTTTCATGGGCAGCATTACCACTGCTCCTCATTAATATCACTGGTGGCTACTCCTGAGAAAAGCCGGGAGAGCAATGAGACATGTTCCCATCCTTTACACTTGCTGGGTCTGAAGGAAAGCATGCGCTGCACCTGTTTAAAGGGTGGCAGAGCTGCCACGTTGATGGACACTTTCCAAAGCCTGTGAAGGTAGGGATAGTCATCAGTGTGAGACACAAGGTAGGATGCTAAAATGCACTGATAAAAACCCCAAAAGACCTGGTCACACTGGGCTCTGAGTGCAGCTCTAGCCATGGATGACAAGGCTCAGAGGCACCTGGACATTTACCTACTACATGTCCCTTTTATTCCTCCATGCGCCATTTCATGCAAGGTGGTCAGAATCTGAGCCCTAGAATGAGGAGGGGATATCTAGGTATGTTTGAAACACAAACCCAACATCATTGCCAAACATGAAATTCAGCCCAAATCAGAGGATCCATGTAAGGTTCTGCAGACTACATACATCCTTGATGCACAAGTCCCATGGAGAGTGTTGGCCTCTGGTGAATTTCATCAAGAAAAGTCAGTCATCACTCTTTGGGGGCCTAATCCTGAATGGGGCTGAGCTCCCTTGGCTCCCATTAAAGGGTTTAATCATGAAATGTGGCATGTACCTGTTGGGCGTTGCCAGACACCCTCAGTTGCATGTAAAGTCAAGATGACAGAACTGAGGACACCCAATCCCTCTCAGGACTGGGACTGCTGTGTGAGCCTCCTAAAAATATAGTGTAGGTTCCCTTCCTGGCGCAACTGGAAATCAATTGAAAAAGTACTACTTCCACAGCTGTGCTGACCTCACTAATGATAATGACGCACAAGCAAGAATTAAACTAATTTTAGGGGGCCACAAAGAGAAGTGAAAAGTGTTATTTTAGTTGAAAATAATGTTGTTTTAAAGTTACTGTGACAGCATTAGAGCAATGGCAAACTAGTCTGCCCCTTAACAGTGATTTTTAATAAAGAAATGAAAAACAGAATCGGTTCAATGGTCTGTATTGGCTAAATACTGAAACCGCTAGCCTGTTCCCTCTGAATTCAGCCTCCAGAGTCCCAGTGGAGTTTCAGTAAGTCCTGAAGTTCTTCCTTACACCAAATGCCCACTGACTTCAGTATGAATTTGCCTGAGTAAGGACCGAGAAAGGCCCACAGAATTATTGATTATTCCCTGTCAGTTATGTGATGCAAATGCAGTTCTATTTACACAAATAGCATAAACGATCTCCACAGTAATGGGCCTGATTCTGTGGGGCCTGAAAGGTACCAAACCCCTACTGATTTTAAGGGACGCTGAGGCGCTCCTTAACAGAGATGCATAGCACCAACCAAGATTGAGGGAATTTCTAAAATATGTGAAGCCTGCAGTATGGACTGTGATTGTCTACTATGTAAATACATGTAAATACATGCTAAGAGACATTTATGTCCCTTAAATATGTGTATGAGAGGCGTGATCCAAAGACCACTGGAATCAATGAGTGTCTTTCCATTTACTTCAATGGGCTTTCAATCAGGCCCTAGTTGCCCAATGGGCTTCAGTGGGTCCAGAGAAGACACACCTCATGTCCAGCAGCTGTTCTAGATGTGTAGATTACATGTATACTTTTGTTGACTGAATGAGAGACCACACCACCAAAAGCAGAAGTGAATCATGTTGATGTGGCAGAAACATGTCAAAAATGGTTAGAAAATAATTTTTCCATTTCTGATTGCCAGTGGTCTCATTTCTAAAAAAAGGTCCGCTCTTTAGAGTTAAAAGTTGCCTTTCCCACTTTCACTAAAAACACTCATAGCAGAGTTTTAAATAAACTGAAAATATGGATTTTATGAAGCAAGTAGTGATACAAACTTCTTATAGATCCAATCCTGCAACAAAAAAATGACTTCAGCAAGATTTCTTTAGAAGTAACAAGTACAGGTTTGGGTTCTGCAACAATCATACTAAATTGTTAAGGATCGTTGCATTATTCTTGATGAAAAACAACTCGGGGGAGGTCTATCATGCTCACATTAAAATTAATAGAAAAATTTTGGTGACTGATCGCCTGATTTTTTTTTTTTTTTTTTTTTTACAGGTGCACTCTCAAAGTGCTTCCATATTTGCCTGACGCTGGGAATGGGCGACAAGGGATGGATCACTTGACGATTACTTGTGTTCATTTCTTCTGGGGTACCTGGTATCGGTCATGGTCAGAAGACAGAATACTGGACAAGTAGATGGAGCTTTCTTCTGACCCAGTAGGTCTATTCTTATGTTCTTATATTAGCTAAGCTATAATGCTATCAAATTGTTCATTTCATGATCACTAAGTAAAATTCAAAACCTCACCCTTTACAAAATCATATGTTTCACAAGTTAAGGCAAAGGGGGTCTTACCGCAAAAAGGAGTAATACAAAACAGCTCAATAGATGTATAATAAAGTATTAATTAGGAAAAAAAGAGAAAGAAGAAAACAGATTTCAGAGTCTGTTTTGAAATGACAGAACATGTTCTTCCAAAACATTGATTTTCATTAGAGTGGAGAACATCTACCCAGCTTCCAAGACAAGCATACATAGAAACAGCATTCTACAGGATCCCTCCCTACCTGATCATGAATACCTTAATTCCTAGACTTCCCTTCCTCAGTCTAAACTAAAAGCATCCTACTGCAATTGAGCTTATATCAATGACTATCAATACAGATTTATTCCAAATGTTGGACACTAATTTGTGGCATACTTTGCTCTACAAAAACTAAAGAGATACTTACCTGGTGGAAGGAAGGCTGTATGCTGTTGTAACTGCATGTTGGCAAGAGCTTGTTGGTACTGGAAAATACCAGTATTAAAGACTGCGGTGGCACCATTGGTTTTTTCAAGCGCAGGCCTCTTTGGTAATGGGGGAAGTACAGCTTGAGGAATTCCCTGAACAGTGAATGAGTATAAAAAAATAAAGTCCAGTCCAAAAGAAAAAAGAAAGAAAAAAGAAAAAGAAAAATCAGTAGAAGGCAAAAAAGCATCAGGCAGCACCATGTTTATCCATGAGCAAGCAAGCACCAGAGCAGACTTAACTACCAAGTAAAAAGGCAAGGTGACAGCTTTAAAAGGAAGTATTACTTTAGTGTGACAATAAAGTAAATATGTTGGAGCTCAATGTTATAATAATGTGCTAAAATATTATATAAAGCTTTGGGTTTCAGTAAGAAGCAACAATATGGGGGGGGGGGGGAAGCTGCACTGCTAGCTCCATGAGGATCGACAAATAAAAGCAATGTTAATAGTAATCTTACAGAGTGAATGAAATAGATAAGATAATATTAAAAAATATACCCACAGTTCCCAAAGTCTAACTAGACATGCAAAAATGTACCAAAGCATGCTGGTACTTGAACATTACATTACAAATGTTAAATCTACATAAGAATATCACTAAGCCATGCCAAGCAAACAGATACACAAATACATAGTAATAAATACAATTTTAATGTCCTCAAAGTATTTCATTTACATCATTCTAAAAGATGGTTAAACTGAATGTGGGCTGCTGCACTTTAGGAACATTTGTTTGGCATATACATTTATGTATATATTGCATTCTTTCCCACTAATCGGAACAGGAAACCACACTCAGTTTTCCATTGTATTTCAATACTTTACAAATTAATAAAAAAAACTTGTATCTACAATAAAGCTACATGCCAAGCTAAAAGGTGAAAGGTCATAGTACCAGGTCAAAGGTTGCCTCGAGGGGTCGCTTCAGTGATTTGACAGCCGACTGAGTCTTAATTAGCAGGCAGCGAGCACATGATGGCAATGGGCCAGTGGGGTTCAAGCGCATTAACATAAACAGCAAGCAGAGGTGCATCATGGGGGCAGCAGTGCATTTTTGGGTAGGTGAGAAAAAACAAATAAAAAACAAATCATCGGAATGCCATATACAACAAATAACAAGACTAAGCATGCACAATAAAGGCACTACTGAGTTGTTATTGTGAGGATTCAACCTCTATGTAGTTAATTACAAACAAGATAATCTAACAGAAAAGAGTGAAAGAAGGAGAGAGAAAGAGAATCTGCCTTCTGTATTTTTGCTCAAGTATCCATAAACAAACAGAAAAAAGGCCTCTCGCATGTTTATTGTACTATGCTACGGACATCAAACCATGATGTAGTATTTTAATGGTCAAATCATGTAGTTATATAAAAATATAGGACAACATTAACAGCTAAGCAAAGAACAAAAACTGGATCCATTTAAATCAGTTTTAGATCACATTAAAATTTAGCATAAGCAAATAGCCTGTTTGTACCAATTTATATCATCTTCAAATGTACTGTAGTTTTCCTACTTCCTTTAACTGCAATATTCAAGCATCTCTAGCTGTGCAATTTATTCATCACACTGTAATATTTAAGATGAACAAACCAATTAAATTTCCCTCAAATAATGTTACAGTCTATTTGCTTGAAAACCTACTTTTAAGTAGTTTCAGATCATGTTTTTTAAATTAAGTAATTTTTAAGCATTTGCTCTGTTGGTACAAAAAAACCCCACACAGATTAAAGAAGAGGAAAATAAAGTTTAGTGTAGAAACAGGAATACCAGTAATGGTAATTTAGATGGATATACTTAAAGACAGAAATAATGATACCTGCAAATACAGATTTATAGCAACACATACACACACTATCTATATATAGATAGATAGATACATATATTAGGTCTACATATAAGTAGACACATGTATGTACACACACATACGCACACACACACATCCCTGTATATGTCAGCTCCCAAAAATTAGTGAAATATTTTAAGTCTGAAACTATTTAAGAGTAGATATGGCATCACATGCTGTGAAAGTTCATTACACTGTGTAGTGACTGGGATACCTGAACAAACATATCTTCAGCAAGAATAGTTAATGAATTAATCCTTTTCTATCATCAAATTTATACGTGGAAATTGGTTTTGGAACTCACCATGGCAGCTGCAGTAGCGGCTGCTTGGGCAGCTGCAGCTTGGTTGACCTGGTACTGGGCAGCCTTGATCTTGGCTTGCAGATGTGCAGGAGGGTGAAAATATTTGCACTTTTCCCGTGAGCACCTCCCTTTGATGTAATCCATGCAGACAGTCACTGTGTTGTCGTTGGTATCGATCATTGCACTGTCAGCAGGATGAGCAAACCGGCAATCATTTTCTCCTCTGTTACAATTGCCACGCTGGTACTCTCGACATACCTGCATCATCATCAAATGAAAACTAGTGAATGTGCCTGGATATCACATGACACTGCTGACTTGAGAAAAGTGATCACAGAAAAAGTGTAAAAATAGTCAGCATTTTTAGGGAACTCTTTCAAAAACAAATTAAAACCTTAGTAGTGCAAAGGGGCCTTTAAGTTCGGCATCTTGAATTCACGTTAGAGGTTCCTTGCACTGCTCCTGGGGTATAAAAGAACTCAAGCAAAGGTGAATCAGTCCCAGAGAACCCAAATCAACTGATTTCTACTATTGGTTACATTTGGTCCAGTTATGAAGGTGCACTGATTTTGAAAAAAATGTGTTTGCAATGTTCATGTTGAATGATAATTGCAACAATAAGCCAAGGTCAAAGCTAACAATTCTTCACTGTAACACACATTTCTAAATTAAATTGCTAAGGATTGTTTTATTAAACTAAGTATGTACAATTATTGTCAAAATAAACTTCCTAATCCTTTGAGATCAATTCCATAAGCTACGTATTTGACTTCAGTGCATTGTACAGTATTACTTTTATGACTTATGTATTTATATTGAGGTATGTCAGCAACAGGATCAATAGAAATACAGCACTCAGATATTCCATCCTTTTACCACAAGAGGGCAACTCAAAACACATAATGACCTATAGTTTGTTTTTTCTGAACCTTCCTCATAACAGGTCTAACTAACCAACCAGCTAACCAACTCTCGTTTTTTTTAATCCCGGGTAGGATTAAGAGGCGGTAGGTAAAAAAAAAAAACCAACACAGGTGCAGTGACTGTGTTTATATTGCACATTGAAAACAAAAGCTTATAGAAACACAAATCCAGATATTTCTTTTGACTCAAAAAATTCCACTGGATGCTAGAAACTGCAAAAATCCATCACTGGTTGTACAACCATCCCCCACTAATAGAGCAGCAACTTCTCTAAGTGCTAACTTCCTCTTATTTATTACATCAAGATGTTGGGCTTAATTCTCCTGAGCTTTGCAAATCCTAAATTTAAAGGAACTAGATTCAAATTTCAATTTTATTGTTAGTTCTTTACAAATCATGACCCATAACAATCACAGTAATGAGTTTTACATACCAACTTCCAAAAGATAATTTAGATAATGCAAAAGTTCATACCCAGGTAAACTTGCACGATGAGCCAAACTAACGTAACAGACAGAATTTTCTTTTAAAGGTGAGTTCTGCATTTTTAGCATTTTCTCAAGAAGCCTGGCTCTGATTACAACCACCACCCAAATAGCTCTTCAGTTTTCATCCACACTGGCTCTCCAGCTACACTTTAACACTCTGTACTCCTTAAAAACTCAATCAAATGACACTAAAGCCATTTTTACACTATGCAGAAGGTGGATGCTGCCACAATTAATCCCCCAAGGTTCAGTTTAGAGGGTCGAGTGAAGACCTGCTAATTTGATCTGAGACAGCACCCCCATCGGTACCGGTATTCCTGCTCCTCACAGGAAGTGAGGGAAGCCAACGGGAGCATTTGCTACTGTCAACCTCCCACTCTGTGGATGGTGATTTAAGATACATCGACTCCAGATATGTAATTAACATAGCTGGAATTGTGTATCTTAAGTCGACCTTTTAGTATAGACGTGCCCTAAGACTCTTACCTACAGCTCCATTTGGTGGCAGACTTGCCACCTCCCCAGTCAAGACCACACATAAGACTCTCTATTTTTAGGTCCATGTTTAGGCAGTTATTCTACCAAAGTAATGCTATCAGGCCATATCTAATAGTTTCCCTTCGTTTGCTTCTTTATACTGAGTAGCAACTTTTCCAACCTACAACACATTTTACATGTAAAAAAAAAATCTGTATCTTTTGTACTCTGACAGCTATGTTAGATCTCCTATGACCTTGAAATAAAAAAGCACTGTATCATGAAAAAAATCTCTCTCTCTCTCCCTCTCTCTCTGCTCAGAAAAGAGGCGACAGCTCAAGAGTCCAATGCATGAATTCAGCCAGATCTGCAGTGTTTGGATAAACTTTAAAATTATTCACATTCAAACAAAACTGAAACTTTTTTGAAATTCAGAAAACATCAGTCAACTCTTTCCTTTACGTTCCCCTTTTCTATTTCATGTTCTTTTCTACTGTCGGATTTCTGCCAAGGCCAGAAGCAGAAATACAGAGAGGAGCAGACTTCTATTCAAAGTATTTTTAGTTAAATTTATGATATATTGGAACTCTCTTAGGGAAGTTTAATCTCATGAAATCTCCATCTTGATTTCCAGATTGACTGGCATGGTTAAATCTAGCTAAACATCCAAACTTCTCTACCTGAACTAAACACAATCTCCAGAACATTTCAAGTTGATCCTTTTACTAGTAAATTGGGATGTCAATGTGTAGTCAACTACATGATTATCCGATAAATCTGATCTTATCGACTACACACTCCCTCCCCCTGCCCCTTGCTGCCTCTGATACAGAGGCAGCAAGGAAGGGGGGAGCAGGAGCCCATGAGAAGCTGGCTTTAAGCAGGTTCCCCGTGAGCACTGGATCAACCTGCCCTCCCCCACCCCCGGACTACTACCTCTGATAGAGAGGCAGCAGTGCAGCGGGTGAGGGGGGAGCAGGCTGGAGCCAATATACGGGGGGATCTGGTTTTCAGGCAGGCTGTCCGCGTGTGCCAGCTCCGTGGACCCTACAGAAACAGCAAGAGGGGGCAGGCAGCTTCAATGCTGGTTACCCCCAGCTCCAGCTCCATGGTGCTGCCTACCCCTCTGCGCTGCTACCTTTATCTATCAGAGGCAGCAGCATGGGGGAGGGGAGGCTACCATGAAGCAGTCTCTGTCTGCGGCAGGCCTGAGCTCCCCATGGACAGAGACTGCTCCGTATCCCACGGCTAGCCTGCAGCAGCAGCCCCTGAAGACAGAGGCTAGTCTAGCATCCCATGGAACAGCCTTTGTCCGCAGCGAGCCTGGGCCCATAGCAGACAGAGGCTGGTCGATGGCAGCAACCTCTGTCCATGGGGACCTCAAACTCCCACGGACAGGGTCTGCTGCCACCCTGCGCTGCTGCCTCTGTATCAGAGGCAGCTGTCTGAGGTGACAGAGGGTTCCCTGGGAGTGGGGCCAGGAGCACACTGGCTGCTGGCCCAGCCCCTGGGGGCTACTGAATAGTCGTGTAACCGCAAAGATTTCATGTGGTTACACGACTATTCAGTTACACAATATTTAACATCGTTACTAGTAACTATCAACAACTTTATTGCAGGGATAGTCACACTGATTCTAGGGCTCCTATGGCTTGCATAGAATAAGTTGTGGTCTGTATCTGTCTTAAAAAGAAATGATTTTAATTTCCTTTTATGAATGCTGAAAAGAATAAAAGCCTGTAGTTGTAGAACATTCATAGTTTAAGCTTCCAAGAGCATATGTGTTACCTTAATGAACAAAGCAGTACATCATTTTTGAAAATATATTTTTAAAACTTAGAACAGAATTAATAATTTTCAAGTTTTGACTAAAATCCCATCTGTTTTATTAAACTGGACAATGCCAAGGGCAGGGAGCTAAATCCTGAATCACTCAATAATCATATAATTTCAAATGATATTAATTATAGAAAAAAATCAGGTACATACTGTAGAAATAGAGCACATTTATTCATTGAGTAGGATTAAAGATCTGTAAATATTTAGAAGCCAGAAGAGCATTTTTATAGTCAATAAAATGCTAAATAGGAACTATTTCTCCAAATACAAAATCTAGATATTCTAGAAGGCAGACCAAAATAAATTCATGTCCTTACATTCTACAAGTAGAATAAATCAGATTCTAGAAGAATAGTTGCTGTTTTTGTGAAGAGGAGAGAAGCGAAGGTGAAAGTATAATTGTAGAGGAACCACTAAGTGAACTCCAATATAGTCTGAATCACAGTCAAAACAAAACAAAACAAAAATATCCAAAGATGGGAAGCACCTGGATAAAAAAAGAACACTGTCCTAAAATGGCTCAACAAATCCACTGGAAGGACAGAAAATTGGCTTAACTAGCAGACTGTTTGCTTTCAGGAGCAGTGAAAATAGCAGAGGTAGCAGACCTCCTATTTCCTATCTAACACAAAATTTCCGTTGTACAGATGGCTGCTTGAATCCAACAGAACAAACTGTCTAATCAATCTGGGAAGCCAGGCATCTCTCCATTCAGATCAACGCAACAGTAGCTGCATTGCAACCAGACAGCACAAAGTTCCTAACACTAAGGCCATGTTTACACTTGGAAATTATTTTGAAATTACTAAATTTGACTTCACTCCCAATTTAACAAATTTGAACCACTACAGGGAATCACTGAAATTAGTTCAAGACAGGCTCTGTTAATGTGGACACACTACCTTGGACTTAGAGCCACAGGAAGCACTGGTAAGTAATTAGTTCGAATTAGTGGCACCGGAGCATCCATACTACCGTTATTCTGAAATAAGTATTTCAGAATTAGCGTTACTCCTGATGAAAAGCAGGAGTATAGAATTCGAATTCTGTGGCCTGTTATTTCGAAACAACGGGCTTGGTAGTGAGGATGTTCTGCTTATAAATTCGACGGGGGGGAGGAGAAGGGGCGGTCGGGGGTCATTTTGAAATAAAGTCCTCGTGTAGACCAGGGCTAAGTGTCTCTGGACTGATTTAGTAAAGACACATAACTAGGGGCTTGATCACACACGAAAATTGTATCAATTTAACTAAATAAGTTTTAAAACTGTTTAGTTAAATTGATACACCCAACAACCTCATGTGCAAGAAACTCTTATTTCACTTTAGCAAAAGATGGTAAGACATTTACTTCCACTAACTTGAGCATATAAAAATTAAGTGTATTGCTGAAGCAGTTGATAATGCTGTTGTTATAATAGACAAGAAATGCAGAAAGAGTCCATGAACTGGAAATCAGAGAGTAAACCTGAAAAGAGGGGCAAAGGATTATTTCTTGCAAGCTCCAAGGACAGGGAATGACTGGGGATCTGTGAAAAAAATGAGCAGGGACAGAGGTAAAAGCTCTGGTTCAAATGGGCATTGCTTCAGAATAGGATTCTCCTATTTTGTGCCATTGAACATGGGGGATGTGGCTGAAATGTGAGCAATCCATATGATTGTCCTCGCTAGAGGACTCCCCTGAAGCATCCACTTTTCAGTAGGGTCATCAATATGCTGGTGTTACTTCACAAGTGAGAGTTACCAAAGGGAAAGAAGCCCTGCTCTCTCCTCTGCTATAATGTGAAACTTTTCTCAGGTCAAAGTGAAGCCCTATCCAGGACAAATCCTCAAACAATTATTTTCCACCAGGACACCTGCAACAAATGAGAACTTCTTAAGTCTCAATGTGTATATCTCCGGGGGTTTGTAACTTTTTTTCATTCAAAGTTTAAAGCAAAGCGGCTTGGTCATTTTTGAAAGATTATTGCTTTTGGATGCTTGCTGGGGCTTTTAAAATTTTGAAAATGGACCTTAGTTTAGACTGTGGTTAGTACAATAAGGTGATCAAGGAGGAGCACAATCCTCTGCTGCAGAGAAATATGATCCCCCACTTTGCTAATGTTTTAAATGTCATAAGAACGTTAACAAACACACCCTGACCAAATGCTCCATTTTGAAGATCTACTGTCCTTGTCTCCAATTTTCAGCAGATTCTTATACATGCAAGGCACCATGCTTTCTGGAGCTTCCTGAATGTAGAAAGAGTGCAGCATGCTTTTGACACAAACAGGTCAGCAGGTCTTAGCCAGCACTTTGAAGGAGATCCCAAAATAATTCTCACAGCAGCACTGTCTTCTCAGATTCATTTCAGGTCCCCACATTGTTTACTTATCTTTCTTCATTGGTCTTAATTCATCCCTGGCAAGTAACCACTGTGATGTAGAAATTATCAAAAGAAAACCCTCCTTGATGATTTGGAAGTAACGGAAGAGTCAACATTACACAGGTCTCAAATTGCTACACCAGTGATCTGGCTGGGTTTCTGAAAACTCTCCTCCCTAAAAAAAAAATCTCCAAAAGGGGAAGTGAAGTGATCTTTCAAAAGAGGAAACTGGTGATCTAAACTCTTATTATAGTTCACACAGACTTGGGAAATGTTCAGAGAGTGATGACACTCTGGATGACATTCTACACTGCTTCTAACTTGCAACTCTCTAAGTAGCAACTTGGTAATTATGAGAAGAGTTTGTGGAAGGGACATAACTTCCATACAAGGAGACAGATTTCCTCTGGATGCAGGTCCAAAAAATGGCAGAAAAAGTTATGAATTATTTTATTTTAAAATGTTTGGAATGGCAATCCATTATTTTCCTTCTCACTTTTTCCTTCAAATCCTGAAGGGCCAGATCCAAAACTGGTGTAAACTGATTTACAGCAGTTGAGGATCTACACCCCAAATTTTAACTTACCTCAACATCTCTCTCTCTTAATTGAAAAGACACTATCTGTATGATTTAGGGATGTAAAAGGTTTACCCCTTGCAGTTAAACAGTAAGGGCTGGATCAGCTTTCCGCCCACCTTGGGAAGGGAGTTCCTCCTGCCCTGCAGGGCCTGTCCAGACCCCACCACCACAGGTTACTCGGGGAGCTGGCTGCAGAGCCCACAGCAGCAGCTGGCAGCCTCGCTCTCATGGAGGCTTCGCTATAGGCTCTACAGTATAAAGCTAGGTAAGCTTTATAGTCCAGCGCTCTCAGCATGTGTAACCCGCTAAGATTTTTTGTGGTTACACAGTTACCTTTTTAAATGACTTTTTACATCCCTAGTATTATTAAAGATCTATCATGTGATTAAAAATTTGCAGGATTCAATTACAATTTTATTTTTTATCTATAAAATAATACAGAGATTGGTACTAAAAATCCTCATTTGTCAGTTACCACACAGCTCAGGAAATAATTGGGGTTATTATTGTGTGATAGCTATGGCTAAATGTTGCCTTTATGGGGGGTGGGGGAGACCCACAATATCTGAATGCCCTATTTAAAGCGTGAAACAGAACAACAAAACAAATAAATATATTGCTAATATGCTCTTTTAACATTTCTAAACATTTAATTATAAATACTAAGTCTGTGCAATTTGGGATTGTAAACACTAGCTTACAGACTACACTGATAACAACAGAGAAGTGGAAAACAATCTTTCAGCATATTTTGACAGTCTGCTGCACAGTGCTGGCTCAGGGCCTACGTCGCCACAGACATAAGGTGTTGAAAACACTGTCAGGCATTTTAGATAAGAAGAGATTCAGGGCAAGGGAGAATAACTGCTACAGAGGACTGAAATTTATGAGGGCTGTAGCAAAAGATAAACAGGAGGCCTCTGAGGGAATTCTAGCAATATATACTCTGAATGAAAATAAGCTAAGAAACTGAAGATCTTTTATCCAGGTAGCTGAAGTATCACTTATACCAAGTTCTGAAAAAACTTAAACAGCAAATAGTCCCACAACACCTTAGAGACTAACAAAACATGTAGATGGTATCATGAGCTTTCGGTTTTGTTAGTCTCTAAGGTGCTGCAGGACTACTCACAGTTTTTTAAGTTTTTTTAGTTACAGACTAACACGGCTACCCCTCTGAAACTTATACCAAGTCCTGATGGCCTACACCTATCCATCACACTCATTAATGTAGTTCTTGGGTCCTGATACTCTTGTGTTTGGGTTAGCAAATTTTAAAAGGTTTGAGTGTCACCTATTTCTAGGGTTGCCAGGTGTCCGGTTTTGAAGCGGACAGTCCAGTATTTGAGCTTTCTGTTAGGGGAAACAAATTGAGAAAATATAAATGAGAAAATATAAACGTCCGGTATTTTCTAAATAAGATGTAAATGTAGATTGTGATGTAATGTCAAGTGTGTCCGGTATTTTTGTTGAAACTATCTGGCAACCCTACCTATTTCCTTTTGTGTTAGTAAGGAAAGTATGTGTGTTATTAAGTCATTGCATGAAGGTCACGTTGCATTCTGTTCAGAGGCTTTTATGAAGATATCACATTAACCGTGCACACTCCTGGTCTGGATTGTAATTTATGTGCTATTAGTTTCCTTCATAAGAACAGCACTGAAGATGGAGGAGACTAATGCATAAGATAACTAGAGGTAATAAAGCATATTACTTCCTACCTCCAGTCTGTCTGTCCTCATTAATTTTTGTGCGGCAGCAGCGGCAGCTGCGGGAACGGGGACACCAGGATTCCCTGCAACCAGCATCGGTGCAGTTGGTAAGATCTCCGCTGGGACCAGGCCTGGGGAGACAGGCCCCAGGTAAGGATTAAAGGCTGCTGATGCATTGGTGGCTAAACTTGGTGCAACTGAAAACATTGGCTGGAAAAAAAAGAAGAAACAATTCTTTAATGCTTATATTAGTCAGTATTCCAAATACTACCATATACTCTAAAGCGGCTGTTTCTTGCTGTCTTTTTACCCATGATAACAGCGTAGTTTTGCTATTAATTCAAACAAAATATTTGTTGTAGCTCAGGAATACACAGCACACATTAGCCATCTTAGTGCACTCATTTAATAAAAATTCCATTAAGAGGGAATTCAATTTCAAGACTCATTTTTCCTATAGAAGCTAATTCTGACATGCATGTATGACAGGTGGCAGTAGTACGGCTGACCTTTGACTCTCTCAACAGCATGAACACAAATCAGCACTCCCACATGGCTGTGTAAGGAAAGCATCTCACAACTGCGATGTCAGAGACTCTCGTGTGCATGTTTGAACATGAAGTGTGCACAAACATCCACAAATGAGAACGATCTCAGTGGATGAGAGAAGGCACCCTTACATTCAGTCACTATTAAACAGCATGGACACACATTCTAGTGTAAATAGGTACTGAGGCAAAGGAATTACACCAGCATAAAAGAAATCCAAGAGGTCATCAGGTCCACTCCCCTGCCCTAATGGCAGGACCAAGCACCATCTAGGTTATCCTAGGGATGTTAAATATTGGTTAATTGAATAGTCGATTAACCTCATGAATTCTTATCGGCTACTTGACTATTCTATAAACCCAATGAGTGGGGCCAGCAACCAGTGCGCTCTGGCCCTACTCCCAAGGAGTCCCCTGTATCAGAGGCAGCAGTGTGGGGTGCCAGGCAGGAGCTAGTCCACGAGGGGAGCCAGTTAAAAAACCTGCTCCCCTTGCATGCAGATCGGCTGCCTGTTGCCCCACACCACTGCCTCTAATACACAGCCCCTGTGCGTGTGTGTGGAGGGGGGAAGGTGGTATGTGTGTCTAAGCTCCTGGACCTGGCATGGAACTGGATCTGAGCCAGGCTGCCTGCCCACCTGCTCCTAATACACTTTAAATGCAGAGCCGCAGCAGGGGTATGTCCTGGACCTGGCACAAGCTAGGACTGAGCTGGGCTGCTGGCCAGCTTGCTAAAAAAATTTACTGGGGGGGGGGAATCCTTACAGTATATAGCATTAACCTATAAGGTTTTGCTTATCGGTTAATCAACTATACTATTACATCCACAGGTCCTCCCTGATAGATGTCTATCCAACCTGATCTTAAATATATCCAATGATGTAGATTCCACAACTTCCCTAGGCAATTTATTCCAGTGTTTAACCACCCTGACACTTAGGAAGTTTTCCTAATGTCCAGTTTAAACCTCTCTTGAAAGCTCTCTTCAAACCTGTATTCTTAGACTACAGATGAACATGCACCACCTAATGGATCTCCCTGTCTCTCATCAGAGTTCTCTTAGGCACCATATACAAGGATATGTTTTTGTTTTCTCTGTGAAGTGACTCATGTACCTAACAAACCAGGAGCCAAAAATGTCATTTTAAACACAGAACAAAGGCACAATATATACAAAGGTCATTTACAAAGCATGATGGTTTAAACTGGGAGTAAATCCTCTCAAGTGTCTGGATCTTCATCAGAGTCAATGAGAAGAGACAAATTAGCTGATGGATAAATTAGTATAAGAGATCAAGCAACAGAACTGGCAAGTTAGTTCTGTGACTATGGATAGCAATATAAGGCTAGAAGAATCCTTCCTTCAGCTCAATATATCAACTAAAGGGTAAATAATAAGGGATATATTATAGGCTTTCGATCACTGAAATGAGAAGCGTAGCAGGTTTTACAAGAACAGCCTCAAATCATTCTGAACCTTGTCTTACAGGTGTCTTGCTAAGTATTCTATACATGTGTTGTACCAAATTAATCATTAATTACACTGGCCCAGCCTAAGATCCCTTTGCAGTCTTTTGGGGGCAAAGGTAATTTAAAGCTACGATAAACAGGTAGTACAGGATGTCCCCTGCATTGGAGAATTCCCAGGTGGTAACGCCAGCTCTATGTATTCAGACAGTGCACTGGTCTCAGAGAACCTTAAAGACTAGGCATAATTTACAGCACCTTTGAGATTACACCAAATTATGCTAAATTATCTTTAGCTGGCCTCATGACAAAATGGGGGTAAAGATGGTGTAGAGCCACCTTCGCTACCTAGATAAACTGAGCACACTTCTGTCACACCTGAGACCTGCACACACACAATATATATAAACATAATGCAAAGAGATATTTCCACTGACTTTTTCTACTCTAAAGACTGAGCTATACATCTAATTTTCTCCAAAGAATAAGTCAGTATTACTTATAATACCCATTTTCCTGAGGTCCCAAAAATTTCAGTTTACTCATTTCTTTTGACCACAATATTTCCATAAACTTTATGTGTAGTTAATGCAGGAAATATATCCAACAAAACCTAGTGCTAATTGTTTCTGCTTAAACTGGGTAAACAAACGATGATGAGTTTGACCAACATACATGGTATTGGATAGCATGATACAGAAAACCTGTAAAAATATACAAACCATAATGTCTTTGAAAACATTTTGTAATTGTGCCAAAATAAATGGAAATAAAATATTATTTCACATTCTGTAATTAAACAAATTGAGGAAAGATGGCACAAAGTACAGGTAGAACATTTCTAAATGCACCACAGCAAGTCAAGGAATCTCCATGGGTTCCCACAAAGCTTCAGCTTCTATTACTGAGAACATTTCATCACATTCTTTATACAAAGATTTACTGCAATCTGGAGTAAGTGAGAAGAGGAGTTTGGGTGAGGAGGTTATGCAGTTTCTTAGGGCACGTCTACACAGCAGGATAAAAGTCGAATTAAGCTACGCAACTTCAGGTACGTCAATGAGAACACTCTTCCTTCAACTTTCCTTACTCCTTGTGAAACAAGGGTTACAGGAGTCAGAGTAAGAAGTCCTCCAGCTTGTCATTATTTCAAAATAATGGCTTGCTGTGTAGACATGCTCTTTGTTATTTCGGAATAATTCCAGTTTTTCTGAAATAACACTGCTGTGTAGACGTACCCTTAGAGTAGTGGAATGAGAATTGAGACTCTAAAATTTTATTCCCATCTCTGCTACTGACTCATTGTGAGTCTTTGGGGAAGCCACTGGTTTAAGATGATGTGGCTTAATTTTCTCATCTGTAAAGTGGATGTAATACTATCCAGCATTGTTGTAGTCATGTTGGTCCCAGGATATTAGAAAGAAAGTGGGCTTACCGAAAGCTCTTCCTTCATTGTCTGCTGTTTGATATTTTGACACAGAGTACTATGCAATGGTAATGAAATAATGTAAAATTATAAACATTATATAAAAGTGAAAAACTAAAATAGAATTTTAAAAAGCTGAAATAAAATTTTCCCCAAAGTTTTTTTATTTTGATTTTTTTTATTACAATAGATCACTTTTTCTCAAATGTTTCAGCATGATGAAATATGGTGCTTTTTCAATGAAAAAGCATTCTGGAAAAAAATATCCAACCAGCTCCACCCACAATAATAAATTGATCTCATTACATACCCATAAACCTTAATGACCTCATACATTAAAAGCAGACAATAAACACATTTAAGTTTACAGTGAACCAAGACATCAGGGAGAACTGGACCTCTCTTTTTGTGCATCTAAGTTTGTGTGTTTAAAGAACAATGATTACAGTTTTGCCCAGATATCTAAACACCTGATTGTGCTTAAGTGTCGAGTAACTACATATTTAAGCAACAGAAAATGTTCCTACCAGGGACAAAATATTTTCTGCAACTAGTTGTACCCACAACATGTTTCAAAATCTGGCACTGACCGCACAGCATTCAAGCTGTTGTACAGCCTGTCAGAGGAAGCTGTGTACCTCTTTCAAGGCAAATGCAGGGAAGTTGCTGCAGACAGATCAGCTCAGCATGAGGATGCTGACTCATCTCCCGCCAAGGGACTAGAAGTGGGAGAGGGGTGAATACATAGATGCAAGCTCGGCAGGGGGAACCAGTCTTTCACCTTGCAGGGAAGGAATACAGTAATCAGATATATGATTTGGTAGGGGATTTAAAAGAGGTGTTTGTTAAAGGAACAGAAACATTGGGGGTTCTGGGATCCTATGGCTGCCATGGCAGGGAGTCAGCCACCTCTCTGTTACAGACCATAAGGTCCCAGCAGCAGGTTGTCTGGGGACCAGGATGGACCAGGGGACAGTGAAAAGTAGACAGACATCTCTTGGTAGCTACTACAATGATCCTGGAGTCATCTGCAGTGTATCCTTTTAGCTTCTGGGTACTCCCACACAGTCAATAATAAAGTTGCAACCTAATTAAACCATATCCAATGTCTCCTGTCCTTTTTCTCCTGTAGTCTGATAATGAGGCTCCATTAACATTGTGTCAATAACCTTTACTTTGGCAATTCCATGACTTATGAGAGCTTAATTCTTCCAACCCGGGTACTTCATTGTTTTTTTTTTTTTGATCGCTTTGTATTTAATTTCCTTGAGTCCTCAAAGCAAAAATAAATAAATAAAACAAAGAACTATTTTACTTAAATTTGCCTATGCTAGTAAATTCCAGTGTTTGTGGATATGATAAACTCATATGTAATCCAACCTTTTCAATACAGCTGTCCACAACTGACAGGATTCCTTGAACCCTATTCAACTTGCAAATATTGTAGGCTTTAGTACAACTTCCCTTAATACATGTGTCCTTAAGCCAGGGGTTCTCAAACTCTGTGATACCGTGACCCCCCTCGAAGTTGCTCGCGACCCCCTGGGGGGTCGGGACCCACAGTTTAAGAAACGGGGCCTTAAGCCATGTTAATAAACAATTTAGAAAACATCTAATATATACATACAAAATGGTCAGTTTTGATCAGAACACAGATGAAATGTGTTCTCAAGCTCAAATAGCTCTAAACTGCCTGACCTGGATCACTTTTCAAAAGAAAACCCCAACACCTCTGCACTGAAACCAAACATGGTAATTTTAATCTAAAAGAAATCTGAGAAAGACAACTTACAATGTAGCGTTCAGTATCTGTGCCTGCAATATTAAGTTAGTTCTTTAATCAACAAATCTCTGCAAGTGAAGGTGCTGGCTGCAGAAGACTTCCCTTGTGGGGACATCAATCAAAGAGAGGTGCAAAAGCCAAATTTCACAGTATTTCAAAACTTAAAATAAATTCCCAGGTAGCTTTATAGAGTGCACCATTGGCTGACAATTACAGTCAAATCAAGGAACAGAACTTTCTGGCAGTGTATAAGCAGTAAGCCCTGAGGTGACTGAGAAAAGCCACACACAATATCAGCATATCTGCAGCACAAACTCACTCCCACTGAAACTTCACTGGATGCATAATTTTTGCCCAGAAGCGGTAGCACTCACTGGTGAGAGGCTCTGCCTGATTCACAAGAACAAATCAATAATTTAAATACCTTACTTGATCCTAGTAAGTAAAAGGAGGTTGCCCTGAGACGGCTGAAAGAAGTCTTAGGGGCACGAGACTCATGGTGGGCTGCTGGGCACAAAACCTGTAGGTGTTTCAGTATCCCCACACTCTAACTTCCTGCACCTATGAGCAGTGCATACAAATGGTTATTGGACAGAAAATGCATACTATCAACTGTTGTTTCAGCACTTGAGTGATCTTCTGACTCTCTGATTGCTGAGAGTGCTCCCCATTTGTCATTAGGATGAGTAAGGGGGTTAAAGTGACAGTATCCTCAGAATCTCTGTTCCATGTTTATAAAACTTTTCAGTACAGCTGGTCAGGAATTTTTTGACAAAAGATTTTTTTAAATCAGAATATGGTGATTTCAAAATTATTCTTGGGAACATTCCAGATTTGAAACTTTCATCAAGAAAGATCTCTTGGATTCAGGATGGGAATTTCTGGTCAAAATGTTTGAGATATTTTTCCACACTATGTGCAAGCCTTTATTCAGTCCAGAGTAGCTAACAGCTTGGGGATTAAGGTACTCATCGGGGTTAGAGACCTGAGTTTAATCCCTGCTCTGTCTGATTTAGATTAGGGATTTGAACTTAGATTGTGCATATCGCAGGTGAGTGCTTGAAGAGTCATCAGGTTACTGGTAATTGCTGGGTGTGGAGAGTCTCTGTTTTTGGTAAAATCAAATCAAATCAAATCAAATATCTCCACTTTGTCCCAATAGAGAACTGGAAAACATTCTGAACCATCAGAAACCATTTACTACTCAGCTCTATCAGTCAGACAGCGAAAGTTTTAAAAAATGTAAACAAAGCAGAAGTGGGAGAAGAGTTTGAATTGAAAGGCTCAAGAATGTAAGACAGGGAATGTTAAGCTGAGCAGGCATTTTAATTTTGTTTTGGTACACTGAAAAGGTGCATCGACTTGAAATCTAGTCATTTCATAAATGCAATGTCAGTATCAGACCCTAAATCCCCCTGCCAATTTTTGTGGTTTTATAATCCCATCTTTAGAGGCCCTGTGCAGATACAAAACTTGGACGATAGATATAAAGCAGATATCTGAGGATTTGCAGGGCTCTACCCATCTTCCTACTATTTAAACATTTTTCATATTTAAATACTCAGTGTTGTAAAAGACAAGTCCAGGGTCTCATTAACATCCTTGTTGTGAGAACACAAAACTGATAAGCAAACAATCCTTGCTATATTTGTAACCAACACAACCTTCCAAGGTATTAAACTTCTACAAGTCAAGAAATCTGAAGTATTTTGACCAGTATATATACTCCACCAGTTTTTAGTTTGAAATCAATGAAACTTGTGCTCCTCTGTCAATTAGGATTTTTGAAAGTCCACACTTACTTACTTACTTGCCTAAATGTAAATTTAGGAGTCCAATTTAAGTTTGCTATTTGCTGGCCTGTGTGCATATAAAATTCACATTAAGTGTTAATATACAGAACATCTAAATAACTTTTCACTGATAACACTGAAGTACTTTTCAAGGGCATGTCTACGTTAGGAAACTTTCAAAATAATTAAAATCAATTTAATAACCCCCAAAATAACAAAATCTAAATAGCGTGTCCACATTACCAGGAAGCCTCAAAATTAATTTGAGACAGGGTCCGTTATTGTGGATGCACTATCTCGCCTTAGAGCCCCAGAATTACACTGGGGAGTAATTACTTCAAATTACACTGGGGAGTAGTTATTTCAAAGTAGTAATAGTGGAGTGTCCACAGTAATGTGTTATTTCCTGAGGAAAGCAGGAGTACAGATTTCAAAATAACGGGCGTGGTAGTGTGGATGCGCCAATTATTTTTTTTTACATAAAGGGGGTTATTTCAAAATAACTTCCTACCGTAGACCAGGGTGAAATGACAAAGTTTTTATGGTGTGTAGAGAAAAGTCTTATTAAAAATATAATTTTAGCTCCTGATGCAGTAAATATTTAGGTACATATTTTACATTAAGCCTGTGAAAATTATGGGAATAAAATTATATACTTTCCTAAGTGTTTACAAAATTAATTCATTTTCAAAATTTGGCTATCACTGTTTGTAAAATTCCAGTAAGTTACATTACTAGCAGTGACTTCATCGTTGATTATTTAGTTTATTAAACATTTTAATCTAAAGTTGCAACTGCACACATTTTCAAATTAGTTTTATAAAGTCTCAGCCTGATTTTAATCAAGGATTTTTAAAAAGCATGTAATATAAATAATTATTTAAATTACCTTGGTTTAAATCATAGAATCACAAAATACTAGAACTGGAAGGGACCTTGAGAGGTCATCAAGTTCAGTTCCGTGGCCTCACGTAAGGACTAAGCACCATCTAGATCATCCCTTCACCTTGGGGAAAACTGACTATATCAGAGGAAGGAGGCTACACATAAAGTCTGACAAAAGAATTAAGTAAATACACGGAAAAAAAGAGGGAAAATATTTTTTTCTAATCTCTTTCAGTTATAGTGGACAACCTGTGGCCCAACAGCTGCATGTGGCACACTGGGGGTCTGTGTGTGGCCCATGAGACATTTTGTTTACCATTTTGCATAGGGTTGCCAGATTCTGCTGGCTTTGGTCCACATAGTTTTTCATCTGCATAGTTTTTTTCCCCTACTGGAATTATTAAAGTGACACGCATGTAAAGCACAGGCACATGAAGTGAGGTGCGTGATGATTGCACACAACACTGATTGTGAGAGCCATGCACTGCCTTTGCATCCAATCAAAGCGCTGCTGTGGTTCAATCAATATTTCCCACAAATTCTAGGTATGCAAATGCAGTTAGCAAAACTACTCTATCCCAGGAGACCAACTTGGTTATGACAATCTTGCAGCCCTCTGAGATGAAGGAGGGCCACTCATACATCCCACTCGCCAGCCTAGGTTGCCCCTCACTGAGTTATACTATTACTGGCATCAAAAATAATTTAAAACATTTGTCAAACAAAAGGATGGATTTGGAATTGATCCTATCACTTTACTTTTTCACTTCAGGCTTTTCACTAAGTTAGTGCATTTCACTTTTGTTAAATCACCTGTTATTAATTTTTAGTAAACAAAACAAAAGGGAACAAGAACCAGAGTCAAATGGGATCATAGACATATTTTTTCTACAATGCTCTGTAATGACATCTATTTCAATTGTGCTCAGGAAACAATTTTAGAGTAGAATCCAATTGTAGACAATATCACCGGTGCAATAACCCTCCCCCCGCTCTCCCCCCCACATATTGAATGCACATGCCTTTTGAAAAAACAAATGTATATAATTTTTGTACTCAAGCAATTACATATAAAAATTGCACATGCAAGAGTTTTACCCCTTAATATACAGAATTTTTGGGACACAATGAGAAGTCTTTGTGCTATGTTTTAAAATACGTTGACCCAAATTCTGCTCCCAATTTGGGACTCTAAAGACATAAGAAAAGGCAGAGTTTGACGTGGCAATTTTAACTTTAAAATAAATGTTACTTCCATTTATTTATCTTTCAGAAAATTATTGTTCTAGAAATGTTATTGCAGCTTAGCTATATCATCTATATATTAGTATGTGCAAAGCAAAGTGGAAGCTGTGTTTAGTTAAACCGTGTTATACAAATAAATGTTGTGTTATTGACAATATTTTTTCCAAAGCACCCTCCTATATTTGCATGGCCAAGTTCTTGCATGATCCAAAACTTGGATTTGTTAGCACAAATGGCACAATTATATTCCCAAATCAGGGTTTTAAAAGACTACTAGGTACACAAATTGTTTGCACATATACATCTATGGTTTTGGATGTTCAAAACTTGCATGACAAAATTTAGAGACCAGTTTGGGGCCATTTTGAAGATACAACCTGTAAGACAGACTCTTCATTTGAGCTATTTGACTGGTACAAAGAAAGGGATTATTTCAGATTAGAAAGCAGGCAAAATTAGAGGGCACCAAATCACAGGTTGAGGTCTTTGATAGGTCCATTTCTTCGATTACTCTCTGGGTTATATTTTTATAACATTATAGCATCTTCACAGTTAGTATGGTGCCTTAACATTCTCAAGTTAGTATGCTGTTGTTGGTCTACTTAACTTCCTTGCTTTAACTAGAATTAATTTTAATTTGAAGAAAGGCCTATCACAACACAGCAAAAATTGAAATATAACATTTTCTCACCTTGAATGTTTGGTATTGATAATTGGTATCAATGTCGATGTAATATGGAGATCCCTCCCCCCCTCTTTTTTGGAATGACTGAGGCATATAGTTCTATGAAAGAATAACAATTGTATTGAGTTAACTAATTAAAATATGATTAAAAATTATTGATATTTAAGACCCAGCAAGTGTGGAAATTTTCAACTGTTTTACACAACTTTGATAGTTCTTGCTACTGTTCTAATTTTTGTAATGACTCTACTTTTACATTTAGGAATTTTAAATGACTATTACATTGTTTTAAAATTAAAAACCAAGTTAAACAAATAAACCATACATTATTAATGCAGTCTGCTCGGTAAGCAGGCAAAAAGGAAGCTATTCAAGGGTGAATTCTACTTCTATCAAGTTATCCACAATCAAGATAGGATGCTCAGGGAATGAACAGGGAAAAGGGTTTCCATCCTCTCACTTCTCACAGGCTATCAATTTACCACCCTTCATTTCTATGTATGAACTCTAAGAACTCCTGCAACTGGCAATGCAGTGGGCTGCCTTGTGTACTTTTTTTTGCAAACAGCACACCAGTCCTGTTCATATTAGGGATGTTAAAATGTGTTTATTTTACTAATCGAGTAATCGATAGAATTTTTATTGACTACTTGATTATTCAATAGGGGAAGGCAGCCAGCTCAGTTCCAGCTCATGCTAGGACCAAACCCCACTGCAGCTCTGCAATTAAAAACGCGGTAGGAGCTGGGCTGCCTGCCCCTCAGAAGCAGCCCCTATCCACGAGGGGTCCCAGCGGGAAGCTGGGATCCCTTACAGAGAGGGGCTGCTGCTGGAGCAGCCTCCCCTACCATCCCCTGCTGCTGCCTCCGTAGCTGTGAGGGGAGGGGGCAGGTGACACCACAGAGACGATGCTGGGAGGGAACTGGCTTTTAAGCCTGCTCCCCCCAGCACTGGCTCCTGCTCCCTCCCCCTTGCTGCCTCTGATGTAGAGGCAGCAAGGGGAGGGGGGAATGCAAGTAGTCAACTTGACTACCCGATAAGCCTAGGCTTATCAGGTAGTTGACTACACATTTACATCCCTAATTTATATATTTATTAATGCCCTCCAGTAACTGAGTTAGTGCTTGCATCTGAAGGACCAGGGGCCAAATTTATTCTCAGTTTAAACTCAACTGACTTCAGTGGAATTATATCAGTGATGTGTCCTGCATTGTGTTCAACTCCCAACTGAATATGTATATAGTTGGCTGATGACAGTCATATTTATATACAGTGAGGCTGTGGATCACTGCAGAAATATAAACTAACTCATCTGCTTGGAGACCAGCTTACATGATACATGGCCATGTGCATATTAAGCAAGGTATCAGAAAAGAAGGACAGACAATATGTATTAATGATTAGGTCACATTGCAATCAGAGAACAAATTTCTGATAGGTTCTCCTTATTATTCCCTTTTTAAAAATGGGATAAATTTACTGATCCTTCTGCCTCACAAGCCTGATATGTTGACTTTGTACGTCAAATTTACAGTAAACATAGAGGTCTGACTACCAGCTCTGAACTTTGTCTAACAGTGTGTTGTGAAAATGTAATCATTTCAAAGGAAGTCTATTTTTCTGGCACTCTAGAGAGGGACCTATATTTTTTTCAAACTAAAATTCATACAATTAAATCAACAAAACAAGAAATTATATTATTCTAAGTACAGTACAAACAAGGTAAAATAAAGCACTATAAATGGAAACAGAAAAGGAATTTTGTTGTATTTGATGTCTCCATTACTTAGTGGTCGATGCCAAATTTTACAGGCATCTTACTAGCTATGTGATACTGGCTATCTTATATCAGCCTTAGTCTATTTGCAATGACCTATTTTATAATTATCAACAGCTCTTCACTATGTTGCTCTGTTGATAAATAAGAGATGAAAATATGCTTACCACAGGTTGTAATGGGGCACCAGGCATCATGGCATTGGCTAATTGCATTTGCTGGGCCAGCATGGCCATGTTCTTCTGCTGAATCAGGTTATTGCGTCCATTTATCTCCAATTGTGTTTTTAAATGTGGGGGTGGGTGAAGATATTTGCAGTTCTCCCTTGAGCATCGACCCTGCACATAGAAGAAATGAGCATGGTTGGTGTTAAACAGTCATATGAATATCTATCTTCATTATGTCACTTACCAAACAAGACAAACCAAAGATCTATGGGGGGTGGGGAGGAAAACAGTTAATTCTACAGACTACCTAATATTTATAAGACCAACAACAAATAAAATAGTACCACTACATTACACATGTTTTTACAGTATGTCTACAGAGAACTATTGTTGCTAAAATGCTGTTCCCTTGAAAAGAAAATGCAACAATTTTCTCTGATTACAAAATCTTTTTCAATGAAAAATACCCTCATCAAAGCACTAATGAAACCTATAGACATGCAGCCACAAATCTCCACATTGGCAGAAGGTTATTTCTTCCCAGCAGATAGCCAACTACTGGAAAGCAGTCCAACTTTAGAAGTGAGCCCAATAAAGTACAAATACTATTCTGAACATGCCAAAGACTCATCTCTGTTTGCATTAAAGGGGAAAGGAAGCAATGAAAGATCAGACTAGCACAGGGCCGGACTGAGCCATTCCGGCGCCCTGGGCAGACAGTTTAATTGCGCCCTGGGTTGGGGGAGGGCGCATGCGTGGCCCCGCCCCCGCCCAGCATGTGGGGGAGGGTGCGCGGAGCTGGCGGCGGCAGCAGGACGCACGTGCCCAGCCCGGCTACTGCCACTGGCGCGCAGCCCGGGGCGGGCCGAGCCTGGCTGTACAGGGCCCCGCGGCTGTGGGGGTGGCCGCTGGGAGCTGCTGCAGCCCGCGATCCAGGAGCTGGGCGCGTGGCGCCTGATGGCAGCTATAAGGGGCGCTGTGCGCCCCTTATAGCTGCCATCAGGCACCCCCCCCCCATAGGTTGGCTCTCTGGGCAGCTGCCCGGCTAGCTCATGCCTTAATCCGGCCCTGGACTAGCATTCAAGGGTAGCAATATTACTAGGGAAATGGCACAGCAAACCAGTAAGGTTTTGTAGCTCTGATTATAACTACAACATGGCACTTCTGGGAAAAAGTAAAAAATATATATTTTTTTTCAATGGCACACATCATTTATGATAAGCAAATACCCACTGTGGCAGTGATATGCATTTACGATGCAATGTATTTCACATTTTAATTCTGTCTGGATTAAAAAGATACCATCAATGTGAACTTCTGTAATTTTTTAAAAAGGTATAGCAATAATTTCAGGTTGTAATTTCCTGTAATCCCCCTGCCCAGGAAACGTTGCTTGTTATTTCAGAATTGTTTCTCTCTTCTCTGTTACTGCATGAAAGACACACACGTAACAGAGAAAAATTACTTCAGACTATGCTTTCAAAAGTGATGTCTGTTTTTTGGGTGCCTCCCTTTTTTGGGTTCCTAGCTTGTGTCTCCTTTTTGAGAGTGCCAAGTACTCATGACTCCAGCTGATGTCATTGGAAATTATCCAAGCACTACACTCTGAAAAATTGGGCTGAGATGGGCACCCAAAACCACAGGTCACTTTGGAAAATGTTGACTTTTCTAAATGTACAGGAGAAAGAGTAAGTCTGAGTAAATAGAAAATGCTGCCAAAAATGCACAAAGTAAACACAACAGAAAGCAGGAAAAACAATTTCCCTCAGTAAATTTCAGTTACAAAAATTATTATACCAGCACACATAACAGTAGGAAAAACATAATCAGTGCGAAATATGATTTTTAAGATGATGGCATCTCTTTAACATGTCATATGACTGAGGATAGAGAACATTCATTAGCCATATGAAAGGTCCTATGCAATAACTTCTTAAACCAGGGCTACTCAACACACTACCCAAAGTTGAGTAGCCCTGTCTTAAAACTTTAAACAATGAAGCCCACTCTTCCTCTAAGACACTAACTCAACTAAAAAAAAAAAAACAAAAATTCAAAGAGAATAACATCTTTAGTTGAGAAAACAGATCTATTAAGCTGCAAGTTTGTGCCTCCTCCATTAATCTTTGCAATGAATCCGAGCAGAAGCAAAACCACTGAAAAACAGAGCCTTAATTTAAGCTGTTTTTATGTGGCTTGGCTTTGTTTTTCAGGAAACAAATTAACTCAGTATAGTTGGTCCTCATATTTAATTTTGCTCAAAAAACTTCAAAGATAATTTGAACTCTCTTTTTCAGCTCTAAGTCATGTAAAACTTTTTCCTTACCTTTTTCTGCTCTTGGCAGCTCAACATATATAAACCTCATTTTCACAGCAAACCAACTGGCATTTCAATGATCTTTGCATAATACAGTATGTCTGATAATGGGATTTTACATAATTCTTGAAATCGCTTTGGGGTTATTTATCCATTGCACACTCACTCTAAAGAATAAAATCAATTTTTCAGAGCACCTGTTTACAATTATTTAGAACATTTCCATGAGTGAAATATAATTTCCATTACAGGATTCAATCTATTGAATCTTGTTTATCCAGTGCAAGGATGAATAAACAGAACTACCAATTTATTACAGTCA
The DNA here is from genome assembly GCA_032595735.1 of Pelochelys cantorii. NCBI lineage: Eukaryota > Metazoa > Chordata > Testudines > Trionychidae > Pelochelys > Pelochelys cantorii. The sequence goes on from CM064335.1 coordinate 28,556,406, forward strand.
CAATAGAAAAAATGCAGATGAAGGTACCAAACCAACTTCCCCCTTCCCAACTTGTCAAGCTGAGACACATACTTGTAGCTTCTTAAGCTTGTGGTCCTGAGAAGGCCAGGGATGACAGTTCTGAGACAGTCTGAGGAATATTAGAGAAAGGATGCATTGCTATAGAAAGCCAAAAATATTTCCATGATGAGGAGCTGTGGCCTTATCTGGAGGAAGAAAAATTTATGCTCCCAACTTCCAGATTTTGCATTTTAGCCATTGCCTCAGCAGGGCTCACAATGGCGATGTATTCACACAGAGCGTATGCTGTGGCATGAATAAAATACAATTCCCTTGTGATGTTCCAAGTCACCATAAAAAGGATCTGATTGGCCAAATATAATAACTAAATAAAACTGCAAAAATTTAACAAGACTATGATGAGCTGTAAGACAGTTTGCATCCAAAACCAAATAAGGGCCTCCTCTTCCAGTAAGAAATTCTAACCTGAAATTGCTAGCGAAGGTGACAGGAAAGTGAGAGATTTTTTATTCTGCTTTGACATCTAGAGATAATTCTGTCTAATGCTACAACAGGACATGGCTTTATCTAGAAGACATAATTTATGGGCCGCATTAAACACAAGACCTTGGCTGTGATGCAGTGAGAATTTACCTAAACTAGGATAGAGGGCTGTGTAATGCAACAGTTTTGTTTTGGTGAGTCACTTTATGAAAATCCTCCTTTCTTTCATTAGTTTAAAGAAGGCCTACTCAACACGCGGCCTATGGGCCGGCATGTGGGCCATGGCCCATTTGTTTGTGGCCCGCGGTGCAGTCTGGGTTTATGGGGGCTCAACACATAGCCTGTGGTTGGGATCCTTTGAATATGGTCTCCACTGGGAACAGGCTCCACAATGGCGAGTCACCTCCAAGGCAGGGTGAGCACTGAAAGATGCAAACAGGGCATTTCTAGCCCACAGGGAGGTGGTGCTGGGAGCTCTGGGGCATTGTGTGAAAGAAGCTATTTGCATATATATTTGAATGTAAATGCAATCACACTTAAGTTGCGGCCCTCGGCATGTGCTGAGAGTATCATTGTGGCCCCTGAGGCTTCCCAAGTTGAGTAGCCCTGGTTTACAGTCTGACTAAATATTATTTTAACTCTTTTTTTCCAATGTAGCAGAGCGCTGAGAAAAAAGACTTAAGAATTAAAAGGGGTCACAGGGCAGAGACTGGCGAGCCCAGAAACTAAGTTTTACAGTTTCCTTGCCATTTTCTTCTCTAGCAGGAAGGTGTGGACTGGTCCTGAAGGAGACAGAGTACTGTTTTGGACTCTTCTAACCCTTTGCATCCTGGGAAGCCCCTGGGAAAGGAACCCTCATTCAAGAAAAAGCTGCCCTAAGCTTCTTCTCTGATTTCTCCCTCCCCAGCAACATTGATGGAATCCAGCGAGCTATATTACCTACTCTAGAATCTGACCAGAAACTCTTTATGGATTGTAATACATATGAATCTGAAAATGCACAAGGCAGGCAAGCTGAAAAGAAGTTCCACTTACAGATTCTTCTTATGTTAAAAGTAATTAATTTCACAACAAGTAATTTCATAAGGACTTCTGTACAATGAAAGGTCACTGTAGCAGATCTTCAGTGCAACACTACACACCAGGATGCAAAGGAGATAGAGAGCTAGGTAAAAAGAGGGGCAAATGGAGGATAAGTGTTGAAACATGCAGAGAGAGCTTTCAGGCCAGATCTTCCACCAGCATAAAGTGCCATAGCTGCTCTAACTTAAATAAAGCTGTGCAAATTGAGGCTCTCTAATGAACACAGCGACAGACTTCCTTGCTTTGGCATAAACAATCACCGGAGTTTACAAATTTGAATCGAGAGGCCCACACCTGGCCTACTTCTTGTCCTATTCTATTATGCAAGTGTAATGGATTTGCTCCATTATGTAAAGATTTTGTGAGATTCTTATTTACACATCCTTGTAGTGTGCCATATACACTGGCACCAGAGCCCTGCACTTGTCCAGAATGCAAATGGAGTCAGTGGAACTATGTAAGTGAAGCGTCTGGGGATAGAATCAGGATCTAAAGCTATCAGACCAAATTCTGTTATCACTTAGAGGTGGCTTTGAAACCAGCATAACTTCATTTATGTCAATGGACTCACACCTGATTAAGTCCACTCAGAGAAGGATCAGCCCACCAGTCCTAGTCCTCCTGAACTGTGTGATACAGTTAAATGGTAATTGGGAAGTCTGAGTTAATGGCTAGAGGCAATGTTATTATTCTACTATGGGAAAAAAAAGGATTTCTTTGTATCCTGTCAAAGTGACTGACTACATTTGGTCAAATTAAGGCAAATGAAGATTTACCTAACAACATCTGATATCAAACAGTTAAAGATTTGTAAAAGGTTACAAATAACAGGCCAATGGTATACACTGAAAGCAATGCTTGGTGTCACTTCACTTGCAATATATCCTCAAATGTCAACAACAGATAAAAAAAATAAAATCTTTGTACAGATAATGGAGAAAATGCAACAATTACATTGTAGACAAGACATGAAATGTGTGTAATCTGATGAAATAATGTAGCATCTAGACTCTGACTGTCGGAGGGACCCAGACTAATGTTTCAGATAAAGATTAGGATACTATGTGATCATCAAATCCTATTTTATAAATATTAACGAGTTGTGTTTACTTTATGATATAAATATACATAATCCATGAATGAGCAAAGTGTTGAATTTTAGTTTATTGCAAGCATAAAATGAGTACATAAATCTCAATTTTAAACATTACCATGAATACAACTGGAAAAAAACATGCCCTCAAATCTGAAATATTCCATCCTTCTGCACAGGACTACATATTGTGCATGTGCAGATGGATGAATTGGTTTAGTAGGTCTTTTTAGTCTTCAACCCCTGTGATCTTATGATGACATTACAGCACACCTGAAACACCTTTGAAGCTAGAGTAATGTCATACCATGCATTACAGCCCGCTTGGGCTCTTGTACATTTCAAAGGCTAAGGTGCCATAGGGAATGGGGGGCCAGCAGGGGAGTCCCGCTGGCCCCGCACTTTCTGCAGGGCTTCTGCTTTTGAAATGTACAAGAGCCCCAGGCTCTTCTACATTTCAAAGGCTTGGGTGCCGCAGGGAGCACGGGGCCAGTGGGGGGAGTCCCCTGCTGGTCCCATGCTCCCTGTGGGGCTTCCACTTTTGAACTGTAGCAAGAGCTCTTAGAGGTGCCCTTATAGAGTAATCAAATAGTCGATGGAAATCCCATCGACTGTTCGATTAGTTAATTAATTAGTCTAAATTTAACATCCCTCATGTCTATCTCCCACTGAAATAAATCAGAGAGAGATACCTAAGGACATTCAAACATCTGTCCCTAAGTCAGTCAGTCATAGTGCCTGAGGGGGTTTAGTTGCGTGATTCTCACAGTCTTCATGGGAAGGCATTGTTACTACATTTCCATATGATTATGGGACAGATTTTAGTTTGCAGACTGGCTCCATTACAGTGAGTAACACAGAAGCTCAGGCAAAGGCTTAAAAGACATACCAGACATTTGGTAATCCTAACTCTCAGTGTACTGGTACCATGTTCTACAACAGTCTCAATTTGGATATTATGGTACTTCCACAGAAATGCACTGGATAACAGTAAATGAGGAGCTGCCAGAAAAGAACCTCGCCCTCCTTCGGTCCTCAGATGTTACAGACAAGCAAAGAACTGAGTGATGGTGTTACGACTGGAATGCAAATGTGGCGGTGGTTCCATATGTAGCATATGAACAGTCAGGATACATTTATCTTGGCCAGATTTATTTTATTATTCTTTTTTTTTTTTTTTTCAAATGTTCTCATCCATTAGGGCTGTACATGAGTCTTGAGGGCCTGGCTCTAATAACCAAAGAACATCTCCTGATTAAGGTTACCATCTGTATATCAACAATTATGAATGGTTTTTTTCTGGACATTTCCGCTCCATGCAAAGTCATTGTTCTTAACTAAAATATATTTGGGACTAAAAAAAATAATTCAAAAATCTGACTTTTAAAAATAATGTAAGGAAGAAATTTGTTAAGGAGAAAAGAGCAACTCTTTTCTAACTGATGCCATGCTATTTTTACTCCACAGAAAACCTATCACATTTCAGGTGCATTAGCAACTTAACATATCTAATTATGTTGCATCCTTTTTGGAGCTTGGAAGAGGTCAAATTACTGTTAGGCAACTAGTAAATATATTCATGCTAAGAAATACCGGTAGTGTTGCTGTGATACTGACAGGCCAGATGCTAGTTCTTGCCCTGGCATTAGTTGAGTACTGACAAACTTGTAATTAGTATTAGTCTTATAAGAATGTATTTAGTGTTCAGACTCTGTGAAATGCCGGTCAGTTGCTGCATGCGTTAATCGCACTTATGTCTGTATTGCGTGTTATTAGAAGATATGTATGTTTTGCTTTATAAACTTGAAAATGTTTGCTTTGGACTTGTGAATTGAAGCATGAGTATTTAGGTCATTTCCCTCTCCCTCCCCCCCATCCAAAAGGACCATCAAAATCAAGACGGGCCATCAAGGAACACTGGACTGGTTAATAGTCCTATTCTAACCACTGGGAAGTATGTGTAGAAGGCTTCATCCCTCCACTCAGAGCTGGAAGAGGGAAATACAAATAGTTTATGTGAAAATTTTTTCATCTTTTTTGCTGTTTGAAGAGATACCAAACTGATGCCAGAGATCTCAAAGATTACCCCTGAATCTGCCCTGAAAGAGACACATTAAATAGACAGATCACTACAGCTCTGTCACTCTTAAGATTTTACATGATAACTCCTTTGTGAGTATTCATTGGCTTGTTTCAACCTGTAAATAACTCTCTTGTTGCTATTTAATACGCCTTTAGATAACTTATTCCAATACCAGCTACAGGCATTGTATTTAGTGTAAGATCCAGGTTTCCAGGTTTCCAGTTGATCTAGGGTAAGTGACTGGTCTCTTGGGACTGGAAGCAACCTGAATGTGGTGTGACTTTTGAGATAAGTGACCATTTATCGCTAAGTCAAGTTTGTCTGAGTGACATGAGAGACTACAGTCAGTGTCTTTCTACGGGAAGACTGGGAGAGTGAACCAGCAGTTCACATTTGTTACTGGCTTGATGAAATCTAATAACAGAATATGCCACCACCTTGGGGTGTGTGCCCTACTGTAGGATTCAGTCATGATTCACTCTAGACAGCGTGACATCACCAAAAAACCTCCATATAAATCAAACCAATTAGACAGATTTTACTGCCAATTCACAATACTCTTATAGTTAAAACAGAGGCACTGTACCTGTTACTTGGTCAAAATATGGTATTTCATCATCATTGCATAATTTTTCATAAAACTATCAGGCTTCTGTATAACATTCAGTAATTTGGCTCCCGTATGCCAAATCACCCTTATTATAACATCATCTTACAACACTCAAAGTGCTTGACTCCTGACAACAGTGATACAAAGATAGTGCAATGTTTGATATTGTAATTAGACTTTCTACGCAAACTATACATAAATATGTATTAAATCAAGAGATGAAAAACATGGAGATGTTGTGAGCCATGGTAATGTCAGCCATGGCAACCATGTATCTTAATAAGTAGGAATGTGAAAGTGAGAGGGGAAAGCACAGACGGCTATCACATGATGTTTTTCTCCAGCTATCATATCAACAACATTTAGGCTGAAAGCCCAGGTTGTGCTAAACAACCAGCCTGAGCGTCATTAAATTAGGGCAGCATTATGTCTGCAATATTTAAAACTGTCTAGCCTTGGCAAAAGTAGGTGACTGGGATTAGAAGTAGCTGGCCTGCATTTTCCCAATCCAAGAGAACACTATAGTATTTCTGCAAAGCTGTTTTCCCCTCATTTATTTACAATGTTATACTTGGACCCAGTCATTGTGTATATTTTATTATGCTAAAGGGGAGGGAAACATGAAGTCACCCGTCAATTGCTGGTGCGTTACTTGCCCCATCTCCCGGGCATGCATGCTTTTCTCTAATGTTTACAGTTACAGTTTAGGAACAGGTTACTTTATGCATTGCACAAAAAGCAAGTTCTCTGTAACAGCCTTGAGTTACTAGGAATATTATCTTGGCCAACAGGTGCTGAAGCTTGGCTCTTAAAGCTCTGATCCTTTGAGGAGCTGAGTAATTCTTGAGACAAAAATGCTACCTCAATCCCCACTATGTGGGACTTAAGTTGACAGCATTTGGTATTTCTCAGATATGGTCCTAGGCATAAAGGGCCTTATCAACGCTCACTGTCAACAGAAAGATTCCCATGGATTTGGCTGGACTTTGGATATTTTTACATAATTTCTATTGTTTGAATGCCTGACTTATGTAGAATTGAATAAGACTGTGAGTGGAGTCTGGAAGAGGAAATATATTTTCTCTGTAACACTGAAATATTGATATTGGTTGACAAATCGTCTTTTATAAATCACTTCATTTTCTTTCCTCACAGAGATTCAGCAGTGTCCTATGATATACCATCTCACACCAGTAAGAGGCAATTGGCCAAAGAGCTGACATATGCCTCTATGGCATACTTCCCAGGAGACGTGGATGGCACTCAGAAGAACTGGTTTATAACCCAATGACATGCTAAACCCTGGAAACAAAAAAATGGTACTTATGTCCACATCAGTCTTACATTTTCTGCCTGTTAACAGCCAGATGCTACACTTAAATCACTGGGAGATTTGCCATTCACTTCAAGGGGAGCAGGGTAAGGCCCTGAATGCACACTTTCTGTGTATGGCTTTCATCTGCACTAGCACACAAAACATAGCAAACTGTGCTACTATTAGAGAGAGGAAAACAGATGTCACCATCTGCATGAACAGAAGTTACAGAATGATGAATGCACATTGCTTGGTGTTGCTAGAGATTCTAGAGCACATAGGCATGATGATATCATTCAAAGGGAGCTGGATTTGCATCCAGGCCAGAAATACGAGCATCCAATAAATTAATATGCACGTGCAGCAACAGCCACAGGTTGAGTGTAGAAGAATAGTCCAATTCAAAGTTCAACCAAATGAACCACAATGGCCAGGGGCACCTACAGTGGAATTCTACGTGAAAACAAATGGAGTTGTTGACCTACTTCTACCCTTACTTGGCCTGGCATAAGTTCCTAAGACATGCTTTAAAAAGCCAACAAACACACAGAGCTGAAAATATAACTAAAAGGATCAAGAACCTGTTCCTAAGAAAATTGTAACCTACGCACAACAAAAATCCTGTGATTTTGTATATTTTCACAAGTTTCAGTAAAAATATTTTTAGTTTAAAAATTAGGTGTATCAAAAATGTTTCCCACAAACCAATTTTGTTTATGACTAATTTTTCCATATTTCAAAAACCCTGTTGAGGTAGAAACAATTTTTATATATTTTAAAACCATTTTGTTTTAAATTGTTGGGAGATGCCTATGTTTTCTTAGAGTTTTTCAACACAAAGTAATGTTCTTCTTTTTCTATTGGGAAAATATTGAACATTTTGAATGGACAGTTTTTCCTTTTAACATTTTCACATGGAAAAGTCTCATTATCTGGCCAGCTCTAGTCATAATTAAAAACACACACACACACACACACACACACACACACACACGGAGAAAAGCAAGTATCTGTACCAGTACAGAACTACTTTTATTTTTTTACTCAACATGTCTGTCTAACTTGTACAATTGAAAAATATTGTTTTTTACATTTTATAATTCTCCCCATTTTTAGTATTTTACCGTTAAGTGTAATAGAGGGAGAGGAGAGAAGAAAATAATTAATGGGATTCAAACCAAAGTTAAAAAGAAAGGCCTGTTCTTTGAGCAGAGAAGATAATGGTGTATATTATAAATGTAATCAGGACTTGATCTGAAAGCCACATCTTTCTACTGACTTCTGTTGTATTTGGATCAACTCCATAAAGCTCACAGATCACAGCTGCCATTTACAGAATTTTCAGAAGCATCTCTTCACTTTACATTTGGAGATATGTTTGCTTATTGTTCAATGATCAAGTGCTATTTGTAAGGAAAGTCCAAGCAAGAGAAAGATGTGTTAGGGTAAAGTTGGAACAATTAAGACTTGTTTTATTTAAGTTGAAAGAATCCACACAGATATATACAAACAAAAAATCCCACTGAAACCATTTTTTCAATATGATTCACTTTCATAGAATCATAGAAATGTGGTGTTTCCCTGTCAGGTGTTTTATCTAATCTGCTCTTAAAAATTTCCAATGAGGGAGATTTCACAATTTCCTCAGACAATTTATTCTAGAGCTTAACTACTCTGACAGTTAGGAAGTTATTATTAAAGTCCAACCTAAAAACTGCCCTTGCTGCAATTTAAGCCTTTTACTTCAGCCCTATCAGAGGTTAAGGACACATTTTTTCTCCTTGTAACAGCATTTTATGTACTTGAAAACTGTTATGTTCTTTCTCCATGCTTCTCTTCTCCAGACTAAACAAAATCATTTTCTTCAATCTCCCCTCTTTGGTTATATTTTCTAAACCTTTAATCATTTTTGGGGGGGTTTCTGCTCCTCTCTGTACTACCTCCAATTTAGCCAATTTTTTTCTGAAATACAGCAAGAACTAACACACAGTAGAATGGAAGAATTACTTCCTGTGTCTTGCGAACAACATTCCTGCTAATACATCCCAGAATGATGCTTGCTTTTTTTGCAAGTGTTACACTGTTGACTCATATTTAGCTTGTGATCTCCTATGACCCCCAGATCCCTTTCTTTAGTACTCCTTCCTAGGCAGTCATTTCCCATTCTGTATTTGTGCAATTGACTGTTCCTTCACAAGTGGAGTATTTCACATTTGTTCTTATTGGGTTTCATTCTATTTATTTCAGACCATTTCTTCAGTCTGTCCATATCATTTTGTAGTTTAACCTTCTCCTCCAGCACTTGCAATCCCTCCACAAACTTTTTAAGTGTATCAACCACAAACTTTGTAAGTGTATTATCTAAATCACTGATGAAGATATTGAACAGAACTGGACCCAAAACTGATCCCTATTGAACCCCACTCGTTATGCCCATCCAACTTGACTGTAAACCACTAATAATTACTCTCTGGAAATGGTTTTCCCACCAGTTATGCACTCACCTTTTAGAAGCACCATGTAGGTTGTATTTCCCTAGTTTGTTTATGAGTAGGTCAAGTGAAACCAGTATCAAAAGCCCTACTAAAGTCAAGATCTACTACATCTACCACCTCCTCCCATCTATAGGACTTGTTGCTAAATTGACATTATTTGTATCTACTAATTTAGATTCCTACTAAATTAGGAATCTAATTAGGCCAATGAAGAGTGAATATCTGAAGTTATGCTTTCTCCAAGATGTACATAAACACTATTTTCTTCTCTCTCACACAAGCAACCGGGTGAAGGTGAGATTTTGGACAATGCCAATATTATTCTGAAGGAACAGCACGAGAGGGGTTGCTCAAGACAGACCAGACAATACCAAAGCTGTTTTTAGATAAACCAAACCAGGAATAACTTAAAAAACAACAACAAATAGTCTGGTAGCACTTTAAAGACTAATAAAACATATAGATGGTATCATGAGCTTGGAGAATGGGAGGGGCCAGCCCTAGAGCAGCTGAGTGTCAGTAGGAATTTTGTGTTCAGGAAATATTAATACTGAAGTTTAATATTTCTCTCTCATTTCTTCACATATGTTCATCGAATAAAAAAATGGAAGATCTGTTGTTAACCCAAGGGTACATCTAAACTACATCCCTTTTTCGATAAAGGAATGTAAATTAGACGTATCGAAATTGTAAATGAAGCTGGGATTTGAATTTCCTGTGCTTCACTTACATGATGGCGGCCACGGTTTTTTTAAAAAAAACCCATTGTTCAGAAAAAACCGCAGTCAAGACGGGGATCGTTCGACAGAAATGCCCCATTTCGAAAGATCCTGTAAACCTCTTTTTTTTTTAAATCAAAAAAGGGATGTAGTTTAGTTGTACCCTTAGTGAATGGCTAGTAATTTTCTCAGAGGGTATATTTACACAGCAAAGAAACCCAGTGGCTGTCCCATGCCAGGTGACTCAGGCTGTGGGGATGTTTTATTGCCATGTAGACTTCTAGGCTCTGACTGGAGCCCGAGCTCTTGGACCCTCCTATCTCTCAGAATCACAGGCCAAGCCCAAAAGTCTTTATGGCACTTAACAGCCCTGCAGTCTTCAGCCTGAGTCAGCTGCTACAGGCAAGCCACGGGTTTTTCTTTGCTGTATAAACATACCTGAGTGGTCTCAGGGACACTTGTTCTGAACGAAAGGTGAACAACAGGCCACAAATACTCCTTAAAAATAAATGAATATTAACAATAAGGATATCATATTTTGGGGTGGAGAAAATAAAGTTACTGCTCTTTATGTGTGTTATATCCCACCAGTATTACTTAATACTTTATATTTCTATAGGTGCCTGACAGTAAAGGATCTCAAAACATTTTACAAATATTAATTTAGTCTAAGCGTACCCTACTAACATTCATCACAGAAGTGTGAATACAAGCTAGATTCCCTGATTTACAGACCTGTACTTTAACCACAAGTTTACTCTGTCTGGCTTTTTTAGGAATATGTGCACTGAGCACTAAACAATCCCTAGAAGCAGAAGCTGTATTCTCTCTTATGTCCAGTTTTCCTTTCAGATATGTTTAGTCACTGTTTCAGCCTGCAATGTGGACAACATGAGGCTGAAGAATTTGACTTTTGTTTTGAGGCAGTGAAGAATCCATAACAAGTCAAACTATGCCATAAGACAGTATTTGAACACACACAGTCTGTCAGGAAATGTGGGTTAGACAATCTCAGTACAATCCAGTAGTGTCTAAATCACTGAAAGCTGCATCGTCAATAAACTATGCTTCCAACACCAGCACATGCTCAAGATGAGAAAACAGCTCTTTCTGGATTTGCACATGCCAAGATAAAGAACATCTAACTCACCTCTAATACATACCAGCACAAAACAACTGATGAAAAGTGCAATAATGTCAACAGCTTGCAAAGGTATTATAGCACTGAAACTAATACTATTTGTAAGAAGCCCATTCCAACTCCAATTTAAGTCAATGGACAAAATCTCATCAACTTTAATAAGAGTTGGATTGGGCCCAATTGGAGGAGGAAGATTTTCCAGGCCAGGGCTCAATAAAACGTGTATTTGCCAAACACTGAAATGGGGCAGAAAGATGAGCATGCCCAGGTTCAGGAAGAAAATAATCAAGACCTAAGTCCTTTGGAGAAATCATCCAATAATAATTTCTCATTGTGAAAATGTATCTTATGTAACACTGCCAAGGTTTGCAAGAGTGGGGTGATCTGCTAAATAAGTCTGGCTTTGGTATTGTGCCTGACTATTCTAAGCTTGCGCACACAGAAGACAAAAATAAGTGCAACCTTCCCTTTTGGATGAACTACATCCCCTTTTTATCTCTCACCTCCTATAATGTACCACACTTCCTACTATGCAGTACATAACCTGTTTTCCAGAACCAGCACTCCTAATGTTTAGGAGAGATACTGATTTTCATGTTTGATGGCAAACATAAATGCCACTCACTTCTACAAATGCCCAGGGGGCTAACTGTAGTCATCTTTTTGTTACATGGGTACTAAAAGTTTTTCCTTTTTTCTTGAGTGAATGGTTCAAGGAATATCCACAGATATCAATATCTGATTAGCAGCATCATAAAAAGAAAAGTCCTGTTTAGTGTTTACAGCAGTGTTTCTTAAACTGTGTTCTGCAGCACACAACAGAGTTCAAAATGGCCACCCTTAAAGGGGCAGTGACTTTTTTGTCGTCAATAACTTCTCCCCTGACTTTTTTTTTTTGCTCAATAAAAAAATCCTCGGTGTTCCTCATTAAAAAAGATTATTGTTTGGTGTTCCTTGGTCTTACAAAGTTTAAGAAACACTGGTTTACAGAGAAGACAAAAATATATATTATTAATAATTCTCCAACACATGTTGTATATTGTCACATCAATACTCAAAGACTCAGGTGTATCCTATGTTTAGCCCACAGGTTGCTTTTGCAAAACTGTGAGTCATGTAAAAAAATCCTCAAAGGACAGTTATAAATCCTCCTCATATTCCCTGAAACAACAATAGAGCAACAGAGATTACATGAGCAATCTCACTGTTGAAACCAGCCTCAGGCTCAGATGGATTTATAAACTAATGGCACCCAAATGGCCCTGCTTCTACTATATTATTTTAATGAATCATTTCAGACTGCACCAATTCTAGTTCCTTTAAATGTGGCATTGATCTCTCTGGCATAGCTTAGTTTATACTTAAATCTGAGAGGGACCCAATGGGTAGCTGGTTCTGCTTCCTTAACTCTTTCTTTTAGTCAGTCTGTGCGCCAAAAATTTGCCACAAGCTGGGTTGAGGGCACTTAGAAAACATAGGTGGTCGTCATCTGAAAAAAGATATATTGACACTGGAAAAGGTTCAGAAAAGGGCAACAAAAATTATTAGGGGTTTGGAACACGTCTCATATGAAGAGAGTTTAAAAAGACTTGGACTTCTCAGCTTAGAAAAGAGGAGACTAAGGGGGGATATGATAGAGGTCTATAAAATCATGACTGGCATGGAAAAAGTGAATAAGGAAAAGTTATTTACTTATTCCTACAATATAAGAATTAGGGATCACCTCATTAAATTAATACGCAGATTTAAAACAAACAAAATGATTTTTTTCTTCACACAGTGCACAGTCAACTTTTAGAACTCCTTGCCAGAGGATGCGGTGAAGGCTAGAACTTTAACAGGGTTCAAAAAAGAGCTAGATAGATTCATGGAGGTTAGGTCCATCAATGGCTATTAGCCAGGATGGGTAGGAATGGTATCCCTAGCCTCTGTTTCTCTAGAAGTGCGAGACAGGGGAGGGATCAAGTGAGGATTACCTGTTGTGATCCCTCCTTCTGGGACAACTGGTATTGGCCACTGTTGGCAGACAGGATACTGGGCTAGATGGACCTTTGGTCTGACCCAGCATAGTCGTTCTTATGTTCTAGGTGAAAATTTTCAGGCTTGGGTGAATAAATCCATATTTAAGCTTCTAAATTAAAGTTTTTATTTAAGACCCTAAATTTAGTTATACAGGTTTTGAAAAATCTGGATACAGGCCTTAAAGATGGCTCCAAAATCTCACAAACATCTATTGTTTTCAGTAACTGGAGAAGGTACATACTGTTCAGACACATCCCTTTAGATGCATGTGGGGCAAAAAGTTATAAATGTACTAGCACTGTATGCTCAAATTGCAAAGGGAAGAATAGCAAATTGATCACGCTGATGGTCTTGGCTTCTTATTAAAACTTTCTTGGCTGTCCCTGTATGCTGATATAAAAAATGAGTTCTAATTAGCAAGCTGATATCACAGCCTATTCAGTCCTGTGGGTACAAATTATCTGTACCCACCTTCCCACGGGAACAGCTATGCTGGAGCAGGAATTCATGTCTGACACTCTCCCGTAGGGATTTCATCAGCAGAGTCTACGCACCAGCTGAGGTACCACAGGAGGCTTATGGCAGAGGCTATCATGGAGTAGTACTAGATCAGTGGCTGTACCCCTTTCCGGAATCTGGTTTGTCCTGCATACCCCAAATTTTACCTCATTTAAAAGTTACTTGCTTACAAATAAGACATAAGAATACTAAGGAGTCACAACACACTAGTACTGAACAATTGTTTACTTTCTCATTTTTACCATGTAATTATAAAATAAATCAACTGGAATATAAATATCGTATTTACATTTCAGTATACCACATATACAGCAGTACAAACAAGTATGAATTTTTTAGTTTGTACTGACTTTGCTGTTGTTTTGTAATGTAACATGTTGAAGATTAGGCAGTATCTAGATGATCTGATGTTCCTCCTAGAACAGTGGTTCCCAATTGCCAGGCCAACGGACCACTGCCCAGCCAAGGCGGCTGTAAGAGCTCAATCCGGCTGTTCATGGCAAATTAGCTCTGGCAGCCATCGTGGCTGAGGCACAGCAGGAGGAGACGGAGCAGAAGGTGCCTTTCTCCCTCCTCCACACTTGGGGAGGGAGGGACACGAAGGAGGAGGGAGCACACGTGCTGCGAATGGCCACTCTCCTTGCCTGCACTTGCCGGCAGCGGCGGCAGGAGAAGGTGAGGCCTCCCTCCCTCCTCAGTTATGGCAGTCAGCTGGGGTCCCACACTCCCCCCACACCCGTAAGGGTGCAAGATGTGATTAGGGAGGGAAGGGGCACGAAGAAGGAGGGAGCATACGTGCTGCCAACAGCCGCTCCCCCTGTCCACGGGACAGTAACAGTCATGTTCCCTGGGGGGGCAGCCTCACTCTGGGGAGTGTGGGTGAGGGTGTGGTGGGGTCACGGGGCAAGAGGGTGTTGGCATGGGCAATAGGGGTCAGAAGTTAAAGGGTCAAAAGGCATGGGGCATAGGAGTCAGGGTGCGAAAAGTGTTAGACACTGGGGACCAAGGGGCTGGCCTACCATCTCATGCTGGCCTACTGCCATCCCTTTTTCTTCTGACCACTCCACACTGGAGATGTCACCAAACCTAGGTATCTTAGCAGAGTGGCACATGCTATGTGCCATCAAACCCCCATTTCAGGCAAACTTACTGTTGCCAGAGGTTTGTAATGTGGTATTTTGCAGTAAATATCAAAGCCTTTGTCCTGAACAGCAGTGAGCTCAAGTTGAGTTTACACTGCAAAGTAATGTCATCCAAGTCGTACAAAATACTCTTGGTTCAGAGGATTGGGAGAGGCCGCTTTAGAGCCCATTCATTCACCCGGCCCAGTTCCTGGGCACTCTTCTCTTGAAGAGCTCAGGTTAGTATTAAGTGTTGAATCTCTCCTATATGATACATATATTATTATTCATTAGCATTATTTGTATTTTAGTAGCCTTCGGTGGGAGGAGGTTTCAGTTCAATCATTCACACATGGACAACTGTATTTTCAAAGTATACTAGGTGGCTGTGCCCCCTGCTTGCTATACTTGCCAACCCCCTTCTCTGGGGAAAAGCAACCTCTGCTCCCTCTGGCTGCTGGGGAGGCCCAGACCATGGAGTGGCAGCGCTGGGCTGCCCTGGCTTTATCCCCCTCGCCGCTGCCTCCCTCCTGAAGGCCAGGACAGCCCTGGCTCTCTCTTTCCATCCACTGGGGAGCTGGGCCAAGCTGAGGCTGTGGCTGGCCCAGTTCTCCCTCAGCTCCCGGGCGGGGAGGGCTGGGCTGAGCCCCTCCCCCCATGCCAGTGAGGGTCCAAGGCCTCCCCAGCCTCAGCTCTTCCTCCCTGCCCCCAGCCCTGAGGCCGCCCTGGCCCTTGCCTCCTCCTTACCCCTCCCCGGTCCTGGCTCTCCCCCTTCCCTGGGGAGGGGGGCCACCCTGAGGCCTCGCTAGGCCCTGCGCTCTTCCCCCGGCCATCGCCAGGGGGAGGGGAGGGAAGGAAGGGGAGCGGCTTCTGGGCCTCGCCCCACACTACAATCTCTCCCTCCCCCCCCCCCCCCCCCCCCGGCCGCCAGAGGAGAAAGGGGAATGCTTCTGTGCCACACCAGGCTCTGTACTCCTCTCCCCTCGGCCTCCAGGGAAGGAGGAAGAGAGAGGCTGCAACCCAACACTGGGGAAAGAAAGGGGAGGGAGGGAGGAGTCAGGTGGGACACAAAGTGATGTGATGACATCACTGTGTTATCTCCCAGGAAAAGTTTTTTTTTAATATAGAGAGAGATTTTAGCAGTTTATCAACAGATAGATGTTATTTATTCATCTTTTCGCAAATATATGAAGGGGCATCTGAAATTTGCACAGATCAGGTAGGACAGAACAATAATACAGGGGATTTGAATGATTTAGAAACAATGGTCAGACATAACAATTAGATTCAGCTAGGAAAACTGAAAGCTAACATGCAGGGGATGATCAGAAAGAGGACAAAATCTGATAATCAGTAATGTTAAAAGAGATGTAAGAATTATCAAATGAAACATGAGTTTGCAAGGTGATACAAAAAAAAAAAAAAAGCAGCAGCAATTTTGGACTGAGTACCCAAAGACATGCATGCAGCAGGAAGGTAACAAATTCTCTCTACATGACTGCACCTGGAACACTGCATTCAGTTCTGAGCACTACATTATCAAACATGTATGTAACAAATTTAAAAAGTGTTTAGAAAAAAAAAGATAAGCATCACCCGTAGAGAATCACTTCAGAGATTCAGAGAGCTAAAATACACAGTGGGGAAAGAAGACAAAAGAACAGCATGTAACCATTTCAAATACACTAAAGAAGCAAAACTCCAGATTATAGAGGATTTACATAGAGTGATACTCAGAATTATAACTAGGAACAACTGAATGAAATGAAATGAAGAAAAGAACATTTTAGGTTAAGTATCAGGAAATACATCCTGAATCTGAGCTGCATTAGCCTATGGAGTTATCTCATTATGGAAACAGTGCTTGGGATTCTTAAAGTAGGCTGGATAAGACAACACAAAAAATGTAGCGATGAGAATAATCATGCATTAGCAGGGATGGACTAGATGACATAGTAAATGTCTTCCATCTCTAATTGTAGACAAGATTTTATGATAAATGGAGAAAACAAGCAAATTCCTTTCTGACATTGCTCAACCCTGGACAAGTGGAAATAATGCCTCATTAAAAAGATACATCATAAAAATAAATACGGGAATTTTTTGGAATGAAAAAAGCCTCAATGACTGCTTTCAGTTTGTGCTCTTACAGTGGAGCTGAACAGCTTTCCCTTCACACTAGATTCTAGAAGACCCACCTCTAGATGACGATTATTATTTCACAAGATTAAAGTTATGGGATTTCATATTTTAACACCACAGAGTGCACATCGAGCACAATATTACTGTCAATATCATATAAGGTTTTGCTACTGCAGTGATATAAAAACACCAAGCTTTAATGTGTGATATTTATTTATTCTGCTACCATTAGGTAATGTTTACTTTATAATCATATATAAGAGCACATTTCACAGCTGGCCTTGGCCAGGGAAGGTCTTAAAATTAAGTTGCGCCTGCGCCTGCCTGCTGGGTCTGTTTACTTAGGCTATTTTTATAACACTGCAGTAGCATAACCTGAGTTACAGAACACTTGCTATATCATTCTGCTCCTTGTTTATTCAAGAACTGTTGCTTATAAAAAAGCAAATTGAAAGCATCTTGTTTTTCATAAATCAACTGATACTGAACCATTAAAATATTTCTATAGATGTTCACAGACACAGAAAAACTGAAGAGCACAAATATGCTATTTGTTAAGGGCCAAAACATTATTTGAATAAATGTTTGTTCTTTCCCTAAGGTATTAGGCTCAACCTCTTTGCCCATATGGAGTTAACTCAATTAGCCATTCACACAATTTCAGGGAACAGTCTGAAGTCTGTACTAATTCTGTGTATTTTGATAGACATATAACCAATTGCTAGAGTAAGTTTGCACTAACAGGGCCCATTTAGCAAAACCTTATTCAGGCAAATAGTCCCCACTGGAGCTAGTTACCTGAGAGAGCACTACTTTACTCAGTAAGGAGTTTCAAGGACTGGGTTCTTCTTAGTTTGAAGCAATGTGCAATGCTTTCAAGCATTCAGAGTAAAATTATTAGTAAAACAGGTCCTTGATCATAAACATCTAGTACATGTAGAATGATGCACACACACACAAAACAAAATCTACCTTCCTATTTTATCTGGGATTCTTAATATAGTGCCGTATTCAAAGAAAACTGGCTGCTAGCATGATAATTCTCCAATTAAAAGTTGTTGCCTTAGCAACAGGTTTTAATACATATTATAAATCATATGAGCTGGCAATGCTAATAGTTCAGTCATTTGCATGCTAGCACAAAAATAAGAAAATATATTGTGCGTAGAGAGGAGTTATCTTAGGGAACATTGCGACGGGTCCACATTTGGTGTGCATGCATCAGAAATGTTGAAGTTAATGGACCTCTGTGATTTACACCAGATGAGGACATGATCTGTAGAGTCCTTTATTCATAAGAAGTAGAAATAAAGTCTATATGAATATAAGTAGAACATCGGGATGTTCATATAGGTGAGACCAATGGTTCCTCTAGCCCAGCATTCTGTCTTATGACAGTGACCTATTCCAGATGCTTCAAAGGGAATTATCAAGTGATCCATCCCCTATCATCCAGTCCCAGCATTTGGCAACCAGAGGCTTAGAAACACCCAGAGTGTGGGGTTGAACCCTTCACAATCTTTGCTGATAGACACTGATTGATCTATCCTTCATGAACATCTTTCTTTTCCTAATTGCAATAAATGTAAACAGAAATGTGGGACAAGTATTTTTCTCAATTATAACAGAACAAATCTAGATTTTACACCCCCACACATTTTATTCCTTTTGTGATCTTATGGTTAAATGTATTACCCTGCATCCAACAGCATTTAGGGTTAGTAGTGTTACCACTGAAATCAATGAGAAAACCTCCATACACTTCAAAAAGCACAGAATCAGCCCATTAAACATTTTAAAAGGCTTTCTCCTGAAAGCACACTTTAATTTATCTAAATAGTTTTTGACTATTACTACAATCTTTAATGGTATTACATATCTCCAAGGAGATCATATGCCATTTATGCTTCTATATTTTGGTGAGAAAAACCAGACAAATTGTCCTCTGCTACTGTAAAATCATAAACTAAAAATATGAAAAAGTTTCTTATGTTTACTAGATGTTCATACCACCAAAGTATCATTACATCAAACTAGACGCAGTTAGATTTCATTAACAGTGTTATTAAAATAATCACCGTTATATACCTATGCTTCACAAGGACACAGAAGGGCTAATATGGAAAAATGAAGTTGTTCCACGGATATTTTCTCCAATTTGCTTTTTAACTAGAAATTGGGTTTCTGGTTTCCATGGGAAACTCACAGTGGTATTACTCATATTGATGCACTATATTTATAGTATTGTAGGTCAATGTTGTTAAGCAGAATCCAAATAAACTGCACTATAACTTCATGGTAATTATATATTTTTATAAATAGCTGTAACTTTTGGTATGTCTTATCATATACACTTTCATTATTCTTTTTTAATTTTCTCCCTTCCGTCCTCCACTCTATGTTGAAATTCTATTTCTGGAAAAACAATGCTACCCAAATCAAGACAATGTTTGAATCAACTGGGATAGGAAATATTATCTTTATTACTAATCCTGGGAAAGAAAAATCCAATTTATTTGCTTGTTTGGACAATAAAAAATGAGGTGAACAATTTAAAACTCTAGAATATAAACATTGTCTGATTTCCAGTGTTAAAAAAGACTCTAGCTCCGATTCTAATCTCACCCATATTAGTATAATTCTACTGACTTCAATGGGTCTACTCCTGATTTATGCAAGCATAAGTGAATTCAAAATCTGGCCCAGTTTATCAAAGGCCTCCTCCAAACAATAATTATGCTAAAACATAGACCATTCTCCAGCAGGTTAGACACGTCCATTTGTTTGAGGCAAAATCACCCAAAGATAGCTCTCGAACTCATTTGACTCCTATCGTAGTCAGGAATAAGAGGCTCAATTAAATCCATCCTACAACTTTCAAAAACACTCCAGCTTATCACTGGTGGTTATGTCATTAACAGAAATAAATAATTATATGATACTCTAGCACAGTGTGTCATTATGTACTCTGGATCAGTCATCAATAAAATCTGGAATTACTCAACATCACATCTGGATCTTTAGATACCTATATCAAAATCAAGTTTGTTTAGAAATAACTGGAGAAAAACCCAAGAGAGCAGCTTGTTGCCACACCCCTAAATTCTTTTGTTGCAGAACAGTAATGTTACTGCACTGTAGCTGTACAAATTTAAATATTTTTGATCTAACACAAAAGAATCTTTGTTTTAGCAGCATAAATGCCTTCTGCCAAAAGAGATCTCAGTTGTTAAAACCACAAATTGGAAACTGACACCCTATAAAATCTGCAGTTTGCTTGTGAATTGTTAAACAACCTGTATCAATGCATGTCTGTTTTGGTTCATAGAAAATCACTTTAACATGTCTCTTGTTGTGAATGGAGAGAAATGAGAATACAACCTAAAACTTTTTTTTATGATAAATTGCTATCCTTTTATTATTGTGGCAGTTCTGGTGTCCTTGATCTTCTGGAAATAATTATTTTTTATATTTATTATGTTATTATTAATATTACTATTATTTTGATAATTTTATTCTTATGATACATAAAATTTCATTTATCTGAATGAATTTTACTGACATTGGCTTGATTTGAAAGGTGCAAATTCCATTCTCAATGAGTAAGTGAGCATTCCTTGCAGTTTAAGGACCTTGCCCTTAGTTTGCAATTCAGAGGTACATTAGCAGCAATAGCACATGAAAGTCTAGAGGAGTTTTTACCCTTTTTTTATGCAAACAGGATTAATGTCAACAAAAATGCAGCAAGAAAAATTAAGCTTGTTATATGTGCCAACCATTTTTATATTTTTGGTAACCATAGGAGTTCATGAAAATATTAACCCAAAATAAATTACAGATAGTTTGGTTTTTTAGCCAGTAGTAGTGGATAACAATATTTTTGCTTTTATTTTTGTAAACCTAAATTGATACAGTGAGATTGTTTATAACAGCTTTTAAATTTTTTTTTCCATTGCTCATTTCCCGTCCATTACCTCCATTTTTCCTTGCATTTTTATTGCAGCTGGAAACTATAAACAACACCAGAAAGGAAAGATAATTGATGGATTTTTTTTGTTTTGTTTTTCTTACAAAAATAATGGCTGCTCTAAAATAATAAATCCTCACCAGTGTTGGATGCATTAAAAAGAGAAACACATTTATAGCCTATCCCAAAATGCAAACAAGGTATCTGAAAGTGCAAAATTCTGCATTGACATGTGAAAAGGGAATTCTTCTATCAGTAATACCAGTGTAAATCCAAAATAACCGAGGACGTAATTAGACCCATAATCTTAAAAAAAAACCAAGAAAAAATCCTGCTCATTATAAACTGTTATATATATTTCAATAGTAACACTTAAAGTGTAACAAATTAGTGTAGCAAAACATAGGCGACTTCAATTTGGTAGAATTCCTGCTCCAAAAGCATAGAATAACTGAACACTGTAGTACTTACAACTTACAGCTGGACCAAGAGCTCTGATTCTGTTCAGCAGAGGGTAAGAGATAGACATTCTCAATAGCCAGGTCTTTACATACTCCCTTGGTTTAGACAAAACTCAACTGCAAGCATCTGGGATTTAATGGAATTCAAATCCCATATCAAAAACCAATATAACTAACTTGTGACCATCTGGGGTATGTTCACGTTGCAATAAAACACACATATAGGTGGCTCATGTCAGGTGACTCACGCTTGCAGGGTGCAGGCTGCAGGGTTATAAAATTGCACTGTACATGTTCAGGCTCAGGCTGGAGTGGGCACATGCCCCCATCAAAGGGTTCAAAAGACTGGGTTCAAAAGACTAAGTTCAAACCCAAATCAGCTGACAAGCACCAGCCATGTTATTGCTGTTTAGAATAACCCTAGAAATGTCAGAGTTATTGCTACATTGTACAGCATAACCACTCATAAAATCGTGCTAGCATGGAGAGAGTACCCTGCTTCGTCAAAAGCAGAAGCCTTTTGAACTAAAGCAGAATCTCCACTACCTAGTAACAGTATGTAGCCTATGAGAGACAGTTCTGATTACATTCTAGCAGAATCACACACAGTCTAGTATGATGGATTGTATTGTGATTGATAGCACAGATGGACTCAAGATGCAGAAGCTTATTTTAAAGGTGCTGTATTAATTAACTACTTCATATACAATATAACTTGGCAATCTACTTGTAACATGGTCAAAATCTAGATAACAGGTTCCTTTTAATTTCTGCTTCAGGCAGCATTGTCTGTTGATTCTACATGCTGTTCTATCACAATTTTTACAGTGAACATGCTACTGAGTCCAGCTTCTCCCCATTGCTAACTAAGGATGTTAGATAGCATATAACCGAACAGTCATGTAACCGCATCAAATTTTTGCAGTTACTTGATTATTCTATAGTCCCTCAAGGCAGGGTCGGCAGCCAGAGGCAGCAGTGTGAGGTGGCAGGTGGGAGCCAGTCTGCGAGGGGAGACAGTTTAAAAACCAGCTTCTCACACAGACTGGCTCCCACCTGCTGCCACGCGCCGCTGCCTCTGATACAGAGGCAGCAGCACAGGGTGGCAGTAGCCCCGTCCACAGGGAGTCCAAGCTCCCGGTGAACAGATGCTGCTCCAGCATTCCATGGAGGATCCTCTGTCTGTGGGGAGCTCAGACCCCCACGGAGAGGGGCTGCTGCTGCCTTGGAGCAGCCTCCTCTCCCTCCCATGGAACTGCTTGCCCTCCCTCCCATCCCCCCGCTGCCTCTGTAGTTATAATTGAGGGAAGCTAGAAATAAACAATGGATAATTCATATCTTTTATAGTACATGCATTTGGCAGAAGAAAACAGAGTTTTAGAAGATCACTGTCATTTCTAATTCTTTATTAATACACCTAAGGCTCACTTGATTTCTTCAAAATGGGGGAAGGTTTCCTACTGGCTTTGTGTAAAGCTCCTGTAGGCTTTCATCTCTCCAGCTAAGAGGATTTAAGGTCAAATTATTTCACACTGATATTTGTCTATTCTGTTATACATTAAGCCTACTGTTCAGTAAATAAGATTATATAAATCCTCTTTCATTCTGTTACTCTAATGTGTTGTACTATGCAACTGAACTACTTTGGTAAGTCTCAAGCATAATCTCTCTTTTACTCAACTCAGATAATATGTGCTAATCATGAACTACTCTCCGGCAAAGCCCTGAGTAAAGGGTGATATTTAAGATGAGTTATAGTAACCCCCAGAGACATTGTTTCCAATTCATCTGGTGCTCCCCTCTTGCATTTATTTAGTGTGTGCTTAGTCATCAAGTCAAACGATGGCATTTTCAGTGGTGTGGAGCAGTTCTTTTCGACTATCGCTGAACCTAGTCAGCGGGCACTGACAAGGAGTAATCAACATTAGCCCTTTACACAGCACAGCATATTTCCCCTGCCACATCCACTGCCTCATCTGTCCTGCACATCTACAGTAGGTCAGGGCACAATCTAGCCCCATCTCTGGATCGCTGTGAGTAGGCGGAGTGCCCGCTGTGCTTTAAAAACGAAGCATAGGCACAGTCCACAAATAACCCTATTTTGCCACTACTTCTGCTTGGGCTTTATTGGTAGTTGAAAAAAAATACCACCACAAAATAATATTCCCCCAAACTGACTGCTGCCAGGATCCCCCGGCTCTGATTAGGGATATGAAGGACTAGTCCACTAAGTATTTGCTTATCCGATAGTGGACATGCTAGCCGACTAGTTGCTTCTCCCCATTTGTTGCCTCTATCAGAAAGAGGTGGGGGGGGGAGGGGAGCAAAGCGACAAGGGTACTTCAAAGCGACAATGCTGCCTGAAGCCTGGGGCCAGACCCCGGGCTCTGTGTGCCGCTACCACTTTGAAATGCTCCAGGCTGACCCCGGGCTGTACGTGGCCCTGCCACTTTGAAACACCATGGGGACCCCAGCACCAGGCTCTTCCCAGCATTTCAGAGCAGCCGCATGGAACCCAGGATCAGCTGGGGACTCCGTGAAATGCTGCAGGGAGCCTGGCATCAGGCTGCACGCGGCTTTTCAAAGCGGCAGCACCACCTGGAGCCCAGGATGGGCTGAAGTCCCCAGCTGATCCCGGGCTCCACGCAGTGCTTTCTGCTTTGAAGCGTAGCAACAGCCTTAGGGCTATTGTTACCCTTCAGAGGCGGAATCGCCCTATCGACTAATTGAACAGCTGATGGAAAATGCATCGACTATTCAATTAGTCCATTAGGTGATATTTAACATCCTTAGCTCAGATCAGACATCACTGCTCCAGACCCAAATTTGTTCTGTCCAAAGAATAGCATTCATAGTCCTGGCAGAGAGTACAGGCCTCTTCAGCCACAATGAGACAGCAGAATTCACTCAACAGCTAACAGGGCGGGTTAATTGCAGAACCCTGCCACCCTCTTTGCCACGATTCCTATTAAAAGAAGGTTAACACCACTTCTCAAAACATCTTTAAGTCAAGGAATTCGGAGCTCTTGTTCTCCATAGAATAAAAATTCATTTAGCAGATGCTCCTCAGTATTTTTGCAAGTATTATAATTCGATTAGTACCATACGACCTTTATGACAACATAATAAATATATAATCCATTCTGGGGAAGTACTTATACTTTTTTCCTTTTGCATGGCATGAGAATAAGAATCAGGTACCTCTCACCCAAGCTCAGGCTTTTAACTGCAGCTAATCAAGTTGACAGAAAAAAAAAATACTGTCCTATTGGTCTAGCCTGACACAGTGCTGTTCAAATGATCCATTACAACACATTTTATTTCAACATTGCAGAATATATTGTCCATAACTGCTTAAGTAAGTTTGGCTGAACAAAATTTTTTTTAGGGAGGTGGGACCCCCAACCGTCTCCTCTTTAATCCATATTTATAAAAAAATTCTGGCTATGGGCTGGGTTTCAACCAATGCATTGTTAAAACCAGGGTAAACACGATCAGAATCAGAATAAAAAAGTTTTGTTTTCTAAAGCAGATACCAAAAAGTCCCACGAAGCATACGAAACAAGTATCAGGAGTTAAGTATGAAATCAGCGCAGCTGGTTTTAGCTGCCTAAGTTTGAAAACTTGGCCCATGGTGAAAATAGTTTACTGAACATGATATCACCTTGTAGTTACCATGGCTTCCTTTGCAATTAGTATTTAATTCCCTTCTTACACAGTTGTAGTTTCCATCTCTATACAGATTCACAGTAAGTCAATAACTAACCTCAGTCTCCTCTGAAGAGGAATGTGATTGTTTTCACTTTTTAAAAAACACATCTGTGCAAAGCCTGTTTTATCCAGCTGCTTTTTCATTTAGCATTTTCAAAGCTTATCAGTGCTATGCCTCAGCTTAAGTAAGGTCTATGTCATTCTGCACAGAACCTTTTTGATGTCTGTTATTAAAGTAAGAGACCTGCAGCAATGCAGTGAAGCAGAGAGAGTGAAGGAAGGCAATGTCCAAGTTTCCCTGCACAGGTATGCTGATGCACGTTAGACCTCACTGCAGAAACTAACCTACTACTCCAGTACTGGGCCTCTCTCTCTTCAGTGGAGGCTATTTTCAGTGCCAAACAGTATGGTTACTTTGCAAGACCCATAAATAGGTATTTGGGCATCCCAAACACTCATTTCACCAGTGACCTGAATCCAGATTGTAAATTCAGATCTGCACTGATAAAAAGTTAGTGCACTAATCTCCTACATGAAATTTACCCTATTCCAGTTCTGTGGCAGGCACACAAGGCTGTCAATAGGTGGTAATACATGTTCTTGGCACTAGGGATGTTAAATATCGGTTAACTGAACAGTCGAATAACCAATATGAATTCATGAAGTTAATTGACTATTAAGCCCCTCGTGGACTGGCTGCCTGTCATGCCGCGCTGCCGCCTTTGATACAGAGGCAGCAGTGCAGGGTGGCAGCAGTCCCTGTTCAGGGGGAGTCTGAGCTCCCGGACCTGGCGCAAGCTGGAACTGAGCCGGGCTGCCTGTCTCCTAATATACTTTAAATGCAGAGCTGTAACGGGGGTAGGTCCCGAACCCAGATCAAGCCAGGACTGAGCCAGGCTGCTGGCCAGCCTGATACATTTACTGGCAAGGGGGAGGGGAAATACGTGTAGTCTATAGGATTAACCAATAAGCTTTTGCTTATCGGTTAATCAACTACACTATTACATCTTGTCAGGGCTGTTCCCCACTCTGGCACTCGGAGTGCAGAAGGTGAGGGCCTGCAAGGGAGTTTAAAAACCTTGCCTCTACAGGCACTGGTTACCAAAACTTCCCAGAGTCACAGATTCCCTGGCTCTGAGAAACGAACAAACAAACAAGCTGCCACCATAAAGTGATTTTATCCCTAAAACCAGGTTGAAAACTTGAACCCATCCCCAGGGGTACCCCAAGCTCTTTTGCCCAAAAACAACTTGAAAAAAAAAAAGAAAAAAACAAGCTGCTGTCTCTAGTAGCTGACCTCTCAGTCTGAGGCAGACAGACAGACCTCCTGTACCTTCCAGGACACAAGAATCAAATCATTACCTTAAAAAAGTGATTTTTATTACAAAACAAAAAGATAAACTTGATAAAACATACTTGGTTGCTAGATGTTACAGAGCAACTAAGGAAAACAAAACTAAAACAGAGGAAAATCTGTGGGAACAACGCTAGATGGTAACTGGGGAGGGGAGGCACAGCTTCACACAGAGCAGTTCAAACCAAACCACAAAATAAAGAAAAATACCCTGATCATGACTAGATCCATTTTTTGAGGAATAAGGGTTCTTGCGCTAAAGGTTTTTTTTGCACAAAATGGCCCCGTCCACGTTTTTTGCACAAAAAACTCTTCCGCAAAAAGGATCGGAAGAGAATATGCAAATGAGAGCACGAGCTACGCTAATAAGTTCATTTGCATTTCCTCTTCCTCAAAAATAGCTCCATGTAGACATAGCCCAGGTGCTGGTCTGCACTCCTCCTATCCATTACACATCCCTACTTGGCACACTGGCTTCTCCACTTAGGAAGATGTAGGATCAAATTCTGCATTAAGGTATCAAGGGGGAAAGGGTTTGGAAACTTAATTCTTTGGTTAAAATCACAACACTGGCATACTGTCTGGCACAACTGGAAGTGAAACCAAGGATTAGGTTGGCTGGGATTCTTCAGTACATGGCCAAAGCACTCCCACCACTTACTTACACTTTGCCTGGAGTGATGACATCCTTGTTCTCATGAGCAATGAATACACAGGAATGTTTTTTAAAAAACAAAATCTTGTTACTCATGTTAAGAAATTTTGATTAAAGCGAGCAATCTCTGTTGACAGCATGATCACTCACTCTGTATTTTAAAGCAGTGGTTCTCAACTAGGGTATGTGTACTCCTGGGGGTACATAGCAGTATTTCAGAGGGATCATCTACACATCTAGATATTTGCCTACTTTTACAATAAGCTATGTAAAAATTGCCAGTGAAGTCAGTACAAACTAAAATTTCATACAAACTGAGAAAGTACATAATTTTTCAGTGATTTTGTACTTTTATGTACTTGCCTAAAAACTATTTCTTAAGCAAATAGTTTTTAAGTGAGGTGAAATCTGAGTTTCACAAGACAATTTCAATTCCTGCCCAGTTATGAGTTTTTGATCAGATAAAAAAGCATGTTTCCAGTCAGGAAAGCGTGCATCAGATCAGACACTGTGATTGCTTATACCATGAATAAAACATTGTAGGGAGCTGTCCCTTCAGCTTTTTCTGTTGACCAGCTGCCTGGTCTCTACGTGCCAATGATCCTTTTGTAGTCAAAACAGATGCACATCTAGTATAGCAGGTGGAAGTGTGATGCTGACAAGCAGAACCAAACCTGGGACCTCTGGAGTTCCCATAAGCCTCTACCACGTGAGCTAAAAGTCAACCAGCTCTCAGCTAAGACTGTAGAACAAACTCATTCTTTCCTCTATGTAAGTAATGTAAGTGCCATTTTATGGGAGAGTGAACCACACCCAGTAGGTGCAGGCGGTTACATAAGCACCTGGACATAAATTCGAGGGCCGGGTCTGAAACACAGTACTTGCAAAAGCGTTTTTTCAGACCCACAGGTGACAGTAATAACTACTAAAAATAGAATCAACAGAATCTAATTACTAAAATTAGTCATACGGTCTTGTACTAGTCATATTGAAATTCTTGCAGACGATTTATTTTGACTCAGTATTGTTTGCACCAATTAAGAAAGGAGCACTTTAGTAATTGGAGATAATTCATCAGGATTCTGGGATTCAGCAACAATTCCAACTGCGTAGACAAACAGTTGAGGCTGCCTCTAGGAATCACTGAATTTGCAAAACAGAAATAAGAAATATTCCAAACTATCTGATTTCTCTTTGTTAAAAGAATTTCTCCATTATTTAAAATGAATTCTCCTGTGATGTGCATGAAGTCAAAAGACTTGCTAGCAGAAAAGAGTTGATGATGATAGATGTGGCAATCTGTGTCAGTCTGTCTTGTTAATCGTTCAAGTAGCCCTTCAAGACCTCATCTGTTTTCACAATTATCGTCACCATGTTCTGATCCACCCTATACACACTTCTCTTGTTTGGTAAATTGTTTCTAAATTGTCCAGTGAATGACAGATCAATTTCACTTCCCTGATAATACCATCCTGATCTTTTTCAGCCTATTTCCTCTGATCTCAAGCTGACACTATGGGCTAGCTGATCAAAGCAAGTATGGAAGCTGTCACTGTGGATGTCACCTCTACAGGCTGGAGTGACTATAGTATTGGTCTGTGATAATATATAATAGAGCTGAGAAAATACGGTTCACAGTGCTGCTGCTGACCCCTTGAGATATCAGTCTCTGACAGAGCTTGCAGAAATCTGCACATTTTCCAGCAGAAGATGTCTCAGAGCCTTTTTGTTTTTTGCTGATGTAACTGGAGGAGACAGAGACACATTAATCATATACATCTAAGTCAAACCAGGCATGGATGGGGGGAGGAGAGGAGAAGACTACGAGGTTCTAGGTGATAACTTTTACTGGAGTAATGAGCGCCTCGTCCTGTAATGCCTTCAAGAGCTCTCAGAGGCTGACAACGATCAGCACTTGTAAAGAGGTGTTCAGCACCCTTCACGATCCTGCTTAAGCTACTGGAAAACACACTAAATAGCATGCCTTAGTACATTCATTAACACACTCAACAGCTGCATTTTATAACCTCCCCACATTCATGGCTTTAAGAATTTCTGAGCTGGCAGAAACGTTACATGGCATTTTACCATACCAGAAGAATAAAAATGACAGGAAGCTAGATAAAAACTTATATTTTCTCAGATATTCCTCAACGCTGTGCTGATTAAATTCAACTCTGATTTAAGTCCCAAGGAAGTGAGTTTGCATGGCCTCTACCTTTACATCAGTTGAGTTCAAGGAAAAAGTGTATTCAGTAAGGTTTTGTGAACTGGCCCTGAAATGTAGTTTGATTCTAGCTATGTTGCTCAGGATTGGAAAAAATTTTGCACCCAGAGCTTTGTAGTTGGGTCAATTTAACCCCTACCCACGGATATAGATGCAGCTAGATACCCTGAGAGCATGAGATGCTTAGCCAAGGATTCCAGTGAAGGTTTTGAATAATCAGCAGCCCACAAAATCACTTCTTAAAGCCTTCACCAAAGAATGAAGGGAAAGAAGGAAATGAAGGGCTGATGGAAGAAATATTAAGGAAAAACACTGATGATTTAGACTCCAAATTTTAAAAAAGCATAGCCCACAAAAATAGTGCAGTACAGTGAACATCTATCCAACAAATGTTTTCCAACAAATGTTTTCACAGGATGGCAAAGATATTAAATCAGGATGCTCTTGCTGAGCATTTTCTTTTTAAATGCTGAAAGGGAGTAGCACCCAACTGTTTATTTTATGGTAGCTTCATAAAATAACAGAGTAGTGATGAGCTATTTTCTAATAGTATCTGTGTATCTAAATTACTTTTTACCATGGGGTTCTATCGTATGACACTTCTCAGTTTCCTAAAATGGCTGCCAGAGGCACAGCTGCTATCTCTAAACGGTAAGGTAGCCTATTATTTCTGATAAATTGATAGCAAAAATATGAAGCCCTATCTGCAGATAACTTGCCTTAATAACTCATCAACCAAAATAATTGACATAACTGAGTAAGGAATTTAATGTTACTCCTTTTAATCTCAAATAGAAATCTACAAAGAATGACTGGAGAATGGCATTCAAGAACTTGTTCACTTTTCCTAACTGAAAACAATGTTTTGGTATATTATTATTCATATGAACTTTAATTGGATTTGGAACCTTCATTGATATCCACAATTATATCAGATTTTGGCATTTACCAATAATAATTATGAACTATACGCTAACTACCTCTTTAACCTTCAGATATGGCAATTTAAATTCAGATGAATGATCACACAATGCTTTATGGAAATAGTTGGAAATCAGGAAGATGATGCTTTTGCAGAGTATATTATCTTAAACAGGCAGTAAAGAAAACTGTTAATAATGATCATATTTTGCATGTTTATACCTAATTTCTCTCTCGGAAAATCTCAAAGTATTTTACAAACATTAACTATCAGCGGCCAGACTTACATTGAAATTAGTGGGATTGGATCAGGTTAAGACCTAATCCAATGTGCTTGATTTATGATAATGGTCCTGCAAACTTCACAACTGAAACTGATCTTATATACCGTGATTCTTTAAAATTGCAGAAGTGCAATAATACCTACTGACCAGTACTAGCGAGATGAATAGCAATACACAGATTTGGTCAAAGATATCTGAACTAGTTTACAAAAGGTACAAAACCAATTCATTAGTTACAATATTAGCAATGCAAGGTTTAGAAGTATTAACATAACTTTTCCCTTTATTGATTTTAACATGTGCATTAAGGATATTAAATTGCGTTTAATCAGCTAATCGAGTAGTCGATAAAATTTCCATTGACTCCTCGATTAGTTGATAAGGGGGAGAGCCACAGCAGGGTTATCTCCCAGCCTCAGGAGCTAACTCTGCATTGACTCTGCCTTACTACATTTAAAAGGCAGAGGCGCAGTGCAGGTGGCTCTTGCTACATTTAAAAAGCAAAGTCACAGCTTCTGGGGCCAGGCACTAGCAGGGATAGCTGAATACAGCTGTACCTCCGCCCCTCCTGTTCCTCCCTTGGAGACGGTGCTACGGGGAGCTGCCTTGATAGAGGCAGCAAGGGGGGGGGGGGGGAAGAGAAGCAACTAGTTGAGTAGAGACTTGACTAGTTGCTTACATCCCTAATGTGTATATAATTTTAGAAATTCATTAAATACACCCTAAGGATTCTATTGTGCCTTTAGACCCTGATACAGTAAACTATCCTGGTTTAGAAAGACCACAGTAGCAGGAAATCACCTTTAAGCTATTCTTTTCCGAACCTTGGCTGCAGGCCCACTGACAGGAATTCTGGGTCCCAGGACAGCATAATCAATGGAACCCCTAGAACAGAGCCACAAGGCACCTGGAGAAACTCTGAGCCCCTCCTGCCAATCAGAGGACCCCCCCTGGTCTGTCGCAACTCCATCCTTATCTGCAGACCTTAGAGGTGTTTAAAGCAGCAGGGAGCAGAGCTCCACTCCATCGCCGCATCACCACCACGTTGCAAACCCGAGTGGGGTTTAAAGTGGCAGGGAGCTTAGGGTGCTCCTGCCCTGTTGTTCCATGGACCCAAGCTCGTGGTCTCCCTGTGTCTGCTGCCATGCTATTTAAAAAGGACCCTGGTAGCTGGACCCCCTTAAGTCCAGTAGGCCCCAGGACAATTGTCCGTCTCCGCCCCGCCCCTGTTGGCGGGCCTGCTTAGCTGTACGGAGCAAGAAACTCTGCCCTTCCTACCTCCCAACCAGTTCTGGGGATCAAACACCAACAGGCTTGAACTGTGTTATCTCTGCGCTTCCCAAAAACTAGGATTGCCACTGTGTCTAATCTTTGCACAGGGTGCCCCATCTTGTGCACTTATTTAAGGTCAGACAGCTGAGTCCAACCTCTGAGTCCTGGTCTATACTCGGGAGTTACTTCAAAATAACCCCCCCCTATTTTGAAATAATAAGCAGAGAGTCCACACTACCAAGCCCGTTATTTCGAAATAAAGTGTTGATTATTTGGAAATCTGTACTTCTGCTTTCCTCAGGGAATAATGCTTATTTTGAAATAGTTATTTCAAAATAGCATGAGTGTGGACACTCCACTGTTGCTATTTTGAAATAACTACTCCCCAGAGTAATTCGAAGTAATTACTCCCTAGTGCTTCCTGAGGCTACATCTTGAGATCTTGGCAGACACTCGATAACAAGTAGGACGTCTTTCTGTCACCTGCCTATTTGTGGATCCGTTGATGGCTGACCATCCTGATTCTGGAGTTGCAGGTCTTATCACAGAAGGGGCAGGTGTTGGTGGCTATTGGAGGGGCACGGGGCAGTTTCTGCCACTCTTTTCTCCTTCTCCGCCTCTCCTTGTCTGCGCTGAGGCAGGACCTCTCAAATTGCACCATCGCCTCATGGATTAATGCTCTCCACTGGGAATGGGCCTGGGCAAGTTTCTCCCAAGTGTCAATACTGGTGCTTTACTTTTTCATATTTGCCTTCAACATGTCCTTAAATCGCTTCCTCTGGCCCCCAACGCTCCTCTGTCCTTCCTTCAGCTCAGAAAAAAGAATCTGTTTGGGGAGGCACTGATCAGGCATCCAGACCACATGACCAGTCCAGCGAAGTTGTTGGTGATGATAGCTTCAATGCTGGTCAACTCTTCCAGGATGCTAGTGTTCATACGCCTGTCCTCCCAAGGGATATTTAGGATTCTCCTGAGGCAGCATTGATGATATTGTTCAAATGCCTTCAGGTGGCACTTATATGTTGTCCAGGTTTCACATGTGTACAGTAGTGTTGGAACAACCACTGTGCGGTACACAAGGAGGTTTTTCTTGGCACTGATGTCCCGGTTCTCAAAGACCCTTTGTCTCAGGAGGGCAAAAACAGGGCTTGCACAGCTCATGCGATGCTGGATTTCTTTGTCAATGTCGGAGAGATGACTTTCAAGTTACAGAAAATGCACCACGTTTTCTTGCAGTTCTCCATTGACTTCAATAGAAAACACATGAGACTGTCCCGTCGGCGAGGGTTGATGGAGCACCGTGGTCTTTTTGATGTTCAGTGTGAGGCCCAGATTCCCGTATGCATCAGTGAAGGTGCTTAAGATGGTCTGAAGGGCTACAGGAGAAAGAGCAGCGACCATACTGTCATCCATGTACTGGAGCTCCATGATCGAAGTTGTGGAGGTCTTGCTTTTGGCATTCAGTCTCCTGAGATTGAAAAGCTTCCCATTCATTTGTAGACAATCTTCACGCCATCTGGAAGCTTGCTGTCAATGAGAGGGAAGGTCATGGTGATGAAGATGCAGAACAGCGCTGGAGCAATGACGCAGCCTTGTTTGACTCTCATTTTGACCTCAAAGGGGTTGCATCAGGATCCATTGTTGCTCAGCACTGTGGCAATCATGTCATCGTGAAGCAGCCTCAGGATGCTGACAAATATCTGGGGCAGCTGATCTTTGAGAGGATGATCCACAGAGCACTACAACTGAGTCGAACGCCTTGGTCAGGTTGATGAAACTCGTGCATAAGACTTGATTTTGTTCACAACATTTTTTTTGTGTGTGTGCAATTGGCGAGCGGTGAAGATCATGTCCACTGTTCCTTTGAATGGTCAAAAGCCACACTGGGATTCTGGAATAATTTCTTCTGAGAGTGGCAGGAGTCAATTTGCAAGGATTCGAGCTAAGATCTTCCCTGCTGTTGCCAGGAGGGAGATGCTCCGATGGTTTCCACAGTCCATTTGTCGCCCTTCTCGAAGAGACTGACAATCAGTGTGTCTGAACTCTCGTGGTATCTGCTCCCTGTTCCAGATCTTGAGAATCAGGAGATGGAGTTGTTTGTGGAGCTCTGGCTTGCCTTCTTTGAAGACTTTGGCAAGGATTCCGTCTAGTCCAGTTGCCTTTTTGCTCTTCATCGCTTTGATGGCAGCTTGGACCTCATATAGCACATCTACTATAACGGAGTCTGGCTCAGACTAATTTAGAGGCTCCCCCGTAGTGGGGACAAGCTATTTTGATTTTATTATTTTGGAAGTTATTATTTTGAATATAGTCATTCTGAAATAATTTCCTAGTGCCCCAGGACACAATCAAACAAAACCATACAGTTTGTGCCTAGACACTTATTTACAAACATTAACTGAAAAAATCCCGTAAGAATGATTTTTGCTTTTTTAAAAATTATAGACTTTCAGCACAACACATTAGGCCAAAACCTGCTTCTGGGAAAGTCAATGGAAGTTCTGGCATGACTTCAGTAGGAACAGGCATAAGCTGCTTTAAAGGCTTTTAAAAATCAGCAAATTTTGTTATTGTTATGGGGCTAAATCCTCCTACCCTCAGCCACTGAGTAATCCTGCCTGGCTAAAATCTGCTCTTGTTTAGGAGTCAATGCCACAGAAGTCAATGGCAATCTCCCACTGACTTCATTAATACAGTATCAGGCTGTTAAATCCAATGCTACCTGAATGAAGTCAGTGGGGGGGTGTTAATAGCCATAAGGGCTTAATCATTCAAGGTCCTGAGCAAAACGGCCTAATTCTATGATGCATCTGCTTAATTTTAAACAGAGAAAAAGTCTCAAAGTCTGTGGGACAAGGTATGGGCTGAATTATTTTGTTGAAATAGGACCTTAATATCTCATTTTAAGCATAAAACAAACAACCAGCAATCACGGCAGGCTCCTTGCCACTTTTGCAGATTCAGACTAACACGGCTACCCCTCTGATACTAAACAGCAATCAGTTGCCCCCCAAAGAATATTCCTAACTCCTCCCAGATAAGATATAACCTATGGAGCAGATTGCTGTGCAAAGTCATGCTAATCTCACTCTGCTGCTAAAGAACCACTGAATTCAGAGAAGTTAACTATAATTAGTAACTCTGCTTTGCCAGACAGTGAATGGTATCCAAAACATGTCACTTCTCGGTGCAAAACTGTCTCTCTGTTGGGTAAACGAGAAGGAATTAATCAATGAAAACATGACAGCGAGGGTGGGAATTTTATAACAGAGGCAATGTTTTTATTTATTAGGCCAATTAAGTATGATTGACTTGCAGATTACATCAGCTCAGACTCTCATCATTTCAATTCAGTCTGGAGCTCTGCTGCAGTGCAGAAACACTGCTTGAAAGAATGGGTTTGAAAGAATTGAAGGTATGTCATTACGAACAGCTTGCTCATACCAAGGTTTCAACCAGCTGATCCCACCTACAATAAAACAATGTAACCACCTCCACATTATTTTATCTATGAACAGCTGCAAACAAATTCTATTCATACCAACTAAATGAGCTAAGTAATGTTATTACCACATTTCCCTAATATTTTTTTCTTAGAGAACGGTTTTATGAAAATGGGCCTTTTTGTGCTACTCCTGCCCAGTAAGGGTCGCTTTCCATTCATAACCCAAACTTTACCAATAGAAACAGATTTTTAAAAATATACATGAGCATTTCTGAATTTGGCTCAGCATATAATAAAGTGGAAAAATAATTAAAAGCTATGATCGGACCGTACGTATCACATTATAAAAGTAATTTAGTGTCTGTACTGACCAGTAATGATAATGAATTAAAAATCTTGATTTGTGTATTTCAGGAAGATTTTTGCTTTGTTTGTAAATGCAGTTTTCCCTTTTGGGGATCACTCAGAGAAAAAGCCAGACAAGTTATACTACCTACTAAATAAGCTTAAAAATTATATATGCATTGTTTTCTCTGAATTAATGTAATGAATGTAATACTCAGGAAAGATGCAACCTTGGAGAATGGAATCCTTCTTAATCTAGGCTAATATTCAGGAGGTGCATTAACAGGAGGGTCGTTTGTAAGACCGAGGTAATTGCACCATTCTACTCAGCACTGGCAAGGCTTCAGCTGGAATATTGTGTCCAATTCTCAGCATCACACTTTAGGAAAGATGTGGACAAATGGAGACAATCCAGAGGAGAGCAACAAAAAATGAAAGTTTAGAATACCTGGCCTATGAGGGAAGGTTAAAAAACCACGGCACATTAAATTTTCAGAAAAGATGACTGAGGAGGGACTGAATAATACCTTTCAAATACCTTAAGATCTGTTATAAAGAGAAATGAGATCAAGTGTTCTGAATAGTCACTTAAGGAAGGACAAGTAGTAATAATCTGCAGCAAGGAAGTTTTAGGTTACATATTAGGAAAAGCTTTCTAACTGAAAAGATAGTTAAGCTCTGGAATAGGCTTCCAAGGAAGCTTGTGGAATCTCCATCAGAGGTTTGTAAAAACAGATTAGACTGGGGTGGACAATAAGTGGCCCACGGGCTGGATGTGGTTCACCAGGGTTTACTCCCGGTGGGACACCAGATGTTTTATTTACCTAAATATGGCCATTTGCAGAAGGGATGTAATAGTGTAGTCGATTAACTGATAAGCAAAAGCTTATAGGTTAATACTATAGATTAAACGCATTTCCCCTTTCCTTGCTGCCAGTAAATTTTTTAGCAGGCTGGCCAGCAGCCTGGCTCAGTCCTGGCTTGCACCTGGTTTGGGACCTACTGCCGCTGTGGCTCTGCATTTAAAGTGTATTAGGAGCCAGGCAAGCTGGCAGCCTGGCTCAGTTCTGGCTCACGCCAGGTCCAGGAACTCAGAACGCGCTCCACTCCCCCCAGATAGGGGCTGCTGCTTCCTTGCGCTGTTGCCTCTGGTTCTTAAATTGGCTCCCCTCACAGACCACTCCCGCCTGGCACCCAGGCTGCTATCTCTGATTCAGAGGCAACAGCGCAAAGTAGCAGGGGGCTCCTTGGGAGTGGGGCCAGAGCGCACAAGCTGCCAGCTGCTGGCCCCACCCCCGGGGACTATAAAATATTCAAGAAACCAATAAGAATTCATGCGGTTAATCGACTGTTCAATTAACCAATATTGAACATCCCTAGTTTGCAGCTTCCGTTATCTGCCTTTTGACGTTTCCAGTCAATGGGCTCTGTGGGAATTGATGAATCACGTCTGGTCCCTTGGCTGCTTACTGCCCACTCCCAGGTTACACAAACATCTCTTAGGAACAATCTAGGTTCACTAGGTCCTCGCCTCAGTGCAGACGGCTGGACTTGATGACTTTTCAAGATCCCGTCCAGCCCTTTGTTTCTAGAATTCTATGGTTTCACTGGAGTTTCACCATGAATACATTTGGCCCAGTGTTTCTTAATCTGAATGTCATCCCCTGCAATGAAGCAGTAGCCTAATTGTGCCCTCCAACATGCCTGCGCCATGCCCTTTGAATTCACAGGATGTATCAGAGTATAGTGCTAGGCCCAAGGTCCACACCTGCTGCTAAGCTGTCCTTTTCCATAAGCTAATGTCTAGGCCCCTACCAAATATAAGGATGTGAAAAACACATCATGGATTATGAAATCTGGTCTCTTCCATGAAATATGGTCTTGTGTGTACTTTTACCCCATACTATATAGATTTCATGGGGGAGACCAGCATTTCTCAATCCAAAAGGGGGTTCAAAGTTACTATAGGAGGTTGCAGTATTGTCACCCTGTGCCACTTTTAGAGCTGGGTGGTTGGAGAGTGGTGGTAATGACCAGGTGTCCAGCTCTGAAAGCAATGTCTCGCCAGCAGCAGCGCAGACATGAGGGTGACAACACCATACCATGCCACCTTTACTTCTGTGCCACTGCCTTCAAAGCTGGGTGGCTGCTGGCCAACGGCCCACATCTGAAGGCAGCAGGGCAGAAGTGTGGGTGGCAGTATCACAAAACGATGCCATTCTTATTTCTACATTGCTGCGGGTGGTGATGCTGCCTTAAGAGCTGGGCAACTGGCCAGCAGGGGCACTCTCCAGGCATCTGGCTCAGAAGGCAGTGCAGAAGCAAGGGTGACCTCCCCGCACACAACTTTGCAGCTCTACCCACAACCCCTTTTGGGTCAGGACCCCTACAGTTATAACATTGTGAAATTTCTAATTTAAGTATCTGAAATCATGACATTTACTGTTTTAAAAATCTTATGACCATGTGTGATGGTGAGCTGGGGTTCCACCCAATCCTGCACCCCCGTAGCTGCAGGCACAGACTCCACCAGCCAGTAGGATAGAGGGAGTTTATTGCTTCTCCAGGGTACAGCACAGCATAGATGTAATCTGGTTACAGGAATTAGGGCCAGGATGCCTCAGGCCCCCTCGAGATGGGGTGGCTGAGCCCCTACAACCACAGCCCCCTCAGTCTCTCTCTTTCATGGCTTCAGCCCGAAAAACTGCCCCTTCCCCTTGCACACACTTCCTTTGTTCAGCCTCTTCCCTTAACTTGTAGATCTGGTTTTAGCCACTGCCCTGGGGTGGTAAGGCACCCCCTGCTGGGCCATGCTTACAGACAGCTGCCAGTGGGGGTCCCCCACAGCCCACAGACCAAGCATAGTAACCAACAAGGTACTAACACTACACCACACCATGAACTTGACCAAAATGGACCATGTATTTTGTAGGGTCTTACTAATGCCTAAAGCTTAGAGAGTGAAAGCATTAGTTCTGTATTTTGCAAATTGTGCATGTATTTCTTTGGTGTCTCCACATCCTTTCCCCCTTTCTGAGCAGCTGATATGGTTATACACTGTATTTAGAATTGCTGTGCAGCTTTCTGCTTTCATCAGCGTAGTTTGGCTCTAGGAGCTGCTCCTTTCCAATGAAAACTGCATAGCATTTGAAATAATAATCCCTGACTGTTGCAACAGTTTTAATTGTATCAAGTCCTTTACCTTGAACAAGAACAAATTAGCACATACCTGACTGGAAACAGTGGGCCAAACTCATCCTTCATGTGACTCCATTAACTCCAGGGATGAACTTTGTTCTGCCTTCTGAGCCCTCATTTTCATAGCAATTTGGTAGTTTCCGAATCTTTAAAAATTGGATATTTGTAATGTTGAATATATTTCCAAAATAAATTAGCATTGAAATTCAATTTGTGAAGCAGGAATTGCAAAGATTACAGCCTCCATAAATGCAGAATCAGAAATGAGAAAAAAGCGGGTTTCTTGAAGCATGGAAAAGTAGCTCATGCTTGCTAGTGCTACACAGCTGACATTTCCTTAAAAACCAAAGAACAAATTCTGCTCTGCATAACAGCCATATTGCTCTAGAGTTCTCTGGAGAGCTAGCAGAAAGCTTAATTAACTCAATTGTATCTAGCAAAGTATATCACTCATACCAGGTCCAAATTTATCTCCATTGCACAGAAACCTAATGGCATCTCACTGTTTTACTAATGTAGCTTATTGAGATGATGAATTCTGAAAATGCGATAAAAGAAAATTTTCTTCTCAAAACCAGTATTCCTTACTCAATGTGAATATTAATGGTGGGATGGCAAGATTTTCCCTGCTTGAAACTCACATCGTTTCAAGTTTCTTGGCCAGCTATCGTCTGTTATGCCCATGAAAACGTGTTTATAGAAGATTGACAAAAGCTGTAGACAACATCATCTCCCTAGTATCTGTGAACTGAAAGACCCTTTCACATGTAGGTAGATCTTGCCCACCTGTGCCTCTCCCTTTCTCTGAGACACATGGAGGGTGGGTGCTCTCAGGCTCCAAGGATCTGTGTGGGAGGAAAGGGGAAGATAGCAGATAGCTCAGATTTACAGTCCTGATACTTTAAAATTACACCAATCTTTCAGGGGAATTGCACCGAATAATACTAAAGTCCTATGACAAATTCTGGTTAAAAAATTCCCAATAAAATACACTCAGTCCTGCAGGAGAAGTGGGATTTCAAAGTTCCAGATCTGTATTGAGTAAGAAAATCCTGTTACTTTTGAAGTTCAAGTGCAATTTGTCAGGTTGGGTTATTTTGCCAGCTGTTATGTGTACAGTTTCACATGTGGGCAATGACAGCAAATTTTGGAAAACTATACGATTTTCCAAAAAGTGTCTAGAAAATAGTTCTATATTATACTTTTTACAGAAAAATAATCCCAATGCCACACAATCTCTACTAATCCATATAATCCTTAACCCAATGCATGTGAGAGCTAACATTTTAATAGTAAAAGCAGTGACTGCACTTCAAGATCAAGTAAAACACATGAAGAATTTACTCCATTTGTCATTGAAGCTTTGCACAGTGCAGACCAGCAAGAGATTTTTAACAAAGAAGCACTGTACAAGTCTAAACCAGCTGCAGGTACTGTGGATTATTTTATCAACAATTCTGTCTACTGTCTACAGTTTCCCTGCAATGACTCAACTCAGTTAACCATGAAATAGTCAACTGCTTTGGAAATTAGTTATCCAGTCCTTAGTCTGCTTTTAAGCTACCAACAGTTCTGAGAAAATGAGTAAAATTTGTATTAGGCAACTGAACTGCCATTTCCGACTGATTGCAGTTGTTTAACGGATGTTGAGCACAGCATGTCTGCAATGCTTCTAACAGTTATGCAACTTTTCTCCGGCTTCAGTATTGCAGAAGTTCTACAGTACTGTGCCCAATAATCCTTTAATGGATGGATACTGTATGGGGATTCAAAGATGTGTATTTTAAATTGTTTATTAGTACAGTTGTGCAAGGTGCTTCATAAACAAACAAAAGAGAGCTCCCTGCTCAGGGAGAAGGGAGAATACACTTACAGAACCAAGATCATGCAAAAATGCCCATTCAAATTAATGGGAGTCCTTCCATCGGACTTCAATGAACATTGGGTCAAACCCTAAATAATGTGCACAACTTGATTGAACTACATTTTATATCTAATATATCTACCATATACATGCATATACAATTTATATATACACTCTTTCCCACCCCCTCTCTTTTTTCCAGGAAATAACACCACTGTATTTAGCTGCTATTGTGCTATAAGGTGTTTCCAAAAAACATGCCATTTAGTGCCTAATGACTCATAGTATTGAGGTCTTATTGCATATTTTTAAAGTTTGCATTACAGTGTCATTGATTTAAAAATATTTAGATACACATAAATGATGGTACTGTAACATTTTAAGCTTGTTTTGGTTGTGCATTGGCAATGGTCTCTTCTACCTGGTGAAGAAAGTAACATGGTTGTCATGGAAATCTAAATTGGATGAGTATAAATACTATGGAG
The DNA here is from genome assembly GCA_032595735.1 of Pelochelys cantorii. Taxonomy (NCBI): domain Eukaryota; kingdom Metazoa; phylum Chordata; order Testudines; family Trionychidae; genus Pelochelys; species Pelochelys cantorii. The sequence continues at coordinate 28,597,442 of CM064335.1, forward strand.
AACTGTGTAATACAAAGGTTATTCAAAAGCTGAACTGCTACAGTTTAAAAATAAAAAAATCTTGATAATAAGATTTTTTAAAAATCACTTTGTAATGTACATAATAGGGATGTAAGTGTGTAGCCATTAAAATGGGTAACCCAAATGATTACACGTGATTCCCGGTTCAGCTCTCAGGGATCCAGCTGCCAGCCCGTTCTGCTCCCTCTGTATCAAAAGCAGCAGTGCCTGGTGGCAGGTGGGAGCACCGGTATTTGCCAGGAGCTGGCTTTTAAAAGCTGGCTCCTGGTGTGTACTAGGTCCCAGGGAGCTGACTGCCACCCCACACTGCTGCCTCTCAAACAGAAGCAGCAGAACAGGCAGGAGTCAGTACGCCTAGGGAGCTGGCTTAAAGGCCAGCTCCTGCCTTGTAACAGTTCCTGGGGAGCCAACTGCTGCACCCACGGTGCAAGTGCATGTAACCGCTGAAATTGTTCACATTTTAAACATCCCTATTAGCCAATTACCCACATTTTAAACATCCCTAGTACATAAGAAAAATGTATAGATTTGAATCCAGTTGTGACATCCTTCCTCACACTGAGAAGCACTTTACTCTGGGAGTAGTTCTACTCATCACTCTACATAAGAGTGTCTGAGTATTTATAACTTTTTTCCCTTCCCGGCCCATTGCTCAGGTGCAACACAGACTATTATTATTTAATCCTCAAAATAAACAATACTTAAAGGAAATATACACCTCAGAAAAACAAACAAATGCCATACCTTGGAACAGATGCTGATCACTTACTCTGACCCCTTTGTGTCATTCTCCCTATGTGTAAAGGGGGCTAAGAAGCTCAGTTGCTAATATTTTGACTACACAGCTAGATACTGCAGTTCAATCCCGATTTGGGGTTTTTTTTCCAAATAATGTTAATTTAATACTTAGTGAAGGTGCTGGAGTGAGATGCCCTGGAAAAGGCCATTATTTCTTCTCTGAACAGAATGCATGTACTTCAAATTTTCCAATATAAGTCAACCCTGAAAGTGGGGGATTGAATCAGCACCAGGAAGGAGTTCTGTTTCCAAATTCTCTCATTTCTTGGTGTGTCTGTTTAAACGGAGAACACTGCTATAAATTGAACATTTCTAAGAACATAAGAACAGCCATACTGGATCAGTCCAAAGATCCATCTAGCCCAGTATCCTGTCTCCCAACAGTGGCCAATCCCAGGTGCCCCACAGGGAATGAACAGAACAGGAAATCATCAAGTGATACCTCCTCTGTCACCCATTCCCAGCTTTTGACAAAGATAGGCTACGGATACAATTCCTACCCATCCTGGCCAAGAGCCATTGAATTTATCTAGTTCTTTTTTGAACCCTGTTAAAGTCCTGGTCTTCACAACATCCTCTGGCAAGGAGTTCCATAGGTTGACTGTGCTTTGTATGAAAAAATACTTTGTTTTAAATCTGCTACCTATTGATTTCATTTTGGGGACTCCCAGTTCTTGTGTAACGGGAACAGATAAAATTTTTGTCCTTATTTACCTTCTCCAAACCAGTCATGATTTTACAGACCTCTATCATATCTCCCCTTAGTCTCCTCTTTTCTAAGATGAAAAGTCCCAGTTTTATTAATCTCGCCTCATATAGCAGCCATTCCATACCCTTAATCATTTTTCTTGCCCTTTTCTGCACTTTTTTCAATGCCAATATACCTTTTTTGAGATGAGGCAACTGCATCTGCACACAGTATTCAAGATGTGGGTCTACCATGGCTCTATATAGAGGTAATAAGATTTTCTCTGTCTTATTCTATGGCTCCTTTTTAATGATTCCTAACATTCTGTTGGCTTTTTTGATTGATGCTGAATACTGACTGGATGTTTTCAGAGAGCTGTCTGCAATGACTCCAAGATCTCCCTCTTGAGTGGGAACAGCTAATTTAGTCCCTATCATTTGGTAAGTATAGTTGGGATTATGTTTTCCAATATGCATTACTTTGCCTTTATCAACATTAAAATTAATCTATCATTTTGTTGCTCATTTGCCTAGATTTGTGAAATCCCTTTGAAGCTCTTCACAGTCTGATTTAGACTCAACTACCTTGAGCAGTTTAGTATCATCTGCAAATTTTGCCACCTCACTGTTTAACCCTTTCTCCAGATCATTTATGAATATGTTGAATAGGACTGGTCCCAGTATAGACCCTTGCAAGACAACACTGGTTACTTCTCTCCATTCTGAAAAATGACCATTTATTCCTACCCTTTGTTTCCTATTTTTAACCACTTATCAAGCCATGAGAGGACCTTCCCTCTTATCCCTCTTTATTTTAAGAGCCTTTGGTGCGGGACCTTGTGAAAGACTTTCTGAAAATCTAAATACACTATATCCACTGGATCCCGCTTGTCCACATACCTGTTGATGCCTTCAAAGAATTCTAGTATATTAGTAAGGTATGATTTCCCTTTACAGAAATCCCAGAAAATTATGTATATCTAAGTGTCTGACAATTCTATTCTTTACTATAGTTTCAATCAATTTGCCCACTACTGAAGTTAGACTTACTGGTCTATAATTGCCATAATCACCTTTAGAGACCTTTTTGAATACTGGCGTCATATTAACTAATCTTCCAGTCATTTGGTATAGAAGATGATTTAAAGTATATGTTATAAACCACAGCTAGTAGTTCCGCAATTTCACATATGGGTTCTTGCAGAACACTTGGGTGAATGCCATCTGGTCCTGGTGATGTTACTCTTTAGTTTATCAATTTGTTCCAAAATCTCCTCTAATGGCACTCAATCTGGGACAATTCCTAAAAAGAATGGCTCAGGTTTGGAATTTCCTTAATATCCTAAGCCATGAAGACCGATTCAAAGAATTCATTTAGTTTCTCTGCAATGACCTTGTCATCCTTGAGTGATCCTTTAGCATTCTGATTGTCCAGTGGTCCCAATGGTTGTTTAGCAGGCTTCCTGCTTCTGATGTACTTTTTAAAAATTGCTATTACTTTTTGAATTTTTGGCTAGCTGTTCTTCAAATTCCTTTTGGCCTTCCTAATTATACTTTCCACTTCATTTGACAGAGTTTATGCTCCTTTCTATTTTCCTCACTAGGATTTAATTTCCACTTTTTAAACAATGCCTTTTTATCTCTCGCTGCTTTTTTTGATTGTTAAGCCATGGTGGCACTTTTTTGGTTCTCTTACTGTGTTTCTGAATTTGGGGAATACATTTAAGTTGAGCCTCTATTATGGTCTCTTTTAAAAGTTTCCATGCAGCTTGCAGGGATTTTACTTTTGGCACTGTACCTTTTAATTTCTGTTTAACTGACCTCCTCATTTATGTGTAGTTCTCCTTTCTGAAATTAAATGCCACAGTCTTGAGCTGCTCTGGTGTTTTTCTCTCCACAGGGATGTTAAATTTAATTATATTATGGCTACTATTTCCAAGCCGTCCAGCTATATTCATCTCTTGGATCAGATCCTGCGTTCCACTTAGGACAAGATCAAGAATTGCCTTTCCTCTCGTGACTTCCAGAACCAGCTGCTCCATGAAGCAGCCATTTAAGGTTTCAAGAAACGTTATCTCTGCATCCCGTCTTGAGGTGATGTGTACCCAGTCAATATGGGGATAGTGGAAATCTCCAATTATTAATTACTTTTTTATTTTTATAACCTCTCTAATCTTAGCATTTCACAGTCACTATCACTATCCTGATCAGGTGGTCAGTAATATATCCCTACTGCTATATTCATATTATCAGAGCATGGAATTACTGTCCATAAGGATTCCATGGAACAGTTTGATTCATTTAAGATTTTTACTTCATTTGATTCTACATTTTCTTTCACATAAGTTGCCACTCCCCCACCAGCACAAGCTGTTCTGTCCTTCCAATATATGTAATACCCTGGTATTACTATGTCCCGTTGATTATCTTCATTCCAGCAAGTTTCTGTGATGCTCATTACATCAATATCCTCATTCAATATGAGGCACTCTAGTTCACCCATCTTATTATTTAGATTTCTAGTGTTTGTATATAAGCACTTTTTTACCTGATTTGACTGTGTCTCACCTGACCTTACCCATATCTTATCTTCAATCCTCTCCTCTTTACTAAGACATAGAGAATATCTATTAATAGATCCTCCCCTAAGGGATGCCTCTGCCTAATCCACGTGCTCCTCTGCATCTGTTGGCTTTCCCCCAGCCCTTTGTTTAAAAACCGCTCTAAAACCTTTTTAAATTTAAGTGCCAGCAACCTGGACCCATTTTGGTTTAGGTTGAGGCCATCCTTCCTGTATAGGCTCATCCTTTTCCATAAGTTTCCTAATAAATTTAAACCCCTCCTCCCTACAGCATCATCTCATCCACACATTGAGACCCTGCAGTCCTGCCTACCTGGCCCCGCATGAGGAACTGGAAGCATTTCAGTGAACGCCACCATTGAGGTCCTGGATTTCAGTCTCTTTCCTAGAAGCCTAAATTTGGCCTCCTATCCTTTCCTATGTCATTGGTATCTACATAACCAACCAGCTCCTCCCCAGCATTACCCATAAGCAGGGCTCGACAAACTGCGGTGAAAACCACTCGCCAGCCCCGCACTGCGCATGCGTGAGACCCACACTGTGCATGCGCGAACCACTGGTGAATGGGGCGACCGTCTGAAATCTACTCGCCACAGGCAAGTAGATAAGTGAATTTGTCGAGCCCTGCCCATAAGTCTATCCAGATATCTCAAGAGATCCGCAACTTTCACACCAGGCAGGCAAGGCACCATACAGTTCTCCCGGTTCTTGCAAACCCAGCTGTCTGTGTGTCTAATGACTGAATCCCCCATTATTAAAACCGGTCTTTTCCCAATAACTAGAGTTCCTTCCCACAGAGAGGTGTCCTCAGTGCGAGAGGACATCACATCATCATCACCTGGAAGAACGGTCATAACTATGGGATCATTTCCCTCTGCTCTAGTTGAATGTTCTCCTTCCCTGAGCCTTTCACGCTTCTCAACACACACAGGCTGTCTGACCAGGGGTGGGCCCATTCTACTGTGTCCTAGAAAGTTTAATCTACATACCTCTGTGCCTCCCTTAGCTCCTCCAATTCAGCAATCCTGGTCTCCAAAGTCCATACTCAGTCTGTGAGGGCTAGGAGCTCCTTGCACACATAGACCACCTGTCCACAGGGCAGGTAATCATACATGCTACATTGGGTAGAATAAGCTGGATTACGCACACTCTTCTGCTGGGCTTCTGCCTGCATCCTCTTTTTACTCAAAGAAAATTAATTTTGTGACAGGTGGGATTTTTAAAACAGGTGGCAGTGGTTTTAGTTTAGTTTAAAGAAGTTTAAAGAATGCCAAGTCTATCTAGCCCCCTTTGAAACTCCCCCCTCCAAATTCCCTTGCAAAACTTCCCTATGAGCTGCTTCTATTCACTAGCTCCTCTGATCCTGCGGAGTGGGCTTTTTAAAATAGCCTTCCTGAGCAGTCGTGCTTCCTGGTTAAGGCTTGATGAATATGAAAGGGATTAGTATCAAAGCCTCATTAAGAAGCTCTCAGCCTTGCCTAGTACCCTTCTCCATCTACCAGTTTCAGTTTGCTTTTCTATACTAAAAAATAAAACTCTCTGGTGCTCAAAACTTTCCTATTTGTAAGTGGCAGGATTCAGTGCTTACTCTACACGCTTCATAACACACAGTTTTATTGGCATTACCAATGTCAATGTATCTACAGAGTAGTACAATCAGGCTCATCCCATTTTCCCCTCAACCTCTTGAAAACAAAAAGTTTCTATTTCAAAGATATATATTCTCCCTACACCAGGGTTTCCCAAACATTTTTGGCCAGGGAGCCCCTACGGGATCCTGAAAATCTGGTGGAGACCTTACTAGCTCTCTTTTTCAATGTCAGAGCAAGATTTTGAGTGTGACATGCAACAGTATTGCTTGACAGTATGGTTTCCCCAACCTGACTCCAGTGCTAAGGATGTTAAATTGCAGTTACCTAGCTAATTGTATAGTTGATAGGACTGCTCTGTAGAGCCGCAGCGGGAGGTAGCTCCAGGAGCCGGATCGAGCCAGGACTGAACAGCCCCAGCTCATGCCGGCTCCGGGAGCCACCCACACTGCAGCTTTGCATTTTAAATGTAGTAAGAGCCACTGGGCTCTTACTACATTTAAAATGCAGAGGTTCACTGTCCCAGACCAGCGAGAGGTGGGACTGCTTGGTCCCAGCACGAGGTGGGACTGCTCGGTCCCAGCTCATGCTGAGTCCAGCAGCCTGTTTGCAGTGGACACCTCTGTCCGCTGCAAACAGGGGCTGATGCCAGAGCAGCCTCTGTTCACTGCAGCCAGCCTTATCCGCAGCGAACAGAGGCTGCTTTGGCACCAGCCCCTATTTGTGGCAACCAGGGCTTCCTGGTTTGGCCGCCACGAATACAGCAGCAGCCTCTTCTATCCCCCCCTGCTGCCTCTCACAGAGGCGGGGAGGGGTGGAGCAGACAGCACCCCGGAGATAGTGCTTGGGAGAACTGGCTTTTATGCCGGCCACCCCCAGCTCCGGCTCCTGTCCCCGCCCCCTTGCTGATGCAGGAGGCAGGGGAGGCAGAGGCAGAGCGGGGAAATGGCATGAGTCAGAACTGCTTCAGTCCCTGCTCACGCCGGTTCCCCACTATGCCTCTACCTCCCCCGCACCCTGCCGAGACAGTGCTGGGGGGAACCCAGCACCAGCTCCTGTACCCTCACCCCTTGCTACCTCCCTCTGATAGAGGCAGCAATGGTAGGGGGGAAACAACAAATACTTATCGGATAGTCAACTAGTCGCTTACATCCCCCCCAGAGCAATGATTTAAATGAAGAAAAACAAAAATTGAGTTAAGGACCCAAGCAACACTGGGTAAATCTTCTAGTAATAAAATAAAATAAAATAATAATAGCAGCAAACAATAGCTAATGCAGGCTTCTCTGGACCTTGCATTTACACTCATGGACCATATTAAGACACACGTGTTACTATGTTGGTACGGGAATGAAGGGTTATTTAAGAAAACTAAAAGGGACTACAAATACTGAAATATAGGACCTAATCCTGCAGATTCATACTCTTAAGGCACCTGACCAAAGCACATTGAAATCACTGGGAATATTTCTTCCAGACTTCAGAGAGCTCTAGTGCAAGCCTATAACACTCATAGGTTTGTTGGCATTATTTCCAGGAGTAAGGCTTATTCACACGTTAAAGGAGGTGGCAATGCAAAGGCAACACAGCTGTATTTTCAGCACAGCTGTTTTCAAAGCTTTTTTTGCTCTATGAACCATGATTAAAATATATTTTGGCATGTCTAAATGTCTGACAGAACTCTTCACATGCATATATAGTGCCTGAGCGGTCGTTTTCACAACAAATAGGTAAAAAGGAAAGAACTACACACCCCATATATAGTTAATTCTTTACTTAAAAAGGAGAACGAAAATCTCCTACCCTTAAGGTGCATAGAGTATCCTACTAGATTTTATGGCAATATGTCACTACACTGAAAATTACTGTGTCAGAACAAAAATAAATGCTAATGCAATTATAATAGCTGCAAAATGCACTGCTTTTGAATGGAAGGCATTTAATAAAAAGATCACAACGTCCTGGATTAGCTCAAAAACCAGAAAGAATCCCTTTAAAATAGCTTACAATTTTGATAATTTGATATTTTAATTATACAAAAATGAATTTCCTTGTTAACTGTTGTATGTTCATCATTTGTATTTTGTTCCTACAATTTTATATCTCCGATGCTATAAGCTCACAGCTGTGCTCGCGTGCATTTCTGCACAGCTCTACGAATTGATTTTTTTTATAAAAATAGTAATTTGAAGGCAGCTCTTAAGATAATTCTAGGTAATTGTCCATGTTTTGATTTCCCAGAGCTTAAAAATATTTGTATTATATTCTTATTATAGCATATACTCATTTTAGATGCATCCTCACAGTAACTGAAGTGTCTAGAGCTCTATTCCTACTATAATGGAAGTCAGTGAAAGCCGGATGTAGCCACTGGTGGTAACTGGCTATGAATAGAGGGCCAGATGAAATTCTTCACTGTGCAAGCATACACACAGCAGCTAAGCAGTCACTTAAGTCTAAGAGCTGCTCTTTGTTATTGTGTCTGTATGCAATCGCCTTTTACAATCTTACCCCTTACCCACCTGATTCATTGGAAAGGAGTGGGTAGCTGTAGCAGGGGCTGAAGATCTGTCCCATTGTCTGAGAACAAAGGAGGTATCAGCAAGGATCTGATTGTCCTTGAAAATTGTGTGTGTGAATAATCACATCTGAGCAATTAAAAACTTAATTATTAAAATCTCTTTGTATTCGGGAAAGCAGAGTGCTTCCTCTCTTTGTCATTTTAGTCGAGATACTTTGTGGACTGTAACAACATTCTGCTATTTTTAATAATTATTGATGGCTGTCTGATTGCAACTAATGTACTGTATCTGAACTTTGGGTTCTTTCCTGAATTCCCAGTGACAAGTGTTTGTAATTAGAACAGTAGGTCAGATTATTTTTCTTTTAGCTCTCAAATATTGTAACTGCTGTAAAGTCAAATGTAATTAACGACTGCACTTCCCTAGTCCCAACTCTCAGGAATGTGCAGTATGCTGCTCCCAGCCTTCTCACACTTACACATGAACACAAATCCATCGACACCCACTGTCCTAGTTTTACTGGCCTCCCAACTGTTTCCAGCTCAAAACTCTCCTTCAGATTCGTCTTCAGCTCAGTGAAGTCAATGGGCATTGTGCTATTTGCTTCAAAAGGAACAGAAGGCCTCTAATTTTTTAAATCTTCCAGAGACTCAATTCCACCCCACCCAACAGACCTCATTTGTGTCTCTCCTACTGCTCATCTAGGGTGAAATTTGGTGCCCCTAAGTCACAGCACAGACTATGGAGCTACCGTGTGGACTGGAGACAGGCTATGGTGGCTCTACACCACCTTGGCACCCACCTGACTCCAGGCTGCTCTGAGGGCTGGACTGGCCCCCGATATAGTTTACAGAATCCTGGGAACCTGTTTTGTAATTAGGGATGTAAAGGGATAACTGGTTACTTGTTAAGTATTTGCCTTACCGCATGCTTACCAGGGTAATAGGTTAACCAGCGCCTGGCCTGTCTGGAGCAGCCCCCAAACTGTGGTAGCGTGTGACGGGCCCCTCTATCCCCCGCCCAGCGGGGGTAGCAGGGTTGGCCCAGCCTGGCTGTAGAAGCCTGCAGTGCAGCATGACACAGGCTGCTCCAAGTCAGCCGGGCCAACCATTCCTACATAATAAGCCGAGGGGCTGCTCCAGCAGCCTCCCCACCCACAGCGTGACACGGCAGGCCAGTTAACCAGTTAAAAATGTAGTTTAATGATTAACACTTTAAACTGGATTTTTCATCCCTAGCTGTAATGCTCTCTTCCTATGTCTGAGCACACATTCTACATCAGAGCTAGGAGGTCAGCCTGAAACTGTAATGTCCAGAACTTCTGGCAGATTCTCTTGGCTAGATCTGGGGCTTCTAGATCTTTCTGCTGCTTCAGCCTTTTTACCTAACATGAAAGGGGCCAGAGTAGGGGGGGGCAGATCTTTTGTGAAAGGCACTGACACAACTCCTGTTCAATTCAGTGGAAACACTCCTTTTGACTTCAACAGGATCATGCCTCTGACATTTGGCTCCTTATTGTCTCGCCATCTCAACCCCTTTCCCACCAAAAACAAACTAGCTTGCCATTCCAGAGAGCCTTCCTCTTCCTGTTTTTTAGAACAGACTTCCTGTATCTCTCTTCCTCCATAATGTTGCATCTCATTTCAGATCCCTATGGACCTGGGACCCCTCCCCCCCAAGCACAGGGGCTGCTACTGGCTGAACAAGCTTCCCGGCTCACACTGGGATCAAACCCCACTGCGGCTCTGCAATTTAAAAAGACAGTAGGAGATCTCCTCCCCCATCCCCACCCCGGTCCCCACTGCCTTTTAAATTGCAGAGCCGCAGTGGGGTTTGGTCCCAGTTTGAGCCAGTACTAAGCAGGGCTGCCTGCCCGACTGGCTCCTACTAAGTTTAGGAGCTGGGCGGGCAGGCAGCCCAGCTGAGTCCCCGCTCACACTGGGTCGGGAACCAAACCCTGCTGCGGCTCTGAGATTTAAAACGCATTAGGAGCCAGGGGGCAGGCTGCCCAGCTCCTATTGCCTGTTAAATCGCAGAGCCGCAGCGGGGTTTGGTCCCAGCATGAGCTGGTACGGAGAAGGGTTACCTTCCCCTATCAAGTAATCAAGTAGTTGATAAAAATTCTATCGACTACTCGATTACTATAATAACCTAATTTTAACATCCCTAATTATGATGCTTGCTACAGCTGCCGAAGTATATGCTTTCTTCTCTAGATATTGAAATCTTAGCACTATACCTAGGGTTCAGTCAGGAAAATGGTAACACTCTGCTACATTATTCAAATAATAGAAGATGTGTTAAGTATAACTGAAAACAGGTTACTGATGCAGATGTCTTTGGCATGTTTGTGACTTTTATAAAAAAATACAAGAAATTAACAAAGGGAGGCATGTGAAAAAGGGTTCCTACTCAACTAACAGAGCATGCAATTTAAGAGCTGAAAATGTTTCATGTTATCGCTGTTGGTGACAAAATAGATGGACTACCAGTCCTCACGCTAATTCTTATGCATTAGAGTAATTACTTGGTTATTGTTTGGGTGTCTGAAAAAGAACGTTGCAGAATCTCTCTTATAACATGTTCTATGTTTTGAGGATTTAATTCTGCAAGCACTTATGAGAAGAAGTGCTTTCTACCAGGGGAAGTAATTCAGGATTTATATGATAATATGGACAGTAATAAGCATTCCTTCTGGTAGCAAATGTTTTTAAGAGCAGACCTTTAATTGCTTAAAGTCAATAGGAAGTGTTCAGCCCCTTTCAGGGTTGGTCCCTAAACAATATGGTTTGTTACAAGATGTACATGTTTATATTAAGGGCTTGATCCTTCTCTCATTCAAGTCAATGAGAAAACTCTCACTGACTTAAATGGGAGCAGGATCAAGCCCTGTGTAAAATGAGGATATAGTTTGAAATCTTATGACTTACTATATATGGGAAGATGTAAAGCAGAAAATAGTTTTTCAAAATTGCATAGTAAATTTTTGCAAGTGGAACTAACACCTTTGCTGGAGGGAAAACCCCTTTTATGACAAACTGTCCTCCACTTTCACCCAATAGATGGAGCGCTATTTAAATCTAAAGCTCAATTTTTTTTTGTTTTAGGCCTTTAGTTAACAGAAGTTGATTTACAAGCACTGTTGTCTGTGTTGCCAGTCACAAGCAAATACAAGAGAAGTGAAACCATGCATATAGTAGAGTTCTGAAACTACCAAGTAAATTTATAGCATAATCCAAATAAAAACTATAAAGTTCTCTGTTTCCTTGCCTAGTACGTAGAGATTTAAAAACTTGCTGTGTATTTGGTAGCATTATTTTCTGGTTCTGAAAAACTGCAGAATCTCAAGTACAGTAACAGATTTTAAATCCTTACAGTAGTTTATACACGATACTAAAGACATCTGAGTGTTTACATTGCTACTTATACATTATTCATGGAATACATTTGCAAACTGCATGGAACAGCATAATTTATACAGAAACAGTCAAATACAAACTGTCCTGGAGCATGGCCCTCACTTAGGCCCCAACTGTTTGACTAAGATTTGAACATACAACCTGAAGCCCCAATTCTGCAAGCTGCTCTCCACTAGCAGGTCTCTGTACTTATATGGAGTTCCAATGTATGCAGGGAGGCTCTCTGCCGCTATAGGGGTTACTCGTGCAGACCAGCTTGCAGGATTGAAGCTTCAGGTTGCACGTTTAAGTCTTGTTGCTCTATCCAGGGCTTGAGTCTATTGCAAGGTGCTGGCAAAGAAAGCTGAGTAGGCTCACCATCTTGCAACAGACACGCAGCATCTGGTGTGATTTGGCTCTAAATTCTCACTCATTGCTACCTGTGGATACTTCCCTTTTTGATGTGCTCTCTGATTTCCTGCTCCTGGTAACACTCCTCTCTCAGGCAAATGCTTTTTCTATACAGGTATTTCTGATGGTTAAAAATTCACAGGTAAAAACGGAACTGAGCCTTTTACATAAGTACAGACACACCTGAGCAGCCATTCCTGTCACCAGTCATCCACCAAATGGACTGTTTTGTCCTGGAGCACCTTGCTCTGAGCAGAAGTTGATCAAGTTAAATTAGACGGAGGGTGCAAAACATTTTATGTTAGTTTAATGTTAAGAACTGCACTTCCTAACTAAAAGCACAGAGCCACATAGCAAACAATTTAGCTGATTAAAAATACTGGAGACGCTTGTCAACCGCAATGAGTTTTGAATTAGGCCAGAAGATGCTTTGGATTAGGTGTACTGGATGCTTACCTTCCACAATTCCCACTGAAATTAATTGAAGCTGAGATTTCTCATCATCCCATAGGAGGTAGTCAGCTCCGAACAGGATCAGGCCCTTAATGTGTAGCATACCTGCAGATCTCACTTTTTTGGAATCAAGTTCCACTCAACATGCTCTAATTTCAAGTCAGCTGAGGAGGTGTCTCTGTGTTGAAGGATTCTGTTGTGTTTTCCAATGAAGCAATATAAAAATCTCACTCAGCATTTGAAAGCATCACCCAATGTAAATGGTCACAACCCTGCACTTTGATACAGACAACATATCTCTGCTGGGAGGATCAATTGTTTTTGTGAAAAGGTAGTGTCTTGTAGGGAAATAAGGAGACAATTTTAATATGCATCAACAGGGAACAGCTAAAATGATCATTTTTATCTACTGCATAACAGCAGTGCCTGCCCCGGGTTTTGGCACTCCTAATATTAGGACTTTGATCTGGGTAAGCTTTACATTAGTTAGTTTGTTTTAAAGCTCTAAGTAAATGGTTATTATTCCCCCTTGCCATGTAGTGCAAATACTTACAGGGTGAAATACCAGCCTCAGTGAATTCAGTTTGATCGTGATCTTTAACTGTAGTTTCTACAGGGTCTATGAATGACAGAGAAACAGTAGTGCCCTGTCACTTGGGCTACACTGCTTGTCAGTTTGCGTTCTTGGACCTTTTCCTTCCCTGCCACCTCTGCAGTAGCCTCTTCCTACTCTCCACATAGACAGCTTTTAAATCTGCTGCTACAATGTCAGATATTTGGCCAGCTATAGAAACTTGGGACCACACAACATTCTGCAACAGAAGATGCCTTGTGCATACTCTCGACCCTTAGTAGAAGGGTTTGATGACTGAAATGGTCAGAACCCTTGACTCTATTAATAGACTGGGTGCAGCCTTATGGCCCTACTCCTCATTCAAGAATGGCTTTTTGATGTGGCCTGTAGATCGCCATTTGAGGCAACAGTGTATTGAATTAGGTAGCACTCCCAGTCATGATGTAGGGGTAGCCTGTCTGGCTCCCCCGGGATATCGGGGGATTACCTTCAGGCACCTGAAAGATGCAGGAAGATAGCCAACCATCAGAAAAAGCTAGTGGCTAGTTCTTGCCTCTAGTTAGTCAGTTTCATAGCAGACTGAATTATTCCATCCAAGTGATGCACATCTGACAGACTGGCCTTTTGGGATGTGTGAGGTCCAGGGCAGACCTGTGTTTGAGGATGTAGCCAAGGGCTGTCAATAAAGCATCATCTGGGGAGGCAGATGAATCAGCTGACCCACCCTTTCACTGTGCAAATGCAACACGGCTTACCCCTGCTTAACACCCAGAGAGTACAGCCTCATCATTTACTCAAGTGCAGCTACCGGAAGGCCCAATATGCTACATTGGATCATTGTCAGGCACGGGTAGTGAATCCTGGGGTCAGAATCACCAGCTGTGCTGGTCCCAGGAGATCAGCATAGCTGGCCCACAACTCAGCAGTGGATCATACTGTACAATGGTTCAGGACAGGGAAGGAAGCTCCAGCTTCAAAGTGCTATTGTCAAAAGCAGCAGCCCTTTGGGCTATACAATCCACTTGTAAGTAAAGAGAGTTTAACAGACAGAAAAGTTTCTTTTCTCCAATCCAAGAGCCACATGTGAATTTCTGATATCTTTCAATCCAATTAGTGAAAGTTAAAGATCTGAATCAAAAGGACAAAAGCAACAATATGTAAGTAATGCTAGACATCTGCTCCCTTGTTCCATATAAATTTTCCCAAATCCAGAACGATCTCACATCCCATTTATACTGGAAGAGCCAAGCATAAACATGCTTCCTCCCCAGGATTTTAAACTGGCCAAATTTATTTCAATTTACTCCTAACAATTACATATACAGTTTTGTAGAAGTATATACTATTTTACAATTCGATGAAATTTTCTATTTAGGCTTATGTGGTTTTTATGTGAATTCAGTGCTCATTAAAATTCAGGGCTAACCGACATGGCATAAAGTTAGGTATTGTGCAAGCTCCCTCAACGCAGGTATGAACACACTGCAAATGCAACTGAACTTCATCTGTTACCTAACTTGAGTGAGAGGATAAAACTTTGCAAAACTTGGGGCATAACACACAAAAGGCATGTGATGCTTAGCTGGTTCTGGGGCATATCACAAATACAAAATTTAGCTCAAGTTCACTGAAAGATTCCAATAAATCTTAGCCCAAATTCAGAACACTCTGGTGACTAAACACTCCCACGTGTAAGAAATTTTACTATAAACTTTCTTAGCTGAGAGTATATTGCTTCAATAACATCCAAAATGTGTTACCTAATTACTGTGCATATAGTGTATTTCCAAAGTAAATTGAAAGCAGCCAATATGAAGGAAAAAGGAAGAGAAATCTCAGGGTACTGAAACAAGATGGCGTGTCTGGCAGTAGGATAAAAAAACAATGCTTCTGTGTCCATCACAATAGTCAAATAGGTATCGTTTTTACCAGCACACACGACAGCTGAATAATTATTCAGAGTACGCTGTAAAACATTTTTGTACTTTAACATGCAACTTAACCTTTTTATGACAATCAGTTTATACTTAGAGTCCAGATTTGATTCACAAAAATGGTTTGCAGATATAAAGCAAAGGCTTACAGATTTGCAGAGGTCTAATTTACTATGGTTAAATTAAAACAATTCGGTCTTTTCCAAAACAATTATTTGACTAAAACAGAGTGGTTTTTCCCTCTAAGATCCTCAGCCATCTAATAAAGATCTAAGTAAGATGCATGGGCAAAATTCATTGCTGGTGTAACTGCATTGGGTTTCAGAGATTAATTTAGTCTATTGTAACTATGCTACATAATACTTAACCTTAAAGCAAAGCACATGCATCATTTATAAGTCTGTATCCTTTATAGTTGTGTTGGTGTTATATTTGGGTTCTGTGTTTAAATAGCTTTTGAGTCACTTTCAACTGTCCTTCAGTGGAAACAATGGACAAAGAAAGAGACAAATAAACCAAAGTAGTTAGTCAAAACTCATTGGAAGCATTGGGGCTTTTCTGCAGCACTATTTGCAGGACATTAAACTGCATCATGAGTGACTGTGTCAACACCTCCTTGAAGAAGCTACAATAAGTTAACTTTTTATTATTCAAAAGAAAATGCATTCAGCTGGAACTGGCTGTCTCTGCTTTCACTGCTTAGCTTTAAATAGTTTTTATATATTTTTAAGGGGAAATGGAGAGGCTCAACACAAACCAGTCTCAAATTGCGTTTTCATTATTTTTTCATTTAGAATTAGATTGTGCTCAGCCTCTCTATGGGTTGGGGGCCAATCTGCTAAGCAGTTAGGCAGTCTCTATGCTTCCCAATACAAACAATACAGCAGTCGAGTATCTTTGATTTGGCAGGTGTAGGAATTTGTCAATGAGTGTCACAGACTCTTTGGCCTTTTACTTTTCTTCTATCAGCTTCAATGATGGCAAATCACGGCTACATTTCAAACAATGGCAATCTCTTAAGAGCAAGATTGTTCTCATGCTGAGCACTTAGTGGAGTAGTCCACTTAAGTAAACTGAACTACTTGTGGAAGCAAGTGTTTTCCCAGAAGAAGGGCCTGCCATCTCTAGCCCTAAACATTCTATTTTTTACATCTCTGAAGGCTGCTTATAGCTCGTGACAATGTGAAAATCCACCTAAGCCTCCAGTGTTGTACTTCAATGTGATTTTGTTGGACAAACAGGTGGCCACACCAAAATATTGGAGGATTTTTAAAGAGAGCCAATTTTAAGCTTTTTTAATCTTGAAGAGTTCATGCTCAATTTTTTCAAAATTTCCAGAATTAATACATTGTCAATGAAACTCTGCTTCTAAAATCTGAAAGGATAAGGATTTATCCTCTTTTGTTGGAGATGGGAGATAGAAAAAGAAATCAAGAAGTGGCCATATAAAATGGAACCCTGCTTTTACCCTTATCTACAGGAGGCTACTATCCCTCTGCAATATAACACAACAGCACCAGCAGGTCTAGAGCCTCGTCCTACCTCCAAAAATCCATAGAACGCTACTGCTTGAGTTAAGAGAAAACTTCAATTAGCTGTAGAGAATCCTTACATCCTAAACAAGTAGCAATCTAGGGAGAGCAATATGTTTGTTCACACACACATCTACCCTTCATTTCATCAGGAGGCATGCCATATAATACATCTCATACTTTAAAAGTGTGCCAGCAATTATTTGTATTTTGGCTTCCAGGTACTTATAAAAAAAATCCAAATAAAACATAAACTCACAATGGCTTATATTACAGATATGATAGACCACAAAAATCCATTTTTTTTACTTTGGGATCTGAGTTTCTCCCACATAGTGTAAGATTTTTTCATTTGACTTAGCTGACAGATTTGCAAACCCCAAGAGAGTCAGCCACTAAGGCAGGTGTATTAGCGGGAAAGTCACAAGAAATATTTCTTTCCTTTTTTGTAGCAGAGAAGGACGAGGCACCACTGCAGTCTGAGAATTCCGTTAAGCAGACAGAACTTTTTCTGTCTAGCTAATTGAATAGACAAATTTCAGAGGGGTAGCCAAGTTAGTCTGTAACAAGAAAAACTTAAAACACAACGAACAGTTTGGTAGCACTTTAAAGACTAACAAAACATGTAGATGGTATCATGAGCTTTCATAGGAACAACCCACGAAAGCTCATGATACCATCTACATGTTTTGTTAGTCTTTAAAGTGCTACCAGACTATTCGTTGTGTTTTAATTTTTTCCTGAGTAGACAAGGACAGGGAGCAGGTAAGATTCGGAGGAAACTACGTAAGTTCTGAAGGTTGGTGAAGTAACTTTGCCTCCTGGGAACTCCATGAAGCATTGTGCCTAGACTTCCTTGAACTAACATGACAGCAATTTACTTTGTCACGGACTCCAGCATGGAGCTGTGAGTTCACAACATATTTGAGCCCTAAGCTGAGAATCAAATTCTGATCTAATTTACATCCGTGCAGCTCCACTACAGTAAAACTGAGATTGTGTAAAGGTAGAATCAGACCCTTTGTGCTTTTTTGGCAGAAAAAGGCTAAGCTTCATGAAGTAAGTTATCAAAGTTAATTAACAGTTCAGAGATATTGCATAATGTGGGGAGAAAAAGAGAACCTGGGCTGAAGAACTATGGAAACCAGACAGATATTTCAGATTTCCAGTAATGAATTACTTCACTTAGTTAATAATGCACATTCTGATTATCAGGATTAAATACTATTAATCAAAGAGACAGAAATCACAAATCTGCCTCATAGTGCAGTGTACCAACAGCTTTTATTTTTATATCTGGCACTTTATTCCCTTAATTATGAAGCATTGACTAGTTCACTAAAGCCAAAATCCAGCTCTGAACTCTGTCCCCCAGAGATTTGGGCCAGTGCTGTTCTGCTGAGCAAGGGAGAAATGAGAGTTTGATGGGGGATACACATAAGTAACATGCATACTCTGCCTGGCTCAGCTATATGTGGGCTTCCTGAATGGCAGCTGCTGCTGTACAAATCCTCCAGTCCTCCCACTCAGGATGTGGTTATGCCATGGAACCTGCTCCAGACAAAGGAAGAGGCTCCACCCTGCAGGTCAGATGATACTCCACAGCCCCGGGAGACAAATTACTCTCATCTTTATTTCCCCCAATGCATTTGCTCAGCTCCTATCGACTCAGAGGATTTTAGCCAAAGCAAACTGTTATGAGCTCTGTCTCAGACAATTATATGAGACAATTAACATAAATAAAAAAGATTAAATGTTTATTTAAATAAAGACAGAAGAAAGAGAAACATTTAGCAAGAGGAAATGGAATTGAGGAAGCATACAAATTCCATATAAAAAGCTGGTTCCCCCCAGCACCATCTCAGCAGTGCCACCTGCCCCTGCCCCGCTGCCTCTGTCAGAGGCAACCCTGTGGGGGAGGGAGAAGAAGGGGGGGGGCTGCTGTGAAGCAGCCTCTGCCTGCAGTCGGACGAGGTTGGCTGCAGTCAGAGACTGCTCCAGCAGCAGCCCCTGTTCACAGTGGCTTGGACTGGGGCTGCTGCCGGAGCAGCCCCTGCCTGTGGACAGCCTGGGCCACCATGAACAGGAGCTGCTGGACCCAGCGCAATCCGGGACCAAGCATTCCTGGCTCATGCATGTCCGGGACCGCTGCGCCTCTGCATTTTAATTGTAGTAAGAGTTCTTACTACATTTAAAATGCAGAGGTGCATCAGTCCTGGAGCGAGGCTCCCCTTATCAACTGATTGTGTAATTGATACAAATTGTATTGACTACATGATTAGGAAAATACCCATTCCTTAACATCCTTAATCATATGTAAGGCCCTACCAAATGCATGGTACATTCTGGTCAATTTCATGAACATAGGATTTTAAAAATTATAAATGTCAAGGTTTAAAATATTTAAATCTGAAATTTCATTGTGTTGTAATTGTAGGGGTCCTGACCCAAAAGGAGTTGTGTGGGAGGGTTGCAAGGTTACCGTAGGGCAATTGTGGTATTGCTACCATTTTTCGGCACTACAGCTAGTGGTGGGGTTGCCTTCAGAGCTCTGTAATTAAGATAGCAAAGATGAACAGGAGACAGTGTATTGGGTATATTTTATGGGTTTATAAATAAAAACTGGTTTAAAGTAAGGATGGTAACTAGCGGTTAATTTACTGGTCGAGTAGCCGATGGAATTTCCATTGACAACTCAACTAGTCGATAGGCACTTACATATTCCTACTTTGAAATGTACACGAGCCCCTACTGGGGCTCGTGTACATTTCAAAGCAGGAATGCGGAACTCTGCGTAAGGCCGGGGCCAACGGGAAGTCGAGACAGCGTTTCAAAGGAGCAACGCCGCACAGCTGATCCTGGGATCAGCTGTGCGGTGCTGGCACTTTGAAGTACCTCTTCACCCCCCCCCCCTTTGCTGCCGCTACCTGACAGAGGCAACAAGGTTGGAGGAAAAGACTAGTCGACTATCCGATAAGCATTTGCTTATCAGATAGACAACTAGTTGTTAACATCCTTAGTTTAAAGTAGGGATGTCGATGTGTAGTAGAGCACACGATTAACCAATAAAATCTAGACTTACCAGTTAATCTTATCAAATACATGCACTTCCCCATCCCCGTATCAGAGGCAGCGCGGGCGGGGGGGGAGGTTTGGGGGAGTGGGAGTCGGTGCCATGGGGAGCCCGCTTTCAAGCCAGCTCCCCGTGCATATCAGCTCACATGAGCCGCTCCCCTTCCAGCCACTGTGCTGCCTATCAGAGGCAGCAGTGGGGGAAAGGAGGAGGGAGTAGATACATGGCTTTTAAGTCAGCTCTCCTCACATGTTGGCTCCCTATCAGAGGCAGCAGCAGGAAGGGCAGGGGAGGCTGGGAGACACTGAATAGTCATGTAACCAATAATATTTTGTGCGGTTACATGAGTATTAAATTAATCACTATCTAACATCCCCAGTTTAAAGTTTTTCTAATAATTTGTAGAATCATAGATTAGAATTGGAAGGGATCTCAAGAGGTCATCAAGTCCAGTCCCCTGCATTCGTGGTAGGATCAAGCACTATCTAGATCATCTCTATCAAATGTACGTCTACTCTGCTCTTAAAAATCTCAATGATGGAGATTCCACAATCTCCCTAGGCAATTCTAAAATTTGGAGGAGTTGGAGTAATTTTGTTATTGTCAAAACCATAAATACCTAATTCTGAAAAAGACAGCATTATAACTTGTTTTCAAAGATACCAGATGAATAAAGAGGTGTTTAACAGCAACAGTGTATGTTAATTGCCTATATTTTACTTCAAAATGGGTGTGCGTCTCCCACTGACTTCAGGAATGATGTAAACTGAAATCTACATAACTCCACACTAGGAAAAACTCATGTAAGCAGCTTTGCGATATCTAGATGCTTCCACCCAGAATCACACATAAAATTGAATAGAATAAAAAATGCCATAAAAAGAATTATTGGTAGCTGTTAGACAAAGTGTTTTATTTTGCAAATGCAGAACAGTAAGTAGACCCTGCCTGAGAGTAGGGATCCTATTAAGTCAATAGTTAATGCACAGTCAATTTCATTTGCAAAGATAAGAAATGTATGTAACATTTTTTATAAATTTTGTAGTATTCTTGCACCATTTGCACTGGGTGCCGAGAATTCAATATTTTGTAGGTTTCAGCTGATGTTTTTATTCCATATTGATCTATTTATACCCATAAATATCTATTTAGTAGAGCTGCTACAGTCAAAAGTACTCCGGTTACATCTAGACTGCAGAGTTTTACTGGAAAAAGATATGCAAATTGCAAACCACGTATCTTTTTCCATTTTTTTTGGAAGAGTCTTTTCCAAAATTTGGCCCACCTACATGGGGCCAAATTTCAGAAAAACCTCCTCTTTTGGAACATCCCTTATTCCTCCCACCTAGAGGAAGACAGGAATGCCAAAAGAACACGCGCGCTTTTTCGGAAACTGTTCCAAAAAGTGGACGCCTTCCCTGGACACGGCAGAGCTTTTCCAGGACAAAAACTCTGCAATCTAGAGATAGCCTTCATCTGCAGTAGATAAAGCACCTGAGAAACAGTCCAGCGGACTGTGTGTTAAAATAGGTCATCTAATTGTGCACTTGCAATTTTGTGTACGTACACACACATACATATACAAATACCTACACGGCACTATAATTAAATGAAGCCTCTCTATATTCAAGGTCTGCTTTGAATCTTACCCTCCAAGACTTACTCAGATAAGTAGATCCACCAAAGTCAAACTAGTTGTGGGAATATATGGGATAGAATTACTCGTGTAATTAATGCCCATAGCTGTCTAAAAATCAGTTAAATTTTTCAAGTCATACTTCATTGCTGCAAAATTAGCAGAAGCTTGTAATGAATCTCTGATGCCTTTCTTCTTCATTTCGTATTGAAAAAATGCTGCTGCGTAAGGAAGTAATTATAAATTCCCTTGTTTTAAGTTTCTCATTTAATTTAAAAAAAATCTTAATTCTGTATTTAATACACAATCCAATGGCAGTAAAAACTACATTGCCTGACAATTGAACTTGTACTCCTCCTTTAATGTGCAAGAGAAGAAAGCGGATCGTGACCAAACATTGTTCTTTTGGGGTCTTTCATATTGCAATGCACATGGGTTTAGTCTCTTATGTGTGTGTGTGCGCGCGCATGCATGCGCACATGCACACCTGGACTTTCATGTTCCACACAGTGATGTATTTTACTTAAAGTACTGAATAAATGCATTTTAGAAAAAAACTGAAAAAAGTTATCTAAATATGATACGAATTTTAAAGAGAACTTTTCAGGTAATATAAATGAAAAGATTTCACTATCTACCAGTTTGTTTTCTCTCCCTCTCCCTCTCTCACACACACACACCCCCGTAGGCATCATCACAATTATATCAGTTAAAAATCAGAAATAAGTGTGGGAAATATTCCCCAATTCTGGCTTGCAAGGTACAAACAGCATAACTTGGTGGGCCACTCACACTCAGCAACACCTCCAGCTTGTTCCCAGGTCTAAGGCACAAACCCAGGTTGTGAAATAACTGTGAGGCAAAAGACACAGGCATGCAATGCTGCGGTGCTTCTTCCTATTTCTTCCATTCAGGAGGCACTGTGGGCAGATGTGTGAAACTCTGTTTAACTGCTTCCACTTTTCCCTCCAAATACCCACTCCCAAGAAAACTGAAGAGGAAGCAACCTACATGTATGGCTGGGAGAAGCAACTAGTGAGTGAGATTTTGTCTGGGCAAGAGAGGGGGTGAGAGAAACTTGAGAGGAGGCATATGGTTAAGAGGGTGATGGTTAATAGAGTAGGTAGTGGATTGTGCTAAGAGACCTGGAAATGAAGCACACTAGAAAATGCAGGGAGCTAGGTCTCATTCCACTTGGTGTGAGCTGGTAGGAAATGCAACAAGGGTCTACTTGTTTAAGCCTCTGTTAGGTTTGTGGCTATGAAGACCTGGAGAATCACAAAGCTGGGGAAATTATGGAGAAAATAGTGACTGGGGACAGAAAACAAGACAAAAGGGTGGAAGGATTGATGAGGACAGAGAAGACAGAGGAATCGGAAGGAGTGACAGACATGGATAAGTGAAAGACTGAAAATGTGCCAGTCAGCAAAACAGGAGAAAAGTGAGGGAGAAAGCAAGGTGCTGGATGGAGAAGAGAGAAAGAAATTGCTACAGAAAAGAGTCAGAATGGGAAAGCATGCCTATGGGCCAGTGTATGCAACCTTCACTCACCACAAATAGGTCAGCACTTTTCAAACAGTTCCACTGATTTCAGTGGGACTATTTGAGAAGAACAATTCTATTTGTGATGAGGCTATGGCAATCTGGTCTAGCGTATTAGAACATAACTTGCTTGCTTGGGGAAAAAACAGAAATAAGACTGGGCAACTTACTGTGTACTATGGGAGGAATAAAGACAGTGAGTGAAATCTTGGCCTTACTAAAGTATTAGCAAGGTTCCTGTTGATGTCAGTCAAAAACTTCCAGGACTAGGATTTCACCCAGTTTGCTTAAATGTAGCTAAAATTGTCCCAGATGGGATTGTGTAACTTTAGTTAGGGCACTCGAAAGAAAGGTAGAATTCTAAACCTAAGGGACGTTGTTTGGACTTCCATCCTTCCATCTGACCCTGACTTAAAAGCTGTTCCACAGAGTTTGGATGTTTTCCCCAGGCTGTTATTCAATAAGCCCTAGTCACTCACCAACATCCATTAGCTATCTCTGTTCCTTACCTTCAGTAGATAGGAGACGGCTTCCTCTTGCTCTGGCAAAGTTCCAGCAGTCACCCATTACTCATGTCTTGAATGTTTGCAATATTATCAGTTGCAAAGGATGCCAAGACAGCAGCTTTTCCTTGGCCAGCAAAAATGGAAGCAGCAACAGCAGAAGCCAGTGCAGACTCTGGGGAGGCAGCTCCTTGCACAATGCTAGCCAAAGCATTCTTGATTACTATCCATACAGAGAACAGCTATTTGTATGTTTACAAATAATGAATTACAAGGACTTGTGCTGTTGCCTTTTATAGTCAAAAGGCATTATTTCCCTTTGATACCATTTGAACTCTGCATTCGGATATGCATTCTGTCAGACTCTAGCCAAAATGGAGCTCTATAACTGCACATATTTCAGTTTGCTTAGTAACAAACCCTGTGCAGCCCAATGTTCTTATGGAGCCTTGTAGAAAATGTGTAATAAGATATGTCTGCATAAGGAAAAACATTGATAAAAATTAAATCTAAAATGTGATCTCCATTTAAGAAGCTGTAGCATGTTTTAAACACTGACTTCCTATTGAATTTAAAAAGGAAGTAGACCAACAGAAACTGAAGAAATCAGCTGTGGCAAACAAATCTATTAAATGCTATAGGTTAATTTAAACATTCTCCAGCAAGGATGTAATTTCCAGTTAAATTCTACAAGACTTCTTAATATGGAATTTTCCTTTTGTTTAACTGGCAGGCTGGATTTTAATAGCCATCCATAATCAATGAATTTAGGTTAAGTTTTATCATTAGGCTTCTAAATAACTGGGCTGATTTTCAGAAAATTGATATATATAGAGATAGATCTTCAAAAATGTATTGCTGGGGGTGGATGAATGAAAATTAGCTGTCTAATGTAAACTCCAGACTGCATTAACTCCAAGGAGGCATACTTTCAATGTTTACATTATCCTGCTTAATCATGAAATTGCAATATTATTCTAATTTTAATTGTCCCCATTAACAACTTCAAGCTTTTAGCATGTTGCTGAAAACAGTGATTTGGAGCATTTCCCTTTAGAGAGCAAACAGTCCAATGAACTGGAAGATGATACTGGATTCCAATGGTTCAATAGTGCGCAAATGAGATTCTCTCCATGAAGACTATGGAACTTAGCTGATTTGAGAAACTCTTTGTTGAGCCAAGGGAGTATGTTCTATCATGTGGCACACAGCCCCAACACTATTCAATGACAGCACAGCTTAAACTTCTGATCAAGGTAACTATGTTAATTCAGTTAGTAAGACATAAAAAAGTAAAATAACATTTGTGATAGAAAATAATTATCTTGTAATACAGATTGCACAAAATGGGGTGCTTAAAAAGATATTTTTTATGTGCTGGGGATGATGGCATAGGTCATAAATGGCAGAGCAAAGCAGAGCCATGAATCGTTTATGCATGGTCATCCCTAACACACAGAAATAACTTTATTTCTTCACCCCTGTGTTATATTTATACTCCTGACAGCTCTGATTTACTTAGGTTATTTGTTGTTGCTGATTTTAGTGGAAACATACATTAGGTACATTTGATTTTCCAAAACAATTAACTTTAAATTTGATTAGGGAGTCTCTTCCATCTAGGTGTATGAATAAACATCAATAGGATTTTGTGTGCACAGAGACTGAGTAAAACACTTAAGCATCTAATTTTAAGTGTGGTAGTAGACTTATTGAAGTCAATGGAACTGCTCCCAGGCTTAAAGATAGGCATGTTTTTAGGCACCTTGCAGAGTCTTGATTGGACTAAGCTCAGGAGAGTAATTGCCTCTGGTATAGGAACAGCATCAGCAAGTTTCCCCTCACTCCACTAGTCTCTATGCCCAATTCAGTTTTGGGCCTCTTTGCTGAGACTGCGTGCAGAGATGCCCTTTGAGGCCAATTAAAATTATGGGTTACTTTATTCTCCGATAGAACTGGACTGAGCTATCAATTAATTGCACACAGTACCCAGCTATAAGACAATGTCAACTTTCAGTCAAAACCAACTTAGGCCAGATTTGTGCTGGTGACCTTAGAGCTAAATCAACAAGTCTCTTATAAGCATACACACAAGAGTTTGTTTTTCTTTTGTACATAAAAACATTATCAGTTCCTGGATGTACTTTACTTTGACCACCTCTATGAACTTTTCACCATATCTTTGTACATTTACCCTGAGTTACTGATCAGGGCGTCTGACATTTTTCATAGCATTGACCACGTCTTAAAGAGATAGTCAACATGACAATCTCCTCTCCCATTACATCCGTGAGGCAACAACATCATTGGATTATATGGAATACAAAATGTATAGCAAATGTACATGCATCTCATTAATGTAATGTCCTGCATTTCATCCTGCTCATTCACCTCTTCCAATCTCCCACATATTTCACTGTCAATGGGTCCCCTTCGCCTTACTTTCCTCTGCACATACATTTCCTCTGCTTGGAACCTTTTTTCCTTGGCATGCTGTTCAGCAACCTGGTACTCTTCTCCATTTATTCATGCTTCCTGGATACCTCGTTCCTTCCACTCCTGGACAGTTTTATCCCACTCCTGGCTAGCAGCATTACTCCCATTGGTCCCAGGGCATCTCCTGTTTCCTATTCTATTATGTAGCAATTGCCTCTATTAGAGATGGTGAGTGTGGATCCTTGTTTACAGCCCTCAAGTCTTTGTTGCAGTAAGTAGCCCGGTCATCAACAGGAGCAGTTAGAAATGAGGGCAGCAAGCACCATGTGACCACCCAGCTCTCCATGGACTGTAAGCAAATCTGCTAAATCTAGAGATGAACAATGCTCACAAGACCAGTAGCAGAAGAAGGGCAAAAGTGGCTTTGCAACACATTTGTGGCACGAGGATTTTTGAAATGATCTGCACTAAACTAGGCTGCTATAGCTTATGTTAACAACTCAGGGCTACATACCATGGATATCCATGGATGTTCCTACCACAGGTCCCTTCTCCTAATCATAAGCCCTCTGTTGGAAGGAGAGTGGTTTATAGGAGTCTCTGGGGCAGGTCTACACTCTCCTGAAGATTCCCCAAAAGTGGGGTTATTTCAGCTGGTCTGAGCTTCTGCAACAAGTTGGGATACTGGAGTAGAGCTGATAATTTGGCTCCTTTACTCCATATGCATATATTTGTGCTATGTTTCTGTGCATATGCTGTTCTCAGACATGTATTTTAAAGGAGTGCACAAATACTTTAGAAGATGTGTTATGCACAGTTGTCTTCTTTTCAGATCTAAACAAAATGTTCCCAAACAAATCAAACTCAGTATGATTTTGAGTTTTATTACAAAATGGGGTATCAACCTTGGATCTATTTCTGGTTCTACAACAAAACCACATCTCAAAAATCATTGTACTGTATCTGATTTTGATGCAAACCAGCTGGAAATTCAGAGGTTCATTTTAGTTTGGGGGCTTGTTGAAACCCCAAACTTAAAGCAAAATCTATGGCATGTACAACTACATGAAGACATGCTGAGTTTCACACAGGTTTGTTAATGCTACACAGAGGTACACATAGTTCAAATTACATGTTTCATTCTAATGACAAATCTGTTTTTTCTGAGGACTACAGTTCACCAACAGTATCTTGATTATTACTTTATTTTTTGTAGCTTGTCCTTCATGGTCTCTCTCCCTTTTAAAAACATGGAAGTTTTGACACTGATTTAAACTAGAACAGGATTGCACCAAGAAAGAATTTTACCCTTAGCACGTTTTCCAGCATGGGAAAGCTTAAGTGAAGTCTCAGAGCTTTTAGGCTTGAAATCTGTGGTGTGGTGTGGTGTGCTGTGGAGACTTTCATTTTGATTTTTGCAAAGAAGTGTTTATGGTGATTAAGTTCCTAATTTAAATCTCTTGCGATCAGCTCTATGGTTCAGAATCTAACTAATTTTTATTCTGGTTGTGACTAGGATTCTACTAAATATCAGGATTTTATGATAACTTAAAATCTAAAAAAGCGTTAATTTCCACACAAAGTCACTATTGCAGCAAGGAGGGGGAAAAAAGTCCAGCAACGCACAGCCTTCTATAAAGTCCTGAACATAGCTAACACTGAAAATAGTAAGTTCAGAATGCACAGTGGAAACGACACTTAGGGGATCAGGTCAAGCAAACTATTACACACAAGAAACTTTACACATCTGAATAATCCCACTGGAGGCAGGGTATATAAAAATATAATGACAATGAAAGATCTGTTATACAGTACTAAAATGCAAAGTGTAATATCCTCAGGAGACGGAAAGCAGAGCTTTCCCAAAATACCATTTGACAGTCTTTTCTGAAAGAGTGAATTTATGAGAAAAATAATTTCAAATTATTATTTTTCTTTTTCACTTTGGGACATAAGTTCAATTGAGTAGCATATACATGGACGTAATGTCTGCTAATAATAAAAAGTAACTGGCAAAAGAGGAAAAAACACAGTGGAGATAGAGTAGGAAAACTCCAAAGGAAGCTGCTGGCAAATAAATATTGCTCAACATGAAAAGAATATCGGGGGAAAAACTGACGGAGTGGAATAACAGGAAGCTTAGTCATTTCTGGAAGAAGAAGAAGAAGAAAAAAAAAACAAAAGAGAAAGCTAGAGGGAAAGAGAAGTGGGAGGGGAAAGCAAGGTATTAAAAACAAGAATGCAGAACTGGAAGTGCAAGTGCTAAAAGACAGATAAGAACTAATTGGGCTAACTGAATTGAGCTAAAAAGGGGATATAGAAACATCAACACAACAATTATTGGGGGGATAAACAAAAACAGAACAGAAGGAACTGTGTTGTTACAGATTAAAAACTGACTGGATTTTTTTTTTTAAAAAGCATGATACGCAATGTATTGCGTGTAGTGCAACAGCGAAAGACCAGATCAGTTGTAAAAAGCAAAACAATGGTCAAAACCGAGCAACTACCCAAAGTGACAGATTTTGGAGCAAGATAAGATCGAGAAATATTAAAATAGATCAAGAAGGCCTTGAAATAAGCTATCATTTTAATTAAGACATAAATTTAATCATGAAAATATCAAAAGACCCTGGAATTTACTAGGCTAGTGATTATGGAAGAACTAAGAAAGCAACATATTTCTGTGGCTACGTCTAAACTACACCCCTCTGTCAGCAGAGGGATGTAAATTAGACGTATCGAAAGTGCAAATGAAGCGGGGATTTAAATATCCCGCGCTTCATTTGCATAATGGCAGTCGCCGTTTTTCTAAATAGGGTTTTTTGAAAAAATCTGGCAGTTTAGACAGGGCTTTTTTTTTTTTTTTTTTTTTTTTTTTTGACAGAAATGCCCTGTTTTGAAAGATCCTGTACGCCTCAAAAACTGCCGGTTTTTTTCAAAAAGCCCTGTTTCGAAAAAAAGCGGTGGCCGCCATTATGCAAATGAAGCACGGGCTATTTAAATCCCTGCTTCATTTGCACTTTCGATATGCCTAATTTACATCCCTCTGCCGACAGAGGGGTGTAGTTTAGACGTAGCCTGTAAGTGAAACAATCTCCTAATGCAATCTGAGTAACAGCATCCAAAAATATTGTGGAATGCTTATGTTTAATGAGATATTTTTTAATCTGAAATAATTTCAAGGGAATTTATAGACCACAGTATACAGAGAAATCATTTGACTCAATCTTGGGATGCAGTACACTGCAACGATACAAAAGAATTCATGAGGGGGTTAAGAGTATCTTATGCAACTAAAACTGAAAGGAGATTTGACATAGGCCTCGTGTAGCTCATACAGTAGAATTTAGACAGAATGTCAGAGCTGATAAACTTGGAGAACATGTAGGATTCTACATTTTTCATAAAGTTATCAAATTTGAAAGGGCTCAAGCAACATACTGACAAATTGAACAGGTATTTCTCAGAAGCTTTGAAATTTAGGAAAAAAGGGGATTGTAACTGAGGTAAAAATCAAACAGTCGGATACTCTTTTAAATACTGAGCATTTGTAAAGCCTTCAAGATACAATGTGCAGTGGCTTATACAGAGTATAGACGACTACTAAATACAATAACTGATAGAAGAGGTAGCAGGAACACATCTTGGAAAAAAAACAGGATCAAAGATAGAGAGCTAACATTTTAATATATAATCTGGTTTGGGAAATGGAAGAGATGGCTGTATCTGAGAAGGAAAAATGTTAAAAAATTATGAAAGTAAAAAAAATTGTGAGCAGAGCAGATTTCTCCAATAAATTGTGCTTATCTGCTACGCAAATAATGCAAGAAAACAACATTTATCATAAAGCAACAGCTTGAAATTAGAGAAAGGCAGGCTTCACCAGGCCTAACAATTGGCTTCACCGTGCCTGTATATCAGTTAAAATTATCATATTAAAGACTGGTTCAGATCTGGATTCAGATTTCAGTGGTAGACTCCGAAATACAAGTAACTGAGAGTAAACAGATTCTTAAATTTGAGAAGCACTACTTTCAAAGCATATGCAGCTGAGATTAACAAAGAAAATGAAGCCACAATTATGGAAAAGTTCATAGACAAATGAAGGTTAATGTAGCAAGAAACAAAAGCCTCAATGGCAAATATTGTCTAATGCTAAACTAAAATGCATGTTTACTGACTAAATAATTCTTCAAACCTCACCCTCTACCTCCTAAACTATGCACAGCTGTGGTAAAATCAAGTAGCTTGTTGTCTTGCCAGAGGGACAGACAATAAATCAAAGAGGAGAATTAACTTTGCCAAGTGAGACCTCACCTAATGCAACTATTCTACAAAAACATATTGTACTGCATTGGCCATCACGTTCTTCAAAAGACTGCCCCTTAAGGATTATCATGGACACAGGATAGAAGAATAAGAAAGAGATACAGCTTCAAAGATTTAAGTCAAGAAAGAGTAGCTCACCGGGAAACCATGTAGTCTCTTACTATAAAATACCATACTGTAATAAGTTCATAAAAGTAATTCCTAAGGGCACTGATAATAAAATATTTGTACTACAAAAACACTAAAGCAGACATCCTTGTATAACTTCATTTTTTGCATTTAAGAGTATGGTATTTACAAGGCTGATGGTGGGTAAAAATTGACATAAAATGTACTGTTTTATAAAACTAGAAGCCCTGTATTTCTAACTGTTAATGAATTTATTTCCTGAAAGTTATCATTCCTTTGGGGAGCTTTTAAAATACATTCATCTGCAGTGTCTGTCACACAAATATTTCAATACTGTACTGGTATGACCTGTGCGCACACACATCAGCCCCTCTGACAATAATGTGTTAAAAAGGCTGGCATCTATGGGAACCTTGGCTCCAATACAGTTTCTGCTTCTACCAACCCCAGTATTAACAATGGTGAGAAATCTTTGCAAATAAGCCACCATGTTGATATAGCCTTAGAGTCCCATTTCACAACTAGCTTCACTGGCTTCAATCCTTCAGGTTATCATGTGGCCACATAAATTTTAAGACCAAAAGGGACCATTATGTACCTTCATAGAATTTCAGCCACCTAAAGTTCTCAACCCTTGGAGAAGCAGCCAGCTCACAACACATTGCTCAGTTCACAGTAATATTTGGCCAAATTAGAAGCAGTGACCAGAGATGAAAGATACAGGCACTATACACCACAGTTTTTCAGGGTTACTGTTCTAAACTCTTTGAGAGGTGCATTAATCACTAGCATTAGCATTTTCTCTGGGTTCGCATTTACTATCCCTCCCAAGAATGCTAATTTTAAGTGTTAAGACATTCAGATCATAAAACAAGTTAAAAACCCAAGTCAATTAACATCTAAAAACTGACTCCAACACCATGCACACAATCACTGTCACAGGCAAAATGAAAGGTATACACAATCAACGGGTTCCTTATACTGGATCCACTGTACAGCACATCAGATAACAGAAAGAATATTTTCAAAGGATCACATCAGAGATCTATCCAGGGATGAACAACCAAAACTGCTCACTCCCAAGCATCTTTTAAACACCACAAAAATGGAGTTCTGGGTACCAAGCAACAATTTAAAAAAAGTCCAAAAGAAAAACCAAATCACTAAACTGCTTACTATGAAAACGTTATAGCTACACATTCAAGCAAATGCAACGTTATAGCTACACATTCAAGCAAAAGTTAAAGTTTAAGCTCTTCTCTTACCTCATTTTATTGAACCTTGGTTTGCTAATGTTCCTTCCACAGCCTCAGAGGTAAAAAGGCTTCATCTGAGCTAAGGGGAGAGATATATAATTGGTCCCTTTAAGGACTGACCTATTTCCCCTACCTTACAATTACAGTAGGACTGGGCATTTTGATTCTTGCTGCTAGTTGCCTCTTTTAGGATTGGGAAAGACTTTTTCCCTCCTTGACAAAATGGCCAGGATGGGTGCATCTACATTGCACCCATAGCTCAAAATACGCTACGTAATTTGAGCTATGCAAATTGCATAGCTTATTTAAAGTCAATTTCAAAATACATAGCACATATTTCTAAATAAATCACTATTCCGAAACATCTCTTACTCCTTGTGTAATGAGGTTTACAGGGACGTCGGAATAATGAGCCCGTCATATTTCGAAATAATGGCCGTGCTCAAAAGACAAGGAATAGCTATTTCGGGATACCTCCAGAATTCCAAAATAGTGCTGCAGTATAGACGTAGCCGATGAGGTGGGTTTTTTACCTCCCTCTGCGCAGCCTGGGGAGCCAGCAGAGAAGATATATTGTAATTTGGCAGGTGCCCATAGCACGTAATTTTTCACTACACAGAAATAAATTAAATGAACAACAATAGACGGTCGAACTCCCAGACACTCCACTCCACTACCCTACCACTCCATCCCCTATCCCTATCCTCCAGCCCCTACCATTCCATCAGGGAGGAGACTCTACCCTTTTCCCAATCCTCCCCTTAACCTTCACACACAGGAGGATGATGGAATCCCAGCAATGGCAGGGGGATCAGGTTAACAGCATGGGGGGCTTGTGGTAGCCTTGCAACAGGTGGTATAGATTACAAAGCAGGGATGACCTGCATTGGCTGAATTATTGCCAGAGAGTTCCAGAGGTGTAACTTATTCAACTTATTAATGGAGGAGTTTTGGTGTATGGGATGGAGTTTGGGTGCAGAAGGGAGCGTTCAGTAGAGGTTTGGAGTGCAGGAGACTATGTGGAATCTGGGAGAGGGTATGGATGAAGGAGAGGATTCTGCCCTAGAGAAGGGAGATAGTGCAGGGTCCAGGACAGGGTTGTGATCTGGCACAGGGAATTGTGGTGCAGCGCCTCGGAGGGGATATGGGTGCAGGAGCTGGGGTACAGAGGGTTTGGGTTGTGACCTGGGGAAAGGGCACTAGAGGGGGGCAGTGGAATGGGGGCTGTGGTACCAGAGACAGGCTCTGGCCAGGAGGCGCTTAGCTGGGCAGCTCCTGGCCAACAGCCCAGCAGGTCCCCAAGGCAGGCACTCTCCCTGCCCTCTCACAGCACCCAGAGCAGCCAGTTATGGGAGCCATGTGCTGCTCTGAGTGCCACAATCCAAGGCAGAAGAGAGTATTTTGTACACTGCCTGCCCTGCAAACAGGCAGCTTCTGTTGGCCAGTTTCTGATAGGAGCAGCAAGATACTGCTGGGGGCAGAGCAGCACATAGCCCTTGCAGCCAACCGCTGAGAGTGGCATGAGACCGCTGGGCCATGGGCTGGATCAGGGCCACATGTCATATTTTCCCAACCCCTATTTTAGCTCCACCATACAAGAGTAAAATATAGATTCAGTTTAATTATCCATTGCTGTTATATAACTCTTGTGCCTTAGATCAGTGTTTCCTGTACCCTGGCTCATCACCCACCAGTGAGACAGAGGAAAGGTTATGTGGGTTAACATATCCTGGAGGTACTCATGCCCTCCATGTTTTCACTGTCCCAGGGCAGCAGGCAATAGCATGGGGAGCAGAATCAACATGGTGATGGCAGCAGCGCAGAGGAATCAGCCAGAGCCAATGAGCACAGTCAGAAGCCAATTAGTGATTGTGACCAGGACATGGGGAAAGAACAGCCTTTTAGGGCTGCAAGAATGGACAGGACTGGAAGAGTGAAGACAAGGGGGTTCTGAGGCAATAGTGAGTCCCCAAAAAACAAAATGAAGTTTGTAGATCATCTTAGTAAAAAGTTCAGGAACTGCTGCCTTGGAGTGATACCATATTCATTGTACCTAATCATTAGGAATGTATTTTATTTTAAAAGTTACTAATATAGAAGGTTTCTATTGATAACAATGCAGAAATTCTTGTTACCTTCTTATTTTAATTTGGTTACCATTTTACTGCAACTTGAAAGAGTGTAAGTGCTGTACTCAACTATGCAGTTGCACTTTTGCTGTTCGAAGAGGCATACGTTTTTGAGCCACACAAAGCTCCACTTCATATTGACTAGCAGACTTTTCATCTTCCCACAGGTTTGTACAATGACCTGAGAGTGATTTCCAACTTTACAGACTTTATTGACAGTTTTTGGATCAATATTTTTCAAAGATAAGTCATAGGACAAATATCTACACTGGCTAATTAAACTGCAAGTACTGCACGTATAGACTCATAGAACACTAGAATTGGAAGGGACCTCGGGAGGTCGAGTCCAGTGCCCAGCCCTCATGGCAGGACCCAGTACTGTCTAGACCATCCCTGCTAGATGTCTAACCAACCTGCTCTTAAATATCTCCAGAGATGGAGATTCTACAACCTCCCTAGGCAACTTATTCCAGTGTTTAACCACCCTGGCAGTTAGGAAGTTTTTCCTAATGTCCAACCTAAACCTCCCTGCAGCAGTTTAAGCCCACTGCTTCTTGTCCTATCCTCAGAGGCTAAGAAAAACAATTTTTCTCCTTCCTCCTTGTGGTACCCTTTTAGATACCTGAAAACTGCTATCATGTCCCCTCTCAGTCTTCTCCTTTCCAAACTAAACAAGCCCAATTCTTTCAGTCTTCCTTCATAGGTCATGTTCTCTAGACCGTTAATCATTCTTGTTGCTCTTCTCTGGACCCTCTCCAATTTCTCTTGTATTCTTTCATTGTTCATACCAGTGATTCAGCCAAAACAGAACAACAATGAAATTGAAAAACAAGAATTCCATAATAAGCTATGGAACACAAATGAGGAAAATAAATACCAGGCCAATGTAATTATAATTCAGAAAACAAGATGACATCAGCTGGTTTCATAAACCCTCTCTCTCTCTTCTTACTGTTTGGTGCAAAGTCTCTGTATAGTCTTGGCTATCAAGACTTGGAGCGCCTTTCACAAGGCAAATAAATTATTTCTGGAT
Organism: Pelochelys cantorii; assembly: GCA_032595735.1. Taxonomy (NCBI): domain Eukaryota; kingdom Metazoa; phylum Chordata; order Testudines; family Trionychidae; genus Pelochelys; species Pelochelys cantorii. The sequence goes on from CM064335.1 coordinate 28,632,011, forward strand.
TATTATTTAAATACTTAGGTAGAGGTTTCATCAGCATGCTGTAACTACATCTCTTCTGGTAAGAAAAGATATCTGCGTGAAGGCTAAACCAGTTGTGCATCTCTAGCTGACAAATATGGATCCTCAGGCTATACACTGACCTATTCAGGAGAGGCTACGTCCTTTAATGAGATGACAAGAGGAATATACACCTCAGAGCAGGAACTGATAGGGGGGAATAGTTGGGCAAAAGCCCAGAGCTGATTTAAAGCCGAACACTTCCTTGATCAGTATTTACTAAAAAAACAACAAATGGTCTGGTAGCACTTTATAGACTAACAAAACAGAAAAAGAAATCAATGGCAGCTGAGTGTAAAACATAGGTAACCTGTGTAAGGACCTCAGGATTTGTCTCTCTAGAAAGCAAAGCAAAAGAGATATGTAAATGACAGAAGCAGCTTCTGGCTCTCTATAGCAAGGGTGGGTAATCAGTGGTCCATCAGGGTTTTATGTGAGACATTTTGTTTGTCATTGCCCACACACAGGGTTGCCAGATTCCATTGGTTTCCATCTGCATAGGTGTTTTTTTCCCCCCCTACCAGTGTCACTAAAGTGACACACACATACAGCAAGGGCACATGAACTGAGGTGCGGGCTGACTGCACACAACATTGACTGTTAGAGCCATATGGTCCTTCTGCATCCAATCAAAGGGCTGCTACAGTTCAAAATCAGCAAATGCCACAAATTCTAGGTATGTAAGCACAGTTAGCAAAAATACAGTATTGCAGGAGACTGTCTTGGTTATGACAATCTTGTGGTCACTGAGATGAAGGAGGGCCACTCACACAGCTCACTCGCTAGCTGAGGTTGCCCATTACTGCACTGTAGGGTCTTACACATTTTTTGTTTTAAATGAGATGGGGAACATGAGACTTAAACAGAAAGAGGTACAGATTAACCAATCCATAGTACCTAGACTGATCTTGTAAACATGCCTGGGCAAGGGATCTGAGATGAGGGATGTGAAGGACTAGTCAACTATCCAATAAGCAAATACTTATTGGACAGTCGACAGGATAGTCAACTAGTCACTCCCCACCCCACCCCCACACACACACCTTGCTGCCTCTATCAAATAGAGGTGGGGGGGCGGAGGAAGAAAAGGGAGTATTCAAAGCAACAGCGCCGCTTTAAGCCTGGAACCAGACCCTGGGCTCCACATGGCACTGCCACTTTGAGAAGCCAAGTGCAGCCCGGGGACAGCTGGGGTGTCACCAGGCTGCACGCAGCATTTCAAAGCAACAGCGCCGCATGGAACCCGGCATCATCTAGGGACTCCCCAGCTGATCCCAGGCTCCGTGCGGTACTGCCGTTTTGAAATGCTGCATGGAGCCCGGTGTCAGGTTGCATGTGGCGTTTCAAAGTGGCAGCGCCGCATGGAACCCCGGGGTCAACGGGGGAGTCCCCAGCTGACCCCGGGCTCCATGCAGCACTTTCGCCTTTGAAGTGGAGGTGCCCTATCAACTAATGGAATAGTCAATGCAAAATGCATCAACTATTCAATTAGTCAACTACCTGATACTTAACATCCTTATCTGAGACCCAGAGAAAAACAGATGGAAGAGTTTTCTTTTTTTAAATTGAATTTAATAACCATGGAATAAGCCAGAACGGCATCTCCATTCAGCCCTTTGCTTACTGCTGAGGCTGCTAAGAGTTGTGGAGGTATTTTTTGTACCTAAATAAAACCACTTAACCCATAATAGCAGAGAGATGGTAACATCTTTTGGGAACTACCAATTTTGCTGGATTTGAATTGTTGATACAGAGGTGAACAGCAACACAAGCCATCACTAATCTTCTGATTCATATTTATCCTGTAGTATTAATGCCAGCAGACAGGAGTATTGCACTTAGACAAACACCAAATAATTAGAAATGCCATTCAGCAAAAGTTAAATAAGAAATCAGATCAAGGCCTGAGAAATAAAAAAAAGCAATACCAATAGGCAGTTACCCTCATACCATCAAAATGCAAAATATCACTTATATTACAGTAAAAATAACATGTATTCATAATTTTCTATTATCATCCTAAGAAAGTATGAAAAATACCACTCTGCCAATAAATATCTATTTGCAGTTGCACGGGAATTTTTGTACTTATCCCCTGATTATGACAATTTGTTACTATTGATATTTAGGAGTTGTTGGGTTTTGGTTTTTTTCATCAAACTGTTGCTTGGAATATGTGAGTGAAATGGACAATTATTGTTGTTTATATAGGCCTCGCTCAGCCTGAGCCAGCAAGAACTGTACTAAATGCATTGAACTTGCAAGTCACCCTTTCTATGCCATACCAGGCCAAGTATAAAGATGTAGGAGGCCTAGAAACAGAGGCCTTCTCAGAGAACTGTTTATGGAATACTATGCCTCATTCAGGATCAGACAGATTAAAAACCGGAATGCAATGGTGTGAAAGGAAAGGATTTATTTCTGCGTAGCACTGACAATCATTTTGGGTGAAGTGGATTCTATACAAACACTGTGGCTTATATTTCACTACAAGACATTTCAACATTTTCTTTTAATTTTCACCGTTCAATGGAAAAGGATATTCAATCTTTGCTGATAATATCAATACAACATGTAAATTCAAAATACTTTCTATAACCTAATGGTTTGGGTAGTCCTTGCTTAAAATATTCTACCATCAAGATGTGGTAAATTAAAACTTTTCCATGTTCTGGAGCTGACTGAGTTGAAACAAGAAGTAACATTCAGAATGAGAATTAGTGTATCGTAATCTCATTTGAGAAGCAATTTCTCCTCTGTATCCAGCATATACGTGAGGTGCAATTAAAGTTGCAGAGATGAGTGTGCCAGCATTTAGGGATGAACCCCAGGAAAACATTTGTGTTGGCCTTTTAAGAATCTAAATTCTCCTTTAATATACTGGACACAAATCAGTGAGGAAGAAGAACTACTCAATTCTGAGTATAAAACCCAAAGGTTACATCTACACTGGAGGCTTCTTGCACAAGAATAGCTGTTCTTGCGCAAAAACTTGCCGGGTGTCTACACTGCACGCACGTTCTTGCGCAAGTACATTTACAGTACAGCGTCGGAAAACAGGGCTTCTTCCGGAGGAGTAGTTCCTCTCCCCACGAGGAATAAGCCCTCTTGCGCAAGAGCTCTTCCAGTGTAGACAGGCAACATGAATTTCTTGTGCAAGAAACCCCTATGGCTAAAACGGCCATCAGAGCTTTCTTGCGCAAGAGAACATCTACACTGCCATAGACGATCTTGTGCAGGCCTGCACAACACACGGCCCGAGGGCCACACGTGGCCCGCAGGGGCTCACTGCGCGGCCCGTGACAACTACGGGTGGCGCAGCCCCATCTGATCCGCCGGCCAGCCGGAGGAACAGAGCACCGCCAGGGAGGGGGAAGTGTGGCGATTCTCGCCGCTGGGCTGCTTGCGTGCAGCTCCGGCGCGAGGCGGCGGGGCGCGAGCCAGAGGGCGGGACGCTAGCAGACGCCGGCGGGACGTCATGGCCAGCGACCGCCGGATTCAAAAAGGCAGAAGGCAGGTAGGGGAGGGGAAGGGGCCTGTGCTGAGAGGAGGGGGACAGGTCAGAAGAAAGGGGAAGACACCAAGGGGCAGGGTGAAGGAGAGACAAATGCCAGGGAGCCAAGTGGAAACACACATGGGTTTTTTTTTTCCCCTCAACAAAAATTTTTAGCCGCATGTTTGGTATTTTTTGGGAGAGCATCCCTACTTGCAGCCCGCAGCTGTTTTCTTTGGAGTAATATGGCCCTCGTCACTTTCCAAGTTGTGCAGGCCTGCTCTTGAGCAAAAGCACATGCTAGTGTAGACATGCTCTTGTGGAAGACTTTTTGAGGAAGAACTCTTCCACAAAACAGTTCTTGCGCAAGAAGCTGCCAGTGTAGACGTAGTCAAAGAAAATAGTCTTGAAATAGCCTTTTGCATCTTCGTCATGGACTGTATTTTGTTTTACCATATCAGGAGCTAGCCACAGAAAGAAAAGGTGAGCAAGAGCTCTATACTCTAACATCCTGTTGTATTGAAAAACGTGTAGGTGAACCGTTAGTTATAATGAGCAAAAGTTTTATCTACAATTCATCAGCCATCATTGTTCTACACTACAGGGCTATTTCAGGATACCAGAAGTATCCCGAAATAGCTACCCTGCATCTTCACAAGCTGCCTGTTATTTTGAAATATTTTTAAAAATAACGGGCACTCTATTTCAGCATCCCGGTAAACCTCGTTGCATGAGAGTTAAGGGACGGCTCAAAATAGTGTGTTATTTCAAAATTTGGTGCTGTGTAAACATGCCAAATTTCAAAATAAACTATTTTGAAATAGATTAGCAGTAAGATATACAATTTGCGTAGCACAATTGTGTTTCTTATTTCAAGGCTAGGGTGTTGTGTAGACACACCCTATGTGACTTCCAAGTGGGGATTGAAAAGGGATAATGAATCAGGCTCAAGTATTGGTAGGTCTGGTACAAGCCCTGAAGCTTTAATTTCTTCCTCCAGTGAAAGGAAGGGAGACTGTATGGGGCTTCAGAAGCAGTGCTGAACAAGATGACATCAGTACCCCAACATTAGTTCTCCCCTTCTCCTCACCAGGTATAGAGTCACTCACCAAAAATACATCTGAACAGCAGGACTCTCTCTAGTGCCCTTGTATTCTTTAACCTGCAGTAGAAGAGCTGAACTTTGGCATCTAGGCTCTGACAATCTCTCTCCTGGCATCTATGCAACAACCAGAAACAGACACCACAGGGCAGGCAGGTTCAGATTTTCAAGGGCTCAGGCCCCACTAATAGGAACACATTTCCAGAGACATCAGTGTTAAATTCAGGTACCTAATAAAGATCAGGAGCTTCAGGGGGTAGCCGAGTTAGTCTGTTACAGAAAAAAACAGCAAGCAAATGGTCTGGTAGCACTTTATCTACATGTTTTTTTAGTCTAATAAAGGTCAGATTTTCATAAATGTTGAGCAGTCAGCTTTCTGGCTCTTTTGAAAAACTGGCCTCAACTATGGTGCTGAGTATGACAAATAAGACAAGGTCTTGTCACTTCCTTGGGAGGCCTAAGACCTGCAGGCCAGAATTGGATGGGAGATATGGTAGATGTGAGACCTGGGAGTTCAAATGACTAGACTGAAAAAAAATGTTGCAGGGAAGCAACATTTGGGGAGACCCATTAAGTGGACTTCCTGGAGACTATTCCCCTCCTCCAATTATGCAAAAACCCAGCCTTTGAAGCGAAGCTCTAAGGAGAGGGCCCCTGTCTACTGATTACCTGTACCTGAAGACAGGATATCAAAGGCCCAAACTATATTTTGAGGCTCAGACCTCAGATTGTTAGTTCTACATCCATTAATAAGTGTGGACAGAATCAGTCCTTTAAGCAATATCTGCAATTGGTGGTCAGAGGGTCTTTTACTATTAACATATTAAAAGCACCATAACAATTCATACTCACACACACTTACTCTAACAAACAAATAGGCTGATTCTAAACCCTGAAACAAACATAAAAAAACCCACAGTTAACCTATTGTACTGTGTATAAAATGGTCAATACAGAACAGAAATAAAAGGGGGGGGGGAAGGAGGGAGAGAGAGAAAAAAAAGCAGAAAAGACTTCCAGGCATAAACAGTATTGGGCAGCTGGCCTAGTTGCATTACTCCACAGAAACCAACCAAATTAGAAATCAATTTCCAAATCTTGGGAAAAGCAATGTTGTTCCACTTCTTGCAGCAGCCATTTTTCAAATTTGTGAAGTAGGTAAAATGATTCTGAGCCCTTCAGCAGAAGATCCTGCCAGCTGGCAAAGATAACCTTGAAGGATTCCTTTAAACACAAATGCAAGGAAGCCCATTTAGTCAGCATAGAAAACACAACACACTGCACAACCAAGAGAAGCTGATTGGCACCTACTGCAGAGTATCAGCAGAAAGGCCACAGAAATTGCACTGTAAAGGTCTTAAGATTCATGATGTTACATCTCTCAGTGATTCAGGGTCATATCTCCACACAAAAAGTTCATGTATGCTACATCTAGACAGCAGCTATTTCGGGAAACCGGGAGTATCCCAAAATAGCTATTCCATGTCTTTAAACGTGCCCATTATTTTGAAATAGATTTCAAAATAACGGGCACGCTATTCCAGCATTCCTGTAACCCTCGTTCCACAAGGATTAAGGGATATTTCAGAATAGTGCTTTATTTTGAAATTTGGTGATGTATAGAAATAAACTACTTTGAAATTAGATCAAAATAAGATGCTCAATTTGAGCTGTGCAAATTGTGTATCTTATTTCAAATTACGGGCACAGTGTAGATGCACCCTCAGGATAATATGGTGATAAGAGGGCTCAGTTCCTGCTACTCCAAAACCATAGGGATCCCAAATCTTGGAGGAGAATCTCCTGAAGCAGCCAAGATGCTGCCGAGTATCATTCTAAATGTGATGCACCAGGAATAGCTCCTGGTTGGCTGCCAGCATTTCGTTTACCTGCAACTCCAAAGGTACAGCTACTTGCAGCTCCCGTTGGCCAGGTTTCACCATTCCCAGCCAATGGGATCTGTGGGAAGTTGTGTCCTGGTCTGCGCAACTTTCCACAGCTCCCATTGGCCATAAACAGCAATCTGTGGCCAATGGGAGCTGCAAACAGCAGTACCTGTGGAAATGCGGGTAAATAAGTACCAGCAGCCTGCCAGGGCTTAACACTGGCGAACTGTCTCTGGCTTATTGCCCTCCGCTGTTCTACAAGATACAGAAGATAGTGATATTGCAAGCAATATATTAAAGAGTATTTTGAAGATATAAAATGCCATATATTATTGATAAATATAAATTAAATTAGGTAATAGTAATGCCTTACAGGTACCACTGCTCTTGCCCATACTGTACTTGCTCCATGAATAATAAGGCTGTCAGTCCCACACCTGTCAAAAACACCAGAGCCAAATTCTGCTCTCATTTAAAGCACAGTAATTGGGAATAGAAATGAGCTGTAAATTTTCTTCATATTTACTAAAAAGAAAGAAACAGCTACTGTGCTGGTGTTAAGGAAAATAGCTGCAGAAATAGAGGCTCATGTACACAAATCAGAAAAGATACAAATGTCAGTAACTGTACCAAGAGAAATCAACAGAAAGCCACAAACATCCGCATCCACATCTGCAGACACCTGCAGATATAAAGCTGATACCTGCTGATATACAGTGGATATCCACAGATTTGCAGGGCTCTACATACATACTCTGAAATGTAGTAAACTACAGTGCTGTGTGTTGATTTACTGATCAGCATGCAATTTTCAAATGTGCGCTACTTTCATTTAAAGACCTCATGGGCTAAGGTCTCTCTAACCCAGTGGTTTTCAAATTACAGGTTGCGACCCAGTACTGGGTTATAGAATGTCAGGCCCTGGATTTCACAGCTGCAGGGTGAACAGGTGACCAGTTGGGGAGCAAAGACAGGCTGCTTGCCTGCCGTGACACCACAGATAATGCTGCACTCCAGAAGCAGCTGGTAACAGGCCCAGCTCCTTGGTGGGGGCGGGAACAATGCACAGGGATCCACACACTACCCCTGCCCTGAACTTTAGCTCCACAATCCCATTAGCTGGTGTGGCAAGGTCCCCTCTTACCCAGGCCACTGCTTGGGCCAATCTCTCACCCTTCTCTCCAGGGATTGTGGCTTGCAGTGCATGTCAGTGGTAGGGAGCCCAAACACTCCTCCTAGGACTCCCTCCCCTGCTATTTCTGCACTGAAGCTGGTATGACTCATTCTCAAACTTTGCCAGCTCGGGTTCCTTCTCTCACCTCTCCTCCTGTCTTCTCACTGTCCCCCACCTTCCAACTGTGGAGGCTTTTAAAGGCCTTCAGCAAGCCAGCAGTGGAGTCAGCTGGCCCCAATCTGCCTGAGCCAGCTTCCTCACAGCTGCTTCTAATTGCCCTGCTGCCCTCTGCTCCTATTTTGCAGGTCTTTCCCCCTGTTTGAGCTGCCTTTCTCCTATTCTGCAGGAGCTTTCTGGCCTGACCCTGCCACACTGGGCTACATCATGGTCTGTGGTGCCAGGAAAGGCATAGAAGCCTGCATTAGCACTATTGGCTGGGAGCTCTCACAGCCAGCTGACACAGCCAATGGGAAAGCACCTCTCCCCAGCAGGAACTGCTACAGCTGGGGCAGCACTGTGCTGGGACCAGCTGGAAAGTGTTTAGCACAGTAGATCCAGTTCCTAGGCTACAGGAGGCTCCATGTACATGGGGCTCTGTGTACTGTCTTGGCCCTGCCAGTGAGAGCAGCATGCATGATGTGGAGCCCAACGTCCCCGCCCAGGAGCTGGACCTGCTGGCTATTTTCAGGGGCAGCATAGTGCCCCAGGACAGACTGGCACCAGCAGTCTGCCTTAGCACTGCTGCCCAAGTAAGCCTGAGCCTCTCCCCAACCCAGAGCAACTGCCTACACTCCAAGCCCTTCACTCCTGGCCCAACCCCAAAGCTCATATCTCCAGTCCAGAGCCCGTGCCCCCTCCTGCACTGCAATGACCAAGCCTAAGCCCCTCCTCAAACCTGGAGCCCTCTCTTGCACCCCAAACACCTCATCCTAGAGCCTACCCAGAGCCCTCAATCCCTCCTTTACCCCCTGCCTCAACCCACAGCCCCCTTCTGCATTTCAAATCCCTCACACTTAGCCTGGAGCCCCCTTATGCACCCAAACCCCTTATCCCCACCCCAGAGCCTGCACCCTCTGCTGGAGCCCTTGCACCCCAATCCTTTGCCCCAGGCCTGAGCCCTCCCCCACACTCAGAACCCCTTGGTCCCTCTCCCACCACACATCTCTTCACGTTAGCGCACATAACAAAATTCATTCTTCTCCAGGGTGGGAAAAATTAGAGGGAACACTGCTCATGGATCAAATATATCTAACATAACAAAAAGAAGCTGAGCGCAAGAAAAAGGACAATCTGTTTATGCAATAACTGCTGTAGGTGTCTGCATCTGCAATGCGATCTGCAAGCTACTGTGTCAATGACCTGCATTCTGTTATGAGCGCACAATGTCTCTGAGAGGAGAAAGAAACAGTCTGCATGCTAGCTACAGACTTGGCCATGTGCCACAAACAGATTATAATTTTTAAGAAAATTGTACTTCACTCAGTACAAAAGGTTTATAAAATGGATTGTCCAATCCAGGTTCAGCAAGAGAATCTACAGCTCTGATTCCAAATCCAAGAAGCTAAGCTTTAAACAGTAATACACAGGGATACTTCTGGATTCCTAAAATCCTTTGACTGTGCTGACTAAACCTCTGATGGCATCTAGCTGCTCTTGCTTTTTTTTAAAAATATATGTTAGATTGTATTAAACTTAAAGTAAACCACAGAACTATCAATCTGCACATACGAAGAACTACTGCAGGCTACAACGAATACAAAATACTCCAAAATATTAATGAGAAGCATTAAATCTGGGGAAGAAGTCAGATCTATTAAACTATGTATGCTTATCTGATGTTTATTCCAAATGTTCAATAGATTTCCTTGTGAAAATTGTTGTACTTACCATTCTCAATCACACTGGAAATACAATGAGAATAGTTTCCCCTCATGGGGTAAAATTCTTCCTAATTCAGACAACTAGCATGAAGCCTTTCCACAATTTAAATCTTACTATTAGAAGACTTAAGTGGTTTTAGGACTTGCCCTTGGCATCTGCACAGAGGTGAGTTTTTCTACTTCTAGCACCAAATCCTGCTTGTCATCCCATAGTCACACAAACTCTCACTGACTTTGATAAAATAAATAATTGATCTGGCCTTTAGTCTTGGACATATCTAGGAAATGGAATGCAGAAAATTTAAATCAACCAAAACAAAATGAAAAGAAAAAGATATTTGAAAGTTCATAAAACAGTCTGGATTTTATTTCATTCTGATTGGTTATTTGATTCCTAGAAAACAAATAATTAATTATCACGTTAGAAATAGACTGATTACATCACTGTATTTCCAGGCTCTGTTTACACCTAACAAATCTACCTTTGCATGGTTTCTGATGAAACAATGCTTTAACTTCAGAATGGCATAGGAAAAAGTGAGCTTCTTATAAATGTTTTCTACTTGAAACAATTGTACATGTCCTGTTGTTAAGACTACACAGATGCTATTTTTCATAAATTGCACTTCAATCTTTGTATAATTACCTCCCACCTTTATTAAGAGAGATGTGGAGATTTTCCCTTACCTTCCCAGATAAAGATTGGGTATTTGTGTGGGATAGTGAAAGTTGAAAATAAGCTTGTACAATTAACCTTCACATTTTAAATGCACTATTTAATGGGACCATTGGGAAGGGGCTATTAATGAGAAAGCATAGATTGTGGAGTCAAAGCCATGCTGATTATGGGCAGTTTATCCCCATCTTGTCAAAAGGTGTGGGTGGGTTTGACTTCTCGGATGTCAAATTAAGAAGGAGGCATTAATAAAAGCTAGCTGGCTGGATTAACACTGAGCTAATACTTCTGGGATGTGATGAGAAACAACCAGAGGTATAATTGCAATCCTTACCTAGCTCCTGATTAACTACATCTTGTCATTTGTTGGGAGGATCATAAAGTGGAGGTATTGCTGAGGAGTAACGTTAGTTCGAACCAAGGGGTTTGATTCGAACTAACGCATCCCGGAGCGCACTTCCTGGTTCAAATCAGCTAGCGAGCGGAATAGCGCGCGGGCGAGATCATGCTAATGAAGCGCGGGATATTTAAATCCCCGCTTCATTAGCAATTTCAGTCGGCTACATTTGCATCCCTAGTTTGAACTAGGGAACAAGTTTAGACGTACCCTTGCACTTTAAGAACAAGACAAGAGGCAAGAGAAGTAGATAACTAACAAATGTGGAAAGCACGAGGCTATATAAGTCTGCATTACCCACACTGACATTTTCAAATCTGCACTGACTACTATGGATGTAAAAAACGTTTATTTTTATAAACATGTAACTGCTGAATTTTTTTCAGCGGATACATGTTTACACATGGGGGGCAGGCAGGAGCTATGCTTGCGGGGAGCCAGCTTAGCAATGGCTCCTGCCTTCCCCTCCCCTTTCGCTGTCTCTGATACAGAGGCAGCAGCACGGGGGTCAGGCGGAGCCGCGGGAATCAGTACATGCACGGAGCTGGCTTGAAAGTCTTCTTTCTGTGTATACTGGCTCCTGCCTCCCCCCTCCTCCCCTGCCGCAGCCTCCTGCGCTGCTGCCTTTCTATCAGAGGCAGCAGTGTGGGGAGGGGAGCAGGTGGCTCCACAGGAGTTGGCATGTGCGGTGAGCCAGGCTGCAGTGTGGGGGAGGAGGCAGTCGACTCAGTGGGAACTGGTATGCGCTGGGAGCCAGCTTGAAAACTGGCTCCCTGCATGTATTTCCAATGGAACAGAAATTCCTGTTCCCACATTGTAATACAATTGGTTTCAGAGTGAAGGTTAAGGTGCTGTTTTTGACCTATCTATTTGAGAGAGAGCCTCTCCCTATGTGATACCCAGTCAGATGCGACTATCAGACACTCAAGCTAACATTCCCCTTCCTGGTAAAAGGCAATTAGTAGTGGAGGGGAGGGGTTGGGAGAGAGCGGAAAAACCTGTGTTCTGCAACACACTTCGATTAACTAACTAGATGCCACTTTGAAGCTTTCTGAATGATCTACCTGTTCTCTCAGGGTATGTCTACACTACAGAGCTTTATCGGAAAAACAGCCATTTTTCCGACAAAACCTGAGTTACGTTCACACTGCAGTTGCGTTCTTCCGAAAGTAAATCGAAAGAACAGAGGGGTTTTTAAGGCATTAGTTATCCTCTTTCTATGAGGAAGAAGCCTTTTTCCGACAGAGCTCTTTCGGAAAAAGGCGTGTGCACACAGGGAAGAGAGAGTTCTTTCTAAAAAAGAGAACAGAGGAAAAAGCACAGGTGCCCTGGTGGACACTCCGTCCATAGTAATCACAGCTTAAATGAGAAATAGTGTCCACACTGAATGGATGCTATCTTTCGTAAAAGTAGATCACTTTTTCGATGTACTTTTGTGTGTGGATGCTCTTTTCCAGGAGATCTCTTCTGAAAAAAACGTTCTTCCGAAAGAAGCCTGCAGTCTAGACATAGCCTAGGGGATTTTTCGGGAGGAGGGAAAATAGTGATAATGAGTAGAAGATTGTTAATGAGTCTTGACCTTGCTGGTGGCCAAAAAGGTGACTTTTTGTTTTTACTTTCTGAGCCTTGATTTAAGATGTATCTGAAAACTGATGAAATACTAAACATATTTTATTACCTTATCAAGAGCATCAACAATGAAAAGGAGATAGCAGGGTGAAATTCTGTTCTTTTCAGGAGTTTTGCCATTGACTCACTGGAAGCAAGATTGCATCTTTATCCCAAAGCTCGGGTTTACAATTATTTTGTAATAGCGTTTTATAATGTTTTGCATAGTTATTATTCGTATGCTGTCAAACAGTTTCTGCATTTTTCATACTAATAAATCCAATATCCAAATGATAGTTAAATATAGTCTTAGAAAGCTAGTAATATTAAAAATGCGTACAGTAAGCTACCCAATGCAACCACTCAACAGCTTCAAATGTGAAGATCTGTAAGCAATACTACAAACACACAATTATTTCTAGGTTGAAATATGCTTAGTGCCATGTGATTATGTATCTGCAAAACACTGCACACGTAGTAAAATCAACCACTACCTTCACACACACATACCTCTTGCAAAAAAATGAAATGTACACCCATAAAAGCTGTTCTTAATTTGAAATTAGGCTTTCAATCAGCATTTAACAAATGTAACATATATGCAAGAGATTCACAAGAAAATCCCAAACCAACAAACATGTCTCAGAACAGTTCGTGGAAGTTCCACGTAAGGTTTATGATACTTTCAAGTGAACTTGGCTCCATATTTGACCAAATCTAGGACTCCTTTTGCATCAAAATCATAAGAGATTCATAGTTCTAAAACCAAGACCAAGAGAAACCTGATGTCTTCATTTTAATATTTAACTTTGAAGTTTGGGGTTCATTTGTTCAAAGCTAAATGGAAAGCCAAAGATAAAAACACACATCAGTCAAACCAGAGAACATTTAAACAAGGAAAACTCTCCAAAGCTTCTGAGTTTCATACAATTCTAGGGCTAAATCTTCAGATGGTTTAAATTGTCATAGGTCCATTTTGTCAGTGATCAGGATGTGACACTGACACCCCCACTATGTCACACAAGTTTCATCCTTCAGGCCGCTGGTGGTGGGTGACAGGAAATTAGAGCCAAAGCTCATGACCAGGTTATCTTGAGGTGAGGCAAGAACCCTGCCAGTTCCAAGGCAGGAGCAGTGTGCGAACAAGGAAGCATCAGAATTACTGCAGCCATGGTATAATAAAAAATATTAACCACAAAAAACCATTATGTTTAACTGGTTAATCAGCCCACCACACTGCCCCATGTGTAAGAGGACACCGGAATACCTCCCTGCCCATTGCACGGTGGGCCTGGCTGGGCTAGACAAAAAAAATGAAGCCATTGCTAAATGGCAGAGCAAAAGAAGCAGTAAGAGACAAAAAGTCATCCTTTAAAAACTGCAAGTCAAATTCCACCAAGGAAAATAAAAAGGAACATAAACTCTGACAGTTCAGGTATAATTTAGTTAGGGAAAAAAAATCTGAAGAGCAACTAGCAAAAGACGCAAAACCTAAGTCTTTTCAGAAAGCCTTTGAAAAGTTCCCACACCAACAACTCTTAAACAAAGGAAGCAGTCATGGGCAAGAGGAAAGGTCTTCTCCTAGATCAGTAATTGGTTAAAATATTGGAAACAAAGGGTAGGAATAATTAGTTTCCACAATGGAAAGTTTAATATTGACTGGTACATGAAGGATATATACTGGGACATGTGCTGTTCAACGTATATATAAACGATCTGGAAACGGGGGTAAACAGTAAGATGGCAAAGTTTTCACATGATTCTAAATTACTGAAGAGAAATCCAAAATTGACATTGAAGAATTACAAAAGGAACTCACAAAAATGTATGTCTAGGCAACAAAGTGGCAGATTGATTCCATGTTGACAAATGCAAAGAACAGCACATTGGAAAATGTAATCCCAATTATACATACAAAATTATAGATTATAAATTATCTGTTACTGCTCTAAAAAGAGATCTTGGAGTCATACTGGCTAATTCTCTGAAAATAACTGCTCAATGTACAGCAGCAGTTAAAAAAACTAACCATGTTAAGAACCATTAGCAAAGTGTTAGATAAGAAAGCAGAAAATATCATAATGACAGTATATAAATCCATGGTTCATTCATACACTGAATACTTCACGAAGTCCTGGTTGCCCCATCTCAGAACACATTAACATTGGAAAAGGTACTAAGAAGGGCAACAAAAATGACTAAGTGTATGAAATACCTTCAATATCAGAGAGATTATAAAGCCGGTAACTGTTATCTTAAAAAATGATGACTAAGGGGGTTATCATGAGGTCTATAAAATCATGAATGGAGAAATTGAATAGGGAAGTATTATTCCTCACCAAATACAAAAACCAGCAGTCACCCAATGAAATTAATAGGCAGTGGGTTTAGAACAAACATAAGGAAGCACATCTTCTCATAATGCATAGCCAACTTGTTAATCTTGTTGCCAGGGGATGCTGAAGGGCAAAAGTATAACTGTGTTCAAAAAGAATTAGATAAATTCATGGAGCTTAGATCCATCAGTGATTATTAGCCAAGATGGCCAGGGGCCCATGCTCTGCGTGTTCCTAAATCTCTGACTGCCAGAAGTTAGGACTGGATTACAGGGGATGAATCATTCAATAAATTGCCCTGTTCTCTTCACTCCTTCTGAGGCATCTGGCACTGGCCTCTGTTGGAAGACCAGATTCTGGATGAACCACTGGACTGATCCAGCATGGTCATTTTTATGGCCCATTAATTTCAATGGGTTTTGGATTATGGACTTCTCTACACAGTATTAGTCCTTCCCCAGTGCACCTGATGATACAGAAAGATGCCTGCAAACTCAGTGCCACATAGGAAACTTTTCACAACGAAGTTAAAATGCAATACCCTGAAAACAGGAGCTGATAATGGAAATGCTGGCAAAACCTCAACTGTAGAAGTGCACAAGGACCTTTACAATAGATTCTTCTTCTCTCAGGGTCAGCACCAGAATCATCCTTACCACAGGCAGGGCCACAAGAAAGTGCATGGCCTTCCAGGGATGGAAAAAGAGAAACCACATCATGAGCTGCCTCCTCTTCCACTCCTATTACTATGTGGGATGAGAGGATTTGAAATGAGTTGTTACTTCCACTTTAAGTCTACTGCAGGAGACTGTGAGTTGCAGGATTTGCATGGGAAATGGAGTCACAAACAGCTGTCTGCTTAAATTTTAATTAAGGCTGTCCCAGGGCATCAAGAACTAATATGACTACATTTTTCACAGATGGAAGTATGATAAAGAGGAGAATGTAACAAACACAGATTTTGTGGGCTGTTCCACAAATCCTTCCTCTGTGTACAAATGATTAACAGTGATTCAAAAAGGACTAAACCTGAGATCTGACCTAGTGGGTATATGCCAAGGCCCTAATAACTTCTGATTTCCAATCACAACTATAACAGTGACTCACTATGTGGCTTTGGGCTATCCTGTGACTCGCTATGACTGAAAGGGGAGTAGAATCTGTGTGTTTTTATATAAAATTTTGAACATAAGCAGTAATAACTATACATGAGTACAGATAGGTATTTGAATAGTAAAATGTTCTCAAGTAAAAACAGCATAGTAAATACTCTCCTATTGTTCCATCCTAAACTTACTAAAAATTGAGAGAACGTGCAGGTATGGGATTTCATTAGGACAGCTGCTTATCTGCAAATTGCTGAGATGTTCCAGGCTTAAATACAAATTTTACTTGTGGTACCGTAGTTCGTCAATCCTATTCACCCAGTGACCTTCAGAGAAGCATTGTATTCCTAGGACAAAATTCTGCAGGCATCCACCTTCCCCCCCCCCCCCCCCCCCGGCATTGCAAATAATGGTTAGCGATATAACTACATGGAAAAATACTGCATGGTTATCCCATGCTCATGCTGCTGAGGACAGATAAAGCAGCCAATAGACTTCTTAGAGCTAGGTCACTGCAGAGGAAAAAGAGAGCAGTCAGGTACAGGTGGGATGATGAAGAGGAGATACGGTATAACACACCATATGGTATAATGGATTAAAATGTCTAGCAAGAGAAGCACTTCTTCTCACCACCAGTTCAACCTGGCACTCAGCCTGTCCTTGTCAATGGACAGCTGACTCTTCCCTGGTCTGCACACCTCCTAGTCCCTGACCTGAAACAGCACACTGCACTACCTGATCTGGATCCATTTTCCACTTAACAAGACTAAACCCCTGCCCTGTGCTTCCCCATTCAGTGCTTTGCTTGGAAGTGGAAGTTCAGTTCAGCATCCATCCTCTCTTCCCCTTTTGCCCACACAGATATAGCCAGTCTTTTACCCTTATGAAGACAGAACTTTCAGGCTGTGCGTAGGTCAGCCAAAAGTAGCAGAGTTTGCAGAGATGATACCTCATCTACCATCTCATGGAAGTTTCTTCTAAGCCAATGCTCTTCTAAGGCCAAGTCCATACATGGGTCCTGAACCAGTATTTAGCCTGCAAATGGTCAGTCCTTCTGTTGCTAAATCTTGAAAACTGAAGAACAGTGATTTGGTGGGGGAAATACAGCATCATGGAATGAAAAAGGAGCAGAAGTCGCTGTGACTCTGGAAAATATGGAAAAACAGAAAGGCCATTTCTTTGCCTGCCAACAGCCACTCAGAAAAAAATTCCTTCTAGAGGATTTTTTAAATAATGAACTCAGTCATTTTTATGAAGCAAGATCTCTGGTTTAGATGATGTACAGCTTCCAGTTTGATTGCATTTTCCTACAAGGAGTGCAATGAAAATGCATTTGCAAAGAACTACCAGCTGATGAGAGTGCAGATTGCTCTGGTTTCAAACTGATTCTCCCAGCTTCCTCATCAGCTCCTTCTTCCCTTGAATTTTATGTTTCATCCAATGTCCAAATATATTCATGTTGTCCACTCTGACTGAAAATTGTTGGAACACACACAGCGGGGTGAGTGGGCTATAATTATCAGAACATCAATATTTCAATCAACTCTCACAGGGTGATCAGTTAAGTATCAATATATAAAAACTGTAAGCATCTCTAAATCTTTCTTTTGCATCTTGGAATAAAATTTTTAAAAACCTCCTTTGGACCTCTCTGTAGAGTGAGACTGCTAATGTATAAGTTATAGAAATCCAGATTTGAGGAAAGTTAGTTGAATTTATTTAATAAGATAAAAACCATTTTTCTGATTTTTAAACCTGCTGAAAATACGTCACAAGACTGAGTTAACAGAGCTAATTCATTTAATGTTTTGTGCACAGCAACTGACATTTTTTCCTTCTGTGCAGAGATTTTTTTAAAGAAAACTGTTTATAGCACAATTTTATTCATCTAAGTATTCAAGGCACCCAAACTGCATTATCTGAGTAGATGAACAACTTCATATATATGAGTAATCACACTGAATTCATTAATTAAGGACTTCGATGAGACTATTTACATAAGGAAATTTACTCTCATGTGTAAGTGTTTGTAGCAGGACAGAAAGCCTTCAATTGCAAATTTGGGACAAGTACTGTCTCTTTTGTTTCTGTAATATATATACAATGGAGCCCTGATCCTGACTGAGGCTTTTCAGCAGTACTGTACTATGAATATTAAACAACAACAACTCCCATTGCCCAGCATTCAAGATTAGGCCCTAAATGTGGACAATCAAGATTCAAATAATGAAATATACGTTCATGGCAATTAATAAACATTTATGACATGCCCCTGTTTACAGTACAAGGGAAAGTGGGAGCAGAAGTCATCTTCATTTAAGTTATTTTTTGCAATAATTGAAAACCAAAATTGAAACCAAAATTGAAAACCAAACTTTCTATAGATCAGATTAAATCCCATTCAAATTGGAGCTATAATTATATTTTTTGGTTTTCAAAATGTATTTCTCTCACATATAATATTCATAACAGTGCCTGTGATCCTCAGCTAATGTAAATTCACTTAGCTTCACTGACTCCAAATGAGACATGCCAATTTATACCAGTTAAAGATCTGGCTCTGTTCTATCATTTCAAGGAGTGTTTTAGACCCAAATGAGATATAATTTTATCACAATATTATCATCTTTTATTTGAAGTCATCATTTGTTTTACTTATTTTTTGCTTAATACAGACTAACATACAAAAATTATATTAAAGGACCTGAAGAATGCTACATACAAATTTATCCTTAGATACAGCCATCTCACAACTCACTCAACAAACCGCTCCCATGAAAATGGTTTAATCAGTTATAGGAATTAAAGTAACGATCTCCCAGCAGTACTGTGTAGTAGTATATGTAGCTGTCATCTGTGACTGATGACCAAAGAATTGTAAACATTAATCTTTACAACTGTCTCGAACTGGTTAAATACATAACCATATATACTTATTTCTGAAAAGAATGCCTGAAAGTATTATAGTGCTAAAATTGCACTTGGTGAACAGTTAAATGATTTCAAAGTAGAATTAATCACTTTTCTGATTTCTGAACACAAAACATGTGATAGAATTAACCTCAACACATGTACAATTTAAGTTTGCTTGATAGATAATATCAAGGCTTTAGGAAGATAACATTTAAGTGAAGTCTCATACAGTTTAGAGTATGTCTACACTGCACGGCTATAGCTACCTCACGTCTACACAAGCCACCTGTTATTTTGAAATATTTTTCAAAACAACGGGCATGCTATTTTGGCATCCTGGTAACCCTCATTCCACGAGGATTAAGGGATGTCTCGAAATAGCATGTTATTTCGAAATTTGGCGTTGTGTAGATATGCCAAATTTCAAAAGAAGTTATTTTAAAACAGATTCGAAATAAGATACGCAATTTGCATAGTGCAATCTGCATATCTTATTTTGAATTTAGGGTGCTATGTAGATACACCCTTAGTCTTTGATCTCAAACTCAACCCAAGTCAGTTTGTAAAAGAAAAGTAATAGTACTAGAAAAGGCAAGTAGGCAATGTTCTCATAGTGGCATTGTTTTGTTTGTCAGTTAACTGTATTCTAAGAAAAGTTCTTAATTGATTGACGACCCCATTCTATATCCTATGTAACCATGTCCTCATCTCTCTTTTTGGTCACTGTATCCTTCCACCATTTCTCTACTCATATAAATATCTAACTGTCTCTTATAGTCATTAATTATATTCTAATTTATGTCATGTAATCAAAATCTTCTCTTATTAGTAATACCGATTTCAACAGGAGCAAAACTAGACCACATATATTTTCTACAGTCTGTGTCAGCGATGGGCAACCAAGACTAGTGAGTGGCCCTCCTTCATCTCTGTGGGCTACAGTAGTAGGCAACTTGTGGTCCACTGGAGTTACCCTTTGGCCTGCACACCCCTCATTGTCCCCTTTTCCCATACCTTCTATTTCTCCCTCTCCCTCCCAGCACTTTCAGTGAACCATAAATCCGCTCACTCGTGCTCCCTCCCCGCTCCTCTCGCTGAACAGCCACAAACAGCTGATCTGCGGCATTCCCGCTCTGGGAGGGAATGAAGTGAGAATCAGCAGGTTCATGGAGCTCCAAAAGTGCTAGGAGGGAAGGGGAGGAATAGGAAGTGTGGGGCTCCAATATGTAAGAGGTATGTGGGGGAGGAGGACAGACAGGGGGATGCACAGGCCACAGGTGGAATCCCAATGGACAACATGCAGCCCACTGATTGCCCACCCCTGGTCTAAGTGAACATTTTACCTGAATTCCCTTTAAAAAAAAAAAACTGTTTTAAATTGAGCCCTTTCATTTTTGTAATCATCCAGACAGTTTTCTGAATTCTTCTTTCGCGATTCTGGACTCATTTATTATTTTTTAATCAATTTACCTGAAAATCTGCTGATCTTTTGTGAGAACAAGATCATCATCTTCAGATGCAAAATTTACTTATAACAGATATTTTTTAAACCTACAATGACTTAGGTTGCTGTCTGACACAGCAACCTTTCAAAGCAACACTATCCTTCATATCCTCTGAGAATATGACTTAAGCTAAATATAATATCTGAAATTGAGTTCAACCAGGTGCAATAAACACTGTTTTGAACTTTATTCCATAACTGGGATGGTCTCTCTCACTATCCTGTCTATCTTTGGATGCAGGTTTTCACTTCAACTATCCAGTAATGAGTTTTTCCTCTATTCTTCTGAAATAATCCCTAAATTAATTCCTTGGTGACTACACTGATTTTCTTAACTATTTAGGCGTATCCCCACTGGATTTGTTGTCCTCGGGTTTATTTAACATTTGTGTAACTAAAAATGAATTTTTTGTCATTGTTGTTATAATTTTAGAGGTCACTAATCTTTATTCTTCCTAAATGCTAAATTTCCTTCATCAAATTTGTTATTTTCCATGTGACAGTGTTCTACCCACCCTGCATAAAACACAAATAACTCCTGTTCATGCATCAATATAATTAAGAAGGACATCAGGAATGTGCACTAGGATCTTGTGTATAACCTGGGAACAGCTCTGCTTATGATTTGTAACCTCATTTTTCTCCCCACCAATAGCTAAGACCATTCAGCACTGTTCAAATCACGATTTTAAAAAGAACCAAATATGGTTTTATATATTATGCACATTGATCTTAATAAAACATGAAAACTATCTCTGTCCAAACAAACCATATTATGAGTTCCTCTGAGCTATCCTTTAATTTAATTGGATTCCACTTAACCAGACGTAAGGGTTGCCGTTTCAGGCTGAAACAACAAAAGGTATTTTACGCAAACAGACAACTCTTAACAGGGCCTAAATGTAAAAGATGAGAGGGCTTCAGAGACTCTCTCATGCAGTTTTGTCTCAATTCCTTTTCCCTTGGAAGGGGCAATGCCTTTATTCTGGAATACATAATCCTACCAATTAAGACGACAAGTGCTATGGGAGCTACTTAAGATAAATCCAGCCACTAAGAATATTGTGCCTACTTTCTCTCTCTTTGACAACTAAAATCTCTTTCTTTTGGGCCTGTCCATATCCCAGCTCACTTCAGCTGCCCACAGCTTATACAAAATGTTTCTGCTGAAATAAATTTTCCCATGCCCTGGATTTGTTATTCCTTTATCCAAATTCCCTTCATAAGCATTTTGCCTCCCAAATTTCCTGTATTCACCTTTAAAACCATGGATAACTCTGCCTCTGTGTACATCTCTTCTCACATATCTTTCCCACGCAAACTGACCTCATAAATCCTTCTATCATATCTACTTTGTACCTTGCACCTCCAGGGCATCAAATGGTCATCTTTAAATAAACCCTTGAAAATCACTGTTTTTTTTATTGCAGTGGTTCAGCAATGCTCCACCCAAGAAAAGGAATTTGTGTTTTGTAATAAAAGTATGTAGCACTTTTAGCCTGTAAAGAGGAAGTATCTCCCTTTATGTTCTGTACAGCACAATGTACACTAACAGTATGCAATAAACACTAAATATGTAACAAATAAGAAGGATTGGATTCTTTTTTTCCTATATTGTTCAGGAGTCCTAATTTGTATTGGATCTCTTTGATCATTCAGCGCTCATAAAACAAGGATTTTCTTTCCAGCCCCGGTTATACTCCTGTGAAATTATAATAACTGAATCATTCTGAGAGATTTCACCTGACTCATTTCAATGCAGGGAAGATTTTAACAGAGCATTGGACAAGCAGAGATATCTAAATGCAGATTGTCTTTTGAATATGCACTAACACACATAAACTGAATTACAGATGTAATTTATCCATCACAAGCTGGTTCTAAATACTGATTATATCAGTGCTTGTGCAGAAAACTGAAAGTGATAAAAAAGCCAAGAAGCTTTTCAAACTTTAATTTGCCTTGTTTCTCTTTGTGTAATATGCTCTGAACTAATAACAGTTGATACAGTAAGGGCTAAATTCTGTTCTGTGGTAGAACAGAAATGGGTCCTAATGCTTTAATTTTTTTAATTAAAACTTTTTGTCTCAACAATAACAGTGAATCCCATAAACACAGAATACGTCTTATAAAAGAGTTGTTTATTTTATAAGTTTTAAATTTATCAAGTTTCAAATTAAACGAGTCTTCTCTTGTTCTCGTATTATGGAATGGGGCCAAAATGCATGCTTGTGTTGCCACCATTATACCAGCGGTTATTTTACACACAGCTAAAATTTGTCAGGCTTCTGACCAGTGAAAGCACTGTGACAGGCCATTCAGGCTCTGAAAGATCTAATTGGAAGTTTTGCAGCCTTTTTTCTAGCACAGGAGCCAGCCACAGAGAATTTTTTTAATTGAACCCAAATCAGAAAATAGATTCACATCATAAATGAATTGTATCAAGTATATTATAGCAAACACCATGAATAGGAGATATATTATTAAGCATCAATACACTATGTATGGAATAAAGCATTTATGGTACACTTTGACTTACAGACACCTGTTAAGAGTGTTCCCAACTGTGGTATAATACACTAAGCAAAATTCAGTAAAAGGTAATCATGCCCAATATGATTTAACAAGTATATTGTATTGTGCTTTTAACACTAATGATGCTGTCATTTCTGTTTTGAAACAATCCCCTCTGGGGAGAAACGAGGATGGTGAGGAAGTCTGGATACATGGGGAACCTCAAAAGTAGTAATAAGGCAATATTTACACTATCAGCAACAAATGTAATTCTCACCTCAAGTGCACAATACTCATACTAGCGCACATTGAGCAAGCAAGAATATAAATAGTGTAGCATGGGCTGAGTACAGACTCATGGGGTTTGGGCAGGATTATGCCCAGCAGGCTTCCACTGGTGCTTCCAGTGTTACTATGGCCACTTTATTGTTTATACGAATGCTAGCTCAATGAAAGCTAGTATGAACATAGTGTACACAAGCTGGGAATCACACACACCTAGATCAGTGGGGTTTTTTTTTTTCTTCCTTAAAGCTCTGGGTTGGGATATACCTGGATCTGATAACAATTGAGCGAAGGGGGGAAATTTAAAGCCACCTCAATGGTACATTATGAATTCCATTAGACATGGTAGACATCTCACAACAGATATCAGATGTGCTGATGACATGCTATTATTTGCCATTGAAGGAAAGCAACAAATAATGGAGTCTGTGAAAGCAGTCAGTTAGAAGAACAAGGAGTATTGCTGAATGTGACAAAGACAAAACACCCATACGTTGACATGACTAACAAACAGGAAGTAAGTGTACACCACAATTAAAGGACAAGTTGTAGAGGAAATAGCTGAATTTAGTTATTTGGGATCATATATATCCAGACAAGGAGGCTGTCCCCAAAGAAATTAGAAGACAACTAGGGGCGGCTAACTCAGCTTTAGACTCTTTGAAGAAGGTTTAGAAAAACACATAGTCTGTCAAAATCTGTGAAGGTGCAAGAGATGAAAAGCCCAATTTTTTTCCATAGCAATTTATGGATGCGAATCATGGGAAGTTAATGCTGCTAGAATGAAGAAAACAGAAGCTTTTTAAATATGATGCTGGTTAAGTTTTTTGTGCATTTCCTGGATGAAAAATAAAAGACGAATCCCTCAGAAGTATTATTGAAGAGAAGCAGACCCTGATGTCAGAAATCAACAGATGCAAACTTACGTACTTTGGAACCAGTAGGCAGAGAGATGGAAACAGGCTTGTGAAAGCAATTATGAATGGAATGGTGGAAGTTAACAAGGAGTTAATGACCAGCCTGGAGATAGATGGTTTGTGGCAGATCACTAAAAGGTCAGCCACTGAGTGTTTAAGTTAGCAATGGATCATGAAGGATTCCACAAACTTCTGCTGTGATCTCACCAAAGCTCAGACATAAATACATTTACTTTACTTATTTATTTTTATTGCTGAGTACAAAATAACCAATTAAATACCATTTTATAAATATCCCTTTCCCCTTTTGCAAACTTACTCCCCAATCCTGCAAATATGTTATGCATTTAATTTGAAATATATCACCCCACTGACTTCAGTGGAATCACTTGGGTTTAAAGTTAACAGTACCGCCTTCCCAAACAACTGACATTTTTCAAATAGTTATTATATTTCTTGACTCTGTATATTATTTTAATAAATTAAGTCCTGAGCCAAAGACCATTGAAGTTAAAAGCAATCTTTTCATGGATTTCAAAGGGTTCAGACCCTTGTAGCTTGTTGAGTATTATAAGTACCTCCAGTACGTACAGTTTTCAGACACACAAACTTTTTTCTACCACTGCAACACATCTGTTTAAACAATTTAATTGTAGCCGGGCGGGCGATGAAATGTTTGGTTGTAAAAAGTACAAAAATAATAAAGCGCTGTAAAACTTAAAACAAAAATTCAGTTTTCTCCAAATTTCAGTTGTGTTGACGTACCCCTAAGGGTACGTACCCCCCCGACTTCTCTCGAGTACCCCTAAGGGTAACTCATACTGCTGGTTGAGAAACACTGCAATACTGAATATATATTACAGATTAAAAGTACCCGACTTCACTGCCAGCAAAGAGTGTATTTAGAATTCTCACTAACTACAGAAAATTGTATACTGAAACTTTTTGATGACAAATAAAAGATGTGAAAACAGAACAACTTCATCACTCCAATATACCTGGCATGTATCCATCAATGTGTCTAACTGCTCTGGCATAACAACATTGTGTCCTGAGACTCAGCGCAAATTAAAAATAGCTCTGTTTCTTTGGAATCAGGTTCCAGCTATCAGTTTTATCCCCTGGCACCGTTGGATTGGGAGTTCCCATGTTGGTGCCAGTGAATTTTGCCATAGCATAGCATATCGGGAAATCCTACCTCTCTATATCGAAGGAATAATAATTGATCCAACAGATTTTGCTCAGACAAAAGCAATCAGGTCAACATGTGCAAATTATTGCTAAACAAAACTACTGACTCATTAACCCAATGGAAGTTTTGGTACAGGGCTACTAAATGGCAATACATTCAAATAAATGATTAACTGTTGCGAGTGGCTTCTAGTGCGACTGCATGATGCAGTGGCTCTTTGAGAAGATACACCCGCTACTGATACTCCAGTTTCTTCTCCCACTGGACTGAAAACCCAAGGCTCCCTGAAATTATTCCAGCCCTTAAGGCTTGAGTAGCAGTTCCAATACTATTCTGCAGTTTCATTGGAGGAGACTTTCCCCTCATTGTGTTCCACAGAACTCCCCAGCCTGCAGGAGGATTTACTTGGGCTGAGCACATAGACACAGATTTATCTTTAGTTTTCCTATCAGACAAAATTCAAAGGCTTTTTTATATTGGTGACCTTATTATACCAATTAAAATTAAACATTGTTAATTTACCCTTAATCCTTAAATATGTTAATCAGAAATACTGATACTATCAATATGATAGCTGTGTTCTGTTATACTGATACTTTATCATTCATAATTTTTAAATCAGATATTTCCTTTTCTCATATGTTTGGCTTGGCCTGGCCCAATATCTGAGAACATACATTCAACTACAAACCCATAGCTATAATTACTATTACATTTAATATAACATTTAGAAATCTCCATTGAAGATAGCTTTGCCATAGGGGTTCTGAAATATTCCTCACACCAATAATGCATACAGATTTTTCTACTGACATAATTTTCTATGAAAATAAATGGTGTTTTGAAAGTCCATTAAAAAAGAAAAAAAAACTGAGTCTGGGTAACTGAATCTCTGTTGTTAATTTTGTTTTTAAATATATTTAAGTAGTGCTGGTGAAAAAGGCAAAATTCATAGCATGGAAGATGGAAATGCTGTATTTACCCATAGACCAGATCCAGCATAGTCACTAGCAGTGAAAACTTCCACATATCACTCTACGAATATGCTACTTCAAAAGAGCAGTTCCATCTTGAGGAGCATTCAGTCCTTTGGCCTCTTTTTTGGGATTACAAATAAGCTTGCTAATTAGCATCACCCCAGTACTTGGTTTCAGTGAGGCAGGTATGTGCCACTAAGATCTGGAAACCATCAATTCATTTCCCACAGGTATTATGACAAAATTCTACTAGAAGGGGAAGAGAACTTCATTTGATATATTAAGTATAGGAACTGACACAGTCAAACATCATTCATGCAAAACTTGTATAGATTAAGTTCGCTCCACACATGTTTTTAATTTTATTTTTCCCTATCTTTCCCCCCACTTTGAAAGTGATTTAAGGGTGGAAGAAGCAGAGGAAGCTTGCAGGAATCTCATGAATAAACAAACTACTTTCCAAGGAAGCCTTCTTCACTCCAAAAGGGCTGTCTGACTCTGAGACCTAGGAACTGCTGTCTTTTCTCTCCAGCTGAGAGGATGGACTGCTTCACTTGAAGTAAGCCTGGGATTATTCAGCAAAAGATTAGATAGTAAGATTCCATTTTCATGGCAGATAGGAAACAGGTGAAATCTTTTCTGCCAGTGGTTGCATGGACATAAACAATGAGGTGAACCGCAAACCTCCTGTGCCATTTCAAAAGGGACTTTCAGTTCTCTACCCAAAGAGAACAAAACAATGTGATATAAAACAGGGGAGTTAGGCAACAACACCAGGAATAAGAATTTGTGAGTTGCTGGTTTTCCCGAAAATAATAAATAATCCTGAAGTTTATTTTCAGCAAAAGCTAACTCATAAAATGTCAGTAGAACTGCAGATCAGTCAACTTGATTTTATCCAGGAGACTCTCAGAGAAGAAATCATCTGATTCTAAGACTGCAGACTGTCCTCATATTATGTGAATTCCTGACAGAAATAAGTTCCTCACAAATGCAAGAAGTACGACTTCCTTCATGTTTCTGACTTCTAGAACTGAGTTGTAACCTTACCACTATCATTATTATTCGGTCCTCATAAAGCTTCTTTGAAGATGAACAATAGATATAAAATGTTGGTCTTAATGTAAGTTCTTGGATCCATCAAAATTAAGAGTGAACTTTGGAAGCCAAACATTTGTATTTAGAAATGTAGAAAACACAAGATTTTGGTTCAGCAGAAAAAGGAGAGAGGCTTCAGAGGCTGCTCCTGATACCTCAATATGAAGATTTAACTTCAGATATAAGTTCATTCATGTAAACTTTTGTGCTCAAACGTTTTATTTATTTATTTTTATTTTGTGTGTCTTTATAGTTTTCTCTCAAATGTGAAAGTTTTGTCATCTTTACTACTGTACCTGCATCTGTTCAGAGTTTCTTCTGTTTAGAGTCTGTATAAATGTAGTATTGTAATATTTTAAATTTCTTCCTTCAGATGCTAAATGAAACAATTTAATATGAAACATGCCTTATAGAGCTATAACTCTGAATCATCTCTGGTATGATTTTTGAATGCCACTGATACTCTTACAATGGAACTTTTATATGTGCTTTTTAAAGTGTGTTATTTCCCTCTCATACCCTATTTTCCCACTTAATTTGCTTGTTTTGGTTTCCCAAATTCTTTCCCCCAAATGGGAGGATAGTATTGAAGAAGGCAATTAAATGTGTAACTATCTCCTATATGGCAATGATATTCTCGCTCTTTGTATGTTCATACTCAAATCAGTTATGAAGGGACTGATTCTGTGAATTTCTACTGGTATAACCCACTGCAAAATTAGGTTCCAAAAGTGTTGTTTTTCTTTTTTAATTTAAGGAGACCCAAAATGGAGATATGCATAATTAATAATTCCATCTCTCAGGAGATGGAGAATTGAGATTCTCCGCAGATTAATCCATAATGAATTCATACATTTTACAAGGTCAAAATAATTACCTCTAACATTTCAAAGCTTCTCAGTAAAAAAGTGGAACATTGTTATGAATGTATGAAGAGTCTAAGTGTTCATATTACAAAGGAGGTGTCTGTACAATGGAGTGTAATTTTAGCATTAATTTTAATCATTAAAATACAATGCAATCTATATATCTCATATGCATTGCTATATTATTAAATAATCTGCATAAACACTGCAAAAATATCCGAAATTTCTAGCATCTAACTTTTACTGAAAATGTTTAAAAAGAAGGAAAAAGAGAAATTATTCAGAAGGAAATATGATTGCTCATGATTTTGTACCTGGGAATTCAAGTTTAGGTCCAAACCCATTTTATATCCCATCAATACAGAAATTGAGTATGAGGTAGCAAATCCTGGAGATGCTATAAACTTAAAGAGACCAATGGTTTATCAGCAAAGCAAAACCTTCTGAACATTAGCATTAGAAGGATAATCCTTTTTATTTGGCCCAAATCCTGCAGTGTTTACTCAGTCTGTTAAAATCAATGGGAGTTTGCCTTAACAAGAACTGCAGGTTTGAATAATAGTGAACCAATAGTCACTGCATATACATTAAATGTCTTCTAAACTGGAGACCACTACTCCAATCCTGTACTCACATAAGCCATCACATGACACCAGTGGGCTCAATCTCAGGACTAGCTCAATTCTCTTACCCACAGTTTTACACATCTATCATTATCATTTATTAAAACAAACCTCATTTTTGTGTAAACTGAAAAGACATTACTCAGGGATGATTTTCCCTTATATAAATGAACAATTTCTTCAATATTTTGGTTTCTTGTAACAAACTGCATTTTCTTCTTGCAGCCAGAAACTCTTGCCCAGTATATTAAATGTAAGGCACCTGGGAATGCGGCCAGTCTGAAACAGCACAGCTGAATGGTACTGCCATTTCACGGGGTCCCCTCAGAAAGTATTTGCTTTGCCTGTCTAATGTTCTAAATATAGAAAAGCACATAGGGGCTCTATCTACCTTGAGCTCAAACACTGATACTAAACAGGCACTAGATGCATTCTTCAATACCTAACACACATCTCATCACACAAGCTAGAAAGCTACAAGATTTTAAAACCACTACTGTACTTGTCAGTTGATTTTTTTA
Source organism: Pelochelys cantorii (assembly GCA_032595735.1). Lineage (NCBI taxonomy): Eukaryota > Metazoa > Chordata > Testudines > Trionychidae > Pelochelys > Pelochelys cantorii. The sequence continues at coordinate 28,661,136 of CM064335.1, forward strand.
AACCAATATGAATTAGAGACTTAGTGCCAATTTGCTAACAAGTCTCCATAACTAAAGATCTGACCTACTTCCAATAAACTAAGATGAGCTATTTCGATAGTTTATAATTATATTATTATATGCATTGATAAGGTGATTAAACATTCTACAAGTATTTAAGAAATAATAGTCATTTTATAGTAAGCTTTTAGAGACACTGGCATGTTAGTAAAGAGTAAGAATACTAAGTATAAATTCAACTTATCTAAATATTTTAATTCTAGATATGGAATACATAGAATACTTCCTGAAAAGCATGTGTTTAGATGCCATATTTAACATTTTAACTAAAAGCAAAAAGTTTTAGAAAAAACAAAATAATCAATACATTTGTAGTGCAGCGCATGTGTGCTCACGTGGGCACACACACAGAGCAGGTATTTTGCTCCAAGTTGAGTTAGGCAGGGAATTCAGAAAAGAAATATACTTCATTTTCGAACTACCAAAGGGATTTCTGGGCAGTTGTCAGAACAATCTAATTTAACCACAGCTCAACTATCTGCTTATAAACATATACTAGCCAAATTATCCTATATGGAAGTTTACAGTATATATGAGTTTAATGATGTAGTTTGGTCTGCTCTCATGGGTGGTAATAATGGCCCTGGAGCTGCAGAACTCGTTCTCTACAACTTGCAGAAAGGAGAATTCCATCTGACACCTGTAGAGTTTTCCAGGACAAAGCTTTGACAGAGTGAGAATTTGGGTCACAGTAAGCCATTGAGGTTAACAGAAGTAAAAATATAACTATTAAGCAATAGGTTTTCCCAAAGTAAAAGAATATCTGGAACAAATTCCGCCTCAATTTATAAACCACTCAATTGTAATAACTCCACATGGTCACCAAGAATAACCACCCCCACCTAATATTTTGGAACCATAGTCCTTTCACCCCTGGATCTCATGGCTTCCTAGTGAGAACCATGTTAAGGTTTTCAAGAGTATAGTTAAAGAACACTGGTGTCTCATTTTCCACCTTTTCACATTTTTTCTGAACCCAATGTATTTTAAATTTTCTTTTTTAAACTTATGACTAGTACAGCAATCCAGGAGTGGGGATGTGAAATTCTGTGCCATCAAATAAGTAGAAGCTATTAGCTAGGAAATTAAACTGTGTGTTGATGTTGCAGCTGGTTATGGTGCTTTAACAATAAACAAATTCTAATTCTTACATTCTCTTATATGGAAGCATTTTATTGAGTTCCATGAGTGAAACTTGAATATCAGATATCTAAACTACAACACAGATACTTTTACAAAATAATAATAATAGACCTTCACAACACTACCACAAATGCAGAAAATGGAGCAAGTTCACCATCGTGGCAGGGATTAAGTCTATGCACAGTGCTTATGCACTAGATCAAGCCTACCACCAAAAAAACCAAAAACAAAACAAAAACAAAAAACAACCATATGTATCCACTCCTATCCAAATGCCCCAAAGCTGTGACTTGAATTGGTTGAGAATTTTTTGATGAAATATTTTTCATAGGGAAACGCTCATTTGCCAAGAGCAAAACTTTTTGTGGGCAAAGATCTATTCTGATAAATTTCTCAACTTGAAAACATTGTGGAAAAAAGTTTAGAAATTGTCAAAATAATTTGGTTTGAAATTTTAGAAATGGTAACATTCTATTTACCAAATCAAAATTACTTTTTAACTGCAAAATTTAAGCAATAGGAAAAAGAAACAAAAGTTTTTACATTAAAAAGAGCCCGAGTCAAAACAAAAGGTTTCAAATTTATTTATGTGAAATGCTTGATTGATTTTTTTAAATTCTTGGTTAACAAACATTTTGATTTTTTGTTCCATTTTGGAACTGGAAAACATTTTGAAATCTCATAATTTTGGTGGGATAGGAAAAAACATTTCCTGCCCTGCTGCAGTTGTGATCCTAATCTGACTATAAATCGGCCTACAGTAGCTACCTAAGACAGAACATTCCCTCCAGCAAAGCCCGTATACTCAGGTTTTCCTCCACTTCCTGGGATTTGGCCCCAAGAGCAGCTATATTATATTCTAGAGAAAACAAAGAGAGAATCTTCTTCTATCAGGCTTGTGATTTATGACTTTGTGCTGTATTAAATTACAGTCTGTGGGTTAGCTATTTAAAGTCTGAGATTATTTAATTAATAAAGAATGAAGAGAAGGAGCTGGAAATCTGTATGTTTCGCAACTGACCCCTGAAACACTACAGACTGTTGAAAATACCTGCCCTATACTTTACACAGCTTACCTAGCATATATGTTTTAAAAGTGGCAATAAGCCTGTAGCTTCTCTGCTTTAGTTGTCCTTGCATGACTGCAGATACCTGGCTTTCAGTTAAATTTTTTCAAGAAATACATCACTCCTTTCATTAAATATTTGTAAGCAAGAAGGAAAAAACCGTGGCAGTCCAAAAGATGGGGGGGGAGATGTTTTCAGAAGTAGCCAGGCTAATTTATGAAGGAAAATACTCATCTCAAATATACTGCCTACTATCCAGAGCCAACAACAATCCACATGCAGTTACAAGACAGCAACAAATCATCATTTAGAACACATGGTTTGCATTTCCAGGCTGATTATTTATTAGAACCTTTATGATCACTTTGCTATTTCTAAACAAAATATTCACCACTTTTTACACTAGCTACAGACCAACAACAATTCAGGGTTAAGGAACTACTAACTGTAACCACACCAATTCCAGAGATCCTGAACTCTGTTATAATTATTTTCCCCTTATTCTTTTCCCCATCCCGTGAGAAAAACAAAACGAACAAATCAGCAATAAAAAAAGCCATAAATCTCCATACTAGCACAGACAGCAATCGATATCTCCCAGACTCTATGATTCTGCCGATTATAATTGTTTCATCCATTAACTATTTATCCTTGAAAAGAATATAATATTTACTCACTTTCAATGAATCAAAGCAGGCGATTACTCGTCCATTTTCAACTTGGCAGCTTTTCGATGGATGTGCAAATTTACATTCCGTGTCTGGCCGTGAGCAAGTCCCTCTTTGGAACTCTCTACACACTTCCAGTGTTAGCCATTTTGTGTCCCGAATCGGTGTGACACTAACAGCCATGTTTAGATTTTTACAGGTAGTTAAAATTTTCAGTGAAACAAACAAACAAACAGCCAAACTGATAGACTGGAAATGATGAAAATGTCACCTCCAAAATACTTTTCCCCCCACTCCCTACTTTAAAAGTACATGTAAAATTGTGTTGTCACAATATCAAAGAAAAGGTTTCCAACTAGAAATTCACAGCATGAAAATGCTAATTGAAAGAGGTTTTGTACTTAAAGAAATGCTAGGTTCATAAGTAAGATGAATGTTAAAAAGTGTGGCTTGAAACTAGCCTTGTGCTCTCAATAACCCATTCTGAGTGCCAATTTGGAGCCCAAAATGCAAGCATGAAAACGTGGCAGACCCTTTGACACAGAATTTCCAAGCTGCTTTCAGTACAGTTATCTGAAAGGTAATCTCCAACACAGCGAATTTGCAACTGAGTTTTGTGGTGCAATCGGTATTGATTAGTTTGGCATAGACAGATGCAGCAGTTTAGAGCAACAATCGAGAATTTTTTTTTCCTCTCCTTGATTTCCTGGCAGAAGATATCTTACTTTTTCAGCCAACTTATTTTTATACTAAAGCAGCCTAGGGCAATGCCTGATACTTAGAGCTTTTCTCTTGATTATAAGTAGAAATGGGGGTGTCTGGGCTAGAGGTGGAGGGTGGATGTGCTGTCGTCGCAGTCTAGCTGGCAGCAAGCAAGGCAAAAAGCAGAGACTGCTCTAGAAGCGGTTCCAAGCAGCAGAGACGTCAGGAAAGGCACTTCTTAGTACCAACCTGTAGAAAAAACAAATACGTTAAAATTTACCAAGCAGCATTCCACTGAGGTCCCACAGCATTACAGCCTTGCCATGTGCTCCTAGACTACTGTGCAGAATTATAGTCTGCCTGCTTCTTTCACACAAAATACTTACAGTGTAGCATATTGCAGCCAGCCATCGTAGATTTATTAAAAAAGGGGCCGTTTTCCCTTGTGAAGCAATGCATGATAGAGAGATAACCAATCACAGATAGTGTTGCAGCAATATTCTGGGCAGAAAGCCAATAGTGTGGGCTGTCTTATGAAAGGTCGCGCCTGTCAGACGTTCATTACTATGCTATAAGCACAGAAAATGTCCATCAGATGTGACTTATTCCACTGCAAGAGGACGAGCATGTGGGTTTTGAATTTACCCAACATGCAGTTAGTGGATTAAACCATGTTAGTTTTAAAACAACTTCCAACACAAGCACAAGCACCCTGCAGAAAAAAAAGCAAGCTTTAAAACTGCAGATCACTTTCAAGCTGCTTTCTCTCCGGCACTGCCTTGAGCACAGCCAGCATACTGTCTACTGTATCCAACACGTGAATATAAAAAGAAAGGGAGAGTTCATAAATGGTACATTCTCCTGACCTAACCAATTCACTTCCTTCTAAACCATAAGTCCTGCCTCTCCTCAGAAATCAGCACTCGTTAATACTGTAAAACTATTCCATTCAGCCAGCAGACACTTTGTCAATATATCACCGGCAGGCTAGATATGAACAAAAGCACCCTTTATTCTGACCTTTCTCAAGGAAAAAGTCCAGGTCGTAGAGGGAACATAAGAATTGCAGTGTTGTCAGGATGTCTGGGAAAACGTAAGTTAACCTCGGGGGAGAAAGTGATTCCATCACAGTAACATTAAATATTCATCATGGAATTTGATTTAAGCAGCATGATGCACTTCAAATTACACTCATTCTGCATGAGCTTATGCCCATTGGTCTTAACCTCTAACTGCACTGCTGAGAAACTTATATTAAAATGGTATCTTTACAGCACCAGCTTAACTTATCCTTATAAAAGAAATGACATTCTTTGGCTGAATATGGTGACATTCTTATTATTAATAATAAAAGGAAGACAACTGCAGCACCAAACACATTAAAATTCAAAACTTTATTTCCTATTTTCATTGTTTAAATGGAAAATATATATTTCCCAGGATTTCATATTGCTTCAAGATAAAAACTCGTATTGAAGGCTATGAAATGCTTATTTATAAAAATGACCTCTGAGTTCTACTGGGGAAAAAAAAGACCTTTAGTCATTTCCAGAAAGCATCTTACTGCTTTAACAGACAGCAAAGCTTCCAGTGACATAAGACTGCATTTGTTATTGTGTGAGTTTGTTTTATGGGCTGCCATAACATTCATAAAAAACTGAACACTGAAAGACGTTACAACACAATGTTACTGTACTTATCCAACTGCAAGCTTTCATATGCTAATATGGTAACTCAGCAGTTTGTTTATATTCTGCAGGTCAGCAAAAAAGAGAGGAAAAATTCAGTTTGTCCATTTAACCTTATGTCCATGCTAAACTACTTTTGCATTAGAAAGCTAAGATTTTAAACTTTCAGAAATGGACATTAGAAGTTGCTCTTTGGCAGCATATTCAATAGGGCAGATGGTATTTTGTGCATTCAAATAATTTATAAAGAGCCAGTCTCTGAGAAAGACATCAGGATACTGAACATAAAAATAATTCAATTAATAAACTAAACCTTCACCCCTTCTCAAATCAAGACACTGAAAGAGAGGCAGTTAAAATGACCATGAAAAAACTAACCCAAAAATCCAAGACAAGTCCTGAAAACATTTTCAGAGAGCCTTCAACTGACATGCTCAGGAAGCAAGTTCCTGACGGGGTTCTCCCTCCAGTCCTATTCAAACTGAGCCTTGGCACAGTGAACAAGATCAGCCCAGTTGATCTTAGATGACTTAATGGGACATAGAACAAAAGAATGTCCTCCAAATAACTCAATTCTAAGTTATCTTCTTTTTCAGCATGAGCCCTAACACATCCTGCACTTGTCTAATCTCTTTTAGGTGAAGGAACTGCATATGCCTATGCTTCAAGTACTACACCCCCACAAGCAGCAGACTTCTGTTTATTTTCTCTTTCCACACTAGCATCACTGACAACATCAGCAGAAACAAAGTTCTGGAAACAGTGTTTGTCAATTTAGAATGGTTGCAACAAAATAAGGAACAAAATGGGTGGGTGGTGGGGTAGTTTGTTTTGTTTTGAGCATACCAAAACTGAAGGGGAATAAAACTGGTGACTAGAAGATATAACCCATAAAATCAATTATAAATAGGGGCTGCTTTTCAGCACATTCTTAACAAAGCCTCCTATATGAGTAAGCAACCAGAAATAGGCAAAATATTTTGGGCACAATTATCCACAGACACAATTTTCATTTCGGACACATCTACACTGCAGGCTTGCTATTTGATGTAGACCAAATCCATCTTCCAACTCTTCTGTGGGAAGAATTAAATATGCAGATGGCCAACTGAATTAAAATTCAGGGGCAAATAACCCTGGATGCAATTTTATGCCTGCAATTATTTTCACTCAGATCTTGAGGGTACAAAAAAGGGGGCCATGTTGAGGGTGTTCCCAATTTGTATACCACCATTTTATATTAGATGAATTTGGTCCTCTTAAAACTGACATGGTATTGCCTTATCCATTTGAAAATCTATTGCTAACAACTGATTTACCAATGTTTCATCATGTTATGACAGTCTTCTACGGAAGAGCATAATATTTTATGGGTGATATTTCATCACTGTCTCTGTATCACCTGTGGAATAAAACTCTGTATGCCTGGAAAGGAGATGCAGTGGCTGGAGGAAGTTCAGCCATACTGCAGGGAGGAGCTGCCAGTGCAGGATGCTGGCTCCTGGAAGTGATGGGACCATGCCCCTCTCCGCTGACCACAGTGTCTCTTGGAGTAGAGCCCTACAAATCACTGGATATTGGCTAGAGGTTGGGAAATACGTGTTTTATTGCTAGCTGTGTAATGAACTTTTTGTATAACCTTGGGGAAACTACTAAACTCTCTGGATGAATCATAGAACTGGAAGAAACCTTGAAAGATCATCAAATCCAGTCCACTGTACTCATGAAATCCTGGCCCAATTGAAGTCAATGGTAAAATTTCCACTGATGTTCTTCAGCTTACCATCTGTAAAATGAAAGTAATAATACTTTCTCATCTCACATAGGAGTTGTCTCATCTCATTAATGTTTGTAAATCTTCTGAGTGAAAATGTTACACAAATGCCAAATATTATTGATATAATTGCACATTTGACCTGTATCATTACTCATTTGTGCACAAATTATTTTGGATAGAATTTAGTATTTTTTTTAAATATAGCCCTCAGAGTCAGCCTTAAAATAATCTGTAAAGCAAAAACAAAGAACAAATTAAGGCCAGATTTATGTGCTGAATATCTCCACTAACAGAGCTGCAGTAGGGTGGGGATGTTACACAGTGCAAAAATATATTTACCAACTTTCGAAGCTATCTGCCCTCCTCCCCCATGTGAAATTCTCTGGGTCTTTTCTGGTTCAGTGAAGATATTCAAGAAAGCATTATTCTGTGAAATTTCAAATGCCATAGAACTGCATAGGCTGCAATGAGACTTCAGAGACTTGTGATGGCTCTTTTTGGGCTATCAGGAAATACCACAATAGCTTCAGGGACCGAAAATGAGAGAGGTGGCTTAAAGAGTTTTTTAAAGAACTTTAGTTAGTCTTTTGCATTGAAACACCTTAAAAAGCTAGTTATTATTCAGCACAAAAAGTTGTACTTAACCCACTGCTCATTTTTGTTGTGCACTTCATCTATAATCTGAATTTTCATTGCCATTGCCAGTCATTACTTTTTGACAATGTCTGGCAGTTTTGATATTGTTTTTTGCTGATCAATTATTTGGAATTGGAAAGGAAACCAAACAAAAATATGAACAAGCCAGTTTTTTTTTAAAACAGATGCAAGCTAAAGCAATGCAATAAAGGCAATTAAAAGATGTACTCCTCCAAAGAGGTTTACATACCGATGTGGAGAGAAAATATTATATAATTGAAAAATCATTTCTCAAGTGAAATTGATAGGATTTAACTGTCTGCTAAACTAGGTCAATGCAAATGGTTTTGAATAGCTTCACAAACTGAAACAAGTAACCAAATGTTATCTGAAAATGCTTGAGAAAGTAACACAGAAGAGGACCACATGATTATGATTTCCAGATTGTAATTGAATATGTTCATTTTCAATCATGTTCCATGATTTTTATAAACAAGTGTTATACAATTGAATTAACAATATGCTATTTTTCTATTCTCATTATAATTTGTCTAAAGAATAAGGTATCTGAAAAAGAATGCCTAATTTATACGGAAAAATACTCTATGGGGAGCCATTGTTTTGACTCTTCCTGTAATTGGAGCAGGTGGGCATTCCTTTCTCAATTTGCAGTCACAGAAACCTTATAGAAACAGATGTACATGCCAGACAATCAAAACGCACAACATTTAAAAAAAGGTTAGAAAGAGAGGTACATAATTTTGGGCTCAAAGAAGCAAGGAAAACTAATCTTATTGTCATGAGAATTATCCACAAGAACAGAATTATGCAACACGAATCTATCTTCGTGACAATGATTCTAATAAGAAAGGGAAATGGAATAAAATTAACATACTAATTGTTAACATAATCTCACTTACTGACTGCAGTGGCCAAATTGGGCCTAATTTAAATCAAGAAATATAAAAAATTAATCAGATTATAGCATTTTCCAAATATCTCTGACTAATGTAAAAATTACCAATAAGATATCTAAACAACAAATGTGAAAGGACTGAAATAATGACATCATGGACCAAGTAAGAGCTGTAATTGTAGCACTGTCACAAGTGAAAACAAAACAAATTAGGCTAATTATTAAAGTGGCCACACATTTCAGAGCCAACAGTGCAAACAGCATGCATCTTCAGTGTGCTCCTTCACAGAACTTGAAGATATTCTACATACTGCTCCTAAATCTGCTTTGTCCACATATTTACTCTGGAGACACCATCACTGGATCTAACCATGTCAGTTGTACGATCAAGGACTCATATTCCAGTATGTTCAACAATGTGATATATGCCATCATGTGGCAGCAATGTCCCTCTGCCATGTATATTGGACAAACTGGTCAGTCACTTCACCAGAGAATCAATGCTCACAAATCAGACATCAGACATCTCTACAGAAAGAAAGCTGTCAGCCAACATTTTAATCAAACTGACCATTCCCTTAAAGACCTGACAACATGCGTCTTACTACAAAGAGACTTTAATACCAGATTACAGAGGGAGACTTCAGAACTTTTATTTATGCTAAAATTCGACAGTTGCGAATGGGCCTTACTTTAGATGATAATTACCTTACACTGTACAAAGACAGTCTCCCTACCTTTTGATATTCGTAGTTACTCCAAATTAGCCACTTAATTGACTCTTACAATAAGCAATTTCCTCCTTCCTTATCTATTCCTTGTCCCCTCAGCCCCACCTTCTGTTCTATGTAGGTGATTCATTACTGTATAATTTGTTTACTTCTTCATTGTATCCCTCTGTTATATAATGGTCATGCCAATTGACTTTCAGAATATGATCTGAAGAAGTGGGTCTGCCCCATGAAAGCTCATCACCTAATAAACCATCTTGTTAGTCTTTCAAGTGCTACATGACTGCTTTTCTTGTTTTACCTGAATCTGAGACACATTCAACTCAAAGAGCGAGGCATACTCACAACATTGAGAGTCAAGTGAATGCCAAACAACTATCACAACTTCTTAGACATTGATTGTTCTAGATTTGGAGAAGTTTTAATTCTCACTAGACCAACATGGCATCAGGTCCTAGAAAAATTAAGTCACATTTCTTATTTTGGCTTTATACAGAAAGTCGTTGTTGAGAACAGAACTTGGTTTGCCAGCTCTGAATTCTAATTTTTTCAGGTCCACTATGATTTAAAGCATGAGCGCTTTCCCAAACTGCTTGATGTGTCTCTGCCCACGTTACATCTACAGGCCCTTCTTGCTCCTGTTCTTGCGCCAGAGCCTGGGGCAGCCAAGCTGGGGAATGCGTGCGACTCTAGGGCTATGCTGCCCATCCTCCTGGCACCGGGACCGCTCCGGCCGTGCTACCTGCCCACCGCTGGGGCTGGGGCTGCTCTGGCCACACCCCCTGCCCACTGCTGGGAGGAGCCACTCTAGCCACGCCACCTGCCCAATGCTGGGAGGAGCCACTCTAGCCACGCCACCTGCCCAATGCTGGGAGGAGCCACTCTAGCCACGCCACCTGCCCAATGCTGGGGCCAGGACCTCTCCAGCTATGCTGCCTGCCCACCACTGGGACTGCTAGCCTAAGGCAGGCACCAGCAACCATGGGGCGGGCCTGGGCAGGAGCCAGCAAACACAGTGGAGCTGAGCTCCAAAGAGCCTGGAAGAGGAGGGGCCTTGCATCCAATAGACAGGCATAACCGCCACAGTCTGAGGTTTCACCCACTGCCCATAATTTCAAGTATACTGCTTCCAGTCCCTATCATTCACAAAACAATGGGCTGACAAAGAGAATAGGATTGTAGAATCAGGTTCTTATACATTAGTGAATTTGAATTGTAAATATACAATTCAACTAATGTATATATTAAAAACAATTTTATTTAAAATAAATTTTGTATTGCACACAAGTCTGATCTAGTGCCCTTTGAAGTTACTATAATCCTAGGATACATCAGGCAAGATATTTTCAGTAGAGACTGGGAAGTGATATTACCATTATACAAGGCACTGGTGAGACCTCATTTTGTAAAAGTGTGTGCAATTCTTGTTTCCCTGTGTTTAAGCAAGATGAATTCAAACTGGAACAGATACAAAGAAGAGCTACGAGAATGATCAAAGGAATGGTAAACCTACCTTATGAGAGGAGACTCAAAGAACTTGGCTTGTTTAGACTAATCAAACAAAAGCAGAGGGGAGACAGGATTGCTCTATAAATACACCAGAAGGATAAATACCAGGGAGAGAGAGGAGTTATTAAAGTTATGCGCCAATGTTGACACAAGAAGCAGTCCTATGGGGAATTCTGTAGTTGTACTATGGTTTCAAATGCAACAATTGCAGGATTCCCCCAGGGCTAAGGAACAAATGGATAAAAACTGGCCAACAGACATGTTTAGGTTTGAAATTAGATAAAACCTAACTACTAGCTCTTGCTTCTTAAAAGTTCTGGGCTTTCAATTTCTGTTTCTCAACAGTCTAACAAGTATCACATGCAAAGAAAGACACAGGCTGAATAGGACTGCTTTTGTTCTGTGCTTATGTAGTAGCGGACCTGGGTCAAACATGGAAAAGAAGTTAGTTAAGACACTGTCTAAAGACAGAGACACTATATATAGAAAAGCATATGGGCAGCATAGAAAGAAGTGGAGTGGACTGGAAAGCAAAAGGGAAGATATTCTTCAGCGCACACACAGTTTCCTATATTCTCCTACATTTTTGCCACAGAAAAACTGTCATGGCTTCTGGGTTTAAGAGACACCCTAACTAGAAATATTTTGAAGAAAAAAAGGGTGGATTAACTGGTTAGTAACTTAAATAATTCACTTTACAATGCATCATTCTTTGAGACTCTCCCTATGCCTTTTATTGTAAGTGTGATTTGACAAAAAAATTCCCAAGTTATTTGCTGTGTTGAATGTTGCTAGTAAAGGAGGTTTATTTTAGCTAATCCTCATGCTTTGTTTAATTAGTTAACTAGGTTTAAAATCTATCACCCAAGTATACATTATAGAAAGCTGCAGTAAGAGAAATCTAGAGTTGTCAATTGCCACTGTGCACCATTTTCTTATTTTATATTACACCCCTTATTTTGGAACATCAAAACAACAGACCACAAGGATGATGCCATAAGTCTATTCCCTATTTTATGTCAGTATAACTCAGCTTTTCCAACAGAACTCCATTCTATATTTGTTTTCTCAAAAAACAGAAGCCCAAGTGAGTTCAATGGAGCTTACTCCAAAATTAAGCGCTCTCTAAGTGAAGTCTTAGCCTTTTCAGTAACTTGATTTAGATCAATGATATTTTTGGTGATTTAAATGGTGATTTAAATCAATGGTTTAAAGTGCCCTGGTTTCTAGTATTTTTAACAACCTATGAAACCCTAAAACTCAAACCATTTTTACAAAAGTCCCCTTAAATATGGATTTAGGTCCCTAATTTAAGGCATCCAACTTTAAATGTATCATTTTATTGTTATTGTGAATTTATCCTTGCTTTGACAGTGACCTTACTAAGAATGGATAAACATGAAACCAAGTACAGCACTAACCAACATTATTTTTCAAAATCTACAACCCCAAAATTACTTGCTTGAATTCAGTCATGAACATTTTCTTTACACTAGGTCTTAATCAGAGGCTTTCTAAGACTCAATTTCCAAAATTAAAGTGCAGAATAAAAATGTGAACTCATTCTTAACTATAGTATAATTGCTATTCTGGCACTGTTGTGTGACTGCTGTAGTCCAATTCATTCTTAATTTATGTTAATGTGATTTTCAACCTGGAAAGTAACTTTGCACAAGTCTCAAAAAGTATTTTTTTTCTTTCAGACAGCAACTACAATCTTACCATACTTATAAACAGGAAACTTCATTGTAAAGATGAAAATTTAATTCTAAACAACATTTTTCATCCTATTGTATGTTGATGTGCATTCAGTATGGATGCTACCCCAAGGAGAGAGGACTACCTTGGGATGTAAGCAACTAGTTGACTGTCCGATAAGTATAAGCTTATCGGATAGTCGACTAGTGATGTGAGTAGTCGTTCCCAGACTTGCTGCCTCTATCAGAGCTTAAAAGCTAGCTCCCCCCAGCACCGTCAGCGCGGGGGGGGGGGGAGGGGAGCAGGGAGGTAGAGTGACAGCGGGAAACGGCGTGTGCAGGGACTGAAGCAGTCTCTGCTCATGCCAGTTCTGCTCAATTCTGTTTTTGAAATGTACAAGAGCCCAAGCAGGGCCTCCCCCCGCTGGCCTCACGCTCTCTGCAGGGCTTCCTTTTGAAATGTATATTTCAAAGGCTCAGGTGCCACAGGGAATGCATAGCCAGTCCCCCACTGGTCCCACACTCCCTGCTGAGCTTCCACTTTTGAACTGTAGCAAGAGCCCAGTAGGCAGAGGTGCCCTTATCGACTAATCAAATAGTTGATGGAAATCCCATCAACTATTCAATTAGTTAATTAATCTAAATTTAACATCCCTCGGACTACCCCAGTCCTCTCTCACTGCAGAAACTTAGAGCCAGGTGAGAAGCCCTTCTTCATGATCGCTGTAGCTCCAGTGGGTATAGCTGGGAGAAAAGTGCATGTCCCTCAGCTGGGGCAGGTCCAGGTTCCTCTGCCCCCTGCACTCCCCAGCCAGAGTGAAGAATGCAGCAAACTGTGCACTTTCCCCTCGCTCCCTCATTCATCTCCACATGAATGAGGCCTGGGGCATGCCCCCAGCCAGCCCCTTTTACCTGCCTGGTAATTCTGCCTCTTCTCTGTATAGTTTTCTGAGAGGCAATCCCTTTTTCCTGACACAACCAAATCCTTACGTTGCTTTTAAGGTATGATGATAGGATGCTGTATATCGAATCTGGTGGTCCTCCTAGCTCTTACCATTTAGGAGAAGTTCTTGAACAAGCAGACAGACAGACCAACAAACTTTCTCAAATATATAATAGATTGGTGCTCTATTGTTTGCACTGATGAAATGCAAAATAAAAATATTAACATTACAACTAGAAGAGTATATTTATATTAACTTGTATTAGGCACTTCCAACTTGTAAGATATATGGGCACGTAATGGCATGCTGGAGTGTAATACATTAAAGTCTGTTTTTCTATTGATTTTACTTACATATCAAACACAAACTTGCCATTTTACTTCACTTAATATTTAAGAGATGCATACCAGCACCAAAAACATCTCTCTTCAATCCCTATACATATAACTCCACTTGATTTTGTTAATCATATAGAATTTTGTATCATCTATCTATAGTGGGATTTAAACCATGCTACAAGTGATACTTACAAAACAAGTTCACTGATGGTATTTGTGATTCTGTTTTTAATTACTACTGCATGCTAGTAATTATTCTCAGAACTTCAACTCAAGTTTATGTTTTGGAACTTTCTTAATTTTTTTTAAATAGTTCCCTAAACTGGGGTAGTGAGCTCAACGACATTACCAAAATCAGTCTCGATTTGTCAGATTGAAATTACTTACCCAATTCTATTAATAATAATTGAATACTTTTTGTCCACACGGAGATTAACATAAAACAAAAGAAGTTTTAGGACACTCTGTTTAAGAGATGTGCAGTAACAAAAAAAGGTAGATGACTTTTCAAGAACTGAAAATCCATTCATTATTTAAACTCTCACATATCAAAAGCATTTTATTTGATTAGCCTCAAATTTACACTCTAACATCCTCCTTAAGCACAATGATTTAGGGTACATCACAACAATACAAAATTGGAAGACTTTTCAAATTCTCATCTAGGATATCAAACTCTCTTCTAATCAACTATGCATTTATACCAAGGGTGGGGAACTTTTTTTGGGTCGGGGCCTCTGACCCACAGAAAAATCAGTTGGGGGTTGCACACAAGTGAGAAGCAAAAAAAGAAAAACAAATCCTCACTGACGAGGCTGCTGACTAAGAAGGAAAAAGATACTTCCCACTTTCTCCTCACACATCAGAGCCTAGGAGGGCCCAGCCTAACAGACTGTGTGTGCTTCAGCCCCACAGTAAGGCAGAAGGAGGGGGTGGTGTGGTGTTCCAGCACAGGATTCCCAGTGCTGAGGGTGGCCCTGACCCTTGGGGGGCTGGATTCAGGCAAGCCAGGGGCTGCATTCAGCCCCTGGGTCAGAGGTTCCCCAGCCTTGATTTATACCAACAGATCCTCCTTTGGCTAGCGAGCACACATGAAAAATGTAGTCACAAAGCTTTTTTTTCATAAAGTTGGTGCAGGACATAAATTGGTATTTTGATGGATACTGGACAGTAGAACTTACGAACACTGGGAATAGAGATTGTTTATAACTGAAATGTTCATATCTCTGAACAAAACATTATGGTTGCTCTTTCAGAAGTTTACAACTGAACACTGACTTACTACAGTCTTGAAACTTCCCTATGCAGAAGAAAAATGCCACTTTCCCCCTTTTTTGTAGTTTGCATTTAATATAGTATTGTACTATATTTGTGGGTTATAGAATTGTTACCATAGTTTCAGAATATAAAGAGTTTAAGATTCAAAAGATAAAGATTATTCAAATTAATGGATCAATGAGAAATTGCAACAAATAAGAATCCACCCTGAAACGCTTGTGTGATCTGAACATTAGTGATCACTTGGATCTTTTCATTACAGTAAAGTTACACACAAGTGTGTGGGACAGAATTTACTGTTTCCCAAAGAATGTCGTATTTCTGTCTGTACTACACCTATGTTCCCTACCATAGAGATGCATTTAATGGGCCAGTGATTTCTGTATACATCTAACCCCTGATTCTGCAAACTTATGCATGTGGAAAAAAACAATAAATGGTCTGCTAGCACTTTATAGACTAACAAAATATGTAGATGGTATCATGAGCTTTCGTGGGCACAGACCATTTCTTCAGATGATCGGAGTTATGAGTTTAGGATGTGCACACCCAAAATAAATAGGAGAGAGGAAGGGGAGGGGGGGAGGGAAAAAATAGGAAGGGGGGTTGGGAGACAGAGAGCTAGAGGGAATCAGTAAGTATCTGAAGATTGGGTAGTTAAAATGTCTGACTGAAGTCCACTAGGTGTATCATTTTAATGCAGGGATGGGCAAATACCTGCCAGGGTTAGCTCTTGACAGGCCCCCACCACTATATTTACCTACACAGCTGCAGGTACCGGCAATCACAGTTCCTGTTGGCTGTGGATCACAATTCTGGGCCAATGGGAGCTGTGAAATGTAGGGTCCCAGGCCACACTGCTTCCTGCCACACCCATTGGCTGGGAACAGCAATCCAAGGCCAACGGGAGCTGTGATCACCGGTACCTGCAGCCGTGCAGGAAAATATAGTGATGGCAAACTGCTGGGGCTAATGATAGCAAACTGCTACTGTTTTATTGCCCACCCCCATTTTAATAATACAGACTTCCAATCAGGTTAATTTTTAAGATCAATTTTGTAATAGAGAAGAACATACTGGCACCACTATGTAAAAACAAATTACTAAGATATCAAAATGTAATAAATGGGTATAGAGAATTAGGGAACATTACTAGGGATGTAAAAGAGTAGTCGATTAGTCAACTACTTGCATTCCCCGGTGCTAGACCAGTACCGTTTCTGCTATGCCACTTGCCCCCCTCTGTGCTGCTGCCTCTCAGAGCCTGGGCTCATCAGTTAATCCTATCAGCTACACACCCTCCCCGCCCATCAGAGGCAGCAAGAGGGGGAGGAGGCAAGAGATGGTGTCCCATGGGTGCCGGCTCCAGTGTAGCCACCTGCCCCCTGCGCTGCTGCCTCTGAGGAGGATGGGGGGGGTGGGAAATGGCACAGGCAGAAGCTGGCTTTCAAGCAGGGTTGCCAGGTGTCTGGTATTGACCCGGACAGTCCAGTATTTTCGCCTCATGTCCAGTAAAAAAAATTCAGAAAATACCGGACATCTAAAATGTCCGGTATTTTCTGTTTTTTTCCCTGCCAACAGGTGAAAATACCGGACACCTGGCAACCCTATGACACACTCAGCAACTAGGCCCAGCTCCCGCGCCCCCCCCCCGGGACACCTGTCCCCAGACCCCCTACTTAACTGGTTCCGCAGGGAAGCTCCCTTCTGGTTCGACCAAGAAAACAAGATGGCCACCGGCAAAAAACCTAAAGACCTGAGCAAGGGGAAGCAATGCCTTCCCTGGGTCTTAGTGCTCAACCTCTTCTCTTCCTATCCCTATTCTGACTCGGCACACAATTAAAGGGGCCATGCTCTTTTAATGCTGTTTTATTTTATTTTATTTTTTCTTTTGCTTAACTCTTGGGGTCCTTTTTTTTTCCTCAACAACTTTGGTCTCCCCCCCCCCTTTTTTTCCCCCTCAACAGAATTTTTTCCCTGGTGTTTTTTTTGGGGGGGGGGGGAAGTGGAGGGGGAGTGTTCGGTATTTTTGTTGAAACCATCTGGCAACCCTACTTGCAAGCTGTCTCTCTGCGTATACCAGCTCCCACGGGGTCCCTTCCCCTCCCCCGATACTGCCTCTCTATCAGAGACAGCAGGAGAAAAGGAGGTCAGGTGGGAGCCACTGCTCACAGAGAGCTGGCTTAAAATCCAGCTCCCTGCAAACACCAGCTCCTGCCTGCCTCCCTGAAAAACTACTGAAAAATTCAGTGGTTACATATTTACAAAAATAAACATTTGCTAACATCCCTACCTGGGACTGAATTACCTTCTCTATCCTACAAGTGGTCTGTCAGGCTATGACTGAGGTATATTGGCAGAGCATTGTGAAGTCTGTTCAGTAATTAGCCACACAGTACTTCATTAAGTCTCTTCATCAGTGTTGTGAAGCTGACTACACTACATTTAATTATGACGACACTGAACAAGATCTCAACAATGCTGGGGCATTTGGCATCGGTCGGAAGACACAGGATACTGGGCTAGATGGACCTTTGGTCTGACTCAGTTTGGCCGTTCTTATGATCATGCATAGGAATCAAACATATTTAAAGAATTTGAAAGGAATGTATACAAAGTAAAGATTACATTACACAAACACTGTTAAAGTATTATTTATTAGAACTTATATTAATATGGTTAATGTTCTATGCCATTTACAGTCTAGTTCCTGGCTAGACTAATTAAAATAATTGAAAAGACAGCATTTTAAGATGCTAATTCACAAAAGCACGTAGGACCAGATTTTGGCACTGTTGCATTCAGCCTTGCCAGTCAATGTGATTTAGGTTACTGTGGTGCCCAAATCTCTTTAAAAATAAAGAGTTTTAAAAAATAAATCAGTTAGACATTGCAACAGTGAGAACAGCACCAGCTAAATACCTTTAAAAATCAGGGCTGTTAGCTCACTGAAGGGGAATACTCAGGTGCTTAAAGTTCAGCTTACAATTAAATGCTCTGGATCAGGACCTCTTGAGGCAGGATTTATGTCCGGATTAATTTTGCACAGATGGTGGGAAATGGCATCTCACATCTAAATTCTTTTCTTCCAGGGAGCCATTGCAAATTGGTGTAACCCACATTACTGTTCAGTAGACGATTCTCTGTGGAACATATTGACACGCTGTAGGATCCACGTTCTTTACAGCCACGTTCAAGTACCACCACTGGTTCTCAGACAAGCAAACATCAAATGGCTCACAACTAAACAACAGCAAACTCTCAAGTATTCTCAATTAGTGTTCCTAATATTTCACTCCGTTTTATAAAGGTCACATTGCACCTTGGAGGTAATCTACACTAAGTCCAAAGTATTTCCTGCATTTCTTATCCTGGTATATTTATCAAATTTTCCAAAGTGTTTTCCGTATGGGAAACTGAAATTAGCTTTTATATCCTGTTGAAATTCTCAATTAAAAAGATACCTGTTTTTTTAAAGATAGCTATGGAGACTAGAAAAACTTAACAGTAAATTTATTCAGTATAAATCCACACAGTCAAACTTGTGCTTCCTAAGCTATAAAAAACTGCTATTTGAAAAATGTAATTTTATGCAATCCTAAACATTACCCAGGAAAACAGAGTATTCTTAAGTACTATCTGAACAGATTGAACAAACACAAAGCAAGTTTTCATACGTCTTCCATGAATCAGAGAGAGAATATTAAACAGCAAAAAAACAAAAACAAAGAAAGTAAAAATATAGCAAAAGAATCACACACACCCTGTATTAAACACTGATTCTGCCAGTGTCATAGCATTTACAAAACAAAAGCACCAAAAGGGTCAGATTCTTTCATTTTTGCCTTCACTATTTTAAAAGAAATAAGCATTTAGAAATAAGTTCATATCTCTTGTCAGGGTTTGGGGGGAGAGGGGGTTCTTACCTATAGGAGGTACCATGTTATTACTATCTCTGATTCACTGCCATTCATTTTCAGAGCACTATGAATGAAATCCTGAACTCAGTCCTAGTTTCGCTTGAGTAAGCCCTAAGAGTTGCAGGATCTTCCCTACAAGGAGATTTATAAAAAAAGATTTTTTTTAAAGCTAACTATATAAAACCAAGAATTCTGTGTAGGCTTCCAAATACTTGAAAAATGTATTTCCTTGCAACTTCATAAATCCCTAAGCAAAACACTTATTTACCCACAGTCATATGTAAATCGTTTTGTGTTTATCACTGTGTTTGGACTCTTGTTCCCTGGAAACTGAATGGCATGGATAAAGTGGTACCTTTCCTGAACTAGCCAGTGTAAGTTTCAAACTATAAATGCATATCATCAGTCAAATGCCCAGGCACTCATCAATGAAGATGAGTGGTGTGAACTTTCTGAATAGAACTTAAAAGTACAGTGGCTGTTATATCTAAATTTGTAAGCTGAATATTAAACAAAATGTTGGAATGGGAGCATATATTTTTAATGTGAACCCAGGCCTAATTACTGTTGCCTCAAGCTTGGCAATCTACTTGGAAAACTTGACAAATCTGCCTGGTTCACTGAGCTTCTGAAGACTGAATAGCACTCTATGATACCCCTGGGAAAAATGGAATTTAAAGGCGTTATGAGACTGTGATGCATCTAGACCTAATTAATAAAGAAAACTTCTTTTCTTTCTAAAGCAATTTATTTGGGTTTTTTAAGATATGTATGTTTTATTCTGAAACAAGCATTGCTGTATTACCTTATAGCAGGGATTCTCTCAGGTTAGGTCTACGCTGCACTGTTAAATCAGAAAAAGAAACGCAAGTTGCGACATGCAAATTGCGTATCTTTTTCCCATTTACTTTCGAAAGAGGCTCTTTCAAAATTTGGCACATCTACATGGCACCAACTGTCGAAAGAAAGTGCTCTTTCGACACATCCCTTATTCCTCATAGAACTGAGTTTACAGGGTTGGCGAAAGAGCTCCTCCGGTTTTTTGAAAATTTTTTTGAAAAAGCGGACGTGTTCCTTGGACGTGGCATTGTTTCTCCAGTATCCCGAAAAAGCAATGCAGTCTAGACAAAGCCAAAGTGGTCCACGGGCCCACTTTAGGAAAGTTGCTAACAGGTCGCTCCACTTTGTTTATCTAAAGGCTCCACAGACACAGAGCCTCATGGATCCCATTGGCTTTGGTTTGCCATTTCCAGTGAATGGGAGCCACAGGAAACCAGTTATATGCAGACCCCCTCCCACCCTCACCCTCGCTGCCTCTATATCAGAGGTAGTAGGGAGGGAAAGGCGGGAGCCAGTGTGCATGGGGAGCCAGTTTTTAAGCCAGCTCCCCAGAGCATGCAAGCTCCCACGGACCCGCCTCTCCTGCCCCTTCCCCCCTCCCAGCTGCTTCCTCCCACAGAGGCAGCAGAATGCAGGGGGAATAGATAGGAGCCAGTGCTCATGGGAAGCCAACTTAAAAGCTGGCTTCCTGCAAGCACTGGGTCCCACAGAGCCACCTGTCTCCCCACACTGCTGCCTCTGATATGGAAGCATCAGCTGCAGGGGAGGGGGAGGCGGAGCAGGTAGGAGCCCATGCTCACGAGGAGCTAGCCCCACAAGCACCGGCTTCTACATCTCCCCCGCCCACTCCCCGCATGTAAACATGTAACCATTGAAAATTTCAGCAGCTATACATTTACAAAAGTAAATGAACTCACATCACTACTGCTAACATTGTCATACAATAGTATCTAAGAGTTATGAACACCAGAGTTACAAACAGATCAGTCAACTACACACTCATTTGGAAGCAACAGAGATTTTTAAAAATCCAATTAAATAAATACACTAAAAAATAAAAGAAAAGCAGCACTTTCCTTCTGCACAGTAAAGTTTCAAAGCTGTATTAAGTCAATGTTCAGCTGTAAACTTCTTTTAAAAGAACAACCACAATGGTTTGTTCAGAGTTACAGAAAGCCTCCATTCCGGAGTTGTTTGTAATTCTGAGATTCTACAGTATTGTCCTTAATGAGATTGAGACTATATGATACTTCAGTTAAGCACCCTCTTTCTAAATTACCACTGCTTGCCACAATTGCCAATAAAATGAAGCTAAGGTCCCTTAGGCCAGGTCTACACTAGACGCAGCCACTCAGCTTAGGGTACGCAACTCCAGCTACGTAGAATACATAGCTGGAATTGGCTTACCTTAAGCTGACCTGGTGCCCCCACAGTGGGAGGCCAACAGAAGCACATGCTCCTATTGGCTTCCCTTATTCCTCGTAAAATGAGGAGACAAGGCCTTAGCAAAGATGATATCCACGACTGCTGTCAGGAAACAAGAGAAAGAAGGGAATAAGTGGACAGGGACATAGAATGGAGTAGGTGAACAAGGTTTTTACCAAAAATAGCCTATTGCCTTAGCCCCACTAGAAGATGATAGATAGCTGGTTTTAAAACAGTGGTCACCAAGCAGGAGATCAGGATCTACGTGTAGATCGTGGAGCCTCTGACAGGTGATCCTAACTAGATTGGCTGGGAGGCTATCAAGTGCCAGCACTTCAGCTGCCCCACACCGCACTGCCCTGCTGCTCTCGCCCAGAGCCTCAGAACTGCCTCCTGGGAGTCTCCTGCTTGTTGTGCAGGGTTGGGGAGACAGGGGCAGAGAGGCGCTGATGTTATACTGTCCCCCTCTCCTGTACCCCATCTTCACAGAGTGAGGAGGGTGGAGCCTCAGCAAAGGGGTGGGGCGGGGCAGGGCCTTTGAGAAGGGACAGGGCAAGGGTATTAGGGTCTGAGGTAGATCCTGGACTGATAAATTAAAAAAGTGATCTTGTGCTTAAACAGGTTGGAGACCACTGTTTTAAAAGGTCAGTTCTTTGTGAAATTCTCTGGCTACATCTAGACTGCTATCTTCTGCCGAAAGAACATATGCAAATCCGGAGCTAATTTGCATATCTTCTTCCGATAGCGTTATCGGAAGAGGTTTTGTCAAAAAAGAAAGCAATTTAGACACGGTTCTTTCAAAAAAAACCCTTTTTCAAAAAAACCCTGCACACCTCATTTTTTTTAGGAAGAAGGGTTCTTTCGAAGAAGGTGGGTTTTTGTGAAAGAACCGCATCTAGATTGCTTTCTTTTTCAACAAAACCTCTTCCAATAATGTGATTGGAAGAATATATTCAAATTAGCTCCAAATTCGCATATCTTCTTTCGGCAGAAGAAAGCAGTCTAGACGAAGCCTCTGTGGTAGACCCTTATTCCTCAGTCTGAGATGAAGGATAAACTTTCAGTTAAAAAACAATAATGGAAAGTATGACCAGTAGTCCTCAACTAATTCTTCAACGAAGCCTATGCACAAGTTTTAAATTTTGAATTCTAATCGTATCGGAAGTTTGAAGAGATTCTTTTGTTTCATTTAAAGATCATCAGGGACAAACTAAAAGTCTGATAACTGGTGCTACCTTTCATAAAAGACTAATCTTTAATTTTAATTTTTAAACAAATTAACAGATAATCTATTATCAGAAAATTCATTTTATTCTCAAAGAGCAGTGATATAATTTTGAGAAGGATACAACAATGTATTTTTATAAATCATATGGAGTTAAACTTTTCACTTGCTTTAAGTGACAAGCTCAAGGCATCCTTAACTATGAAGCCATTACTGGTGTTTCTACAAAGTGTTTTCTCTTTCTCCTTCACACACACACATACACATACATACATACACATACAGAATAAGTAGAATATGCAATACAGATATTTAAAATAAAAGCCTTGCGGACTCTGAACTTGGAGGATGACCTCTTCTGTCTCTCTCAGCAAGAAGTGCTATATCTCATGACTTAGTATAATATCTCTTGAGAAACAGCATCAATTTTGCTAAACTCTACAAAATGAGATTGTGAGTCTGGTGATCTGCACGACTGAATCTATGAAATTTATTCCATTTAATACCATAAACTATAGCTAAACTGCTATCCCTTTCAAAGGCTACTATTTCGCTGAATAATCCTATGTTAAAACTTAATTTAAGAGGGGTTTGAAGTAAACCTTTTGTCACCACATATAATTGGATCTCTTGACTGAATTATTGCTACTTTATTATTCTAGACCCTGAAGTTTAATTTTGGAGTGTGATGCAAGTAGACATCAGACACTGTAAAACTTATGTTCTGAAGCAATCATCTGCATTTAGCCTATGTTTTATGGACCTGTTTATACTTCATGGACTGTTCTCAAAATCTTCTTAGTCTACGTATTTTTATCTGTTTCTGACAGAAATTATCACAAATAACTTTAGGGCCTGAATCTGAAGATGATGAGCACCCTGAGTCCCAAGACAGCATGGCACTTAATTATGTGATTAATTTTTAATTATGCATACAGTGCTACTGAAGTCTATTCAGAAGTTTAAGGTTAAGCAGTATATGAATTAATACTTACTAGGCCTTAGAATATGGTACATTAGACCATAAATACCTGGCTCTAGGTCAGGGGTGGACAAGACAGGGTCCACGAGCTACATCCGGCCTGCCAAGCCATTTGATCTGGCACATGGAAGCCCTGCTGCTTCCCTGCCCCCAAACCAACTGAGACCTGGGGATGGGGGAGCACGCAGAGTCTCCTCCCCCCGACAGGGGTGGCCCGCACCTAGAGGAAACAGTCACTTCTGCCTGAGGCTCTGCCCATTCTGCCCAAGGCACCACTCCTTCTGGGGAAGCCCGCAACTACTTCCAAAATTTGCGACGTGGCCCCTGTTTGAAAAATTACTGCCCACCCCTGCTCTAGGTCAAATCCTGCTCCCAGGGAAGTTAGTGGGGGTTTTACCCTCTAAGTAAAGCATTTTCCATTGCAATATTCTTACCTGTTCAGATAATGAATGCGATACATAACTCACTTTTTTCCTCACCTTTTAAAATCAAGCAACTCCCCCCACCCCCAAAACCTATAACAGAATATGAACATACAGACCCACCAAGGTGAATGTTAGCTTGCGTGAGTAAGGGCCTCAGGAATTCTCTATATTGACTTTATGATATCCAGGAGCTGGCCTTCTGTAAAAACTAAAGGTTATGCATGGTCCTCAGTTAGGCATGTGCATTCCTATTTATATCACTTGGACTTGCATATGTGTTTAACTGAGGGAACACTTTGCTCATTATCTTCTCTATATTACATATATAGAGAATGTGCTATGAATCTTTTGAACTTCCCATTCAAAGCACTTGTAGGCCACATAAATCTATGATGAGCTAGCAAATTCAGGAAAGTTTATTTATAACTTTTTAATTATCTTTCAAAAAAATGCCTGTTCTAAATTCAACTCTGCATATTTTGCTCCACCAAATGATCTGTGACCATTAGTTGACATATTACATTATCATCACTAAGCTTAACAAACAGGTCTACAAAGTCTGTTAATTTTCTGGCACATGAAATCTGAAGCTTTAGAAACTAAACTTCTTATTGCAAGATAGAGAAAATGTGATGATGTAAGTTTAAAGAAAAATTCAGTGCATATTCCATTAAAATCTCCATTTTGTATATCAAAGTGTAACCGACACCCTTTTATTAGAATCCAACTATAAATGTAATGTTAATTAATATATTGGGGGAGGGGGAAATCCTTATTGCAACAGAAGCTTCTCACACTGCCAGACAACAAAGCATTCAAATAACTAACAGAAAAAAAAAACCTGAACATATTCAAATGTAAATTACCATCCATATACCTAAGAAAAGCATCATTACTGTCTGCATAAATGAATGAGTGCAATAAATCAGCACTTTCAGGTTTCATATTACATTTCACATTTTAAACTGTACAGTTATATAAAATATATTATTTAGGCTTTCAAATTCTAATTCATTTTATCATGCTAAAAAGGGGTCAGATTTAAATACAATTTTACGTCCAGCTTTTACACTGGACGTATCCCACAATGTTAATTTACCATTAATCCCGTTTTTTGCAATCAAAGAGTTTAAAACTAGAAGGGGCCACCAGATCACCTAGTCTGACTTCCTGTACATCAAAGCTTGAAATCTCAAATATATACACACAAACTGATACATATACACACTCCCGTGCCACTCATTGATATGTGAGCTGAATTCTCATTTACACTACGGCACCTTTATGCTTCTGTGGCAATGACTAAGGCTTTGTCTAAACTTAAATGTTTAAAGTGTGGCTGTGGCAGTGCTGCTGCATCAATGCTTTAAACTGAAAGTGTAGCCACAGCCTGAGCACTGGGAAACCACCTCCATGAGGGAAGTAGCTAAACAGCGCTAGGGGGGTGTTTCCCAATGCTGTGGCCTGGTTCACGCTGATGCTTTATGGCATTGCTATGCCTGGAGGGGGGGAGGGGAATTCACACCCCCAAGCCAGAAAGTTACAGCACTATAAAAAGGCTGTGTAGACTCAGCCTAAGAGTCTAAACACTGTATAAACTAGCTTAAATGATGGGTCCAACCATAAAACGTATCTGTATGAACAGATAACTCTGCTGCCTTTAGAGGCCAAATCTCATAGGGT
The DNA here is from genome assembly GCA_032595735.1 of Pelochelys cantorii. Taxonomy (NCBI): domain Eukaryota; kingdom Metazoa; phylum Chordata; order Testudines; family Trionychidae; genus Pelochelys; species Pelochelys cantorii. The sequence continues at coordinate 28,686,790 of CM064335.1, forward strand.
CATGCCACCCTACAGCACAAAATTCCCCCAAATCCCATGAAGAGGAGACAACTCAAGCTGAACTCCTCTTGAAGGCAGGAAGGGAGGTAGAATGTTGCCTCTGTTGCATTGCCCATCACTGCCATCCACATGTGCACCAAGAAGATCAGGCCAAAATTTGACAAAGTTACTTGAAAATAAACTAGTTGGTTGACCAAACAGGTGCAAGCTGAATTTGGGCTACAGTTACTTGAACAAATCAATCAGAACAATTTCAAAGCCTTAGCATTTGCCAGTGATAACACATTTAAATGGAACCAAAGTCCTAGTACCAGGGTCAGATTAAGGGGAGGGCTAGCCGGGCAGCTGCCCGGGGCGCCAACCTATGGGGGGCGCCTGATGGCAGCTGTAAGAGGCGCCGCGCACCCGGCCGCGCAGCGCCCCTTAGAGCTGCCATCAGGTGCCGCGTGCCCGGGCGCCGTGCCACGCACCCGATTGAAGCTGTAAGGTGTGCAGCGCACCAGGGGGTGGGGAGGCGCATGCACCATGCGCACGGGGGCAGAGCCGCACATGCGTCATGCGCCCGCTGCCTGGGGCGCAGGAATGGCTCGAGCCAGCCCTGCCTAGTACTTGTAAAAGACTTAAGGTGTAGAGACTAACAAGCAAGGAGCTAAGAATAATCCAGCCTCCACTGAATTGTCCCCACCTGATCACTTGCCTATGCGTACCTATATAGCATTAACTTTTGAGATGTTCTCATCAGGGCTGCTAGTGTGAAGCTGTGGGTGATTTGATCAGTAACAGCATGGCTTCTGATGAATTAGTGTGGCCAGGGGAGATGGTGGGTGACTAGAATGAAGCTGCATCTCCGTGACTGCTACTATATGGGAAAATATGTTCACTGCAGAACAGATGACTGGCAGTCATCATGCTGTCCACTTTTTGAACCTCAAAACCTCTTCCATTTTAAAGGAACAAGTGTAAATTTTTGCCCCTCTTTTTCTTCACTTCTCTACAACAGCATCCCCCGTAAGCTGAGCCGCCCAGTAGAGATTCAGGTGCCTCCAAGTTGATTAGCAAAGTGTCCACAGCCACTCACAATGGACAGCATCTGTTTTTATTTGTGGTGCACATATGCACATGTCTCAGTGCATATAACAAAATTTATTCTGCACATGGTTAGAAAAGAAATTACAGGGAACCTTGCTCTGCAGCTATTTTTTTCCAGGCAGGAAGGGTTAACCCATCCCTATGTGAATCAGAGAGTACAGTAAAGTCACTTAACATTTTAATGACATTAGAAATGTTTTTATCTTTTAAATTTACTAATGAGGTTTCAAATTAAAACCAAGTAGCAATCATTCCACTGAAAACAAGCTATAATTAGAATAGTAGCACTAATCTATTTATTTATTTGAGTTTTATACAGAGTGTGAAACATTGCATTATATATATGGCAAACTAACAACTATTTTTAATGGTATAGTTGTCCCAGCTTGTGGGACAAAAGTCAGACTTCACAGGCAATTTTCTGTTGGGATAATGTAGTAAATAACATAATTTGAGGGAATCTCTTAGAGATATTGAAGCAGACAGTATGTAGATTTTTAAACTAATTTATCTCAGTGGAAAATAATTCTTCTGATATATTGCTGTATTTTATCAAGAGGTTAATGTACAATGAGCTCTTACAACAATAGCCAAATAAATACTTGGGCAACAGAATCTATCCTGATGGCCTAATGTACACTAACTTCAAGGGAAGTTATATATATATATTTATATATATATATATATATATATGCTCAAAATCACTGATGTATATGCTATAGAACTATATACAATTGAGCTGGTTGAGTTTAACTATTGTCACACACATAAAGGCTGTGTCTACACTGACACGATCTCGTGCAAAAGCGGCCGCTCTTGCGCAAAAACTTGCTGCCTGTCTACACTGGCCGCGTGTTCTTGCGCAAGTAAACTGACGTTCTAATGTATGAAATATGGGCTTCTTGCACCAGAACTCTGACGCTTCCGCTCGGGAATAAGCCCTTTTGCGCAACTGTTCTTGCACAAGAGGCCAGTGTAGCAGGCAACATGAATTTCTTGCGCAAGAAAGCCCTATGGTTAAAATGGCCATCAGAGCTTTCTTGCGCAAGAGAGCGTCTACACTGGCATGGATGCTCTTGCGCAAAAGCACGTGCCAGTGTAGACGCTCTCTTCTGGAAGAGTTTTTGCAGAAGAACTCTTCCGCAAAAGAGTTTTTGCATGAGAACGTGCCAGTGTGGATGTAGCCATATTGTATAGCAAAATGGATTCTTTTGAAAACATGAATGAACATTTCAGATACCTCAGAAAACAGCAAAAAAAAACCCCAACAACCCCTCCCCCACATTACCTGCATTAATCCGAACACATTTTAAAACCACATTAGTCTATTTATTTATTATTTAAACAAAATGTTGAATAAGGAGATGTCCACATGCTACTGATCTTTGCAGATTACTAACGGTAAAAGGAGCAGTTTGATACCAGGTCAATAGCTAGTCTGCCATTTATTTTAATACAAAAAAATTGAAATAAAAACCTGGGAGACATGTCATGCTAAAATCCTCATCTGTTTAATTTATAATCCTTTACCAATAGACATGTTGTTAAAAGTTCAATCACAAACCAAATATAACAGTAATGGACTCCACTCTTCCCCTTGCTAAATGCACAAGCTCCTGTTGATGCTAATGGGACAATACTTGTATATTGATGACAAGAGAGACACCAAATGTCACCGAAGATGGCAATAAAAGAGCAGACATATGCTTAGGTCTTTGCTAAATAATCATGGCCATACTAGAAAGGAAATGTTCTTTTCATGTTGATTCTCTTATTGAATTATTTAGAAAAACAACTTTAAAATGAGTATGTATCAATGAGAAGCAGTAAGCAGTCCCCGTGGTCCCCAGGGAGCAGAAAATATGGAGACCAGCAACAAGAGCAGCCATGAAAGCATGGGGAACTTTCTTAGTCCCTCTGTCCACTAGCATAGGATATAGCAGGGGTTCCCAAACTTTTTGACACGGGGACCAGTAAATCCATTCATGAGCTTTTGGAGGACCTGTAACATTCATTTGCATATTCATTAAGCAAATGATGAATATGCAAATAAGTTGTTTCTGGTCCTCCCACAGCCCCCAGTGCCAGCTTTAGCAAAGTTTTTGATACGGTCACCCACAATATTCTTGCCAGCAAGTTAAGGGAATATGGATTGGATAAATGGACTGTAAGATGGATAGAAAGCTGGCTAGACCAGGGTTTTCCAAACTTTTTACTTCCTGGTTTTTTTCAGTACTGGTTTTTGCAGCCAAAAAAGAATGAAAAATGAATAAATTTTCACTGTTTCACCCGGCTGCATCCTCCGCCCAGCCCGGGCCAGGGCTTGGGGGACCTGGCACCGCACGGGCATTCCGGGAGGCCGGAGCAGGAGCAGATTGGGGGTAGGGTATCTGGCTAGGAGGGAGGGTGCAAGGAGGCGACTTGGGTAGGAGTTGGACCTCCCTGGTCTGGCACACTCTGGACCTGACTGGTCCCAGATGAGGGATTTTTTGGACCAGAGGAGGTCATTTCAGGGTTCCCCCCCCTCCCCACTAGGCTTCTTTGCACCTCCCGCCCCTGCAACCCAACTGAGCTGCCCACCCCCGCTGGTTCCCTGCACCTTCCCCAAAACCAACCCCCACAATCCAAGAGAGTGCAGCACCAGTTCCCTGCAGCCCCTCACAGCCCAGCTGAGCTGCCCTTCTGTTCCCTATGCCCTCCCCCATCCACCTCAGCCCAGTTGAGCCCCTCACTGGTTCCCTGCATGCCTCCCCCACAGCACAGCTGAGCCCCGTTTCCCTGCACCTCCCCCCAAATCCCACAGAACTGCTGAGCCCAGCTCTGATTTCCTGCCCCTCGCTCCTTTCCTCCCCTTGAGTCTAGCCCCCCCCGCCCCCCCCCCGGTTCCCAGCACCTCCCTCCTCCTGCAGCCAAACTGAGCTCTGAGCTCTGCACCTCCCCCCCCACCACAGCCCAGCCCAGCACCCCACACCTCCCCACTCCTGCAGCCCAGCTCAGCCCAGCACCCTGCATCTTTTCACTCTCGTAGCCCAACTGAGCTCCGTTTCCCTACACCTCCCCCCAAACCGCGCAGACATGCTGAGCCCAGCGCTGATTCCCTGCCCCCCCTCTCTCCCTCCCCTTGAGTCCAGTGCCAGGTTTCTGGCACCTCCCTCCTCCTGCAGCCCAGGTGAGCCCAGCGCCCCGCACCTCCACTCCGCTCCCCACAGCCCAGGCTGGTACCTCCCTAGCATGGCGCCCGGGGGCAACTGCCCCCCCCCGCTCCCCCCTTGCTACGCCTCTGCCAGGAGCCCGGAACATCCAGCTGCATCCTCTGCCCAGCCTGGCCCAGGGCTTGGGGGACCTGGCACTCTGGGAGCCCGGAACACCCCGGCAGCCACACTGAGGCCGGGTATTTTTTTCCTGCAGCCTGGTATCGAGCCGCGGCCCATAGTTTGGGAAATGCTGGGATATAGCATACAGAATCCCGGAACTGAACATTGTTGACCCTGGGGCAGGGGGAGAGGATTTGAATCTGTACCTTATTATGGAAACCAAATGTTATGGCTAAGCATTATTACCTCTATAATCAGGCAAATCAAAATTCTGGATCTGAATACCTTAGTGTTTTGCAATCCAATTCCTGTAGTTCAGACTCCTCTCTCTAATAGGCATATAGGCTTCACTACAATATCTGAGTGCATAACACATGCATAGATATAATTTCATTATGCTCTTTCCATTGACTCCTTACTCAGAAGAGTAAGAGACTGTGAGATTGGACCCATTCTTTGATATTATATTATAATGCCATTGTGAAAATAAACGGTGTAAAATTGCATCAAGCTGAATAACATCTAGAGATCACAGAAGATCTTATAACAAAAGAAAGGACTTTTTCCCAGTTTTATCATAATGCTTTGTCCTTTGCTAACAGTAAAATTTGTTTACATGTTAAACAATACACAAAAACAGGAACTTCATTGCATTTTCATTAAACTATACCTAAGGTAAAGGAAGAACACATATTGCCTATGAAGATAATTAATATTTAATGCAAGGTCTATTTTTATGCCAATTAATATGACTCTCTTGGCTTTAACTTTTAAGAGAATGACAGTTGTAGTTTCTCTAAAGAGCTCCTAAGTAGCATCAAGAAGTGTTAAGTTTTATCCTCCTAATTATAGTTCTTTCCTGTGTTATTTACCATCTCTTTATTAACTCTCCAGAAGCAGAACTCAAGCAATAGTTGTAAGCAAAATAAATAAAAGAAGAAAATGAGAGGTGTTTTAGCATGTATATTGATTGCTATATCCTCATAGCAAGAAAACATGGAGCTCTCCTTAAATACTCTACTTCTGGCTACACACTATAAATGACATCTTGCCCACTTCTTAAGTCTGTGGATTACTGTTTTTTAGTTCATAAAACCTACCTTCCCTGAACTACCAAAATATAATTCTCTTTCAGTAGCCCCTTTGAATAAGGTTCTCACAGACCAATGCTCTTTGGAGAACTGTCTAACACAGGGCTGGGCAAGATGCGGCCGGGGGGCCAGATCCGGCCTGCCTAACACTTTGATCCTGCCCACGGACTGCATCTGGCTGCTTTCTATTTATATTCTGCTGTCTGTGCCACAGGCTCAGGCAGCAGGATCCTGTGGCTCACGGACACGGTGCTAACCCGGTAGGGGCCAGAGCCATGAGCCCTTTAAATAGCCTGAGTAACCCCAGGCGGCTGCCAGGCAATGCTGTAGCAGTGAGGCGAGGAGTTGCAAGCCCTTTGCTGTGTTTTTTAATTCAAAGCCTCCGGCCCCAGACAATTCTGTGGGGAGGCTAGTCCTCCGCCCCATCTTCTGCTCAAGGCTCTGCCCCTTCCGCAGAGGGTGGGAGGTGGAGCTGTCCCATACCACATACTAACATTCGTTAAGTGGCCCCCCTTCAAAAATTACTGCCCACCCCTGGTCTAACATGAAGCATTCATTTATCAAACATCAATCCCCTTTTTCCTAGAGATCAAGTTTACTTTTAAACGCTTCTAAATTCCTTGGGTCTGAAATGCAAGTGAGTGAACAAGGCTTGAGACATTAATAAAAATTATTACTGCTAACCTTCTAACCCAGACCATGTAAAGTCCTCAGGGCCTTAAAATGTATCAGTCCACTAGAAGTTCACTGCTCTGTAGGGTGGCTTCTTATAAGGCCCTCTATTTCTTCACAAACGAGTAACATTTTTTAGTGCTCATGAAAGGTATGCAAGTTGGAAAACCTTGGAGTGTGAAGCCCCCAATTTATTCACAGAACATGTACTACACAAGCCAGTAGCAGTACAGCTGCCTCCCAAAAGCTATCAGTGTGCTGGAAGGGCTCAATGTGTAAGAGATTAAAAGGAAATTCAGCCTCCTTGCTGATTCGCATCGTGCCTCCCTGTACTAGGCAGAATAACGGCTAGGTTACAGCTTGATTTTTATATTAATTACTATGCAGTGAACGGCACTCTTTGTGTTATTGCCTACATCTACAAAACTGAAAAAAGTAAAAAACCATACTCAAAATAGGATAACAGTGAGATTGTCTAGTTATGGAGGGTTTCTAATTTACCTGCATTCCAAAGTGCTCTAATTGAAGGGGCAGAATAAAGCAAAATTAAAAAAAAACCCAATTCAAACCTTTGCCTGAAATGAAAACCAAATTAAGCCTCACTGTGAGCCACAAAAGATACAATATTTTCTTTTTTCTTTTTTTTTTAATTTTCCTGTTCAAGTTTCCTGAGTTTAGCTGGAAATAGGAGAGAAAACACTATAATAAGATAAGAGACAGCTTTCCATTATATGGGAGAATAAAGCTGTCGAACAGGAGGGAAAGGAGTCTCTGCACTTCCCAAATGTGGTATGGCTGAGCTCTATGACCTCTGTGAAGGTGCAGAGAGGAATGTGCATGGAGAGATATTCTGGGGATGAGTTGAGAAAAGGCAGCAATGTTGCCCCTGTGGTTACACTTGTAGTGGCCGCACTACAACAATAAGAACAGCTATACTGGTTCAGATCAACCACCCAAGTAGACCAGTATCCTGTCTCCTGACAGCAGCCACTGCTAGATGCTTCAGAGTGAACAAACCAACTGGGCAATTATCAATTGATCCACTCTTGCGGTCCAGTCACAGTTTCAGACGTACAGTGACACCTGGAGCATGAGGTTGCACCCCTGACCATTGTGACAAACAGCCATGTTGAAGAGCACAGACCCAATTACAGTTTCAGCCTCTGGTACAACTTCCACAGATTGTGTGAAGAAATACTTCCTTCTGTTTTTTTTGTTTTTTGGGGTTTTTTTTTAAGCAGCTGCCTATTAACTTCATAGGGTAACCACTGGTTCTTGCTATATGAAGGGGTAAATAACACTTTTCTTATTCACTTTCTCCACATCATTCTTGATTTTATAGACCTCTATCATATCCCCTCGTAGTTGCCTCTTCTCCAAGATGAACAGTCACGTTTTTTTTTAATCTCTCCTTATAAGGAAGCTGTTCCATACCGTTAATCATTTTTGTCACTTTTCTCTTTACATTTTTAAATTCTAATATATCTTTTCTGAGATGAGGTGAGCAGAACTGCACGCTGTATTCAAGGTGCGAATGTACTGTGATTTACTGGCATTATAGTATTTCCATTATGGTTCTTAATATTTTGTTTGTCTTTTTGCATGCTTTTTTGCTTGCTGCTGCACATTGAGCAGATGTTTTCAAAGATCTATACAAAATGATGCCAAGATCTCTTTCTCGAGCAGTGACAGCTAATTTAGACCCCATCATTTGTGTGTATAATTGAGATTATGTTTTCCTATGTACATTGCTTTGCTGTGTATATTGCATTTATCAATATTGAATTACATTTGCCATTTTGTTGTTGAGAGATCCCTTTTTAACTAACTCTTTGCAGTCAGCCTTGGACTTAACTATCTTGAGTAATTTTGTATTATCTGCAAACTTTTCTAGCTCATTCCTTACCTCCTTTTTCAGGAAAAACTAAAAAACAATGAATAGTCTAGCTAGCACCTTAAAGACTAATCAAATATGTAGATGGCATCATGAGCTTTCATGGGTACAACCCATTTCTATGAATATACTGAAAAGCACAGACCCCAGTACTGATCTCTAGGAAACCCCTCCTCCATTACCTTACTACACTGTGAAAACTGACCATTTATTCCTAACATTTGTTCCTATTTTTTTTTTAACAACTTACCCATGAAAGGACCCTTCATCCTACCGCATGACTCCTTATTTGGCTTCAGAGGCTTTGATGAAGGACCTTGTCAAAGGCTTTCTGAAAGTCCAAGTAAATTATCTTCATTTGTCCATGTTTGTTGACCCTCTCAAAGAATTCTAATAGACTGAAAAGGCATGATTTTCCTTTACAAAACCGTGTTGATTCTTCTGCAACACATCATGTTCATCTATGTTTCTGATAATTCTGTTGTTTACTATATTTTCAACCAGTTTGCCAAGCCTTGAAATTAGGTTTACTGTCCTGTAATATCCAGAACTGCATCTGGAGCCTTTAAAAAAAAAAAAAGCATCAGCCTCCTCCAATCATCTGGCACAGAGGTTGATTTCAGAAACAGGTTACACACCATAGTTAGTAGTTCTGAATTTTCATATCTGAGTTCCTTCCGAACCCTTGGGTGAATACCATCTGGTGACTTATTACGCTTTAACTGATCAATTTGTTCAAAGCCTCTTATATTGACAGCTTAATCTGGGATACTTCCTCAGATTTGTCAATTAAAAAGAATAGGTCAGGAGTGGAAATCTTCCTCACATCCTCTGCAGTGAAGACTGATGCAAAGAATTAATTTAGCTTCTGTGCAACAGCCTTGGCTTCCTTCAGTGCTCAATCACCCAGTGACCCCCACTGATTGTTTGGCAGGCTTCCTCCTTCTGATGTACCTAAAATAATTGCTGTTCATTGTTGTATCTTTTGCTAGTTGCTCTTCATTTTTTTGACTGCCTAATTATACTTTTACAGTTGCTTTGCCAGAGTTTATGCTCATTTCAATTAGCCTCAGCAGGATTTGACTTCCCATTTTTAAAAGATGTATTTTTGTCTCCCACTGCTTCTTTTACTCTGTTATTTAGCCATGATGGCATTTTTTTTTAGGTCCTTTGTTTTTGTGTGTATGTTTTGTTTTTCGGTTTTGTGGGGGTTTTTTTGTTTTGTTTTTGGTGTACATTTAATTTGAGCTTCTGTGATGGTGTTTTAAAAAAGTTTACATGCAGCTTGTGGGCATTTCATCATGACTGTTCCTTTTAGTTTCACTTCATTTTTGTATAGCTCCCTTTTTGAATTTAAATGCTATTATGATGTACTTTACCCTTCACGGGTGTTAAATTTAATTACATTATGGTCACTATTATTAAGCAGTTCGGCTGTATTCATCTCTTGGACAAGATCCTGTGCTCCAGTTAGGACTACATCAAGAATTGCACACCTATAGAGACTGTGGCCCTTATTCCAGACTAGAGAGGGTCTTAGCAGCCATACAGATTTACAGATTCCAGGGCCAGAAGGGAACATTATAATAATCTAGTCCACTGTTTCTTAAACTTTTTAAGACCAAGGAACACCAAACAATAATTTTTTTTATGAGGAACACCAAGGATTTTTTGTTGAGCACAAAAAAAAAAAAGGGTTGGAGGAAAGTTACTGAGCAAAAAAAAAAGAAAAGGTCGCCTGCCCCTTTAAGGGCAGCCATTTTGAATTCTTGTTCTCCGTGGCACACCTCCAACGGCCTCGCGGCACACTGGTGTGCCACGGAACACAGTTTAAGAAACACTGATCTAATCCAACCTCCTATATAACAAAGGCCAAAGAACTTCCTCAGAAAGAACAATTTCTACCCCAAGCTGTTGCATTTCCCTATGCCTCATCTGTGGATGAGGAGTGGGGTTTTTTCCTGGGTTATCGACTCCTACATAATTCTCTTCCCCTGCCCACCAACTCATCTGTTTCTGAGTACAACCAATCATCCTAAACAACTCTACTCCTGAAGACCCACTTCTGCCATGCAGACTAAATGATTATAATGATAACTTTATTTATTCAATAAACAAAGTGGGTGAAGTCTAATAAAGATTCTCCCTTACCCACCATGTCTCTCCAATATCTTGGCACCAACACAGCTACAGAGCACACAAATTTATCTGTTGTTCCATTTTATTCTAACCTGTCTAAGTTTGTCTTTCTGCTCTTAGACTGGAAGCTCCTTGGGGAAGGGATCAAGCTTTGTTATCTGTGTCTGTCTACCAAGTGCCCAGCCCATTGTAGATGTTACCACAAAAATAAACAAATACATAATAATCACAAAAACATTTCATTTAGGTTTGGTGTGTGCTGGGCAAAGGGAGAAGCCTGACACTTTAAAAAAAAAATGGATAGTGTCTAGTCTTGCTTACACTGAAATCAGGAGCTCTGCTATTGGTTTAAATGACAGTAGAAGCAGTCATTGTATACAGTGCACTTTTCACTGTCACTTACAAAAACTATAGGGATTGTCATAACAAAAGAAATGCCAATGCTGGACCCTACCTCTGACAGTGGCCAGTATCACATGGAAAATGCAAATAAAACCCAAAATTGAATTCTATGCAGTATCCTGCTTATAGGTAAAGTTTTTTCCTAACCCTTCTAAAAACAGGACTTTTTTTCTATCAAATGTAGCTGTGTTATGTCCTCATCATCCACATAAGTATCTAACTTTTTTCTGAATTCTACTAACCTCTTGGACTCACTCATACCTTGCAGTAATAAGTTCCATGGGTTAATTATTCTTGTGTAAAACATTTCCTTTTATCAATTTTGCCATTTCAATTATTGTCTCTTCTTGTGTTACTGGTAAAGAAAACCCAATTTACCTTCCCTATTTCATTCATTATTTTGTATTGTGTCATTCTTATTAATCTTCCATCTAAAGTAAACATTCTGAATCTTTTCACTCTCTCCTCATGCAGAAGTCTTTCTATGCCTCCAATCATTTGTCTCTCCTGCTTCTGTTACATGTTTTTGGGTTAAAGTGGCCAGGACTAGATACATTATTCCTTGTGAAAGTGCCTCTAATACAGAATTCCATTATAATATTTCTATCCCGTTATTTATACAACCTAATACTTTGTTTTATCTTTTGACCATCACTGTATATTAAACAAAAGGCTTTTATTCAAAGGTTGTCCCCAGTAACCTTCAGGTCTCTAGCCAAAGTCATTATGGTTAATCTATAACCTCATAAAGTGTATGAATGTCTCGAATTATTCCTTTCAACATACATTTAACAATACTGAATTTCATCTGCCATGTCACCTAGATTTAAAATCCTTCTGAAGTTTTTCACCCTCTTCTCTAGTCTTTCCTAAATTGTGTCATCTGCAGACTTTGTATCTTTATGGTTCACTACCTTTTCCAAGCCATTAATAATACATTTAACTACCATAAACCTAGCATGTAACCTTGAAACAAGCAATGGCTTACCTTTTGCCATGTTGAAAATTAAGTATTTATTACTACTCTGTGTTTTCTACCTTTCAGGTTGCTTCTCATCTGCGACAGTACTTTCCCTTCCACCCCATGACTGTGTGATTTCCTTAGTAGCCCCTTGAGATATGTTAAAGATATTTTTGAAGGGCCTGATAAATTATAACAGCTGGTTTTCCTTTATGCATAATGTTGGCAACAAATATTACACTAATAGATAATCTAGAAATATCTTGACTAGATCTACTACTTACTTTTCAATAGATATTATAATTGTATATGTACACATACACACGTATATATTATGATCAGAACATACATAAGTATGCATGTATTTAAATACAATCCACATGCTGAATTTAACATAAGCACACATGCTGTTGTATGCAAATAATGTGCACTTGTATACCTATATATCTACACACAGTTACTGAACTTTTCAGCTATTCCTACCATTTCAGTTTTGGTAGACCAAATGAAGTATGTAACTATTCAATTTGCAATTTAGAAGCACCATTATTTTCAATGGGATTTTAAGAGTTTCAAAGTATAAGTTGGTTCCATTAGATTTTATATAGCCAAATGACAGTAAACTAGTTGGGAGGTAAAACATTGAACAAAATCAAAATATTTCCTTATGATGTTGTAGTGCTGATTTTAACAAATTCCAGACCATTAAAGGAAAATAAGACTTCTTATCATCTTCTCTGAAGGAAAACCAAAACCAAAGTATTTTTAAGTTTATTTCACACTTAGTGAACGATAGCATGCAAACCCAACTTCTGTTCCTAGACACCAGTATACACACTCACTTTTCTTACAGTTTGAGTGACGCACCACAAAACAAAACAAAATGAATAAATAAATAAATAAATAAAAAGAACCTCTTAGGCAGGGTGTCCTCCACCCTGCAAACTTGGCAAAAGCCATACTGTACTGAAATACAGCACTCTCCATATAAGGAAACGCAGCTAAACATGTCATGCGTAATTTATGTGCAGTAGGCAGAGAATTAACCTTTCACTGAACATATTAGGCCCACAGGAAAACTGAGCGAGATGGCAGATTGAGATGTGATGCGAACTTCCCCTCTGAATAAATTCTTTGCCAGTGTTTACGAGCCTCTGCGATTCGATCTAGGGTTCCCCCCAAACAAGGCGCATTAAGCCATTATGACACTTTATATGCACCTGTTTGTTTGTTTTTTCCTGCTGCTTCTCCCTACCCCGTCGCCTTCCGCCCTCCCTTTTCTTTTTGCGAAGACTGCGAAAACCCTGCGATCTGACAGGGCGTGCAAAGCACTAACAGGAAGCGCCTGCTTTAAGCAGAAGTGCAACTGCGACCTACCGCTTTCTTTTTAGCTCGAGATGGTGAGTGATATGAAACCATCCCCTGTGGAAACCCAGCCCCTGGCTGATAAACTGCAAGTCAGTGAAAGCCTAAACTCACTTCCTCATTCAGCCACCTCGATTTTGCAGCCTGAAAATAAACACACGAGGACCGACAGACAGACTAGTTCAAAAAGAGACAGGCAGGCAGACTGTGGAAATGGAAACTTACCTCTCACATTTTTTTCCAGAGGCAAGCAGACTGTGGACAGAATGCCCAAGGCATTGTGGGATTCATTCTTGCAAGATGACAAAGATTGGAAATGGAGCCTGTCAGTCCCCTGTCACAGGAGCATTCTGACAGCCACCACTCACTCAGCTGCAGTGAAAGACTGTTGCATATAGCTGTGCAGACTCTTATCTCTAATGTCTGGCTTCCGCTGCTGCCTGCACTGCCCCTCCCCCATTCAGCAAAACCTACCAGGAAGCACGGGGCGTACTGGTCGAGCCTTAAGAATGCACAAGGGGGAAGGGGAGGGAAATCTGTTCATGCTACTGCAGCGTTTTGCCTGCGTGAAATGCCAAGTACCGACACAAATGCAAAACCGTCGGCAACTGAAAAATTGTAGACGGGTGGGACAGACACAAAAATGTAGTATAAAATGTATCTGAGTAAAAAAATCAACCCCTGAAAGCTAGTGGTGGTATATCCCAGCTTATATGTAAAACATCATAACCTCTGAACTAGTGAAAATATGACACATGCACACGACTGTTCTTCTGGACTGTCTGTTCAGACAATGAGTGAATCCTTTAAAAAAAGATTCTGAAAGACACAGTGAAAATCAGGGTGCAAAGAATGCAAAATATAACCAAGCAAGTAGACTTTATGCGGCTTAGTAAAGTGCTGCTGCTTTAAAATTCACTGTGTACAGTGTACCAATGGGATTAGTTAAGCACAGGCACCCTGTCTGCAAAATACTGTCTGTCTGTGACAACCAATTGGCTACAGCTCTGCAAATTTCCAGGAAATGTATATATGAATTGCCACTACAAGTATGCAACACTTTTGCACAAATAATGTAAAATATTCCTAACCTTACAGACTCTAGAAACAACAACCACCAACAACAACAATCTTTAAAAATAGCAGGTGCTGTATCCTTTTTTCCTAGGTCTCAGGAACATTTCACTGAATTTTGCATGGCTCCCAAGATTTATGGTCTGTTTCAATAATTACACACTTAGCCCTATTGTATTCCACAATACACACCTAACTCATAATGTCTTCCAGGATCCAATAATAATTCTGAAGGAAAAGGAGAAAAAAAAACCTCCTGCTAAAAGCCCAATTTCTGCATTAAGTGATCAGACATAAATTTTGCTTTGACCTGGAGTTTTTAATTAGGTTTGTACTTAGGTTTTTAAAACGTTATGTTGATCATTGTGGGTGTTAACCTTTCTTCCTCCCTGACAACTTAGCAATGTGATTCTAATTAGATAAAACCCACATTTCTTTCCATATTCACTGAAACAGGACAAATGATCACCCCCACTCTAGAACTAGGGTCAAAGAGATTGCAAGTGAGTTTTTGTTTTTCCACTAAGAGTTCTTTTGATCCTTCCTCAGTGTGAATAAAGAGCACTGTATATGCTACTGTTTCTGGGCCACTGGATCTTATCTAGGTGTTCCCAGAGTTCCTGAAGAGAACAAGTGCAGGTAAAATTGAAATAGGGAGCAGCACATTAGATAAGGGAAAAAAATAAGCTCTGTGGTGATGCTGCATGAATGACATTGTAGAGTAACTCTATATACAAGTTTCAATATATTGCACCTAGATTTCAGGAAATAGTGCAGCGGTTCCACTTCTCCATTCACGAGTAAAGAGTAAGTTGAATAATGAAAGCAATTACTCTTCTAATATCATATTTGAAACACTTCCTGAAATTCAAAAACTATTAATTTCATGAATATTGCAATTTGACCATTTATAGCAGAGAGAGCAAGGCGCTGTGGCTGGTCCCTGCTCTGTTTAGAGCCCTGCTGACTTAATCAGATCTCCATATTTGCACAAGAATTTGGTGAATAGTTCACGATCTTTCTTACTGAAGAATTAGTTTGACTACGCCACCAGAGAATCAAATTATTGCAAAACAAAAAAACCCAAAACCCTACACCTTCATTCTTCACCATTAACAATGCGAGAAGCAAATAACCCCTGCCACAGCTATCGACTAAATACCTTCAGGATTCTTGCAATACTTAAGGTGTCCAAAATGGAACCTGTGCTATGGGGCCCAACAGATTAACCTAAACCTCACCACAGAATTAGTCTCCTTTTGAATCTTTTCAAACTTTCTGTACTTATACAAAGTTAGACTTTATTTAGCCCCAAGCGGTTTAATACACAAGGACAACATTCTAATTCACAAGGCTGTGTACTGCCACATTTTACCAACGCATAATAAAGGTCCAACCCTTGAAGTGAGTAGGAGATTTGCCAGTGACTTCAATGAGGCTAGCATTTCTCCCAGAGAGGTAAGTGTAAGTGGCTTGTGCAGTATTACACATATTGTATGTGGCATATAAAAATGTGCAAATGACCGTGGAGTCAATTTTTAGATATTAAAGTCTATTTTAGGGCACCCAGCTCCACACTTGAATGCTCACATCAAGACTTTAGTATGTCTACACTGCAAGCACTACAGCCACACAGCTGTGGCACTGCAGCTATACTATAGTGGTGCACTGGAGACACTTGCCACAACAATGGAAGGGTTTTTTTTCCCTTCATCACTGTAAACAAATCTACCCACTCAAGACGTGGTAGTTCAGTAGAATTTTTCTATTGACCTATCTGCATGCTCCGGTCATCTCAAGAAGTGGGCTGTGCCCACGAAAGCTTATGATACCATCTACATGTTTTGTTAGTCTATAAAGTGCTACCAGACCATTTGTTGTTTTTTACTAGGATTTAGGTCAGCTTAACTATGTCTCTCACTAAGTTCCCACCTGAGTGATGTAATCAGGTCTAACTAAGTTTTAGGTGCAGATCAGCCCTTAAGAAGTATTGCATGCATTTGTAAGTATATTTTTTAAAACAAAAATTCCCTATTTCTCCCAACTTTCAAACTTAATTTCTACTTGCGCCCATTGGGAACAACTTAGAAAACTTTTACCTTATAGCCAGTATAGTAACATTTTCTGTATCTCTGCAGTCTCTGTCACTCAACTAAATGCTAGGCCAATTAGTCAAGGACAAAAAGCAGAGTCAGAGTGCAGAGACCTTTAATACTGATAGGTTCCTTAGGAATCTTTACCATTCAGGGATTTAAAAATCAGCAGGGCCATTTTAAGGTCCACTTTAGGTTTGATCCTACTTCTAAAAAAGTCTATGGTATATCTGGCAATGAGCAAAATCAGGTCCTATCTAGTGAGGGATTTTTAGAGGATTTTCAGGGAGGTTTTTTTTTCCTGTTTTTGTAAAAACAGAATAAAAATATCCCATAATGGTTTAAATGCATAAACTTATATAAAGCAGTGATTCAGCAAAGCACTTAGCACATACACATATGCTGTGTCTATACTGGCGCGATCTTGTGCCAGAGCTATGCAAATGAGGCTCAGCATGGAATATCGCCGAGCCTTATTTGCATAACTAATGAGCCGCCATTTTGCGGAAGAGGCTCTTGCGCAAGATGGAGCTGTCTACACTGCCCCTTCTTGCGCAAGAAAAACCCTCTTGCGCAAAGCCATTATGCCTGAAAATAATCAGCATAACGGCTTTGCGCAAAGAAGGGGCAGTGTAGACAGCTCCGTCTTGCGCAAGAGCCTCTTCCGCAAAAATGGCAGCTCATTAGTTATGCAAATGAGGCTCGGCGATATTCCACGCTGAGCCTCATTTGCATAGCTCTGGCGCAAGATCGCGCCAGTATAGACACAGCCATAGAGTTAAGTGCTTTTTGATTTTGTATATTTCACAATCTTTGCATAGTTAATCATATACTTAAAGCATTTACATTTTATTGTTTTACAATTACTAAATGCTATTTAATTTGCCTTTAAATTTCCATTTTGAAGGAAACTGTGTAGATAGAAAGTATACACTCACAGGCGTATGTATAGTGTATTATTGTATTAGAACAGTCTTTGTAGCAATCCAAGGGTGCATTTACACAGCAAAGTTATTTCAGAATAACAGCCGTTATTCTGAAATAACTATGCGAGCATCTACACAGCAAATTCCGTTATTTTGAAATAATTTCGAAATAACAGACGGCTTATTCCGACTTCTGTAAACCTCACTCTATGAAGAATAACACCTATTCCAAAATAGCTATTTCAAAATAAGGTGTGTGTAGACTCTCCACTTCTGCTATTTCGAAATAGCCCCTCACCAGGGCCATTCTAAGTTATTCCTACTGGGGCTCTAAATCAAGATACATTAGAGAAGTCTACATTAGGGAAGCCTGCCTCGGACTAATTCTGAGGCGTCCCTTCAGTGCACATGTGCTATTTCAAAATAAGCTATTTTGGAATAACTATTCCGGATTAGCTTTTTCTGAAATAACTATGCAGTGTAGATGTAGCCCAAGTGCACAAGAAGGGGAGAAGAGATGCTTTATAAGTAAACTTTTTATGTATAATTGGCTATCGTAAAATTTTAGAAAAAGATGAGCATTTGATTTCTTAAAGGTTGTTTCTAAAGAAAAAGAAATAAAGAAAAATAATAATAAAGAAAAATAGAACAAAAACTGTCAATGATGCATTTAAATTATGAACCTCAAAAACGAGTAATATCACACAACAGAACTTATACTGTAATATTCTGAGACTGAAGCAATGTCTATTTTTGGCGGACTCGCCCCCCCCCCCTCCAAGTTGCTTAAAGGCAATTTTTTTCTAGTTTTGCTGATTTAAGTTATCTTAAACAGTTATTAACAGTCTTTGATATAATTTTAGGTAAAGTTGGCCAGGTCCTTAGGTCTGGCTGAAGGTTCAGGTCATATCATTACACTATCATAACATGTAGCGAGCATGTTTCCACATATCCCCCTGAATTTTTGAATGCCTTTTATTACCCTTTATTGTACCAGTCAGTCTATTCTCTTTTTATTTGGAAGAATTTGATAAGTAGCTCTCTGAATGACTATGATATCAGAATCATATGATGTTTGATTATTTTTATTCTGCATTTTAATCAGGCCTCTATTCTTACTCTTATGAATTTTAACCCTATACTAGATTCTGTTGACTTGAAATGGTTGGTTACCACAGCAACACACTCAGCTAGTTGCTGTTACCAGTCCTGGATCATGCAGTGGTGCCCTGATGAATTCCTTTCTCAAAGCAATCTTCACGATTCAAACCATACATTTATTTTCATCTCTGTCCCTTTTCTTCAGACAGGAGCTCCAGTGGCCAATTTTTTTGTCTTAGCTACGGGTATTAATATTGCTATTGTTTTGCTTGAGAAAAAATGAAGAGAGTCCAGAGCTGTCACCTATGGACTATCCATGGATAAATCATAACAAAAATAGAGATTAGAACAAAGTACCCGTAGGACAGTGGTTCTCAAAGTGTGGTCCACGACCATCTTGTAGATGGGCTGCAGGCTCAGGGCTCGTCACCCTCCACAGTGAGGAACCTGGGGTTGCAGGGCCAGCACCAGCTTCCCACTGCAGCAGGAGAAGCCCCAAGACTCACAGGCCAGATCTGGGTTGTGGAGGGAGGAAACAGCTCCATGCACTGCCGCTCCCTGTGCCCCCTGGCTTGGGGAACAGCAGCACAGGAAACTGCTCACCTCCTGCTCCCATTGGCCAGAATCCCAACCAATGAGAGCAGAGGGGGGCACTGAGCCAGGGAAGTGCCCCTCAACCCCTTCATGCCAGACCCTGCACTTCCATTGCCCTCACACATACACCGTCCCAGTGAGACCCCACACGCCCACCCTGCTCCTGCACCCCACCTCCTGTCCCACCTAGAGCCGAGAAGGTTTCTATAAAATAGCCCCAGCAGAGCTAATCTTGCCTGTGGGAAGCCCTGAACCTCTCTCCCTCTCCCTCCCCCATGGGGCTGGAGCATGCGGGGAGTGAGGTATCTCAGTCAGGAGCCACATTAGTGAGTGTTTGGGGGGGGGGTTCTTGGGTTTTTGGGGGGGAGAAGGGTTGCTTCTATTTTTTGTGTGGCCCCGTCTGATTTTTCTGTGGATAAGTGGTCCCTGACCCAAAAAAGGGTTCCCACCCCTGTCATAAATAAAGACAATGTTGAAACCTTTTGTTTTAGATATAAATGAGTATTTTACTTTATTTTAAATGAAGTTTGGTAAACTAACACGATAAAGATAAAGCACTTAACCTAGTTAATTATTTCGATTAATAATATTTATTTTCTTACCGGTTATATATGCCCCCTTATGTTATAGCTGCATATTTATGTTTTTATGCTCCAGTAGCCTAATCTGAATAATTTAGTATTTAAGCTATTTAGAGATAAGTGAAGGCATTTTGTCATCATGGGTGGTTTGCTGGAAAGGTTTGTGTTGAGCAGGGTGGGCCGTGGGCCAGCAAGTTTGACAATCACTGCCATAGTGCATAGTCAGAATATTAGTATTCAAGCTTTGAAAGTCCACAGCAATCTCATTTTGATTTACCCATTACTGATGATGTTGATACCTCACTTTTCTACCAAATGAGCTGGAGAAGCTGACTCCTCTATTTTGTAGAATACCTAGGACTTTCTCACCTCAACCTTGCCTCTATTTGAGCATCAGCATTTACATTCCTCATTCTGCTCAGTGCTGGTTATATCTCAGATCCAGCTGACCTGGACATATTTTCCTACAACCTTATAAATTGAAAAGAAAAGTTCCTCTCATAGTAACTCAACAGCCGTTTAATAAAATGTTGATTTATTTGCATATCTTAACCTTTGATGACTTCTTGAAATATCTAAAATCATTGCATTTGCTTTTTTCTTTGATTAAATTAGCAGGAGTTGGTGGTACTGTTTTCTCTCAGCTGTGTTCAATATGTGGCCTCCTTATTTTCCCATATGTTCCTCGTTAAATTACATGCTTCAGTTTTGATTAGTAATTCTGTTGTATTGATTCTCTCAGACTAATAACACGATCTGTTCAACCAATCCTTTCGCCTTCTGCTCTGTTAAGGATTTGATTTCTGTTGTAGGTCCTGTCACTAATACTGATAATTCATCTTTGCTTCTTTCCATGAGATTTTCTGTGTACTAGTTTACTCTTTTTGACAGGTTGCAAGGGTATAACCCAGCAGTTCCCAATCACCAGTTTGCAGACTTGTGCTGGTCCACGAACCACTGGCTGCTGGGCCACTGCGGCTGTTGAAGCTCAAGCCGGCTGTTCGCGGTGGCTCAGCTCTGGCAGCCATGGTGGCCAAGGCGGCAGCAGGAGGCAGCAGAGCAGGAGACGCCTTCCCCCCTCCACACTTGGGGAAGGAAGGCACGAAGGGGGAAGGAGCGCATGCACTGCCAACAGCTGCTCCCTCTACCCGTGCGGCTGCTTTTGCCAGTGGTGGTGCTGGGGCTGAGGTTGCGGCAGGAGGAGGTAGAGCAGGAGGCACCTCCCTCCTCCCCTCTGTAATGGCGGCTGGCCAGGGCTATGCGCTCCCCCCTTCCCACCCATGGGGGACACAAGACGTGCTTGGGGAGGGAGAGGGCACAAAGGAGGAGGGCCGCTCCCCCACTCATGTAGCAGTAACAGCTACACTCCCTAGAGGGGGCAGCATTGCACTGGGGAGTGCGGGGGTGGGGTGGGGACAAAGGGCAAAGGGGTGTTGGGTCAGAGCATGGTGCGTCACAGGGCAAGAGGGTGCTGGCATGGGCTGTAGGGATGGGGTCAAAGGGTGTTAGTCACTGGGGAAAAAGGAGTTGGGTCGGGTCAAGGTGGACAGTAACATTTTATTTGCACATTTGCATATTCATTATTTGCAAATGTGCAAATAAAATGTTACCGGTCCGCCAAAAGTTTGTGAATGGTTTTGCTGGTCAGTGGCATAAAAAAGATTGGGAACCACTGGCATAACCAGATCCTTGGTGAACAAGGAGTCAGCCTCAGTTTAATTCCCTTTCACCGGTGCTCTGGTGAAGGTTTATCAGAGCAGCTACTTGGAAGCAGACTGCTTTCAGAAAGGTCAGGCACTACACAAAGGGATCCTAGGACTTGAAAGCTAAGTTGAGGAGTTTTCTCTTCTTTCTGTTTATTTAATGTCCTTATTATAAAAGCTGACGTAATTATCTGAGGAAAAGTCCTTACTGATTGAATGCTTCCATCCTGACTGTTTATTTTCTAACTAAGTCAAAATACCTGTTTACCTCTCTACTCATGAGTCTTTTCACTCACTCCTCTTTAATGCTCCATGATGACTAACCACCTCCTTTGTATCGTTCTTCCACTCCTGCCTCTGGGTCTACTTCAGTGCACTCCTGCAAACTTGCCCCATCCCCGCAACTGAGGCAATTCTTACCGCAAGATTCTTTCAATTCACTTTATCCAGATGGCCCATAAATTCCAGTCCTCACCTCAAGAGTTGTGAACAAAACAGTCATCAGAACATCTACAAGAAAACCAAAGGTCTCCCAAATAAAAAACATGGCAACAAGTCACTTGATGAGCTTGGCCAAGAACTTTGCTTTTTGCTGCAGCTCATTTCCCATATGTACATATTATATTTAAGATTATAAACTCGGAGGCAGATAACTTGTTTTTATATTTATCTGTACAGCACGTCACTCAGTAGGTTCTATATAAATATTCAATAATAATACAGATATGACAGTTAATACAATTAAAAACACTGGCTGTGAATGCCTTGATAGTCTCCTGGCAGGATTTTTACAGTGAACTTTTTCTTCCAGTTTCTTTTTTATTACAGACTGGTATGGGAACACATAACTTACCTCATTTTTAATTCCTTATTTTTTAACCCAGCAACAGAATACTGTCTTTTAGCGTATATAACCCACAGGTTATACACGTTTTTACAAACCCACCCCCCCCCCCCGGGGTATACATGACCGCGGGGTATACAAGTTTATTTTTACTCTCCTGCGCTGCGGTCTCCGTTCCCCCTGCCCGGAGGAGGGTGGGTTGCGCCTGGTTGTGGCTGCGCGGAGCCTGGGCGTGAGGGCGGCTCCCCTCCTGCAGGCCGGCTAGCTCGACTGCACTGCGCTCTACGTTCCCCCCTCTGGCAGCAGGTATGTGCAATTACCTTAAAGTAGCATATATAACCCACGGGTTATACACGTCCGTGGGTTATCTAAAACTTTTTTTACTCATTCAGGAAAAACCACGGGTTATGCATGGGTGCGGGTTATATACGCTAATTTACGGTACTAGGAACTTTAGGAAGAGCAGTTATGAAGACAGGTTCCTGCTCCTAAGATACTAGATATTCTAAATGTTTCATTGCCCAATGGTATAAGAATCCCCTATTATTACCTAAGGTCAGGCCCACCAACAAGGGGGAGTGAAGGGGGCAACTGCCCTGGGTCCTGGTGATACAAAAGGGCCCGGAGCTCCCAGCTGATATCACCACTACTGCAACAGCAGCCACAGCCCTAAGCCCTTTAAAACACTGCTGGAGTGCTGTGCAGCGCATTCGGGGCAGCCCTGAGGACTGCCTGAGGAAGGTGGAGCCCTCTCCAGGTGGCACTGAGGGTTGCCTATCGCCACTCCCGCCCCTTTGGGGGGGAACAGATCAGCCCCCCCCCGCAGCTTGCCCAGGGGCCCAGTGAGGATGTCGGACCCATTGTCTAAGGTAGGTGTGAAATCAAATGTGGATACGAGATAACATCCCTTGCAGAAGAGGAAATAGTATAGTGAACCTGCTGGCTCAGTATTCACTAACCACTTTGTCCCACCCCTAGCCCCACCTAATCAACTTTAAAGTGATCTCAAGGGAAAAGATTGAGCCACAATTCATTCTGGGAAGAGCATAATATTAGGGAACAAGATAAAAATACATTTCAATATTCTCTTTGTAACTTCAAATTTCTCTCGACAATTGTAAAAAAAAGAACTCATTCGTGCACAATTTGGTAATGTCTATTGCAGAGGTACTATATATAGAAGATATTTAGACTTTTGGCTCAGGAATTCATGTCTTCAGAAAAGCTTCATGTTTTCTGTCAGAAAAGTGTAAACTTTAGTGCATAAAGCAATCCTTTTGATTTTTTGAAGACATGCCTCAACAGTCCTTTTTTTAAAACTGTATCATACAAGCAGTCATGGGTGTAGCCTTGTGATGGTTTATACACAATAGCTGGGCCTCTCTATGGCATAAAATCAGAAATTAGTAGCAAAGCTTCCCTACAAATCCTTGCTATCTCTAATTCTTTATATACACACATGTGTAAATGCATATATACACACACACTCAGTGGTGGACAAATTCTGCTACTCTTCCTTGCATCTTGTTGAATTTTACTGTGCAAGGAGTCCTACTGAGATTCCTTCAATACAGTTTCTTTTACTTCTGGGGATTCAGTTTCCTGTGACTTTCTGGAGCACAGGAGTCCAGTTAATTCTCTGTCTCTTGAGGTCATGCTCAGGATAACCCGCGCTGGTGTAGCTCAAAAGCTTTGTTTACTGATAATATGTAAAGTAAACCAGTATTCTTTTGTCTAGGACAGACTTATTGATCACCTTTATCTAAGATAGCCTATCGAGTCTTCAACATGTTCTAGTAGCATGAATGATACAGATGAAATTCCTAACTTCACATACAGTGTTAACAATTGTAGTTTAATATACAGTAGTGTTATTAATTATATTAATAACCAGAGTATTATTAATACCGCATATTGCATATTTTGTACAAATCACAATGGTATTTTGTGTTCACAAAAATCAACATACAGCCTGTTCTAATTTGCCATTTTTTGTCAGACTTTGTTGAAGCAGAGTATACAAGTTACTAAAAATCCAAACTAAAACTTTCATGATCCTTGCTAAGCTATTTGTCCAACTCTCATAACTTCTCATAAGTTCTTTATTTATTTCACAGAAAAACCCCTAAAATATTTAAAAATTGTTAGTACAGTGTGAACTCTTTAATGAAGAACTTCTGTTCCCAGATTTTGGCAACAAATTCTGTAGTTTTATAGGTTGGACTACAGAATTAAAAGAGATTTCTAGTTCTTTGCGAGTTATCACAATACGCATTTTAATAAAGCAAATACAAATCTTTCAACTTTCACTTACACTGTACTATGCTTTTTTGGAAGACCTGTGCAAACAGTAATTTTTTTTTAAATAATAAAATATTTATCTTTGTGTCCACTAGTTTACATGCATATAAATAAGCCAAGTGCATAATTATGATATACGCTATGTGCCTTAGGTTTTCTGTGAAGGTGGTTTCTTTATTACTCTTTAATTAGTGCTAGAATTCTGCTGTCAGAAACGGGGGGGGGTGTCTACTTCCATTTAATTTGACTTCTGATCTCGAGTAGTACAGGAGTTCAGCCCAGGTGGACTCTGGCTTCATTCCAACTCAGTATTTAATCACCAAACACCACTGGGACATTCATTGGCAATGAAATATTTCATACCAGAAAGCCAGGAGCTCAGGTTCCATGGGATTAATATCTTTTTAATTTATAGTATATTTTACAAATGTACTTGGAACAATATCTACATTTCACACCAGCTCCTGCTCCCCTTATTCCTGACAGTTAATCTGGGGGTCAACAGGAATGGTGAGCAGAATTTAGCTCCCTTATGAACAGGAGGAATAAAATAACCCTACAATAATACCTAAAGGCAACTGTGCTCTCATCCTAAATATAAAACTATATTCCAAATACTACTACAGGATTAAGTAGTAAAAGTGGGAACTATTGTGAAAAAGTCAGCAAACCAATTTAAACACATCAGAACACTTATTTGGAGAGTTACAGAGATGTAAGAGAAAAGGGAGACAAAAATAATGCCCAGTGAAAAAGCCACCAAAATGGTTTCTTGTTTGTTTGTTTTAAGCCGGGATCCCGCAGTCAGATCATACAGTGCCTGTCAAGAACCCCAGAAGGACTCTATGTAGGTGCACTGGCCAGCTTGAAGGAATCCACAAGAGTAGGACTTCATTTTCAAATTGTGTTTGGAAAATATAATTTCAACACATTATCCACCAGTACTAATCTAAAAATGAACATAAGCTTAGTTATAGTTTTCACACCAAAAAAAAGTTTCCTTGCAAAATGGATAGTCCCAATTTCCTGTCTCTGTAATAAAATACTATTTAAATCTTCAGTCATTCAATATAAATCACCAAGATGAAAAATGACAAAGTTCCACTGAAACAGTTCAGCTTCCAGAATAAATTACTAGATAGTTTTACATATTTCTAATGTCAACTTACACAATCAAACAAGTGGGAGAGAGTTCAGATCTTACCTGTTCTGCCTCAAGTGTAGGTTTGGTCTTAAAACTGCTTAAATAATACAGTGACACAGCCACCGCCACCACCTCGAAGAGCTCTGTGCTGCTGTATACGCTGGGCTAATTACAACATTTTTTCTTCGCAGTAGAAGGATGGTGGCCTAACTAAAGGGGAAATAGTGAAAGGCCAGAATAATTATGCTTTCCAAACCCTATAGGTTTAAGAATGTGAAATAAGCGAATCACATTAGCATACAGTAGTAACCATGGCAACAGGCTGTGGTTTGCATATGTATTTTTAAAGAACCAAAAATTACTTCCACCTATTAAAAAAAAGACACAAGAGGAAGTACTTTTGTATTTCAAGCCACATCCCTAATTGAAGCAACTACTGTAACTTACCATCTTCAGCTCACATTAAAAGAATGTTTTAAAATCTACCAATTAAAAGTGTTCAGCATATAGCCTAACTGCTAATCTGACAACTGACATCTGGTGTAAAAGATAGACTGGCAGGACGATCTACAAGTTCCTGGAAACTTGGTGGTGGTGGTGGCGGGGGGAGGAGTTGTTTGTTTTTTGTTCTTAGGTCTTATACTTCCTTCCTTCTGAAGACTTGTCTGTTAGCAACCGATAAAGCCTCACAAAACTGAAACTCCTACTATCTGCAATCCTGCTTCAGCCACCAACATCACAGGGCAGGTGCAAAGTCTTAAATATGACAGACTTTTGTAGGCAAGATATAGTAAAACCTCCTTTGTTATTTGTATTGCAGCTACTACAGTCTTTGGGCTTCCTGCACACATGACAGCTTACTTCCATTGCAAACATTTGTATAGCAGCCACATTTCAGACATTAGAGAATTAGCTGAGTAAACTAATCATCACTCTTATGAATTCACTTCTGGAATTCTACAAGACTTCCACAAATAGATGAACAACAGCCTAATGAATTACTGGAGTTAACAAAATAAATGCTTCAACTGTTCAGTCTAAAAAATATGGAGTTAAGTGAAAACTTCTTTGTAAATGTGTGCAAATATTTATACAGGCAATCTAATTTCTTGGGCACTAAGTAGGTTTATAAAACTAGACTTTTTGAGACAGAATTAAGCTCCAAAGTACAAGGGGGAGGGGATTTTATCTAAAATGGTGAGGCTACGCCGAGTACCAGGGCAAGAATACACAGTACAGGTTGAACCTCCCAAATCTGGGATTCTGTGGTCCGGCAACATCCGTGGTCTGGCACAGATGTTGCTGCACCAAAGAGCCCCAGGAGTGGGAGCCAGCCAAGAGAACGTGGGGCCTGAGAAGTCCCAGCTGGGCCAGCAGCAGCTAGACAGGGGAACGCCCGGTGTCAGTGGGGTCAGGTGTCCGGACAGTCCCGGAGAGCAAAGCTGGTGGTGGCTGGGGAACCCCATGAAACCCTCGGTGGCGGTGGGGCCGTGGCAGTGGGACCAGCAACAGCTGAGTGGCCCGGGCTAGGAAACGCTGAGGAACCGTGAGAGATAACAGGACTGGTGGTGGCCAGGCGGCCCTTGCTGGGGAATCCCTGGGAAACCCCAGCGCAGCCAGTGGGCAGCAGGGCGGGGAGCCTCAGCCAGGCCAGCTTTAATGGGGCAATGACAAGGCAGGAAGCCCCAGCCTTGGGAGCCCCATGGAGATGAGCTGTCAACAGGGCAGCCAGCAGGGGAGTCTTGACCTCCTATGGTCCAGCAAATTCCCTGGTCTGGGACAGCTCGGGTCCCGAGGGTGCTGGACCAGGGAGGTCCGCCCTGTACACTAAACCATCACTCTAATGACAGAACCAGATTAGGGTTGCCAGGTGTCCGGTTTTGAACCGGACAGTCCAGTATTTGAGCTTTCTGTTCGGGAAACAAATTGAGAAAATATAAATGAGAAAATATAAATGTCCGGTATTTTCTAAATAAGATGTAATATAGATTGTGATGTAATGTCAAGTGTGTCCGGTATTTTTGTTGAAACCATTTGGCAACCCTAAACCAGAGGTTGGCCTCCTATGGCAAAATCTGAAGGGAGGCATTGTGACGTGGTGGTGTAGTTCTTGCTAAATTTCTCCTTGTGTGGTTCTCCTTGTTACATTAGTTCAACATTCTCCTATCCAGTAGGAGGAATTTATGTCCTTGCAGAGTTAGGTGAAAGGATTTGCTTGCAGATAGCAACACAGGAAAGCAGAGGTCCACTGTACGGATCCTGGAATCCTCTATGTCAACTGCTCTGCACAACTTAGGTCCTTTATTGATCACACTTCCAGGGATGGAGCCTCCCTTTCTTCCACAGTCTCCCCGGGGGGGTTCTAGTAACCACTGAGAGGGGTTAGTATTGCTTATAGCAACATTAACTCTAGAGCAGATAATTGTTTTCATTGTTGAAATGCCCCAGGCTAGTAAAGGAACATGCTCTCACATTGCTGTTCTACAGCTTCATCTCCTTTGACACACATGCCTTCTCCAATCTGGAGATCCAAATGCCAGCAATTGCTTCTGTGAATTAAGCCAGAGAATCCACTCCAGCTGTGCCTTTTTGTCCTCCTCCTCCCAGATATGGGGAGCATAGCTTCATCCTATATTCACTAGTTTCTCTTTAATCATATTGTTCAGAATAATAATGCTTTCAGTTTTAGCATATAGGAAAGCAGAGAAACTTCTACAAATTTAAGGTTAAGAACAGACAGTCATGATTTGGCTGTCCTTAGCTAGCGGCAAAAGTAGAGGAGAAGCAAAGGACTCATCCTTGCAGCAAGCAGCATTAGCCACAACCTGAATAGGTAAGACAAGGCTTAATTTAAGATAGCACTCGTGGTGCACTAGATGCCACAAAGATGGACAAGAGGCTCCCCTATATAGTGGCCATCATTAGTGCAGGCTAAATGCTTTCAATGGATGTACTTCCCCCAAAGGTCCTGGAAAGATTATAACCAGTATGTCCTGAATTCCTCTCAGGAGTCCTGCAGTGTCATCTCATTCTCCTACCTCCACCATCTGGCCACATTTTGTATATTATACTTTAGAATATTTTTTATCCACCTGAATTCCTGTGATGAACTTTTATTCTTCATACATTTTCAGTGCTACATTGAATTATTTCATTTTCTACACATAATCATAATATTATTGTCATTTGTAGAGCTATATCAATAAAACAGATTCACAGAAATGTAGGAAGAAGGAACTTCAATTGGTTACTGTGGGAAGGAAGCAGCATACCCCACCTAACAGTTAGGGCCAAAGACAGCAGTTACTCCCAAAGGTTCACCTCTAGCACCCAGTTAGTTCAGTCCACAGACAAGCAACTCTGCCTACTGTGTTCAGTCTTCAGTGGGTAGATGAACCTGGGTCCCTTTCACTGGCTTCTGATCCAGGGTGCTTGGAAGCTAGTTCCACTACACTTACTATGCAGTGCCTTGTGTCAACCACCCTGGGTCACCTCCTACCTCCCACTATATCTCAGCTGGCCATCCCTGGGGAGTGCTGCCTTCCAGGCTTCTTGTCCTGGTACTAGTCTTTAGTGCCATGGTTCCCCCATTCCCTAGATTGGTATGGCACCTAGCCACATCTGCTCTGGAGCTCCCAGAACATATCCTTCTCCCTGGCCTGCCAGCCCAACCAAGCTGTCTGGTTGCCTTTTGAATCTCACATATAACCTGTGCATGCTCTGAGCCCAATTCTCCTGAGCCCAGAATTGCTCCTTAACCCCTTCCTTCCCCCTGAAGTGTTCATATACCCTATCAGTCATCTAGTCCAGTCCTTTGCACTGAAGAAGGACTAAGTATTATGTAGGCCATCCCTGACAGGTGTTTGTCTAACCTGTTCTTAAAAGCCTCCAGAGACAGATTCCAAAGCCTCCACAGGTAATTTGTTCCACTGCTTAACCATCTTTACATTTAAGAAGTTTTTTTCCTAACGTGTAACCTAAATCTCCCTTGCTGCATAAAAAGGCCCATTACTTCTTGTAGTTGATAAGAAGAACAATTTATATCACTATACATCTAGGCAAAATATATTAAGTATGATCAATAGAGTTCTAAGCTAGAAGCCTTTTAGATAATAAGCTGAAAATGGAACTAGCCAAAATCACTTAGAGTCTGACAGCTTTTGCTATCAAGTGAAAACAGCATAAGCTTTGACAATGGTGCCAAAGTTCTGATCCTATTGCATTCTAGTGTATTGGTGGCTGGATCTCTGCATCCTTGCATAGCTCTGAAGATGCTTAGCACTACACATACCCTGAAGTAGAAAACACTTCCTGCAGATACAGAAGGATGGGCTTGTGACTGAGACTGAGGCATCTGGTTCAATTCTTCACTCTGCCACAAACCTCCAATGTAACCTTGGGCAGATCAATTCTCTCTGTGCCCCAGTGTACCATAAAACAGAAATAATAAAAGCTCATTCATTTTGCTAGTCTTTCCTAATTACACTGTGGTCATGATGGAATGTTTCTAACTAAGGGTTTGTACAGTGCCTAGCATAACAGGGCTTTAAGCCGGAACTCCTTAATTGCTATCATACAAATATATTATTCATCATCATAGGCAACTGCATAACCGCTATGTGGCTGCCAAATCATAGCCTCTGTCTACAGGCTCTTGAGAACAATAACTAGAAGACCTTGTATGTGCTTGGTCAGCTTGGCTGGATATAAGGGACTTGCACTTGGAACATAACTCCAAAACAGAGCCATCACATGTGTCAGGCAAATGGGACATCAGGCTAAAGTTCCTTTACCTCTCCAGGGATACCATGGAGGTGAGCAGAGTGTACATGAGGCCAGACTGCTACTAGTACTGGAAGACTGGCTTACGGTATGCAACTGCAGCTAAGTAAATAATGTAGCTGGAGTTGACATACCTTAAGCGAAGCTTGGGGCCATCTCCAAAGCAGGAGGTTGATGGGAGCAAACGCTCCCTTCGGCTTTTCTTACTCCTTGTGAATCGAGGCGTATTGGTACCGACAAGGGGTACCCTCAGCGTTTGATTTAGTGGATCCTTATGAGACTCGCTAAATCGAATGCCAGAAAATCAATCTCCAGTGCAGCAAGTGGAGACGTGACCTAAGAGACAACTAGAGAGGGAGGCATGGCTATTACAGAGATAGTAGAGAAGGAAACAGATGCCTAGATCTCCTCCTTCAAGCATCCCAGTTCACAAAGGTGGGGGTTTTTTAGTAGCAGCATACGGACCTAGTTGTTTTTCAGATTTCTTGTGTCTCTCTCCCTAGTGCATCCATGTAAAAAAGCTGGTTTGTTGCGTGAAGATTCATGTACATTAGCGCTCCACTTAACCGTCATGGATTTAAGATAACATAATAAATGGAATTTTCACATGAAAATCCATAATATACTTCAAATTCTTCTTGCCATGCAAACATGTCCACATACCAAAACATCATCTCTTGGCAGAATGTATTGGCTGAAACCTGTTCTTTTTTAAATAATTTGGTTCAGTTGCAGTAAAGAGTCATTTTGCTACAAGGGATCACTAAATCCATTCTCTGTGATTAGAAAAATTCAGTTCATCCAGGTATTTAGCAACAGGAATCTTCAGTATTGGCTACAGTAAAGAAAATTTACAGGGTTCCAGACTGATGTGGCATTGCATAAAACAGTCCAGTAACTGAAAACAATAAAAAAAAAAGTCTGCAGGACTTCACTGCGGCTATGGCAAATTCATCTTAGTTACACTGGTGCAAATTAGTAACTTCTACAGACTCACACATTTAGTCATTCATATAAGACACTAGATTTTTCATTCATATGAGCAGAACTGAGATCCAAGATATAAGCAGAGGGCCAAAAATATGGGCTATAAGACATGTTACTTCCGTTGGCCTATTTCTTTCTTCCTTTGGAGCTCACAGATGCAGTGCTTTAGGGGTGCATATGGGGAAGGGATCACATCTGTGATATTAATGATTATTTGTGCAAATCCCCACCGTGCTGTGGAAACAGCCTGGCTTGGTATGTGGGGATGTCCCAAGGAGTTTCCAAAAGAGAGAGTCCCAGAAGAACAGGAGAAATCAGTAACGAATCACCTCCAGTACAACTCCATGAGGTCCCATTTTCTTGGGACTTCCATGTGGTCC
The DNA here is from genome assembly GCA_032595735.1 of Pelochelys cantorii. Taxonomy (NCBI): domain Eukaryota; kingdom Metazoa; phylum Chordata; order Testudines; family Trionychidae; genus Pelochelys; species Pelochelys cantorii. The sequence goes on from CM064335.1 coordinate 28,718,227, forward strand.
CTATTTTAACCCTTTGCAGGTGGTTTGAAGCGTTCATAGAGTATTTTGAATGCTCGAAATGCTTTATTTCAAGTACCTATCATCAAGGAATTACATGTAGTGTGTGTAGTAGAAATAAAATAGGCTTCTTCACACAATGCATTTATAATAAATGTTTGCTCTTATTTCACAGGTAGAGGGATTTAACTGAATATTCTGAAAAGATTTTGTGTCCAAGTCAATGGTTTCTTTAGGAGATGGGAGGGTCAAAGTACTAGATTGTTGGCATCTAGTATTACGTTTTCCTATTTCACCGTAGAAAATCAGGCAATGCTTTATAAAACTGGTATCCATCAAGGTTACAAAGCCAAATAAACACTATTAAAGCTATACATAGTAACACTGACAATGTTAGGATCTCTTAAAGAAGATTGATAAAAAAGACATTGGAGTGGCATTGTGATGTAATGATCAGAGCTTGGTACTAGGAGTGGTTTTGGTTCCTTGCTCCGCCAAAGTTGTTTCTTCAAGCAAATAAAAAAACCCAAAAAACTAAAAACCCAACCCTCTTCTCCATCTCAGTTTATTGGCGTTTATAACAGATTATGTTAAGTCTTTCTTACTTAAATTGTGAGACATAATTATTTAAGTGAAACACGTAGAGCTCCCTTACTTGTTACTTTTGATTTTGTGAATGGGCTCAAAACAGTACAAAGCACAAAGATAAAGGCTGTCCCAAAAACATACAATCTAAAAGATGTATGGAAAGTCCTAAGAGGAAATAATGGGGATGGGGTTTGGCTTTGGTTTTATTTTAAAATATAATTATTATTTAAACTTCATTATATGTGTGCTTTTCAAAAGGGGATTCTGTGGGGAGGTATTTGAATGAGAAGAGGGTGTTGACTTGCATGAAAAATACCATATACCCTGCATCCTTTTATATTTATATCACTAAGGCTTAATTAATTTAACTGGTACAGCATCTTTGGCTATTCTTCCTATTTCTGTCACTGTGCTCTTGAAAGAGTTAAATAGATGACCTTGGCTCCTTTTTTTTTACTAGCACAACTTCACTAACTTCAATGGAGTTACATTAGCAGAAAATGTGACCCTCTGTACCTACCCTCCCCACTAAGTATGCTGAATTTGCTTTGAAGGGCCTGATCCAAACCTTGCTGATGTCAAGGAGAGTCTTCAATAGGCTTGGATAACATTCAAAGAAGACAATCTCTGGGTATACTAACAGGCCTGGTGTACAATGAAAGACATCATTGTTCAGAATTATTTAGTCAGATCCATAGCTGGTGAATTATGCTGATTTATATCAGCTGAGGATCTGCCCTATAGTACAGAAACTTGTAAGAGAGTCACACTGAGCTTAGTATTTGACTCTGTAATTAAATATGAGGAGATTCCTTTTTCTCCTTAAGCTCTCCTTTCATATCTTTCTATACTGCTATTAAAGATCCCTATCAAGAGCCACTATACACAGCCCGCTGACCTGGCTCATACAAATCTTAGAAAGCTGTGTAGTCTGGCTGCACACTAGGATGAACTGCTTAAGAGGCAAACTGAACTGAAGTGCAACAAGAATCTTAGATACTTGGTATTTATTGCATTGCTTACAAAGAGGGAATGGGAAGCCGATGTATGTTAGCTTCTCAGTACGCTGCTGTTATCTCAAAGGACAGCTTCAAAGCTAACATGTTCATGGCTAATCTGTTACTTTACCTAATCTGTTTCCTCTGAAGAAGTGGGTTGTGCCCAAAGAAGCTCATAAGACCATCTACATTTTCTGTTAGTCTCTCAAGTGCTGCTAGACTATTTGTTGTTTTTTAAGTTTTTCCTGTTATCTTACAATCACTGAAAGACAAGTTGGCCAAGTTTGGAATCCCCCACCCTACAGTCTAGTTCAGTACACTCTATCTTTCCCCTGTAATTAAGGTATTACCAATTGCTTTGATAAGTGTGGTATACCAGCACAGAGGTTCAAAGTCACTCCACACAGATATTCCCATGGTTTTCTAGGGGCATGCACTAGCATAACTCACTGTATGCATAATTTTTCAGTATGGATTTTGTCTACAGATAGGACTGTGTTAATAATTTATTTTTCAATTCAGTGGTTGAATTGAAAAAATCCCATTTGGTAAACCAAAAAGAACTTTTTCCCTCCTTTTTGGCAAACTGACAAAATAAACAATATTTTGGTTCAGTTTGAACAAAATGTTGTGTTTAATCCAAAACAAGAGATTGTTTTATATTTAACTTTTAAAAATAATATTGCAGTAAAAATCAAAACAAAATCTTTTTTTTTTTACTGAAACAGTTTGACAATTCAACCCAAATTCACAAATTGTTTTGATCAATACAAATCCATACTTTTTGGGGTGAGGGGAAGGTTTTGCACATTTTTTTCCACCCAGCTATACTTAACAATAGGGTAAAAGTCAACTAGTGTGCAACCACTGAAGAGTCCGCCTTTCTGTATAAATTACCCTCCCATTACACCAATTACATCTTGTTGGTAATTTTCTGGAAAGTAGGAGTTTAAGAAAAGCATTGCCAGGAATTAGATGTTCACATAGATGAAAGATTTAAAGCCAGAAGAGATCATAGTTCAACAAGTCTGGCCTCCTATGTACAATAGGCCATAGAATTTAATCCACTTACTCCATTGATCCTAATACCTTGTGTTTGACCACACCATGTCTTTTTAAAAATGCTTCTAGTGTAGATCTGCAAACTTCAAGAGATTGAGTATCTACCACTTCCCTTGGGAGTTTGTTCAAATGCGTAATCACCCTAATTTTTAATAATACAAATTATAAATGAGGCATATTTTTATCTGACTTTAATCTAACAAAGCGAGGCATAACAAGAATCTAAGGATTTAATCAGTTAACTGGTTAAACATTATGTTTAACCAGTTAATGCTTAAATGGAAGTGGTAGGAGGCAGTGTATGGTACAGAACAAATCTATAGTCCCCCAAAACACACACACACACACACACACATTTTCAATGGTATTCTGCAACTGCTGAATTTAATTGAGTTTCAAAGGCAATTTAGTTAAACTAGTACAACCTATGTGTGTAAACATGGTCTAGACCCAAAGATGTGATATTAGACTGTCGCCTACAAAATGAAAAGACAATATGTATTTATTTTTTTAATAGTGGCATACAAATTAAGTACGAAGGAGTACAGCAGAAAGGGATCTAGGGGTTATAGTGGATCACAAGCTGAATATGAGTCAGCAGTGTGACGCTGTTGCAAAAAAAGCAAACATGATTCTGGGATGCATTAACAGGTGTGTTGTGAGCAAGACACGAAAAGTCATTCTTCTGCTCTACTCTGCGCTAGTTAGGCCTCAGTTGGAGTAGTGTGTCCAGTTCTGGCCACCGCATTTCAAGAAAGATGTGGAGAAATTGGAGAAGGTCCAGAGAAGAGCAACAAGAATGATTAAAGGTCTAGAGAACATGACCCATGAAGGAAGGCTGAAAGAACTGGGTTTGTTTAGTTTAGAAAAGAGAAGATTGAGGGGAGACATGATAGCAGTTTTCAGGTATCTAAAAGGTGTCATAAGGAGGAGGGAGAAAACTTGTTCATCTTGGCCTCTGAGGATAGAACAAGAAGCAATGGGGTTAAACTGCAACAAGGGAGGTTTAGGTTGGACATTAGGAAAACGTTCCTAACTGTCAGGGTAGTCAAACACTGGAATAAATTGCCCAGGGAGGTTGTGGAATCTCCATCTCTGGAGATATTTAAGAGTAGGTTAGATAAATCTCTATCAGGGATGGTCTAGACACTATTTGGTCCTGCCATGAGGGCAGGGGTCTGGACTTGATGACCTCTCGAGGTCCCTTCCAGTCCTAGTATTCTATGATTCTATGAAATTGTAGCCCATGAAATAATTACAAAGATAACTAGAGGGAATAGGGTTGGTGGGAGGAAGAAGGAGGAAGAGAGGGAAGAGAAATGCCACACTGCTCTGCAGCCAAAATGGTTCTGAAATAAATGTAGTCAAACTTTACTAATTCTGGGTCACTGAGAATGAAAATGATGCTTAAAATTGTTGATTGGCTCTAGTTTTCAAGATATGCTATTGGGTCAGTATATATGACCCTTGACTTGGGAATGGCGGAGGATAAGTGAGTTATAAAGGGAAGGGATCTCAATTTAAACCAGAAATGACTAAAATACATCTTTGACTGGATCTATGAATAAATCTATGACTGGGTTTGGACAGTACTTGCTTTTTAGGCAAAACAATGAATGATGCAATCTGAAGTTGGTATTGCGTCATACATGATATGAATTGCATCATGTTATTCCTAGAAGTCATGGATGATGCAATCATAACGAAGCTTACATCACTCTGCTGAACAAATTGCCCTGTATCAGCTCTAGAAATCATACAGTGTCGTGCTCTCTTATTTGTCAGTGTTTGATTTTGCAAAGGGACACATTTCTGTTTAGCCAAAGTGAGCAGAGATGCCTTGTACTTGTGTGAACAGTGCAGATAACTTCTGCTATGTTTGTGGTGAAGTGACTTTTGCATCACAAAAGCGCAGCATAACCACTATGGTTAAGAAAGCCTATCACCTTTATTTTGGCTGCAAAATTGGAGATCAGGACAAGAGGTGGGTCCCACACATATGCTGCAACACTTGTGCAACAAATCTTTGCCAGTGGTTGAACAGGAAAAGGAAATCTATGCCTTTTGCAGTGCCAATGATTTGGAGAGAGCCAACAGATCATACCAGCAATTGTTACTTCTGCATGGTGCCTCCAGTTGGGAAAGGTGTGTCAAAGAAGAAAAAGTGGACTGTGCATTATCCAAACATTCCATCACCTATACGCCCAGTACCCTACGGAGAAGGACTGCCGGTTCTTGATGCACCAGAATCATTCTCACTTGAGTCAGACGAGGAAGAGGAAGAGGATGAAACTTCTGGTCCTGAACCATTGATGTCACAGGACCCACATTTTCTCCCATCCTCCTCCTCTGAACCACACCTCATAACACAAGGTGAACTGAATGACCTTGTCAGGGATTTGAAACTACCCAAGAGTAAGGCAGAGCTGTTGGGCTCCAGACTACAGCAGTGGAATCTCCTGGCAGGTGATGTTAGGGTTTCCATGTTCCGTGACCGTCAAAAGGATCTTGTCCCATTCTTCTTCATGGAAGGTGATCTTGTAGCCTGCAACAACATCGATGGTGTGATGGCAACCCCAACATCGTTCACGATCCAGATGAGTGGAGACTGTTCATCTGATTCGTCGAAGACAAGTCTTAAAGCTGTTTTGCTGCATAATGGCAATGTTTTGCCATCAATTCCAGTTGGTCATGCAGTCCATATGAAGGAAACCTATGACAACGTGAAACAACTTTTGAGGTGCATAAACTATGACCAACATCAGTGGCAGCTTTGTGGCGATTTGAAGGTTGTTGCTCTCTTGCTTGGTCTGCAGACTGGATACACAAAGTACTGCTGTTTTCTCTGCGAATGAGATAGTCGTGCAAGAGATTCCCACTACATCAAGATAGATTGGCCACTCCGACAGTCATTGGAGCCTGGGAGGAAAAGTGTTCAGCATCCACCACTTGTTGAATCAAGGAAGATTTTGTTACCACCCTTACACATCAAGCTGGGTCTGATGAAGAACTTTGTCAAGGCCATGGACAAAACACAAGCAGCTTTCAAGTACCTCCGTGGAAAATTTCCAAGGTTAAGTGAAGCTAAGATAAAGGAAGGTGTCTTTGTTAGTCCTCAGATTTGTGAACTTCTTCGAGATGATGCATTTGACCATGCACTGCGTGGCAAGGAAAAGACGGCGTAGAAAGCCTTCCAGTTAGTGGCAATAAATTTTTTCGGAAACAACAAGGCAGACAACTACAGGTTGTTGGTGGAAAACCTCCTCAAGTCATACAAAAGCCTTGGCTGCAACATGTCACTAAAGAAACATTTTTTGCACTCTCATCTAGATGTTTTTCCACCGAACTGCGGAGCAGTGAGCGACGAGCACGGCGAGCGATTTCACCAGGACATTGCAACAATGGAGAAACGCTATCAGGGCAAATGGAGCCCATCAATGCTTGCAGACTATTGCTGGACAGTGACAAGAGATGCTCCATTTAATGAATACAAGAGACAAGCCAAGAAGCGCCGAGTAGACACTGAATAGGACTAAACTATGTACATAATAGTTTTTTGCCTTTTGTTTCATAATACATTTTATTTATATAACCCTTTTGCTGATTTTTAAAGTGTTACATAAACAGGACAGGTGAAATATTATCATGTAAAGCAACCATAAACACATGAAAAGACCTAGGTTTACAATTTATGATTAAAACTCAACTATCTACACAATATACATAGACGTAAAATGTAAAAACTTAAATATCTTGGAAACAGTAGCCTATCAGTTGTTTTAATTGTCATATTTGAATTCAGCACATCAAAATACATAATAAATAGCACATTTTATCTCTGAAGCAGACAACTTCTAAAAAATTGTAGACCAGTGCCATCTGTCCCACAAACAACTTTATATTATGACCCACAGTTCCAATCTAACCATGTATCTCTGTTTTACAAAGATGTGATAAAGAACTCCTGTCTGTTCTGCCATTTAAACCAGTGCTGCCACATGTCTCATGCGACTATCTTTTAATGAGATACAATCCTATCTATTTCATGCAGTCAGTGTAAGGGACTTGTCTTATGTCATCAGTGGAAATTCACCTGAAAAAGGATGGAGTAAATCCCAGTCAAGAACTTCCTATTTGGCTTGGTGTTTGTACTGAAACAAAGTCTTTGTTGCTTGGCAGCTCATCAGTGATTTCTATGTTCCTCACTTGAAGTCATAGTACTCTGTTTGAGACCTGTTGCTGTGGAGATATTGCTTCACAAACACAGGAGGACAATTTCAGATAGAAACCCTTCCCTCCCCACAAAAAAACCAAAAAACCAAAACCAAAACAAACAAGCAAAAATCAGCAAGAGCACATGAACTCCTGACTAAGAACAATCTTTTTTCACACAAATGTTATTCAACTACCTGCAGGAGCTTTTGGGTACTGATTTGCTCTGCATTTCCTACCCAGAAATTCTAATTCCTGTGCTTAGTTGACATTGTGTGACTAAACTGGCTACAATAGAGCTGACTTTTGACCCAGCTGCTAGTGCCATTGACTTTCTGAGAACAGAATGGGTAGCCACAAGTCAGAGCAGAACTTACTGGTGCAAGATTTGTTGACAACTACCAGAAGGCAACCACCTCATGATGCCTACTTGACCAGCAGTGAGTCTATTTGAATGCATTAATGAAGGTTTAGGTAGGGTTGTCTTCTGAATAAGAATCCTGGACCTCAGTAGTTAATTAATAATTGGGAATATCGGGTTGGTCAAAGATCCACACACTGTTGAAGTTTTGCTAATATTTGTTTTTATGTAAATATATAATAGTTATGTCTTCCCAAATAAAAGATAATTGTGTTTTCATATTGCCAGGAATTCTTGAGTATTTGTTAATGGAAAAGAAACAACTGGCAAGGTAACCAAAAGATTTAAATTGCACATACCTAAAACTAAGAAGTAAGTTTTTAGGTGGGGTCTCAATGTACTTTATTTTACCAAGGATCCCCCTACTGAAATCATGGGTCTGACCCTAGTAACTGTCACTGATACCTGGCAGTAACATTACAATGCTGTTTAGTAGTAGTTGTATCATTGTAGTACCTAGGAGCTCTAGTCATGGACCAGGACAATGACTCCAAGATCATAAGCAATATCTGGAATACAGAAAAAACAATCAAAGGTAGTGATACATGTCGTACCTCGCTTAAGCGGGACACCCTGGTGCAGCAACACTGGTGGTCCAGCACGGATCACGGATGTTCCTGAACCACAAAGTCCAGGAACAGGGAGGTCTGGTGGTGGGGCAGGAGCGCTGTAGGGGGGCACTGGCAACTCAGCTGGGAGCCCAGTGTCGGGGGTGGGAGAGTGAACTGGCAGCACAACGGGGAGTTCTGGCCCCAGCGGAGCTCCCTGGCTGCTGCAGCTGGGGATCTCCAGCCCAGCAACAGCCGTGGAGTTCAGCCATGGCCAGGGTGCTTCGACCCTAGTGGCAGTCAGGGAGCTCTTGCCCCGGCCCCAGCCATGGCACTCCGGTCCCAGCTCCATCTGGCTCCAGCAGCTTGGGAGCTCCAGCCCCAGCTCCAGCAGCAGCCAGGAAGCTCTGGCCCTGGTGCAGAGGACTGGCCCCAGCTGCGGAGCCAGGTGGCTGCAGAGCTGTGCCCCAGCTGCGGAGCTCCAGCCCCAGCAGCAGTGGGGCTGGCAGCATCTAGAGAGCCCTGGGGGCCTGGGGCAGCAGCAGGGGCAGACTGGAGCCCTAGCTCAGTAGCAGCATGGGCCATGAGGGGAGGGACCTTCCCTGGTCCAGCAAATCCCCTTGTTCAGGACCAATCAGGTCCAGTGAGGTCCAACCTGTACTCATACTGCTAAAATAGAGCCTGGCTTATCCCAAGGAGTAATTATTGGGAAATCTGAAAAATTCAATTGGGAAACACAGACTGTGCCAAAACCAGTAAGAAGTAAGCCAGCTCAAAAGTCCAAATTAAACAGAAAAAGGTCAACAACTTCAACAATCAGGTAGAAATGCCAACCAGCACACAAGGTCAGAAGACATGATTTCATTTTTCTTCTTTCTGTAGGCGGCTTATAGTGTCCCCATCTTTTTTGTTTTGTTTGTGCTGCCTCATAAATCAGCCATAGCAACTGTCACCACAACTTGATTCAGATGAAAGACAATTAGGTAATCCTTCTGAAGCCAATATCCCTCTGAAGTATTGGCCAGAGAGGGCAAGAAAGCCCCGATACATCTGAGATACAGTTTGTCTATCGCCCCCAACATCCATAATTCTATTGTGGGCTTCCTAAACAACAGCATAAAATTATACTCTTTCAATATTCTATCATCATGAAATACACAAAACTGATAAAAAACTTCAGTTCTTTAAACACTTCTATGCTGGACATAATCCCGAACTACAATGTCATGGCCTTTCTTTAAGTATTGCATATTCAATTTCTGTGAGCAACAAAAATACTGATGTGATTCCTTAGTTGGCTGCCAATTTATAACATTACTACTTATGTAACACTAAGTCATTGTCTCTGTGTCATAGCATTTTCCAGCCTACACATTTCTTATCACATGTTTCAAAAAAATCAGTTGCCTGGTAGGACTGTTGTGTGATGTCTACATGGCAATTATCTCACTGAAAGTGGACTTCAAGATAGTCTTGCTTCAGGATAATCTTGCTAATATTTTCTTGGAAAAACAAATCAAGTTCTAGTGCTAAAAGTTTTCCTGCTTATAAACTACTATACAACTACTATGCATTTTCCTTTCTTCATTTATCATTGGGAAGTGTTAGAGTAGAGCCTTGGCATACTAAAAATGCTTCTAAATTAGCATTTCTTTAGTCCAGCACTCTCAGGACCGGACTGATGCCAAACCAGAGAATTTGCCAAACCACCCGAGGTCAATAATATCTAGGGGTATGTCTACATTAGCTCGTTAATTCGAGCTAGGTAGGCAAATCAGGCAACCGGAGTTGAAAATGAAGCCCGGGATTTAAATATCCCGGGCTTTATTTGCATGTTCCCGTCCGGCCGCCATTTTAAAATCCCCCTTAGTCCGAACTAACTGCCCGCGGCTACACGCGGCAGTTTAAAGTTAATCCGAACTAAGTCCTTAGTTCGGATTAACTGTTACTCCTCGTGGAATGAGGAGTAACAGTTAATCTGAACTAAGGACTTAGTTCAGATTAACTTTAAACTGCCGCGTGTAGCCGCGGGCAGTTAGTTCGGACTAAGGGGGATTTAAAAATGGCGGCCGGACGGGAACATGCAAATAAAGCCCGGGATATTTAAATCCCGGGCTTCATTTGCAACTCCGGTTGCCTGATTTGCCTACCTAGCTCGAATTAATGAGCTAGTGTAGACATACCCTAGCAGCATTACCAACACTGCCACTGCTTACTGGGCCCTTAGAAGACATTTAGGGGTAAATTAGAGCTAAATAACAGCACAGAACATGGAGAGCCAGGACTGATGTCTGTAAACAAACTTTATGGGACTGCAGGAAACTTGGCCACACCCATAATACGTGGACATCCAGCTAACTGAAATCATACCGTACCATGGATGTTGCTGGACCAGAGAGTGCCAGATTAGAGAGGTTCAACCTGATGAGCCATTGTCATTGCTTTTAGTACCATGACAAGGCCTTATTGTGTGCCATGTGGAACATATGAGTATAACCAGCAACCATCGATGAACAGTATACCCACAATACTGTATAGATTCCAAGACAAAAATGTTTAAGATAAGGTCATTATGGCGGCGTATGCCCATCCTGACACAGGTGAGAGAATATTCTGGGGTGATGACGCTGCCTGGTCAGCCGCAGGGTCGCCGACCGTCTCTATAGTCCATAAATATTCCTTTGTCTCAGGGTAACACCAAGTCTGTAAGCAGCCCTGGTTGCAGGGTAGTATGGCCCAATGGCCAGAGTCAGCCAACAGTCCTTGTCTAAGGGTGGCACAGCGAATCGGTTAGTAGCTCTGTTCGCAGGGCAGTATGGTTGACCAGCCAGAGTCTGTAAGCAGCCCTTGTCTCAGGGCCGGGCAGCCTACTAGCCAGAGTCTATAAGCAGCCCTTGTCTCAGGGCAGTGTGGCCTAGTAGACAGAGTCTATAGGGTTGGGGCTAGCACCCCGGTAGGGGGACCCGGGCTCACCCTATTCCATCAGGTCCCGACCCAGGACCCCGTGAGCAGCAGATCGGTCTACCGCTCCCTTGGCGGGGAATCTGGCCAAAACATGCTGAGTGTACCTGGGCAGGAGAGGCCACTCCTGCACCCTCCTTGAGTCGCTTCCTACTGGTGCCACTGAGGTGTCGTCCCATGTAGTGGCTGGGTCTTCCAGTTCCCTGGCAGTGGCTTCTCCCTGGGGATCCGCTGGGTCTGTGTAGCGGCAGTCTCCAGGATATTCAGTTCCCAGTGTCTGGATCGCTGGCTGTTGCAGCTCTGGATGGAGGTCCTTCCCCTTTGTTGGCCAGCCCAGACTGAACTGCTCTGCTGCCTTTTATACTGCCCCAGCATTTGGAGCATGCCCAGTCTGGGTGAAGGGGTGGGACTTCCTCCGCCAACAGGATGTTAACCCCACCTGCTTCAGAGGAGAGTATGCACACCCGTCACTGTCATGGTTAAGGGTATATTGTCCTTTAAAACATCATCAGAATATGTAATAGCAATTGCCCAAACTAGAAATTAAGGAAACACTTAAGTTTCCTCATTTCCAGCACACTTGAGGGAACATGGAGGGACACCGCTAGGAATTTCTTGAATATTTAAGGCCAAGTCCCATGACAGGTTTAGCATCCCCACTGCTTGATTAATTCAGAAGTAGTTGGCAGGCATTAAGCATCCTCAGGATGCTTCAAGCAGCTTACAGGATCAGGACTTTAATTGGACAAGTGAAGCATAATTCAGTGCCAACTAACTTTGTCTATTATGTGATTTTTTTTAATACCACTTCTGATCAAAGTTTCAGGGACTGATGTCCCAGGCATCAATGTGCAGAACCCTATTGATTATGGTGAAACTGGAGAAGCTCAGTTTCCACTAGTGTCAGTCCTACACAATGCCCATTGGGTGCTTTCTATACATTTTTGTACTGTTCACCACCTTAGTATCTGAGTGCCTCCCAGTAGTGCATTAAGCAACATGACTACGCATCTGGCACCTGCTTCCATTTGTGTCTGAGGCAGAGGAATCTCTCTGGCATTCCCAGCTGCCTGTACATATCACAGGCAAGAATGTCTGTTCAACTTACATCAGTAATGAAGAGAGCAGCACTCTAGTGACTCAGCACTTCATAGGAAGATGTCGTACAGGCTCTCATGAAGGCCCTTTTGATCATGCTGAGCCTGGGACCAATTCTTAAGTCAGAATTTTGCAGTAAGATGAGAATCCTTACTTACGAATAGACACATTCTCAGTCTGGCCCCACACAGGCCTACAAGTGGTAAAAAAAAAGTGGCACAAAGATCCTTTGACCCTGTACATGCCTACACAAGGGCCGGACATCATTCCAGTCCTTTGGCTCAGGGAAAGGTGGTAGCTTTCACAATGGAGTCAGGAAAGGGAGGGATGATGTATAACCCTATTTCCCTTTACCCTTGCCAGTAAGGTCCTTGGTATGGGGAGAACATGTTAAATGGCCCAAATTCCTCCCCAAAAATTCTGTGAGCCTCAGACCCACCAAGGCAGTGCTGTCAAGGCATAATCTAATCCATGGAATATAAAAAGAAGCAGATTAACTTCAAGATAAAGGACTCATTATCTAAATGATAAAAGGAAGAAGGAAGTTTTCTTTAAATACACAAGATATTTCTGGACTTAAAGATAAGAAAAGTTTTGCTGGCCATGTTGAGGTTAAAATACAGAAATCGTTTCTATATCTTTTCAGATAAGAAATTAGCTGAAATCTTTTGGAAACTGGAGACAGACAACACAATAGCTTAAACAAAGAAGAGGATGTGACCCAATATATTTTATATAGAAAATATTCAGCGTGCATGCGTGTGTATATAGGGGAGGGTATATAAGTGTGAGCATGCACGCTGAATATTTTCTATATAAAATATATTGGGTCACATCCTCTTCTTTGTGTGAGTGTGAGCATGCACAATCATTCATCAGAAAGATTATTCATCTGATAGTAGAAAAATAGAAGAATAATGTGTGCAAATTACAAATTCATATATTGAATTTTCTGTATACTTTTTCTTTAAACAGTAAAAAATGAATAGTGCTATGTGGTTTCTGAATTAATAATATAACTCGAACCTGAATGAAGTAAAATGCAAGCAAGCGAAAAAGCAAATATTCTGTGTAGCTTATTTTATTTCTAATTCTCTTCTTCCATTCTTTGTGAGAATGAAGGAAAAAAAATAACCTGACTCTTATCACCATCATGAAATAGATCCTGGACTCTTCTTTTTTTTTCAGTTCTTAATAGATAGATCAATGCCCTCGATATTTCCTTAAAAATAAACTGAGTGATGTATGCTGGTCTGATCACTGATCACTGCTTTTAAAAAACAGTCTACATGTATTCTGTGTCTTTCTCCTTACACACTAATAATTAACAACAGTCACTTAGGGAGACCTTTTTTTTGGGGGGGGGAGCCCAGGGACACGAGTAATTTGGAAACAATTATCTGAATGAAAGGAAATGTAGGAAACATATGGATAATCTCTTTTCTCCCTGGTCTAGAGATATAAGCATCCTTTTCCAATAATTTTCATCTCTGTTTCGAGACAACAGCTTTTTTTCTTCCTGTTCTATCTCATGTCAAGCAGACCCAAAATGAGACATTAAGTTTTCCTTTCCTGCAAGTGAATTGATAGCAGGAACCAACCAATGATTTTAAACCAAAAACAAACCAAAAAGAAAAAAAGAAGCCACCAGAATTTTTAATTCTAATTTGGGGGCAGGGAAGAACTTTCTTGTACCCCCTTTTGTTAAGTTATGATTGGCATGTCCACACTCTCATAATTCTATGTGCCACATACCTTTATAGACATAGTCAGCTGTATCATGGCTATGCTGCAAGTAATTTTTTACAAATTGTCACTCAGTTGTGGGATTTGTATCTTGTGAACCCCATATGATCAAAGATGTGCTTTGTTGAAATGAGAAGAATGTGTAACTTGTGAATATTTGTAAAAAGCTTTGCGACCTTGTTATGGAAAGCACAATATAAGATCATTTATTGTAAGTATCACTGCACTCTTTTAATCTGTATTTTAGAAGGTAAATTGCTTACTACCTCTGATACATAATTGGAGATTTTCTTTTAGCTTAAGTGCTGTAGGATTTAGAGCCAAAGGGATTGGATATATTCTATGTACAGTACAATTTAAATAGTTGTCTTGGAATCTGAGCTAGAGTTTTCCAGGAACTGAGTGAAATCTCTCCAAAGAGCTGATATTTCTAATCTGCACTCAAGACTCTTAATCTCAGCACAAATGCCACTGAAAGTATAGTGTTTGAAAGAAGCAACCCAGCCTTTTTTTGAGACATCTATTTCTTAGGAATGCTGGAGCAGGTAAGTAGAAAGTAAAATCGAGATAACACATTTGTTCTCATATTCTAAATAAATTGACTTGTGAATTCAGATCCACTGAATTTTTCTAATTTGTATTTATTACTCGCTGCCTCAGTAGTAAATGTTGAAGAGCTCTGTTAATTTTAAATTGCTATGACAGAGACTGGTAAGAATGAAAGGCAATCTGTCTCTTAGGAATTTACTAGTATCCAAACAACAGTATCTGACCTACCTCAACAACTAGCTCCCTTTGAGATACCTTTTTCAAACTGCAATGCTGTCTGACATTTCTCTAAAATTTTCTCCCTCTCTGTCACTGGAACATTGAGGGTGATTATTCAGGAGTGCCCCATAAATCTTAGAAATTGTAATTATTTCTGAGAAATCATGATTTATTTCTTTTAATTTCTCTGAAATCCCAAGGACTTTAAACAAATGGATTTGTCAAACAAATGCACATTTATTATTTCCTGAGGAATATGTTTAGTTATTACAAAAACACTCTCATGGCTAGACTTCTCAAGGAAGAGCTTTTTTCACCATTTAGTGGTCTCTTTCTTCTTCACACCAAGGCTTCTTCATACCGTTCTGGCAGAGTAATTACATACTTTTATAAGCCTAGACTCATAGATATTAAAGATGCTATGAAAAATATATATATAAGTCATGGAATCCATACCAATGCCAAGAACAATTGTTTCCTAGAGTACACTTTCTATTACTTTGTTCAGTCTGGTTTTAGATGTGCCAAAGGATGGACTTCCTTGAGGATATTACATTTCAGTACATCTTACTCAGGAAGTATTTCCAGGTATTCAGTGTAAAAGTTCCTTTTTTAGTACTGTTAACTTTCCCCTGCACAACAACTTGAATCAATCTTCTCCATCGTTGATGTTCAAATCTTTCATATACTTTTAGACAGCTTTCATGTTTCCCTTTGGTCATCGCTTAGCCAAGTTAAATATTAACCCCCGTAAAAACTTTTCTAAGTCCTGCTAATCCTTAACTTTTTTTTTTGCGCTCTTCTCTGATCTTTCTCCAATTTGTTAATATATTTCTGGTTCTGTGGTGCCCAAAACCCAACCCAATATTCCTGTTGCCCTTGCACTGTAAATGTAGAAGAGAAACTTTCATCTGCCTACTGCATCCCCTGAAAATGCAACCAAATACAATGTTGCTTATTTACACTGCAAATTAATATCTAATTTGATGCTTACTATCAGACCTAGATCTGTGGCAGAAGTTACTGACCACTGTCTGGCAGACAGGATACTGGGCTAGATGGACTTTTGGTCTGACCCAGTATGGCTGTTCTTATGTTCTAAGTGCTGCTTTCCAAACCAGCATAGAAAAGTTGACTCACCATTGTCATGGCCTTCATAGCCAGGAGTGCTACAGTAGCTATTTTTTCTCTAGAAATCTTGTTGACAATTACTCCACTCTTGTGCTGGTCTCTTTCTTTTCATGTCTCAGCCCTCTGTTTGGTCATGTTGAAGTCCTCCACTTCTGGGATAATAAACTCCAACAAACAAGAGTCAAACAAATAATTTAAGACCTTGTGTCAGGTCTTTGAGCCCTGACTTTGGGACACATGAACCTAATACCCTTCTCCCCAGGCTCTGTGTTGTCCTTATCTCCTTACATCGGGGGCATCACTCCACCTTCCCAGGAGCCCATGCCCATGCTCTACACTGGATTCCAATCCAGGGACCCTGGGATGAGCAGTGAAAATCTGCCTGTTAGACACTTTGCTGCTGCCTGCTTGGACTCCTTCTTGCCATTAGCCTTTCTATGGGCCTTTCTCCCTGCCCCAGTCTGGTCTCTTCGTAACAACCAACACTGCACGGAGCTTCTCCCCATTGATCCACATCCTACACTTGTCCCAGGGTCAGCCACAGGAACTTGCTCCAATTGTGTATCTTTCCTCCACAGGCTACCGCCTCAGCTTGCAATCTGAGGATGAGAGCTTTGAGGTGTAGGAGAGGGCTCCAGCTTTGGGGGTGTCATTAATGAATCTGATCATTTCATTTATCCTCTGCTTCCAGAGCATGAATAAAAGGTGACAAACAAGACCGGATCTAGCCCAAATTACTGTGGCATCACCTGTGGATAATTCGCCATGGTTTATGATCCATCATTCCCTTTTTAACCCATGTGCAAGTATTCATAGCCATAGAAAATTCAATGTATTTTGCAAGTATAGGATTTCATAAAGTATCAAATGCCTGACCAGAATGCAAATATAATTTTTCATTATAAATACTTGTTGCTTATTGCTTATAGACAGAGCCCTACCAAATTCACGGTCATGAAAAATACACCACAAAATCTGGTCTCCCTCCCTGTGAAATCTGGTCGTGTGTGTGCTTTTACTCTATACTATACTGATTTCATGAGAGAGAGCAGCATTTCTCGAAGTGGAGGTCCTGACCCAAAAGGGAATTGCAGGGGGATTGCAAGGTTAATTTTAAGGGGATTGTGGTATTGGCACACTTACTTCTGCACTGCCTTCAGAGCTGGGCAGTTGGAGAGAGGCGGCTGATGACTGAGGGGCCAGTTCTTCAGCAGCAGCACAGAAGTAAGGGTGGCAATACTATATCATGCTGTCTTATTTCTGCGCTCCTGCTGGTAGTGGTTCTGCCTTCAGAGCTGGGCTCTCAGCCAGCAGCCACTACTCTCTAGGGGTATGTCTAGACTACATCCCTCTGTCGCCAGAGGGATGTAAATTAGACATACCGACATTGCAAATGAAGCGGGGATTTAAATCTCCCGCGCTTCATTTGAATAAAAATGGCCGCCAAGTTTTGCAGAGTCAGCAGTTTGTCGGCAAAAAGTGGCTGTCAAGACGGGAATCAGGCGACAAAGAAAGCCTTTGTCGGTCAATCCCTTATGCCTCGTAAAACTGCCACAACCCTATGACTCTTTCTGCCAAATGGATATTCCAGGCTAGCAATTAAAAGTTTGGTTACAAAATTATGGTACTGTTATGCACTATAGAGAGTATTTTCTCAACATGATGTATTTCCCATACTTGGCTGTGTATCTGTCTTTCCTGAAACTTAAATTCTTTAACAAAAGTGGACAGACAAATATAGATGTGTAGACCATCTCTTGCACAAAACATACCACAATCTGTAATTCTGAGTTGCACACATGAGGGTTAGATTTTTGCAATTGCAATTTCATAAGAGACTCTTAAAGAGAATTTTTGCTACAATATAAAGCAGAAGTAGTTTAGGTGACAAAGAGCCTGGTAATCTCTTCACCAGTGTTAGCTGCTGGAGAATATATTCTTTAGCAAACTTTACTCGTGCATCTCTTCCCAAATCCTCTGAACAGTTAACAGACCAATAAGTAGTGGATAGATTAATTCTTAATAGAGTCTCTGGGCTGCTCCCAAGTACTGATTTAGGTTGGCACACATAACATTCTTTTCAAACAGATACTAAATCTATCACAAAAACATCATTAGTTTATGTTAAAGACAGCTTGATAGGCCCTTCTAAGAAGGAACTATCAGCAGCAAGAAAAAGTGAAAAGTCTCTCAGCTTTACGGAACAGAGGCAGTTAACAGGGAGTTTCGAGAGGGAGTTCTCCAGGTGAAGGAGGAGCGAATACGGGACCCTTGAGATAAGTGGCTGTCTGTAGTGTGTGTTTGTGTTTGGGGGTTACTTGCTAGTTGCCTGAAAGAAACTGTGTGCTGAGCTTGTGTGTGTCTGTCTGTCTGTTTGGAGATTCAAGTGCTGAGCTGTTTGTTTGAAGGACCGTGTGCTGTGGCCAGCAGTTGGAAGCTGTGAGCTTCCAAAAATGGATTTGAAATCTAGAACCCTCTGTTGATTGCTCGAGCCTTAGCCAGGGGGTGGGGCTATCAGGAAGGTCACGGCTTTATAAAGCCTGTGGGTAAGTGACCAGGGAGTTTTGCAGAACAGGGACAGCAACGGAGTTTCAAGAGGGAGTTCTGAAGGTGAGGTGGAAGGGGGTGAGGTACATTTGCCATTCTTTAAAACTTTTAAACTAAACTAAAAGCAAAACTTCATGATTAAAAATAAAAGCCCAATCAATACCCTAAGTAGCTATAGGAGAAAATGCATGTAGAAGCCCAGCAGCAGAGTGGGGGCTATCCTGTTTATTTCACTCAATGTAGAATGTATGATTTCCTGCCTTGTGGGCCCATTGCGTATGTCTGCATTTGGTGCAAGGAGATCCTGGCCCTCAGAGACCACATACGAGCTTTGGAGGCCAGGGTGGCTGAATTGAAGGAGCTAAGGGAGGCCGAGAGGTACGTAGATGAGGCTTTCCAGGACACTGTAGAACTGTCCCACCTCCAAGTGAAGAGAGGTAACTAGTGGGGTCCCCCAAGGGTCTGTCCAGGGACCCATCCTATTCAACTTATTTATAAATGATCTAGAGAAAGGGGTAAACAGTGAGGTGGCAAAATTTGCAGGTGATACCAAACTGCTCAAGATAGTTAAGATCAAAGCAGACTGTGAAGAGCTTCAAAAAGATCTCACCAAACTTAGTGACTGGGCAACAAAATGGCAAATGAAATGTAATGTTGATAAATGTAAAGTAATGAAGATTGGAAAACACAATTCCAACTATATATACACAATATGTTGGGGACTAATTTGGCTACACCTATTCAAGAGAGAGATCTTGGAGTCATTGTGGATAGTTCTCTGAAAACATCCACTCAGTGTGCAGCAGCAGTGAAAAAAGCAAATAGAATGTTAGGAGTCATTAAAAAAGGGATAGAGAATAAGACAGAAAATATCTTATTGCCTCTATATAAAATCATGGTACGCCCACATCTTGAATACTGCATACAGATGTGGTTACCTCATCTCAAAAAAGATATATTGGCATTGATAAAGGTTCAGAAAAGGGCAACAAAAATTATTAGGGGTTTGGAATGGGTCCCATATGAAGAGAGAATAAAAAGACTTGACTTTTCAGCTTAGAAAAGAGGAGAGTAAGGGGGGATATAATAGAGGTCTATAAAATCATGACTGATATGGAATAAGTGAATAAGGAAAAGTTATTTACTTATTCCCACAATATAAGAATTAGGGGTCACCAAATGAAATTAATAAGCAGCCAGTTCAAAACAAACAAAAGGAAGTTTTTCTTCACTCAGTGCACAGTCAACCTGTGAAACTCCTTGTCAGAAGATGCGGTGAAGGCTAGAACTTTAACAGGGTTCAGAAAAGAGCAAGATAGATTCATGGAGGTTAGGTCCATCCATGGCTATTAGTCAGGATGGGTAGTAATGGTATCCCTAGCCTCTGTTTCTCTGGAAGTAGGTAACAGGGGAGGATCACATGGGGATTACCTGTTGTGATCCCTCCCTCTGAGGCATCTGGTATTGGCCACTGTCAGAAGACAGGATACTGGGCTAGATGGACCTTTGGTCTGACTCAGTATGGCTGTTCTTATGTTTCATACTTGCTTCTCTTTTTATGTTCATCTCCCCTAATCTAATCATTTAAATTTAAGACTTCTTCAGTCATCCAGTACATTTAAGCCAAAGCCCCAATATAGACAATCTGCTCTACAACAGCTGAACAGCTTTCATATGGCTACTAAATAAGGGAAAGAACACAACAAAACCATAACAAGTATCAAGCTATTTATCCATTCATTTGTACCAAACTCATGAGCCAAATCCTGAGGAGTCCTTATTTTAAAAAAATAAGTTTTAATATTCTCCAATAAACAAATAAATAGGGAATTCCAAATATCAGGCCTTTGATATA
This sequence comes from Pelochelys cantorii, assembly GCA_032595735.1. Lineage (NCBI taxonomy): Eukaryota > Metazoa > Chordata > Testudines > Trionychidae > Pelochelys > Pelochelys cantorii. Next base: position 28,738,159 of record CM064335.1, read on the forward strand.
TGAAGGGTAGAAAATTCATTTCAATAAACAACTTTTAGCCTACCAACAAATTTATGATATTAGACAAGAAAATATTTTCTGTTGTCAGATTTTATTCAGATTTCCCCCTGCTAAAAAGAACTTAAATATCTATTTTGCATGCTACGACTATCCTATTGTTAATTATAACAAATCCAAATAAATGTAATGACTTATAACAATAAAATTAAACAATAAAACAAGATGAATACTTGAGCAGTAATATTAATGAACCATCAATGACGAAAACAAGTTTTCTATTGGTTTCAAGGATACAATATACATACAACTGCATATGAAATTCATGTGTTCCCTATATAGAATACAATACCGTCTTTCCTTTGGCAAAGTCTGATGAATTATATCAGTTAATTTGGGGATTTTCTTCAGGCTCTCATAACTTAATTTCATTTGGAGACTCTGTGAAATCAGATAAATAAAGGTGCTCTTGTGCCCCAAATGGCAAAGGTGTTTTTTAAAGTTATTCTTTAGCCAAAATATTAGGCCTATAATGGGTAATGACATAAATATTTAGAAGTAACTGGCCTGAAATAGCATGCTAAAGTCTTGTGAGGTACTTCTTGGATATTATGGGTTACTCTTCAGAAAGTACCTTCCGAAATACAGTCTCCAGGTCTCCTCCAGGAAGTTCTAAGGGCATCCATGATGTCTCTGGCAGAATAACATCAATGTAGTTTTGCTGCCATTACCAAGGAAAATGTGATGAACATGGAAAATCATTGTGAGTACAGTGCCTCCCTGCAATCTGCACATATCCCTGCAGACACAACAGGTCACAGGGTGACAAGTCTTATCATTCCTCCACTATCATGGGCAGATGTGACAGAATCTCCAGAGGGGCCTCTTCTAGAAGACTCCTTCTCCAGATCCTGCACAAGAACTGTACAAGAGGAGTGATCTGACCCCATATTAAGGGGCAGTTTCCTCCCTCCATGGCTCTACCAGTTAAGAATAGGCTCTTAACCAACAGATGTACAGGGGCAAGGTGCAGAAGGCAGGAAGGAGTGCTACCAATGGCACATTATAATAGAGGCAGCATGGGCTCAGGGCCTGAATGGTCCAAGGGGAGTAGAATGACAAAATATGCACATGTTTTTTTTCCCCTCTTTCAACAGGATTAGCAGTAAGTTGCCTAATACCTGTGTGGAGTTGGCTGGGGACCTGGCCTTTTCCCATCTTGGAAGCTGAGCTTCCCTCATCCTGGTGATCTCCTGAGGACTTGGAAACAAATATGTCCAGATTTTGCAGGAAAAGAATAGGAAGAAAAAGATTCTCTATTCTTTCTCTCTCAGAGATTGATGTATCCCAGGGCAGGATATGACCCACAGTGACTAAACAGCTATACTCTGGATTTCACTCCTGTTTTGAAATATGAAGTTCAGCATATCCTTCCCCTGTTGATTCCCCTTGAGAGTAAATACAAAATGTAAAAAACTAAATTCAAACATGTCTGATCAAACTTTTTTTATTCTACAAGTAAAATAAAATGCTGCTATATGGATTTAATAGACTTTTACAATCAATTAGAGTGCAAAGTGACAAATAGTTTAATAGCCACATTTAGAAACAAATAAAATACTTCATGATATGACATTGCACACAACCACTTATTAGTCACTTAACATTTAGCTAACGGTATTCATGCTGCCATATAATAAAATAAGTAAATGTTATATTTTGTTAAACACTCTCACATTTTGTCAAAATGTTTCCCTTGCTTTACAGGACCTTATTTTTTGTGATCCAAAGCAATAAAATTTTACAAAGAATTTTGTTGCAAAACTGGCAGCTATAGACTGAGGGTATGTCTAGCCTGCATCCCTCTGTCAGCAGAGGGATGCAGATTAGGCAGGTCAACATTGCAAATGAGGCAGGGATTTAAATATCCTGCACCTAATTTGCATAAAAATGGCCGCTGCATTTTGCCAACTCAGCACTTTGTCGGCAAAAAGCAGCAGTCTAGAGGGGGATCTGTCGAGATCCCTTATGCCTCCTGCAATGAGGTTTACAGGATCTGTCGAAAAAGTCTTTCTTTCTCGACAGATCCCCCTCTAGACTGCTGCTTTTTGCCAACAAAGTGCTGAGTCAGCAAACTGCGGTGGCTGTTTTTATGCAAATTAGGCACAGGATATTTAAATCCCTGCCTCATTTGCAATGTCGACCTGCCTAATTTGCATCCCTCTGCTGACAGACGGGCACGGTCTAGACATACCCTGAAAAAGTACATAGCGACTATTTCTACATACAGCACTTTAAAGAAGCAAGATGTTTGCTAATGCATCTTAACTATTGTAATTTTTAAAACAACAACAATTTGTATCCTGATTTTGTTAAATCACTTTAATGGAGTTTTATTGCTGTCTATCAACAGCAAAATGTTAGTTCATTTACATGAAATTTAATGTATAGTAATACTGAAAGAACTTGCACAATAATATATGCTAGTAAGCATAACTCTTATAATTGAGGACCGAAGTAAAAATTAAATGCTATCTTAAAGTAAAAAAAACCCTAATATATTACAATATTATTTCATTTTAATGTTTGGAACATGAATGTACTTCTAAGTAACCTAAGTGTTTTAAAGTGAAAGAAGTCAAGAGAATACCATAGGTTTTTTAACTTACAAGTTCAAAGGGTCTTATGATGATAGCATTATTATTCCAGTTAAAGAAAAATGTTACATTAACTTACATGTTTTGCATATGTTGTTTCACACTCCTTTTAGATCTAGCAGAAACAATTTCTGTTACTCTCTCATTTTAGCATTTCAGCAGTATGAGCCAGCAAATGAAATTATATTCCTTCCCTTTTATGGCTTTCTGCACAGTCCTGGCTTGAACAGGAGAGTTTTGGTAGATTATGATGAATCTTTAACAAGCTAATGTTGAACAGTTTAAGTTTCTATTATAAATAAATTACCAGGCTTAAATACATGCTTTGGCACACTGTAGAGTACTGACTGCAGCAGCAAAAGCAACACAGTATTTCTAGGACAACTGTTTATCCTGTTAACTACTTCAGAGACTTTTGTGACTGCTACCATACAAGTCATTTAACAAATATTTTTGTAAATAACCAAGTTCTGCCTGCATTCCATCTGTGGCATGTCTGTTGAGTTCAATGGGAGTTCTACACAAAGATCAAGAGGAGAAGATGGCCTTTTGTTTGGAAAAATTAGCAAAGGATATTATACAGCTGATTACAACAAAGTTTAGGCAAATTCTTCCTTTTTTGTTCTCACTAGTTTAGAGAACAAAATGCAATCCATGCTCTCTGCCAAAATATGGGTATTTTAGGAGCTCTAATGTCAGAGGATAGACATAAACACTTTAACAGGAAAATGGTCAAAATGCCTGCCCAAAAAAACCTCAGTAGTTTTGTTGTTTTTTTTAAAGCTGACATGGTTACTTGGAATAAAAAGTAATTTGTCTTTAGAGTTCCATTTGACTAGTAACACATTACAGGAGAAATAAAAAAATAGGTTTAAAAAATGTGATAAGTAGAATGTTTTCACGTTTCTGCATATTTCTTCCCTTTCCAAGGTAGCACAGCCAAATATTCTTGCCAAAACAGATGTACAAACACCACATCACTGGACAATATTAATTCCTAATGATGTTGGGAATTCTCAAATGGATCTGCTAAAACGCCACCAGCTGAACTGGTACACTTATGCAAACAAGCAAAAAGTGAGGGAGGGATATTCAGCAAAAGTGAAATAACTAGAACATAGAGGCAATAAAAAGAATACATAGTAGCACTGCTACAGAACCACACCGGATTACTGACGGGAAATCATTACCAGGGATGAACATTGTAGTCTGATTTGCTAGACTGTTTTTATAAGAATATTTAGCTTTCCTCCTTTATGAGGGAAGAAATATGTAGAAGTTGAAAAACTGAGCTAATTCTGTTTGTAACATTTTTCTTTCCTTGATGATAAATATCACCACTTGCTATGCATCAAGACAACACTTAAATTTTTTCTTCTACTCTCCATATTTCATAATAAAAAATTCTCTACACACTATACTTCTTTTTCCTCTATTATGGACAATATTTTTATTGGTAACGTAACAATGATAATTTTGGGCCCTCAGACAAACTATGCAAGATGTTTTAAAACAATTCCTTTGACCCAAGATTTAGGGTCCTGTTTACTGTAAGAAATTGGCATTCATTTTGCCACACATAGCATATTCCACATTTAACATCCCTCCAGCCTATGAGTATAAATAAGTCAGGTCCCATTTTTTGGGAATATTTTCCTGTCTACTAAAAACTCTTTGATAATTCTTTTATTCATGTGTAGCACTAACAGAGTAACACTAAAAGATGTTAAAAAGCTACTACATCCATCCTATTAGAAATGAGTGAAAAGTAATTTCCATATATGTATTTTCAGCTTGTTAAGAACTTCCAATTAAGGAATGGCACTTCAGAAAATGAGATTTTTATTAGGCCTAATTTTTAAAATAAAATAAAATTTCACTCTGCTACTACTCAGGCAAAACTCTTATTGATGCTAATTGGAATTTTGCCCAAGCCAGGATGTAATAGGAACACGATAAGGACCTTAGGATTTGGCCTATCATTACGAAAGCCCAGTAGGATATTAGAGAAGGATATTAAAAGAAGAAAAAAAGACCGCTACCTAACTTATCTTCATTCCAATAGATGTGTGTGCACTACAATCTTTGGAAGATTTTTACCTTTGCAGTACCTGTCGAGTCATCTGTGGAGCCCCCTTGAGTGGTGCCTTTATGGTGGTGTATATAGGACCCTATGACCTACCCCACCTGTTCAGTTCCTGTATCCTGGAATACTCTGACCGCAGGGACTTGGGCAGGATTTGGAATGGACATAAGCCAAAACTCTCAAACAATAGCTATGAAAGGTAGGTAACTGTCTTTTCTTCTTAGAGTGATTGCTCATGTCCATTCCAATAAGTGACTTCCAAGCAGTTTTGATGAAAGAGGTGTCGGAGTTCACCAAATTGCTGATTGCAGTACTGCCCTGCTGAAGACCTCATCACCCCTCACCTGTTGAGTGACAGCAGAGTGTGATGAGAAAGTGTGGACAATGGTGTCGCTTGTGGTGTCTGTCCACATATCCCATTAAGTGCCAGCAAAGCCCCTCTGCCATGTATAGTGACCAAACCAGACAGTCTCTCCATCAAAGGATAAATGGGCACAAATCAGACATCAGGAGTAGTAACACAAATAAACCTGTACGGGAACATTTTAACTTCCCTGGACATTCAATAATGGATTTAAGAGTAGCCATCCTTTTACAAAAGAATTTTATCACCAGATTTCAGAAGGAGATAGTGAACTGGAGTTCATTTACAAGGTCAACACTATCGACTTTAGCTTGAATAAAGACCTTAACTCGTTAACACACTACAAAGGCAACTTCCCTGGCTTTGATATTTGCATCTCCACATCAAATGCTGTGAATGAGACACATCCACCTTGACTTAATTAGCTTCATTAACGCTGGGCCTACAATTGACAGGTAACTTATTTTGCTGTTATATGTATCCCGAATTCTGTAATTTCCACTCCAACTCATCTGATGAAGTGGGTTCTGCTCACAAAAGCTCATGATCTAATAAATTTGTTAGCCTTAGAGACTATGTCCACATTACACACTTATTTCTAAATAATAACTATTTGGAAATAACTTTCGAAATAGCACATCCACACTACAAATTCCCATAGAAATAGCATAGATTTATATCAAAATAGCGCATCCACACTGAAAGCCTGAATCACATTTAAAGCCCCTTGGAAGCGCTCCGGGCAGGGCAACAGGACAACAGTCACTTCCTGAGGCTCATGCTTAAAGGGGCTCCTCTCTACAGCTGTGTCTCAGACTCTTCTCCATTGCCTACCTCCTTGAGTGACAGCAAACACCACACTGCATGCTCTGGTTGCCCTTGCGGATGCCACAGCACTTCAACATGGAGCCAGAGCTGCTGCAAAGAAGTGCCAGGCTCTTAGACCTGCTACTGAAACTCCTGGAGCAGGCCACCCACATGGTGTTGCAGGAGCACGATGACTAGTCCAGAATGGGGAACCTCCTCACCCAGGCCCATGCGCTCCTCATACACCATATACCTGTCCATCCTCTCCTGCACACTGTGCACCACCATTTCTGGTGCCAAGAGACCAGTTTTGACTGGTGGGACCGGATCATCTTGGAGCGGTGGGACGAACAGCAGTGTCTCCAGAACTTATGCATGTAGGACAACACCATCTTGGAGTTCTGTGAGTGGCTTGCCCTGCTCTCTAGCAACAGGATGAGACCCCCCTCTTCTCCACCCAGAAGCATGCTGCCATCGCACTTTGGAAGCTCACTATGCCGGACAGCTATTGCTCTGTGGGGAATCAGTTTGGCATGGGGAGACTGACTGTCAGGGCTGTGCTCATGCAGGTTTGACTCTCTTACTATTGTCGTAGGAGGATGGTGAAGCACTGGGATGGGATTCTTTAGGGAAGCAGGTGGAATCTCCATCCCTAGAGGCTTTTCAGTCCTGGCTTCACAAAGATCTGACGGGGATGGGGTACTTGGGGTTGGTCCTGGTGGGGGAAGTGGCTTGAACTGGGGGACCTCCCAAGGGCTCTAGCAACCATGTGATTCTAGGTTTCTATGATTCTACAGATGGTCAACACCATCCTGCTGCACAGGGTCATCCCCCTGGATGACATGGAGCTCAGCATTGCTGGCTTTGCCACCATGGGCTCCCCCAACTGCAGGAGGGAGGGGTATTGATGGCACCAATGTCCTCATCCTGGCCCTTGACCCCCATGCCTTGGACTTCAATAGAAAGGGGTACTTTTCAATGGTGCTGCAGGCCCTTGTGGACTACTTGGGCCAGTTCACGTATGTGTATATCAGATGGTTGGGGAAGGCGCATGACGCCCACATGTTCAGCAATTCCAGCCTCTTCCAGAGGATGCACGTTGGCATATTTTCCCCCAACCACACCATCAGGGTCAGGGAGGTAGACATACCTATGTGCATCATGGGTGACACAGCCTACCCTTTGCTCTCCTGGCTAATGAAGCCCTATATGGGATGCCTGGACCTCAAGAGGAGGTTCTGAAGTCTAGTCACCTGCCTGGACCTTGGCGACCAGAATATCTCCAGGTGGTAGCAACCTGCTGTGTGCTCCACAACCTTTGTGAAAACAAGGGGGAGACTTTCCTGCCAGAGTGGGAGACAGAGGCTGAGTAGCTGGCCAGAGCTTTTGAGCAGCCATACACTGCTGCCATCTGGCAAGCCCATCAGGAGGCTGTGCTCATCAGGGAGGCTCTGAGAGAGAGAGAGTTTCAGTGAAGGCCATTTGTGAGACTCACCCCCCGGGCCTCCTCACAAGGGGTCTCTGCATTGTCCCTGTGAGCCTTTCCTCCCCCACTCCTCCCTTCCCTTGCAGACCAAATAAACACTTTTTTGTTTGAACAAAAAACTCTGATTTTTTATTTGGGGAATATATAACTGGGGAGGGACAGGAGAAAGAACCTGGGAGGGGGAGAAGGAAGAAGAAGAGGGGAGGAAGGGCTCAGGGATGGGGCTGGGACTGGCGCCTGCCTTGGGTGTGTCGGGACACCTTGGCTGCCCAAACAATGCCACTATCCAGTGTGCATGATGCTCGTTAGCACGGAGGGGAGAGGGAGGCTAGGAGGAAAAGATGGAGGGCAGGGTTGGGTGCTACAGGGACTTGTGAGAGAGCAGGTGCTGGGGGGGGGGCGGGTGTCTGGTGGACTGATTGATAGCCATGACCAGGCTCACCACAGTGGTGGTGATCAAGAAGCACATGGATTCGTACCGGTGGAACAGCTGCTCCCAGATTGTTCTCCTCAGCTCCTGAGCATGCATGAAGCCAATCCCTAATCTCTGAGCTGGCACCAAAGGTCTTGGTTCAGTCGATGGTGATGTGCTTTGAGCAAGGCCATCTGAGGCCTAGACAGTGAGCACTTTCCTGCAGGGGAACAGAGGAGTCTCACTATGCCCATGTCCAAGGGACAAGCAGGCATGGGAAGGTGCCAGCGAGGCCAGGAGACTGTGGGTGGGAAGGGTGGACGGGGCAGCTTGGCTTCCCTTCCATGTCCTACACACACCGGGCCTAGAAGTGGTGGTGTCCAACAGAGGGAGAACTTCTGTCCCTGCCCAATGGAGGAGATCAGGGAGGGTGTTGAGAGAGATATTTGTGAGTGGCAAACGTCTCCTTCTTGGAGAGTGATACTGGGGTCCCCTCTTCCTCCCATCAGCAGGTTGCCATGCAGGGGATCAGTATCCTCCACCTCATTGTGCTTGACTGGGAGCAGATGCTGCCCGAGAGCACAGGCATGACCATGTGCCATATGCGGCACTGCTGTTTGTCTCCATGACCCCAGCCTTCTTAGTGGTAGCTTGTTGTGGGAAGGTGTCCCGCCATGGAGTTGGGAGTAAGGCAGGCCTATGCAGGAACCTTGTGAGACGGAGCAACAGATTCCTGTGTGGCAGCTTCAGGGGGCTGGGTGCCCCAGATTGGTGCTCCATGTGCACCCACATGCACAGGCTGTTGTGCTAGCCCTGGGCCGAAAAGGCCAAGTGAGGAACGCACAGCCCCTCGCAGCCCGCCACCTCCCCCGGTGGGTGTGTAAGGAAAGTGATGGAATACACCTAAAGTACCTTCCCCAGCATCATCCAAAGCCTGGGAAACCTCCTGGGATGGGGGACTGCTCCAGGCTGATGCCCACCTCCTGGTTTTCGAGCATGGTGTCCTGGCTGGCCTGCTTCTCTTCCTCCTCCTTGTCCTCATAGTCCTTGTCTACAGCCCCACCCTCTTGGAGGCTGAGGACAGGTATAGCCAGGCAGGAGTCCACAATGAGGCGCGGGAGGCAACCAGCCCCCTTCCTAGGATGGCATCCAGCTGGGAGTAGAACTGGCAGGTCTGAGGTGCTGCTCCAGAGTGGGAACTTTGTTCCCTGGCCTTGGTGTAGGCCAGGCACAATACTTTAATTTCCATGCACACCTGGTCTTTAATTTTCATGTATCCCTTCTGGGCCAGGCTGGCAGCCATCCAGCCATAGATGTTGGCATTTTGGCATCTGGTGCAGAGATCCTGGAGATTAGACTCCTCACCCCAGACCTCTAGGAGATCCATGATCTCCACACCAGTCCACGATGGTGCCCTCTTTCACCCCTGGCCAGTGGCTTCAGAGGTGGCTGCTGGTGTGCTTGCAGTGGGGGGCTCAGAAGGAGCACAGGGGTCTGCCAGGGCAGCACTGCAGGGTGCTGCTATGTAGCATGGGGCTAGCAGGGTCGGTGTGGTTCCACAAGCCCTTTCTCCCTTCTGCCTGCAGCTTTAAACCCTTCAGGAGAAAGGAAACTCTAGAGTTTTGAGGGGTGTAGCCAGAGTGGCCATCAAGGCACCTGTGAGAAGCTCTGGAGGCCAATTATTTTGAAATAAGCACAGTTGAGTGTCCACACTCACCCTATTTCAAAATAGCTGTTTCAAAATAGGCGTTATTCCTCGGAGAATGAGGGGTTATTATTTCGTTGTAGCAAGCCCATTATTTCAAAATAATTTTGAAATAAAGGCTCTATGTGGATGCTCACCTTGTTATTTCAAAATAACTCCGTGGTGTACACAAGTGCTACAGGACTGTTCCTTGTTTTTAGGATTAGAGAGATTAACAACTATGTACAGGGAAAGAAAACTACTAGGAAAGCACTTGCTAAAGCAGGTTAGAATTGTACCAACAACCATCACTGGTGATAAGGAATTGAGCAGGTGGCAGGAACCTATATACTCCACTATAAAGACACCACTCTTGGCGGCTCCTCAGCTGATCTGATGGCTAGGGTAAAAACTTCTGATGGTTGTGCACACAGCAGTACACACCTATGATTGCTCATGTCCATTCTCACTCAAAAACAACGTTAAAATACATGCAAATTTGAAAACAAAACCAACCTTCCTTCCTTCCCTCCTTCCTTCCTTCCACCCACCCAGTTAGGCTCCATATAAAAATTTGGGTTCATTTTTGTGGGATTTGTTAGACAGGAGGTCACACTAGATGTTTTAATGGCACCTTCATGAATCTTTAGGAGACTGAAACTAGCAATATTTGGTTGGTTCACAATTCGGTACCTAGAACAACCAACAAAAATTATTAACTTTAGAAAGAATCTTGGGTTTCTCCTTACACTCTACTTATCTGGAGCGTTTAGCTAATAAAGCAAAATATATTTTTTTTAAATCTTCAGACTGTATCTGCAGACTGACTCAAAATGCCTTGATTATATAGCACTATTAGAGATGCAGAATAGATAGTGGTATTAAGGTACATGCCACAAGACATTGTACTTTAGAGTTACAAGATGAGATAGCACTGAGTTTGTATTTTAAATTTCCCACATTCAATTCTATCAGATGCTAAACTTTACTTGAATGCAATTTTTAAATATTTTAATTTTATTTTGTTTCTTTACTGCTAACATCACTCAGCACAGAAAAATGGCATTACATATGACCATACTACTCTTCAGTAAAAGTACTCCAAATTATTGTAATGTGCCAATTAAGTTAGAGGAATGGGATTATGCAAAGTGAAAGTATGAAAATAACAATATTAATAATGGATTACCTTTGGAGTTTTGATAGCCTAACATTCTGAAGTGCTGTTTTCCTTGCCATGTCTACTAGTATCCAAAATACAGATGCCCTTCTTAAAGAAGCCTGACAGTGTTATCGTTGGTATTCTCAACCTTACTAACCATGCATTACTACTACAACTTAGCCTTACTGAGCCAATAAAAATCTGTTGCATTTATCCTGGACACTGGTTTTAAACAAGCACGAAGCCAGAGCATTTGGATCTTTTACCATTCAGACATACTAGACCTAAAATTTGGTGCCAATCGCTAGTATATAGCAGTCATACATTCAGTATATCATCTTGCCGACAGTAGTTATCTTGTTACACAAACTATTATGTTCAGTTAGACACCACTTAGCCTGTTAAGTGTTCAATTTGCTTGACAAAATTTGTCTAGATGAACTCTATCAGCTAATTCTTCACTGAAGGTCTATGCCAAATTTTTTCTCTCTCTCTCTCTCTCTCTCTCTCTCTCCCTCTCCCCTTCCCCTTCAATCGGGGCTTAAATTCAGCTGGAGCTGTCTGGAGTGGCACTCCGGTAAATAGTTTCACCCCACTGGAGTTCTCATGGCATGTTGGGAAGGGAGGAGGAGGGAGGGTATCTCTGGGAAATAAGAATTTAAGATCTGCCATTTAGGATGATGTAGCTTGTAGCTTTACACATTAAGAATCTCAAGAAAGGGTTGTGCCTTCCTGGGGACCAGTTCTTCCTTAGACTCCCCAAAGGTGGTGTGAATACCGCACTGTCCCCATTGCCAGGCTGCACTTCTCAGGCACAAGTGAGCCAATTGTGATTGGTGCCTAGACACACTATGGCACTTCCTAGCATATATTTACACTGGAAAAGATCAGATGCAGTTGACAAGATAAATAGAAAAGCCAACACATATCACCTGAAAATCCCCAAAGCTTTTTGCAAATGTTGGTAAGTATCATTATCCCCTTATTATTATGATAGGGCAAGGTTAAATCACTTGCCCAAATTCACACAGCAGTTTGCTAGGTAAGCTGGTAGCTGAACCCAAGTTTTTGACACCTGCTGCCCTCACAGATCAATGAGACTAAAGACAAACTAAAAATAGTTTCCAATACATTAAGACAGCAAAACATGTGTCTCTACTTACTCTCTATTAACAGAGAATGATTTTCTCAAGGTCACATTAACCATACTGGGAACCATTAATGAGACTTTTTCTTCATCCATCTTTCACACAGTCTCTCTCAAGGGTTTTTCTGCATGTGATTTAACAAAAACTATTCTCTGGCAATTTAGTACAGACTGTGGCTCTTGAGTGGCATGCAGCTCCTTTACAGTCAGAGTGCAGCTGCTAGAGCCCCCCATATACCCCACATTCTCCACCTACAAGACTGGAGCTCAGGACTTTTGCCCTGCAGTGGTGTGGTGGGACTAGAGGCTTCTGCTCCGCAGTAACAGGGTTTTAAGGGCTTTAGCCCAGCAGATGAGGAGCATCAGGGCAGAAGCCCTGCAGCCCAGCAGGTGCTGCCCCATGGGGCAAGTTGTGGCTATTCAATCTGGACTCGAAATGGACAATAAGCAAGCAGCAGCTCACCTGCTGGGGGTGGGGGAGAAGAGACCCTGATCTCCTGGTAAAGCTTTGAGGCAGACCAGGATGGTCACATGGTAGAGAGAACTGAAAGATATAAAGGGATAAGGCCCACTCTTAGCTAGCCATCCTGAACAAGAAAGCAAGGCTGGGCATGAGGAAGGAAAGAAGAAGAGGGGGTCCTGAAAAGATACCAATGAAATCCCAAAGAACACTTCAATATGGCGAGGAAAGAGTGCAGAGTTTTGCAGTTTTTATTTTCCATGGGTAAATCACTTGGAATTTGTCTGTATGTAAAGTAGAAAGCTCGCTGCAAAGTCGGTGTGTTACTTGCTCCAACTATCACAAGTGCCTGAAAGGTTAAACAATAATCCAGAGAACCTGCAAAGGTGGAGTTCTGGAGAGGCTGCATGACCAAGGTAGCCAGGGTCTGATAGTCTAGAAGTGGTATCAGACAGGGAGTCTGCAAGGTCAGTATTAGTACCTGCATGTTAAGCACACAGGCTCCCGTTCTGGAATCCAAATACAGCCACCTGGTGAGTGGAAAGCAGGGGGAGTTCAACTAGGATTTTGACAGAAGCATTTTATTCTATTTTTACTGCACCTTCTTTTATTTCCTAAATAGCGTGCCATGAGATTTTATCCTTGTGGAACCTCTTCTTGTCTGGTTTCAATCATAGAGTCAGCAAGCACTTTCTTGCCAAAGTTGGAAGTGTTCTGGGCACTGTATAAATGCCAAAACTCATTTATTGTCTTCTTCACTTCTACGTGTCTCTAACCGAGCACACACAAATGTTTCTAGATGAATAATAAATTAGCTTCAGTTGAAATAATAATTTTACATAGTTTACTACTTAAATAACTCAGAAAAGAGTACAGGGTTTTGGTTTCAGACACAGATTTTCACCTCTGTCTCTTAAAAACAATGTAAGGTGATTAGTCTATTAATGCATTTGGATACTTTTTAAAAATGTGTAATATGTATAGGAAAATGACCACTGCACAGGACCAAATTACTGTTCACAGGCAATTTCATAATATTCCAATATAATGGTATAGTTATAGTGTCCTATGCTAATGTAAAAACAGCAAGGTGCGGATTTTTAAAGTCTTACACATAAATCAGAAGAGTCCAGGAGAACTGCAGATGCAGGGTGCTTACTCTGCAGAAGGTAGCATACTGTGATGAACTGATCGATCCTGTAAAACATCAAGGACTAGAGTTGGCAAGTCCAGGAGGAAATCCTCCCCACTATGTTTATCAGATGTAAGCATAAAAATGGTAAGCCATATAAAAAGGTCCCAAGGAAGAGGACACATTATTTCATGTTCCCTTTAATCTTTTCCATCCATTGCAGAATACATTTTTATGTGCACCAAGGCATGTGTGAATGTGCATGACCAGTAAAAATAAAAAACCTAGCTGTGGGCACTCTGCTAGTCAGCTGGGCAGCATTTGAATCTCTCCTAAATGGTCTCACAAGTGCTCAGTTTACGGGGAACAGAGAGTATGATCATCCTCAACTTTAATACCTTTAGTACCAACTTTAACAACATTTATTCATTTATTTACTAACATTAAGTTATTAATGCTCATAACATTCTTGAAATGCTGTTATGTATTATGAACCAATTATAAGAGCTAGTGACTCAGATTTTCTGCTATTTGACAAGTATTTTTGCCGGTAAAGTCTCATGTTCAGTTTTGAATATTGGATTCATATTAGTCAGTCATGGCAATTTGCACTGCTTCCAAATATCCATGAAAATATTCATCAATAAATTGGTCTAAAATGTAGTGCCATTATTATTGTATTTGTGATTTGGTATTTGTCTTTTTAAAAAGCAGTACCATTCTTCTGGACAACCAGCCATAAAACAGTACAAACAGCGGTGGGCCAGATAGTGATCTCTCCAGCACACAAGTGCAAGGAAATAAATGGGATATAAAACATCAACTTACTTCCCTGTATCTGTGCAGCACCATTTCCTGTGCGCTGCACAGAGCTGCTATGTTTCACCCCCCTATGCAGATGTCCTGGAGAAAGCAGAACCTTGACCATGGCCCCTCAGCATGCCTTGTGGCATAGTAAATCTGTCATAATTTACTGGGGTTAATTTAAAAAGAATTTAGTAACTAATAGTTGAACCATTTTACAGATGGGCAGTTTGGCTGACGGGGCAGATTCTGTCCTCAGTTGTAAACTGATAGTTCTTTGTGATGGCAGAATTTGTGCCAATTCAGAAAAAGCACATACAAATCCCATTGACTTCAGTGACTTCCACGGCTGAAAGATAAGCACATGCTTAAAGATCTTGCTGAGTCAGGCCCTTCTTGATTTGCTCATGACTGTGAATGGAGCCAGCATCAGTAATGCCAGAGGAACCCTTAATTCTACCTCTTAGTGCATATGTTTTAGGATACTGTCATTAATCACACAACCACATACTATTCTTTCCACTAATTTGACAAAGAATTATGCTTATTGTAAAAGTGTATTAACAAAAAAGGCGCCACCCAGATATTAAGCAGATAACTTCAGAAAGGTGTTTTGTATTTGAGATTATATACTGAGTCGTTACAAAACATTAGAAGGCTGCATTGGACTTTAAGTATAAATTGTCAAAGCCTCAGGCAATATGGACACCAAATCCCAAAATTCACTAAATTCCATTTATTCCTCCCATTGGCTGTAAGGTTCCTACTTGTATTGGCAAAACATATCCAGGACTACAGTTGTTACTCTTGTAAATTATTCCGAGGAAGTACTACATCAAGAAAGTCAGTTGAGTACAACAAGAACCAATGGCTCAACTAGTACAAAACACATCTTGGAACTCTCAACCTAGCAAAATCTATGCCAAATCTTGGAAGCTTTGCTTTTAACATTCCTGTTAAAGATTCCTAAATCCCTGCTATCTGAGAAAGTTCTAGCAGTCATACTAGAAAATATGTAAACAGCAGTCTCCTTTTTGGATACATAGTTAAGGTACCTGATTTAGGAATGAATATTTTTCATGCCTTTCGATGCTTGTACAATTCTTGGCAGCACTGTGCCAAAACAGTCATTCATACATAAAGTAGAAGGCTTTGCATACTTTTCTGTCCCATAGTTGAAAAATGTTCTTATAAAGAAAACTAATACAGATAGTACTTTCTCTTCCATCTTTCTCCCTGGAAGCCATCTAAAGAAAATTACAATTCAATCAGGTTCCTGAGAAAACATACAATATACGTCTATAAAACAAATGAGAAAAATCACAGCTGCAAACAGTGGTAGTATAATAAAGGTTAGTATTGGATTTGTGAACTCAATATGGAATACTGGATGGGTTAAACTACGTTTTTGCTATTAGACTTGATAATGGGCAACTTGTGCCAAATTCCATGAATGTTAAAAATGGAAGACTATTTGCACAATGACATGTTTTTGTCCATGAGAAGATATTTTAATTCACTGAAGAATGAGGAGGCAGAGTTTTTATTTTTGGCAATGCAGCGATTGACCACTTGAGTAACCCTGAAGTGTTTGCCCAGAAATCAGCTAGCACCTCCAACAGAAGAGATGTTTACAAAATCGATAAAATGGGTGAAATGATACTTGATCTTGTGTAAGGTTCCCAGGGAGGAGGGGGAAGGGAAAGGAAAGAAAGCAAAGAAGCTTCTCTAGCTGGTGTCTGTGGAAAAAATGGGCACAATGGTAGCCCTAGATCTCCAGATTTAAAACTGGGTCTGATTCAGGTGAAATCAAGAGGTAAAATATTACAAAATATTAATCTGACAGATTTAAACTACATATTTCTGCATAAAAGTAACTGATATGCCTACAAAAAAACAGCATCAAGTACTAAATATCAGGTTTTCAGAGTTCTGACATTTACAGAATTCACCAGTATCAATGTTCTTTGTGGGCTCATTTTGTATTTATAACTGAACAAAATTTTCACTTTATTTCTACATTTCAATGTTTCAAAGCTAACAACATTTCAAACATTACAGGCAGAGTATAATTGCATGTGTAAGTTGATAAACACACAAGACTCAGACCAGAGATACTAGATGAACTACTGAGTTAAGTGGCTGTGTTTGCCCTGATATTTCAATGGACTGGAATTCAAACCCTACTTTCTTTGTGCTAGTTAATCTTAGCTGTAGCTAGCAGAGTTTAAAGCAGTATGGAGCAATACTACAGAATGATTATTATATTGCAGAAGGAATCTGTGTATTACAGTTTATAGTTCAAAGC
This sequence comes from Pelochelys cantorii, assembly GCA_032595735.1. Classification (NCBI taxonomy): domain Eukaryota; kingdom Metazoa; phylum Chordata; order Testudines; family Trionychidae; genus Pelochelys; species Pelochelys cantorii. The sequence goes on from CM064335.1 coordinate 28,754,665, forward strand.
TAAAAATAGGATATTGTGGTTTAACCCAAATATTTAGACACTTACTATTACAGGCTTGAAATAAAGTCTTTTAATGTTATGACTGGAACTATACTCCTATTTCCAGAGATTTTTAAACTCATCCATGCAAACAGATCCCAGAGCATAAAGTTACTTTACAAACTATTATGTACAGTAACTCTCTTTGATCTTTTATAAGGATAAATTCAATAGTGTGTTTGCAATCAGGGGAGCCAACAGCCTCCACGGGCCCCTGGGAAAGGTGGGGCAGGGTTTCAGACAGAAGGGGTGGGCCTGGAGGCTATGCACCTTCCGCAGCTCTTCCTGCTGCCCGGAGCACAAGGTATGGCGCTCCTCCAGCAATTTAAAAGACCAAGAGCTCTGGCTGCCAGCACTGCTGCAGTAGCAGCTGTGGTGGTCGGGAGCCCCAAGCCCTTTTGAATCGCCTGGCCCTGGGGCAACTGCACCCTTTGTCCCTGTCAGCAGGCCTGTTTGGAACATGTTTCTAGTGTTTTGTTTCTCCCAACCCGGATTATCCGTGTCTAGCCCCTTTAACGACTGCCTGTATCCTAAGTAAATGTCACATCCTAACATTTCGTTACTTTAAATTACACCATTCATCCAGATCCTGATCAGTCTTGAAATCAGGCCTACCGACTGGGGGAGGCAATGGGGGCAGCTGCCCCAGCTCATTAAATTGCCATTGGAGCACCACGCGGCTCCCTCTAAGCAGCTCCCAGGGCTGCCTAGGGAGGCAGGAACGTGACACAGTGTGTTCAGGGCAGTGCTGAGATGTGGCTGCACCCACTCCACCCCTTCCAGCTGAGGCCTTGCCCCTTCCAGGAACATGGAGCCAGCTCCCCCACCAACCATGTCTAGGGGCCCAACAATTCTGTCCGCCCCCATGCTTGAAATTGTTATTTACTGATGTGAAATGTCCTCCAAACACATGCATTTTAAAAAAATATCTGTTGCTGTTTTCAAGAACTTAAATAGCTAATAGTTATCAAAACACTGCATTTCTTGAACAACCAAAATTCCCACAGAAATCAACAGGAGTTTTGGATGTACAAGCAAACCCAGTAAGACCCCCATTTTGCTATGACAAATGTGTAAGCTAACACCATTCCCTTAGCTGTGTGTATTTCTGCTGCAGTTTGCTCTTGCTGAATAGACAATGGTGTTAAATGTCTGCTAACTGCACAAGAAAAATCAGTAAGGGAAAATATTTTAGTTCCTACTTTTTAGGAGGATCGAGCAGATGATGCAGACTATTAAGGAAGTTACTTATGGTGCCCTTTTAAAAGGATAACCATCCTTTGACTCATCGGGAATGAAGAGATAAATATAAATTTGCTGTAATGTATTTCAAAGTATGTGCCTCATTTCTATGAGATATATTTAGGAGATGCAATGAACCCCTTAAAATAAGCTATCCATCTGATTAAATATGAAATAATCTGAAATGTATTTCTGTAACTTGTGTTCCAACTATGTACTGCTTCAGATTAAAATATGTATTTTTAAGATGGCACCTTACTGCTATCCTGAAATTTAGAGGAGACTCAACTTTTTTAAAAGTCCTTTTTAATTGGAAATACTATATGCTACTCCCTAGCAAAGAAATCTTGCTATACTCCATTTACTGGCTCGCTTATGGCTCTTATTCGCTTTATGTGACAGGGAGAAGGGAGAAAATGGCAGTTTGCCATTACCAACTAACATTAAGAACTTTGAAGCCTTAACACGTACCTCATGATCATCTAGTGTAAGTCAAAAGACTTAATTCAGATTTTTAATTTCCTATGAATATTGTAGTTTATTTTTGGTATTTGTCAAATATGTCACATTAGGGTAATTTTACAGTCCTATCAAAGACAAAAAGCATTTCAGCTAAATTACTGTATCTTGATATATGATTAATATTTTTACATAGCAGAATTTTTCTTTTTGCATTTGTAGGGTATAATTTAAAATCACTGTATAGACATATTCTGGTCAAGGAAAAACTGGTATCCTCGATTTCAAAAAGTCACATTACTGGAGGTTTCCAAGAGTACCAAGGACTAGCAATTCAAATTAGCTTCTGTGGGAACTGGAGCTTCTCACTGTTTCTGAAAAAAAAATCAAACTAATTTATTCCAGTCTAGAAGCACCTGATTGGACATTGGGTCACACCACCTCTAGGCAGCAATGTGGCAATGAAGTGATGTTTCTTGGCAAATAAGAGTCATACAGAAGATCATTTAGCTATACAACAGCACATTGGATTGGACTTCACTCAAGTACTTCCATAATTTAACAATGAAGAACTCCCATTTTAATTCCCTACCAAACAGCCTAAGAAAAAAGTATGAATGAGAGCTAGGTCTACACTACAGTGTTGATCAGCATAACTTGTGTCACTCAGGGGTGTGCATAAAATACAACCTCTCCAAGGAGACATACTCTATACTGACAGAAGCATGTGTGTGCACAGTGCTGTGTTGACAGGAGAGCTTCTTTTATTATGCTGCAGCACCGTACATGTAGGCACAAGAGAGAGCAAGCGCACAATGCCATGATAATGAAAACATTTTTATCAAGGGCCACGCACACAGACAGAACAAACTAACCAATATATTCCAAAGACTGCGTTGCAATCAAATATAATCAGACAGAACCTTTAATTAGATATTCCACATGATCCTGCAAATGGGCTCTCTCACAGGGCACACTCACCACCATGGTGACTCCAGCTGGTTGCTCTGGAAATTAGCTGGTTGACTTGCTGGATGCCTCCCTCTAGTTGGTGTCTCCCCGTGTTCCTCTTTGACTACAGTGTCCTCTTCAAGACGCTGCCCTCCGACAGTGCCCACTCCAGTCTCTGAGCCCTCTTCTGGGTGTGGGTGTGTGTGGGGGGGTGTTGTTTACCCAACTGCATACTCCAGGGTCCTCCTCTCCCAAGGGGCACCCAGTTCTTCTAGGATTGATTACTCCTGAGCATTATGCTTTCTGCAGTATGCAGTCCCACTTAGCAGCACATCCCGTACTAGGTACTGCACTCAATAAGAAATGTTTACAATAACCAGTTCCTAAAGAAAAACAAACCAGGATCACTGGGTTTTTTAATTTTAGTTAGAACATAGACAGACATGCCACACACAGACAACATATACTATCCCTACAAAATAACATTACTTTTACAAGAACCTGGTTTCACACATTAAACCCAACAGTTGCATTTTATTACCTTGTTGAATCAACATTTAAACAATAAGTCTCTGTCTACACTGCACTATCTTTCTCAATAAGATATGCAAATGAGGCGCAGGGATGAATATCGCTGCATCTCATTTGCATACCTAATGAGCCTCCATTTTGCAGCACAGGCTTTTGTGCAAGAAGGAGCTGTCTACGCTGCTCCTTCTTGAGCAAAAAAACCCTCTTGCACAGAGCCGTTCTGCTGCTTATTTTCAGGAAGAACGGCTCTGCACAAGAGGGGGTTTTTTGCACAAGAAGGAGTAGTGTAGACAGCTCCTTCTTGTGCAAAAGCCCGTGCCGCAAAAATGGCAGCTCATTAGGTATGCAAATGAGGTGCGGTGCTATTCATCCTTGCACCTCATTTGCATATCTTATTGTGCAACAATGCACAATGTAGACGTAGCCCAAGAGTATACAGCTTTATTGCAACACTTGCATTCATGGGAAAGAGATTTGACATGACTGGGCTACGAAGGATTTTAGTCCCCCTTTAGCTCTCTTTAGCCATTGATGGATCCACCCTCCAGGAACTTTTCTAATTCTTTTCAGAACACAGTTAGTTATACTTCTGGACCACAGCATGACCTGGTAATGAGTTCCACTGATTGTGTTGAGTGAAGAGGTACTTCCTTATATTAGTTTAAATCTAGTGCTATTAATTTCATTAGTGACTTCTGCTTTGAGTTACATGAAGAGATAAATAACATTTTATTTTTCATGGTGTCCATGTCCTTCATGATTTTATAGCCCTTTATCATTGTCTCCCTTTGTTGTCTCTTTTCGAAGATGAACAATCCCATTCATTTTAATTGTTTAGTACCTACAGATCCCCTTGAAATCAATGCACATTCAGAGCCCTCACTATCTTCTAGGAATAGGCTTTTAATTATCCATCATGACTCTAATATGCATACATTTGAAAAAGCAATGGGTTGTGCCCACAAAAGCTCATGATACCATATACATGTTTTGTTAGTCTCTAAGGTGCTGCAAGACTATCTGTTGTTTTTTAAGTTTTTACAGTTACAGACTAACTCAGTTACCCCTCTGAAGTTTGTTAACTAGACTATTATTACTAATGAAATACTATTCCAATAACAAAGACCTGAGGAAAAAATAAAGAACAAATGAGCGGGGGGTGGGGGGGAAGACAGGAGATGGGTACAGATTACAGAAGAGAAGTGATCACAGAGAAGGCACCTAGAATAATGTGCTTAGAATAATTATTCATTTTTTCAGAAGCCAAAACGCACTGCACCTGACTAAAACCTGAGTGATTAGTCATTATATGGGTGATGGATAGTGATAGGTTTGGAGAGGCTAAATCCATCCCACCAAAAGGAGACCAATGTGCAGAACAACCACCATGAGTTAACTAGAGTGTTCCCTCTAAACTGCGCAGCAGCACAGCTTCACAGGTGATTAATCAGTCCTGCCCTGTCAGAGGCTCAAGGCTCTGTGTATGCAGCTCCCTGACTGGGTGAGGCTGATTAATCACCTGTGAAGCTATGCTGCCACACAGCTGAGAGGGAATATTGGTTACTAGGCCAGCCGATTGGTTGAAATAGCAGCCACAGATCCTTTTCCCTAATCATAAGGCAACTTAGAGCCATATGAACATAGATTCTGTGGTCCTTCTTCTAGCCTACTGCATCACTAACTTACTTGCATGAGAGATCCCACTTCATTGCCATTCAGCCAGCAGCCTATTACCCCTCCCAGTCCTACTCTAGGTGTTTAAGTGGTGTAGGAGTTTGATGCCAGTCTACTAGCACACCAACGTGATTTTGATCACATAGTAAATGCTCAGATATGAACCTGTATAAGCCATACAGCTCTGAAAATATGCCCACTCCTCCTTCACACAGATATTTCTAAGTTTAAAGCACCTTCTCATATCAGAGTTACTATGTAGAAAAGAACACAGTAAAGACTTCTCTGATAATAATCTGACAGAAGTTGAACTGTATTTACTAGTCCCACATAATATGCTAGAACATCAGAAGTGTCACACAAGTCAGAGTGTATACAGATGCTCACTTGTTGGGGAGAAAAATAAAGATATATTCCAGTTATTTGCCAGCAGGACCTTTTCTTTTAAGGTAGAATATATTACAATCTTAGGCTATGCCTACACTACCGGGTTATTTTGAAATAAGTTATTTCTAAATAATAACTCCCAAAATAACTATTTTAAAATAGCACATCCACACTACAGGGAAGCTTTGAAATAAATCCGAGGCAGGCTCCCTTAGGGTGCGTCTACACTGCAGGGCTTTACTCAAAATAAACTACGCAAACTGAGCTATGTCAATTGCGTATCTTCTTTCGAAATAAGTGCTGGGTAGATGCTCCCTGTTTTGAAATAGAGCACTCTTCCTCCAACTTCCCTTACTCCTCGTACAAGGAGGGTTACAGGAGTCGGAGTCAGAAGTCCTCCAGCTTGACAGTGTTATGATACTATTTCGAAATAACTGCCTGCTGTGTAGATGTGGACTAAGTTATTTTGGAATAGCGCTAGTTATTTCAAAATAGTGTTGCAGTGTAGACGTACCCTAAATGTGGAAGCACTCTCTCAACATCTAGCCCCAGGAAACACTGGGGAGTAATTACTTTGAATGACTCTGGGGAATAGTTATTTCAAAATAGCAGCAGCTGAGCATCCACACTAACCCTATTTCGAAATAGCAAATTCACAATAGGCATTATTCCTCATAGAATGATGAGTTATTATTTTGAAAGAAACCGTTATTTCAAAACAATTTTGAAATAATGGGTTTGCTGTGTGGACGCTCACCTTGTTATTTCAAAATAGGGTTATTTAGAAATAATTCTTTAGTGTAGACATGCCCTAAATGACCAAATTCAGCCCACTGTATTGGCGCAGAGCAATAACATGGACATTCAATATTAGAGTCTGGTGATGAAAACTCCAGCCTGTTTTTTCACTTCCCCAATTACTTCAGAAATGTTTTCACTATTTTGCTAAAATAATGTATTTCCATGTAGCACATGAACTGCATCCTTGCTTCAGTTAACAGAATTAGTGGTGACACAACTCTCTTTTTCAGACACACACACACACACACACACTCACTCTGACTTGTAATATTTACAAATGTGTACCATGTCTTTTGTGCATCTACAGTTATATGCCACTGCCACAGTTCCTGAGTTAACTGACTTCATGATCTCCTTGAGAACATCCCACTTAAGTCTCAGGCAGTGCTTAAGTTGTAATGAAAGAAGTGTTGGGACTGAAGCTATTTTTTTACATTCACAACTGAAGCAGCAAGCTGGGACTATCAACAGCCAAGCCTAGAGGTGCTGGGGCTCAGCCCCTGCAATCCACCTCAGCAGATCTGACTTCAGTTCGGCACCTGGGGTTTTGCTCTCTCAGGGGCTATGACAGGTTATTCGCTGAGCAGCTGGCTCTCACAAAGCAAAGTACTATTTATTCAGAATAAAAGCATTCCAGAGAATACAGATTTTAACAGCAATAAATGGCTTATAGACAAGCTTCTCTTCCGCATAGAGACGCTGGAAGGTTTTTAAGTAATTCAGGTACTTTCACGAGGCTTTTCTCTGGGCACAGACTCATGTCAGACTCTTTATATGGGTTTCAAATTGGGCACCCAGAAATAGAATTCCAAATGAGCTGTTGAAAAGCTTAGCTAGGAGGTCCCTTTCCATTAAGCTCTTGAGACAACATTCCTTGGTGTCAGCTCTGAAGGTGAGCAGCCTAGATAAATCCCAACCTTATTACTTTTGAATTCCAGATGGCCCACTATGTAAGAGTTTCCAAATTCTATTGCTTACAGTCACATATTTACAAGATGATTAAAACAATTTGGGAAGAGAGTGAGTGAAATTATTTTCTGTGTCCAGCCAAAAGTTCCAAAATCTACCAAAACAAACAGTACCAGTATTTCCTCCATCCAAGTTTTGAAACAGCCATCTCTCCCTCTGGCACGCCAATCTGTCTGAGGTTTGTGATCCTGGCTCTGTTTTCCAACATGTCAACCCCGTTGCTCAGCATTCTATTATCTTTAATAGCTAGGGAAATCAGCGTCTGTGAGCAGAAGCTGTATTCACAGCACGAATTTTTCATCTGATTTGAAGGCTCTGTGATTCTTTTATCAACAGTGAATTATATTTTTAAAGGTGTCAAGCTCACATATGCAGAAGTGACAACTTTTGGTAATTGCTACTTGTTAAGAGTTTAATTCAACTATCTCCTTCACTCAGTGTTCCTGAAGAGGAGAACAACTTCATCTTTGAATAGGGATGCAGGCATCCATCATAATATTGGTGCATTGTATTGACTGAATGTTACATGTTTCATATATTTGCTACAATGGACCAGATCAATCTCCTGTGCAAATACACTGAAGTCAGTGGTAAATTAGGGATAATCTGTCCGATTATCTACTCTCTTTCTCCCCAACTCTCTGCTTATGCTGAGAAAGATCAGGAGGAAACCCTAGAAATGCTACTATTCCTTATTCACTGCTCCCCATGCTGCCTCTCAGGTTACTTACACAATTGAACAATTCTGTCATCAGCACAAAGGGTGAGGTGCTTAGATCATATTCAGGGGTTACAGAAGAACTAAAAAAGTCCCCGAAGAACTGAGATCAAAACCCACCTCCATTCTGGTTGTATGTGAAATAGAGGAAGCCTTCTTTGATGTGACTAGCATTTTTTTTCAAAGCTTTTCTTGCCATTGCCTGATTTCTTGTGGGAGATTTCATGTTTTGAACTACACAGAAAGCTGAGACTTAAAAACCAACATTGGAAAAACTCCAAAAGCCAAAATACTAAAAATTAAAAAAGAGTGATACAGAGCATATGGATGCAGACTAGATCTCACATACTAGATCTCACATACTAGATCTGGCATTTCTCTCCCATTGTGCATTTTGTGCAATTTTCCTATCCTAAAATCTGTAGGTTTTATTCCATGAAAAATCTGGGTTTTCTCGAGATAGATTCTCTGAAAAATGGAGTTTAGGGGAAATGCACAAGTGTTTCTTTTCTTACTGCTTTTTATAGCACAGGTACTTCAAAAATGAAAACTCTGAAAGAAGTTTTATGAGGGGTCAACTCTCCTTACTGAAAAGATAACATCTTCAACAACCCAGAGCCTCCAGGCACAACTGGGATATTGATTTAATACTAATATGTACCTTGGCCTATCCTTTGAGGTCTCCTAATCAAAGCCCAACAAGCCCCTACCCTGATTAGCTAGGAAATCTGATTAAATATTATTTGGAGATATAGAGCTTTTATTTGCCATTTAACAACAATTTGATCTCCTTTTAAAACGGTCATATCACATCTAGTTTCAGTTCTTCTGAGTTTTTTTTGTGTTTAACTTTTGTTGGCAACCAAACATTCAGCATCTAAGCCTAACTTAAACCCAAACTAAGCTAAAACATTGAATACAATGGTTGTGTTAAGATCCCAAAATGGGGGAAATGTCAGTTATTCTGAGAGGAAAGGCAAAAGCAACAGCTTTCCCAGCAAAATAAATACAGCAGAAGTAATAGCGGAGTAGCAAAGGGATTCACCTAATAGATGCAAAAAGGATCATCTGAAAACAAATAACTTAGGCGTTGAGGCAGGAAGACTTTTTTCCGGTGATTTGAAGAGATACCATGAGGAAACTGTATTATTTTGATGGTATATTTTTCATGAAGAAATGTTTAATTTATATTCTTTAATTTTTAACATCTATTCAGATGTTCTATAGCTTCATTTTAATGTATACACACAAGGAAGAAAGGAAGGAAGGAAGGATCAGTCCAGTTTTATTTGTGGTGTAAAATTCATGATTTTTGTAAACTGATTGGAAAAGAGATTAGTTTGGATCACCCTTACACTTGCCGACAGGTAATCTTCTTTGCAAGATATGTTGTACTATAAGCTTCTTTGACGAACAGTTTAAATATGACTGTTAAATATGCCTGCTAAAATGCACCGATGCAGTTAGCTATTTGTCATCCCTTCTTTAGATTCATATAGCATCATGCAATTAACAACACAGAAGCCTGGTGTTAGCCATCCTTCACGACTTGGATATAATCTTGCTAGAATACTGCTCCCACAGCCATGCCTTTTCACGTACAGTAACTTGGATCCCCATCTGTAACTAAAGGAAACGAAATGAAAATGTCTGGGAGGTTTAGGAATTTGAGTTGATAGCCTTTGTGGACCCACTACGAGAGAGGTACAGGAGTATATACAATGCCTCCAGTAAAAAACACTGGTACACACACTATTTGCCATTAAAAAGTCAGCATTTAGACAGAGACTTTAAATTGTATTATATACACAACAGAGCACTACTCAACATGAGTAAGTAAAACAAACTCTGATCTTCATTGATGACAGAAAATGAGCAAAAGCATTTCTCTTCATGAGTTTAAGCAAACGTTTTACAAAGCACATGGCAAGAATATTGGTCACTTATACAGCAATTATATTTTCTTTTTCTAGCCTACTTTAAAAATGTATACATTCTGTGCTAAATCAATAGAGGACTTATAGAGGATAACAATATGAAGCAATTACATATTTACAACATCTATCATGAGACAGTACTCAAGAAAAGTCTGTACCAAGGTTAAAACATAGAACAAGGGGGATATGAAATAATCCAAGTGTGACTGGAAAAGTAACAGTGATAACATCAACAAGGAGGAGGTAAAAGAGGATTATATTTATTTTAACTAAATCACATGAGGGAAAACACTTAAGGGAGCATTTTAAAATACATTGTTTCAGGAAAGGGAGGTCATGCCTGAATACTCTTCAGGAATTCTTGAACTCTGAGGGTAGATAAAAGGCAGCAGATACACCACAGATATTCAGAATGGAGTGATGATTTTTTAAATGTACCATTCAGTTTTTGAAATCTAAGCTCATAGGATAAATTTTTAAAGTGTCTCAAACTGAACTAAAAATATGGTCAAAGGGCAAGATTGTTATGAAAACAGAATATGTCAAACTGAGATGTTAATGGTGAAATACCACAGGGATGAGTGATGGATTCCCATTTTTTTAATCACTAATATAATGGATGATTGATTGAGAAGGAAAAAAAAGCTTAACTAGAAGAAGAAAATATCATGACAGATAATAGAGAAAGAACTTAGGGCACGTGAGCTAATTTGTGAAGAGTGCATGTCAATGGAGATGGACATATCATAAAACGTCTAACCACAAAGAATATAAAGAGAGGTCAAACACCTGAAACATGCTTATTCAAATGAATTGATATAAAAGGCAGAGAGCCTGGATAAATACCCATGCAGGAGTCATAGAATCATAGGGCTGGAAGGGACCTCAGGAGGTCATCGAGTCCAGCCCCCTGCCCAAAACAGGACCAATCCCAACTAAATCAACCCAGCCAGGGCTTTGTCAAGCCAAGACTTAAAAACCTCTAGGGATGGAGATTCCACCACCTCCCTAGGTAACCCATTCCAGTGCTTCACCACCCTTCTACTGAAATAATTTTTCCTAATATCCAGCCTAGACCTCCCACACTGTAACTTGAGACCATTGGTCCTTGGTTCTGCCATCTGTCACTACTGAGAACAGCCTCTCTCCATCCTCTTTGGAATCTCCCTTAGGGAAGTTGAAGGCTGCTATCAAATCCCCCCTCACTCTTCTCTTCTGCAGACTAAATAAGCCCAAATCCCTCAGCCTCTCCTCATAAGTCATATGCTCCAGCCCCCTAATCATTTTGGTTGCCCTCCTCTGGACCCTCTCCAATGCGTCCACATCCTTTCTATAGTGGGGGGCCCAGAACTGGATACAATACTCCAGATGTGGCTTCACCAGAGCTGAATAAAGGGGAATAATCACTTCTCTAGATCTGCTGGCAATGCTCCTCCTAATGCAACCTAATATTCCATTCACCTTTTTGGCTACAAGGGCACACTGTTGACTCATATCCAGCTTCTCATTCACTGTAATCCCCAGGTCCTTTTCTGTCAGACTGCTACTTAGCCATTCGGTCCCTGAGACAGTTTCCAAGGCACACCATTTATAATGAATCAGTTTCAACATTATCAAAAATATGTATCACTTCCACTGCAAAAGCCTGTTGTAAGTTTTTATATGTGTATAAAAATGATGTGTGTGAAAAAGGGAAGACATACTTTGTGTCTTAAAAGTATTTCCATTTTATCCTCTTTTATATATGAAATAAAATTATATAGATATAAAAATCTTCAAAATCTTCCAAGTCACCTAAGTGACTTGGAACCCAATGTACCTAACTCATATCTGAAAATAGGACTTGGGCATTTCTGAAAATTTTACCCAATAACTACTGTAGAAAATAGCAAAATATATTGCGGAATGTGTTGCATGGAAGAAAGCAATCATAGTTTAAACATCACACAAGGCTGCATTTAAAGTGCAATAGTGGCAAAAAGATTTAATCTCTTGATAACGCTATGTTCCCACAGAAACTACAGTAGGCAGCATTTCTTGCTCTCTGTGAGTGTGTAATAAAGAAAGTATTCTTTATTTTCTTATTTTTAATAACATTAACATTGGCACTTACGTAAGAGACCACATGACCCGTTCCCAGTGGAGCGGTTATAGTTTGCAAAATATACATTAACAAAACCGTTTTAAATATAGTCAGAGAGAATTTAAAATGGAAGACACAATGGAAATACTTTTAAGACACAAAGTATGTCTATGCTTTTTGTTCTACTATAAATTAATAATCCTCCCTTTAAATGTAAATGTACTTGGTATAATGAACAGGATCAAGAAATTTAGGCCCAGATAATCAGAACTGTGCATGTATATTTGCACAATGGCAACCCCAAACTGCAAATTGAGGTTTTGTGCTCTCTCTCAGCAGTACCCAGCCACCAGACCATGGCAGGCTGGGAACCCTTGCCTAGCAGGCTGCAGCACTCTGCCAGGCTATGCCCCCAGCCATGTGCTGTGGCTGGAGCCTGGCCACCTTAAAGCCCCAGTTCCAGCTCCACAGCAGCCACGCAGCCTGGCCTCCGGGGGCCACGTGGTAGGGGACTGCTCCAGGGGGTTGGGGCTGCTCTTGGGGTGGCCAGCCCACATGGCCGAGTGGGGCTGCTCTGGGGGTGGCTGGGCAGCGTGGCAGAGTAGAGCCGCCTAGCTGTGCTGAGCCCTGGGTACTGGCTCAGGGACCCCCTGGCGGAGCAGCTGAGGCTGAGCAAGGCCCACCATTACCCAGGTGGCTGGGGTGAGGTGAGGGGACAAGGCGGGAGAAGCCCTCCAAGCTGGAGTCAGCGCCCTGCCACTTCCTGCCCAGCCTCTCGCCGGCTTGGCCCTCCCTCCCTTTTTTCTTTTCTTTCCCTCCCTTCTTCCTCTTGGCCACAGACCCCCTTCTCTTGCCCTGCCTGCTATACCCCTTTGCCTCTCTCCAAAAATTAGTGAAAACCAGAACTATTCCGCAATGCATGCCATCTGTTTATCGATGTATGATTTTGATGTTCCTGTCCCCACAATGGCATGTATTGTGTATATACAAATGCAATGTAAAAAACAAACACGTGACCGCTTAAAATCAATTACCACAATAATATGCAAATAAATTAATTACCATAATGAATACGCACACATTTCAGTGCTGGTTCACTAAAACTTTTTGAATGATTTCGCTGTCCACAGTATAAAAAAATTTGGGAACCACTGCTCTATACCCTAACTTGTGTGCACGTAAGTCAGGTGCATATGTTTTTTAAAACATCGAGCTTAGGAGATGTTTTACATTGCAATTAAACACCCATAGGTGGCCCATCAGCTGACTCAGATTTGTGAAGCTTAAGTTGCAGAGATGTAAAATTGCAGTGTAAATGTTTGGGTTTAGACTGGAGCCCAGGCTCTTAGACCCTCCCCTTCATGGAGTCCCAGAGGCTCAGGCAATCCGAATGTCTACTTCACAATTTTACAGTCCCACAGCCTAAGCCCAACAGCCTGAATCAGTAGATGCAGAGCAGCTACAGGTGTTTAACTGCAGCATAGACATACTCCAAGTGTCCAAATCTGATCTGCCTAAGAACTGTTATAATCGTAGTTGCAAATAAATTAAGAAGATACTTAATAACCACTGAGTAATAAGCACTAAAACCCATAAAGACAGACTGGTCACCAACAATTAATTTATATTTCTGAAGAGATAAAACTAATTTGCCATATTATTTCCTGCTCTAGAAAAGGAGAAAAGGAGAAGAATCAGATGCCACTGTCACTGTCTTTTAAAAACCAATGCAGGTGACCTCCAGAAGTTTACAATTTGAAATCTATTCTAAAGTTCTATGGTCAACCTACAAGGTTTTACAGCCCTTATTGAAGCCTCATCTATTAGCTACCATTTTCAATTCATTCCCCATATCCAGTTCTAAAGACTGCAGCTCAGAATGCTCATTTGAACCTATAAAATAAACTCCTGCAAAAAGTATAGCCACAAATTGGATAGTAGGACCATGCATCTCCTGCAATAAAGTAGTTAGGACTTAACCACACTTTTCACACTTCTATGGTTCTGCATTTGTCTGATTATGGTACTTCCTTACAGCTTTTTTTCTGAACTGTAGTTCTTCTAAATAAAAATAGAAAAAAAGAATGTTTCTGTTTATAATTAGGTTCTTATTCACATGTTACTGGTGAGACCATTGTCAAAGGCTTACATTATAGACCTTTTTGAATAACAAACTAAGTAGCATCTCTCTGCCCTGAACTACTGGTTTCATATGCATTTGATACAATCAGCTGTGGCCAACCCGCAGCTCGCGAGCTGCATGCGGCTCTTGCCCCCCATAAGTGCAGCTCGCTAAGCCGCTCCTGAGCCCCGCTGGCTTCCACTCCCACTCTCCGGCCCCTGCCTTCCCTGTGTTTGCCGGGTTGGAGCTGCAGGGTTTTAAAAATGGCACCCAAGATGGCGGCCATTTTAAAGGGGCAGCCTCTTTAAAAAAAATTTTTTTTTAAATTTTTTTGCTCAACAATTCTGTTCTGGGAGGCTTTTTTTCTTGCTTGACAATTCTGGTGCAGCTCTTTGCATTTTTTGCACCATTGTTTTGGCTCTCTTTGTTAAATGGGTTGGCCATCCCATGATACATAATTAGTCATGTCGTTGATAGTTAACATGCCTGACTCAAAATACCTGGATGGTTTTATGAACTTCTAGATCTGCATATGTTATTAGGGTTTTAGTCGACAAGGTTTCTGGTTTTCTGCTGCACACATAGTAATATCAGACACATGGCTACAATGCTCATGAAATTTTATTTATTGTGTAGATAAAAACCTTTGGATGCATTTCACTTACTGTGGCTAATACATTCTATGCTCATTATTGGTCATCCGGTATCGCTCTCTTCCATACTGCCTGTAGGGTTGCCAGGTGTCCGGTTTTGAACCGATCAGTCCAGTATTTGGGCTTTCTGTCGGGAAACAAATTGAGAAAATATAAATGAGAAAATACAAATGTCCAGTATTTTCTAAATAAGATGTAATGTAGATTGTGATGTAATGTCAAGTGTGTCTCGTATTTTTGTTGAAACCATCTGGCAACCCTAACTGCCTGTGCTATGCTGCCTTCAAATTACAGAACTCCCTTGGCCCATGAACTATTTTTAACTACTTTTTTTAGAAGCCAAAATGTATTTTTCTTGAGCTAATTGAGTAAATTACACTTTTAACTGCTGCTGCTGCTAGGAAATCTTAAGCCAAACAAAGTACATTTATTTTGTTTCAGACTTTTCAACAGCTTAACGACTAAATGATTGTGACTCTAATGTACTACTCTCAAACTGAAATGTAAGACATTGAGGAATGACATATTTAAGTTTCTTTGCCATATTCAGCTTTACAACAAACATTTGCAAATGTAAGAAATGTTTTCTTTAATGGAGTTTGTTGCTACTACAGGAAAAAAATCTATTGCCTCATAAACTTGATTAATACTTACACTTTGACCTGTAATCATGGTTATGTCAATAAGGAACATCCAGATGTCAAGGTATTTGTAACAATGTAGAGAGCATACAGCAAGATCAATTCCTGTTAAAACTAGTACTTTGGCAATCTGAAAAGTTAGAGACAAGATCAGGTGACCCATTAATTTATTTTGCAAAACACAGGTCTTTTTTTCCTTTCTAGTTCTTATTCAGAGGAAGTTACTCACTTAGAAGACTTCCTTTTAACCCATAAAAAGCTGGCTCCAAATATATTCATCCTCTAATTACTTGTCCTCAGTGCTCTGAACAGGAACTGCAGAGATGACAGCATGTGTATGAGACTGAGAAAAGAGGCTTAAAGGGAAAATCACCTTAGAAAAGAATGGGGAAAAACCTACCTCTAGCAGGCTTAATTTATCATTTCATCTCAGTGCAATTCTGTATAGTGTTTCATTTACGTGTTTGCTCCTTTTGGAAAGGATGTTAAACAATGCATGTACGTGTAAGTGAGGAGAAAACATCAAAGGTAGAAAGTGGGTCAGACCTTGTGCTGATGAGTAGTCGAGTATTCAGCAAGAGAGAGACAGACAGTAAGGGCACAAGCCAGAACTTGTGTAGGACTGAGCGTGGAACTGGCTTTGCAGGGCTGGATCTGAGAGCAACAAAATTGAGTGTATGGAACCAGAACCGGCAAGGATGGAGCTGACTTTGGGAGTCCGATCTTGACTGTGGTGGAACATGTTTCCTGGAACCAAACTTGGCACAGTGGAGTTGACTTTCCTCAACTTGGACCTGGAAGCCTCGTAGTGGAGTGGGACCTGCTGGTATGGACTTGACAGGCTGACAAGAGCAGTTTCTTAGCACCCATTGGACTTGGAGGTCTCATTGAATCCATGAGAGAGGTTTAGGGGTATGGGGAATAGGTAGTGTGCCCAAACCAAGCCTGGCAATTAATAACTGGGACTGTGGCATCAGTCATACCCTCATACCCAGCTTAGATTTTGCTAATTTCATTTTATTAGGTACAGAGATATTTTTTATTTTCCCTAATAAAGATTATGTAGTTTCTTATTCCTAATGCTGCTTGGTGCTTGTGGGTGGGGAAGAAACACCTGGAAAAGCACCTAGAATGGGCATGAGGGCGGGGTGTGCTAAACGTTTAGAGTTAAGTTTCTGAAATCTGGACGGGCTTCAGCTAATTATTTTAAATAGCACCGCACACATCAATTTAGGATTGTATGCCAAGTGGCAGGTGGGTTGTGTTTGTTTTCAACCTTTCTGTCTCCTGGCAAGCAATGCACCTTCCTCCTACTAGCTCCTATTCCCTTCTATGATCAGCTCAGAGCACCTTTCCACACCTGCATTTCTCATCATAGCTCTCTGAGAGGACCCAAATCTCTCTATTGTACAATCAAGCTGATTGCCGAACAGCTCAGCTTAGCTCTACACCTTGTGTAAGGACCATGGGATCCGTTTATGACTGGCCAGTTCTGTACAAGTGACACCATTCCCCTGCTAGTTCCTGGCCTGACAGCGTGGGGAGGGAGAATGGGAAGGAGGGGGTCATCATGGTAAGAATGCACATCATTATAGGAGAAAGGTGCTCTACTGCTGGGAAGTGGGGGGAGGTATTAGACTAGCTTTTTCCCAAAGGTCTAAACCAGTCCTTTGTCTGGCAGCTAGAAACCTGCAGCAACCTCCATGAAACTTGGAGGGAGGAGCCCAAGCTGCAGGAGGCAAGAGTTTGAGGGAAGCACTAAGAAATCAAACTGTTTGCCTATGGCTTGAATGATAGCTGAAGTTGCAGCATCTCTCTAAATAGTTCTCAGTAGAGAGCCAGTTTGGGATCCTGTGTGTTATTACCAACCACAGGGCACATGAAAAAAAATCTCTCCCTGCAACTCTAGATTGCTTCTCCTTGGGTGGCTAAACATGGAGTTGTGCTAGCTCGCCAAGGGTTAAAACATGGTAAGACTCAAATGATCAATGGTTAGAAATCAGGAAGCACCAGTGGAACATTTAAAATACTTCTAAAAATATTATGTGAGCTCTGAGCTTTTCAGCAACAGCAGAGCTTCCTGATTTTAATTGTTTGTATTTACACCTAATTGAGTCCAGCTACCCACATGAAGTTGGTTGAGACTAAGGCTACAATGAAAGCAAAGTGGCTTCCACGATTGCACAGCCCAGCTCAAGCATGAAAAATATTGTAACATTGACATCATTTATGGGAAAAGAACTCCATGTTACAAATTGAAGGAAGTGTTTAATAGTACACAATGTGCAAAGATTTACTGTTCTATTATATTATGGATGGAGTGGTTTAATTAGGACTGACTTATTTTCTTGGTTAGTCCTATTAGAAATCAAAGAAAAATCCTGCCTTGATACCCATAGTATATTTAAACAAGCTATGTGCTTGAGTTTTTAGGTTGTGCAGCCTCTCTTTCATTAGTAACATTTACTTAAAAGTAGAGATAAACTTTCATCTTGTTTGAAAAGTAGGTGTGGGCATTTGTGTGCGTGAAGATCAGTTAAATGGAAACCCACCTATCCCATTTATTCAAAGAAATGCCATTTGTATCTGAACACTACTTGAACATATGGTCAGGGCATGTCAAAATGTGGATCTCAGTTTGCACACTTGCAGCTGGATAGCTGAAGTATCCTTTAGAGTCTATTTATTCAGTTTAAGTAGCATACTAGTAAGCTGCAATATGTACAAAGATAATGGAGAAAAATATGTTAGGCTACATTGTACTCTGTTTATCTGGTGTAAATGTGGAGCAAAGTCACATTTACCTTTTTCCTTATTCAATTACCTTATTCCAGAATTACACCTGTGTAAGTGAAAGCAAAATTTGACCCCCTGTAATTAGATAGCAACACCACATCTGATATCTCTTTTTTTGAATGTGTTTGAGGAATTCAAATTAGTATGAAGGGACTTCTGTATGCAAAATTTGTCATATAAAAATTTCAATAAGCTGTCAGACTGAAAAACAACCAATAACATTCTCCCAGAAAGACTTAGAGGAAAAAAGTTTAAAGATACCACATAAGGGACTGCAAAAGCAAAAATGCAAGTGTATTGTCTGTCTGCAAAACTCTCATATTTATAGTTGTGAATGGACATTTTTTCATGCAAACTGGATATCTGCCTGCTACATACCCAGTTGTGTGCACAGTTATCCAACATTCAAGAACAAACATGGTAATTTCTCGCAGCTGTGTGTCCATATATCCATTATCACAAAATATGTTCTTCAGTATATATACTGTTTATATTATATGTAAGGACATACAGCATGAAGAAAGCCTGCTCCCTCACAACCCAACTTCTCCTGCTTTGTCCGGAGGTAATGTCTCATTGTTGTGTTTGAAACTTTGCAGTTTTTTTGTTTTAAAACTGACTATCACAACTTTCTCCATAATGAGATTGTTGCAGCACTGAGTAGAAGAGATGGTGGGCTCTAGAAAATACATTCCTTTAAATATCTATCTCTTTTGCTGTAAGCAGCAAGTAAATTTTTTTATTTTTAAATTAAGATGCATCAGGTCAAATGCATCTTGGTTTCGAATAAAGTATACTTGACTTCTCAGGACAAAAGTCCCTCCTTAAGAAAATCTTTGTGACTGAAAGCCTAGAGTAATGCTACTCATACACCAGAGTACATCTCCTTCCTTAAGGAAAAAATGTGTAGCAATTTGGTACATTAAGGTATGTACATTTGTTAGCAAAAAGCATGTGTTTTAATATATTAATGTTATTGAAATGTAAACAGTTAAAGATCAGGAGCCTAATTCAGCCTGGTCTTAAAAATCCCTCTCTTCTAGGAAATGGGATTGCACAGAAGTTAAGACTGTGCTGAATTTAGCCCCTAGAGGTCTAAATTGAGGCCTGGGATGCATGTACAAGACTACTTTTAGTTTCAATGGGAGCTGCAACATCCATTTGTTGACATGATTTGGCCCATGGAGCAGAAATCTGCTCCAAAACTTTCTAGCACAAATTTGCCTGTATTATACTGCTGATTTTTGTACCTGTCTCTGGTACTACCCCATGAATCAAGGAGTCAGCGCTGAATGGTTTTTTGCTTCAAAACAGAGTGGAAGACCGTCAGCGTAATCTATACTGAGGTTTGTGAAGCCAGTTCAGGTTCTTCTGAGCATTAGGACACCAAATGGACCAGGATACAACATTGTGCTGCTCCTCAAGGCAGCATTTAGCAGTTCTGACCAGTTGGCAGGCAGAGGCAACCCTGTGCATAGCAAAGGAAGGAATCAGGGAGAGAAAAAAGAAGGGGAACTGCTTAAATTCACGCAGTGGGGAACCATCTTCAAAACACGAGTTCTATAGTTCTAAAAAAAAAATCTGTGCAAAAACACATAAGATCCAGATTTTCCATTATTTCTGAATTGCTTGGCAGAGACATTAGTGAAGGCCAAAATGGACTTTATGTTTCAGCTGGAAATAAAACAATATACGAAATTCTACAAAGGAAAATACAGATATCTACATATTTCTGATGGAATTTCCTTTCCCAGAAACCAAGTTATATTTAAGATGCAAGAAGCCATAGCCCAATTATCATAGTTACTATGAGAGATGTGATTTGTTTTTGTTTTCTAAACTTTGCATGGTAATTCTGATACAGAGGGAAGAAGATCATTCTTGCCATTCCTCTCTGTTATTTGCTTCTGCTCCCAATTGCTTCATGGCATTGAGTTGTCCTATTCTGCCCTACCTACTAAAGGTCCTTCTTAAGGTTTCTTGGAGTCCTTGGTTACTCACAGGAACACTGACAGCCTCTGTGGGCTCCTGGGCAAGGAGGGGGCGGCGTGGCTCCATGCTCCTAGAAGGGACAGGGCCTCAGGCAGAAAGGACGAGGCCACAGACAGACAGCCCTCGGCACTGCCCAGAGCACAGAGCTCCGCCCAGTCTTCAGAGCCACCCAGAGTGTGCCACATGGTGCTCCAGGTAGTGATTCAAAGGGACCTGGGGCCCCTTGGAATCATTGGGCCTTGAGGCAGTGACTGCCTTTACTCTCCCCTTCCCCCTCGTTGGCAGGCCTGGTTACTTACACTATTTTCTACTTGACAGCTTCATGTGACAGTCTGTATGTCTAGCTCTTCCTGCTGGCCATGGTGTAAACTAGCTTGTCTAGTGATTTCCCCATCTCTTAACTAGTGATGAAGACTTTGAAGCAATGGCCAGAATATTTTGTAGGCATTTATTGTCAAAGTGGTCTAGTTTTTCCTAACATTTTAGATTTCCAGCTCTCACAGTAATATGTTAGCACTGAGATTATATTTGAACTAAAAATTCTCAGTTTTATTCTGGAACTATATATCTGACACTGTTAAGCTTAGCAAACGCCTTTCCTATCCTTGAGGTCACCGTCCTCTTGAGGTTTCTGTTGGCTAATACAACACTGCATATGCCAAGGAACTGTTCTACTTTCTTGATATTTTTCCCTTCTATCTACTTGATATGGAGGTTTCAAGGTTATTTAGGTTAACATAAGTAATTTTGAACTCCACTTGGCCTGCTCTTTGAGTTTGTGTAGTATTTTGGGTATTTTGTTCAACTTTAAATTTCGAATGAAGACAGTTATGGCTAAGGTGATTTGTTATTTCTCAAGAGATTCTTAACACCTTATGGAATTGTCTATGGAATCTGAAATAATTTGTAATTTGTAACTAGTTAGGAATTTAATTACTCCAGAAGATATGGAAAGCTCAATCTGCTTGGGACCATGTTTGTTACAAGTGGTGGATTTCCACTTTTTCTTTCCTTCCGTTGTTCTTCATACAGTACATCATAAACATTTATTCACCTATTCAGAACAATAATGGGCACTATTCTCCAAGGAGATTTAAATTTTATCTTTGAAGTCATACTGATTTGTAATATACCTTATGCTGATTTGTAATACCTTATTCTGTGAAAAGTGAGTTCCACCTACAGCCCCGGCCCTTCTGATGAGGCTCCACCTCCCCACCACAGGGAGGGGAGAAGATGGGGCAGTGCACCAAGCATGCGTGCCCCCCTCACCATGGGTAAGTGAGGGGATGAACATGCACACCCCAGCCTCCCCAGACTGGAGCACTGCGAGCGGGGGAGGGTGCACAGCTCCAGCCTCCCTGGCCCAGAGCACTGGGCAGGAAGGAGTGCGTATGGCCTGAGCATCCCTGGCCTCAAAGCACCAGGAAGGGAGGAGGGCGCATGGCTTCAACCTCCCTGGCCCCAGAGCACAGGGATGGCAGGCGTTCGGGGGCAGCAACACTCCACCCTCAGTACACCTACAACAGGCTCTCTGGGGGCGGAGTGTGGGCAGGGCCATACCTGGTGGTTTGGGAAGTCTGTGCCTTCCCCGGCCTAGGATACCAGACACCCATGTCACTTCATTACAAAAGTGACTTTCATATCTTCCTTGCAAGAGTCACGAGAGAATTTCTACTTAATTTCTTATTTTTCTACAAAATCCTTCTTTGGATGTCAAATTCATATCTATCGTGTGACTGTCATGAGGAAGTTGAAAGTTGAGTCTCTTAATTTACAATTGTCAATATTTTTAGGGCAGCAAGCCACAGCATCCATAGATATTGTTCTTATCGACAGATAAGTTCCCATTAGCCAAAGTTAGCCACTTATTTCTTTATGTTCCTTTGTTATTTTATTATGTATGGTAATTGGTATAAATTGTAAACTGAACAAAAGGCACTTTAAAAAGGAAACAAACATTGCAAATAGAAATGACATTTTATACACAGTATTTATAAAATGAAGTACTGCAAGTGTCATGTTAATCCCAAAAGCATATTTTATAGTTTATTGTGAGTTGCTTTAATTTTACTCTTCTCTGTTCAATTTCTGGCTATATGAGTTGTACGCTATAAAGTAAAAGTGGTTAGCACTCAGTCAACTTGGTTTTATTTACTATGGATCATGAATTTGGGGGTCACTGATACCTTTACTGATACAGAAAAGAAGGACTTTAAAAAAACAATAACTGCAAGTTATGCAAAGTACTCCACTTAGGAAGAAACAATCCATCAGTTTCACACATACAAAATGGGAAGCAACTGTCTAGGAGGGAGTACTGATTAAATGTATCTAGGGGTATGTCTACACTAGCCCCCTAGTTCGAACTAGGGAGGCCAATGTAGGCATTCGAAGTTGCAAATGGAGCCCGGGATTTAAATATCCCGGGCTTTATTTGCATCTTCCCGTCCGGGCGCCATTTTTAAATCCCCCTAGTCCGAACTAACTGCCCACGGCTACACGCGGCAGTCAAAAGTTAACTCGAACTAAGTCCTTAGTTCGAGTTAACTGTTACACCTCGTGGAAATTTGTGCAAAGCTTTAAAATGTCACCTCTTCACTCATTATTCACTGCTCAGATTGGCAAAAATGTTAAATCTTATTTAAAATATTTCTCAACATTTTTATGCACCTCTTCAGGAGGTCTGACCACATCAAACAAGCTCAGTAAGTGTTTGATAATACAAATATAGATCAAAATTTTCAAAAAAGTTGTGTCTGAATTTTCAACACAAAGATATAAGAGGGCCAAAATTGTAAATGGTGTGTTTAAACTGCATTTATTCGTACAAATCAGGTAGGGTTTACCTAGTCACAAATGACTGCATAGAAAGTCTTTCCATGTTTTAAATTCTAGCTTTATTATTTAATTAGGTATCTAGAAGTTAATCCTGTCTATTCTGACAAAATAAAGAAGCTGGTTATTATGCTGACTTGTAAGTTTGCACTAGATTCATTATAATTCTAATCTAAATGAAAAGTCTTCCTGAATAAAAGTCAGGACTTACTTCTAAATGTCCTACCAATAAAAATGTTAATTCAAGACTAAAATAACGGCCATATTTCCTTTATTTAATTTTAATCAGGAGATTTGGCCCAATCCTATTATCTTTTTCCACTTGTAGGGCAGTTTTTTAAAGATTTTCTAGTCTATTGTCATGAGGGGAGTGTTGAAGTAGGTGATTAAATAAAACATCAACCACCTACATTTCACATCTTTTATTGATGATGTCCTGGATTTCAGATGGCAAGTGTGGGGATTTATTTTTTTATTTCTCTCTCTGCATCAAGCGGATAATGAAAACTAACCTTGTACAAAGAAGTTATCAAACTTATCAGCCACTGCTGCCGAAGCTGCAGCTTTCATTATAACACCACCTAGTGATGCCCTGACAATAAGCACAGACGTCTAACACTCACCTGATCATGGAACAAATATTTGCAGTGAAGTTATAGTCGTTACGGTAGTCCTAGGAGATTAGACACACAAGGTGAGTGCTATTACTTCACCTATATTGTGTGTCAGAATAAATTATGTACAATTCCAGCCCTTTTTGCATTGACAGGAAAACCAATAGACAAATCAGGTTCTGATGTTGACAGAATAAAAGATCCTATGGATGTGATACCTCCAGGATGAGACTGTTATAGAGATGGGCTAAAAAAAAGAGGCAATACTGCCTTTATGTAGAGAAGGTTTAAGACTGAAAAGTAGAGCGCACAGCTGTTTCTCCAGCTTTTGGAAAGCACATCTAGACGTAAAAGTCATTGCTGAACAATTGGAAGAATGCATGGAAGGAGGTCAAAGAAGTAGCAGAATAAGCCAAACCCCATGCAACTTTGTCAGACAGTCAAAAATGTCACTGTAGTCTACTAAAGTAAAATTGTTTAATCATTATCTTCCACAGAATGCATCAGACAAAACAAGAAAAAACAGTGATAAATTGGCTTTCAGGAAGCTTAGGGGAGGAAGGATATATGGGAAGAACTTGGCTGCATTAAAAGCTTGGCTGCATTAGAAAGGGGTGAGCTGAGGAATAGAAGATAGAGCCTTGCGTGTATTCAAAAAATTTATCTGCATCTGTATCTGCAAAAATTGACATCCATGGATATAAAGCAGATATCTGCAAATTTGCAGGGTTCTTGATACAAAATTCGTATCCACATCCATAGCTGCAAAAATGAGCCACAGATATCTGCATCAACATTTGCAGATGCATATATCTATGCATATAAAACAGATATATGCAGATTTGCAGGGCTCTAGTCAGCAGAAAACTGTTTTCACTGAAGAAAAAAAAATCAAAGCCTGGAAAAAAAGTCAATTGGCAAATAAAAAAATAAAGAAAGCAGAAACTTTCCACAGAAGTTTTTATTTACTCAAAAATCCAATTTTCTATTGAAAGAAAGTGTTGATGGAAAAAAATGGAACCAAATCTACTAAGTATAACTACCTCTCTTGTTAGGTAACTAAGGCCTATAATAGGGTACTTGCCACTGTTCAAGACATCGCTAAAAAAGAGAGGATTTTACAGACAAAAGGACAGGCATATAAGACAAAAAAGAGACAGACTGTGGGAAACAGATGAGAACTATAACTTAAAATTGTTTTCCCAGATGAGAACTATAACTTAAAATTGTTGTGTGCTTTACACTGTACACGTGAAGGGATTCTTTTGATTGGGAGGGTGAAGGTACAACCCTGAGAAGACAATGGCACATGCAGAAGTGGTTAGCATTTGAGCATGTCTCAGCAGAAGAGCAGTTCCAAGAAGATTCTGAATGGTCAGAGAGAAGGAGCACTGTGCACTAGGATACAGAAGTTGTTTCAGGAACGGGGGACAACAAGGAGAACATGGAGACAGAACTGGGAGAAGGAAAGGAACAAAACCTAGATATGATCATTATCTTTACTCTAAATCCATGGAGCAGCTCAGTTGCAACAGAGTCAACTACTTAAGAAGAAAAAAAATTCTTCTTAAAATTAAAAAGCAGTTTAAAAAGATATTGTCACATGGTATCTGCAGTCATGATTGGAACAGTGACAGTACTCAGGCAAATATGGCTATATTTATAACAACCTACACCAACTGTATTGAAGGACATGATGCTGACACTGCTGAAAGAGAAACGCAATGTCCTACAAAATGCAATTTGGAAGAACAGTAGTGGGTGAGGACTGAGCATTTTACAGAGTGTGCAATATTATTTTAGAAACTGACCATGAAACATTTGTGAAAATGACACTGTACACATTTGCAATAAGTAATGAAAAATATGCAACGCGAGCTCACTTAATACAAAAATTATTTACACTATATGGAGAGATTTACATTCATGAAGGTATAGTTACTGTTGTAGAGAGTCCACTGACATCACAAAATATTAAGCATTCACAATGATCTACATTAAGTCTCATAGTTCACTGTTGGATTCTAATCCCATATTTCTCCTGAAAAATCAAAATCAATGTGTCATACAAAGGCTATTAAAAAGGATGGTCACAGCAGGGCTGAAAATTGTATCAAGGAAAAAAGTCCAAAGAGCTTGCTTACCATTGTGTGGTAGCAGGGACTGCTGTATAGAGTTTAACATTTGACTCTTGATTTGCAGTTCTAACCTCAAAAAAACAAAAACAAAACAAAACAAAACAAAAATGTGTCCCGCAGTGAATTATATTGACACTTCTGGCATTTTAAAGAGTGATAAAAATCAGAGCACTCTCTTTTTAAAAGAGCTTCCTCACCCAAACGGAAGGATTTCTCTAAAAAAAATTCTGTAATATTTTTTCTGCTACTGTGATACATAAACATCCTCCAGAATCATATAGTTTCTGTTAACTAGTTTGCAAGGACAGATTGAGTTCATTTTAAAAGGTGAGCGTAGCACATTTTATATATTGTAGCAATCTCCTATTTGCTGAAGTATCTGGGCCTAGGAGCAAAACTATATTTGTCATAGTATATATATATATATATATATATATATATATATACACACCTTGGGAAATATTTAGTTTTAATAATATTAAACTGTCAGTAATGGAAGTTTGTCCCCATGGCACAAGTTGCACACCATGAGATGCAGTATCCTGGCCAGTAACTGGGTAATTCTGCTGTGTGATTGGGGAGGAGATTAATCTCTGCTTGTGGACAGTGATTAGTAAAATATAACGTTTTCATTTCAGCTTGGGGGAAACAAGCTATCTAGAGCACAGCCTGAGCAGCAGGGTTGGGTGACTGGGCATGACTTTTGGACTGTGGGACAGGAAAGAATCCTTCTTTCCCAGACTGCAAAATCTTTGCACCTGCAGTAACCTCAGGACCCTAATACACCCCTCCACAGCACAGGAGCATGCCCCTCACACTGCAAAAAGCAGCAGTCCTTTCCTGAGCCTGTTCAAAAGCTCAGTGTGCTCTACAACATACAGAGAGATGCATCCTCCCAGGGACGCCTTGAAATCCTGCCTTTCTGTGCAGCAGAACCAGACTGGACCCACTGCTTGGGTAACTGCCACTGTCCCTAGTGAAGCTGAATACTTTAGAATGGTCTTTAAAAACATCATTATTTAATTTACTGTGGCAACCAAATCCATCAGTCAAGGTCAGGATCCCACTGTCCCAGTCAAGCTAAGCCAGATCAAGCCTCCTTCCCAAAACAATTATATTTGACATGAGACAAATGAGAAAGCCAATATTGCTCCATATTATACCCTTGGTGAGGGGTTTTTTTCTCCCACATTGTGAGGGGATTCCCAGTCAGTGAGGAAAAAATATGTGGACAAACATAAAAAGAAAATATAGGAAGGTAGTTATTGACCGCACAAAGCAGTGCCAGGCCCTCCTAAAGCTGGAGACAGGTGGGCCCATCCTCAAAAGAATACAATTTGGTTTTTCATGCCTCCAGTCTCTCTCAAACTACACCAATCAGCAGCACAGCAACTGAGCAAGGGGAGGGGCCTTACGTTGCATTGGTAAAACACAGGCCTGAGAGCCTCTCCGTCAGGGCCATTGCCCTGCCCCTGTCTGTTTCAGGGGGGTTGTTACTATTTAGATTTTTCCATAGCAAACAACATCCATTCTATTTGCCAGAGGATGAACACTGTCTGCAAGTTACCTGACTCCCTGTCTGGATTCCTAACTCCTCACTTTCCATGGCTTTCACACAAGGAATAGGCACTTTCCACACTACTCGCAAGGCATTCACAAGATGTAGCCCCTTAAAGGAGGGCTAAAAGCCCCTGCTTAAGAATACTTCTATCAGCTCTATGTGGCTGCAGTGAAATACCTGTGAGCCTTAGTCTGTGCTAGAAACGTTTAGTGGTATGATAGCTTTGGTTAGGGGGTGTGATTGTGTTTTAAATTACATGATACCAGCAAAAGCCCTAGTGCACACATAGTTGTATTGGCAAAAGAGTGCTTTTTCCAGTATAGTTTTTTGTTCAGGGAATCCATACACCTCTTAGTGCATTCTGCTGTTGGAACAAAGAAAGCTGACTAGAACTAAAAGCCAAATCCTGATCCCTCTAAAGTTAATGGGAGTTTCAACACCAACTTCAACAGGATTGGAACTGACAGGGAAAAGGGATGAGAATTGTTGAGCCCTTTTCAAAAGGGATTGTGAAGGCAGCCACTGCCGCCTGAAACAGCCCTCCCAAACTTCTGTCCAGGTTAGGCCTGGGTCTCCTGTTAAAGACCAACAGTTAAATTCTTCCCAGTTCCCACAAGAAAAAGTCACCAAGTAGTCTTGAAAGTGATGAAGTATTATTTTGCTGTCTCCGTATATTACTTCCACTCATGTAAATTGTGAAGTAGCAAATAAATGACTACATTGGGATTTCTGCATCCAATTATCCATCATATGGATACAGAGAATGAAAAATATCAATCTTCTGTTTGCTTTTTTATTTTTGGAAATGTCATTTATTTGACATTTGATTGTTCCCCACTGAAATAAGCGGAAAGAAAAAAAACACCAGCACTCACTTTGTAATTGAGATTTTATTCCTGCTATTCAGTTCAGTGGGAGGAATTAAAGTTCAATTAAATAGTTATATCAGGCCTCAGAGATAACATCAGGAGTGTTTCTATATCTCAGGGTGATGCTGTCATAGTCAACTACATGCCAAATAACCATTTCTGAGATGTCACCCCTAGGACAAAACTGGCATGGTATAACGTAATGGCAGTTGTGTCATACTATGGTGCCTTGCAGCTGGTTCTAGAGATCCTTTTAATGACCAGCCTGCTTAGGTAGCTCCATCAGAAGTAAGATAGGTAGCAGTCCTAGGTCCAAGAGATGAGAGATTGAGTACTGACTGTGACCCGCAACTCCCTCGAGACTCCAGTAAGTTGTCCCTGCACATCCCCCCCCACCATTCATTTTATAAATTGCAAAACTTCATGTTTATACTACTTATCTCCCGAGCATCTGAAGAGCAGCAAGAGCTCCTGTGGGCACTGAGTCTTCCTGTAGCTCTTTTTATTAATGCAGGATTATGAAAACTCAAATCTACCCTCCAGTTCAGAAGGAATCTATTGTATGAGAGAAATTCTGCATAAATATCACTTGACTGTCTCTCTGGTCCTTGAGCTTTAAGGAGCTGCTATGACAAGTTTACATAAGATTCTCAGAGAATATTATATATAGATTGAAATTCTGGAAAAATAAAGGAATATAGCATACTTATGATTATGAATTATTTTTAGCTCTAACACTGAATCACTGTATTTGCTAGGCATGCAGACATAAAGCCTATACATCTTAAAATAAAGATAAAACTAATCAGTCTTTATACTTCAGTTTCACAGGTTCAACAAGGGAATCAAATCAAATCATTCTAAAAAGATCAAGGCAAAGAAATAACCATTCCAGTTCCTATCAGTCACTCAGTAGCTCTGAGGCCCTTGTTAGTGTTTCCTAATTAATTCTCTTTCATTTCTCGGATGGGTCATTTCATTGGGCTTCAAATGTGCATACCTCCAGCTTGTATTTGCAGTGTAAGGCCTCATGCTCCTCACTATTCTGCAGCATATTTTAGCACAGCAACGCTTCTAAACGTTCATGCCCCCATGAAGTAGTGGAATCCGCAAGCATTCATCCCCTTGTGCTCTAACTTCCCAATAGTCATTCCACCCTAAAGCTACACAGTAAGATTTCCCAGCGTAGAAGAAAGTACTAAGAAGGGGTGGTTTTTTTCAGAAAAATCAAGGAGGGAAGGCACAGAGACTGGGGTGGAGTGCAGGGGGAAGAATTGGTCCGGGGGCTGAGGGGGGCGCTAAAGGAGATATGGAGGTGGAAAAGGATCATCAAAAGGAAAGCAGCTGAAGGGGAGAATGGGATAAAGAGAGTGAATCCTGGAAAACAGGATCTGGAGGTGCACAGGGGAAGGAAACTTGTCCGTAAGGGATTCATGACACAAGAGGGGGCAAACAACTAACTGAACTGGTTAGTTCACCCATTAGGTCACCCAATTTCTCAATACACCTGCCTGAATAGAATTTTTCTTGTGTAGTGTTTCTCCCTAAATAGTATTGAAATTTTCCAGGAATTGGATTTATTCTACTTCCCTTGGAAGACTATTCTATAGTTTTAGAAGTTTGCCATACCCACCATCTTTTTGCTTGCTATAAAAAAAACCTGAATGAGCTCTGAGTACAATGGTAGCAGACTCTCCAAATCTATATTTGTTGGAGAAGAGATGGAAATTATTTGCAACTTGCAAAGCATTCTCATAGACAAGTCAGTTTTAAAAGCAAATTAAGATTACAAAACAGGAATATTCTTAAAACTTGACTAATGTATATCGTAACTTATAAAGGTTATTGGCAAAGAGATGAAAACATAATCCTGAGACATTTGTGTGTAAGTATATGCGAACAATATTAGAGTATTATTTTATTCATGCCATAAGAAAAACATCTTCTTCCAAACAGATTTTAAAAAGTTATTGAGCTAGTTTATTGACTTCAGGCCAAAGTCTCTGCTCGTGTAACTTTAATAGCTTAATGTGTATGGCCTTACATTCCTTGAATCCCAGAAGATGTTTCAGTGTTATTGTTATATTATCTTTTACGCATATCTTTGAAATACAGTTTGCTAAGAATTGAAAAACCATATAATGAGCAATTTAAAAATTAAATTAGTATGCACATATCCAAAATATAAAATGGCTGCTATTTAGCTAGATGGAGAAGACATTTAAAATGTTTTTTAAATTCATTTTGATATTTGACCAAGGAGATAGCGATTCTCCATTAGTTCATTTCCACATCTAGTTTAGGTGATATTATTTGTCTGCTTAGGGCATTTAGATAGGTTATAAAATTAGGGTAACACACATAGGTACAGGCTCAACTAATCTTCTGGTGAAGCAAACAACTCTCTCATCATCCAAGAACAGAAGAGAACAGTCATGTCAGCTTTATGATCCAATGGACAGCATTATGCATCACCATAAGGAATACCAAAAGTTGGAAGCATCCTTGTAAGCCCTTGTCCTTGAAACAACTTGGCAGTGAGCTCTGTGGGCAGAGGGAGAAAGATTTGATTTAATCACAAAATAGCATTGCAGTCTTGACGGAGAATTATATTAACTGCAGGATAAGTGAAGCTATCACCTCTAGTATGAGGGTTAGCACTCTTATTTAGAGTGCCAAAAGTGTGCACAGCAGTGTACAAGCCAGGAGGTGCCTCCCCTCAAAGAATTTACAGACTAAAATTAAGTATAGGTCAGAATCAAGAAAATACACTATTACATGATTCGATGGCTGAACTTGAGGGTCTAGGTTTCACTGTGTAAGACAAACAGGATTTGGCCCACTGAATTAAACATACACCCAAGGATCTGCAAACATAGTATTCCCTCACTGCATCAATGGATATGTTTACAACAGAAACTCAGGCTGTTAACTAACCCATAAAGGGGGGACTCTCTTGACAGAAGAATCCCTTTCAGTGTTAATCCTCAATCACTGGGAAATGTAAACAAAAACCACTACTGACTGCATACAGTCTTTGTTTCTAGGAAATGCATTGTATGTATAATACTCCTTTTTGTGAGTGACACTATGTTTAATTCAAGATTGCAAGATCCTAAGTAGAGAGACAGCATCTGCCTCCATTTTTTCTACACTATAGAGCATATTTGCAAAATTCCACAGAATTGACCTATGGAGTCTGCAAAACATCCCACAAGACATATCGGAGTTAATACTTGTTTTATTTGATGCAAGTTGAAAATAACTAGCCCTCTTCCTTCTTTAGTATTATCACATCCTTTTATTTTTAGAGTAGTTTCACCAATTTAGTTTTGGATTTTCTGAGAATATCTCCAAATGAGCACTGGAAGTTTATACAAGTTCTCCTGCCTGATCCAGTGCACTCATGACCTGAGTGGTCCCGAACAAGGGAATTTGCGGACCAGGGGAGGTCAGGCATCCGGGCTCTACTGAGACTCCCCACCTGACTGCTGCCCTGGGAGAACGTGGAGGCCTGACCTCCTCCAGTGCACGTGCCTGGCACTGCTGCCCCCAGCCTGCTCACCGGTCTCTACTCCCTGGTCCCACATGGGGCAGTAGCTTCTCCCGGGGTTCTCTGCCCTTGGCCCTGTGGCAGCTGCTTCTGGGGCTTCCTGACTCTGGCTGCCTGAACCCTCGCAAGTCAGCAGCCTCTCTTGGGGCTCCCTGCCCCTGCTGTCCAATCTTACCCCAGCTGTAGCTGCCCCGAGGCTCCCTGTCCCCAACCCCCACAGGGCGGCAGTCTTTCCTGGGACTCTATCCCCAGGTTACTGGTCCTGTGGGCTACCCCTGACTCAATCTCAGTGGCCGGGGCTCTCTGGTCTAGCAACATCGATGGTCCTACTGGACCATCGATGTTGCCAGACCAGAGAGTACCGGACAAGAGAGGTTAACCTGTATAGTTTTTATTTTCACTGCTGCAAGGCTAACATACTTTTGTGTCCAGTATTTTATATAAAGGTTGACAGTGTTGGAAACAACATTCAAATTGATCTCAATATCAAAATAAATAGAGGGGAATAAAAATGTAGTGATAATTATCTTGAATTCATTAACACTTCCTTACTTTGGAATAACATATGTGAAATTCCAGGGAGTCTTGTATGATACTATTTATTATGTTTATGAAAACAGTTTTTCAAAAGGAAACTCTAACAGGAAGAGGGAGGGAGCTTTGCATAACTGCTTAAAATAGCTTTTTCATTGCTTAACACAAAACTCATGATCTGCAAAGGACTCCAAATGAACAGTTCCTTTAATTATTGTGTCAGATACTTGTGCCACCATCTTGGAAAAACATCAAGGAAGAAACACCTATTTAACTGAGCAGCTTACTGAATATTATAGCATTGTTCAAACCATGTAGTTTGTCACTGATGTTATAATGGAACGTAACAATATTCTAGAGCAGCATTTCCTGGGTAAATAACTCAGCGTGAACCCTTTGCACTTAGGGTTGCCAGATGGTTTAACCAAAAATACCGAACACCCTCCCCCCCAAAAAAACACCGGGAAAAAAATTCTGTTCAGAAAAAAAAGGGGGGGGACCAAAGTTGTTGAGAAAAAAAAAAGGACCCCGACAGCCGTTATTAACAACAACAAAAAAAAAAAAAATCAGCATGGCCTCTTTAAGAAGAGGCTTTTTTGCCAGCGGCCATTTTGTTTTTCTGCCAGCCACAAGACAAGCCCCTGCAGAACTTGGTAAGCAGGAGGGTGGGTGGGCATCGGGGAGGGCGGGGGGGAGAGCCTGTCGGGAGGCCTGGGGCTGCGCCCAGTTGCTGAGTGTGTCGTAGGGTTGCCAGGTGTCTGGTATTTTTGCCTCCTGGCAGGGAAAAAAATCAGAAAATACCGGACATTTTATGTGTCCAGTATTTTCTGAATTTTTTTACCGGACAGGAGGCAAAAATACCGGACTGTCCGGGTCAATACCAGACACCTGGCAATCCTATTTGCACTTACCTAAATTCTTGTCTTTATTTTTATAAACTTGGTGTTTCACTTCATGGCCTGAAAGTGCAACAAGTTATATACTTATGGTGTGTATTTTTTTTTCTGGTAAATGTGTTTTTATTAGGAAACTTTTAGATAATTGTACTTCTGGAAAAACATGGTCAATGTTTAAGCAATAATTAAGGCATCACTACATATAGAATTCTGTTTGAAGTTTAGGTCTAGTGCATCTTATCCTGACTGTTGATTTTGGGTGGACTAGGCCAAACAGACAGGTGGAAAGGGTTGCCAGGTGTCCGGTATTGACCAGGACAGTTCCATATTTTCGCCTCCTGTCTGGTAAAAAAATTCTGAAAATACCGGACACCTAAAATGTCCGGAATTTTCTGATTTTTTCCCAGCCAGGAGGCAAAAATACCGGGTGCTTACCTGGTTCCACAGGGGAGCTGTCTGGCCCCGAGCACGAAGAGAAGATGGCGGACGGTTGCCGGCTGCCTGTTAGGGCCAAAAAGCCTCAAAAGCATTTATTAAAGGGGCCACGCTGGGGTTTTTTTTATTTTAATTTTTAAATTTTTTTTTTTTTT
Organism: Pelochelys cantorii; assembly: GCA_032595735.1. Taxonomy (NCBI): domain Eukaryota; kingdom Metazoa; phylum Chordata; order Testudines; family Trionychidae; genus Pelochelys; species Pelochelys cantorii. Next base: position 28,788,253 of record CM064335.1, read on the forward strand.
TTTTTTTTGCTTAACAACTCTTGGGGTCCTTTTTTTTTTGGCTCAACAACTTTAGTCTCCTCCTTTTTTTTCTCAACAGAATTTTTTCCCTGGTGGGTTTTTTTTGGGGGGGGGTGGGGTTTCGGTATTTTTGGCTAAACCAACTGGCAACCCTACAGGTGGACTAGGCCAAACAGACTAGAACCGTAATTGAATGAAGGACTAAACATTTGTCTTTAAAATACAGGGAAGGAGGCGGCGCAAGGGTGTTTGGGTTTGAGGAAGATCCTGGATTGCACTTAAATTCAAAAAGTGATCTCATGCTTAAAAAGGGTGGAGACCACTGCTGTTCTGATATCCAAAGTACTGAAACTGCCCGATTTCATTATGAGCTCTCTTAAGGAACAACGCCCATAGCCAGGAATGATCAGTCTCTGTTGCAGGGTTTCCCAACCTATGGGTCACCATTACATTTCAAAAGGGTTGCCAAGTGTCTCCCCAGGTACATTCACACATTTGAAAAGGTCCCCTGCTGGGCAACTCTGCAGCTGGCTTAGTCTTAAGGAGCCATTCACCTGAAGTGACTCAGAGTAGGGACTGGGGGGGAGGGGCTGGGACTGTGTTTGGGGAGGGGGTGTGGTGGGCCTGGGGTAGGGGCTGGGACTATGTTCAGGGTGGGGGGGGGGGGAAATTGGGTTGCAGTGGGAGGGCGGGAGGGTGCCTGGCTCTGGGGTAGGAGAGGGACTATTTTAGTAAATTTTGTCATATCCCATTAATTTAAGTTCAGGTGAAAACTGTTTGGTAAAATACTAAATTTTACTTGTTTTTTTGAATAATGTGTATTATGCTTCTAATATTTTTGCAACACCTGTGAGACTCCCAGCCCCTGAGTGTGACTCCCAGCCCCTGCAACCCTGAGTGTGATTCTCAGGCCCCTGAGTGAGTGTGCCCCCCAGACTCCTGCCTGTGAGACTCCCAGACTCTTCAGCCCCTGAGTGTGACTCTCAGGCCCTCCAGCTCCCCAGCCCCTCCAGCCCCTGAGTGTCACTCCTCCAGCCCCTCTAGCCTCTGAGTGTGGGGTTTAAGCCGGGGGGGAGGGGGGAAGCGGTTTGGGGACAAGTGTCTTTCCCCACCACAACTCAAATAAATGTAGTGTTATTATTTTATTATGAATGTCTTTTCAATTTTTCTATGAAATAACTACTATGAGTACATAAACAGGAGGGGGCACAATTTTATATTCTTGTCTCAGGCACAAAATTAGCTAGTTACAGCACTGCCTCCTTCCCGTTTTTGAATTGCCTTGGGTCATCAAGTCTTCCTGAATTGTCAAAATGGGTCCCCATCTGGAAAAGGTTGGGAACGGCTGCTCTATTTTCTAGCACAGAGGTGGGGAACATAAGGCCTGGGGGCCAGATGTGGCCCCTGGGTTGCCTAAGCTCTTGAGGCTTAGGGCCTCCCCCAGCACTGGGGAGCTCACACTGGCACTCTAGCTCCCAACTGATTTTTCTGTGGGTCAGCAGCTCCCAACCCAAAAAAGGTTTCCCACCCTGGTCTAGCCTAAACAAAACAACTTTAGAATATTTCCTTGAACCATCTGTTTACCTATAAACAAATCCAGTGTTTCCATTGAAAAACTGTTGTGTCCCTTCAAAAATTCCTACCCTTGCTCAAGTAAAGTGTTGAGATGCCTGGATCTAAAGTCTGCATCAGTTCCCTTGGGATTTCTCCTGACGGATAGTGCTGGGGAGCTCTGCTCCGCCTGTCTCCAACACTCTGGACCTACAGCTACCAGCACCGACTGGGAACCCCAATCAGTTCAAGCTTCACTAAGTGTTGAGATCTCTCTCTCCTCCCCTCCCTACCCACCTCTCTCTGTCTATAGCCTCCTGGCCCTGCTGTATGTGACCAGTTATGGTTTGCTAAACAAACAAAACAGTTACAATATTTAATCTAACATTTGCAATCAGATTTAAGTTAGATTTAATACTGTAACGGTTTTGTTTGTTTGGCTCCCCTTATATGGTTACCACCTAGAAATAAATAAATTTTCATTGTTCAGATGGTTGCTTTTCTCTCTTTCTCACTTGCTCTCCCTCAGGGGTGTTGTTTTGGCTTTCCCATTCACTCTGCAACAATGATCCTTGTACTTAAGCTAAAGATCCCTGTAGCACCCAAAAACCCTGTGTAGATTGCTCATCAAGTAGGTTACTAGCGGAACAGTTGTAGTGTGAAAGTGGGGATAGGGAGATGCTAAACCTGGGGGCATATGAGGGTGGCAGCTTAAAGTGCTGTTTAACCCAGCCCTTTCAAAGACATATGAGGGTCACAGCTTGGTATTGCTGTGCAACCCAGCCTAATGAGATCCAGGACATATAAGGGATCAGCTTGAGAGCTGATTAACTGGTCCTCTCGGACGTGCACTGCAGTGAGTGTGAGTGTCCATGTATTTGTCTGATTCTAGGGTGGGAAGAACCCAGTCTTGGGGAACATAGTTCCAGCAGAAAAGCTCCATTGGAAGGGAATTGACAGAAGGGAGAAGTACAGCTCCATAGAGAGCACAAGTTACACAAGTACCACACTGACAGAAGGTACGTATACACTACAGGGTAAGGTCGAATTAAGATACGCAACTTCAGCTATGTTAATTTCATAGCTGAAGTCGAAGTACCTTAACTTGACTTTTGACGCTGTCCATACTGCAGGAAGTCGAAGGGAGAACACTCTCCCCTCGACTTCCCTTACTCCTCGTGGAAGCAGGACTACTGGCATTGACCAAAGTGCCCCTCTCAGTTTGAATTAGCATGTCTTCACTGGACTCACTAATTGGAACCCTGGAAAATCATCAGAAGCACCTTTGATCTTTTCTGCAGTGTAGACATACCCAGAATTATTAACCTCCTCCTTCCCCATAAGTGTAACCCTAATAAATGAGCATACCCCAGAATAACAGGCAAATCTGATAATAGGCCCTAGTCTCACTTTTCTCAATCTCTATTAAAATTTTCATCTCCCATCATAATTGCCTTCTGATTCCAGGTCAACTTGTTTGTTACTCAGAGTTTGTCTCCATCAGCCCTTACAGATCTGATGTGGAGAACAATGTGTAGTGGAACATTCTGTTAATTGCCTTGTGGAAGCCTGTAAAAACCAAGGATACTGTTTTCCCCCATTTCAGGTGATCTTTCCAATATGAGCTTTATGAAAGTACTAACAGGGTGTGAGATAGCACTGCTGCCCCTATAAAATGCCACAGGTGTCCAAATAAGGAATTGTGACAGCCATGTACAGGCCACCACTCAAAATGTCTGCTGCCAAAATCCCTGTGCCTTGTGGGTCAAGCCTATTGGCTAAAAGGCTAAGGTTCCAGCCTGAAAAAACTGGCTGGACTTGATTCTTGGGGCCGTTGTATAGTATTGGCCCTGAAATTATTCCATGATAGCCTGACCTAGTATTCCTCAACAGCTATGCAATCTGAGTGCATCAACAGGTGTTCTGAATGGCTGTGTGAATTTGGCAAGTGCAAGGATCGTCATGTAAGGGGACTAAATCAAACCTAGGAAGCTAACCCATACATGGAGAGAAATTACAATTATGGCACCAAGTGAGACATTCTGGAGAGGTCAAGACTTTGTCACAAGTCTTCTGAGTTATCAGTTCAGGTGGATGTCAACCTATGAAAAAACCACAAAGATCAACAGAAAAAGAGGGATACTAAAGACTAAATAAAATGGTAAAGAATAAATGCAGATTTGTATTTATTCAGCCATTGAGACTTTACCAAAGTATTGGATCATTGGATAAAGAGAAAAAACTAGATGACATGTATGAAAATGTACGAGCATTCATTTACAGAAGAAAGGGGATCAATATGATCTGTAAAGACAAACTTGGACAATATTTGACAGACCCTGAAGACAAAAATGAGAGATGGTGAGAATATAATCAGGAAATCATATGGGGAAAAGCCTGCAAAACCTCAATTAGAGATGGATCAAATAAGCCTGTCAATAATGAAAAAATCATGGCATAAATAAAAAGACCTCCAAATGGAAAAGTGCTAGGTTGTGATGCGTACCAGATGAATTGTTAAATAGCATAGGGGATGACAGCTCAAAAGACCTGTCAGAGTTAATGAAGGATATAGTTGAGACAACAAAATTGCCATGAGACTTTACAACTACACTGTGTTTCCAAATCCTAAAAACACCACCATTATGGATTGTAAAAGTTACTGAACAATCAGTCTAACATTGCTGGCCTCATACTCTGGTGAGCTGTTCATAATGAAATACAAGAAAAGACTGATAAGAAATAAGTGACCAACACTATGGTTTCAAACATGGAGAGTGTATGAAACACCATTATTAACTTGATGTTCATAGTAAAAATACACTTTTAGTAACATTAAATATGTCCAGCAAGCCTACTTCTCCTGCACAGAAAAAAAGACTATTTATATAGAATGCATATAGAGTAAAGAGGATTAATTACTGAACAGGGGAATTAGATCTGCCTGAATCGCCCCCAGTTGTACTTGAAACCCTGACCTAATAATCCTAACCGCAAAAATAGAAGGAGTGTTGGCAAAGGAATACAAGCTTCTCTGCATTTTGTTGCCATGTCATCTCAATCCTGCTCGGCTAACACGTACACCTGTTATTTCAAGTACTGGGACTCTCCTAAAGAGGGGCTGCTCATTAGGAAAGTGTTGTTTCTAAGGTGGGAAGATCTTCACTAGGGAATAGATTTGGTCCATAGTATTTAGTTTCACTTACAGCAATGGAAGTGAGAAGTTTATGTACTGGTCAATGAGTTCTTTCTCCCATCAGCAAGCATGTGCGCTACTGGTTTTTATTCCCTTTTAAAGGTCACAATTTAAATATTAAATATCATGTCAGAGTGCAATCTAGAGTGACAGTACATGCCTCATCTTTCTCATTCTAAAATAAAGATATAAATTCTTTCCTCACTCATTTTCTTCTGGGAATAACCCCTTCCATGTCAGAACACACATCCCATCTCCTGCCTTTCTGAATGGGGTAAGTCAGAGCAAGTACAACATCAATCATTCACTTATTCTCCAGGTGGTTTAACACTTGCAGAGGGAGAGAATATAAATCACACTATACTACTGCTACTGCTTTGGGAACAAGAGCTAAAGAAATATTGAGGCAAAATAATTATTAACATTTATTCTGATGTTATTGTATAGGAATGGGACAGGCTTAGGAAACAGTTGCAAAGCCCACTCCCATCCAACAAATATAGACTTTTTTTCCTGTTTGTGAGTAATATTTGAACAGAGCCAGATTCCCTGAATGTATGTTTACCTCACGTGTTCACAAATAGTTTCTGTAAACAATCTTCAGCCTGTGGGCAGTTAACACACTGTCCATTTGAACTTTGATTGTGGTGATTAGTCACTAAAACCCATGGCATTATTTCTGTTTGCTGATTGTATGATAAAAGTTTTAAACTGAAATATCACAAGGCAACGAGCAGATGACCAGTGATGAATAGCAGATGTTCTTTTACAAACAAACTGTGATTCTAAACATGATTCTGGGATGCATTAACAGGTGTGTTGTGAGCAAGACACGAGAAGTCATTCTTCCGCTCTACTCTGCTCTAGTTAGGCCTCAGTTGGAGTATTGTGTCCAGTTCTGGGCACCACATTTCAAGAAGGATGTGGCAAAATTGGAGAGGGTCCAGAGAAGAGCAACAAGAATGATTAAAGGTCTAGAGAGCTATGACCTATGAAGGAAGGCTGAAAGAATTGGGTTTGTTTAGTTTAGAAAAGAGAAGATTGAGGGGGGACATGATAGCAGTTTTCAGGTATCTAAAAGGGTGTCATAAGGAAGAGGGAGAAAACTTGTTCATCTTGGCCTCTGAGGATAGAACAAGAAGCAATGGGGTTAAACTGCAACAAGGGAGGTTTAGGTTGGACATTAGGAAAAAGTTCCTAACTGTCAGAGTAGTCAAACACTGGAATAAATTGCCCAGGGAGGTTGTGGAATCTCCATCTCTGGAGATATTTAAGAGTAGGTTAGATAAATGTCTATCAGGGATGGTCTAGACAGTATTTGGTCCTGCCATGAGGGCAGGGAACTGGACTCGATGACCTCTCGAGGTCCCTTCCAGTCCTAATATTCTATGATTCTAACTCAGTGCTAATAGACACACTAATGTGCAAATCTGTATGAAAACCAGCTATTGCCCAAACATTCAATGAACAACACCAATTCATGACCACGGTCAAATCAATTTGCCATTCAGAATGTCAGTGTTTGTGAATGGTGTTTTAGAGTATTCTAACCATCCCCTCTTTTCTTCTGTGTTTCGGTTCTCCCCCTTATCCTCAGCAGCTGCTCCTCTAAGAACAACTCCGCTCACTGCTGAGTGGTGGCAGTGTAAGATAGGTAACTTACTGCAGTCTTATTGGCTGAAATTAGATACGTGTGCAAATGAGCCAGTGGACAGACAAGGCCCTTTATGGCAGTCACAGAACCTAGATGGCTTCATGAAAAAAAACAAGGTATTGAAAGCTTGCGACAGAGAGATGTGCAATGAGTGATGTCACCTATATCAAAATTGGTAAAACCATTCACTAGAAAATCTTACTTTCAGACTGTCCTAGGTAGGCCTGGTGGGATGGAGGGAAGGGGACAGTTGACCCAGGGCCAAGCAATTGAAAAGAGCCCGAGACTCACGGCCATCACCATCACTACTATTGGGCCCTTTAAATCGCTGCTGAAGCAGCATGTCATGTGTTCTGGGTGGCACTGAGAGCTGGCTCTCCCCAGCCTGCCCCTTCCCCTTGAGCCTGGACTTGCCTATACCCCAGGGCGGTAAGTCTGTTGCCCCACCTCCCATTGCTAGGGCATTACAGATATATAGAAGAATTTGAATAAGAAATAGGTGGACTTTTTAATATATGTATGACAGCAATGTAAGCCTAACATTTATATGTTATACTGTATGGCTGAAAAGAGGTACTCTCAGTATTTAAAGAATGAATATATGAGGTATTTTAAGTCCAGTCTCAAGTAACATGATTTCAGCAAAATATATAAATGCCTCTTTTTTTCCAATACCCACAGTCTCATTAATTAGAATGCACTGATGTGTGCATCAGGCTCTGCAACAGGTTGAACTCCCAAGAGGACTTCCTCCAGACAGCAAAGGCTGCTCTTCAGACAGCTGCTACAAAACAGTTATAGCCTATAGCACAGAACAGTCACTTCACACTGGCTTCCCAAATATTCAGATGATCACATGTCATAGGGCGTTATCATATTTCAATAGTGAAGATTATCAATTGTATGGGAAAAGAATGAAGGAAAATGCAGCTACCATCATAATTTCTCTTTTATTCTCTTGAAACTTCTGAATTGCTATTTTTTCTCTGTTTTCTTGAACAGTTGCTCTAAGTACACTGTGATTTTAAACAAAATAAATCCTGTTTGTTCCCATAAAAAGATCCCCCCCACTGAGACGTCACGTTAGATTCCCACTTTCACGTACTGAAGTCAGAAGGATTGAATGGTTAAATGAAGAATGAGCCACTTATTTGATCTCTCCTTCTGATTTCAGTTCAGCCTGCAGTTCCCAGAAAGATTACCATGGTAATCAGTCTCAAGAGAATGGTCGCTCAGACTACAAATTCACAGCCTAAATTCTTTCCTTAAAAACCACTCCGGTGTGAGGCACAGCTGCATATTGAAGCTAACTATAAAAAATATAGGGATAGAATCCCATTAGCAAATGCATGATAAGAACAAATCTATTGGTATCCCATCACAATCCTCAGCAAAAATCTGTCAGAACAATCTTGTTTAGCACTAGCCAAACCTACAATCTATTTTTCACTTTGAAACCCTCTCTTTGATTCATAATTCACTTTAGCTACACCATAAAGTGCAAAAATTATTGCCTGATTTTTAAAGAGTAAGCCATAAACTACTTAGTGGAATTTTTGTCAATAAAAGCTGCAAAAGGCATATGAATGGATCTAAGAGTCAAAGTTCTGAGTTTGAGAGGTGCTCAGCACTTGTCGCTCATAGATTTTGACTGAAGCTATCAGTGCCCTGTAACGGATAGGGGGAGTGCTGACCAGCACCTGGTGACTAAGGGGTTAAACTCAGGTAGCTAGCAAAGGTGTTGGCCATGGGGCTGGGAGAACCAATTGAGATAGAGTGTTGAAATTTGAATTGGAGATAGATTCCTTGCCTGCTTTTTTTATGTGGGTGAGAAAAACCAGGAGTTGAGACACAGAATGATTTAAACCCAGGCAGAACTATCATGCCTCCAAGGAATTCGGGGAATGGAAGTGGAATGAACCAAGAAAAGATTGGAAGTAAGTAAAGGGAAAGTGAATCTAGTCGTGATCAGGGTATTTTCTTTATTTGGCGGTTTGGTTTGAACTGTTCTGTGTGAATCTATTCCTCCCCTCCCCATTTACCATCTACACATTGTTCCCAGAGATTTTCTCTGTGTTTTTAATTTGTTTTCCTTAATTACTTTGTAACATCTAGCAACCAAGTATGCTTAATCAAGTATATCTTTTGTTTTGTAATAAAAGTCACTTTTTTTAAGGTGATGATTTGATTGTGTCCTGGAAGGTACAGGAGGTCTGTCTGTAATTAGAGGAGGTTTTGGAACAAATTGATAAACTTAACAGTAACAAGTCACCGGGGCTAGATGCCATTCACCCAGGAGTTCTGAAAGAACTCAAATGTGAAATTGCAGAACAATTAACTGTGGTTTGTAATCTATCCTTTAAATCAGCTTCCGTACCTAATGACTGGAAGATAGCTAACGTGACAGTAATATTTAAAAAGGGCTCTGGAGGTGATCTTGGCAATTATAGACCGGTAAGTCTAACGTCAGTACCGGGCAAATTAGTTGAAATAATAGTAAAGAATAAAATTGTCAGACACACAGATGAACATAATTTGTTGGGGGAAAGTCAACATGGTTTGTGTAAAAGGATATCATGCCTTACTAATCTACTACAGTTCTTTGACGGGGTCAGCAAACATGTGGACAACGGGGATCCAGTTGATATAGTATACTTAGATTTGCAGAAAGCCTTTGACAAGATCCCTCACCAAAGACTCTTAGGTAAAGTAAGTTGTCATGGGATAAGAGAGAAGGTCCTTTCATGGATTGTTAACTTGTTAAAAGACAGGAAACAAAGGGTAGGAATAAATTGTAAGTTTTCAGAGTGGAGAGAGGTAACTAGTGGGGTCCCCCAAGGATCTGTCCTGAGACCAATCCTATTCAACTTATTTATAAATGATCTAGAGAAAGGGGTAAACAGTGAGGTGACAAAATTTGCAGGTGATACAAAACTGCTTGTCGTACCTCGGTGTTCTGTACCTTGGTACCTACGGTGGTCTGAACTGTCAGTGTCAGTGTTGTATGGCCCGGGTTGTCCTGGTGTGCTCCTGACAGGATCTTTACTCTGTCGGTGATGATAAACTTTCGGCTGCATGTGTAACAATCGGTACTCCCTTTATCTAGAGTGTTAGACCCCGTGCACTTGGGTCAACACAGGAGATCTCTGAGAGGCCCCGGAAACGAAAGATGTAGGAAAGGTTTGAAATCAATCGAGCAGGTTTCTTGTCAAATGCGAAGCTCTACCAGTTGGTAACAGAGATCAGTACAATGTTACACCACTGGGTACTATGGCCTCAGTTGACAAGGTACGAACACCGGGCAGGCCTATTGCTGTATAACAGATATTAACAGCAGTTAGTCAGAGTTAAGCTACTGTGCATTCTGTAAGTTCAGGCAATGACACCTGCTGTTCAGGCACCTAGTGCGCCCCCCCCCCCCAAGGTCAGCCAGAGAGCACCCTTTGCAGTGTCCTTTTATAGACAGGTATAAACAACTTACATCACTTCTTTATGTACCAGGTTGCCACCCTCTGTTGCCTAGTTACCACCCCTTACCTTACAGAAGGGGGGCTTACTTACTATCCTTCATGCTATCAATCTCGACCCGGTCCTTAACCTAGGTCGGTATGTACATTAGTTTTTGGGGAGTCTTTGTACTAAGACATTTCTTATTAAGATGTTCCGCTACTCCCCTTTGGCTTACAGTCTGTACCCAGTGCCTCCCTGTGTCCTTCCATGCTCGACCTAACTTACACAGTTATCAATAGGGCCTCTTTCTTGGCTCCTGTGTTACTGAACCAAAGTCTTGCTCACTAGATTGCAGGCCTGTTGCTGTTTTCATGTTACAGGCCTCTATTTAGGCCTTCTGACTCCATGTTCCTGACCCTCAACTTACTACACTGCTCAAGATAGTTAAGACTAAAGCAGACTGTGAAGAGCTTCAAAAATATCTCACCAAACTAAGTGATTGGGCAACAAAGTGGCAAATGAAATTTAATGTTGATAAATGTAAAGTAATGCACATTGGAAAAAATAATCCCAACTGTACATACAATTTGATGGGGACAAATTTAGCTACAACTACTCAAGAGAGAGATCTTGGAGTCATTGTGGATAGTTCTCTGAAGACATCCACTCAGTGTGCAGTGGCAGTGAAAAAAGCAAATAGAATGTTAGGAGTCATTAAAAAAAGGGATAGAGAATAAGACAGAAAATATCTTATTGCCTCTATATAAAATCATGGTACGCCCACATCTTGAATACTGCATACAGATGTGGTCGCCTCATCTCAAAAAAGATATATTGGCATTGGAAAAGGTTCAGAAAAGGGCAAGAAAAATTATTAGGGGTTTGGAATGGGTCCCATACGAAGAGAGATTAAAAGGACTTGGACTTTTTAGCTTAGAAAAGAGGAGGAGGAGAGTAAGGGGGGGATATGATAGAGGTCTATAAAATAATGACTGGTATGGAAAAAGTGAATAAGGAAAAGTTATTTACTTATTCCCACAATATAAGAACTAGGGGTCACCAAATGAAATTAATAGGCAGCAGGTTTAAAACAAATGAACAGAAGTTTTTCTTCACTAAGCGCACAGTCAACCCGTGGAACTCCTTGCCAGAGGATGTGGTGAAGACAAGGACTTTAACAGGGTTCAGAAAAGAGCTAGATAGATTCATGGAGGTTAGGGACATCAATCATGTTCCTAGCCTCTGTCTGGAAATGGGTGACAGGAGAGGGATCATGTGAGGATTTCCTGTTGTGTTCCCTCCCTCTGGGGCATCTGGTATTGGCCACTATCAGCAGACAGGATACTGGGCTAGCTGGACCTTTGGTCTGACCCAGCGTGGCTGTTCTTATGTTCTTATGTCTGTATGTGTCTGCATGCCTCAGACTTAGAGGTCAGCTACAAGAGTCTGCAGCTTGTTTGTCTCTCTTCATTTTTCAAGCTCTCTTGTGGCAAAAGAGCTTGGGTTACCCCTGGTGGAGAATTCAAGTGTTTGCCCTTGGTTTTAGGGATTAAAAAAAAAAGTCACTTGATGGTGGCAGTGACCCCCCAAAATCTGTGCATTTGTGATTCTGGGGGAAGTTTCTGTAACCAGTGCCCATAGTGGCAAGGTATTTTTAAAGTGTTTGCGTGCCCCCACCTTTTGCACTCAGGGTACGTCTAGATTACATGCCTCTGCCGACAGAGGCATGTAAAATAGGCTACCCGACATAGTTAATGAAGTGGGGATTTAGATATCCCCAGCTTCATTAAAATAAAAATGGCCGCTGCGCTGTGCCGGCTCAGCTGATCATTGACACAGCGCATGACTCAAGACATGGATTGGTCAACAAGGGAAGCCTTTGTCGACCACTCCCTTATGCCTCGTGAAATGAGGTTTACGGGAGTGGTCAACAAAGGCTTCCCTTGTTGACCAATCCGCGTCTTGATTCGCGCGCTGTGCCGGATCAGCTGAGCTGGCACAGTGCAGCAGCCATTTTTATTTTAATGAAGCCAGGGATATTTAAATCCCTGCTTCATTGACTATGTCGGGTAGCCTATTTTACATGCCTCTGTCGGCAGAGGCATATAATCTAGATGTACCCTCAGAGTGCCAGAGTGGGGATCAGCCCTGATGTATGCAGACACACAGGTGATAGAGTAACTTCAATGTCTGTACACTGTTAACTTGTGTCAACAAAAGTTTGTAGCATAGATATACTCTGTCAGCTTGTCTCCCTAGACTGCTTCTAACAGACAGTGACCATTCACTTTTTCCACTTCAGAAAGGCTTTTTAACTGTTTAGTGTTCTTTTGATCAGATTCCCAGATTTGGCAAAATAAATCTGGCAATTTAACTTGAAGAATCTTGTCTCCAACAGCTGTTCCCATTGTCTTTCAAGTATGTGCTGAGGTGTCCTTGTCTAGAGTCATTGTTCCCCACCAGTTTGTTCTTCCCACAGTCCCCTTTTAAGATAGGTCAATGCATTCATGCAGGAAAGTCTTACAATCCAATATGCAATAATTTCCCCTCACTGACCAGATCACTACAGTGTTCCAGAAATTACATCTCAGTATTCTTAGATTATGAAAAGAAAACATGAATTTAAATTTAATCAAGAACAGATTAGGTTGGACATTATGAAAAACTTCCTAACCCTCAAGGTGGTTAAGGGCTGGAATAAATTGCCTGGGGGTGGGGGTTGGAATAGCCATCACTGGAGATTTGTAAGAGCAAGTTAGACAAAACACCTTTCAGGGACTGCCTAGATACTACTTACTCCTGCCATGAGTGCAAGAGACTCTTGAGATGACCTCTTGAGATTCTTTCAAGTCCTACAAATCTAATTCACATCCTTCACACATTCTATGAATAATAAACTGCAGAGGGTGAGATATTTCATCCTCCTCCAAATAACTAACTTACCCAGGAATCTACTGTTTTGCTGTAATTGCAGCAGGTTCCATTTTCTTAACAGGATCTGAGCTGTCAGCTTAAGATAAGATTGCAACAGCAATAGAAAATTAGAGTCATCATAAACCCACAGGGGCAAGTAGTAGAGCCTGACCACTTACCAAATTCTTGGAGTGGTGTGTCCCATCAAAAATTATTGTCCACCCATGATCTAGACTATCCTTGACAGGTCTTACCTGCTACTAAAAACACCCTCCAGTGATGGATATTCCATAACCCCCCTAGGTAATTTATTCCAGTGCTTAAGCACCCTGACAGGAAGTTTTTCCTAAGGGTATGTCTATACTGCATGCTTCTTTTGGAATAAGCTATTCCGGAATAGTTATTCCGAAATAGCTTATTTTGAAATAGCACATCTACACTGCAGGGAAGCCTCAAAATTAGCCCGAGGAAGGCTTCCCTAATGTAGACATGCTATCTTGATTTAGAGCCCCAGGAGGCACTGAGGAGGAATAACTTGTGGCGAGGGGCTATTTTGAAATACCAGCAGTGGAGCGTCTACACACGCCTTATTTCAAAATAGCTATTTTGGAATAGGCGTTATTCCTTTGTAGAATGAAGTTTACAGATTTCAGAATAAGCCGTCTAAGAATAAGAATGTCTGTGTAGACACTTGCATTGTTATTTCAAAATAATGTTAGTTATCTCGAAATAATGGTGCAGTGTAGACTCAACCTAGTGCCCAACCCTTGCTGTAATTTAAGTTCGTTGCTTCTTGTCCTGTCACCAGAGGTTAAGGAGCACAATATTTCTCCCTCTTCCTTTTAACAAAGTTTTAGGTATTTGAAAGCAGTTATGTCCCCTCTGAGTCATCTCTTTTCCAATCTTCCCTCATAGGTCATGTTTTCTACACTTTAATCAATTTTGTTGATTTTTCTGCATCTTCTCTAATTTATCCACATCTTTCCTGAAATGTAGCTCCCAGAAATAGACACAATACTCCAGAAGAGGTGTAATCAGCATAATGCAGAGTGGAAGAGTTACTCCTCACGTCTTGCTTACAATACTACCTTTAATACATCCCAGAATGATGGTTGCTTTTTTTGCAACAGCATCACATTGTTGTAACTTGTGGTACACTAGGACCCCTAAATCCTTTTCTGCAGTACTCCTTGCCAGATAGTCATTTCCCATTTTGTATGTATGCAACTGATTTTTCCTTCCTAAATGGAGTACTTTGCATTTGCTCTTATTGAATTTCATACTATTGATTTCAGACCATTTCTCCAGTTTGTTTACATCATGGCTGCGTCTAGACTGGCATGATTTTGTGCAAATACTTTTAACGGAAAAGGTTTTCTGTTAAAAGTATTTGCGCAAAAGAGCCTCTAGATTGGTTCCGGAGTTATCGTTATAACAATGCGCTTTTGCGCAAAAGAGCGTCTATATTGGCAGGACGCTTTTGCGCAAAAGCAGAAGCCCGGAACCATTTTGAAGAGGGCAAAAGGGCACCAGCCCTTTCCAGGGGCGGGGGGCTGGAGCTCCTTTGAGACACATGCTTAAAGGGATCTCCCCGGACAGCCGTTTCTCTCCTGCTCCGTGCTATAGGACCTCTTGCAGGGACTGACAGCCGTAGCAGTTTTTGTGGTTGCCCTCTGCCTTTTTGGACACAACTGCCTCGTGCCTTTGCCTGTTTTTTTTTATCTACTTTGTTTTTTGTGCCATGGAGCCAGGGGTGGCCTTGTGCCTGCTCTGGCCCCTTCCGGCCATTTTGGAGTGCCTGCAGCTGGTGCTCCAGGCTGCTGCACTCCTCCTCCAGAACCTGGAGGCGCAGATCACTCTGGACTGCCTCACCAGGGAGGCAATGGCGTCCCTGTGGCATCCCCACCCCAGGGTGCAGAGGCCACTGTGGAGACTGGACACCAGCACGGATTGGTGGGACCGGCTGGTCCTGGGGCAATGGGACGACCAGCAATGGCTCCAGAACTTTCGCATGCGAAAGCAGACATTCCTGGAGCTATGTGCCTGGCTCGCCCCTGCGCTCCAGAGAAGCACCACCCGGCTGCGGGCACCCATCCCCGTCAACAAGAGGGTCACCATCGCAGTCTGGAATCTGGCCACCCTGGACAGCTACCCATCGGTGGCACACCATTTCGGGGTGGGCAGATCGACCATCGGTGCTGTCGTGATGGAGGTAAGTCCCAGGAGGAGTGGGATGGGGGGAGGGTGTTGCACTCCATGCCCAGGGGCAGCCTAGACTCCAGGCTGGGTCACCCAGGGGTTTGGGCCATCCCTCCCTTGCACAGGCCTGCTGGTGGGGGTCGGGGGGGGCCGTGGGGTGAGGGGGCCCTGGTGTGTGTGTGTGCGTGAGCACAGAGGGCATCATGGGGGGGCCCCAAGGGAGCGCACACTCACCCTGCCTTATGTGATGTGTTCCCCTGTGTTTCTCTGCACCCTTCTGCAGGTCGTCCATGCCATCAATGACGTCCTGCTCCCGAGAGTCATCCGCCTGCGCGATGTGGATGCTACGGTGGCCGGCTTCTCTGCCCTCGGGTTCCCCAACTCCGGGGGAGCCCTGGAATCAACCCACATCCCCGTCCGTGCCCCGGAGCATCAAGTGGCCCATTTTATGAACAGAAAGGGGTACTTCTCAATCGTACTCCAGGCCCTCGTGGACTACCATGGCCGCTTCCTGGACGTTTATGCGGGCTGGTCTGGCAGGGCACACAACTCCCTCATCCTACGGAACTCCAGCCTGTTTCGCAGGCTGGAGGCGGGCACTTACTTCCCCCGGTGGGAATTTACTGTTGGGGATGTGCCCATGCTCATCTGTGTTGTATGGTACGTGGCCTACCCCCTGCTGCCCTGGCTAATGTGGCCCTACACGGGGCGGCCGGACCGCAACCGGTTCAACGACCGCCTCAACCGGGCCTGCAACCAAGTGGAGTGCGCCTTCAGGCGGTTGAAAGCCCGGTTCCATTGTTTGCTCACCCGTCTCGAGATGGGTGAGCGGAATGTCCCGGAGGTAGTGGCCGCGTGCTGCGTACTCCACAATCTTGTGGAGCAGAGGGGGGAGGCCTTCCTCCCAGCATGGATGGCAGGCGAGGGCCAGGCCTATGAACAGCCCCACACAGCTGTCATCCGCCAGGCGCACCAGGATGGGGTGCACATACGGGAGGCCCTGATGGACATGTTCTCCCAGGCCCCATAGTAGGGTCATCTCGGTCTCCCTTTACAACTCTCTCCTATCCCTTCCCGTTCCCCCTCCCCTCCCCTTACCTCCCAATAAACAACAAACACAGGGTTTTTTTTAATACAAACTTGTAACTTTTTATTTACAATGGGGAGGGGGAGGAGACTTTGAACTGGGAGGGGGAGGAGACTTTGAACTGGGAGGGGGACGAGCTACTCCTGGGAGGGGTGGCCCCTGCGACTGCTTCTGCGGACCTGCACATGGGGGTCAGGCCGCATTGGGGGCAGGTAGCACGGGGAGGTGGGCAGGAGGGGCAGGAACAGGAGCAGGAGGGACAGGAGCAGGAGGGGCCATTGCAGGAGGGGGCAGAGGCAGTGCTAGGGGAGGGATGGCGGGGGCATGGGGCCAATGTGTGTGGTGAGAGTGGATATGGCATCAGCCATGCACACGCACTGGGCCTGGAAGGAGCCCCAGGCCTCCTGGCGCCACTGCAGGTCCGCCTCCACACGCCACGTGATGGCTGCCTCGACGCGCTCGACGGCCTGCACGTGGCGCTGAAGGAGCTGGTCCCGGTGGCGGAGCCGCCGCCTTGGTGGTTGGGCGGCTCGGGGTGCTGCTGCTGCTGCCGCTGCCGCAGGGCTGGAGGGTCCCCAGCTTGTGCTTGGTCCCGCTGCAGGGAACAGAAGAAAGGATGGGTCAGTCAGGCAGCCCGGCCACTGTCCCCACACCTCATGCCCTCCGCCCCTGAGCCCAGGTGACACCACAGTAGTGTGGCTTGGGCCCACTAGGTTACTCCCCTCCCCCGCATGTTGTATGTTTGCATAGAGGACCGCCCCTGGAGTAGAGTCCTCCTCCATGTATTGTAACCACCAGTCTGTGTCCTGGCCCCTTGGAGGGTGGGAGGGCGTTGGTGTTGTGTTAACCTGTGGAACTCCTTGCCGGTGGAGGCTGTGAGGCTTTGGGCTAATCAGTGCTGTTTGACAGGGAGCGAGATGAATCCCCACACAGTGCCTGGGAGCACATCTGGCAGACGTGGTCTGAGCTCTCAGATCCCTATCACGTGGGATGTCTCCTGGATGGAACCAGGAGAGTGACTGGGGAGTGTACCATCCTTGCAGCAAAACTCAGGCGGCCCTAGGGCCGGGCCGAGTGTTTCCCCCCCTCCCCCTCCCGCTAGCCTTCACACATGGTAGCCCAGGGACATGTGTGGCTGCAGTGGGGACTTCCCTCGGGGGGGCCAGCCAAGGCACCGGGAGCAGGCGAGGGGCTCAGTGGGGGCCACGCTCACAGGCTGTGACGCTGCGGTTTTACCAGGAGCAGCTGGCTGTGCCTCACAGCCAGGCATGGGACAGTGTGCCGTTCTGTGTGCTGCACCCTTGCAGAGGTGCGGGCTCTGGCCTGAGTCCCTGAGGCCCTGGCTGGTTCCAGCCAGCATCCACCCTTCCCCCCTGGTCCCGCCGGATGTGTGTGAGCAGCACGGTCCCAGGCATGCCCTGGAGCTGCCTGCCGCGGCCACATGCCGCTCGGTCACCAGGCTGCACGTGGTTGCACGTGCTGCTTACTGCCAAATGCTACACAACCCATGCAGCTCACGTGGCCTGAGTGACGTGCTTTCCCCCTCCCCCCTCTGGGCGCCTAGCTCCCCCGACCCTTGTCAGTGCAAAGTGCAACACTCACTGGTGGATCCTTCCCCGGCCTCCGAGGATGCACGGGAGATGTCGGGGCTGCTGGAGGGGGCCTGCAGGGTGACGGTGCTGACCTCGTCCTCCGACCTGCTGGTGGTGCCTCCTTCCCCCGCCTCACTGGTCCTGGTGATGGGGGGGCGCACGCTGGTGTCCACAGGGACGGCCGGTTCCTGCGGTGCTGGCTGGCCCAGGATGCGGTGGAGCCATTGGTAGTGGGGGGCAGGTGTTGGCTCCTGTCCCCTGGCCCTCGCTGGCCCAGACATAGCCCAGGCGCAGTTCTTTTACTTTCGCCCGAACTTGCTCCAGGGTCCGGGCTGGATGTCCCTGCTGGGCGAGCGCCTGGGCCATGCGGTGAAAAATGTCCGCATTGCAGCGCCAGGAGTGGGTGCTGTGCAGGGTCTCCTCCCTTTGCCAGAGGTCCAGGAGGGCCTCCAGCTCCCCCAGGGACCAGGACAGGGCCCTTCTTTTTCTGCCCCTTGGGGCCTCCTGTGCTGGGGGTGCGGGTGGTTGATCCTCCCCTGGAGCTGCCATCCTGCTCTGGGTGGCATTGGGGATGGCA
The DNA here is from genome assembly GCA_032595735.1 of Pelochelys cantorii. NCBI lineage: Eukaryota > Metazoa > Chordata > Testudines > Trionychidae > Pelochelys > Pelochelys cantorii. The sequence goes on from CM064335.1 coordinate 28,806,472, forward strand.
GGGGCCACGTGGCAGAGCTCTCTGCAGAGCGTGGCAAAGCTGCTTCTGCCTCATGGCCTCTGCAGGCTGCGTCTGCCTTTAAGGGGTCTCGGGTTACCAGGAAGTCAGGGAGCTGCCTGCAGCTACGGAGCCTCCAAACGGCCACTAGGGCTTTTTTCCGTTTAGCCCGCTTTTGCGCAAAACTTCTTTGCTGCCTGTCTACACTGGCCCTCTTACGCAAAAACATTTGCGCAAGAGGGCTTATTCCTGAGCAGGAGCATCAGAGTATTTGCACAAGAAGCACTGATTTCGTACATTAGAACGTCAGTGTTCTTGCGCAAATACTCACGGCCAGTGCGGACAGGTGGCAAGTTTTTGCGCAAAAGCAATTGCTTTTACGCAAAATCATGCCAGTCTAGACGCAGCCCATTTGAATTATAATCTTGGTGTCATCCACAAAACTCAGTTGTACACTCCATGTCATTATCTAAATCATTCATGAAGATATTGAACAGAACTAATCCCTGCAGAACCTCACTTGTTATGACCATCCATTGATAACTACTCTAGGAATGGTTATCCAACCAGTTATGCACCCACCTTATAGTAGCTCCATCTAGGTTGGATTTCCTGAGTTGTTAATGAGAAGACCATGAGACACTTTATCACATGCCTTATTAATGTTTAGGTGTACCACATTTACCACTTCCCTCTTATCCACAAAGCTTGTTAAAACTATCAGGTTGCTTTGACACAATTGTTCTTGACAAATCCATGCTGACTGTTACTTACTGCCTTAATTTCTTCTCGGTGTTTGCAAATGGTTCCTTAATTATTTGCTCCATTATCTTTCTTGGCACAGAAGGTAAGCTGACTGGTCTGTAGCTGCCTTGGTTGTCCTTATTTCCCTTTTTATGGATGGGCACTATATTTGCTTTTTCGCAGTCTTCTGGAATCTCTCCCTTATTCCATGACTTTTCAAAGATAAGAGCTAATGCTTAGATATCTCCTCCAACAGCTCATTGAGAATTCTAGGCTACATTTCATCAGGCCCTGGGGACTTGAAGACATCTAGCTTGTCTAAGTAATTTTTCATTTGTTCTTTTTCTTATTTTAACTTCTGAACCTATCCCATTTTCACTGGCATTCACTGCAGTCACCACCACTCTTCTTGGTGAAAACCAAAACAAAGAAGTCATTAAGCACTTCTGCTATTTCCACATTTTCTGTTATTGTTTTTCCCTCTTCATTGAGGAATGGAACTTCCCTGTCCTCGGTCTTCCTCTTGCTTCTAATGTATTTGTAAAAGGGTAACAAGAAAACATTAATGTCTCTAGTTAGTTTTAGCTCATTTTGAGCCTTGCCCTTTCTAATTTTGCCCCCATTCACTTGTATTATTTGTTTATATTCATCCTTTGGTGTTTGACCTAGTTTCCACTTTGTTGTAGGACTCTTTTTATTTTTATATCATTTCTTGCTTCCCATGGAATCTGTTATATTGTTTGGAGTTCCACAGTTTAGAAAGAAATCACTGGAAACAGGGAGCTTGAACAGTTACAAGTATCCATTTTATTTCATAAAACAGAACTAACTAGAACCAGCCCAAACCAGCTTAGCTGACCCCTACTGACCTAACTCGGTTACTATAACACGATATATATCTACAACCCAATACACAACATATTCCTCCCCCCTTAATAAGAACATGCCTTTAATAAAACAAACACTAACTATGGAATGAGGATAGACTTTCTCAAGTTTCCAGCTCACTCCAGGGATTATTTTGCCCCATCTGTGAGTTAACCTTAACTAAAGGTCCAGCCATTGAGGAGGCCTTCTTTCTCTAGGTGGATTATGGCAGACGTCTGGTGTTCTTGCACCCAAAGGTGTTATGGATGTGGGCCTGGACATTAGGCTGGGAACTTGAAGCGCGAACAGGTGAGGCTCTCAGATCAGCCTGCTCAGAGAGGGGGTTTATGTTTGTTACAGGTGGTGGTGGAGGAGGAGAGTCAGGAACAGGCAGTTCTTGATGTGATAGCTCACCAGCAGTGGGGAGGTCAGGCAACTCAACTGGGGATGTGTCTTGGGGGCAGGCATAGCCTGGCAATAACTGATCTACATACTATCACCAGATGAGATCCTCTGCAGTCTGGACAGTATAGGAAACAGGTTCTGTTTAAGTGATGATAGTGTCAGGGACACGTTTAGCTCCAGAAGCATAGTTCCGAGCCAAAACCGGCTCTCCAGGACTAAAGGTTCAGTCTTTTCCTTTGGATGCACGCCTGGTGACTAGACCTTGCTGTTGACATTGCACAATTTGTCGCAGTTCAGAAGATTTCAGATCAAAGCAAGTACTCAGCTGATGTCCCATCATTAGAAAAGCCAGGGACATTTTGGTTGTAGCATGAGGTGTGTTTCTGTAGGACAGTAAGAAGGTGTCCAGACGCTTTTGCATGAATGAATGTCCTCTAGCCAATTTCAAAGCTTGTTTCATTGTCTGCGCAAACCTTTCAGCCAATCCATTTGTGGATGGGTGATATAGTGCTGAAGTGATGTAATGAATCCCATTTGCTTTCATAAAATTTCCAAACTCCTGAGACAAACTGTGGACCGTTGTTGCTCACAAGTTGTTCTGGAAGACCAAAACGACAAAAGATTCCCCATAGTTTTTGGACAGTGCTCTCAGCATTAGTGGTAGGCATTATAGAGACTTCTGGACATTTGGAATGGGCATCTACCACCACCAAGAACATGCTACCTTCAAATGAGCCAGCAAAATCAATGTGAATACATTGCCACAGTTTTTCAGGCCAGTCCCATGGGTATAGAGGTGCCAACTAAGGTGCATTCCTCACACCGTGGCATGAAATACAAGCTCTTGCCTTCTTTTCAATGTCACTGTCCAAGCCAGGCCACCAAAAATAGCTTTGTACAATTTCTTTCAAGTGCACCATTCCACAGTGACCTGAACACAGCTGTTCTAATATCTGTTGTCTCAGTATCCTTGGAATAATGACTCGTATTCTCCACAAGCAGCACCCAGAATGGATCGATAACTCCATCCTCCTGGACACGTAGGGAACAAGGTCGGGTGAGCCCTGGGAGTCCCATAGAGATGTTCCATGCATCACAAGATACATAACTTGGGACAATACTGGGTCAACATAAGTTGCTCTCTTAACTTGCGCAGCAGTGATGGGCGTGTTCTCTATCTGTTCAAAGTAGAAGATTTCCTTCTGGCCACTATCTTGATGTTTGACTGGCAAAGGCATCCTAGAAAGACCATCTGCATTGCCGTACAGAGTGGATTTCCAATATCTGATCTCATATGTGTGTCCCGAAAGCCACAATGCCCATCATTGCATATGACCAGCAGCCAATGGTGGAATACCTGTGTGTGGACCAAAAATTGCTGTTAGAGGTTGATGGTCAGTGAGAAGTGTAAACTTCCATCCGAACAGGTACTGGTGAAATTTCCAAAGCCCAAAAACAATTCCCAGTGCTTCATGCTCGATTTTTGCATAGTTAGTTTCAGCCTTGCTTAAGGTGCGTGAAGCAAAAGCAATTGGTTTCTCTTCTCCCAAAGGCATAATGTAGGACAAGACCGCTACCACTCCATACGGGGAGGCATCACAGGCCAACTGTAACGGTAAGTATGGATCAAAATGCATCAGGACCTCCGACTTTAGCAGTGCATATTTAGCCTTGTTAAATGCAAGATCACAGGCTCCAGTCCACTTCCAGGCCTTGTTCTGGCCAACATGCTCATGAAGTGGTTTTAACACTGTGGATAACTATGAAATAAACTTTCCATAATAGTTCAGTAGTCCTAGAAACGAGCAAAGTTGACTAACATTTTGAGGGGGTGGAGCCTCCAAGTAGCCTTAACTTTTGAAAGGGACTTACAAAGGCTGGTAGCATCAATGATATGTCCCAAATATTCAACAGAGGTCTGAAAGAATGCACACTTATCTTTGTGGACTCCTAGGCCATACTCTTCCAGGCGTTGTAGGGTAGCCTCTAAGTTCTGAAGGTGATCCTCCTCATTCTTGTCTGTGACCAGGATGTCATCGAGATAGCACTGGACTCCTGGCAAGCCACACAAGATCTGGCCCATACGCTATGGCACAAAGCTGGGGCAGAAGTTATTCCAAAGGGTAAGGACAGTAACGATAAAGCCCTTTATGCATCACAATAGTCAACAGCTCTTGGGGCTTCTCATCGATGTGCATTTGTAAATATGCTTCACTCAGATCAATCTTGCTGAACTTTTGTCCCTCAGCCAGGCCCACAAAGAGGTCATCGATGTGGGGAAGAGGGTATTGCTCTGCACACAACACTGGGTTAACAATGACCTTAAAATCTCTGCAAATCCGAATGGAACCATCTTTCTTCAATATTGGAACAATTGGAGATGCCAATTGTCTATGGGTAACTGGTATTAGGACTCCATTTTTGACTAGGCACTCCAGGTCCACTTCAACTTTTGGCCTGATGGCATATGGCACAGTTCTGGCCTTCAGATATTTTGGTTGGCTGCCAGGTTTAATGTTCAGTTTCATAGTTATTCTCCTCATACTTCCCAGATCCTCTCCAAAAACGGCAGCATGTTTCTTTAATATATTGGTCAGACCTACTTCATCTTTAGTCATCCGGTGCACTTCTGCCCAGTTCAGCTGGATCTTTCTAAGCCACGATCTACCCGTTAAGGCTGGGTAATGGCCTTTCACCACCATTGTTTACCGTGGCAATTCAGCAGTCTGTCCATTGAGCTCCACCTTAACATCAGTAGTGCCCAATAGGGGTACTGCTTCTCCTGTATACGTCTTCAGAACACTCTTTGTTGACTTAAGTGGAAGATGCTTTAGGTTTTCCTTATACACCATGTCTGAGATCAATGAAACTGCTGTACTGGTGTCCACTTCCGTGCGTACAGGTTTGCTGTCGAACAGTGGGGTTACCCAGTATTCATGGGCGCCTCCTTCCAAAGACAAAACATAGCAGGGCACTTCTTCAGACAGGGTGTCACCTTGATCATCATAAGTCTGCTCAATGGTATGCAGATTTTCCTTTTTGATCCACCAGACTGCAGGCCTTTTTTTGCTTTTGTTTGCAGGCACGCTTAATGTGTCCTTTTTTTGCGCACTGTCAACACACTAGGTCCTTACACCAGCATTCTGATGCACGGTGACCCGGCTTACCACAGTGGGGTCCCCATTCCTGTCTCTCCATTGTTTTGTAGGCAGGTTCTTGCGACACTTTATGCACCCTAGGGGGTACACTGAGGTATTGTGCCTCCTGTGTGGACAGTTCCATGGAGACTGCAATATCAACAGACTTCAATAGGGTGAGCTGAGCTTCTGTTAATAGATACATCCGTATAGCTTCACTGTGAAGACCACACACTAACCTGTCACATGGCATCACTTAACATCTCCTTAAATTCACAGTGTTTCACAAGCTTTTTCAAATTTGCTACAAATTGTACAACTGTTTCACTTTCTTTTTCTGGTCTCTGTTATGGAACCTATAGCTTTCTGCAATTACCAATGGCTTTGGAGCATAATGTGGCACCAGGATTTCCACAATGTCACTGTAAGATAGGGGTGGGCAATAATTTTCGGTGGGGGGCCACTCCAAGATTTTGGAAAGTGGTCAAGGGCCACACTTTTCTGTGGAGGAGATGCAGGGTCTAGGGTGGAGGTTGGGTGCAGAAGGGTGTACGGGGTAAGAGACTGAGGTGCAGGAGATGGTGTGAGGTCTGAGAGGAAGTCTGGGCAAAGGAGGGGGTTGTGACCTGGGTCAGGGGATAGGGGTGTAGGGTCAGGGAGGGGGCATGGGTGCAAGAGAGGATTCTGGCTTGAGAGAGGGGCACTAGGAAGGAATGCAAAGTCTGGGAGGGAGTTGTGACCTGGGAGAAGCAGAAAAGGGGGTGCAGACTACAGAGGGTGTGGGTGAGGAGGGGAATGGGGTGCAGGGTCTGGGAGTGTGTTTGGATGCAGGAGAGTATTCTGGCCTGAGGGAGGGGTATAGGAGGGTGTACAGGGTATGGGAGGGAGTTGTGACCAGGGGCAGGGGATGCAGAGGATTTGTTTGGTGACCTTGAATAGGGCCTGGGGTGCCAGAGGCAGGCTCTGGCTGGGAAGCACTTATCTAAGCCTGCAGCAATGCCAAGACAGGCTGGACTCCCTGCTTGCTGCAGCCCCAGATCACTTAAAACTGCAAGCTGCTCTCTCCACCTAACTCTCAGTTCTGGAAGAGAGAAGATGCTTGCTGCTGCCTCCATCCTCCAGGCCAATTTCTCAGCTCCTATTGGTTGGTTGTTTCCAGCCAATAGGAGCCGAGAGGTTGATTGGGGTCAGTTCCTATTGGCTGGTTGTTTCCGGCCAGTAGGAGCTGAGGATTGGGCTGTGGGCAGGGAGAACTCACAAAGCCTCCCCCTCCCTGCAGAGCAAAGAGACACACGGACTGAGATTTAAACAGTGCAGCTGAGTACCTGAGGGTCCCAGCAGGGTGGTCTGTGGGCTGGATCCAGCGGTTTGGCAGGCCAGATCCAGCCCTCGGGCCGTATTTTGCTCAGCCCTGCTGTAAGATTTGGTCTCTGGATTAATAGGGGGCAGCAAACTGAGTAGTAGACAGTAGGTCTTAGCCCCTACAAAATCTAAAAATATTAGCACCTTATTCTCTTGCTTAATGTCATTCGCAATAACAAAAAGTTCAAAATGCTCAGTATATACTGCCATTGCTCTATAACAGGGGTGGGCAATAATTTTTGCCCAGGGGCCACTTCAAAAATTTTTGAAGTAGCCCCGGGCCACCCCGGAAGGGGCGGAGACTAAAAGGAAGAGGTGGGGCCTAAACAGGAAGGGGCAGGAAAGGAAAAAATAAAAAAGAAAGAAAGAAGGGAGTTGCAGCAGCCATGGCAACACTTACAGGGCCACTGGGATCTTTTGAGATGACTATAGAGCAGGGCGGGAGAAGTCTTCCCACACTCCCCCACCCCCAGTCCCATGATTGGTCAGAGGGTGGGGGAGCCCCTTTGCACCCCCTTTCCCAATAGGCACCCATGCCCTGGAAGAGGCTTGGCACGCTCCCTCACCCACTGGCCAATCAGGGCCTGGGGGGCGGGAGAGCGTAGGAAACTTCCTCCAGCCCTGCAAGGAGCACATGGCGCTTTGAAGTGTCACGGGCTCCTCACAGGGCTGGGGCAGGGCAAAGGAAGCTTCACGCAGCTCCCCCGCTCCCAGGCCCTGATTGGCCTGCGGGCAGGAGAGCATGCAAAGCTTCCTCTGCTCTCCCTCCCCCCGTCCTGTGAGCAGCATGCAGTGCTTCAAAGCCCCACATGCTCCTGGCAGGGCAGGAGGAGGCTTCCCACGCTCCCCCGCCCCCAGGCCTTAATTGGCAGTCCAGATTTGGCCCGCAGAGGCCCGTTTGCCCACCCCTGCTCTATAGTTTCCTCAAAAGGTCCCAGTGGCCCTGTAAGTGTAGCCATGGCTGCTGCAACTCCCTTCTGTCTTTCTTTTTCAGACTCTGGGCTTCACTGATCTTAGTTTCAGTTTGCACGGTCAGTGTAGCAGTCATTTCTCACCCCAACCTTCCAGAACAGCAAAAAGGCTTGTTTTCTTACATTGACTTCTACTTCTTCTGTTGCTGAAAGCAGCACAGGTATCCCATCCTCATCTCCTCTTTATTATATCATTTGGAGTTCCACAGTTTAGAAAGAAATCACTGGAAACATAGAGGGCTTGAGCAGTTGCAAGTGTCCATTTTATTTCATAACACAGAACTAACTAGAACCAGTCCAAACCAGCTGGGCTGACCCCTAGTGACCTAACTCAGTTACTATACCAACAAGATCTATATCTACACCCAATACACAACAGAATCTTACCTACCAACTCCCTGAGTTTGCTAAAGCCTGCCTTCTTGAACTACATTGTTTTTATTTTGCAGTTCTCCCTCCTACCCATTTCTAAGAATCATGAAGTGTGTCATTTCATGATCACTTAGACCCAAGCTGCCTTCTGCTTTCAAATTTCCAACCAGTTTATATGATGAAATCATTATACCCAAACCAGGGCAAGATTGCCACTGATCTTTCAGCTTATGACTAGCTTTGCTGTTTCTAGCTAGCAGTGAAACTAAAGGATCCTCTCAGCCATAGTAAAGACAGCTCTGGTGTCCCCATCCCCATTTTCAGTGATAAGGACACTACAAAACTGACCCAAATTGGCATCAGTGCGACAATTATCTCTCTCTGCTGGATAATAACCTCAGCCACACATCTTGCATGCTGCTACATATTCTGCCACTTCAACACCTTTTTGGAAGCATTTCCAGGTTAGCCGCCTCTGTGTTTCAGTGAAGCAATGGAGGACATATAAATAGACTGTTCAATAGAGCAGATCAGACCTTAAATGAACTCAATGGGAAGCTTGTTATTAACTACAGATAGGAACCGAATTGGAGATGTGAGCTGAAATTTATTGAGAGTTTCTTATTGTATTATTAAAAGCTTTGTGATCTTCAACTGACCCTCTAACTGAGCAAGTAATGAGTAATTGAGGTCATAAGAACAAAACAGCCTGAAAAATAAAATAGACTCTGAAAGTAAATTCCCCTCTCACATCAGGAAGAAATTATTCCTCCATAACAGGACTGCATACACAGAAAATCCCAACAGAATACAGATATAGTTTGGAGTAGCCAATGTTTGAACTACCCTTTGGACTTACTTATGAAATCAACCATATAGGACAGTATCTTTTTTTGTTTCTCCCCCTGCCAAACAAAAGAAAGAAAAAAAATTATGAGGATAATGTATTCCCCCCCCCCCCCCAAAAAAAAAATCCTTGGAGTTTACTTTCTCATGTTCGCTGAACTTCATAGATATACGCTTTTAAATTGAGGCCTTTGTAGAAATGTACTATAACAGGATAATGTTTGTTTTCACTGGCTGTTACTTACCCTAGAGAAATCACGAGCCATTGTGTTCTTTCAGAAGGAGGATTTCCTCTCTAAACTTGCCAGTAAAACAAAACACAACCAAACAATCACACAATTTGATTACTTTATTTGGTTATTCATATGGTATACTCATAAAGCAGCATGAGCTATTCAACAGAAAAGCTAGAATTAAGTCATTCAGGGCTCCTCTATTGTCAAGCAATGTCAATGTAATAAGAAATATGTTTTAAAAGGAGTCCTCATTTATGTGAAGGAACTAATTACCAAAAATGTATGTTATGTAGAATATGCAATTATAATACATCACAACCAAACTTTTATGATGATTTAAATATATTAGACACAAATTTACCTGTTTACACTGTGGATCCAACTGCAGAATCGAGGCCTAGCAGAGTCCTGCATCTGTGTGGAATCAAGCAGCAAGCACTACTATAGCAGAGTTTTAGAGCAGATCTATAGTAGGTCAGGGTTGTCTGGCAGCAGGATCAGAGCTAGAGAGATGATGTGATGCTGACAGATTAGGTGCCAGTTCATGTCAGAGCCTCAGTCCAAGTCATACGTGTATTAGTACAGATCAAAGTCACTTATACATTTAATACAGTAGAGTCCTGATTATCCAACCTTCGCTTATCCGACATTTCGCTTTAACCGACATAGCCATTCAACATGCTCTTTACGCGCCCATGCGGCACATACCGCCATGGGTGGAAGAGAAATGACGAGATGAAGATAATGACAAAGACAAAACAAAGACAAAACAGAGAGAATGAGTCATAGTGAAGGGGTCAAGGCTCTCGAGGCGGCACTGGCTTTCGTTGAACAACAAGGGGAGGCAACTGCTAGTGATGTTATGTTATTGAGATGCTGGCACAACCTCGCCACAAGAAAGAGAACCAAAGCTGGGAAACAAACTTCAATCACTAATTTTTTTAAACAATAACTTTTGCATTTTGTCATACTGTATACTAAATGTTCTGTACTCTATTATGTTAGTTGTACTGTAGAATAATTATTAATAAACCTGATTTCTTACCCGTTTCCGTATTATTTGACATTTTCATTAAGCCAACCACTTATTGGTCCCATTTAGGTTGGATAATCAGGACTCTACTGTAGAATATATTTGGTGTTGAAATTGCATGAAAACTAACGGAATACCACTTATATTGGTCTCACTTATCTGTATACTATTATAATGTAGTAGCAAACATTTATATTGTGCATATCCCTGTAACTAAAAAAACCCCACGAAATGAGAAAGAACCTTGTGGAATGCAAATAAAGAACTTTTCTGTGAAAGTGTTAATTTCAAATCATGTGTTCATTGTAAGGATGTTACGGACTTGTTGACTATCCTATAAGCAAATGCTTATCGGGTAGCTGAGTCAACTAGTCACTTCCCCCCCTTGCTGCTTCTATCAGATAGAGGCAGCAAAGAGCAGGGAAGGGGGGTACTTCAAGGCGGCAGCCATGGTGATGTTTCAAAAGGGCAGCGCTGCACAGAGCCCGGGATCACCTGTGTGGTGCTGCCCCTTTCAAATGACGCCGCAGCATTTCAAAGCGGCAGTGCCGTGCGGAGCCTGGGGTCAGCTAGGGACTCCCTGGGCACCGCACGGCATTTCTACAGAACCTGGGGTCAGTCCCCAGCAGACCCCGGGCTCTGCACGGTGCTGTCGTGCTGTTTCAAAGGGGCAGTGCTGCACAGCTGATCCCCTGGGCTCTTGTGCATTTCAAAGCAGAAGTGCCCATGTGGAGCCTGGAGTCAGCGGGACTTCCTGCTGGCCTGGGATGCACACAGAGTTCCAACTTTGATATTCACAAGAGCCCCTGCTGGGGCTCTTGTACATTTCAAAGGAGGAATGCAGAAGTACCTGTTGGGTAGTCAATGAAAATTCCATCAACTAGTAAATTAATCGATATTTGACATTTTTAGTTCATTGTGTGCCATGACCATAGGTCAAAGACTCAAAATACATTCCTCACTCTGTCTTCGAAGGTAAAACCCACATGAGTAGTAACACTGTCAATTTGTTTTCTAAGTCTGTGAGAAGAATCTGTAACTATGGATTCAAGGAAAGATTCTGGCTCTCTGGATTCTTACAGGGAAGTGTACCACATGCAAAATGGAGATCCTCAGAGACAAATCTAGGTACACTAAAATGACTTTGGGGAAACTGACAGTTTATTACAACACTGCCACCATTTGGAATTACAAACTGTGACTCACCTGTATTGTGCCTGCTTAGCCTCTCAATAACTCATTTCCCTTTTCTTAGCTAATAATGCTTTAATTATTTTTATTATAGAATTGGCTACCAGTGGGATGTTTGGTGCAAGATCAAAGATACCCAACTGATCTGGGGTAAGTGACTATTTTTTTTATGTAATGTGATTTTGTTTTTGTTTTTGTTTAAGTGACATTTTATGATAAAATCCAGCTTGTCTGGATAACAAGATAAACTGGAGAATCTAAGTGGATTGCCTGACTCCATGAGGCAGTGATCCAGGAGTTCCCATTTGTTACTGGCTTGGTGAAATCTAAATACAGAACATACCACCATTTTGGGGTGCCTGCCCTGTTATCCGATAGTCTGCCTGAAGTAGGCACTTACATGACCTGGAGTTGCTCACTGCTGTGACAGATGCATTTCACAGCAGACCTGTACAGTTGAAATTCTGGTTCCATTGATTTCAATGGGAACAGGATTTCAGCCTATATTTGAACATTAATTATGAAACATTCTCCCCAATATGGGAAGAGAGAGTTTTCAAAATGCAGATCCAAGATTCTGGGCTTTCGTTCATGATCAATATATTTGATCATTTAAAGAATCTTGGGATTGCAGTTCAAAAGTAGAATCAGATAATTTGTTCACATAATGGTAGTTAATATTAATTACAAATTCATGTTTTTACGAGGGAAATGTTTACAAACTGATTGTGTGTGTGTTTGTATGTGTGATATAAAATAAAATAAAATTGTAGTATTCATATGTAAGTCTGACAAATCAACATTCAGCTCATAGTCTGAAAGTTAAGAGTCAAATCACAAGCATGCTGTGCAGGTAATCATTACAGTAGAGTCCCAATTATCCGACCTAAACGGGACCGACAGGTGGTTAGAGTACCGAATATGTTGGATGATAGGGACTCTACTGTCGAGCCGCATCAGCTGCTCCTAGAGAGCAATGGGGCAGTGAGCAGGGCCATTCTCCCGCCCCATGTCCTGGAGCTGCTGATGCCGCTCCTGCCGGGGGTGCTTCATCCCGGCAGAAGCGGCATCAGCGGCTCCAGGGCACGGGGCAGGAGAATGGCCCCGCTCGCTACTCTGTTGCTCTCTTGGAGCAGCTGATGCCGCTCCTGCTGGTGCCGCTTCATCCCTGGCAGGAGCGGCATCAGCTGCTCCAGGAGAGCAACAGGGCAGCAAGTGGGGCCATTCTCCTGGCCCGCCCAACCCTGCAGCTCCTAGGGACAAAGTCCCTGGGAGCTGCAGGGTCGGATAAAGTGGAGTGTCGGATTACTGAGTGACGGATAATCCGGACTCCACTTGTATATTGTTTCTGCTCCCTGTAAGTATGATGCTCATTTGTTTCCTGTTTAAAACATTCGAAATACTGAACACCACACGTGCAGTATGAAATTTTTTATTCATAATTCCATGTCAAGGATTACAACACTTTTCTGGATACGTAGTGGTTGTTTAAATATTAGACTAGTGACTAATACCCCGTGCTTTGATTCACAAAAACATTTGTGAATCCCTTCTGACTGATCAACCAGCTCTTTTCAAAAACCCTTTCACATGTTACATACTAATTTGCTATATTGGCAGCAAAATGTGAACATTTGAATTTCCTTTTCAAGAAAAAAATAAGCATGTGAAATATGCAACACATCAGAGACCATTTAGTGGAACAAAATAAAGACTGCATGCCAGAGCGGCCTTTTCTTCCTGCCATCCTGTTTCACAGTGCCTCCTTCTGTAGTGAAGTCAGTGGAACAACATGGGATGGTGCTAAATACTGGGGCAACTTGTATCTTTCACACACATCTGTGCGCCGTAATGGTTTGAATTACTCATAACCAATAGTGAGCTATTCATTTCTATTTGGATATAAGTCTTCATCTCCATAAAAGTTTCTTTAATAGCTTTTTAATGCTTAGCATGGTGCTGCATATTTTTGTGAAATTCCTTTGAAAATATGTATCTAAATCCCTACTAATCATATATTGGATGAATAAGTAGCAATCTTATAAATTGCCTATAATCCCATTACACTTTAACACATGCTGTAACAACCAATCCATAGAGAAGAAACAAAAGGAAATATCTATTCAAGTCACGGCTTTTGGATTGGCAGTGTACTGAGTTTCGCAATATTACTTGTTCTATACCTGGCTTAAAAAAATGACACTTACCAACCCCTGGTTCAAATGAATGCTTTAACTGTGATATTCACATCTCCCCTTGCAGTTTATCACTGATCTCACTGATGTCTAAACTGGAAAAAGCATACTGAGGACAGGGGTCTTTGTCTAAATCAGACCATTTAACTGTAAGGAGTGTGAAAATAATTTCCTGATAGAGATCATATCTGGCAGCAATGGTGTAGCAATACCCAAATATTCCTCTATCTGTGGCTCAAAAGACCTGTGAAGACTAATATTTTGACCATGGAAAGAACAGACCAGATTAAAAGAAAATCTGACAGTATAAAGAATCCTGAAGAAGAATACATTTGGACCAAAATCCCAAAGACTTTAATCAACCCTCTCACTTACTACATTTCTCATTTCATAAGTGGGACATTTTGAACATTTTAGTATAGTACTTGGAAACAAAGCATAGCTATTTACAGTGAGGTGGAGACTAGTGTTCCTTGGAAGATGGGCACATATGTGGCTGCTCAGGAGAGAGTCAAATGCCACCCCGCTAATTAGCAGAGTGCCCATGGCTAAGTTTTTGTTTCTACTGGTGCTGCACATAACACATGCCTCTGTGCACATAACATTTATTCTGCACGTGGATGGAAAAAATCCACACATGGATGGAAAAGATTAGAGGGAGCAATGGTGGATAAAAAAAGCAAGGGGAGGGGGGGAGAAGCACATGATTATGATTAGTGTAGATAGACTGTCCAGGTGACAACTAAATCTTCAAAAAGTTCTCCTGATGTTGTCTGAAATGTTTTGAGTATATTTTGAGTATGAAAAACATTCATAGAGAGAACAAAACCCTGAACTTTGAAGAGTGACTAGTGATTTCTAGTGCCCAACTTCAGACATTTTAAAGAGGTGGGATATTTTCTAAGTGTTAAGAACTCTCTCTCTCTGCCCTGGCCTACACTAGGGCTTTATTTTGAAATAACCCCCCTAAAGTAGAATTTGTAAGTGGAGCATCCACCAGTCAAGTGCAGTGATGTGGAGGAGACTGATCTTGTGCATTTGAACCTGCCTGGGGGAGGAAGAGGAGGAGAACCTATTAGCATGCTCTCCAGCAAGCAGCACCTGTCACTCACACACACCTCCCCCTACTTCTCCCCTCCTCCATTGGGTAAAGATAAAAGTTCTCTCTCTGTGGGATGTCATCAGTGGAGGACCCAGCGAGTGTGGGACACAGAAGGAAGCTGGGCCGCTCATCCCTCTCTCCCGCTTGCAGGCTCCTGGCATGGTCGGCACCTTCCCACACCTGCTTGTCCCCGGGGCCTGGGTGTGGTGATGTTCCTGTGGGACATCTGTGCCCCTGCTGGAAAGTGCCTACTATCAAGGCAACATATGGCCTTGTTCGAAGCAGATTGCAATTGTCTGAACTGAGATGTGTGGTGTCTACTCAGAGATTAGCGCTTGGCTTCGTACAGTGTCTTCTGTGATGACTGCCCTTGTAACTTTTCTTCATGGCTGGGCCAGTTGCGAGCTTGGTGCGTCCCTCACCTCCCACACAATCTACCCAACTGAGAGGGATCCACAGGCGAAAACACACCCATGAAGAGCTCCTGTGGGAGCAAATGGCCTGCCTGCATCCAGGGACTCAAGGATAAGTGCCAGGAGCAAGCCGCTGACTAGGAGGAGTGCCAGGCTCAGCAGGAGCAGAAAAAGGCTTCCTGGAACCAGCTGGCATGCCAGCATGATGCCATGTTCTCCACCTCACCTCGGTAATGGAACGCATGGCATCGTGCATGGAGCAGGCCACCAGCCATGTCCCTGCCTCCTGCCCCTCATGGCTTCCCCTCCAAGGCTCCCCAGAAGCCACCAGTGCTCCAGAACAGGTGGAGGTGGGATCTCTAGGGCAGCCAAAGCCACCAGACTATCCAGAGACAGGCGCTATTCCCAGCCCCATTCCCGATCCCCCCTCCCCATACGAGGTTCTTTTCCCATTCCCTCCCTGTTGTATACCCCCCCCATAAAGAATTTTTTTTCCACAAAAGATGGCTTTATTGTTTGCTCTACAGCGGAGGGAGGAAGGGGGAAGGCAGGGTTGCAGGATGAAAAGCACACAAAGGGAATGGAGGGGCCCCTTGTGGAGAAGCACATGAGAGAATCTCAGAACTGGCCTTGCTTGAAACTTTCCTTCAAGGCCTCTCTGATGAGCACAGCCCCTTGATGTACTCTTCATATAGCACTGGTGTCTAGCTGCTCAAATTCCCTGGCCAGATGTTCAGCCTCAGCCCCCCACCCTGGCAGACAAGTCTCCCTTTTGCATAGGTTGTGGAGCACACAACAGGCTGCCACCACAAAGGGGATGTTGTACTCACTGAGGTCCAGACTGGTGAGGAGACTCCTGAACTTCCCCTTTAAATGGCTGAATGCACATTCCACGACTATGTGGTACCAAGCCTGGCACTGAAGTGCCCCTTGCTGGGGTCCAGGCTACCTATGTAGGGCGTCATGAGCCAGGGGAGCAAAGGATAGGCTGTGTTGTCCAGGATCACCATGGGCATGTCCACCTCCCTGACACTAATGTGGTCAGGGAAAAAAAGTGTATCTTTCGGGAGAGGCAGGAGTTCTGGAAGATGTGGGCACCTTTCCTGTCCAGCCAACGTTGATGTCAGCGAAGCATCCCTTGTGATCCATGAGGGCCTACAGCACCCTGGAGAAGTACCCCCTTCCTATTAATGTAGTACAAGGTATAGTAGTTGGGGGACAGAATGGGGATGCATGTGCTGTCTGTGGCCCCCCGGTAGTTGGGGAAGCCCATGGTGGCAAAGCCGTCGACGACAGTGTCCACGTTGCGCAGAGTGATGACCCTCTGTAGCAGCACGTGGTTGATGGCCTTGGCTACTTCCTTGAGCATGGCCCTGACTGCGGATTTCCCCAAATCAAACTGGTTCCTGACTGAGCAGTAGCTGTCCAGTGTGGTGAGCTTCCACAGGACGATGACCATACACTTCTGCACGGGGTGGTGGGTCTCGTGTGGGTTTCCTGTCGCCTGAGGGCAGAGGCGAGCCACTTGCAGAGCTCCAGAAAGGTGGCCTTGCACATATGGTAGTTCTGCAGTCACTGCTGATCGTCCCATACCGGCATGATGATGCAGTCCCACCAGTCCAAACTCATCTCTCACTGCCGGAAGTGGTGTTCCATGGTGTGCGGGGATTCAGGGGCTTGTGCAGCAGCAGGAGTGCCAGAACCTGGGTGAGCAGGGCCTGCCAGTCACACTGGTGTTCAGCCTGCTGGTCCTCATCTTCTTCTTGCTGGACCAACACGTGGGCAGTCTGGAAGTACTGTGCCATGAGGCGTAGCATGAGGCCGGTGAGCCTGGCACTGCTTTGCAGCAGCTCTGGCTCCATTCTGTGAGTGCTGTGGCATCCACAAGGGCAACAGAGTACAAGGCAGCACGTGCCCACTGCATCCCTTGTGTGTCCCATGAGGGGGGAGACAGTGGAGGAGTGTCTTGTGAGATGTGGCTGTGGAGAGGAGCCCCTGAAAGCAGGCGTCACAGCTTGCCTGACCAAGCAGCCACAGGAAGTGTCCACCGTCCTGATGCCCTCCCCAAAGTGCTTCCGGAAGCTCCAAGTCTGAGGCAGGTTCTGTTCAATGTGAATGCACTATTTTGGACTAATTCTAACTTATTTCAGGGCTTCCCTGTAGTGGGGACACTATTTTGATTGTTAAATCGATTTTAGTAATTTTGAAATACTTTCTAGTGTAGACATACACTCTGAAAATCAGGTTCCTATAAAAGGTGACTCATCTTGAGCACCCAAATCACTTTTCAGACTTTGTTTCAATTCTAACCAGGCATAAGAGAGCTAATTACTGCACCTTTGGCAAACTCTGTTAGGGTTGCTGTTGTCTTGAAAGTTCATCAGGTTTTTGGTACAGATTATAAAAGAACAAGTTCTGCTTTCTGAACTTCTGACCTGGGAAATCCCCAGAACATACTGGTACCCTCTTTTTGTTATGAGTGTGTACAGTGCCTAGCATAATGTGGCCTGATCCCAGATAAAAGCATCTAGATGCTACCTTCCCCCTCAAAATCTCCCCCCCCCCCTCCACAACTTCAATAGATCTCCAATGACTTTTAGCAATACTAGAAGTCTAGAATCTTTTTGTTGATTATCAAGCCTGTTCTTTGGGCTGTGCCATGCTTTGGTGATTTCCCAAAGTCAAAATCCCTCAGAAAGCATTATTTTCCTATAATCCAACCTGATGCCATTTAAAGACATCAGCAAACCTAACAGAGATTGCAGTAGTCATTGAGACCAAAGGAGAGGGTGAAGGTTGTTATGCAAAACTTGTAGAACATCATACAGGCTCTGCTTTGGTTCACGATGAAGGCAAAGGTTTGTCCAACTATTTTTTTCTTCTACACCAGTTCATTCATCCTCACGTATGAGGGAATAGAAATTGCTGGTAATGGCTCGGCAAATAAATGTGGATACTATTATGGAATATAGCAACCGATTGGGGGTTGAGGTTCAATTTGACCCCCATAGGGCTCTTTCCCATTAAATTCAATGAGAGGGGGACTGGGCCTTGATCAGCCTGTTTCAGGGTAATCTTAACCTTTCTACTGAGGACTTGGGCACTGAAAAGCCCTACCATTTGTAGCTTTAATTTCTCTATTTAACTTTAAATGTCACTGCAGTGAAGGTTTCCTAATACTGATGTAAAGAAAACTTGCAGTAGTAGTCAGAGGGTATGTCCACACTAGCCCCCTAGTTCGAACTAGGGTGGCTAATGTAGGCATTTAAACTTGCAAATGAAGCCCGGGATTTAAATATCCCGAGCTTCATTTGCATGTTCCCGGGCGGGTGCCATTTTTAAACGCCCCGTAGTTCGAACTGACTGCCCACGGCTACACGCGGCAGTCAGAAGTTAATCCGAACTAAGTCCTCAGTTCAAACTACGGGGCATTTAAAAATGGCGCCCGCCCGGGAACATGCAAATGAAGCCCAGGATATTTAAATCCCAGGCTTCATTTACAAGTTCGAATGCCTACATTAGCCACCCTAGTTCGAACTAGGGGGCTAGTGTAGACATACCCAGAGGGACTACCTTTTGTAGCAGATAGCTGTAATTCATTCTATATACATTCAGTCCTGCAGGGTTCGTGTTGCTAGTCCTACTTACTATATACAAACTATTTTAAAAAGTCAGCATTCTTTATTATAACCCCATTTACAGGCTTCTGTTTTAATTTATACTGAAAGTTTATTTGACCATTAGAAGACTTACCTAGCATTGCCCAGGTCCTTCAGGGCAGGGGGCTGGTGGTGTGAGGGGTGTGTGTGCAGAAGTCCAGGGCAGAGACTTGAGCATATGGGTTGACAGGGCAGGAGGCTCCAGTTGAGGTTGTGAGTGTGGTGAGCGTTTGGGGGAAGGGGGAGAAATGAGTCCTTTCCCTTCTCCCCAACTGTCCAGCCTCCCCCAGTGGTCACTTTGTAATATAACTCTCCCCTGCACTCATTCCCTCAGTGGCCACTGAGTATTGCATCCCTCCTCTCTTTCCCTGTTGTGGAAGACAGTTCCATTCCTGGGACTTCCCATTTTCCTGGCACAACCCAAACCCTGACCTTGTTTTACATTGGGATAAAAGGAAACTGCATACCAAAGTTGGTGGTCCTACTTCTTACTGTTTAGGAGAAGTTCTTGAACAGACAGACTCTCAGACAAACAGAATCGCATATGTATATATAAAGTCTTACATGCAATACAGGGTGAAGGAGCAAAAGTATTTACAACTCTTCACTGTTACAGAATACATTCCTGTTATGAGATACCAGGCAATACAGATACCTACAAAAATATAATACTCAACTAACCATTACTGATGAACCAGCTTTTCCTTTCTGCCCACCTGATAGAGTCATTTTGGAAGAGATGTCTTTTACCAATATATTTTGGAGTCTCAGGAGCTTCCTGTTTTACGTTTGTAAAAGGTCACATAACGCACAATAATTATTAGATAATGCCATTGAATCCACACATTTAAATATAGGAGGAATACGTGAATGATGACAGCAAAGATCAGCAAATATTTGGGGGTAAGTGACTTTTTCCTTTGTCAAAGATCTCTACTGTAATTCCACAGACAATGTTATAGACCATATTGTCAGCAAAAGCTTTCAAATAATTTATTACTATATTCATTTGGTCATAATGCATTGTAGTCTGCCCTCTTCTGGATCATGTTCACATACCAATCGTTTATTTAATTTACAGCAATGTAAATGTCTTCAATTTTCTTCATAGGCATGAAAGGACTTTAACAGTAATTCTAAGAGAGACACCATTCTATACATGCACATTTCAGGATGTTATTAAATGATTTCAGTGATTTTGAAGTAAAAGATCCTTCACATTTACACATTTCATTGTTTATTTAGCATAGCAGTGTCAGAGGATATATTCAGTTCCACTAATAGATTAAGGTTTTCAAGTCCATTCTAAATCTCAGTGTACTACAGAAGTTCACATTCAAGAGTTATTAATCAAAGTATTTTTTATTAAAGCAAATATTTTTATTTGAGGCAAGTAAAATTCTTCTTGAAAATTTCATAAACAGATGACCAATATTTGAATACCATAACATAAGTTATTTTACAAAGAAAGGGTTTTAGTCGGTTACAGTTCAGAAAAATAAATAAGATATTTACCCCCATATAGACCAGCCCTTCAAACATTCACATTTTTTTAAATACATACATTTGTCCATACCAATCTGGCCAGTGATTTTTCAAGTCAAGTGCTAGTGGCTATTACTGGATAGAGCAGAAAATTCTATAGTAAACGTTTGTGGAATATCTTTCCAGCTGGGAAGTTTATTCCTCGGTGTGAGAAACTGGTAGTTGTCCAATGCTCTGTAATGACGAGTGCTTGAATCCTTCTAAAAAGTATTTTTAATGCTATGGAATATAAATCTGAGATTCCTTACATATATAAATCATTAATTCTTTTAAGGTCTTCACTTTAGTGATATTCAAAGGCCATGATTTTCATAAGTGAATCAGGTTTTATATAATATTGTTGTTTATTCAATATTAAATATGTTGTCATTAAGTCTTCCTGAATGTTTTTTCATTCTTGAATTATGAGATGAGGTAAACCAAATCATTCAGTTTTCTTTTTCTATAGCATTAAAGTATGACCTCGTCTCCAAGCTACAAAGTCCCAATCGTTTCAATCTTTCACTTCCTCTAACCATTGTATTATCCATCTCTGAATCTGCTCTATATAATTAATATTTTAACAGAATATATTTTTGTTGAATTACACACCTAAGTCCTGTCTCCAAAGTCATATTAAAATTTTGAAAAACAAAGCTCATAAAAAGTATCAGCACAGAAATTTCCTCGTCTACAGGTGAAAAAAACCCACATTAATTTTTTAAAAATTGGTTATTTTGCACAATTGTCTTTTTTTTGTTATACCAAATGGAACGATGCTCATGGATATGGAACATATTTTCTATCAATAGCTTCTGGCCTTATTATATAACTCAGGTTTGCTTTGGCATTTAATCATCTGCAGATCCAGTTTACTGCAGATCATGAAAAAAGATTTCCATTTCCTAGCCATTCATTGTGCTCAAATAGTTAAGGTGATTTAATACTTTTGTGATAGCCCACAGCTCTATTTCCATCCCTTTTTCAAGGCTATAGTACATTTCATACAATTATGCCTTGTAAGATATCCTCAAAAACTTATGATTTGCTGATCAGATTTTCCCTGATATAATCTGGCAACATTGTCTGTGAAGTTCTAAGATTCTATTTTATGATGTTGTAAAGCTAAGCCAGCAAAGATTGAACAATCAACAAGCTGGGTAACCTGGAAGCAACCCTAAATGACATATCAAAAGGGAGTTGCAATGGTAACCACAGCTATCAAAGGCATGTTAAGTAGACTAGAATCTTTAACCTGTTGGTCTGTGTGGAAGCAGGGAAAGGGAAAAAGGGGATTTGTGTGCAGCCATCATAGGGTTGTTAGAAATAAGGCAAGAGAAAGGCTAACCCTGAGGCCTAACAACGTGAGAGCGAGACTTGTAAGAGATGCTTCGCTCTAAAGATAAAGATGGAATGCTGATTCCAGCAGGAACCTTGAGATAAGGTAGCATCTGAAGGGAATTGTGTGGGCAGAGAGATAACTGTTAGCCGTTGATGTATGTAACGGGAGAGTATATATACTTGTCTTATACTGCTTGTATTTTGAAGATCTGCTTAGGAAGGGGGACCTCACCCCCTGGCCCCCCATCTGACCGCAGTCTTCCCTTGCAATTGCTTGAAAATAAACTGCCTCTGACTTGTTGCTTACAAACGCAGAGTGAGGACTTGTTTTCTTCCACATCTGTATTGTTAGAGAATCAGAAATAAGTGCGAAATGTGTCTGTTTATCTGCATTCTATTAGAAAGTTAACAATGTGATCTAATTTGCTTGTAGATGTTAATCCCATTCCTGTCGCAAAATACTTCATTACTATATTTTTGTAGCCAGACAGAAACCACCCCCCTTCTCCCCTCCTCCCTACGAAACTCAGTCTTCAAAGGCTACAGGGCCTCCAGAGGTGCTGGAATAACTATGGCCCTGGATGCTAGACAGGAACCAGATAACAGCAGCAATTGGGCCAGCAGACGATCGGAGCCTTGGGCTGCCCTTGGCTGGTACCAGTAATTGATATGCATACACACCGTCCCAGAAGAGGAATCTGCCGCCCCATCAGAAAAGAATGTCCAGCCCTAATGATTTAGTTACCTCCACCTCACAGGTGCAAATTAAGCTTTGGACCCCCTGTGGGAATGGGTGTCACAAAGACGTTCCAACTTAATTGGCATTTTAATGACAAGAGAAGCGTCTACGTGACCACAGGGGTATAAAGTGGGGCCCTGTGCCCCACTCTAATTGGAGATCCAACGACATACCTGCTGGTCAGGCTGTCCTGGACCCCCGAGACTTTAGGGATGCCTTCGTCTCGTACCGACTGCTTCCCATTGGGATTGAGAGGAAGCCTGGCTTCGCCGGAGTAAGGATCGCAGGGGTGAGAATATACCTGCTAGATGTCTATTTTGCACACATTCAATAAGAGCTCAGAGAACCAAAAGGGTTCCATGGTACCTTTAAGTGACTTTTATTGTATTTTTCTGTATTGTCTTTGTAGTGCCTGTGTTATCTGTAACACAGCAGTAACATTTAACAGCTAAGCTTGCCTTGTAACAATAAAGTAGTAACTGTTTAAGCTTTAACCTGACTCCTCCTGTTGCTGTAACAGAACCGAACACAATCAAAAGAACCATAGCCGGTTTGGCTATCTTGCCACGGTCAGGGGTAAACGCAGTAAGAGCTGAGCGTTGAGTCGTGCTGCCTCCACGGGGCAGACTCTTGGGGCACCCGTCAGCCTCCCTGGCTGCCTGCTGCAAAGAGACTTTGTCCTAGCAGTTAAAGACTCGGATGTGATAGGGCTCACAGACCACTCATTACCCCGGCCACCGGCTAACAATTTTATTGATTCAGAATCAAAGGGGGATATTGTCATTTAGAGGCACTTGTGGTATAATAATATTATTGTCTTAATCTCTCCTGAAAATCTGTAATTCCGCATAATGAACCACTCGTAATCTGTCTTGATAGTTTGAATGGCTAGTTGCCTTATGGTAAGGAATGCCGTTAGTTTACCCCTGTATGCATAGGAAATGAAGTTTAGTTTTGAAGTAACAATCTTCACTCCCTGTGCTTCATTGGGGGAAGAACCTGTTATGTCAACTGCTGTCAGGAGGCTTGCCGACTTGCTAGAGAACTATAAAGTCATGGACCCAATCTTTTTTAAATCTCAGGTCTACTTAAATTTTAATAGAGAAGGTCTAAAACAGAAATCTCCAGTTTTACTCTAGATTACCCTGGAATTCTCATGGAAAAATTTGAACAAACTCTACAACTAGCCTGCCTATTGGAGTATAACCTTTTACATTTAAATTACAGGAAGACTTTTATAAATCAGTCTCACCTGTTCTGCTGTGAAACTAACATAAGGACTTTTCATATGTCTGTCCATATATTGATCTTTTAACCATAGCAACTCTCTTTTTCCTTTTATTATTAAATCTTTAGTCTTATAGTTACTAAAGTTAGCATCTGCATGATTATTGGGTAAGGTTAGAGACTTGAGTGACCTGGGGATAATTGTCCAGTCCTGTGGAATTGGTGGACCTAACATATGGTGAATCAGGTTTTCATGAACCCCTCACAGTGTTAGACTTGGCTGTCTAGATGGAAGTCAAGGGTTGGAATGCTTGAAGAGGACTATATTTGGCTCCTTGATGACCAGTGTGGTATTATAGAAACTGTTTTGTTACTGGCTTGGGGGATCTATTTATAGAATAAACCACCAGTCTGGGGGATGGTCTATTCCTTGCAGCCTGCATGAGTACAGCATCCTCAGTGTACCCAGCCAGGCACTCGGTCACAGGTGTTTACATATTCCCAATCTGGGGAAGCAGCTACAAAAGGCCTCAGCCAGATGTTAGCAAAATCAAATGGACCATCTCCAGTTTAAGTGGCCATTCTTTGGTAGGAAAAAGGGTGTGAAACAGGAATTTACAGCTTGGCAAAGAAACTGCTGGAGGTTCCATTCCCACAGACTGCCTCCTGAAGCCCAGCTAAAGAAGATTCTTAAAGAAGAGGAGGAAAAAAGTATAAAGAACGGCGAACTTATGCCCCAAATCATTTCTCCCTTTACAGGATGTCAATGGAATGAGAGAAATGAAGGACAAAAGTATCATTGGACTGGGGAGGGATCCTGCCAGAAGGAATTCAGCCAGCAAGACTGATGAAGCGTTGAGAGAGAGTATTGGTTGCATTTTACCTTTTATTTCTTTAACAAATTAATATTATTATTATTATTATGCTTCAATACTAAGAATCACTCGATCTCTCTGTAGTCAATGAACTTGCTTTGTTTTATCTAAACCAATGTGCATGGATTGAAGTGTTTGGGAGACTCCATTGAGATAACAGGGTTTGTGCGTATCTTTTTCTACTAGTAAATGATAGACTTATTATGAGCTTGTCTTCTCCAGGAGTGGGTTCACACCACACATGCTTCCGAGGGCAAGTGTGGGTCTGGGAATTTGCTGGTGTTGCTCTGCAGTGTAATTCAAGAGTAGCTCACCATAGCACTCATACTGTGTAGCTGGAAGTAATTTACACGATCGAAGCTCTGTAAGAGCAGACCAGAAGTGGTTGCGCTCTCAGAGAAACAATGTAAAAGACATCCTAGGTTGGATAATTAAGGGGACACAGCTGTTTAACAGCCCAGATTGTACCCTGGGTAATGTCACACCTCTGTATGCCACAATGACCTTTTCATGTGAAATGATGATGCATAGAAAACTGTTCATGCATGTGTGGTGAATAGGATAAATTAATGAAATTAACTAATGTCTGTCACTTTTCAAACTTAATCCTTTATAAACATCACTATACATGAATTACCCAAAACCATGACTCAAAGGTGTTTTCTACAATCTCTCCTCAATAAAACTTACATTCATCTCGCTCCCGCCCCCAGTATTGCTTAACTTATTTCTGTTGGTTGGCTTTAGGTTTTTGTGCTGAACGTTAAAGAAGAACAGAAATAAAAGTTTTAAATGTATAATATATTGAATACCTTTCTTATCTGTTTTAAGAGTATAATTCAGAATGTAATTTAAATGCTTTATTTAGATAGGGTTATTTCATATTATTTAATATGATCACATTAATGTCCCAGTAAAAGTATGGAATGATGTTTATTTTTACTGTTTTTATTCTGTGTACAGAATAGCTTTTTCCCCCACTGCTCCCATATTATCTGAGAGTGACCTATTACAGAGATTATTTTCCATCAGCTTTTATCATAATCCCTGAAAAATTATTCCCAAACACATGAAGACAGAATACTTGTATATTATCCTCATGAATCATATATCTTGAGGAGGGATTTGAAGGAGGAAAAGGTTAGTGGCTTTACAGATTAGTATGGGGAAGACATTCCCTCACATAAAAAGGCTGCAAAGTAGGAAGCACAAAAGCATTTGTGGAAGGAATGTTCACTAGGCCAGCTCAGGTTGACATCAGGAGAGCGTTCTAATGCTGGATGATCCAGCCAGTATCAGAATCTCAATAACTAAATTAATATATATTCTATTCGTTTTTTGGTTTTATTGAAATCTGTACATTATTCCACATACATTTAATAAAATTTTAATTCTTTAATTTGCTAAGATAATGTATTTGAGACATTCAGCAGTTCATTGTTGAGTTCATCAATTTGGGTAGTTAAATTCCATATTAAGTAAAGCAAAGCCTCTGTGACTAGAATGTTTGAGCCCAGTTTTCCTGGCTGATATTTTATGCTATGTATAAGCATAATTTTTATTAAATCATACTTAAGTAGCTCCTTGGGGCCTAGTTAGTACCAGGCCTACATACTGCTAAGGGCTGTATCAGACAGACAGAGAGGGACCCTGTCACAAGAACATGTTGCAACAGTTTATTCCTACTGGCCTAGCATCACCATTTAGCAGAAATTCACCTTGAGGGGGTATTTGAAGAACAGGGAATGACTTTACAGACTAGTTTGGGTACAATAACCCATATATTGGACTACAGAGACTAAGGCTTGAAAGTGGTGGTGGAAAGCAGCCAGTAGAACACCAGCATCCAGGGACAATACAATAGGAGGCAAGAGCAGATAAGCCAAGCTGTGGAAGGCCTTAGTCTCTTCAACCCATCTGATACCTGTTTGGATATCTCACTATCACCTCAAATGTAATGTGGCCAAAATCTATCTACTTTGCCTTCCGTCCCCAGTCTCCTTTCTTCTTGCTCACCTATTCTGACACTCCTCACTCTACACCTTACTTCCCTGACAATTAAGTGGCTTCACCTCTGACTTCAATTTCTCTACCCCCATACATTCAGATGTGTATATTTGTACAAACAACGAGAAGTCCTGTGGCACCTTATAGACTAACAGATTTATTGGAGCATAAGCTTTTGTGGGCAAAGACCTATTTCATCAGGTGCATTTGTACAGTTTATTTATAAAGCATTTGGATAGTTATGAGTTGGCCACCGCATTAGTCAATAAATTAAAGCAGGATGAATTCTTGACCTAAAATGCTGTTAGCTTTTAATTGTTTAACTTCACTATGTAGTCAGGAATCAGTTTTTTAAAATATAGAAATGCTGGAGGATGAGATAACAGAAGCAAAAAAGTGTAAAGAATTTGTATTTAATTCCTGTAAGTTCTCAATTTCATTACAAGTTAAGTCTTCCATTTTTCATATGCCATAAACTTCATGGTATTACTGCTAAATTCTTCATTTTCTCACAATGAGTAAAATGATGTTACAATACAACTCACATTTTTAGTCCAAAGCTTAAATTCAGAAAAATCACCATGTGGATGGGAGGAAGGGAGGATAGAACAATTATAGTTCTGTGCTAAACTGCATGTGCATTATGGATTAATGGCCTAATTGGTAAAATAATGTTATAACTCCAGCTAATTTTGTTCACATCATAAAGCCCATCTCAAATTGAACAAAGACGTAAGAGCAAAACATGACATATGAAAACTTTAGTGGAATCTTTGCATTTACCAAAGATGTGAGATTACTAAACAGAATGCAGGCCAGGTGTTTAGGCAGTAATCCCATAAATACATATTTGCCCTTTGCCCATTTGAAAGAGATCTGTCTCTTCAAAATTTTATGTGAATCAGAGAAGTATGTAAAATTACTTTAGCTATTCAGAAGAGGCAGTGTCCATAACTAGTATTGAGTGTAAAACAAATGTTGTTAAAAAACATTTAGAAAATTGGCATTTCCATTTTAGCTTGAAAATGCTGCTAAAAATGTTTAAAAAGTTAGAAATATCCAGAAATCAAAGATGATCAAGTACTGTCAAGAGATTCCAATAAAAAAAAAAAGAAAAAGCAGGAAGCAGAAACTGTACCATGTGACTTAGGAAGGTATCATATGCCAAAAACAAAAAGTGAAATAGCAAACAGCTACAAATAGTTCAAGAATAGAGTGAAATGCAGAAAGTATTAGAGTACTTAATTAGGAAAAATTTGCAGATGATTCACAAAAAGAAAGCCTAAATAAATCATTTGTTCACTGAAAATAATTTGCTTAGCTCTAAACAGGATTTCTCTTTCATTACCTGCAACTTTTGACAGACATATGGAAGATTCAGCATGCTGTAGAGGCAAGTCTTCATAGCTATCTACCATTTCTGAACACCCACAGAGTTGCTTGCCAGTACCAAAAGGATAACCTTTCAGGCAGATTTGATTTGGACCAGACATCATTTGAAAGACACCTGCTCATGAACTACTTACCTGTTGAACATTTTGCTGTTCTGGTAGACACACTTCAGCAATAATCCATCTGGAGCCACCTTTTTCCATATCCTGCCCTCCAGACAGACACATTCACAAGTGCTTTGTCTGAGATAACTTCAGAAGCAAGTAACTGTTCAACTATCCCCTGTAGAAAGGTTATGTCTGCTTAACAGTGCAGAGGTGCTTGAACAATTTATATCATGTGGGTGCCAAGAGACATTAACACATACTGTTAACCCTGTATATAATGGAAACCACTTCAAGCTAGGTAATGTTCTAGCACCTAGAGTAAGAGTGCCACTTTCACACAGAATGAAATTTAAAGAAATGTGGGGGGTGCTGCATCACTTGTTAAAATGAATCAACTATGTTGCTAAAATCTATTGAGCAGAGTAGTCAGTTTAATTTTAGCAAATGCTGCAACCCTGTGTAGCATTCCAAAGCACATTCCAGACTAGCATGGGGCTGTGTCATCCTGCCCTGCAACCTTGGGTATCTTACAATGCCTTGCAGATATAGTTCCTACCTGGGCTGCTTATAAACAGCCTTGCAGCATGCAAGCCATAATAGATATAGATATATGTTATATTGTTTGGAGTTACTGAGTTTAGAAAGAAATCACTTGAAACAGAGAGCTTGAAGCAGTTGCAAGCTTCCATTTATTCCATAACACAGAACTAACTAGAACCAGCACAAATCAGCTGGGCTGACCCCTAATGGCCTAACTAAGTTACTGTAGTGACAACAAGATCTATATCTACAACTCCTCAATGTACAACAAGATAGAATCATGGAGCTGGAAGAGACCTCAGGAAGTCATCGAGTCCAGCCCCCTGCCCAAAGCTGGACCAACCCCAACTATATAGATATCTAAATAGAGAACCCCTCCCTGCACTCTCACTCACTCATTTTTACCAGGGTAGAGCAGGGAAGGCTGGGGGGTGTAGATCTCCATCTGGGAATGCAGATTCTGGGCTGGAAATAAAGGATTTGGGGTACAGGGGGCTTTCTAATCTGGGACTCGGGGTGGGATGTAGGATCTGGGCTCCCCGCAGGTTCTGTTGGCCATGGTTCCTAGCCAATGGGAGCAACAGAGCCAGTGCTTAGGGTAAGGTCGGTGTATGCAGCCTTCCTGGCCACCCCTACATCTAGAAACCACTGGGACATGCTGACCACTCTCAAGAGCCACATGGAGCCAGGGAGCCTGCTTTAGCCCTTACTGTATCACCAGCTGGAATCTTAAATGACCCCATCAGCAGTGCTGTCCAGAGCCAGTAGGATCCCTTTTTTTTCCAGGCATTCAAGTAAAAAAAAAGCAACCCAAACCCAAAAGAAAACAGATGCCTGACAATCCCATCTCACCCCACTATACTGCCAGCTCTAGATCGTCTCCCAGAAATGCATGCCTGGAACTTCCCAGCTCTTTCCTGGACAGTATGTTAATTATTACATTAAGGGAATAATATGAAAGTTTAGTACTTAAACAGTTACCCAAACACTTGAACTTGACACACACTGGATTAGCTTTAAAAAAAAATAAAATAAAGCAAATTTATTAGCCACAGAAAAAGAGAAATAGGTTTGAAGTACAAATAATGGGGCTTAAGTCAGAAAACAAAGAAGAACCTCTCTCACCACAAGTTCCTGCAGATTACTGGTCTAACTCTCACCTGGCATGGGGTAACTGGCCTCTCACACTGCCTTATAAGTCCAATAAACCTTTTATAGCATAGAACACCACAAACCCAGGGCAATGGTGAAGCACCCCGCTTTTATACAATGCTACTTCATAACCTCTCTGAAAGGCAATAAATAGGTCCATGATCTTGTTTAATGTTAAAACCAAGTATTACACTACTATAATTTATTTTTATTAATTGTGGTATAGTAGTGCCTAGATCAGGACCCCCTTGTGCTCAGTGTATGCTGTTAACACACACATTTTAAGAGAGCTTTCAGGAGGCAGAGATTTCTGTTTCAAATGATAAAACAGGACAAAGGTAATGGACTTCTTGCGTGATGGAGTCAGTCTCTCTACTCATGGGAAAGCAGGGAACTGAACCTTGATTTGCCACATCCTGATCCAGCCTCTTAGCTACATGACCATCGATGTAGAATCACCGTGGCTCCATGGCTAAGGTTAAAAAAAAAAGGCATTACTGCTCCCTTTGGCATGAAATAGACCTTTTAATAATATCACAACTAAAAAGCCATGCATCTTTCAAGAACTAGACCCACAAGATAAAACGTTGTTATACACAGTTCAGTATTAGTCCTGGAATACATTTATTTGAATAAGTAAGATAAAGCTATTTTTCAAGTCAGGGTGGCATAGGATTTATTTCCAATTGATCTATAGAAACAGATCACAGTCCTTTCAGTAATGATCTGTCACAGCAAGTATTTCAGTGGTACAGAGAACTGTTTTCCAAATCAAGACCATAGTCCAGTGATGGACTGAGTTTTGGCAGAACAGGAAAGTCTTAACCACGTACAGCAATTTGCACTGCATAAACAAGTAGAGCTCATGCTCATTGAATGATTGTGATCCAAGTGTAGTGCATTTCTCTTTTTAATAAAAATATGAATTTGAGTAATTTAACTAGAAATTTCAGGGCTTAAAGGACACTGAAGGGCTGTGCCTATGAGTCACATGCTTAATCACAATTGGCCTAGTGACAAAACTCTAGAGGATTTTCTGCAGTGTGTTTAACTAGCAGTTCATTTTCAGGCAACTCATGCATTCATTTGCCTTTGGGTGTATTCCAGGAACCACAGCTACTGCTGTAATTAGTATCTTCCTCCTTCAGGAAGCACCTTAAAATCTGAAGAAACTCAGGTGCACAAAAATAGATTTTTGTGGTATTTTACGACTGTTTTCATAGCAAAGTGGTCAGCTGGCAGAGCTGTTCTTGTAGAAAGACTTTAGTAAGAAAACTTGGCATATTTGCAGAAAGCAAATTTAAGATTGTGCCTGGTTTTCCTTTATCCTTTACAGGAAAGCTGAATACAACCTACTGATTCTGGGTCAAAGAATAGCAATCATCTTTTTGTTTTCCATGCCAAAACAGTTTTTTTAACTCCTCAGTAACTGAAACAGTCCAGGGAAGCTGGACAATTCATGAAAGGAATCGTAATAAAGTCAAAATGACATTTAATAGTAGAGACACCAGATAGGTAATGTAATATCTTGTTGGACAAACTTCTGTTGCAGAAAGGTTAACAGGATAGCTCCCCTAGAACATATTAAACACTTATACTTGTATTTAGCTGTGACACAGAGGGTATGTCTACACTTGCCCCCTAGTTCGGACTAGGGAGGCAAATGAAGCATACCGAAGTTGCTAATGAAGCGCAGGATTTAAATATCCCACGCTTGATTAGCATATTCGCAGCCGGTCACCATTTTAAAATGCTGGTCGCCCGATTTAACTTGCCGCGTGTAGATGCGGTAGTCTGATCCAAAACCCTTCCCTCAAATTAACTGTTACTCCTTGTGCAATGAGCATGACTTTTTCACTAACAGAAGTTGGTCCAATAGAAGATATTACTTCACCCACCTTGTCTCTCCAATGTCCTGGCACCAGTACAGCTACAACAGCACTGCACATCAGGAAAAATACAAATTCTTATTCCAAATCATCTTTGCAGATGTGGGAAGCAGTACAGCATCACCATTCATTTCCTTCCATGTCTTGTTCCTCCATTAGCCCAATCTGGTCATGTCCCTTCATAGTATGTCCCACCATCCAGGTTTTTACTGATCCTGGTTGAGTCTATATTATTTTTGTTGGCATCCTATCATCTGTTTTCTACAGTGTCCCTACCATCATAATCTTTTTGACTGCAGCCAGTCTTGTGCCCTAATTTCACATCTTTCTTTCTAACTTCATGCATCTTGAAGTCAGTCCACTTTACACCTGCAATCTTCTAGAGAACTCCCATCTACACTTTTGCCAGTCTTCTGGCAACTGTTTCATTTAATGCAGCTTCTTCCAGAGTTAGCACACTGGTTTGATACATTTCCACTTTGTTACCAAGTATAATTTTGTGTCGGTCCATAATTTCAATCAATTTCTGTGCAGTACTCATAGCTCAAGCCCATCTCCTTTTATCATCATCCTTGATTAAACCAATTGGCATAATCAAGCTTCAGAGGTATATGTACAATTTTGCTTATTTTATAACCCTGCCACTGCAGTATTTCAAACACTTTACTTATTGTCCCTTTTCCAAGATACAATAAATGCCAAGAAGATGAACTACACCAATTTTTCCAAAGTAGCGAAGAGTAACAACATTACTTTTAACATGTCTGCCAGTTGTACCATATAATCTGCATAAGATAATGAGCTTAACTATAGACCTCCCAATGCCACACCCTCAAACCTTTCTATCGTTCTTAAGTTACATTATGTGGAATTCCATATGATTTTACTACTTTCTAGAATACTTTCCTTCAAAATGAATCAAATGCCTTCATTAAATCAATGAAAAGAACAAAGATCTTTAAATCCCATTCTCACTTCTCCTTCCTTCAACCCTCCTTTCAGCTGTTGGAACTTGGACATCTGATCAATGCAGCTTCAGCCTGGTGTCATTGCCAACTACTTTCTCTAAAATGGGTCTCAATCTGTTGACAGTTGCTTTCATCATAATTGTTCTGTTGCTTGGAATACATTTATACTTGTATAATTATTCAGATTGGGAGGATACCCCTTCTTTAGGATTAGTACATTTATTGCCTTAGCCAGTATTGCCTTTAGACATCCTGTGCCTCCTCTTGCTTCCATACCTTCTGAAATATTTGTCCTAAACTTTTGACAGCACTTGGCTTACTGACCATTAGAAGCTCAGGAACTCCTGCAGCTTTCCCATTTTTAACTACTCATTCCCCTTTCTATTTCTCCTTCTCTGATGGTGGCTCAGTGCTGATGTCCATTCTGCCTTGCAAGCTTCCTGGTTCATTACCATGTCTAGAATGCATGCATCTGGATACAGGGTTCAGTACTTAGTTAAATGAGCCTTCCATGCTTCAGCATTTAACGAGTAGCCTCTTGCCACTTGACCTGCAATTGCAGGACTGTTCAAACCTCTCTACAGAATTCAGAGAAGCAGTGACCCTGAGCAACTAGTACCTGTATTTAATTTTTGTAAATATTCTCTCTCATATATATAAATAGACAACACACACACACACACACACACACACACACACATAGACAACACACACACACACACACAGAGAGTCAGTCACTCTCCATTCATTCTTGTCTGGGCATCAAAGAGATTTTCTGAATCGATCCTTTAGCCATTCTGGTTCCCATCATCACAAGTGGGATGCATTTTTAGAATGGTCAGATTCACTATTTGCCACTAGTTCCAGAGAGTACTTGCTTTTTAAAAAATATGTAAACTCTGTACATCAGAACACATTTTAAAAATTGATTGAGATTAACCTTGACTGATTTAGTTAACAATACAAGTAGCTATTACATTGTTCCCCCTTCTCTCCTTTGTCATTTTTTCTTTTTACAGTACAGATAGCTGAGTTACATTTTTTTAAATCCCTCTTTGAACTGGAATTCCTACCATTTTAGCCTCTGTTACCCTCTCAGTTTTTAAGTCCCTTGGTACTTCATCAAGCCCTCTCAATCTAATCAAAAGTTTTCAATATCTGAGGTCATGGCATGAGGAATTGTACAGATGGTATCTGCAGAAACTGCAGATGGAGCTATGGTACTTGAGTATGTCATTGTGAACATGATGGACTTCCTTTGAATAGACTATCTAAACCAGAGCCAAGTTGCATTTTTGCGAAGTTACTGCATTCACTGCTTATGATCAGAATAAAAGTGTGGGCACAGAAATGTTTTGTATACAAACTCAAGTTTGCCTGGGTATATCAGATTTGTTAATCAATCCACTTCACACAAAACAAGGGTGTATCTGGCATTATGATTATGAAAAGTTGCATACACAAAAGTAACTGTACAAAACAGTGGCCTTTTAAGGACTGAATCATCTCCAGTTACGCAGAAGAAAGTATTCTGAATCTGTGTTTGGATCGTGTAGGAAAGAGTACCCTTAGCTAAATTTGTCCTGGAGTTATATAAATATCCACTAAAAAGATCAAAGTATAGATGGGGTTTTAATTACAGTTCTTGCTTTTTTTGAATTATGTAGAAAAGATGGTTTTAAGAGGCAAAATTTTGAAAAAAAAATCAGCTTTTTCCTACAGTCTGAGGTTGCTCATATCTAGATTTTTGGGAAGGTAGCCAACACTCCATGATTGGCCTGGAGTTTCCAGGAATTAAATACAGGCCCATATGCATGAATTTTTGGGGATGTGTGCACTTCTTTTGTAAATGTGGACTGCAAGGCTGCGAACGCACCCCGCTTCCCCCCAACTTCCCCAACTAAGCGTGCTCCAGCCGGCCAGGGGAAGGCAGGAGCCTCACGCTGCCCAAGCCTCCCTCCCCCATGCTCTGACCAGCTGGGGGAAAGCTGAAGCTGATTTTCCCCCCCTGCCCGCACAGGAGTAAGACCCAACTCTCCCACAGCCTTGCTCCTGGGGGAGGGAGGGGAAATCAGCCCCAGCCTTCCCCCAGCTGTCTGGAGCATGGGGGAGGGAGGCTCGGGCAGCACGTGACTCCTGCCTTCCCCTGGCTGGCCACAGCACACTTAGGGTGCATTTGCACCCTTTGAACCCCCCTGCGTATGGGCCTGAAAAATTAATTTTAAATTGAATATTATGTCACGTAGTAGTCAAATTTCTTCCTCGCTGCTTATGAGTACATATGTAATGGAAAAAATGTTGAGGATAGTCACCCTTATTTCCACTCCTCTTTTGTGAATTATATTCACATTTCAGGCATTAAATTAAAATAAAATAAACCCTTAAAGTTTAGTTTATCCTTGTTGAAAAATCAATTACATTTTTTGGCAGAATTTCCTAATTTTCAATAACTCTCTCACATGGAAATTAGTTTTCTGTGAAAATAAGGATGGAGACTCTTACTATATATTTTTAGAAATGTTCGTCTGTCTGTCCGTCCATGAGTCGGTTTAATCAAGAACTCCTCCTAAACAATAAAAGCTAAGACCACCAAATTTGGTATGCAGTTTCTTCTTATCTTAACTTAAAGCTTGTGCCAGGACAATGGGATGTGCCTAGAATCAGATTGTTTTCTGTAACAGGGAAAGGGAAGGGTCTGATAGGAGAGACAATTATGCTCCACAATGACCAAAGGTGGGCCGTGAGTGTGGGGGACAGTTATACTTCAAAATGACCATTGTTGGGGGGCAGCTTCACCAGTAAGAAAGTTAGGTAGGGCTCAGCAGGTTGCAGGCCACTAGTCCAGGTAGGTATCTCCCTACCCAAAAGCCTCAGGCTTAACACCTCTCCCCTCCCCCTCCACCCTCCCCCCCCCGCCCAGGTAGGAAGTAGTTCTTCGGGGGCCATCTAGCCCCGTACCCTTTCCTGGGGTAGGGAGCTGCTGCTGGAGCAGAGCCACCCGCTCCACCACAGGAGGCCCCAGTGAGCCTCCCCCAATCTCCCACCCCCTTCTGAGCTGCCCTCCCCCTCCTACCCACTTTCCTGAGTCCCCCACACATTTCCCAACCCCCTGCCCTGACTTCTGCACCCTCCACACTGTGTCTAGATTCCTACATCCCTCCAACACTCCCCCCCCTTTCCCCTAAAAAAAAGTTAAGGACCCAAGCAACACCAGGTACATCTGCTAGTAGAACACAAGGAAGTAGATTAGCTGTTTTGTTTTTTAAAATCATCCAATCAGTTTGAACTACAATTCATTAGTGCATACCACAATTGACAAAAATCTTCTTGTTTGAAAAGGCCAAAAGTATTTTAATCAACCATAGTTAAATCAATTATACATTATTTTAAGCACTTAGATAGCTATGATGAACTGCTGCTTGTACATCTTTTGTGCATCAATGTACTGTAGTATACCAGCATTATGGCAATACTGTGATACAGAGAAGAAGCCAATCATAAAAAAAAAAAAAGAGAGAGAGAGATGGGAACCCACAGATTAATGGTTGTTAGCTATACATCTCACTAATAGAAAAGCAGGCCCATGATCAGAGCAAAGTAAGTGAACAATAGGCAACAACTGCTGAAAAATGCAATTGACAGCAAATGCTTGGGACGGGAACATTAATTCCTAGCGGGCTTCCTTTGCATGCAGAACACCTAAAACCATAAGGCCAAGGCATGAATCTGGATTGGGATAAACACAGGTTGTGACAATGGCATTTTAGAAATGTCACACAGAGATCCAGGTGCCTGGAAGCACAGTCTTAAGGAGACGCAGATTCCTCAACTATTACTATTTAGCTGGAGTTTTGAAAGGAGAAGATACTTCTGTGAAATATTAGCTATTGTTTGCCTTGGGTACCAGAGCCCCATTCAAGGGAGTGTATCCTAGTTTGTCCTATTGATAAGTAATTGCATCTACTTCTCTCTCCCAACAAGTAGTTAACCACTCCGAAAATCCAAACTTTTCTAGACAGCTTGAAAGCGAGCTACCAAGAATTATTTTTTATGATTTAATCGCATAAGTTACTATAAAGGTAAGCTTTCCAGTGGCTGTGTGCAGTGATGATGCAGACAGGAGAGGCACTGTAGAGCAGAGACAGTCTCCTAATCGAGACACTTCATCAGAGAAATAGGGTAAATTCATATATCCATATTAATCATGAAACTGAATATTTTAAGTTGTGCATTTATAAGACAGTGTGCCATGCTCCTGCATTCATGTATAACCAGAGAGGGGGAAATGGCATTTAGGCTATCTGGAATTCTGTAGCGACACAATATCAGCACCACAAAAAATAGGACATCTCCTTTGCCCCAGCAATTGACATAGAAAGAGTGCTGTTAATGCTTTCATTTAGCCTGGGCATTAGAGAACTATGTACATCTTTCTGTCCCCATTTCCGATAGGAAGGAAATGATCAGAGAATCATAGATGGAGCATATTTACCATTTCAGATACTCTATTGATTTTTTAATTTCTAGAGTTCACTGGCTCCTTTTCGTGGGATTGTTAATAGTTGTTAGCTCTCTCTGTTCATTACACGACCATTGTATTTGAAGTTTGTCTCCTATTTGTTTTGGTGCACAGATGGAATACTAAGGGCTCCTGTCAGCCTTGCTTTGTTAAAGAGTTGGAGCAGAGCACAGCTTTAAAGAAATACCAACCTAATTTTAGGTAGCACTGATGCAGCAAGATCTGTGTTTGCACAGCAATGAGCATCAGCCACTGTAAAGTTAAGGGAGCTCCATAATCTGATTCCACTAATAAATGTGGTTCGCTGATCTACAGTCTAATCATCTGGACAAAGCATCTGATAAGAGGACAGTTTCCTATTCTTATTTTATTTCAAATCATCAATTTTCACATGCTACCTTGGCCCCCCGCTTAAAGCTTTAACTTCATATTAAGTGTTCAGCCGGATAAGAAAATGTGCTGTTTTTATTACAATCTGCCCAGAAAGCAATCTTTTATTACATTTGTAACTTCTATTAACATTGTACCACATCTCAAAGATTTCCCAGTTTGCATGACAAAAGCCTTCTTATCTCATTATACAGTAATTCTCTTTCAAGTCTCTGCTGTCTAGAAATTGGGCAGGTATTACTGTCATTTACTCCAGGTCATCCTGATTGAAGTAATTTTGTTTCTCTGAAATGGACATCACATTTCAACTCTGATTGGTTACACTGTTTCACAGTGACCTAAAATGCCTACATCTTATTCTGTTCTCTCAAAACATATTGTAATAGTGCCTTCTAAATTAATTCCATGTCCATCAGTAAACCTTGTTGCTGCAGTTCGTATTACTCTATTATTTCATTAGGAAGAGGCACTTGAGATAATTTCTTTCCTTATGCAGTTTAATTTTCTTTCTTGAAGTTTTGTTGTTGTTTAAAGACTCTATTGTCTAAAAATAAATGAAAATACGTGGCCTCTTATGCTGCATTTAGTATAGCTAGCCAGGGAGAAAATGACTTAGAATCATAGAATCAAGGGTTAGAAGGGTCATACCCAGTTCCTACAGTCGTTCCTCATATGGCATCATTCCATCTCTTCCATCATCTTTCTTGCTTGCTTCCAAATCCTTTCCAGTTTCTTTCCTACTTTCTATTCCTACATCCAGGTCTTTAATAAAAGTGCTAATGAATACCAGATGCAAAACAGATTCCCGTGGAACCCCATTTGAGGTTCCCCCCAATCCATCCATTAATAGTTACTATTTGGTTAACCAGCTATCTATCCACTTAATGTTAGTTCTATTGAAGCTGTATTTCTCCAGCTTACTTATCAGAATTACGTGTGAGGCTATGTCAAAAAGCCTTGCTGAAGTCCAGTTATTTTATGTCCACTGCATTCCCCTTATCCACCAAATCAGACACGCTGTCAAAGGAGGAAATCAAGCAGGTTTGGTGTGATTTGTTCTTATTAAATCCATGCTGGCTGCTAGTGATTACCCCTTTACCCTCCAGGCAGTCACAAATTGAATGTTTTACACATTGCTCCAGTAACCTTCCAGACACTTTGCTTTACTGCTGATGCCCTACCATCATCATTTTTAGTTCAGAGGCCTCCAAATCAAACTGCATTAAATTTTTCAATCATATATATCCCAGATAATACCAGAGACTGAAAGACAATTTTAGCCTCTGGACTCGACTGACAGTCAATACAGTGTGATTTCTTCCTTCATAGTAAAGAACCATGGCAGGTTCAAGCTTTCCCTAAACTGGTTCTAGCTTTTTTTGGATAATACTGTATCTGAACTCTCTCTCTCTCTCTTTTCTTGTGTGTGTGTGCAATAAAGACCTTTTAGCAGAAAGCTGAATTCACCTCACTTATATAATTGTTGAATTCCTTTGAATAATGCCTCTGTGTTCAGTATGTCTCCATTGTTCCTTTATCCACTTGTCATTTTTATTTATATGAATTCATAGGCAATTAAACCAATATTCTACCTAACTTTCATGTTCCACCAGATCTTCACATTATGAAATACTCTAAACAGAAGCCATAATCAACCTGAAAAGATGTATTTTCTGTTCCCAGAATTAAGTCAGTTCATATGCACAGATTGCAATGTAGGATTTCACAAATACCAAATGGTAGACAATTGTAAAGGCACACACTAGGAAGAGAAAATAATCCATGCAGTGCATAATATTCTGAAATGAATAACTCCCCAACCATAGCAAGGAGAGCAATATAATTTCATAAGGTGCAGCAAGTGAAAAATTATATATTCACCTTGGCTTACATACTGACCTTTGCCAATTTGAATGAGACAGTAGGGCCTCCAGCAACAAAATATGTACCAGAGGGCAGGCAGGAGTGGCAGAAACTCCCAAGGTGTCCTCTGGGGAAGAACCTACTGCTGAGAAATGCTGAAAGGAAGTTATATGACAGGACTGCCTGCAGATTCATACTGTCTCTTCGGGAGTCTGTGCTGGGGCTACTGTGGATCCCACAAAGATAGTCAGAGCTGTCCCTCATTCTTGAGGATCCCTATAGGAGAACAATAGGAAGAGTGCCTGCTTGCCCCTGGAGATGCATCTGGGGAAATCTGACCTTCTTAGCACAATGAAAAGTGTCATTTTACTGTACTTGCACCAGCAGTGAACCATGAAGAATAAATTTAGGATTTTGATTTATATAAGGAGACTGAAAGTCAAATGGTTGAGCAATATTCAGCTTCTGTTCAATACAATTTGTGATCTTATTTCTTGAGTGGAGTCCAAGTTCATTCTTTTGCCATTTTAATCTTACAACTCAGAGGATAAGGCTAACATGAGGGGCCTAAACTGGTTTTGGCAACTGAAGCTCTCTCCTTGCAGAAGAATCCACCACAGGGGCCCTCTTGTGGCAGGGAATGGTGCGGGGTTCTCCTCCCTTGGCACTGCCTGTTGGCAACAGCTCTGGCTTAGTGGCCATCTGCCTCATTCTGCAACTTGGTTTTCTGGGTAAGTCACTTTTAATCCTGACTCTTCCAGGGAAAACCAAATACATGAGGGGATTTGGGTGGGGCAGCCGGATGCTGAAGATTCAGCCCATCTTCAGACTTTCTGGGCCGGCTAGTTCTTGGCTGCAGGGTCTTCAAGCTCCCACCTCCTATGCTGGGTTCCAGACTTAGGTCCCTGCATATAGCAGAGGAGATCTATTTGTTCAGACATTCCACTGTACCCCTGGCCTCCTTCCTTACATGGCCTGCAGCTAAGCCTCTCTCAGCCTTTTGCCAGGCTGACTCCTATGCAGATCTAAGAAGAAAGGGGATCCGAGTGAGTTATGGGAAACAAATAAAACAAAGAAAGGTTTGGCATCAGGCCCACCTCTTCCAAGGAAGTTCTGACATCCACCAGAATGTAGCTGGGGTCCTGTCCAGCTGATCTGTCTTTCAAGGCGGTCTTTGGTTAGACTCTAGGTCCAGCCAGGCCTTCTTTCACAGCATTCTCAGGTTAGCAATCACTGAGCTGGGCTTTTCCTCTTATCTTGTACTGGGGTAACAGGGTGGGACTGAATGGATGCACAGCCTCTCATTAACCGCCTCCTGGTCTGGGTGGTATGTGTGTCCTGTCACATTCCTCTACTCCCTTTCCTCAGAGCAGATGCTCTGCTTCCCCTTTACATTCTTCTCCTTTTGCTGCAAAAACAACCCCTTTCACCTCTTTCTCTATCCCTCCCCCATTCACACTAAGGTGAGTGCCAGAGGACGCA
Organism: Pelochelys cantorii; assembly: GCA_032595735.1. NCBI lineage: Eukaryota > Metazoa > Chordata > Testudines > Trionychidae > Pelochelys > Pelochelys cantorii. Next base: position 28,847,017 of record CM064335.1, read on the forward strand.
GCCCTCTTAGTCAGCTGAAAAGCTCCGGCTCTCCACATACCCTACTTTTGTTACTGTGGGCAGTAGCAGCATCTGCTGGGCATGGTGCCCCTGGGGTCAGTTTTCAGAGTACTCAGCTCCTATCAAATAATTGGCCGGATTTTCCAAAACACTCAGCACATTGACTTCTGAGTTCTTTTTGTAGGTCTGTCCAAGAGTCACTGTTTCCATAGCCCTGCATTGGCACGCATGAATCAAGTTTCACATCAATAAAACCAGCAGTAGGTAGAGTATTTCATGCTGAATCTAGCTACTAACAATATTCACTCAAACAAAATTTAGGCCTTCTTAGAAGAAAAGTCATGAAGAGAATCACATCTTACAGCACCAAGAAACATGGGATTTCTTTCAAGAGTCAAAATGCAAGCTGCTGAGTTGCTTTTGTTTGTCAAGTGACTATGTCATGTGAAAGATTATTCATGAGACAGCGCTTCTGGAAAATCTTATGTGAACATATGAAATTGCCAAGTTATGGCAGAGAGGTCAGTGAACTAAAGAAAGCTTAATGCATAGGCTTGTGTTAAATATCTGACTCTGGTTCATTTACATGCCATGAATTAGGCTGAGCCAAGGAAGAGTGAAAAGCACTGAGAAGTCTTGTAGCAAACTGAAGCCACTGGGGAGTCACACTGATATGCAACCAGTGGGAGTTAAGAAATGGGTTCCTAAGTCAGATCTGCTGAAAGATTTATCACTACTACTGTACTTCCCAATAAGCACAATATTAGAAACTTCGGACAAGTTTGCTACACTTTCCACTCTAACATTGTAAAGACTACAGGCCAAACTTGAAGTTTCACCCCCTTGTCCCTAATGTTTCCTGCAGTCATCCTAGAACAAACAACATGATAGATATTAGTAAGTTGCTTAATGCATTCATGGAAGATGCTCAGATATTGGGGTAATGACCACGGTATAAGAATCTATATAGAATAAAATACAACAGACTAATGGCTAGCCATGTGTAGCTGCTTCAGAGCAAATGCTTAGGTCTTGTTTTTCCTAAGCAAGGAGTTATTTTTCCTCCACCACTTTTTAGCTGGCACCTCCCACTGGTTGTTTATTGTGCACACATGGGGTGCGTCTAGACTACATGGCTCCGTCGACGGAGCCATGTAAATCAGTTTATTCGGCATAGTCAAAGAAGCGGGGATTTAAATAATCCCCGCTTCATTAAAATAAACATGGCCGCCGCGCTGTGCCGACGATCAGCTGATCCGGCACAGCGCGGCAGTCTAGATGTGGCGCGGTCGACAAAGGAAGCCTTTGTCAACCACTCCAGTAAACCTCGTTTCACGAGGCATATCGGCGCGGTTGACAAAGGCTTCCTTTGTCGACCGCGCCGCATCTGGACTGCCGCGCTGTGCCGGATCAGCTGATCGTCGGCACAGCGCGGCGGCCATGTTTATTTTAATGAAGTGGGGATTATTTAAATCCCCGCTTCTTTGACTATGCCGAATAAACTAATTTACATGGCTCCGTCGACAGAGCCATGTAGTCTAGACACACCCATGGGTCTCTCACTGCCAAGTCCCTATCTTAGGAAGGGAGGGGAGGGGGAAGGCTGCAGGGTAATCTCCCACCTCCATGGAGCCAGTGGCCTATGCTTGTCGCTGCTATGCTGGACCCTCTATATTTATTGACAATTTACATTTTCAGAATATTAAAATATCATGCACAGAATGTTTAGGAGATCAGTTCCTTTAGGAATATGGAGTGTTGGGCAGTTGGGGAGTCTGTAGGTGGAAGGATGCTAGGAACAGGGGTTAGGTGGAGATATCTGTGAGAGGGGTTACTGGACATGAGGATGGCTGGGCATAAGTGGGCAAGGGATGCAGGGCAGGAGAGTGGTCTGGTGGGGCAGAAATGCAGGGGTTAAGAGTGAAGGCAGCACAGTGTAGAAGTTAGGGGCAACAGAGGCCCAATGCAGGGTTTAGTGGCAAAGGGGGCATAGAATGGGAGTGCAGGGGTTAGGAAGTTCATGGGGGGGGGAGGAGGGTTGCCAGGGGAAATAGGGATGCAGGCCTGCTGATGGGGGGAGGGGCAAAGGAGGAAACTGCTCCAGGGCCCAAGGATTCAAAGGGGTCTGGGATTCCCACCCGCTGCTACTGTGGCAGTTGGAGCCCTGGGGGTTTTAAAATTGCTGTCAGAGCCCTGGGCAGCATGCTGCAGTCCCAGTCCAGTGCTGCAGTGCAGTCTGGGCTGTCCATCCAAGGCCCCACCTCTTCCACCAGAGGCTCCTCCCCTTCTCTGCAAGTCTGTCTGCTTGCCTGGTGGAGGTGCCATGCCCATGGGGACCAGGTGCACCAAAGCACAAGTTCACCCAGAGCACCCTTTTCCGTAAGGCTGGCCCTGGTTGGACAGGATACAATATAAAGAAAACCTGTATGTATTACTCCTACAAAAAGCAATTGATAAAAGGTTCTGAAGCCTGGGCCACATGACCAATATAACAGAGCAGAAATGCAATGCTTTAGACTACTTAAAAAAAGGAGTTTATTAATTTAATCATAACTCTTAACCCAAGCTATGTTGAAACCTTGCAGTTTTACAATAAAACACCCAATAAACAAGTTAAGAGGAAGCTCCTTGTTAAGCTTTAAATTGTGCTTGCTGTCAAGAAAATTGTTTAGTTTGCTCATTTGTTGAGTATTTTCCTTATGCCCTAGCTAGTGGAATAATTGATTTATTCTTCAAGGCTGTAGAATAACAAGAAAAAAGCTGTTCAGAATACTAGGGCTTAAATACATAAGTAGGCACTGCAGTCTGATTTGTATGTATCTATACATCAATCATACATAAATAGTGTCTTCTTTGCGTGATGACAAGTGAATATTTTTTAAAAGTTATAATTAAATTTAGTGCCAGTGAGAGATGCTAATTGAAGCACAGATTGTGCCTGTATTATACTGTCCATGACATGCTACCAATGTACCTCAATGATGTATTGCAAGGGACCTTTTTATGAGAGCACCAGGTCCAGCATGATTATTTTCAGGGTCTCGTTCAAATATAAAGAGGCCCTGCTCCATATGTGTATACACATGCTCAGGGTGGCACAAAAAAAAAAAATGATGGAAAATTCAAATTCTCTATAAAAAAAACTAAAACCTCATTGCACCACATTAATGTCAATAACACACTCAAAGTTGTCAAAATGGCTGTTAACCCACTGTACATGATGCATGAACTAGCAATGTTTGCATATAGCCCTTTAACTGATAAGCCTGGGCTAACAAGTATTGATGGACTAAATAAGCCCAGTGCCCTCAGCCTCTCCTTATAAATCATGGGCCCATCCCCCGAACCACTTTCTTTGCCCTCCATAATCTCTACATCAGACCTTCACTAACGAAGTCACAAAGTCTTCATAGTGCCTGAAATCTACACTAGAGTCCCTCTATTACTACAGGATTGGTGTTTCTGTTCTTTTATCTCTTAAGGTAAACTGGTTCATTTTTTGTTTTGGAAACTGGATTGTTTTCACTGTGACCTCTAGAACTGGTGTGAAGAAGATCTAAAAGTATTTTTGTGAAAAGTTATAAACTTGTTTTAATTTCAGATGGTTCTAAATGGAATCTAAAAACATACATAAGAGGTTTTACTGAAAACACTATCAAACACCGATTTTTGAAATGAAAGCCAGGGATTTCAGCTTTCCCAAAAAATCCAGGTCTTGAAAAACAAAAATGTCTGTATTGCTGGTAATGTTTTAAATAACCAAAATTTCAAAATAAAGTATAGTTTTCCCCAAAAGCAGTTACATAGAATAAACCATTTAATAAAAACAAAAAAAATTCTTTCAAACTTTCAACCTGCTATAGTGGCCACTAATCCTGGTGCCCAGATTAAGACTTTTGGGGCCTCATTTCAAAAAGAGTGCTGACTCACAAGCCTCTTTACATTTTAGTTGGGGGGAAAAAAACACAGCACCTTCTGAAGAGCTGAGGAACAAAAACAAAGAAACTCCATATGCGTAGGTATTTTAAAGTTGGGCACCTAAGATTTAAGGCATCTAAAAGTTTAGATAAATACACAAATTACCAGACACAATCAAGAAATAACTTTAGAGCAAGGACCACACCTTTTTAATTTTGGTGAGTTAGAGTTTCAAGTTGTGCTTCTCACTCTAGCCAGCACAATTTATTTTTAGAAAGCTTGCTGCCATTGAGACACAGTTGGATCCTTTCCATGGTTGATTCAGAAATGCATCTATTCCTGTTCTAAGTACTTAGTCCCCACCCAAACTAAAACAAGGGAAGTATTGAAAGCAAAGCCCTGTAACTATGCTTCTAGACAGCCTCTCTGCTAGTGTGTCTGATTAAGTTAAACATCTCATGAGGTGGTGTTACACTATAAATGGGAAACATAGATGTGCTAGGGGTTAGGCAAGTCAGGAGTAAATGCTGATGTAGAAGGAGATGTAGCAGGTCCCAGTAATGATGAGCTGTGAAAAATGCTGTAATTTTGGTGATGTTCTTTTATGCTCACTCTAGCCAGTAATTGATAATTTAGTCTGTTTCATATCTGAACATATGCTATTTGGATTGGGTTTGATTTTGTGCAATGTGATGAATTTCAAATAAGCTATTTCAAATATTCAAAGCCTGTTTGCAGATAATCCATTTATCAAAAATACCAAAATTCAAATCCATGTTTGTTTACAACTATTGACCAGTTCTAATCACCACTGATCCACATTCTGTTGCCCAATCTGCTAACAGGATGAAGTAATTTTTAGGAAAAGTTCTTTCCCCTTCTTTTGGTAATATACAGTTGTCACAGAAAAGAGACAAACTGAAGAGTTGCCATTGGACTGCCTCTTGAACAATCAAGATCAAAAGCTGCTACATCTCTTACAATGCATTCGGTTCTGACCCCTTACTGGGAAAAATTAAATTGATTGCATTAGTATGACAGTTGAAATATTGTGATAGGTATGCTACAGACTCTCCCAAGCTACAAAAACAAAACAATTTCCCCCCCAAAAAAACCCAAAACAAACCCCGAAGTAAAAACAAAAACAACCAAAACAAAATTACTCATGCATCCTAATGCAATATAACATTCATGAAGAGGGAGGGCAGACTTAGTTTATTATGTATTAAGAAGTGATATACTGGTACACCATGTGACCTTCTTTACATCTGAAATCATGTACAAAGTCAGTACAGAGACCAGTACTGAACAGAGTTTGTTTGGCTTTTGGCAGCCCATAAGGGGATAGTATATGCACTAAATCATTTACATTACAGTGTACACTATTGTTCAAGAAAAATAAAAATTATAGGATATACACCTATATAAAATAAAAATTGTAGGATTATACACCTTTAATAATACAATTTAAAGCAGAACAATGACAGGGGATAGTAATATTTCTAATGTAAGCACATAGGTGTGTTTTTCAGAAACAAAGCTCACACCTTCCAGTACTAGAGGTGTGATGATACTAGACAGTAAGCCACACCCTGCATGTACCAATATTGTAATGCAGATGCTTCCTTACAGCAATATGGATTTAGTGTCTAAACCAGGGGTGGGCAATAATCTGTGATTGGGGGAAGATTTTCGAAAGTGGTCAAGGGCCACACTCTTCCATGGTATTAATGGAGGAGGTTCAGAGCCTGGGATAGAGGTTGAGTGTGGAAGGGAGCTTGGGATAAAGGAATGGGGTGCAGGAGGGAGCATGGAGGTTTGGAGGGAGTTTGGGCGAAGGAGGTAGTTGTGACTTAGGGCAGGGATCTGGGGTGCAGGGTTTTGGGATGTGACCTAGTGTAGGAGGGGATTGTGATCTCAGGGAGGAGATTGGGGTACCAGATCTGGGAGGGGGTATGAGTGCATGTGGAGTAGCGGGTCAGGAGTGTGGGACAGAGGGTTGGGGAAGGGAGGGGCTGAGGTACCAAAGGCAGGTTCTCTCCAGGAGACTTATCAGCCTGCCTGCTTGCCGAGCTAAAGGCTTGCAGAGCTGAAAATGTTTCTGCCTGCTCGGCCATATGCTTGAGTGAGCGAGTAGGAGGGTCGTGCTTTGTGGCTGCCTGTTATTCAAAGAGGCAGCTTTCATTGGTCAGTATCTGTCCAGAAACCAGCCAACAGGATTGTGCTAGGGGCAGGAGCAGCATCTGAATCTTCCCTCTCTCTCCCCGGACTCAAAGAGAAAGCACCCCGCAGCTGCATTTCTGAATGGTGTGTGGGACTGCAGGGCAAGCAGGGGAGCCTGCATGGGGCTCCCCACTGCCTCCGCAGGCCGGATCTGGTGGCTTGGAGGGGCTAGATTTGGCCCATGAGCTGTTTTTTACCCAGGCCTGGTCTAAACTGAGATGTACTATTGTCAGTTCAACCACAGATGTCAATAAGCTTTACATTGACAAATTTAAAGCAACCTAACCAAAGTAATCTCAACAGAAAGCAAAATGCTAAAGCAATTTGGGAATTGGTAGTAGTTCTTGAATACCAATTTCCTTTAGAAAGCAATTGATCTACTTCTCCATATATCATCGTGGACCTAACTCTTCTTTTCTAAGAGATTTTCATTAGGCTCTTCCATTTTTATCTTTCCTCTGTACTGCCCCCTTGAAGAGGTATTGTTTGGTATTAGCCTTCCTGTATTTCCACAATAGAGATGTCTGATGTTTGCAACTTTTGTCAACAAGGTTTCAGAAACACAAGTATTGAAACTGGCAATATGTATGGGTCTTAGAGATTGCTGGTAAGCCAAATGTATGTTCTTTGATTACTACAAAAGAGTGATGGAACATAAAACAGTCTCTGATATCCTAGGGTTAACTTTTGCCCAATAACTCAGAAGCTAAAGGCCAACTTTTAAAAAAGTCATAAAGACACTGCTTTCTGCACTATGTTAAGGGGTAATATAAGAATTGGGGTAAGTTTTACATTAAGATATAAATTGGGCAGAAAGTAAATGAGTTTCATCAATTTGAAATTAAGAAATACAAAGTGATCACAAATTGAAAGCAATGGGAAGCACAAGGAAAAGACTAAGCTATAGCTTTGATTGCAGAAGTTTGAACTATTGGTTCAATTCTGTTATCAATTGAAATGTATAAATCAATAATAAATGCTTATGACTACTATAGATGCATAAGCAGGTTTAAAGAGATCAGCTTGAGCTATTCACCAAAAATTCAAAGTAAAGGATTTTGTTAAAGTTACTTTTAAATGACCGTCACCATCAGTACTGCCCAGTTCCAGCCACACAGAAGCAGAAGCTCTTGACTATCATAAAACAGGCTATTTTAAAGAAACTCAAATAAAACTGAGAAGTCAAGAAAAATCTGTTCCCTTTTTAGAGGATGAGAATTTTAGTGTGTTTATCTGAACAGTTCCACTCACTGATTATCACAACCCATCCCCACATCATGACAGTGATGGTAAGTGTACTGCTGCTTTCCATTCCCTGAGGTACTGTCAAAATATTTATAAAGTAGGGAAACTGCAAAAAAACAAAATAGAGGAACCTGCGGCAGCACAGACCAATTGGGAAATTCCGGTTGGCATGTTGATGAAAGACGGCAGTCCTCTGATCACATCAAGCACGTACTGCTGATTGCCATTCTGAGTGACGACTGGCACCTCTAGGATGCAGACTGGACTGGTTTTGCACACGTTTGGCAATGTGGTGTCCTGTAAACCAAGCCTGTTGTACATCTGTTTTCACATTTTCCAATAAAATGGCATCACATCTTAAGTCTTATTTTTAACAGACAAAATACAACTTTGAGAGTTCTGTGCACATAAATCTCTATTCATAAGTTGTGAAGTGGAGGCAATCAACCTATGGCAGAAGCAGACCTACAGCATCCTGTAATAAGATCATGATAACCAGAGGTGCTGTTAAGATACATCTTTAGTTCAGATCCCATTCACTGACACCTATTAAACTTCTTAATTTTACATAAAATGAGAACAAGACGGAATGACAACACACACACAATTACCACCACCAACTCACAACATCAGTGGATCTCAAAATACTTTATAAAGAACAAAAGTATCTTTATCCCCACTTTGGAGGAGAGGGGGAGAGCGGGAACTGAAGTACAGAGAGGGTAGAAGATTAGCTCAAGATCGCCTACCAGGCCAGTGGTGGAGCCAGGAACAGAATCTAGATATCCTGAATCTCATCCAATCATTGATCCACAAGGTCCCCAGTTCCTCTCTATTACAGCCAGCTAATATACAAGAAGTAAAATAATTAAAAGGGAGGTGAGTTGGATGATTGCAACCTCCTGACTGATGAGAAGGTTGTTCTGCCTCCTGCTGGATATTCCCAGAACTTCAATGGCTGTCTGAGCTCAAGGGTCTCCCATCTGATACTTTAGTTTACTATCCTATCTATTTTCATGTGTGAGCATGCAGGTGCATGTTTTGTCTCCAGAGGAGCACTCTCAGGGTGTCTACACATCAAAGTTAATTCGAAATAACAGCCGTTATTTCGAATTAACTTCAATAGCGTCTACACAGACAAACCGCTATTTTGAAATAAATTCGAAATAGCGGAGCACTTATTTCAAATTTGGTAAACCTCATTCTACGAGGAATAACTCCAAATTTGAAATAGCTATTTCGAAATAAGTGCTGTATAGACGCTTATTTCGAAATAGGGGGCCTCCAGCCCTTCCCAGGGTGCCCTTGTGGCCACTCTGGGCCAAACCAGGAAAACTCTTCTGCTCCCCCCCCCCTCCCCAGCCCCGGAGCCCTTAAAGGGGTAGAGTCTGTTTGGCCACAGGGCCTGTGCCAGCTCCAGGTCTGCCAACCCAGAGCCTGCAGGCACTGCCCCTGACCCAGTTGCCAGCATGAGCCAGCGAGCCAGTGCCAGCCAGCCCTCCACCGCTCCCCAGGAGCAAGCTGGCAGCTCTCAGGAGCCTGTCAGGGGCTGCAAAAGGTGGGACTGTTACCCACACACATGTATGTATGAAGGCACATGACATGCTCCGTACCCCGGGGAGGGACACTGCACAATGCCCTCCCTCCACAAGCCCCGTCTACACAGAGGCAGGGCACATCCTCCCCCCCCCCCACACCCACACTATATACAGCACAGGGGCATGGGTACAGTCCCGGGCCAGCTCACACTCCTGGGGATAGCAGGACATGATGGTGTGGAGACCTGCTGTCCTCACCTTGCAGATGGGGGCTGGGCTTCACCCACTGTGTCCCCAGGGAGAACTGACCACCTGTCTGATTTCTCCACAACTGCACCAGCATAGGCGTGCCCAGGCACACCCTGTCTCCAAAAAAAAGTGGCTTTGCATTTTAATTTAATCGCATGATACGCTCTTTTAAGTAAAGTTTAGTTGTTAATTTAAAAAAAATTAAGTTTAGTTAAGTTTTAGTTTCTTTAGTTTGTTTGAAGAATAAAAATAATGTCCTTTATGAGTCAGTATTCAATAAATGTTCGCCTTTAAAAAAAAATTCCCTGGGTGCACACCCTAATGAAATGTGCTGTGCACGCCTATGTGTACCAGCTGTGAGTGCAGGGTGCACCACCCCTCCCAGGACATCCTCCTGCACCCAGGCCAGCAGGCGCACCCAGAACCACGAGGGATACCAGCTGCAGCACCTGGGATTACTGCAAAGGCAGGTCCACAGCTAGGAAAAATGGGTGCAGGAAGACCTCCAGCTGCGGCGGGAGAGCTTGCGGGAGCTGCATGACCAGGGCCGTGCCATCCGCGAACACCTGCAGACCACGGTGCAGAGATTGCTGCCTGCTGCCGCTCCAGCCCCTGCTCCCCCTCCCGCTATCGCCCCTTCTCCCACTCCTGCTCCCCCTCCCACTTCTTCCTCCCCCCTGACCCCTTCCTCCATACCCGCTCCCCCGTGGGGACGCTGAGGCCCCTGCACCCGCAGTGCTGGGAGACAGGTGGGCCAGCAAGATCCCCAACCCTGAGCTTCTCCTCCCCCTTCCTCCCCCTTCCAGCTCCCTGCTCCCAGCTTTCCCCCTCCCCTCTCCCACCCTCATTCCCACCACCCCAGTTATGATCAATAAAGAGAGGGTTTTTTTGGCAACGCGTGTGTTTTTATTTGACATCAGGAAGGGGAGTTAGGGAGGGGAAAGTGGAAGGACGTGAGGGTGGAATAAGGCACAAGGCCCAGTGGGGCACGCCAGGGAGACTTCACTCCTCCTCTGTCTGGAAGCTCTCCTGCAGGGCTTCCCGGATACCGGTAGCCTCCCGATGGGCCTCACGGCTGGCAGCCACGCAGGGCTGCGCGTACAGGCCAGCCAAGTGGTCTGCCTCTGCCATCCAGCCTGGCAGGAAAGCCTTCCCTTCTGCTCACACAAATTGTGCAGCACACAGCACACCGCCACCATGTGCGGAATATTCCTCTCGGAGACGTTGAGGCGGGTGAGGAGGCATCAGAATCAGGCCTTCAGCTGGCCGAAGGCCCCCTCTACCATAATGCGGGCCCTGCTGAGCCTGGCATTAAAGGCCTACCGGGAGGGGTTGAGGTGTCCCGTGTAGGGCTTCATGAGCCAGGGTTGTAGGGGGTAGGCCGCATCCCCCACCAGGCACACAGGCATGTCCATGTCCCCGACCCTAATGTGGCAGTCGGGGAAGAAGGTCCCGGCATGCAGCCTCTGGCACACGGAGGAGTTGCGGTAAACCCGCGCGTCGTGTGCTTTGCCGGACCAGCCCACGTTGATGTCCAGGAAGCGGCCTCAGTGGTCAGACACAGCCTGCAGGATGACCAAGAAGTACCCCTTCCGGTTAATGTAGAGGGAGGCCTGGTGTTCCGGGGCACAGATGGGATGTGTGTCCCGTCGATTCCTCCCCCCCCCCCCCCACCAAACCCCTTGATGACCACATCCACATCAGTGAGGCGGATGACTCTGCGGAGCAGCACTCTATTGATGGCCTTGACCACCTGCAGAGGGACACACAAAACCACCGAGAGTCACTCGACTGCCAGGGTGGCTGAGAGTGCCCCTTCCCTGCCACTGCCCCGTGCCCCCTCCCCAGGAGCAACCCCCCCTGCAATCCTGGCCACCGTGGGCAGCCTGTAGTGCGGCTAGGACAGACCAAACCCTCCTGTGGAGGGGACTTGCACCCCCTCGCCCCCTTTTCCCTAGGGCAGCCCATCCTCTCCTAGCACCCCCGCCCCCCCCCCACCACAGTGGCCGGAGACTGCCATACCTGCATGAGCACTGCTCTGATGGTGGATCTCCCCATGTCGAATTGGTTCCCCATGGATCGGTAGCTATCCGGCATGGAGAGCTTCCACAGGGCGATGGCCACATGCTTCTGGAGGGGAACAGCGGGCCTCATGTGCGTGTCCCATTGCCGCAGAGCAGGGGCGAACCACTCACAGAGTCCTTCTTCATCCTGAAGTTCTGCATCCACTGTTGGTCTCCCCAGCGCTCCAGGACGATGTGGTCCCACCAGTCGCTGCTGGTGTCCAGACGCCAGATGCGGCTGGGTACGCTGGTGTCTGGCTGCTGCTCCTCCACAGCCCCCAGGGGGGTCCGGAAGAGGACCTGGGTGTTGGGCCACTGCAGAAGCTGCCAGGTAGTCTCCAGCACTTGCTGCCATTCTTGCAGCAAGATATCCAAAATGAGCACCAGAGTGCCCAGAGGCAACTCTGGCTCCATGGTGCCGAGTGCTGTGGTGTCTCAAGTCAGGGCAACCAAAGCAATCAGAGAAAAAAAAAATGCTTTGCTGTCCCTCAGCGAGGTAGGCAAGCAAGCAGGAAAACCTGAGAACCGGCTGTCCAGGGGGGTCTCTTTAAGCACAAGCCTCAGACAGCAGCCACATTAAGCAACTACTGACCTGATGCCCTGCTGGAACTGGTTTCAGCTGCCCTTAAATGCGATTCAGCGTCCAATCAGTGTAGATGCGCTATTTCAAAATAGCAAAATGCTATTTGAAATGCATTTTATGTGTAGATACGTTATTTCGAAATAACTTATTTCAAATTAACTATTTCAAAATAAGATATTTCGAAATAACGCTGTAGTGTAGACATACCCTCAGTTCAGGAGCTTTTCAGGAACCAGAGAGCCAGTACCCTCCAGATGGTAGTGCTAAGACTTTAAAGCACCCCAGTACACAAATGCACATTTGACACTCTAGCAAGTGAATTTCTCTAAGTGGTTTTTTGAAGTTGGGTTAAGTCATTAGGTGGGGACACTATTTTGGAGACACTGGTGCTGTGAATTTCATCTTTTTGGAACACTTTCCCACAAGACAAGATCACCAACAAACCTAAAATTTTCTGCATTGTTTCAGAAAGCCACATGGCAAACAGCTTTTGACATTTCAAAAGGTTAACTCGGAGTTTTCTGACATAAAAAGCAGCAGCTCTGTCAATAGCAACTGGTGAATTAATGAACTTATGACTCACTTTCAGTCTCAGACATTGATTAAAATAATACTGATGAAGACTGCTCTTCCCTCCCCATCCTGTTGAATGTGGACTTTCTGCATAATCCTCTCACCATGCCAGGAGAACTCTGGCTCTCTAAAATTATCATCATGCCAGGGGACAAATAAGCTTTATGAAAGGCCCAGTCAGTCTAGGGAAAGCTCAGTTCCTTAAACTGTCAGTTGGAAGCCAGCAATGCTCAGGTGACACCTGGCAAGGGAAATAGTTTGAGGAATCAAGACATCATCTAGACTCTTCAGGCATCCTAAGAAAGAAGCCTCCACCCCCTTCACTTATATCTTCCAAATTGCCAGAGAGGAAGAGGCAGCTGACTCCTCAAAAATCACCAGTAGAGTCCAGCTGCAAGCAAAGCTCCCCAGAAGATCTTCAGCACAAGCAGAGCTGGCAATGAAGAGCTAATTCCAGTGCTGATGGCATGGAGCATCAGATCCCAAGATTCCTCACATGTGGAGACATTCCTGGGTGGGGGTAGGAATGAACTAATATCTTGGTCTCCTTATGCCCCATATCCCCACTTTCTCCTCCCATTGTGGCAGCTCATTTCACTCCCATCACCAAGCAGTCTTTGAAACAGGTCAGAGGAGCAAACTATGCACCAAACAATGCCCCCGTTACTGGCCTCCTTTTCTTATAGCAGCCACCCTGCCCTCACTGGAGTATAAGCCCAGCAGATCACCTCAGCACCACCATAACAGCTCCCCCCCACGCCCGCTTTGTCAAATGATGTGTAAGAGGAAGTTACTTACCTCTGTCCACATGGATGTGGCTACTGCTTCAGTTTCCCTTGCTCTCTGAGTGGCTATCCCAGGCAAAACAAAAATCCAGCAGGAATACGAAGTCTGACAAACAACCCAAATCCAAGACAAACCCATTCTCTGCCTCCCCAGTCTGTAATCTTCTCTCTCTCACACACACGCAGTCTTTCCACCTTGAATGCCACCATTGAGGTCTGTGAGTTTTCTCTCCTTTCTAGAGAATTTCAGACCCTATTCCTCAGGGCAAGAGAGACATTTCTACCATCCCTCTTCTGTGACATGCAGGTCTGGACACGAACATCAGGTCTGACTCCAAACTACCTTCACTCCTCTGTCCTCTAAGGCTACTTTTGATACTCGGTTCCTTTTCTAAGGTATTCCAAGAAACCCTTTTGGTACCAGCCCTGCTACAGCCACATGAGCTTGCTCCTTAGTCTGCAGCCCAGGGCTGCTGGAACAAGATTATAGCAGATGTGCAAATGATGGAAACCATATAGTCTGTCAGGTGTTTGTTATTATTAATCAAGCCAGTAGCAGCAGCACCTCCAGTTCCAGCAACACTACTGCAGCCTCTTTTCTACCTTGGGCTGCCTGCTTGCACTGAGTCCAGCAGCCCCTGTCTGTGGGCAGTCCCAGCTGGGACCCCCTGCAGATAGGGGCTGCTGCTGGAGCAGCCTCTGTTTGTGGCCAGGCCCTGCCTTCAGCAGCCAGGACTGGCCGTGAACAGAGGCTGCTGCTGAAGCACCCTCTGTTTGCAGCCGGGGGTTGCTCCATGGGATGCAGAGCAGCCTCTGCCCTTGGCAAACCTGGGCCCACCGCAAGCAGAGGCTGCTTGTTGGCAGCCTCCCGTCTCCCCCTCCCCTGTGCTGCTGCCTCTGACAAGTGGCAGTAAGCGGCACTGCAGAGACAGTGCTGGAGGGAACCGGCTTTTAAGCCAGCCACCCCAGCACCAGGCCCTGCTTCCCCCTCCCTTGCTGCCTCTGATACAGAGGCAGCAAAGGAGTGGGGGGAATGCAAGTAGCCGAGTAGTTGACTTCCCGCTTACATCCCTATCCAGGAGGGGGCTGCAGACTTAGGTGCAGGGCTAGGGTGCAGGAGGGGGCTCTGGGGTGGAACAGATGTGCAGGAGGTGGTGCAGGATGCAGGCTCTGGGAGGGAGTTTTGGAGTGGGAAGGGGGATCAGGACTGGGGCAGGGGTTTAGTCTCCAGTGCTTACCTTGAGCCATTCCTGGGCGATGGTGCAGCAAATGCATTCCTGTTTAAAATGTTAAACAGTTAAACTATATGTTGAATTGGTTAACTGGCCCGCCATGTAGTGCCACGGGTGGGGGCCAGGTTAGAGCAGCCCCCTGCCCATGACGGTTAATGGTAAGCGTCACCTGGTAAAAATGATGCTTACTGGTAACTGGCTAACCAGGTACCCATTCACATCCCTAATATTCACTCATTTAAAATGGACCAGATCCTGCTTTAGCTGAAGTCAATGACAAAACTCCAATCGAATTGTGTAGGATCAGGCTCAACTAAGCCCCACTATTGCCAAGTGCTTAGCCCATCTAAAAGTGATGTCAATTTGAGTTGAGGGTGGCTTTCAGAGTCTTACAAAACTGGGGTGGAATTCTTGTGCTAATCCTCTGGTTTGCTTTGTGAGCAGGGGAGTCGACAGCCTCTGTGGACCCCTGGACAACTGCCAACTGTCAACAGGACTGTTTGTGAGATAGCATTTTGGTGCTTTTTTCATGCCTGCCTTCCAGAGCATAGGTGCTAGGTTTCTTTGTCTGTGGAACTAGTAATTCATTAATTGTGCCCAAAATTTTCTGCAGATTTTCAAAAAACAACTAGTAATTGGAGTTCTCAATATGGCGCACTTAAAGTTGACTGATTTTCCGAAAGATAATCAGTCTCCTTTAAAGCATCCAAACTTGGACACCCAAAATCACTAATCACTTTTGAAGAAGGGTATTAAATATGAAGTGTCCAAAATAATAGTTTAAAGGGCCACCACGGAGTTAGTCTAGGACTTGACATTGGTCAAATGATGCAAACAGTATAAAGTTTGCTAAAGGAGAAATAAAATTATTTTTATTTAGTGAGGATTTATCATGGCAAGACATGATCCAGAAATGTATACACAGTACAGTTTGGAGGCAAGAATCTTTTGTTTCATACACACGTGATACATAGAGAAAGACAGACAATGTGTTTGTTGTGTATTAGAGAATTCTCACCTCCAAACTGTATTTTGCCAGTAAAACTATTTAATTACTTAGATTTCAAGAAATATTTGTCTTATTACAGGCCTGTACTCGGGGGTGTGTGTGCAAAGGGTGTGAAAGCACCCCCTATTGTCCCCCAGGTAAGTGTGCTGTGGCTGGCCATGGGAAGGCAGGAGTGGTGTGCTACCCAAGCCTCCCTCCCCCATGCTCTGGCCAGCAAGGGGAAGGCTGAGGCTGATTTTCCCACTTACCTGGGGAACCATGGGAGCGGGGGGTGTATTCACACCCTTGCAGGCCACATTTACAAAAAAATCACACCCCCCCCCCCTCCGTAATTCCTGTGTACGGGCCTGTGTTATTACACTTTTCTTGTTTCATTTGCTTTGGCTACAAAACTGTATTCCAAACAAACATGTTGCAGTGCTGCTTTTTAACCACATGAGAGCATAAGGATCACATTTCTTGGACGTGAGCTTCACAAGCTGAGCTGCAGTCACTAGGACGGAGTGCCGCCTGCAGCCTGTCTCCCAAATAATGACCTTTTAATAACCACTGCAAAGTTCTGCACCCTGCTGATCACTGAGAGGTTTATCCGTATGTTACTTGCTATGGGTGTTTTATATATTCCCATTAACCTCTTAATCTATTTTTTTCCATTAGATCAGAAGGTACAAAGTCATTTTCATTGCAAACACTCTCCCTTAAACATTTCCTCATATAAAGAGGTAGCTAGTCTCTAATACTTACAATTCATTCTTATCCTGTATTTGCGTGTAGGTTCTAAAATTCTGTTGTGTTGTTAACAGGGATTTTCCTTTATTTATGGAGCTTGTGTATTTATAGCTGGTTCTTTGAGTAAAGTGAGATCATGGCTCTTGAAAAATGAAGGATCAAGTTTGAGTGTAAATGGGCATGGAGGGATTGGAGTGGGATTTTATTTTGTAGACTATTTTGAATTATTCATATTACGGTTTTAAATTATTGATAAAAGCTAATACTAAAAGAAATTAGCAAAAAAATTCCTGTGTAGATTATGGATGCAGTCCAAAATGTATTTTTCCATAGAATGCACATAGTGAAATAGGCAAACTGAGACTTGCTTTATCATTAAAACAGTTCCCACTGCAATTAAATATTGATATATTATTAAATAGAATTAACATTTTATGGGATTAAATATGAGACAACTTCAGGGTGAAAGTGTTAAATTATTTCATTCTTCCCGTGAATTTCAGGTAAGCCAAAAATACAGCTTCTGGAACATGCTACCTAATATTAATTTCATATAAGCAGTAATATTAGAAGATTTATGAAGCAAACAATGGGAGATGCAAATAAACAGGCAGGTCAATCTAGAATTTCAGCAAAAGTCTTTGAAATGAAGAAGTATAACAACAGCAAGAAAAATGTAGAATCAAATTTGGTTGTACATCATGCCTTGATCTCAGAGTGCTCCAAAGTGGTTTAGTGAAATAATAAGCTTGACACACGTACCACAGTAGAACTTTTCAGAAGAATTAAGGTGACATAGGAGTCTATCAGTCCAATTTTCAAAATGGACATAAGCACTTAAAATATCTAAACTAAAAGATATGGCAGGAATTCTTCCTTTGGTAGTTTACCTCCCTGAGGAGTGATAGCCATGTTGATGGAAGAATCTTCCATCCACCTAGAATGCCTACAACAGGGACTTAGTTCTGCTTCACACTGTCACTCCAGGATGTAGATTTTTCAATTCCCTGACCAACATAATCAAACCAACCTATTTGTTAATGTAGACTAGGTCTCTGCTGCAGGGAACATTGCCCTCAATTTGTTCTCTGTTTGTTTGCGCCAGCTGTGCTCTGTGTCTATAAAAATGATAACATGAAAATAAAAAATCATATGTGCAAATAATTTAGCACAAACAGAAGTGAGGTTTTAAAAATATAGCTTATAGAAATGCTTAGAAACATAGTAAGGTAAAATAAAATTATATTCAGATGATATGAAAATAGCCATTTTCATTATAATTGACATTGTGATTACACAATATACTTGAACAATATGAGTAATTTAATACTATATATGAAAACCATGTATTTCAACTTGGAAAATATTAATCTATATCTATATAGATATAGATTTGCGATTTGTGCACCTGTCTTTGAGTCCGTCTGTCTGGGAGTCCATTTGTTCAAGATCTCTTCCTGAACAGTAACAGCTAGGACAACCAAATGTGGTATGCAGCTTCCTCTTATCCTAATTTAAAGCAAGGTCAGAGTTTGATAGTGCCAGGAGAACAGCATGTGCCTGGAATTTAGTTGTTTTCCATAACATGGAAAGGGAGAAGGCTGATCAGAGGGACGTGATACTGCACAATGGCCACTGGGGGCAGCTTGGGTGACAGCTATACTTCAGCATGACCACTGGGGGAATGGCTAGCTGGGGACAGGGCTCGCCATCTTGTCAGCCATCAGCCCAGGTAAGTGGTAAATTCTTCTTCACACAGTGCATAGTCAATCTGTGGAACTCCTTGCCTGAGGAGGTTGTGAAGGCTAGGACTATAACAGGGTTTAAAAGAGAACTAGATAAATTCATGGAGGTTAAGTCCATAAATGGCTGTTAGCCAGTATGGGTAAGGAATGGTGTCCCTAGCCTCTGTTTGTCAGAGGGTGGAGATGGATGGCAGGAGAGAGATGGCTTGATCATTACCTCTTTGATTCACTCCCTCTGGGACACCTGGCATTGGCCACTGTCAGCAGACAGGGTACTGGTCTGGATGGACCTTTGGTCTGCCCAAATATGGCCATTCCTATGTTCTTATGTTCTTCCCCAAGTTCCTCCCCTTTGGCCCTCAGCTCCAGTGACAGCCCCACTGCCACGCTCCCCCACCAGAGCACTGCTGGGGCTAGGCAGTGCAGGCCCTCTCCCTCCTACAGAAGCCACAGGCCACACACCCCCCCCAGCACTGCAGGGCCACCCAGTGCAGCCTCATCTCCTCTGTCCTTGTTCCTCCTTGAGGTGACAAAAAGGGGGAAATAATTAAGGGCAGGATAAGCTAATTGGTTGGTGCTGGAAACATAATTATCACACTTCTTGGCTGGAACCAGCTCTTGTTTTATTTATGCTGAAGGAGAAGAGATTCTGTTTTATAACTACATATAACCTACAGTGAATACCATTAAAAAGTGATTTCTGTCATACTGAGACTGACTGAATGTAGTGATGAAGTAATGCTAAGTACAGCCGTATGAACTTGTGAACTTCAGTATTTTGGTGAGACTGAAAGAATGTTTGCTGCTTTTGGTTTATTTTTAAAAATATATGAGACAGCAAGGAAATAGTTATAATCTTGTCTCGGTTTCAAGAATCGTTTGCCTGGCTGAGTTTAGCTGTGAAATAAATGCTGGAATTTATGCACAAGCCTGCTAGTTTGTTTTATAAAATGTGTATTTTTTATGAACTCACATTTTACTTGTTCCTTTCTCACAAAATCATTGCTATGTATTATTTGTGCAGTGCCAATAGACGTGCCAATCGCTTTACAAAGAAAACAACATGGTCCCTCCCAGCCCTGAAGAACTGACAGTCATACAGACTCTAGTGTCCACATTAGCAGATTTCTATATATGGTGAGAGCCTGATAGTGGACAATTACAGAATATTATAGTGATTTTATTATTTACTATTATTATTAGCCTTTTTATTCCATATCAGTTTCATTTTATTGGTGGGGTTTGTATCATTTTGCATCAACTATAGATTTTAGGTTAGAAGATACATTGTAATCAGATGAACCCACAGCCTAGCCAGGCCCCTGTGCAAGGTGGAGGAGGGTAGCTCTGTGCTTCTGGTGGTAGGGGCAGGGAGTTGGGTGGAAGGGGCGAGGCCAGGGGCAGCCACCCCTCAGAGCTGCCAGGACCTTGTCATGTCCCCGCAGCCCTCAGCACCATCCAGAGCGTGCCATCTGGAGCACACCACCCGGGGCTCAGGAGCACAGTGTGTGATGCTCTGATGGCAATTTAAAGGGCTCGGAGCCTCAGGCCCCTCTGAATCACTGAGGCCTGGTCAACACTAGGACCTTAGTCCCAAATTAGCCTCCCCAGGTCAATTTTATAAACGATGCATCCACACTACCAAGCCCATTATTCCAGAATAAGGGACCGTGGAATTTAAACTCTGTTGTTCTGCTTTTCATGCAGAATAACGCTATACCCAAACTTGTAAGTTTGAAATAACGCTAGTGTGGATGCTCTGGTGCTGCTAATGTGAACTAATTGGCCCCCAGGAGGCCTTCCATAGCTCCCCAAAGAGCTTCCTGGAGCTCTGAGTCTAAGATTGTGCGTCCACATAATGGAGCCTGCCTCGGACTACATTTGATTCGTGCCTGTAGTGAAGACATGGAAGTGTGAATTTGTAAAATATGGTGCCCAGAAGTTGAATTCAGTAAATTTGAAATAATCTCCTAGTGTAGACATGGACTGAGCCCTGAGGCAGTTGCCCCCTTTACCTTCCCACACCACCTCTTTCTCCTCCCCTCTCATCTACCCCCTGCCCCCAGAAGGCCTAATTGTAACAATTGCCTATAGATGGTAAGGTTGGTAATTACATGCTGCTTGAACTGGAAACCACATTAACAGAAACTATGAGATACCAGTTACAGGAAAGTTGTGAAACTTGCATTAGAATGAGCTACCAGAGTTTGCAGTCTAAACTGGAAATTATGTTCTTGGTTAGTTTTAGAAACAACTCTTCAGAAAAAAATTACATCTCTGTTTTAGCAGTTAAAAAGGACTATTTACTTTAGGAAACAAGAGCTTTCCCCCGCCTTTAAGCAGCATAACATTACTTGTTACTCGGAACAGTTATATCTTATCAGCATGTTTATATCACTCAATCTGTTTCTGCCTGATCATGCTGTGTATGTAGGAAAAATCAGAAATCATCTCCCCACTCAGCCCTAGTGAGAGCTTCTTTTTTTCTGGCACCAAAGTTGCGTAAGTACAGTAGTATTGTCATAGAATTAGGTAAACAAGATATGCTCAGTCCATATGGCATATTTAAAATAAAACACTTTTCATTTGGGGGTTCTTTTCCTTCTAACTTTATAGAGTTTTTTTTTTCCCAAAGCAGCAGCATTTAATGAGTAAGAACAGCAACACAGGGCAGTAAGACATATAAACATGCTCACATTATACAGGATAGAAAAGAGGATAAGTATTCTAATATTAAAATTAGAACTAGAAAACTTTTTAGAATATTTGCTTAAATTTTAAAACACATAAGTTTAGGTTTTTTTTTCCTGCCCTCAGATTTTTGTGAAGTTGCAAAATTGTAACTTGGTTTAGGGTAGAACTTAAATGTACTGTAGACTCAAATATGATATACCCTTCAGCTCCAAAAGTGTGTGAAATCAAAGCAACATTTCATCTTTCCAGCTTTAAAGCACTCTTGCCCTCTGATAAGAGAATCTGTAAAAATAGGCTTCCCCATATTGATTGTCTTATTGACTTCCATCCCAAAATATTTTCTGTTTACAAGAAAAAAAGGAATGTTATTATTCTAACTCCTAGCACTGCAAACACTCTGGCCTCTAATGTGTCCTTGGCTTTCACATCTTGAATAATTAAGACTTTACAGTTGGATCACAGTTAACTGTTCTGCTAACAAAGTGCGAGTCAAAATAGAATCCAACTCACTCTCCCGTATCTGCATTGGCTTTGCCACTGAAAGGACTAAAGGGTAATAAACACTCTATTTAATCAGGGCAAGCAGATAGCTGTTTTACATAGAAAATAACTGTGTAAAGTGAGACAGTGCCGCTATAACATTAACATCCCTTTTCTAGCAATAGCAAAAGCAAGCTGTTCTCATCATGGAATTGAGTTACGATCAGAGGCAAACACCAGCATTGGATATACTTTTCAGTATATTACTGATTCTGGATGTATATTTGCAAATCCACACACACCTACATTCAGTTGCATCTAACCCTTCCAAAACACTTGCAGATGCTTCTTTGGAGGCAGACACTGAGCTAGTGTAAACTGACATAGTTCCATTGGAGTTGGCTGAAGGTTTGGCCCACAACTCTGCAGCTCTTCCAGGGTTTTCTCCTCCCTCGACAAAGGTGGACAAGCATTGATTAGACTTTTCCAGACATTAGGATGAATAAGCAGCCACAGAGTGGCTCTGCAATGCAAGGATGAGGATTTATTTATTCCTTGCACCAGTAGGTTTTACCAGAGCCCAGCCAAGTTCCCAGTGCTGAGTGTTGGAAATCAGATTTCACTTTCATTAATACGTTACAGAAATTTTTACGAAGTTGAGACTCCATCTTGCTTCCTCTTCTGTTTGTTCAAGCTAAAATGTGTCTGTGAAAATTAGATATACACTTCAATGGAAAAGCCAAAATATTTTGAAGACAAGATTTGATTTTTCCAAGCTGTGCTATAACTTGGTTTGTCTCTGGTCCCCTCCATTTTCCTTTTTTTACTTCTTGATATTTTACATATCTGTTAAAAATGAGCTGCTTAGTGGCCTTAAATAAATACAATGCAGAGCATTGTAGAAGATGTTAATGGTATTATTATAAACTTAATGTAGCAGTTACATTTTTATGAATGGTCTTATACACAATAGATCTATACTCATGTTGGATAGGGAAGAAAAAAAATTGGCAGCTAAGCTCGGAAGCACTTCTAAATGCTTAAATACCCACTTGTAGGTTTCCTGTCTATACTAGGAAACTATTTCTAAATTACTAAATTTGACTTAAGAACTCCCGATTTAACAAATTTGAACTTGTGTACCTTCACTACAGGGAAGCCTTGAAATGAGTCCAAAATAGCGTGTCCACATTTAACAGAGCCTGGCTTAGACTTAGAGCCCCGTAAGCACTCTGGGAAGGGCACCAGGAAGGCAAATATACTTCCTCTGGCTGCTTGGTCCGGCAAACCGTGACGCATGCTTACAGGAATTCCTCTCTACACCCACATCTCACAAAGCATTCCTCCACTCCCTCCCCTGTTGTAGGACAGAAAAGGGATGCAGTGGGCACATGCCTTGTCATGCTGTGGTTGCCTGTGCGTTTGCCACAGCACTACCACTGTTCACAGAACAGTAATTTTTAAAAATCCTTATTTTCAGCTAAACAAGTACTGCATATACTCATTCATAAGCTAACTTTTTTGGGGAAAAAAATCCTACTGTGAAGAGTGGGGGTTGGCTTATGAACGGGTTCTTCATATTTTTTTTATTGGGGGGAGGGATTGGCAAACTTCCCGTGGCTCCCATTGTCTAATGGGCCCCTGCCCACTGGTCTGCTACCGTGGCTGGATGTAGCCCAGCCAAAGGGAGCTGAGAGGCTCTATGCCTGCTGCGAGCATATCCCTCAGTCTGCGCTGCTTCCTGAGCCACAGGAAGCAACGCAGGCTGAAGGACATGCTGGCTGCCAGCATGGAGCCTCTCAACTCCCAGCCAATGCAAGCTGAGAGGCTCCATGTCTGCAGCCACCACTAGGATCGCAGTGGCAGGTGGGCAGGGCAGACTGTATGGCTGAGCTACACGCAGCCAAGGTAGAAGAGCAGTGGGGAGGGGCTGATTAGCCAATGGGAGCTGTGGGAAGCAGCATGGGCTGAGGGATGTTCTAGCTGCAGGTACAGAGCCTCTCAGCTTCCATTGGCTGGAAACAGCGAACAGCAACCAACAGGAGCTGAAAGGTTCTGTGCATGTAGCCAGCATGTCCCTCAGCTCGTGCTGAAGCTGATGAGCTGGGACTGGAAGTCTGTACACTGGAGTCGGCTTATAAATGGGTCATTGACTTTTTAACTTTTTTTCTGTAAGTTTTGGGGTTGGCTCATGAACGAATGGGCTTATGTTTGACTATATACAGTAAATATGAAAACCATATCTACAGAAAGATGGACCTTAGTGATTATATACAATTACTAATAAATGGCCTCTTGGGTCATTTAGGTAATGCAGTAAAACACAAATAAATAATCCACACAGGTAGGCATTAGAAGTTTAGCTCATGGAAAATATCTGTCAGACAGAAATATTCAGAAGGTACGTGTGCTGGGAGATTTCTCTTCAATGTATCATTGTAACTCACAACACTCTACTGTCTCTCCACTGTCTTTGCTAGTTGTGCATTGTGCTAGTGATGTACACAATACACTCCAATCTCAAATAACTCCTGGATATTTCCCCCATGCTGGCAAACTTCCATTTTTGAACCTAATTGGAACTACTGCATAAATCCACTAAATAGAACCCAGAGCGCTCAACTTTCCAGATCTTTAAATTGAATTTATTTCTAAATTTGAATTACTAATCCAAATGTTATGAGAACATGTTTCACTTGTAATGCCTGTTTGTACGAGAGACAGCTTTCCTATGACTTCACTTGGGAATTTTCTACCCCCATATGTACGGGGAGATTTCGGCAAATTCAGTAATGTGCTTGAACCACTACTGCTTACTGCTTAAACTTTAGCAACCAAGCTAACAGGCCCAAATTAGACCTAGCCCACAGTCAGGGAGGGGGAAGAAGAGGGAGTTTGGGTGCCACAGAAAGGGCAGCTTGACCCCGTGTCCTTCCTGAGGCCCAAATCTCTAGTGAAATCGCTGAGCTACATACATTAAGAAAAACAGGAAGTCTGTCTAAATGCCCTAAGACATATACCTATCAGGGACCCCGAGCATGAAGTCTCTGAAAAAGAAAAAAAACGCATCTGGTGAAAGTGATGATCAGAAGAAAACCTCTTGCTTAACCTTTAAAAAGTGCTTGCCTAACAAGTTTTTGAGTGACATGTTATTGTAATACTAATGGATAAATAGGAAAGGAAAGTTTGAGTTAGGGGAGACAATTTTGGGAACATTTGAAGGGACGCCTCGAGGACTTCTTGAGGACTCTTCACTTCTGGATGCATCTTCATCCCCACCGGCAGACGGAAGACTGGCCATCGGAAGCCTGCTCGGTGTCACTCGAGAGCCACACTCAACTTTGGTAATTATCGAGGGTGGGGGTGTTTTACTAACCTGTTGCGGATGTGTGTAAGTGCTTGAGACTAAGTAAAGTTTAGCTTTAAGTAAAAGCACTCGTGTTGTCCTGTTTGTACCATCCATCTATCGGTCGGATGACCGTATCTCCCCTGAATTATTTCCTGACACCACCTTGCAGAGAGTAAAAGTTACCGAGAGGTTTGGGTTGAAAGAACCCTGGGTAATATGATAATCAATCCCTATTTTTTCAAACCCAACTATTCCATATTCTTGTGCATGCATGGAGCTATGATATCTTAGATCATGCTATTGTGGTCTGGAAGAGTTAACTTGGTACACAGAGAAGGATTGGACCTTAACTTCATTCACAAGTTTAATTCTCATTTCTACGGTTTGAATCGGATGGCTCGCACATTATCAACCTGCCAAACAGTGAAGGTGCTAATGGTTCTCGATGTCTGTTTAAAATCTGGTGTTGGTCATCTTCCTTTCCAAGTGCAAACTAATGGTTCTTATCAGCCTCTTATAACTACTCAGTCTTTAAGATACTACTAGACTGTTAGTTGTTTTTTAAGTTTTTCCTGTTACAGACTCACTTGGCTACCCCCCTGAAGCTTATCTACTCATTCTCTTTTTTTTTTCTTCCTCCCCTTCAATTTTTTTCCTTCTCCACCCCTCCATTCTTCCCTTATTTATCCTTGGATCTGGCCTTCCAATACTCTGGTCACCTGAAGAAGTGGGTTGTACCCACGAAAGCTCATGAGGTGGCCATGAGGTGGCCGTGTGTCTGGCTCTTCTGTTCCCTGGGCCCACTGGTCCTGCTCTCTGCAGCCACCAACCCTCCAAACATAGTGTTAATCTTTGCTCATGATATCATCTACATGTTTTGTTATTCTTTAAAGTACTACCAGACTAATGGTTCTTATCAGCCTCTTATAACTACTCAGTCTTTAAGATGCTACTAGACGGTTTGTTGTTTTTTAAGTTTTTCCTGTTACAAACTAACTTGGCAACCCCTCTGAAGCTTTTATTCATTCCGTAGTTTGGAACAAATTTAAATGGGCCAATAGGATCAACTTCAAGGGCAACTCTCAACATGTGTTTTTTCAGTAGACTAAGACCAGATGGCAGAACAGAGTTTTTTTAATTTCATTAAAAGTAAGTTGCAACTTAAAATGTAAGATTAATGTGCCCTAATTAAAGAGAAACTTTCAAATTATTGTTGTGGATGCTTTAATCTACTTTTCTTCTGCGTGTACACATCCTGGTTTGAGATGTTGCATGAGCTGCGTGACCTGAATGTTGGATGAGCTGGTTTCTGGTGATTTATTGGAATCTAAAGTTTTGTTTATTTTCCTCTCACAGTAGGGAGTCCTTAGCAGCAAATTTAAACAAGTAATTCACCACAATCAGATGGTTATCACTCAATTGCACTTCTTTTGATATGTAGATACTGAACAGAATCATTGTGCTTAAAATAGTCTCAAAGGGTACCCCTGTTAATCTGTAACTTTAAAAACAACAAGTAGTGGGTCTTACCCACAAAAGCTCATGATACTATATATTTTTGTTAATCTCTAAGGGTCCACAGGACTACTCGCGGTGCTTGAAATGGTAACCGGACAATTATGCAAATGACGCTGTGTAGACATTAAGGGATTGGCAGGGAACTCTTCTTGCTACAGGAGAAAATGTATCCACCTTTCTCTTTTAAAAATGAAACTGAACAGCACACCCAGGCTTCCAAAAGGAAGAAGCAAAACTATCAAGAAACAAAACCTATTTATGAATCTAGGAAAGGACCATAACAATGGAATCTGATCACTTATTTGTTATTAAATTGAAAAAAGCATATATTTAACAAAGACTGTCAATATGAATTTGTGCGTTCTATAGCAATTTGAGTTGACAGCCATGGAAAATGAAATCTGTACAACATAAGAAGTTAAGAGTGGCCATACTGAGTGACACTAATGGTCCATCTAGCTCAATGTCCTGTCTTGCAACAGTGGCCAAAGTCAGATGCTTCAGAGGAAGTGAACAGAACAGGGAATTTATTGAATGACCCTGTCATCCAGTTCTGTCTTCTATTAATCAGAGGTTTAGGGAAAGTAGAGCATGAGGCTGAATCCCAGACCATATTGGCTAACAGCCATTGATTGTCCTCTTCTACATGAATGAATCTAATCTTTTTTAATCCAGTTATATTTTCAATAGCTCAAAAAAAGTGATGACTGTCAGCTGTCAGATTATGCTCATGTGGACAGATGCCCAGTAGAAGCTGAATGATACTACATTTGCATTGAATAGGGATTATTTTGATGGTAACAACTTTTAATCATTAGCTGTGGTGCTGGATTTGAATTGATGACCAAGTGTTTTAATCAAGTATGCGTGATTTATACCTTCAGCGTAATACAGCAAGTTATACAATAGGTCAAATTAGTTGAAGTTGGACAAGTTATTTTGTTTTTTAAGTTCTAAGACATCTTCTGCAGCCAAACCCATGTGATTGAGGTTAACAGAAGTCAATATAGGTCACCAGACGAGCCTGGACAAGCTAGATCCTTAACTGGGGAAAAAAGTTATTTTAAATATCATTAGTATGCCTCATTAGAAACTATAGCTTAATTCCACTCTGCGTCTGTCAGCCGGTCAGCCGGTGGTCAGGGCAGTGAGTGGTGTGTGTGAGCTATACACCCGAGACTTTAACTGCTAGGAGTGGGGTCCCTTAGCAGTGGGCAACCTGGAGGAGGTTGACGGGTGCCCCAAAGAGTTTAACGTCCGTGTCTTTACTGCTAGGATCGGGATCCTTTGCAGTGGGCAGCCAACAGGCTGACAGACGCCCCAGAGTTTAACAGGGAGAGCTTTACACCTCAGACTTTGACTGCTAGGACACAAAGTCCCGTCGCAGTGGGCAGCCTGGGGAGGCTGAGAGGTGCCCCAACGGATCTGTCCCCTGGAAGCGACACGATCCAACGCTCAAGCTCTCCCTATATCTGTCCCTTATGACCAGCTGGAGTTCTTTTGTTTGTGTTCGGTTCGGGTACAGCAGCACGGGTTCAAGTCAGAAACTCAAACCACACTTGCTTATTTGTAGGAGAAAGAAAAGAAAGAAAACTTGGTTCAATATATATATTTAAACTTATAAAGTGAATGAGGGCACAATCTTATTTTCTTGTTTACAATAGAAGTGAAACAGGTTGATTAGAGAAACTTATAATAGAGTAACTAAATTAAAGTGTACACATAAGAAACACATTGCAGGTATAATTCTCACCCCTGCGTTCCAGACTTGGCGTGGCCAGCGTCTTTCTCTCAATCCCTCGGGAAGAAGTAGGGCGAGGCTGGGCGTCCCACAGACCTCGGGAGACAACATATACCTGCCAGCAGGTATAGATTGGAGCTCAAAAAAGGTGGGCTACTAAACCCCTCTTTATACCCCTTGGGTCACGTAGGCTTCTTCCTGGTCTCAAGTGGCCAATTAGGAAAAATGGCTTTGAATGCCAAGTTTCCCACGGAAGGGTGCAAAGCATAATTCACACCTGGGAAACTGCAGACAATGGGCACTATAGTATGTGATGGGCGAAGATTCCTCTCCTGGGACAGTGTAGGCGTGTCAATAACTGGTGCTAGCCATCAGGGCAGCAGGAGGGGGGGCCCCTCCGGTTATCAGCTAGCCCATTTACTGTCTGGTTTCTGTTTATTAGAGTCAGGGACAAGCAGCACACCTGCATTCCCAGGGCATCAAAGGCTGACTGCCTTTCTCTTGCTCTCTGGGGGGGGGGAAAAACAAGACGGGGTTCATGTCTGGCTACAGCGTCTTCCCATGGAAAGAAAAAAAATAGATTTGATAGATACACACAGTTTTTCCATAAACATAAGCTGGTGTGAGTCTTTTGTCCCAGAACAATACAGAAGTCTGCCAGTAATTTCCTATACACGAGAGAATGCTACAAAAAGTTTTTGAACATTAATTTCAGTGCAAACCACCAATGTGTTTCAGTAATATTCCCTCTTTCTTTTCTCTGAAAATTCTGGCTATGTCTAGACAGCCCCCTCTTGTGCAAAAAAATATGCAAATGAGGCAAAGCATGGAATATTGCCGTGCCTCATTTGCATAATTAATGAGTCTCCATTTTTGCGCAAGAGGCTTTTGCGCAAAAAGGAGCCATCAACACTGAAAAAAGAGGAAGCATGGCTCTTGCACAAGAGAGGGGTTTTGTGCAAAAACAGAGTCTCCTTAATTGTGCAAATGAGGCATGGCGATATTCCACGCTTCTCCTCATTTGCATTTTTTTTGCGCAAGAGGGGGCAGTCTAGACATAGCCTCCATGTATAATTGACTTCATTCACAAAATTGTATAAATGTAAACAAAATCTCAAACATTATTGGAAATATGTATTTTTGTGAATATTCATGTTGTCTAAAATCTGTAGATAAAGCAGCTCAGAAATCAGAAAAATTGATATTTCAAGATAAACTTACTGGGACTCTTGACTTACATATACACACACATAAATGAAACAGAAAATCATTGCCTTTTTTTCAGTACTGTGGAAAAAAGTTAAGGATTTCCTGAAAACAAATCCAAAGCCAGAGTGACCTGCAGTCTGAAGGTCCTTGTCAGGAAAATGGCAAGGCCTGGCTTTTTGGTTCCATTGTATTTTAATGTTCTGCATCAAAAATTCCATGTGTCCTGACACTTCCAATTTTCCTACCCATTTTGATGGGCATCAAATCATCACAGTGAATCCAGTCTGGCTAATTCTTATGAAGTTTTAAAATAGTGTCAGAGTACCTCTTACATCTAAGTGTCTTTGTAATATCAGACCTGTTCTTGCCGACCTCTGTGATCAGGGCCTGCCTCTTGCTCACAGCTTAACTCTGCTTTATATTAACAAAGTCTTGACCATTGCTGTCTAGGCCTCAGGCCTCATATCCTGCCTGTGATACATGGGCTTATGTTTCAGACCCTCATCTTACTACAAAATCTAGCCTACAGAAATTCTCCTTGTATTCACTGCTACCCTGAAGATGGATACGCCACTAGATCACTAGAGGTCAGAGACCACATGTTCCATTCAAAAGCCAGAGATCAGATTTTCATTGTCTACCACTGACCAGATGCACTGAGATATCCTACATTTGCTTACTGAAATAATAAAGTACCTTGCAGCTAGAAAAGAAGATGGCAGCATGCTCTAGTGGATAGGTCTAATGCTCAGGAGAAGAGGTTCTATTTCACTTCCCTCTCTGTGCCTCCGTTGCCTGGCTATGCCAAAAGGACAGGAGATACTGGGATGTTGTTTAATTAGTCTACAACTCTATTCCTGTGTGGGAGTACATGGCAGATAAATTTTCAGTGCAGGTAATTCCATAATCATTTACATATACCAAATGGGGATACTGTTAACCTTCCCTATGTACCCATCCTGGTCCCCCAGGCAACTTACTGCTAAGACCTCACTCCCCCTTGAATGATCAGGGGTTGATTCCCTGCTATACCCTATACAGAAACCTTAAGTCCCTTCACTTCTCTGTCCCAACCCCTCCCTAGCTTTCACTCATTTCAAGTATGCCTCCTTTGAATCCTCTGGAAATCCATTTTATCTGCTGATCACCATAGCCCTTCCCTGCAGCGTACCTGGCCATCTACCCGACAGTTGCATAATGAATTGTGACACGATTGCCTAATCCCAATTTCCTTTTTGCCCCAACTAAGACCCCAGCTTCCTGCAGAGTATCGCAAAAAAACAACCCCCCCCTCACCCCCCAACCCTACCCAGCTTGCCTTAGCCAATCTGGTAGTGAAGGGAAAATTCCTTCCCAGACCTCCTAGAAAATGGAGTATGACAAAACATGTTTTTTAACTACCTCCATGGGTGGCAGCATTGATACTACTCTGTTTGGATAGGTAAAAGAGAGCTTTTTCTGCACCAGCATGGACATAAATAACCCTCCCCCCTCCTTTTTTGTGTGGTCACTGGGAAGATATGTGGGAGAAAAGGGTGACCATACCCAGTCGGACTTGTTATGAAGCTGCTACAGTGAATCATTTTAGCTCTTAACAGAGCACACACCTTTTCTAACAAGCCAGACAAAGTGCCCCACCCCTTACTTAACATATGGTGAGGTCATTCTCCCACCCTTTGGCTGTCTGTTTAAATTGAAAGCTCCCATGGGCAGACAGCATCTGGCGGTCCAGCAGGGGCTAACCCTGACAAAGCACATCTGGCTTGTGGGCCACTTATTGCCCACCCCTGCTCCAACTGCTTGACTTCACAACAACATAATGGCAAAGTAAACTCAGTTATTTATATTAATTTAATTCTTTCAGAGTTAGGTGACATTCAATCAGCATGACTTCAGTTGAAGGAAACCTGAGTCCAGATTACATTTTAAATAAATTTGAAAACATTTTTGAAGCAATGGGCAGCAGGCCTGGCTCCTAGCTGGGGGAAGGAGGAGAGCGCATAGGGCTCCGGGCACTGCCTCTGTCCTATGCACTAGCTCCTCACTCCCATTGGCTGGGAACCTGCTGCTGGTTGCTTCTGGGGCACAGCATGGCCTGCGGTGCCAGGAGAGGCAGGAAGCCTGCCTTAGCACCACTGCTGACTAGGAGCTGCTCAAGGTAAGCCCCTCCTGCCACAGCCCTGACACCCTCAAAAGCAGAGCCGCCTCCTACACCTCAAAGCTCTCATCCTCAGCCCCATCCTCCTGCCCACACTCTAGTCAGATTATGTTGGGTCTGGGCATCAGTGATTTTCTTCAACTGGGTCATGAGCAAAAAAGTTTGAAAACCACAAGTGTAGAGAGTTCAGAGCACAGTTACTGCTGTTAAACATTCTGTCCCTTAATACT
Source organism: Pelochelys cantorii (assembly GCA_032595735.1). NCBI lineage: Eukaryota > Metazoa > Chordata > Testudines > Trionychidae > Pelochelys > Pelochelys cantorii. The sequence goes on from CM064335.1 coordinate 28,878,288, forward strand.
GTGTAAACAACTGAACTCCATACCCTGCTTTGAAAACCATCTGTGATACAGTCCATACCAGCACCATTCCTGTGGTTCAGTTTAATTGGTAATTCATACCAATAACAACAACAAGAAGCTAACCCTTACATCTGATTTAAGCCTTCTGGCATTCCTAGAGTTTCTCTGCATGATTCCTCAGCCTCAGCCTCCAATTCTGCATGTCTGAAGAAACAGGCCCTCCTCCCCACTTAGTTATAGCTTGACCAGAGCTCACTTAATCTACCAGTGTAAATTAGTGCAGTGGTTATTCTGTATCTTTATGCAGCATTTGAGCAGTTAAGATTAGGAAGGCTTGGTAGAGAAGCTCTGCTGACTCCTATCAATTACCTTGCTAATACAGATCACTTAATGTTAGAGCTTGAAAAGTTCCTCACTATAGTCTAGGAACAGATTATTAGCAGCTGCAGCTCTGCTAATAATGGAGTGTTCAACCTGCTCCTGGTTTGCTTTTGATGAGACTGAAAAAACTGATGAGACAGTAAACCATGTTGCAAAGTTGGGCCTTGCCTAAAGCCAAAATTGCACTGGTTTAATTTAAGATTTGACCCAGGGCCACTTCTGCTTAGGAAGTACTTCAAGCTGAACTGAACTAAGAGGCTATGTCTACACTATAGCCTCTTGCACAAAAAAATATGCAAATAAGGCTAAGCATGGAATATTGCCACACCTCATTTGCATATTAATGAGGCTGCATTTTGTGCAAGAGGCTTTTGCCCAAAAAGGAGCTGTCTACACAGCTCCTTTTTGCGCAAAACCCCCCTCTTGCGCAAGAGCCATTCTTCTGCATTTTTTTCAGGAAAAGTGGCTCTTGCGCAAGGGGGGAGGGGGTTTTTGCACAAAAAGAAGCCATGTAGATGGCTCGTGCTTTATTGCTGGACTAGTCAGGAGGAGTGAAAAAACTTTCATTTAACCCAAATGTCTTTGCTAACTGATGCAAATAACTTTCTTTTATTATATTAAAAACAAGTGATATCTATGTCTGAATGGAACATTGACGGGGTTTTTCCCCTTTATGAAATCCCCCCCTTTTAAATGGATAAATATCTATTTGAAAATGTAACACTTATTGGATATTTTACATGTAACCCTTGTCCTTTGGGGTGAGCATGTTTTATGTCAAGGTCCAGACTCAAGTCAATAATGGCTGCTTAGTTTTAAGTACAGTGGTCTTTTAAAAAAAAAAATAGGAAACACTGATAACGAAAATGGTGTTATCTGTATGAGGCTAACAGGCATTGCTGCTATAATTCATATGATGGATCACTGATAAAGTATTTGAAATTTATACAGCTTTGTTACAAAGCCAGTGGGTGTCCAAACTGATGTTTTGTGAACAAAACAAACGAGTGTAGAAATCAAGCTTTTATTTACATTATTCATTTTCGGTCAAATATCTATTTGGATTAGAGCTCAAATATTGTAAGACAATGCAGTCAACACTTAGTATATAGTTTTACTGGGGCCATACTAAAAATATGTATTTTGCTTTTGTTTTCTCTTTTAAGTAACTCTCAAATATGGCAAATACACCTGTAACCTATAAAAATATTCAGACCTAGAATGGGACGAAAGGATTGGTAATACACCCTAGAAAGTTTAAGGTGGGGGCAAGTTCCTGGTCCCCTACAGCCGGACTAGGTTTTGTGCTCCTTGTTAATGGTCTCATTCTGCTGTAGAAGCCAATTGTCTTTTTCATATTATTGAAAGTGCTTCTACGTTAGCAGGCTAAATCAGAATGCAGAATACTATCTTGCACACACTGTAGCAGTGGTTCCCAAACTTTTCGGCATCACGCTCCCTTTCTTGATTTTTGAAAAAACCCTTACGCCCCCCCTGCCAAAAAAAAAGCAGCAAAACTTGTTGAGAAAAAAAAAAAAAGAACTGAGCGGGGCAGCAAAACTTGATGGGAGGGGGGAGGCTGGGTTGCCTCGCACCCCCCCTGGAATTTCTTCACGCCCCCCAGTTTGGGAACCCATGCACTGGAGCATGAGCTTCAGCAGGAGCTTGGGCTAAGTGAGGGCTGTAAAGTCCTCAAGTTCATTTTTTCACAGTACGCGTTGCAGAAAACAATTGTGAAAGAATTTCCTTCTTACTAACGTTCCTCTTTGTCTTTCTACTGCAGATTCTCAGGGTGTGGTTTTTGTGGCATCTAGTAAAATGGGTTAGTAAAATAGAAGACAATTCTAGAGCCAGTATTTTACTGCAAGGAAGAATACTCTGCTGTGCTCATTTAATGAGGAAGCAGTCTAATTCTGTAATGTCTCTAAGCAGTTTGAGATCCTGTTCCTCATTGTGCCATTAATTTGTAGTGTGACCTTGGCTTAGGGGAGACTGAGTCTCAGGAATGATGATTTATCTAACAGAGATGTTGCAAGGCTTAGTTAATGCTGCTTAATATGTTGAAACTGTTGGACAACGTTTATTTTGTAATTTTTCTGCAAAAGAAACTAGTTGTTTAAAAACACAATTTAAAACGAATGTTAATGAGCAAAAACTCCATGCTTTATTCAAATATCTTTATTACTGCTATTTCCCCCCTAAATTACACTCTATGGCAGGTGTTGCTGATGGAGGATGGGTGAAAAATAGTTTCATGGCCCGCTAAACTTCAATCCAAAGAGCTCAGTTCAATGTAGCTCAGTTCAATAGCTATTTCAGAATAGGGTGTGTGTAGACAGGGCGGCTGGAGTTATTTCAAAATAAGAGGCCTCCAGGTTATCCGACGGGTGCCTTCTGTCCACACTCATTAGAACTCTATAGTCCCCCTTCCCCTGCAGGCTTTAAAGGTGCAGCCACAGGGGAAAGGGCTTGTGGCACACAGCAGGCCCTGACAGCTGTGAGCCACAGAGCAGCAGCCTACACAGAGTTGGTAGCCCCCATGAGTGATCCTGTTGCTCCCACTGAGCCCTCCACAGTTGCAAGGGAGCCACAGACAGCCCCCAGTACCCTGCCTGGGGACGAAAGGGGCACATGCCTTCCTGGTCTGCTGTGAGGAGGCAAACCACCAGGATCTCCGCACCAGGCACAGGAATACAGATGTCTATGGCTGGATGGCCAACAGCCTGGGCAACAAGGGCCACATATGCACCCAGGAGCATGTGCACATGAGAGTTAAAGAACTAAGGCAGGCCTATGCCAAGGCTAGGGAGTGCAACTCCCACTCCAGTGTGGCACTGCAGGCCTGCCCATATTATACCCAGCTCTACCACATCCTAGGGAGCGGATCAGTCTCTTCCCTTCCCCCTCATTGTGGACTCAGGGCTGGAGACGTCTGTCGTAACCCTCCTTGGGGGACAGAGCTGGTGCAGAAGAGGAGGAGGAGCTGGATGAGGCCAGCAGCATTTCAGTCCCACCAGCCAGGAGAGAACTCTCTCTGGAACCGGTACCCCCCACCCAAGATGTCTCTCAGGTATTGTCCGAAGCCAGGAAAGGCCCCTCAGGTGAGTGCCATTACTTCCCTTAGACACACATGGGTGGAGGTGGCAGGTGGCAAGGGGCAGCTGCATGGTCCTCACTCGGTCTTCTAGGCCTGGGGATCGTGCAGCAGCCTGTGCATGTGGAGCACCAGTCTGGGGCACATGGCCACAGGAGGCTGCAACACAGGACCCTTGTGCTCTTGCTCACAGGGTGTCTGGAGACGCCTGCCTTACTCCCGACCCCGGGTTGGGACACCCTCCCACCACAAGCCACCACCAGAAGGAGGCTGGGGACATGGAGACACACATACACACAGTAGTGCCACACATAGCACACACACATCCCTGTACTCTCGGGGCAGCATTCGCTCTTGGGGACAGCACAGCGAGGCGGAGGAGCATCTACTGGCCACACACACTTCTCCCCAACACCCTCCCCCTCACCTCCAGACGGCAGGGATACAAGTCCTCTCCCTGTGGGACACTGCCACTGCCGGACCCAGTGTGTAAGCAGCATGGAGGGAAGCTCAGCAACCCCGTTGCCCCCCTTCTGTTTGCAGGTTCCTGGTCTGGCCTGCACCTTCCCTGGCCTGCTTGTCCCTGCGATGTAGGGGTAGTGAGACTCTTCCCTTGGACATCTGTGCCCCTGCAGGAAAGGACTCACTGTCTAGGCCACAGATGGCCTTGCTTGAAGCACATCGCCTTTGTCTGACCCAAGACCTTTCAGTCTCAGCTCAGAGATGAGGGCTAGGCCTCATGCACAGTGCCTCCCAGAATGACTGACCTTCTCAGTGTTCTACACAGCTGGACCAGCTGTGAAGGGCATGCTGTACATCTCCCATACCGTCCTGCTGAGCCACTTGGCCTCTGCCCCCAACCTTGGCGAGAACATCTTCCCCTTATGTTCATAAAGGTTGTGGAGGACACAGCACACAGCCACCACTTGGGGGATGTTCCATTTGCAGTGGTCCAGCTGGGTGAGGAGACAACGGAACCTCCCCTTCAGAAGCCCAGAGGCACCCTCTACCACAATGCGGGCCCTGCTTTGCCTGGCATTAAAGTGTTCCTTGGTGGCATCAAAGTGTCTGGTGTAGGGCTGCATCAACCAGGGGAGCAGAGGGTAGGCTGCATCCCCTACAATGCACATAGGCATGTCCACGTCCCTGACCCTGATGGTGCAGTCGGTGTGTGCAGCTTCTAGAAGAGGCTGGAGTTTTGGAAGACATAGGCATCATGTGCTTTCCCCGATCACCCAATGTAGATGTCCAATAACTGGCCACAGTGGTCGATGAGGACCTGCAGGACCATCAAAAAGTACCCTTTGTGGTTGATGTATTCAGATGCCTGGTGGTCCGGGACCCAGATGGGGATATGGGTGCCATCAATAGCACCCCACAGTTGGGGAATCCCATGGTGGCAAAGTTGGCAGTGAGGGGGTCCACGTTGCACAGTGTTGATGGGCCTCACCACCTAGAAGGAGACACACAGAGGATCACAGGGTTGCCTGGGACCTCGGGAGTTACCGAAGCCCAATCTCCCCTCCCCTCCCCCCACACACACTAAGAGCAACCCCAACTTACCCCATCCCCCGGCAGGTCTTTCTGAAGGCAGGATCAAAAAACCTCCCATGGTGGGGGCTTCCACCACCACCACCCCTTCCCTAGGGAACCCCATTCCAGCAGTTCACCACCATCCTGGGACAATAGCACGAGACCACCATACCTGCATGACCATGCTTCCCATGCCGAACTGGTTCCCAATGGATTGGTAGCTGTCTGGTGTGGCGAGCTTCCAGAGGGTGATGGTGACCCACTTCTGGAGGGGGATGGTGGGTTGCATGTGGGTGTCCTGTTGCCAGAGGGCAGGAGCAAGCCACTCACACAGCTCCATGAAGGTGTTCTTCCACATGCAGAAATTCTGGAGCCACTGCTGCTCATTCCACTGCTCCATGATGATCCGGTCCCACCAATCAGAATTGGTGTCCAATTGCCAGAAGCAGGGGTGCACAGTGTGCAGAGGAGGGTGGGTGGGGTTGAGCTGCATGATCAGTGCCTGGAGAGAGGTGAGGAGGTGTCCTGCAATGAGCTGCGAGTCCTGTTCCTGCAGGGCTACGAGAGCAGCCCACAGAAACTGCACCAGCAGGTGCAGCATGCAATATAAGAGCTGTTTCCTGCTTGGAGGTAGGTTTGGCTTCATGGCAGGAGCGCTGTGGTGTCCACAAGGGCAACCAGAGCAGGCAGAGAAAAGGCTTTGCTGTCCCTCGATGAGGCAGACGAAGGAGAAGAGCCTGAGACACGACTGTACAGGGGGGTCCCTTTAAGCATGAGCCTCAGATAGCCTTAGGCAGCAGCTACGGGAAGTGAGTGCTGTCCTGATGCCCTGCCTGAAGTGCTTCCGGGTGGCCTTAAATACGATTCAGCATTCAATGAGTATGGATGCTCTATTTCAAAATAGCTCAGCCCTATTTCGATGGGCATTAGCTATGTAGACGTGCTATTTCAAGATAAGCTATTTGCAGTTTAGACGTGCCCATACTGAATATTGACGGTAGATCCTGTGTGATGAAAGTGCTAATTTACATCAGTCAAGAAGCTGGACTGAAATGTTCAAATGTGTCATATAGGAGATACAGACAGAAATCTCAGCTAATATTGTCCAAATGTACTTTATATTCGATGAATTACAATTTTCATGCTAAGGAATTATTCCGTTTACAGGATTGTACTATGTACCGAGAAGTGAGAAAGTCATGAAGTACGGGAACGTGCATATTAAAAGCAAAACATTAAACACCAGATTTCTGAAGTTTACTGACTGCATGGTTTATTATCAGGCAGTTATTAAACACATTTTTAAAGCAACAAAATAAAACAAATTTTGAGCTATACCTTGACATGATTAGTTATTGGAGTAACTTGAACAACAGTGAATAGTTCTGCAGCACTTTAGAGACTAACAAAACATGTAGATGGTATTGTGAGCTTTCGTGGGCACAACCCACTTCTTCAGAAGTTTCATCTGAAGATGTGGGCTGTGCCCACAAAAGCTCATGATACCATCTACATTTTTTGTTAGTCTTTAAGGCAATGTTTCCCAAATGGTATTCCGCGGAACCCCGGGGTTCCGCAAAGTGAAAGTAAGGGTTCCGCGAGAAAATCCATTACAATAATATTTTATGATTTAAAAATAATTAATATTTAAGCATTTATGAATTTTATTGAAAACAATTTTCATTTGTGTTTGCCATGATAAGTGTCCCTGTGTAATGCCAGCTTAGCCAGAGAGGGGAGACAAGGATGTCACTACTCAGCGCTGCGCACGCAATCAGTCAGTGGTGCGATCGCCTGTTATATACCACCGTTAATGGTGTGTACACATTAAATGTGATTTTTGTTTCTAAATATGTGCAATTAAACTAAATGTTGATCTCATGACCTTGTTTAGCATTTGTTTATTATTATCCTTACTTATTTGTGGTCTACTTTTTCAGCTCCATATATAAGATTGTTATGAGGGGTTCCACAAAATTCTTTCGAGTTTAAAAGGGTTCCGTGGCCAAATAAAATTGGGAGACACTGCTTTAAGGTACTGCAGGACTATTCGCTGCTTTTTAAATTTTTTTCAGTTACAGACTAACATGGCTACCCCTCTGAAACTTATTGGTGTGTCACCTGAGGAATAATCCAATAAGAAAAACAGCTCAGTCCCCCAACTCAGAACCCCAGTGCTTTATGGATGCACAACTATCAAGAGCTAGATGTCATATCTAAACCAAGCAATTTTTACATACAATACTTCATTGTCTATGGAGTGCAGTAAAGTGAAGTCTGGTTTGAGATTTGGACCCCTTTAGCCCGACTCAGGTATCAGATGATGCCTGGACTTCAAAGCAAGATTCTCCATTTTCAGTTATTCAACAAATACCAACACACAGATATATGATAAGTAAATTATAAAGCTATTGAGCCCATCCTAAGACATACCAACCCCCCTGACCAGTTCAACCAAGAATTTTCAGACATTTCATCTACAAAATAAATGGTCTGCAGCCTCAGAGTGTGAAACAAGAACAGACGAGAGGGCCCTGAGGTGAACGCTGTGTGGGGGACCAAGTGCCTCTATGTCACATGTGGCTAAGTTCAGTATGTGGCATGTATCAGCCAGAGCACTTAAAAGGAACATCTCTGCCCTCACCCACGAACGCAGATGCAATACTATTGCATGTGTTCTCTGCCCTCTGATAGATACCATCAAGACATTCAATTTCCATTCGGTTAAAACAGACAAGTTGCATATATTCTTCTGTCATGTGACCAGGCCCACCAACAGAGGGAGGGGGGAACAGGGGGTAAAAGGGGCAGCAGCCCTGGAACCTGGTGATTCAAAGGGCCTGGGCCTCCTGGCTACACAGCTGGAGCCTTGGTCTCTTTATATTGCCACTGGAATGCCATGCTATGCGCTCTGTGAGGCTCTGAGGGATTGGGGGGGGGGGGGAAAGAGGGCATCTGTCTTGTCCTGGCCTTTCAGCTTGAATCCCTGCCCTTCTGGGAGCATGGAGCTGGGCCCTCCCCACCTTGCCTAGGAGCCCATGGAGACTATCGGCTCCCCTGCAACCGTTATAATTATAACCAGCTATTGAAGCCAGTGAGAATTTTGCCTGAATAAAGATATTAAAGTCAGGTTCATTATGCAGTTGGTAAGCAATGGCTTCATTTCATGTGCTAGCCAACCCTAAATGAAGCTATCTACATAAAGCCTCGATATACAGCAGTAAAAACTGTCCCATCAACCAGGGACCTTTATTCCTCAGGGTGTTTCTGTGTCAGAGTTCTTTGTCATCACCTCATTTGCTGTGGGTGTCATCCTTTTTAAGAGTTGTCTTACTTTAGTCATCAGCATCTCCCGAAAGTGATCACCCATGAGGAAATAAAAGACAGGGTTAATTACACTATTTAAAAAGGCAATAGGCCGTGTGATAATATAAATGATGTGGATGATGTTCTTTGTGCACTGGGATTGATTCCAGGATTTCATTCGAGAGGCAATCCTCACATTGCGCATTATGTGGTATGGAGTAAAAAGGAGTAAAAAGATAACCAGTGCTATGATGACTAGAGAAAGAGGTTTCTCAAGTGGCTGAGCAGCTGTGAACTGCTCACTACGGTTCTTAAGAAAGCGTACCATCTTCAGGTAAAAAAAGCACATAACACACAGAGGGATTACAAACCCCAAAAATGTCAGGCACATACTATAGATCAAGTTCCTTTCTGCTTCTCCAGAACTTGCATAATCTCTACATTGGTTATCACTGACATCAGTTTTTATGAAGGTGAATATTGGCACCAGTTCAAGTGTAACCAGAATCCATACGGCAACAGATAAAACAACAGCTATCTTCCTTTTCTGTAGAAAATGATCTCTGAAGGGATATTGAATGAGCATGTAACGATCAATGCTGATAAAGGTGAGAAAAAGGATGCTTGTGTATAGGTTTACATGCAGGAGGAACCTGTTGCTTCGGCACAAAACATCCCCATATGTCCACTCTCCTTTGTAGTAGCTTGTCACCAACATTGGAAGTGTACATAGAAATGCAAAGTCTGATAATGATAAGTTAAACAGGTAAATATTGCCACTTTTCCAAACTTTCAGGCAGAAGATGTAGCCAAAGACGACAATGCTATTTCCAGTGATGCCAAAAATGAACTCAATAGTATACATGGTAGAAAGGTAATACTGTGACAGGGTGTTATTCATCTCCAGGCAATCATCTGCCTTATACCCATCCTGGAAAGTTAAAAACATTAAATCAATAAGAATAAAAATGACAATTACAGTGCTATTCTATTTTTTGATATCACAACTGTGATAAATGTGGTCATTGCAACTTAATTTTCTTTTTCACTTTCTTTTCACTTCCATCTCTGCAAAAAACGTGTCTTATAAACACAAACTTACTGTTTCAAGGTCTTGACATCAAAGAGATGTAAAAAACATAATGATCAAAAATACAGATGAAATTGTGAGAATACTTCCTTAGTAAGAAATGGAGCAAGGACTTTGGGATTGTGTATGAGATTTATTTTCCTGAGGGTCTCCCATAAGACAGAGCACAAAGGTGTGTGTACATTATACTACCTGTCTAAACTAAAATCATTATGTTATACTTACACAGCATTGGGCAATAGAGAATGTGATAGGAGGATGGAGAAAAAGCTGTCATAATAGCATTTTTTGGGGAAATCACCTCTTTCTGTGTCAGTGGGGCTTTACTCCTACATCTTACTCACTGCTTACTGTGGCAGAAATCCCATCATTTCCAGAGGGACCTTTGCCCAAGTAAGGAATGAAATTGTAGTATAGGATTGAGCCATTGGTAATGACTGTGTTCTGAAGAAGTTTCAATTAGTCATGTTAGTTAGAAAAAGGAAACAACCTTGTTTATCAACCAATAGGAATATGTGCTATTTATATAGTCATTGGAATAAGCTAATGTTCATCTTGTTTATCAGAATTACATAGACACAGCCTTATAAGAGCGATAATAGCATGCATTGCAGTTGACATTTGTGTCTCAGGAATTCTAAGGCAATTTTGAAGAAAAGGAGATTTCATTTCTTGCAGTTTCATAGATCATAATATTAGTTTTCTATTTTTCACAATACAAGCCAATGCTAAACATATTAAATCCAAAGTTCACAATTGTTGGCAAAGTTAGGGTCAGATCCAAATCCCACTGAAGTCAATAAAAAGACATGAGCAAAATTCAAGTTCGGATAAAATTAACAGTTAAATATCAGCGGTAAAGTCTAAACTTTCATCAATTCACAATTTTTAGTGAACATTTTACAAGTAAATCTCAGCTCTATTCAGCTCTCTGTATGGTGTATTATTATAATTATAATTATTTATTTGTAAGATAGAATGTCCAGGGTCCTATTCTACTGAGTGCTGTGAAGTTGAGACATAGTTCTTGCCCCAAAGAACTTTCAGCGTAGTATATTTTTCTGTATTTTAGCTAACATGTAATGATTTGATTGCTGCAAGCTGAGAAAAGTGCTATATTAAAGGAATATACGCACGCAAGTTAGCTTATTTGCAAAGTTGTAAAAATACATTGTTCAGCACCCTTGTCTAGTGCAGGACTATCTATGAATAATTATGTTTACAATTTTAAGTTATTTGATGATATAAATAAGGCAAATTAGCTGGGATAATTGAGAACAACATCCACAATTTATTGTGCCTTCTATTTGGTTATTTAAACCAACCATTTATTATCCTGCTATTGGATTTCAGAATAAAATACATCATGACAGGCTAACAAGAACTTTTGGAAGCCACTTGTTAAAATTCCAGAGATGACTGGGATACTTTGACTCTGAAGTAGTTCACCCACATGTCCCCTGAAATGTGTAAATTAGTTCTTGTCCTAAAAAATATTGCTTTGCATTTAAATTTCACCTAGTATCAACTGGGGCGGCGGGGAGAGGGGGGGAATAATTCCAGGGAAAGGATGTTTCTACTTTCCTCAAATAACCAAGCTGATCTTTGTGCTATATCTTCAATGTATTCCGTGTGTTTTTCAGGAACAAATATAAACATCTCTACCAGAGTGGACTTAGTAGAATTTTGTTTGCCAAGTTTTGACTTCATAGGTTACAGTGATGTGAAATTCTGTTTAAATAGGGGCAGCACATTAATAGCACGCACACCCTGGTTTGCGGGGCTTATTAGTGGCTAATGAGGTATTTTTTGTAGGAGCCCATTATTAAACATATTGGCAGCACAATCACTGAAAACATATAGTGAGAAAACAAAACATAAGAAAAACAGAAATGAGATTACAACTTATGTTCAATGAAGTCTCAATTAACATTCCCTAAGAATGGAAATCACCTTTTCTCAAAATATACTATACTCAATATCTTTAAAGTTAGTTATATACTGACATTCCTGTTTTAAATATTTTGTATATTTATTGTTTATGTTATCTAAAATATATAAAAATCTGTCAACAACTTACAGGGGCAGCTGATTATTGTAGCAAGAAAACTGCTGTTATGGTTATGAGATAAAATAGTTATATGAATCAAAGATGAATATACAACATATCATGTACTAATAGATACTTGTAAAAATGTTAGTCGACATCATCACAAGATACTGACTTTAATCACAGCAACCCCATATACCTGCTTTTAGCTAAGCCCTTGCAATTCAAATCATTAGGAACAAATTCAAACCTTTTAAAAAAAATAAAAGTTTAAACAATGGGATCGCTGCACACCACATATGCTTTCAATGGAAAAAAGTGGTAAAATATTGAAAGCTCCATTGTTTCATGTACCTCCTGAAAACAGACTTATTGATCCCCTTCAGAGCAATATTCAGGGTACAGGTAACTCAAAGGCAGAGTGAGGCACACTCTTCATTTAGTTGTTCCTATATGGCTAATCACATCTTTAAATGTTCACAAAGGGATAGTAATTCTAACATTTTGTCATAAGCCTGAAAGAGTAAATCACTAACAGTTTAATACGGCATGAAAGTCTAGCTCACTAAAGATTGTAACTTACCATTTTGTGGTAGACACTCCTTTAACCATGACCCGATGAAAGTGTCTGGCTTATTAGAGTGCAACTTGAACACGTTGTCTCAGCTTATTTTGCATATCATGCAAAGGTGGTTAATTATTCAAGAGGACGGGGCAAATTGTCTGAGCTTGATTTGCGGGAGGTCTCACTGAAGTGGGAAGTATTGCGAAACTTACTCTGAGTCAACTAGAAAAATAAACTTGATCTTAGCCAAAGGGTAACTCTTTTTTACACAGACCTATTCCAACTTGACTATATGTGCTGCAGTAAGTAGCCAAAAATCCTGCATTGTGGTTATTTATCATATTCACTTTTATATAGCTAGAGAATGCTGAAAGCATCATTATAACAGATTTTTGAATTTAGCAAACAGATGCTTAAAAATATTATTTCCTAATAATAATGAAATATTCATCACAAGAGGATATGTATAGCCTTGTGGTTGAATCACAGGACTAGAAGTAAGGAAATCTGGGTTCTATTGCCATTTATCCTATTCACTGATCTTGGGCAAATCAACCGACTCTGGTGCCTCAGTTTCCCCATCAAAATAAGCAGAATGAGGCTTTCCTATTTCCTCAAGGTGTTATGAGAATTAATTTACAAATGTTCATAATGTGCTATGAGGTCTTCAGATGGAAGGAAAATTTAAGTCATTGTCTGTTTTATTGCCAAATTAATTTCAGTTTCCTAAGGACAAAGGCAACATTCAGCATGTTGATGGTTTAAAATAAAATACAATGAACAGACTAATATAATCCTATCATTAATGACCAACTAGACCCCCTATTAAGTGTTTGTCTTAGCTTTTACAATTTACAAGAGCAGAAAATATTTTAATAATTCCAAAGCTTTTTATTTTGCACTCCAGTGCTACAGAACATAACTGGATGTATTTCCTGAATAAGGACAGATAGTCTGCTTCTGTAGACTTGTCATAGCACCACTGAATCTATTAAGCTTGAGCTAATTCACACCAGTGAATAATTTACCCCTCAGTTTCAAAATATTCAGCTCATTTTTTCACTCTAAGATATCTAGACATGCTGATTTACATGACTAAATATTTTGCATGAGGTTTTCAGCTATGTGTCTTCAAGCTTCATTTTCATGTGCCTAATGAATTATTGCACTCTGTTAATTTTATTTTCACACAAATTCAGTTTGCAAAACAAAAGTTTGGATTTTTTGCATGTGCAAAAAGGTGGTCATGATAAACAGCTTGCAGCAAAAGATGTAAACACAAAATAAAAATCTCTGGCAGAGTGCACACAGCTACATGTCAGAAAATGGGCAGAACCACCTCCTTCTCTAGCCATTGTGTGTTCAGTCAGGCCAATGCCTAAATCAGTTCCCACAAGAGGCAACTAAGGCTGTGTCTACACTTGCAATTGATCCACAAAACTTTTGTCATTTATGGGGGCTTTAATGGCCCCTCTCTGAGGGTATGTCTACACTTGCACCCTATTTCGAACTAGGGATGCAAACGCAGGCATTCAAAATAGTCAATGAAGCCGGGATTTAAATATCCCGCACCTCATTACTCCACAAAAAATGAGGAGTAATGTTAGTTCGAACCAAGGGGTTTGATTCGAACTAATGCGGCCCGGAGTGCACTTTCACTTTCGAATCAGCTGGCGTTTGGAATAGCACGCGGCCGAGATTATGCTAATGAAGCGTGGGATATTTAAATCCCAGCTTCATTGACTATTTCGAATGCCTACGTTTGCATCCCTACTTCAAACTAGGGTGCAACTGTAGACATACCCTGAATGACAAAGTTTTGCTGCGTCAAGTACCAGTGTGAATGCTGCTTTGTCGGCAGGAGCATTCCCCTGCTGACAAAGCAAAACTCACTCACGAGGAGGTAGAAGTATTTTGTCCGCAAAAGTGCCAACAAACAGCATTCACACGTGCTGATGTTTCGCGACTCACACTGTGTCGCTAAAAGCTGCATGGTGTAGATGTACCCTGAGCTGCCTGACTCCAGGTGGTGAGTTCTATTCGTGGATTACCAAGTGAGATAGGCACCTCCCTGCAACCTGACCCTGGGCACCTATCACCGTGAGAGGGGTTGGGCTGATCCATCCATCTCATCAGCATATTGTTCTAACTAGCTTAGGCAGCTCCACACCTAACATGCTGGCTTTTGTGGATCACATTTTAAAGTACCTCTCTCTCTCTCTTCATTGTATAACATTCAATTCATTCATTCTCTCTCTTCATTGTGTAACACTCTATTGATTCATTAACTTGGGCTTTGTGGATCTTACTGTTGTTCCCGTGAGTTTCTTTGTGCTTAAAAGTTAGTTGCTCGGTGTTGCAATATCTCAAGCCTTTTGTGGATCCCACCCCCAGTAGCCATCTTAGCAAGTCAAACCAACAGGTATCTAGCCCAGCATCCTGTCTCTGACCATGACCAGCATCATATGTTTTAGAACTGGAAGGGGGAGGGAGGAAGAGTCTCTGAAGCCTGCTTTATTTTGGCTTCCATTGCATCAGTAAATGGCAGCTGTGAGGTAAATTAACAGAATGTGTTTTCAGCTGACAAGTGTGTCTACAAAAGGACTTGAATTGGCTTAATTCAGTTGATTTTTAAACTGATTTTCTATACAACCTGCGAAGAAGTTGGCTGGGCTGTAAAGCAAGAGAGCTTATATATATTCCAAAACTTAAAAAAAAAAAGTATTACACAAATATGCACATGTAAAGTTTGAGACCAAGATGCGAAGAAGCTAGAATTGCTGTTCTGTAATAGGATGATGATCAGCAAGGTATATGGAGAGGTATAGACAGAGGATCCAATCCTGTAAACCTGTTTCACCAAAAAAAAAGTACCGTTCATTTCAAACTATATTGTATATAAAGGTGGCAGACCCATTTATTTCATTTTTAAATAGGATTTTTTTGTGAAGAGGTCTGAATTTCATGTAAGCAAATAATTACTTTTCTGCCCAGCTAATGGCAGCCTCCTGACAATGACTGGCAGGCCTTAACACTATACCACAATGGCTCCAAAATGTACTTACTTATTGAGATGGGGAGGGCAGCATGAGATCAAGAAAATAATTCTGCTTGCCCTTTAGAATACTGTAGCACTTTCAAGGAGTATTTGTGCAGTAAATTCCAAGGGTCAGTAACGTATGTATGTTTACAGAGCATTAATTGCTTGTAACTACGGCTAACCCTTAAGTAATCACAATCTAATTTCAACATAAACAGGATAGTCATTGCAATATTTCTTAGTCTGATTGTATCTAATATTTGGTTAGCACTATTAGTGTATGTGACATTGCACTACACGTACTGTGTCAAAACAAAAAGATGCATGATGCAAGGAGCATAAATTCTAAAAAATTCTCTGCAGAGAAAAAAAATCAACTGAGTTTGAGCCAGTCTCCCTGGCTCTAAAGAAAATGCATCTCACCTCTCTTCTTTACAGTGTGTACCTGTACTTTCAGGTGAGTCCCTGATAGTAGTAGGTAAAGTCCTTCCTCATGTGAAAGTTCTTGCCCTCAGAGCCCCACTGAGTTCAGTTCAATCATGCATTCTATTCATGTAAGGTAGGTTATGATGTCATTAGCAGGGCAATGGTTCCAGCTCAACATCCCTTTCCCTTCCAACAAAGGAAAGGCTACTTCACATCTGTCTGATGAAGCAAGCTTAAACCCAGGAAGGGACCTTAGGAAGAGGAAAGAATTATGAAAAAATTGCAATGTTACAACTATATCCACTCTCAAGTCCCTACCCAAGGTGGTAAGACTGCAGTCTTAGCTTCTTTACCATTCCTGCCAGTGCTAGCGCAAGGGTGTTTGACACCCTAGGTGAACTATGACATTGGTGCTGCCCCCCATTCAATATAGAGAAAAATGAGAATTCTAGACTGAAATTTTACCTTTATTTACTTGGCATTCAAAATGAACAATGTAAAAATAAAAAATCTTAATCTTGCAAGTATTTGTGGTTCTTCTTTTACAATCTTGTTAAACCCTCTTACTAAATTTTTCAAGTCCATCACAATACAAATTCTTTATGGGTACAGAGTCTTTGGGGTCACAGCTCATAACACAACTGCATGACTGACCAACACTGAACTACTGAGAATGACAGAACTGTCATACCCTGCGCCCTGGCAGCAAACCCAGGTGGTACTCTTTTGAAGGTATGCCCTATGACACATTTTAACTGTATTCACAGCCATGCTCCACAACAGGAAATAAATTATACAACTTGACCTCTGACATGGCAATGATGCACTGTTCTACAAGTATAAGGTGACTCCTTAGTTTGCCTAGATGGTTGGGCCAGCCCTGATTCCTGGACCCAGATACAAACAAGAGAGCAACTCAGACACAAAAGAGTGAGCAAGCCAGAAAACTAGATCCGTTAGTCTCCAACAATGACTCTTCAAGTGTTCTATGCTATATAGCCAAACCCTGGAGTTCCTAGAAGGTACAGCTACCATTGCACTGGTGTTAGTATTTCTGAAATCCTTCCATTGATTTCTAGATTTCTTGTAGAATAAGGATCCAATCAAGTATTTCAAACCTGGATTATCTGCTCTCCTCTCCCCCCCTCCCCCCAAACTAGTGGACTTGTAACTGAAGATGACAACTTTTGGAGAGGAACCCCACCACAATGAAGTATGAAAAAGTGACTTACATGTCTCTTCCCATCCCTCTCAAACACACAAGTTTGCACAATGAGATGCCACTGAAGCAAGTCCAAAACCAATGCTATAACAGGTTGGACCTCCCTGATCTAGCACCCTCAGGACCTCAGCAGTCCCAAACCAGAGTGTTTGCTGGACCAGGGAAGGTCACTGTTCCCCTGCTGGCCACTGGCCCCATTCCCAAGCTGCCAGCCCCACAGGCTCTGCCCCGTCCGGTAGGGCTCCCAGCCACTGCCCACCCCCCCCACGCCCCCGCCACTGGGTTGAGCCTTTCTGGTCGGGCTGGGTCTCCAGCTGTGACTGCTTGGCCCTGGATCCTCTGCCGCTGGCCTGACTGGGGCTCCCCTGCAGCCAGTCCAGCTGTTACTCCTGGCCACCACCGGCTCCCCTGCAGCTGGTCTGGACGGGGGCATCCCGGCTGATGCTGTCCCTTCTGCTGCCAGCCCAGCCAGGGACTTACCCGCTGCTGCTAGCCCCTCTGCAAGTGGTCCAGCCGGTACTCCCTGTCCTCCACCAGCCTCACTGCAGCTGATCTGTCAGCCCCTCTGCCACTGGACTCCCAGTAGGCCCCTCTTCAGTCACCAGGGCTCTCTGGCCAGTAACATCCATGGTCCTTGTTGGATCACGGACGTTGCTGGACCAGAGAGTCCCAGATTTCGGAGATGCAACCTGTTTTTATTTTTTAGACTGGGTTAGACAGATATGCAGTGACTCAACCTTCAGGTTAGGAAAAGAAAAAAAAACAGATTTTTAGAATAGGTGGAAGGAGCAGGGGAAAATGAAAGATAATAAAAAGCACCACAGGATTGCTGCAATTTTTAAGAGAAGTGATAGATCTGTCCCTAACAGAAGCTGCAGTAGTTCCTTTCTAAGGGTATGTCTACACTGCAGAGTTCTTTTGGAAAAACGGCCATTTTTCCGAAAAAACTTCACTTACGTCCACACTGCAATCGCGTTCTTTTGAAAAGAAAAATCAAAAGAACAGAGGGGTTTTTCTGACATTGATAAATCTCTTTCTATGAGGAAGACGCCTTTTCCTGAAAGAGCTCTTTCAGAAAAAAGGCATGTGTGGACGGGGATGAGGGGGTTCTTTTGAAAGAAGAGGAAAGAGGTAAAAGCACAGGTGCCCGGGTGGCTATTCCACTCATAGTAATCACAGCTTAAATGCGAGATAGCATCCACAATGAATGGACGCTATCTTTCAAAAAAGCAGATCACTTTTTCGATGCGCTTTTGCTGTGTGGACACTCTCTTTCGGAAGAAATTTTTTCAGAAGATCTCTTCTGGAAAAGCTTCTTTTGAAAGACGCCTGCAGGCTAGACATAGCCCCAGCCATGTACTTGTTTCCTTATGGAAAACAGGGCGTATCATCACATTTTATCTTCACTGTCTATGAAGTCCCTTGTGGTTCATGTGAATGAAGCAAACAGAAGAGCAGTCATTTTCCTGGTGCATTTAATCACAATTCTAAGAGTTATGAAGCTATCAGGATAGTGATTGAGACAATGAAACAAAATGAGTCACAAATGGTAGATGAACATGAGAAAGTGAATGCTGTGTGGTTTCCTCCTTTCATCGAGGCATAGTACTAGAGATTGGGAGGAGGAGGAAGTAGTTCTAACCAAAGTTATTAATAATAGAAATCCATAATAGAATCCCAAGTTAGAATTTTTCAGAAGTTTACGCTCCGAGTAAAGTCCAACTGACTGAGTTACACCAAAAATGAGTGCTTTCAAAACCCCCATCATAAATCATGAAAACTGTAGCCAGGTTGTGATAGATGAGTCAAGTATATATAGTGAGAAAAATAAAATATCTCCAGGGTGGAAGCACAAGTGGAAGGGTGGAAGCACAGAAAAAATAACATCCCATGCTTCATGGCGTACTGGTATTATTTTATTGGACTTCTTCAGATGTGTCATGCTCCCCTCAGAAAATCTACTCTAAGGGCACTTTTTGATCAAAGTAACAGTCTGTTCAAAATGCATCTGTGGCTAAGTCCAGATAAGGATCACATTTTGGGTGCTCTATGTAGCTGTTAGTTAGGCAGACCGCCCACTGATACTCAGGCAGACCTCTGACTCATAACAGCAGCAGTACTGAGAGCCAAGTCAGCTGTCGACAGACTTAATAGAAATAAATCAAGAACAATTATGAATAGGAAAATAGTGGTTCATGACTAGAGGAAGTCACATAGTAAAATGCCATCTCTTAATCTGTATGTATTCATTGCAATAGATGAAATATACCTTCAAAAACAGAGGATTGAGATAAGGTCACTTTCCTTCTAGAAAAATACCTGAAAACTTCTGTACTTACTGGTTCAAAGCCATCATCCACTACTGGTCTGTTTCTCCTGTGAAGACTAAATGGAGACAGTTACAAACAGAAATGACTATCTGAGACAAATTAGTCTTGTAACACAAGTAATATTTTATTAGGATGTAGTTATGGTAATTTACAGGTACCTTCTGTGTCTCTAAACCACTTTATATGTCAGTTTCAGAGAGAGACAGGTCATAGATACTTGGGGATTCCTGTGATTTAGTAGTGATATACAGGCCCACCAATGGGAGGCAAAAGGGACAGCTGCCCTGGGGCCTTGTAGTCTGCAAGGGCTGAGGGCTCCAGGGCAATTCCGATATGGCAGCAGCTGGAGCCCCAGGTACATGCACTGGGCAGCACTGAAGGATTGGCTGGGGGAGGCTAGCTCCAAGTCCCATCCCTTCTGTTTGAAGCCTCACGCCTCCTCGGGGCCCAGAGTCTGCCTCCACCCCGACCTTGCCCAGGGCGTTGTGAAGTCTGTTGGCTACCATGTGCCATGACACTGATGTTCATCACTGTTGGCAGATAAACAGAACTATTAAGGCTCCTGCCTTGAGGAGTTTTCAATCTAAAGCTGACAACGTAACATGGAAAAAGTGATGGACTGGGAAGCAAGTGGGGGTGGGAAGCAAGGGAAAATAACCAAAAGAGCAGTTCTCTTGTTTACAAAAAGAATGCAGATCTCATGATACATGGGCATCAATTTCTCCCTTACTCTTCTTTAGCCTATGGCAGACACACCCAAATGTTTCCTGTCGTGCGCCCCCTTATCAGTAATGGAATCCAGGTCCCCCATGGTTGGTCGGAAGGAGCTTGGGCTGAATGCAGAGCTGGAGCAAACCTGTGGATGGGGGGAGAGGGGCTAAGATGGCCTGGGAGTGGACACAAAATGAGGGCAGAGGTTGAGGTCAGGACCCAGAAATGAGTCTGGGTCCGGGAGCAGAGCCACAGCCATGAGCTGTCAGTCAGGGCCAGAGTAGAGCTGTGACTGGAGCCAGTGTTCAGCTGAGTGCAGAACAGGGTTGGGTGGCACTTCCTTTCCACTCCCTCTGGGGTGGCCCGGCTGTCCTCTCCCCACTGGAGCATTCATCCATGTCCACCCAGGGGATACCCCATGATTTGCTGACCAGAGGGCTAAGGTTCCTGAGCTTCTACAGACACCCCTCATTCAAGTCTTTTTATTAACAAAGACTGTTAATGAATATTTTCAGATTTTGCTATGAATTTTGCATATTATGTAGCTAGGAAAATTGCATAGTTAGGCTGCTCGTTTGCTCAAATGCAAGTGGTTTTAATCATTTAGATGCTTTATGCTGCAAGTTCCTTAGAGTACAGACAGTTTTTAATGAGGCCTTGGAAAACAACCAGCACACAGTAGGCATACAGTATACAACATAAGTAATAATCAAATTTCTCTTGATCCAGGAAAGAAATCATTTCCCTTGCTTCTTTCAGGATTTTCAATTTGTACTCACTTCTCTTGTTCTTGCCTGGAAGAGCCAATGTGTCATAAAAGGTCAGCTGGAAAGGCACCAGCCAAATCCCCTCAGCTTTGTACCTCAGGAATATACAATCTTGCACTGCTCAAGGAAATACATTTGCAATGCTTAATTCATTCATCACTTCAGTGCAAAGTAGGTATACACTAGCCTATGTAAAACGTGAGCACATTTACCGGACACTCCCAGTAAATTCACTGGTAAAGAAACAGTTAAACAATTTATGACCACAAAAGACAGTCACGTAAAGTCTATCATGATAGCCAAATGGTCAGAGTGGTTTCCAAAAGAAAATACAAGCACACAATCTGAACTGTCAAGCATATTAGAGTGGCAAACCACTAGCTTAAGTAGTTCCTCACTCCACTGGATATTGCAGACCTTGATACACAGGATTGTCCCTTAAACCTGGGCCAGTCCCCTCTGTTAGAGTACGGCTATACTGTGTTTTATTTTTCGGAAGAGATATGCAAATAGCGCTCGCATTTGCATACCTTCTTCCATTTTTTTTCCCAGAAGAGGCTTTTCTGCCATTTGGCCCCGTCTGTACGGGACCAAATGTTGGAAAAAAAACCCTCTTTCGAAAGCCCCTGTAAACTTTGTTTTACGAGGAAGAAGGGGGCTTTCGAAAGAGGTTTTTTCCCCTACATTTGGTCCCGTATAGACAGGGCCAAATGGCAGAAAAGTCTCTTCCGGGAAAAAAAAACAGAAGACGGTAGGAAAATGCAAGTGCTATTTGCATACCTCCTCTGAAAAATAAAACACAGCATAGCCATACCCTAAATTAGAGTCTTCTGAGTGTTGCAACAGTAATTGTCTTGCAGCAGAGAAAAACATGGGGACTGTTGTTGCTGGCATGAGTGAGTCTCAGGTCCGACACTGGGTTCTCAAAGTACAAAAAACACTACACAGGTATCTGTCAAATTTAAGCAGTTTATTTCCTGACAGCTATCAGCTGTGCCCCTTAAGTAAAAGAACAACGTGATAGGAAAAGTGGCATTTCTTATATCCCTTCAGCTAGCAGGGAACCCCATTTTGGCTGCGGATGAAGTGGGAGACTGTCTCAGCTTCCGAGGCGCCGGTACCCAAAGCCCATCAATGAGGTCCAAATTGCTGTGGTCTGGTGCAGCTTTAAATATTGTGTGTCTACCTTGTTTGTGGCAGTTTGGAAATATCCGGGGATTACTCATTGCTTGTTACTGTATAGCTCAGCTGTACTGCTTGTCCTTTGACTTTGTTTACATGATCAGTACATTTAGGTAAACAAGATTGTTATGTTCCCGTCCTTATCTACAATTTGTTCTTGCTACAATGGCGTATGTTCCTAGAGGCTTGCTTCTGGCTCATCAGTAGTAGGGAAAGGCGGGGGAGAATGGGAAGGGGGGGGGGAATGCAGGCCTCACCACCCCTATACGTCACATGTACAGAATTCTTCCGCAATTGAACCCTACACCGTAGGTCCTGTTTTATACCTCAGTCCCATGTGAATGAAGAACACAAGTCCAGGCATGTTTGATGGACATTGAAGAGTCCCCCAGCAAAGCTAAGCAGTTTCCCAGGTGTGGCCTCATATAGGTGAGTCATTGAATTGTAGCTCCCTCGCTCGGCAGTCCTGGCTGGGTGCTGGTTACTTTCCTTGCTGTTGTCTCTGGGGAGCTAATATCTGGCTGATTCCCCAATTACAGAGTGTTTTAATGACAACAATACAACACGATTTCAACTTCATATGCGCTAAAGATAAACATAGTTAGATATAACAGTGACTGTCAACTGATCATAACCTTTCCCCTGTTACCTCACATGGCATGCTTTACATGCAATATTATAATACATGGATAAAGAATATGGGAGGGAGGTGTGTAAAGACGCTTCCCCTAGGTAAAAAAAAGTCACACTACCACTTTAAAAATTTCTTCAAAATCTGTTTCATTCTAGTTCCCACTCAGGTGAAAAGAAAAAAATATCAAATAAAGCCTCTTTCTTTTTCTTCAATTCCACCATTTTTGCATGGATATTTAGCAGTAAGCCCACATTTCCCCTATAGTTAAAGCAGAAAAATATGCACAGTTCTTTGTAGAATGGGATCTTACTATGCTGTGTGTAAAGGTATGATCCTGCTACCTTTATTCATTAAAATTGTCCCACTGCCATAAGGAACATGGGCCCATTCTTCCACACAATGGAAGGTGCTCAGAGGTATTCATACCATATCTGTTGGCAATTAGGGACTGTTAAATAGAAACTGATTTAGAGTCAGTGGAAATCAACAGATCCTACAAATACTATTTATTCAACTGTGTCAAGATCTAAAGGTGTTTCTTAGCACCCCAATGTGTAAGGGTTTATAGTGAGGGTCCAGGTTCTCTACTATCACATGGGGGATCAGGATATTTATGTAAAAAGCAGAAGGGAAACTGCTGCAGTCGAGGGTACATAGGAGGGAAGCTGTGTCTTTGCTCCTCTCCCCACCCCTTCCCCAAATAAGTTAAGAGTTACCAAAGCCCATATCCTCATAGGTACTTAGATACCTGACTTGCAGATAAATCAATAGAAATCAAATGCCTAAATACCATTGAGGAGCTGCGCTCATGCGTTCTGGGCTGCATTCTTGTCTTAGAATCATCTCAGTATTAAAGCCAAACTTTAGGAAAGGCACTTTTCAACTATATTTTGGGGCTTCATTTTACCTTCCTCACCTGGCATATCTGTCCCTGGCTTACATGTATCAACAATGCACTCAGTGCTGTACAAGACAAAGCTTAAGTCAGCCCCTACCTTCAGTAGTTTATAATCTAAACAAGAGGCACCAGTAGTGTAAACAAGATACCTGACACGAACAAATGATATGGTACTAAACTTAATATATGAACCATTTTAGGAAACTTTAAGTGAAAACTGAGCTATTGATGTAGCTTGACATCAATTTCATCACAGCAAATTTATACCAGTTTGGGGCTTGAAGTATTTTTGTTACAAATGCAAAGCATGTCAGGGAGAAAGAGAAAATACATATAGAAGTTATTGACATTTGCATGTTCAACAAACTAATTTCTACTGTGCAGCTGCATTCTTGAATTTATGTCCCAGCATTTGCATGCCTCATTTTTAAACCATTAATCTAAATAGAATGACATTATGTAGATAGCTGTAAAATATTTAGCATGATTAAAAAGCTAAGATAAAACCCAACAATTAAGTGACACATTAGCTTCCAACACTTATGAAGTTTTGAAAATAATCAGTACACAAATGTATTCAGTGTTACCTCACCTTGGTGAATTATGCAAATGAAGTCTCTAAAAATTTGTCTTCTAAAAGAGAATTAAGAAGGAAAAAAATCAGGATACAAACAACTGTTGAGACTGCTAATTGGTCTGTTCTGATGATTTATATAGAACAGATGTCTTTATTTTTTAAACCCTAGAGTATAAAAGCCAGTCTCACATTTCTCCTAGCATGGCAAGAACAGGATGGACTGGAAAACAGAAGCAGCACAAACAAAACTAAAGGCAGTGTAAACGATTTCAGCTCTCAGTATTTGTTTTCTTTGCTATATGATTTGCAGTACTCATCCAATAAAATCATAGCTGTATACATATGAAGTGAATTTTATACATATGAAGTGAATTTGGAAACCAGCAAAGATTTATTGCATGCTGAAAATAAATCTGAAAGCTATGTTTGTTTCTTGAACTACTGTATAGCCTTTTAAACATTTAAAGTCAGTTTTCAATTCAAGGCCATTTCCAAGAAAAACACAGGCATGACTAACAGCAAAATGATCCATAACTTTGTATAACAACAGCATGCAACTTCTCTACTGATTTCACTGGGTAACCAAGAAGAATGTAATGGATTTACACAACTAAGAAACAGAATCAATGTACACACACAATAATATGAAAATAGTAACTGGCCAACTGAAACATAGACAATCTTTCTAAAGTACCAGATGTCGTGACTTGCGCAATATAAAACCAGCAATGGAACTGAGATAACAAAGCAAATATGTCAACATCAAAATGACTAGGGAAATATTACTTCAACTCCATTAGTTAATGACTGAAGCCACAGGATTTACAAGATAGCCTGGTACATATCAGGTGTCATACAATAGAGTTTAATCCTCATACACAAAAGGCTTTGATTGAGCTGGCATTTTTCAATATGAGAAGCAGTTTTGATTCACTGAGGTTAGACAATGAAAAGGATTAAGATATATTTTTCCTTAGATGACTAGACCTAGCAGCAATATAAAAAAGACAGCTTGTTGTACCCAACCATCATTTAGCACAACTACTTTGTGGTTAATTTCAGAATTTGTATCTATATTCTCAACTCAAGCAAGTAACTGAACTAAATCTCAAATCTGCAGGTCTTTGGTGCAACTGAATTATTTTAAAAAAACTGAGCAGAAGATGTATTTATGGGTCATGCAAGATGCTGTGGCAATCCCGATGGGTGCACATTAACACTTCTTGTTGACATGATCAAGCTAATATAATTCTGGCTGTCATGACTTATCTGTTCATAATGGGATCTGTGAAACTATTTGTTCTCACTTCTTTTAAAACAAATATACAAGATGGCAAAGAGGAGCATTTTATAACAAAGCATCAGGGTTCATTTGGTGGCCGGACTTGTATTGGCAGTCTGCATGTAGAGTGCCTCCCACGTAATGATTTCTTTGCATCAGTCTTCACGGCTGAGGATGTTGGGGAGATTCCCAAATCTGCACCGTCCTTTGTGGGAGATGAATCTGAGGAACTGTCCTGGATTGAAGTGTCATTAGAGGAGATTTTGGAACAAATAGAAAAACTTAACGTTAACAAATCACCGGGACCAGATGGCATTCACCCAAGGGTTCTAAAAGAACTCAAATGGGAAATTGCAGAACTGTTAACTGTGATTTGTAATCTATCCCTTAAATCGGCTTCCGTACCTACTGACTGGAAGATAGCTAACGTGACACCAATATTTAAAAAGGGCTCTAGAGGTGATCCTGGCAATTACAGACCGGTAAGTTTAACGTCAGTACCGGGCAAATTAGTTGAAACAATAGTAAAGAATAAAATTGTGAAGCATGTAGAAGAACATAATTTGTTGGGCAAAAGTCAACATGGTTTCTGTAAAGGGAAATCATGTCTTACTAATCTATTAGAGTTCTTTGAAGGGGTTAACAAACATGTGGACAAGGGGGATCCAGTAGATATAGTATACTTAGATTTTCAGAAAGCCTTTGACAAAGTCCCTCACCAAAGGCTCTTGTGTAAATTACATTGTCATGGGATAAGAGGGAAGGTCCTTTCATGGACTGAGAACTGGTTAAAAGACAGGAAACAAAGGGTAGGAATAAATGGTAAATTTTCAGAATGGAGAGGGGTAACTAGTGGTGTCCCCCAAGGGTCAGTCCTAGGACAAATCCTTTTCAACTTATTCATAAATGATCTAGAGAAAGGGGCAAGCAGTGAGGTAGTAGAGTTTGCGGATGATACTAAACTGTTCAAGATAGTCAAGACAGAAGCAGACTGTGAAGAACTTCAAAAAGATCTCACCAAACTGAGTGATTGGGCAACAAAATGGCAAATGAAGTTTAATGTGGATAAGTGTAAAGTAATGCACGTTGGAAAAAATAACCCCAACTATACATATAATAAGATGGGGGCTAATTTGGCTATGACAAATCAGGAAAGAGATCTTGGAATTATCGTGGATAGTTCTCTGAAAACGTCCACACAGTGTGCTGTGGCGGTCAAAAAGGCAAATAGAATGCTAGGAATTATTAAGAAAGGGATAGAAAATAAGACACAGAATATCTTACTGCCCCTGTATAAAACTATGGTATGCCCACATCTTGAGTACTGTGTACAGATGTGGTCTCCTCACCTCAAAAAAGATATTTTGGCCTTGGAAAGGGTTCAGAAAAGGGCAACTAAAATGATCAGGGGTTTGGAAAAGGTCCTATATGAGGAGAGGCTAAAGCGACTGGGACTTTTCAGTTTGGAAAAGAGCAGACTGAGGGGGGATATGATAGAGGTATATAAAATGAGTGGTGTGGAGAGGGTGAATAAAGAAAAATTATTCATTAGTTCCCATAATATAAGGACTAGAGGACACCAAATGAAATTAATGGGTAGCAGGTTTAAAACTAATAAGCGAAAGTTCTTCTTCACACAGCGCATAGTCAACCTGTGGAACTCCTTGCCAGAGGAGGCTGTGAAGGCTAGAACTATAACAGAGTTTAAAGAGAAGCTAGATAAATTCATGGAGATTAGGTCCATAAAAGGCTATTAGCCGGGGGTAGGAATGGTGTCCCTGGCCTCTGTTTGTCAGAGGCTGGAGATGGATGGCACGAGACAAATCACTTGATCATTGTCTTTGGTCCACCCCCTCCGGGGCACCTGGCACTGGCCACTGTCGGCAGACAGGCTACTGGGCTAGATGGACCTTTGGTCTGACCCAGTACAGCCATTCTTATGTTCTTATAAACGGCAATCAAAAAGCTTTTGGCTCTAAAGCCAGTCAAAAATCTTATATGGTTGCTGATATCAAACCGTTCAGGGGGAGTACAAGATATTGGAACAATTAAGATGTTTTGGCTCTCCACATTTACATTTGGGATCATCTCTTAGATTCCATTGGCACCAATCTTTGCCATGTAAGCACTTTATTCAAAATTAGAGTATACCCATTTTCTCATGTGAAAATCTGTGTGCCTGAATGTTGGTTTTCTGAAGGAAACAGGTTCTCCAAGCCCTGGTCTACACTAGGGAGTTATTTCAAAATAACTCCCCTAATTTCAAAATAACAAGCGGAGTGTCCACACTACCAAGCTCATTATTTTGAAATAATTCCACCTTTTCAAAAGGAATAATGCTTATTTTGAAATTGTTATTTCAAAATAGCATGAGTGTGGATGCTCAGCTGCTTCTATTTCAAAATAATTGGCCTCCAGAAGTCTCTCACCGCTGTGCTTGTGGCCACTCTGGCCACACCTGACATCTCCAATGCACCCCTTCTCCTGCAGAGTGTAAAGCAACAAACAAAAGGAAAAGGGCGTGTGACACAAGGAGAATGCCAATGTGTATTGCCAGGTGGCTGCCAGTCAAAAAAGACACATGTGGAACCTCAACCAGGTCTGCATGAAAATAAGCAAAGTGGAGCAAAGTGGACACAAAGTGGACGATCTGGGGTGGCTCCTCACACCTGTTGCTATTACGAGCAGCTGGATGCTCTCCTGGAAGGAATGCTGCTCACCCCACCTCCATCATGATAGAATCCAGCCAGGACACACCTGGTGTCAGCCTCCACGAGGGCAGGATTGTGGAGGAGGAGGAGGAGGAAGAGCAGTCCAGCCAGGCCACCATGCCTGCCAGCCAGGAGCTGTTCCTCATCCTGGAGCCATTTCCCCCTTCCCAGAATGTCTCCCAGGTGTCAGATGGTCCCAGGGAAGGCATTTCAGGTGAGTTCTATAACTTTCCTTATACACATGTGGGAGCAAGCAGTGGGCAGTGAGGGGCTGCGTGCTCCTTACTCAGCCTACTCAGGCTGGAGGGGTCACACAATAGCTTGTGCACATGGATGTACATGGAGCACCAGTCTGGAGCACTCAGCTCAATGACACTCTCACATAGGAACCCCTTGCTCCTTCTCACAAGGTTCCTGCACAGGCCTACCTTACTCCAGCCTCCATGGCAGGACACCTTCCCATGACAAGCCACCACTAAGGAGGCTGTGGTCATAGAAACACACAGCAGTGCCACACATGGCAAAGGCTCATGCCTACACTCTGGCAACATCTGCTCCTGGTCAAGCACAGTGATGCGAAGGAGACTGACCTCATGCATGGGAACCTGCTAGTAGGGAGGAAGAAGAGGAAACAACAGTAGCACACTCTCCGGCAAATGGCCTCTGCTGCTCACACACCCCCTCCTCCAGCAGGCAGGGATAGAAGTTCTCTGTCTGTGAGATGCCGCCAGTGCTAGATCTGATGGGTGTGGGACATAGAAGGCAGCCAAGCCACCCCATCCTCATTCCTGCCTGTAGGCTTCTGGCCTGGTCAGTACCTTCCCATGCCTGCTTTTCCCTGGGTCATGGGTGTAGAGAAGCTCCCTGGGATGTGCCCACTGTCTAGGCAACAGATGGCCTTGCTTGAATAGGATGTATTGCATCATTCCACCTGTTTCTCCCGCCCCTTTTTTTACTGAATACATCCAGCCTCTGTGATGTTCAGTTTCAAAGTCCCTGTGCTAATCCTACAGGGCTGAGTTCACTATCAGATTGTGTGCATGGTTTGAGCATGATCCAGCTGAGGTACAGTACTCTGTAGTTGAATAACAAAGGCAAGAGATTTCTTGGAATGTTTTCCCCATTTTATATTGGCCAGGGTATACCATTCCTGGAGTTCACTTTCTTTTTCAACTTCTTGACATGGTCTTTGAAGGTCAGTGTTTGGTCTAAGGCTATGTCTACACAGCAGCATTATTTCAGAATAGCTGATGCTATTCCAAAATAACATCATCCGTGTCTACACAGCAGGCAGTTATTTCAACATAGTGTTGAAATAATGTCGAGCTGGAAGATTTCTTACTCTGACACCCTCATTGTATGAGGAGTAAGGGAAGTTGGAAGAGGAGTGCTCTAACTTGGACTTCCTGCTTTGTATAAAGCGCCAACAGCTGAAACAAGCTATTTCAACTTACACTATGCAATTGACGTAGCTCAAGTTGCATAGCTTATTTCAGCTTTAACCCTGCTGCGTAGATGTACCATAAGTGACCTAAGGTATGTTGGATGTTCATAGGACTTAAGGATTGTACCGTCTCACTATATTTAGATTTTTAGCTTGGTCTAATGGTGTTTCAGGTGGAAGGGACACACTTGTGGCTTGCTAGAGTTGGTATTCACTAATTACATGCAATAGTACTTTCCAAGTATGCTCAGGAAGACAGGATTTTTACTGTCAGTGTCCTCAAGTTTTGCAATGGGGTGGTGCTGCACAAATCTTTATGGTGAGGGATTCTGATTGGTTCTGCATGTAGACATCAAACAGCGTAAGTGTTAGCACTGAAATTTGGAGCTATTCATTCCATTGGGTATGCCATTTATTTTTCGTACATTCATCTCAACAAAAACATCAATTGTCAAACAGGGAAGATCTGACCTGGACCATCTTACTGGTTCTCAAATTATTACCAATTTCAGTACAAGTGTATGATGATTCACTATATCATATGCAGCCAACAAATCAACAAAGCTAGCCCTGAAGAAGAGCTCTGTATAAGCTCAAAAGTGTGTCTTCCTCACCAACCAAAGTCAGTCCAATAAAATATATTACCTCTCCCACTTTGTCTCTAAATGTACAGCCTCTAACTTTGCACATTTTTAAGCCATCTTTAATGCACTGAGATAAGCTTACAACTTGGTCACAGAAACCAGTTTCTCAGTTGCCATTTAACTACTGGCACTACTGTAGGATAGTGGTGTGTGAGTTTTTTGGGAGCAACTGCAGTGATGCATTTCAGCTGTGGTCCAGAAGGGCTCAGTCCGTGAATGGGAACCAATCCCTTTTTGCTATTATGATATAGATCTATGGTTTCAATAAGCTCCCACCAACATCATTCCTTTCCAATCCCTCCCATAAGTATTTTCCACAAGCCTACTGGTTTCTTCACTGAAGGGATTCAGATCTGAATCTCTTATCTGTTGTTGGCCCTGGCAAATATAGTGTTCAACTTTCCCTAGGGACGTGCTTTTGAACAGCTTTTCACACCAGTGACAGATATTCTCCATAGTGCTCATGCATATTATGGATTGACTTGCATGAATCCAATGTAAAATCTTCCTAGTTCACCTTTCTGAATTTGCATCTCAGCAGGTACTTTGTTTTTGTGTGCTGTACTGAATTTTCCATTGCCCCTTGCACTGATCTATCCTGCAGTCTTGGAATTGCTGCCATGGCCTCTCTTTTGACGTTGCCTGAATGTTCAGAGATGAGATGGACTAGATGGGGATGTAGTCCTTGTTCTGTCATTGGAAGGGGTATTTGTCCTTGAAGTCATGCAGCCAGGTCAACTTCTCTTTGTTGCCCCCTTCTCAACTTCTTCAATGTTGTTGTCTTTGTTGGGGTGTCCTGAGATGGTTTTTAGCAACTGAAGATGCCTGTGACAAGACATGTTTTTCAATCCAGGGAAAGATGGTTGCCCATGTGAACTGTTCACCTGGTGGTTCCCAAATAGGAACTACTACTATTTGGGAGTCATGTCAGATACATTCACATTGAGACCCCATTAATCCATTGCAATTAGCCAGAGGAGACATTGCATCTGACAACATACACAGAAATGCCAATAGAAGACAAAGACGGATGTCAACATTAATGGTTCCTTTCTGGCCCTCAGTGTAAGAGACTAGGGTGTAGGTAGTCTGGACTAGTGGCCACAGCTGTGTCCATGCATCAAAGTGATAATGAGCAGGGCTTGGAGTCATCATTAGAACTGGGATCAACAGGCAGAGTCAGGCTGAGGTGAAAGCTGGAGATCAGAAATAGTTACCAGGATGGAATCAGAAGGTAAGAGTCAGGCTAGATCAGAAAGAGGGGGGAGGTCTTGAGTCAAAACAGGTCGGAAGTCTGTATGGTTTTCCAGAACACTTCCTGGGGCACCCTCCAAGGCTAAATAGTGAGTATGGCCAATCAAAAGGCCGCATGGTGCTGTCACTCTGGACCCTGTGGGCAGTACTTTTGGTGATCTCCAGAATGCTCCTTGCGTATAGTACTGCATGGCCTCCCACTGGTGATGTGGGAATGTCCACAGTCCCAGGCTCTGTAGTCCTGGGTTCTAGGTTCCCAGAGCTCTATTCTCAGCCACAGATGGCACTTATAGTCATTGGTTTCAGTGTAGCTGGATTCTTTTCCGAGAAAGCTGGTATGAAAGTAGATATGTGCCAATACCCAGGAACATATATTGCTGCAAACATCAAAAACAACATCTGTGGCTACATGATGCTTACAAACGGTAGTGAGAATCAGTGAGGGAAAGTTAAAGTTTTAAAGACAATTTGCCCCACGTCTTCAGGGATTATGCATATGTGACTGGTCACTTCCCTCCTATATGTATTGCAATACAAGCATTGTTGACCTACACAGAACACTTATTTTTGTTGCCTCTTTCTCAACTTCTTCAATGTTGTTGTCTTTGTTGGGGTGTCCTGAGATGGTTTTTAGCAATTGAAGTTGCCTATGACAAGACCTATTTCTCTGGCCAGCGAAAGATGGTTGCCCATGTGAACTGTTCACCCAGTGGTTTCTAAATAGAAACTACTACTATTTGGGAGTCATGTCAGATACATAGGTGATGTGGATAACCAGACAGGAATAGTGCTAGAGCTTGCGACTATAGGATAAGTCTGTTTCCTGCCCTCTGTGCCTCCTGGTTCATGTGTTGGCTCCCTCCCACAGCATGCAGAAGAAAAGCTGTTACCACAACAGATTTCTAGGAAATAAATTAATATGACAAATGGTTTTAACCTAAATACAGTTTTCCAGTAAATAGAAGAATATAGGTGAGACTTTGGTAATTAAAGCTGAGCAGCATGTTGGAGTGGGCAAATCTTTGATAGCTAAATATACCTTAGAAGAGAAAAGTGGAAGATAGGGGCAAATCCTCATCCCACTTATAGTCAATGGTTGTCAGCTGTCTTGAAAGGGACACAAATTTAGTATGAACCTCTACTGTCTTCCCCCAAAATTCACATTTAGTTCTATTTGATTCCATTCCTCTTTGAACAGAAGACTGTGGGACAGTAATACAGGAAAAGAACCAACAGGCATCTTTCACAACACACACCTGTTCAGAAATCTACAAACAGGGCACTTCTTTCCTGACTGGTGGATTGCTGCTGGCAATGTTGAAATCCTTGCTGTTCACAGCAGAGGCTTGTGGTTCAGGCTTCTCATAGGTATCCATAGTGGTTTGCAGGGTGGTTGTGCAGTGTCTGCCAAAGAGTGCATGCAATTCCTTATGAAAGAAGCAGGTCTGTGACTCAGCACCAAGTCGACTGTTCACCCCCCATTTGATATGGCTGTCCCAGTTACTGTGCTTTCAAGCAGAGGGGCTGCTGGTCCCTGCAATACCTCTTCTTGTGCACCCCCAGTGTAATCAGCTTGTAGAAGTGCTTATTTCTGTGGCTGGTCCATAGCTGTATCTGCACAGCCACTTCCCTACCATAGGCCCAGGAGATCTAATATCACCTGAATACTCCAAGCCAGTGCATTATGGGAGCATGGAGCCAGCTCAATCTGCTGGGCAGTTGCAGAGAAGAACAGAGAGTTGATAGGTGTGCTAGACAATCAGAAAAAGGGATTTCAAACATTTGCAGGACTTTAATGGGCAGGATAAACTTAAAAAACAACAAATGGTCTGGTAGCACTTTATAGACTAACAAAACATGTAGATGGTGGTATGAGCTTTCGTGGGCACAGTCCACTTCTATAAAGTGCTACCAGACCATTTGTTGTTTTTTAAGTTTATCCTGTACAGACTAATTCAGCTACCCCCTGAAGCTTTTAATGGGCAGGGAGTGTCTTCCATTCTCCATGATCCCTGGACAACAAAGTTCACAATTGTGACCAGATGGGTCAGTTTCAGGCATTGTTGGAGAGCTGCTGAAAGATGTGAGGGTCAACAGAAATAACACAGTCTACACTAGCCCTCAGTACAGTGACCATGGCTCAATGTCACGTTGGGATGTGGTTTTACTGAATCGCTATAAGAGGGCACTTACATTAGTGGGAGACAAATTTAAGCATAGACACATATGCCACTAGGCTAATGCAAGGTGGCTTATGTCAATGTAACTCTGTAGTGCAAACCAGGCCTTAGAGTGGTTTGTGGCATGAGATTATTTTTAGCAATATAATCTTTCACAGTCTACTAGTTCTTGTCTTAGAATATTTTTCCATAGGCTACTGTGGTCAAGAAAGCTTAAGGCATAGCAATGACATTCTGCGGTCATTTCTGAATATTCTTCTGTGGTTTTAGAAAGTATGACTAAATCCTACTTAGAAGACCATATTCTGTTACTTAAGTCACTGTATCTTGGATTTGGGAATCCACAGAATAAAAAAGGAGCTATGTATGCAGTGAAAGCTTTGTTATATGGCAGTCTGTTACCCAGAAAACTTTGTCAACTGGCATTGCCCCCAGCCACAATACTGCTCTGTCTTCAGGTGTGCATACCTGACTCCTGCCTGTCTATCCAGCTATTGTGGGGCTTCTGACAGCTGGCATTTCCCTCCCCCGTCAGCCTGCCTCAAGCTGCCAGGAGCCAGATCTTCCAGTAGAGGGCCGGGCAGAGCAATAAGCTTTGTTATCGTGCACATTCAATTAACTGGCACCTTCCATTATCCATAAGTACCAGATAACAAAGCTTTCACTGTATTTACTGTTGCAGAAAAATCTTAGGCCACATAAACCTCCTTCGCATTTCTGGCAAATTTCCATTTATTAGCAAGGGATGCGTACATCAGATAAGACAGAAAATGCAATAGGATAGAAGGGCATTTTTAACCTTATAAGTGCTCTCTTATTCTCTCCAAGTACTAGCTGACCCTAGTATTCACTCTTTGAAATGTTTGAAAAAGAGAAGATTAGAAATATCTTGAATCTTCTTCTTTTCACATTTGCATCTAGCATATCTTAGAAAGGGCATAACAAGCACTTAAGCAGAAACATCATCTTCTGTGTTCCTTTTTATCTCTTAAAGAATATTTTTTTAAATGTACCCTCCTTTGATTTGATTATATGCAGTTACTATATGACAATATGAAAGCCATCTTTCTGAAACTGCTGGAAGCCATGTTCCCATAAATTATGGTCAGTGCTCATTTGCTGTGATTCTGTGGCCATTAAATTTGCCAGAGACTCCTTACCACTGTAATATCTGAGCACATCCCAAGTCTTAATGAATTTAACCTTACAATATGCCTTGAGATAAAAAAGCACTATTATCACTACTTGGGGAGCTGAAGCACAAAGGCGTGTCATGCTTTGCCCAAGTTCCCACAGGAATCGTTAGCAAATCTTGCAAATTGCAAACTGTGAGCTAAAACTAGTTTCCGGTACTATGCTGGCTCATGAGCCACATGTCAGTTTTTGTGATTTTATAGTCACAGTATTTTAGTTTTTAAAATATTTTTCCCCGATGTGTTGTGTGTGAAACCAACACAAACTAGAGGGGAAGCTGAGAAATTACCTCTACACAAAGGGCTGTCAAATACTTGTAACCCTTCTGCTACGTAGCACGAGCAGCAGCCAGGGCCGGGTTCAATATCTAGGCATTCGTCTCCATCCATCCAACACAGAATTGTCTTGAGCCCCCACTCAGTAACCTGGGAAATTCACATAGCACTCCTGGATGCCTCTGGGAGGCAATGCTTCCCCATGCACAAGCACAGAGTCTGAGTGTAGAAAACAAACCTTTAATAAAAGGGGCGGGAAGTAACGTGGCATTAATTTGGGAAAACACCACAAACAGAGTTCATAACCAAAACCATGAGTGAATGTCCCAGCTCAAGTAGGTTGGGCAATGTCCTTTTCCTCTCTGGCGCTCAAGTCCAACAATGTAAATGTCCCCTTTTCATGCCCAACCTTTCTCTGCACTCCACTCAGTGAGTACCCCCCATTTGGTCAAGGCAGACCAGAGTTCGGAGGTGCATCTGCAGAGTTCACCTCCCCTCCTGAATTGTTGTGGGGGAAGGTAAAAGGCATCTCGCTCACTCAGCTGGTCACTTGCCATCTGCTGGCTGCTCCTCACGCCTCTCCATTATTGCCTGCTGGCTGCTCATTGCATCTTCTCCTCCTTCCCCAGTTTAATTTAGTAAAACACGCAATAAGTTAAATCCTTCCTCCATCTTGTACACCACAGAGAGACTAACATTTGAAAGGTTAGAGCTGTAAAGAAAATGCATATAAGATGCTAGGAACATACAAAAGATCCTTGTGTCTAATTGACAAAAATCTATTTAGGGTCCTGTCAGCCGGTGGTCAGGGCAGTGAGTGGTGTGTGTGAGCTATACACCCGAGACTTTAACTGCTAGGAGTGGGGTCCCTTAGCAGTGGGCAACCTGGAGGAGGTTGACGGGTGCCCCAAAGAGTTTAACGTCCGTGTCTTTACTGCTAGGATCGGGATCCTTTGCAGTGGGCAGCCAACAGGCTGACAGACGCCCCAGAGTTTAACAGGGAGAGCTTTACACCTCAGACTTTGACTGCTAGGACACAAAGTCCCGTCGCAGTGGGCAGCCTGGGGAGGCTGAGAGGTGCCCCAACAGATCTGTCCCCTGGAAGCGACACGATCCAACGCTCAAGCTCTCCCTATATCTGTCCCTTATGACCAGCTGGAGTTCTTTTGTTTGTGTTCGGTTCGGGTACAGCAGCACGGGTTCAAGTCAGAAACTCAAACCACACTTGCTTATTTGTAGGAGAAAGAAAAGAAAGAAGAAAGAAAACTTCTTCTCAATATACATATTTAAACTTATAAAGTGAATGAGGGCACAATCTTATTTTCTTGTTTACAATAGAAGTGAAACAGGTTGATTAGAGAAACTTATAATAGAGTAACTAAATTAAAGTGTACACATAAGAAACACATTGCAGGTATAATTCTCACCCCTGCGTTCCAGACTTGGCGTGGCCAGCGTCTTTCTCTCAATCCCTCGGGAAGAAGTAGGGCGAGGCTGGGCGTCCCACAGACCTCGGGAGACAACATATACCTGCCAGCAGGTATAGATTGGAGCTCAAATGGGTGGGCTACTAAACCCCTCTTTATACCCCTTGGGTCACGTAGGCTTCTTCCTGGTCTCAAGTGGCCAATTAGGAAAAATGGCTTTGAATGCCAAGTTTCCCACGGAAGGGTGCAAAGCATAATTCGCACCTGGGAAACTGCAGACAATGGGCACCTCTGGTATGTGATGGGCGAAGATTCCTCTCCTGGGACAGTGTAGGCGTGTCAATTACTGGTGCTAGCCATCAGGGCAGCAGGAGGGGGGGGCCCCTCCGGTTATCAGCTAGCCCATTTACTGTCTGGTTTCTGTTTATTAGAGTCAGGGACAAGCAGCACACCTGCATTCCCAGGGCATCAAAGGCTGACTGCCTTTCTCTTGCTCTCTGGGGGGGGGGGAAAAACAAGATGGGGTTCATGTCTGGCTACAGGTCCTGACTGAAGACGCAGGAAGCAGGAAAATCCAGCATTCACAGTGGGTTCTGAACAGAGGATAAGCCTGTTAAGGCAAGCAGTCCAAGATCAGGCCATTACTTACAAAAATTCCTGGTGTTACATTACCTTTTCACCTACCAGTTTAACAAAAATACAACTTTTCTTTGCACTGCTTTGATAGCTGTATACATTAGCTCTCACCAGAGCAGCTGGAGGGCTCCAGTCTGGAGGCCAAATCCTGCTTACCTGGAGACCACTCAAGCTAAACTGCCACTGAAACTAATATATATTTTGACAGACATACATTAATACAGTTATTATAGTTTGCATCTAGCTTTACAGTTAGAAGTGGACTTATCTGTTATTAAATACACTTTAGACCATTTCTATTAGATTTTGGTTTATTATTTGAATCATGCATTTCAATTAAATTTCCTGTGACTTACAAACTGCTTGAGTCATTCAGTCCCAACCACAGTGAAACGTGTTGCTATTTCCAAAGACCTTTTGTAAATCAGGGTACCTTATACAACTCTCTGGGTTCATCCCTATGGGACAAACAAAGAGTATATCAAGGTTATTATATCAAAGGTAATACCAATGGGGGGAAGCCTTGCTCTTCCCTTAAGTGACACGAGGAAGATAAAGTAGTTATTGCACACGAATGGCCAAGAAACTAATGCACATTGCTTCAGTAGCTTTACTTGAGTGTGTAGTGGAGTCTAGAAATAGTGTATGTACAAACCCTGTTATTACAGAACATTACAGCAAGGTGTTGCTTCTAACTTGGTTGCAAAGAAAAGACTGAGTGAAATGTTTATTTTTGGCTTGTTTATGTTAGTCCATAAATGTGCCTTGTTCTGCTTGCTGTTTACCTTCCATCTCTAGGTCAAACTCATCCCTTTTAGAGCGCTGCTGAGCTTGCTAACTATGATCACATGCTTATTTGTCAGCTGCCTGAGAGCGGAACCACCTCTAAGTAGCACTACTTCTGCTGTTTACCTTTTTGTTGTCATTTTTAGCATGCAGAATCTCAAGCTGTCCCCTCCAGAAAACTTTTAGATATAAACTAGTGTTTTTACTAAACGTTCTGCTTTTTGACAGAACTGTAGAACTGTTTATCTGTGATAGATTTTAAAAACACTCAGGGTACGTCTACACAGTCACGCATGTCTACACAGTGCCAAATTTCGAAATAGACTGCTGTTCTAGCATCTTCCCTATTCCTCATGCATCCAGGTTTACAAGAAGCTGGAATAAGTCACTCACTATTTCAAAATTATTTCAAAATAACGGGTGTGCTGTTAAGAAGCACACAATGCTATTTCAGGCTAACAGAAGTTATCCCAAAATAGCATCGCTGTGTAAACGTACCCTCAGACAATAGCAAAGGTAAGGATGGTATGAATGACAGTCTGATCTATCACCACCCCGAACACACATTGTATTTTACATCTGCTTTCATTCAAGGATCTAGGCACTTTACCTATGTATCTCTTGGAGTGGTGTGTTTGTAAAGAGAATGCACTTTCCAGTAATGTAAGTTACCCAACAACGTTTACGCTTTACTAAATAAAATATTTCTTATGTTCTAAATGATATTGACATATTCCGTGGTTTACAAAATAAATTATCATTTGTATTTCTTCTAAACTATTGTTGATACTTGTCCACAGTTCTGGTGAAGTGTTTTTAAGATCACTCCAAAGGGACAGGGATTGGATGTAACAGGAGATTGGTGATAAGATACACTATGAAGGACTTTGTTTCTGCATCACCAGTTCAAACCTGCCTCAAATTGGTTCTGACTGAAAGCTGACTTTTTGGTGAAAAGACCTGTTGGCGTCTAAACAGCCCCTTGTGGACTGACGGCTATGTCCCAAAAATTTACCTCTTTGCAGCTGGCATCAAGAACTGAATGTGCTTGCAGAGGGTACTTCTCAGCTCAGAATTTTATTGATGCACATTGGTAGGGAAATTTCCCCATGTTATGAAGACAAATGAAGAATTTTTGGTTTTCAGGGCCTCAAATTTGGCACCTTACATCAGCAATAAATCCCTTACAAATAATTTTTAAAAATCCACTGCACACCTCCTCAGTGACTGTTTTGTATTTTATACTCTTTACTATCCTGAGAAGATGCTAAACCATCAAATAAATAGAGGCAAGGAACAGCAATGTAAGGATATACAACCTTTATTTGGCAGAAAAAAACCCTCTCTCCCTCCCACCACATCCTTATTATCATCCAAGTGCCATTTTCAAAACTTCGCATCAAATTCATGCTCCCTGAGAATATTTCCGAAGGACAGCTGTATTTATTTTCTAATTTTTCCAGTCTTACTTGTCTGTTTGTGTCTATCAGCCACTTATAAATTGTTCTCACTGTCTGGATATATGACTTCACCCACAAAGCTTATCCAATCTGTACTACTACAGTTTGATAGGAAAGAAATGGAGCATTCCTCTTCTATATTCTTAGATACTTCAGATTCACAGAGCAGAATATTCTTTCTTGGGAAAAAAAAAACAGGTCTAAGGGGTACTTCCAAGAAATTATAATTATTTTGTGTTTACTTATTTTATATTTTGTGACCAGTCACATTTCCCCCCTGCATTTCCAATGTTTTGCCCCTCCTAAGTCATGGTTAATATGATAATTTAAAGACTGGGCTACTAATCTTACAAAGAAGAGAACCTAGGGATAGGTTAGGGTTTGTCCCTTAGCCAAATGGGAAACATCTATCAACTTCTGGCAAATAAATTCTAATTAGGTCTAGAAAATCTGGAAAATTTTCAAACCTTGTGGCCTTTCTTCTCCTTAAAAAAGCATTACCATGCCAGAAACAACCTTTGCTAACTGACCCTGAGGACACTGGCTGAGAACACATCAGTCACCCTAGCATCACAAGTTATGATCTGTGACCTACTACTGGGAGAAGGAGTTTGTGTAATGGACAGATACTGTGAAGATGCTTCCTTTATTGTAGACTCACAGAGAGAAAGCAGAAAAAACCACCAAAGACAGTATCTATAGAGAATCACATATTTGCATTTTGATCCTCACAAGAAATAACTTGTTTTTCTTTAAAGATAGTTGGTATGTATATTAGTTACTCATCTTCCTTTGTGCTGACTCATCCAATCTTATGGTTATTTGACCACAATTTCATAACGTACAGGATACTGGGTCTGGGTAATGACAATGACTTACAGTGTGTGAAAAGAAGCATCCAGATTTAGTAACTGTCTGTGTAGAGCAGGATTTCACAAATAGCAGATGGGGAGCTGCAGTGTTTGACTAACGGATGAGTGAGTTAATTGGCACTGGTTAGATGTTTCAGTGCTGTGGTTTGACTTGCTCACATATATTTAGGCTGGGCACTTCCCAGCAGATCAAGCATGGCTAGTTGTCAAAAGAACATGATGGTTGGGAATAGAGAATTCATTCAGACCAAATTTAACAATGGCTTTATATTTGTGTCACTCCATTAGAAAGGCAAAGGCACAAACGAACTCAAACCAGCTACAGACATAAAGGGAAACAAGAAGACGTTCTATAAATATATTAGAAGCAAGAGGAAGACGAAGGACAGGGTAGGCCCACTGCTCAGTGAGGAGGGAGAAACAGTAACCGGAAATTTGGAATGGCAGAAGTGCTTAATGACTTCTTTGTTTCGGTCTTCACCAAGAAGTCGGATGATGAAGGAATGCCTAACATAGTGAATGCTAGTGGGAAAGGTGTAGGTTTAGAAGATAATATGAAAAAAGAACAAGTTAAAAATCACTTAGAAAAGTTAGATGTTGCAAGTCACCAGGGCCTGATGAAATGCATCCTAGAATACTCAAGGAGCTGATAGAGGAGGTATCTGAGCCTTTAGCTATCATCTTTGAAAAAACATGGAGAGATTCCAGAAGACTGGAAAAGGGCAAATATGGTGCACATCTATAAAAAGGAAAATAAGAACAACCCAGGAAACTACAGACCAGTTAGTTTAATTTCTGTGCCAGGAAAGCTCATGGAGCAAGTAATTAAGTAATTCATCTGCAAACACCTGGAAGATAATAAGGTGATAGGTAACAGCCAGCATGGATTTTTCAAGAACAAATCATGTTAAACCAATCTGATAGTTTTCTTTGATAGGATAATGAGTCTGGTAGATAAGGGAGAAGTGGTGGACGTGGTATACCTATACTTTAGTAAGGCATTTGATATGGTCTCGCATGATATTCTTATCAATAAACTAGGCAAATACAACTTAAATGGGGCTACTATAAGGTGGGTACATGACTGGCTGGATAACTGTTCTCAGAGAGTAGTTATTAATGGTTCACAATCCTGCTGGAAGGGCATAATAAGTGGGGCTCCACAGGGGTCTGTTTGGGGACCGGCTCTGTTCAGTATCTTCATCAACGATTTAGATATCAGCATAGAGACTACGCTTATTAAATTTGCAGATGATACAAGCTGGGAGGGGTTGCAACTGCTTTGGAGAAGAGAGTCATAATTCAAAAGGATCTGGACAAACTGGAGAAATGGTCTGAGGTGAATGGGATGAAGTTTAATAAGGACAAATGCAAAGTACTCCACTTAGGAAGGAACAATCAGTCTCACACATACAGAATGGGAAGTGACTGTCTAAGAAGGAGTACTGAAGAAAGGGATTTAGGGGTCATAGTGGACCACAAGCTAAATATGAGTCAACACTGTGATGCTGTTGCAAAAAAAGCAAACATGATTCTGGGATGCATTAACAGAAGTATTGTGAGCAAGATACAAGAAGTCACTCTTCCGCTCTACTCTGCGCTGATTAGGCCTCAGTTGAAGTGTTGTGTCCAGTTCTGGGCACCACATTTCAAGAAAAATGTGGCGAAATTGGAGAAGGTCCAGAGAAGAGCAACAAGAATAATTAAAGGTCTAGAGAACATGACCTATGAAGGACAACTGAAAGAATTGGGCTTGTTTAGTTTGGAAAGCAGAAGACAGAGAGGACATGATAGCAGTTTTCAGCTATCTAAAAGGGTGTTACAAGGAGGAGGGAGAAAAATTGTTCTCCTGAGCTTCTGAGGATAGAACAAGCAGCAATGGGCTTAAATTGCAGCAAGGGAGATTTAGGTTGGGCATCAGGAAAAACTTCCTAACTGTCAGGGTGGTTAAACACTGGAATAAGTTGCCAAGGGAGGTTGTAGAATCTCCATTTCTGGAGATATTTAAGAGCAGGTTAGAAAGACATCTATCAGGGATGGTCTAGAACGGTACTGGGTCCTTCCATGAGGGCAGGGGACTGGACTCGATGACCTCTCAAGGTCTCTTCCAATTCTAGTGTTCTATGATTGGCTTCAGTGGAGTAACTGCTGATTGACACCGGTGCAATAAGCACCAGGCTCCATGTTTTTAATTTCAGGTCTTTAATGAAAAGTCGC
Organism: Pelochelys cantorii; assembly: GCA_032595735.1. NCBI lineage: Eukaryota > Metazoa > Chordata > Testudines > Trionychidae > Pelochelys > Pelochelys cantorii. The sequence goes on from CM064335.1 coordinate 28,920,476, forward strand.
CATGTTTCTGTCCATTTTGTACACTACCTCTCTTCTGTCTGGAGAATGTGTCACTGTGGCTCTCTCACACTCATGTTCTCAGATTGTGCTCCACACAGGTCAAGACCTCTCAATTTTCTGTGCACCACTTGTTACAGTGACTTGCTGATACATGGGGTCTAAACCACCTTTGCCCTTTTTCCTTTCTGAGCTGTGCTGAACTGATTTCAGGCAGAAGTGAGAATTGGTCCTATGTTTTCAATACCTTTTTGATGTCTGCAAAAAATAGGTGTACACATGAACAGTCATGATATCTGCATATGTAATAAGTGAGGGGAGGAAAGGGATTTCAAGTACTTTATTGAATCAAGAGAACTACCTGCCTCTGTGTGCAAATTAAGCACCTCGCATTTAAAACATCACCAATCTTTTCTGCTATTAATTTCCTTTGCTGGAAAACAGGAGGCCACAGTATTAAGAGTGTTACTCATTTGCAAGGAGAGAGAGAGTGGGAAAAAATACGTGGTTGTGAATTTTATTTGGTGACATTGTTTTTATTAATTTGGGAATTTAACACGCTTGTCAATATGGTCCTAAAGGGAAAAAAAATCCTCCTCCCATCTGGTTTTAGTAATAAAGTGCTTTATTTTTGATAATTCCTCTAGCTATGCTGATATGATCTGAAGTAAACTATGTCATTTTCCTGTGAGTGAGCTTTCTAGAGGAAGCTTTCCTTGGTGTATAGATTCCAAACAAAGAACACACTGTATCATCATCAGCATGCTTGGAATGTGAAAAAAAATTAAACTCTAATAAAACTTTGTTGTTTTAAACAGATGACACATGTAGTAGCTATCTGTGCAGAGCGATACAATTCAGATGAAATGTCTCCATTCATTCCCAGCATATGCCCCCTTTACACTGGGTATTCTATTTACATTGAAAGATCATGCAGTATGCTTCTCTTCTGCAGTTTTATATGGTATCTGTTAATACCAAACATTTGGTGAACAATGAGGAACTTGTCTGCCACATATCATGGGGTTTGCAGAGTGAAAAGTGGGGCAGAGTTTATGATGGCATACAAGGATCAGGAGCAATCAGCATGAATGCACAAAGAACATAGAGTCACAAAGATTAAAATGTAAACACTTTGTTGCTGCCCAGCAAGATTCAGGTGATCAGAATGGCTTTTTCTTGTAAAGAAGTTAAAAGGTGTGCACAACAGCTCAACTCTTGGAGAAATTCCTTCATGCTCCTCTCTAAAAACTTTGCACTGTACATAGTATATACAAACATGCTATCCTTCTACAGTAGGCAAATCTTATGTCATTTCACAACATACAATGAAATGTTTTATTACTGACTAGGTTGTATTCTCCAAAGGCAAGATCTGCCTTGGTATTTGTGTTTTGTAAAGCACCAATTGCATGCCATAGCCTGTCAATGGTAGGCAGAATCTCTTCCAGCATATATATATACACACACGCACATATACACTTTGTCCACTAAAGCCTCATGTGGGATTGAACACTGCAACCCTTCAACAGTGAACAGAAACAGGACAAAATTAGTTTAGATGAGGAAGTGAAGAACACTGCCCAACATGGAAATTGCAATAGAAGGTGATAGTGTGCATATGCATCTTTCCAGGGGGCTGATACTCTCAGCTCTGCCAGTGCAAGTTTGCACAAAGCATGATATGAGCCATTTCAGGAGAGGAGGGGGGCTCTTTCCCTTCATGAGCTGCAAATTTTCTCTTAAGTTGCTTTTAAAAATCTCAACATTTAAAAAACCAAACAAGAAGAAATTAGTAATTCCAGTGAGTAATTTGTCTAGGCAGGATTGCAGCAATTTGTTATCAGTTGTCTAACACGCTCTCTAATGCATGAGTAGAAAAACAGCTAGAGTGGGGCTTGCAGAGAAAGTTTGAGAGATCACAATAGCTCATTTAGGCCCAACTGAGTACCCACACATGTGGCCTTTGAGATAATTTATCTTTTGATAAGTATCATGCAAGTCATCTCCTGTAAGGGTGGGGAATTTATATGCCAACACAACATTGTAAACATATGCTTATATCATAATTGGGCTGAACTCCTACTAAATGTTAGCCCTACAAATGTTACAGTGGTAAATCCTGTAAATAGAACACTTGACTTGGAGGCAGAACACCTGGATCTTCTATTCCTGGTTCTACTGTTGACCTTAGACAAATTGCCTCCTCTATCTGTTCCTTAGCTTTCCTTTCTCGGACAGAGGCTAACAGCACTTACTAACCTCTGTAAAATGCTTTCAGGTCACCTCCTGAAACATCCTATATAAAGGCTAAGAAATGCTGGTAAGTAGTACAATCTCCTAGTGTAGCATGAATAAATCTATAAACATTCCCATATGTTTAATTGACTTTAGGAAATGATAAATGAAAATTCATAATATTTTTCATGTGCATGGGGAAAAGGGCCCCCCGAGTATGACCCAATGGCTGCGTCTAGATTGGCATGATTTTCCGGAAATGCTTTTAATGGAAAAGTTTTCCGTTAAAAGCATTTTCGGAACAGAGCATCTAGATTGGCATGGACGCTTTTCCGCAAAAGCACTTTTTGCGGAAAAGCATCCCTGGCCAATCTAGACGCGCTTTTGCTCAAGAAAGCCCTGATCGCCATTTTAGCCATCGGGGCTTTTTTGCGCAAAACAATTCTGGGTTGTCTACACTGGCCCTCTTGCGCAAAAGCATTTGCGCAAGTGGGCTTTTGCCCGAACGGGAGCAGCATAGTATTTGCGCAAGAACACTGACGATCATACATGAGATCGTCAGTGTTCTTGTGGAAATTCAAGCGGCCAGTGTAGACAGCTGGCAAATTTTTCCGGAAAAGCGGCTGATTTTCCGGAAAAACTGGCAAGTCTAGACACAGCCAATGGGTCTAGGAAGAGGATACCACTGAGAACCTTTTACCTCAAGCCCACACACTCATATTCAGTTTGGCTGCATCTAGACTGGCATGATTTTGCGCAAATACTTTTAACAGAAAAGTTTTTCCATTAAAAGTATTTGCTCAAGAGAGCGTCTACACTGGCATGTGCCTTTGCGCAAAAGATTTGCTTTTGCGCAAAAGCATCCGTGCCCAGTATAGACGCTCTCTTGCGCAAGAAAGCTCCGATAGCCATTTTAGCCATCGGGCTTTCTTGCGCAAGAAATTAATGTTCCCGCCTACACTGGCCCTCTTGCGCAAGAATACTTGCGCAAGAGGGCTTATGCCTGAGTGGGAGCATCAGAGTATTTGCGCAAGAAGCACTGATTTTGTACATTACAAAGTCAGTGCTCTTGCGCAAATTCTTGCGGCCAATGTAGACAGGCGGCAAGTTTTTGCGCAAAAGCGGCTGCTTTTGCGCAAAATCTTGCCAGTCTAGACGCAGCCTTCATGTTTGTGTGACAGACCCAGACCAGATATGCTGTCCTCTGGGTGAATAGTTTTCTGCTCCTTGAGTAACCAAAGGAGGAGCTGCTGCTGCAGCACCCATCAGGAAGATCCTGGGGCCAATTATGAGCTTGCCAGAAGCAACAGTCTAATCCCAACACCTGCAGCTCAGGTGAGGCTAGTTTAAAAGGCTTCCCTTCAGGGAGGGTGTCACGAAGTGTGGGGGAGTCAGTGGGCCCTGCACGCCCATCCATAGTCAGATGTGACTCTTAGCCAGAAAGTAGAACAGGTTTATTCATTGACAGGGACACAGAATAGCACAGACTTGTTACAGGAACCAGGAGCATTCAGTACAATCCATCATGGGGATAGGGGGGTCCAGACCTCTGCCTAGCCCCCCAAGCCAGCTAGACTCCCCTTCTCCCTAAGCCAGCTGAAAAACTAACAAACTCACCCACCAACTGTTCCCAGCCCCGCCCCCTCCTTTATTCAGACTCCCAGGCCCAAGATATTATCTGATTATCACTGGTTGCATCTTCCCCCTAGGGTCAGGTGGCAGGCTGGCCTGGGCCATTCCCTATGTGCTTTCCCTCAGGAGTTCTCACCCAAAGATCCCATCCCCCACTGGGCACTACACACACATGCGCGCGCACACACAGAATCACTGCAGAACAGTAGGCATCACATCCAGCACAACAAAGCAAACAGTGAACACAATCCCCACTACATCACAGAGGTCCAGGAGGCCAAGGACTGGGAATGAAGAAGTGTGCCATAGAAGAGCAGAAGGATGTAATTTGGTACCAGGAGAAAAGCACTGGGAGGAGTTGATTGGGGAAGTGTCTCAGGGAAAGGGTGGAGGAAAGACTACCTGCTGCCACTGCCAGTAGGTCCCTGGGCCAGAACTTGGAGCAGAGGACAGGCCTGGGTTTCCCCGCCCAACCCTCCCAACACCACTACGGAGACTACCCCTGAAGGGGGAGTTTGGGACTAAAGAGGGGTTCACCCCAAAACCTGTTTGACTGGCCTACAATGAAGGTGGCTGAGTAGTCTGTGATGCCTCTCTTCAGTGAGGAGAGAGAAGCCACCTTGAGGATCACAGCGAGACTCTGAGGCATGTGCCCACCACCTACAAGTGCAGGACCCTCAAGACAAAGCCAGAGCTCTGCCACAGTTGCCACTGACCAAAAGTGATCTCAGCTCTCTCACTGGCATTCCTTGCAGTCTCAGCCGAGATGCAAGGGACTGAGTGGGCTTGGTGTCTGAACTACTCTCACTCCTGGAGATGGTCTTTGTTTATCAGGGCTAAGGCACATTTGGAGACCCAGAGGAACAGGTGAACAGCTGTCCTCATACGGGCCCTGTTCCATGTGCAAATAAAGCATTGAAGTGTTGTCAATATCTCCTAAGCACTAAACTTGGTTGTAATGCTGTGATTGTACATTTGCTTCGACTGAGTAGCCAGGGGGACAAGTGGACTTTGTGAGGACAAAGAGGAAGTGACTAAATCAAAGGAACTTCTCACACATTTACATTAGTTTTTCACTATCTTAAAGAACAGTGAGAAATCCTAGTCACTAATCAAGGCCTGTGACTCTGATACATCACGAGTTGCAGCAAAAAATGCAATACCTGACTCATTGCCTGTGGAGCTGATATAAATAAATTCAGTATGATCATAGTCACATTGAGCAAGAAGCAGAATGACAAGAACAAAACGGACTGAAATTTTCCCATGCCTTTGAAACATCTACATTTAGTGCTCACAAAAAATGCTGTATTGAGGTAGGACTGTAATGTGCAGTACACAAGATGTCAAAACAGATCAATGGATTTGTTAATAAGAATTCACCAGTGTCAAAACACTCCTCGCAATGGAATAGAAACTCTTGCACACCTCTCCCATCCATGCAAAGCATTGGCGAGACAGAATTTGCCTACACCGATTTTCCAGAGCTTTCTATTCTGTGGTATCTTCTCCCAGCCGATTCCTCCCAGTTCCTTACAAGAATGACAATTTTGCCAGGTTTTGCTCACTGGTCCAAGACTGAGACATCAGTAGAATACTGCTAAAACATTGGTTAAAACAGGGGTTGGCAACCTTTTCAAACCAAAGAGCCAAACTACATCAGAATTCAGAACAAGTGGTCAACAAAGAGCCGAATAAGAATGCCCATTTGCATGACTGAAAATATGCAACTTAATATTATTGATAATTGACATAATGATTGATAATAGCATAAATGAAACATTGTACTCACAGACTTTATTTAATGGGATTTCTGCTACTGCATCTTTTTGCACATTTCTTTGAAGTTTACATCAGAATTGGTCAAATCCAGCTTCATGCACCCATTCAGGCTGTTTTCTGTCAATCTTATGGCAAGGGGTTGGGGATGTGGGGGGTGTAGGAAACTGTTGGGCTGTATAAGGGGCTCAGGGCAGGGGGTTGGATCTATGATGGGGTGCAAGAATGTTATGGCAGGGACTGTGGATGTGGGGATGCAGGAGACTGGGGATGTGGGGGTATAAAAAAATATAATATATGGAAATATACCTATCTCATAGAACTGGAAGGGACCTTGGAGGTTATGGAGTCCAGTCCTCTGCCCTGTGGCAGGATCAAGTACCATCCCTGACAGATTTTGCCCCAGATACCTGAATGGTCCCCTCAAGGATTGAACTTACAATCCTGAGTTTAGCAAGCCAATGCTCAAATCACTGAGCTATCCCCTCCCCTTAGGCTCAGGATTGTGGTGTGGGGGTGCAGGAGTGTTATGACACTGTGGTCAGATGGGGGCTGGGCCCCAATTGGGGTCTTGTTGGCCAGCCTTCATTTTTAAATAAAATAAAATATGTCCAACACAAAAGGTTTCAACACTGGCTTTATGGCAGGGGTGGGGAACCTTTTTTTGGGAGGGTCGGGGGCCACTGAGTTTGAGTGAAGGGGGCAGTTGGGTGAAGGAGGCAGATATATCACATCCCCTAATGTGATATATGCCATCAAGGAATAGGATTGGGGTGCAGGAGTTTGGATTGGTAGAAGGGTAGGAGGGGACTGTGACCTGGGGAAGGGGAATAGGGTGCAGGGTCTGGGAGAGGATAAGGGTTCAGGAGAGGGCAGAGGATTTGGGTTATAGGGGATAGGGAGCAGAAGGGGGAGAGAGGGGCTGGGGTGCCAGAGGCAGGCTCTGGCCGGGAGACTTACTAGTGAGACTCCAGGCCAGCAGCCCAGCACTTTTCTCAGGAGTCTGCCCCACCCCCGCCAGTTTGCAGGGCCTTGTGCTCTGTGAATAAGAGCTTGAGGGGAAGGGGGATTGGTGCTTTGCACGTTGCCTGTTCTTGGAACACGCAGCTTCTATTGGCCAAAAACCAGCCAATGGGATTTTGCTTGGGGCGGGTGCACCTGTGAAGCACCATTCTCTTCTCCCCTCCAGGCTCATAGTTTGTGAAAAACAAGCGGCCCACAGCTGCTTTTCTGAGTGGTGTGCAGGGGTTGGGCAAGCAAGGGAGTCTGTCTGAGGGCTCCCTGCTGCGTCTGTGGGCCAGATTGTTTTGGCCAGGCCTGTTGCAGTGCCAGCATGGGCTACTTGCTGCAGGGGGACTAAGGGGGCCTGGGCTTGAGCTTCAAAAGAGCCATATCTGGCTCCCCAGTGAGCCATATTTGGCTCGGGATCCATAGGTTGCCGACCCCTGGGTTAAAAGATTCACTCACAATTTAGAATTTTCAGGTTCATTTTCCCCCAGGTCCCTCTTACCACAATAGTTTAGAGGTTTGAAATTTAGATGTGCTTCCACCTGCAGTGTGTGAGCATTATGATCTGTTACTTAGAGATTGCCCCACTATCAACCTCAACCTGGACCAGTCCACGCAAGAGATCCACTTCCTTGAGACTACAATACAAATAAATGATGATCACGTAAACACAACCCTGTACCGGAAACCTACTGATCGCTATTCTTACCTACTTGCCTTTAGCTTCCATCCAGGACACATCACAAGATCCATTGTTTACAGCCAAGGCCTAAAATACAACCGGATTTGCTCCAATGCCACAGACAGAGACAAACACCTACAAGAGCTTTATCTGGCATTCTTAAAACTTGAATACCCACCTGGGGAAGTCAGGAAACAGATGGATAGAGCCAGACAAGTACCCAGAAGTTATCTGCTTCAAAACAGGCCCAACAAAGAAAATAATAGAACACCAGTGGTCATCACTTACAGCCCTCAGCTTAAATCCCTTCAGTGCATCATTGACAATCTACAACCCATCCTGGAAAATGCTCCCTTTTTCTCTCTCTCACAGACCTTGGGAGACAGGCCAATCGTTGCCTACAGACAACTCCCCAACCTGAAGCAAATACTTTCCAGCTGCCACACACCATACCTCAAATATACTTACCCAAGAACCTACCCCTACAGCAAACCCTGTTTCCAACTCTGTCCACACATCTATGCAAGTGACACCATCACAGGACCTAACCCCATAATTCACAACATCAGGGAATCATACAATTGCACATCCCCTAATGTGATATATGCCATCAAGTGCAAGCAATGCCCCTCTGCCATGTATATTGGCCAAATTGGTCAGTCTCTGCGACAAAGGACAAATGGACACAAATCAGATATCAGGAATGGCAACACACATAAACTTGTAAGGGCATTTTAATCTACCTGGTCACTCAATCATGGATTTAAAAGTAGCTATTCTTCTGCAAAGGAATTTGACAACCAGGTAACAGAGAGACTGCAGAACTGGAATTTATCTACAAATTTGACACTGTTACCCTGAGCTTGAATAAGTACATTAACTGGTTAACACAGTACAAAGATAATTTCCCCTGCCATTGACATCCAAATTTTCACATCAAAAGCTACAAATGGGACACATCCAGCCCACCTAATTAGCTTCATTAACATGGGTCCTATAATTGACAGATACTTGCTGCTATATATATCTTGGATTCTGTTATTTCCAATCCAACTCATCTGATGAAGTGGGTCTTACCCACAAAAGCTCATAACCCTATATAGATATATTTGTTAGTATCTAACATGCCACAGGACTACTCGTTGTTTCTAAACTTACAGACTAGCATGACTACCCCCTCAGACTATTAGGCTATGTCTACACTGCACAGTTATTTCGGAATAAGCTATTCTGGAATAGTTATTCCAAAATAGCTTATTTTGAAATAGCACAGCTACACTGCAGGGAAGCCTCAAAATTAGTCCGAGGCAGGCTTCCCTAATGTATAGACGTGCGATCTCAATTTAGAGCCCCAGGAGAAATAACTTAGAATGGCCCTGGTGAGGGGCTATTTCGAAATAGAAGCATTGGAGCGTCCACACACACCTTATTTCAAAATAGCTATTTTGGAATAGGGGTTATTCTTCATAGACTGAGGTTTACAGAAGTCGGAATAAGCCGTCCGTTATTCAAAAGTATTTCAAAATAACAGAATTCCTGTGTAGACACTCGCATAGTTATTTCAGAATAACGGACATTATTCTGAAATAATTTTGCTGTGTAGACACACCCTTAGAGAGTAATTGAGTCATACAATAGTAATAGAGAGGTAGCCGTGTTAGTCTGATCTTGCTAAAACAAAAGGAAAAACTATGTAGCACTTTAAAGACTAACAAGATGGTTTAATCGGTGATGAGCTTTCGTGGGCCAAACCCACTTCCTCAGACCTTAGTTTTTCCTTTTGAGTCATACAATATAACTAATATGATACACAATTTTAAAGCATTTGGGATCTCGCAGAGTCTCCTTTTTTCATTTCTAAGGAGCATCTTGCTGGCAGGAATTAGACTGCCTACTCCAGATTCTAAACTGAACTGGATGTCTCACTGTTATCAGAGGAATCTTTCCTGGAGGACTCAGATTTCCCCTGAGACTCATGTCATGGTTCAAAGTTACAAGAGCTGTTTGTGTTCTAGTGTCCGCTAGGTGGCAGAAACAACATACATCTCCAGATAAGGAAATGAGTACAGGTAGCCCTAGAAATGAATACTTCATTCATCATCAGATCCCAAGAACTTACAAGGCTTTGAGATCCTTCTGTAAAGAGAGACACTGCATATTAGCAATTATTAAAATGATATCCAAATGGAAGATAGCTTTCATTTTCAGCCAAACTGGGTGGGAGATACTACACAGAATCTGTTAAAACTTATTTTGGTTTCTTACAATTTTCTTACATAAATTGCTGATAATAAAACTCTCATGTTGTGACATTTTGTAAATTAAGCCCAAAGCTAGGAAAATACATGTATGAAAGATCCAACTTTTTATCAGATTTAGAGAAGGCTACACTCCTATTTAAATGAGAACTAAAAACACCAATGTAGGGACTGGCTCATTTGCCTGTTGAAAATGCTCTGATTTCTCCTGCCACATCATTGACTTGCATCATTTTTGGTCCCAGGCTCTTGGTGTGTATCTGGGTCATACTAAGAATTCTCTTGATGTCGGGCCTTACCTCATTCAACAGCAAGTCCTCTAACTAAAGAATGATAATGACTGGTCCCAATGAGCAGCAGTATGTCTTAATAGAAAGGATGGTAAATGAAGCATGAGGCCTTGAAAGTACAAGAAACAAAAAGTAGAAACATTTGGTGGTTGTTAAAAGCAAGTTAAAAAACATATACATAATTACACACAGAGAAACGTAGGCTCAGTGTTTAACATCACCACAGAAAGCATGAGAGAAATAAAACTTTATTACTTCCAATTTGTAGATTGTATTAGCATGAACATGTTAAAAAGGGGCTTCACATCTCCTTTTAAGGGATTTCTTTTTTAAGTTAGTGGCAGATAGGTTAGCTCTCTGTGCTATAAAAGTACATTTTATATTTTCTCTGGAAAAGACAAACCCATTAGCTCAGCTACTATTTAAAAGCATTGCTTCTGAAAGTTACCTACACATCTGATAAATGATATTTTTTTTCATTCGTTTAGAAAGATGAATGGATTTATGTAAACTATACAACAGTATTCTCATGTCATCATGATTTGATAGTGTTTCTTTTGTAAGGCTAAGTATAGCTTCTTGTTTACTGCTAGAGCAAACTGTAGAGTGCATGCCTACTATACTACCTTGTCATTGACATAGCAAACAGCCACTAAATATTTTGCTGCTTTAGACAACCAGGTAGAATAAAGCCTGAATAAACCAGCAGGTTTCTTCTATGTAGTAATACATCTGCATGCCAAAGAAACAACAAAACAACATCCAAAGGCCATGTTTTCAGAAATAAGCCTATCTGAAAATGGTCGTGCATCTATTAAGATTTGCCTTTACATATCCAGTCAGGTATTGACATGTACGCATCAGGCAAAGTTTTGGTGTTGCTAGGTAGGCTGGTTTCTTTGTTTCTTAACTAGGATAAAGACGGGGTGAAGAAACATGTCAGGAAAGTGGGACCGAGAAAGGTAAAAATTGAAGGAATGGGGAAAAGGGGAAGTTACATCTCATCAACCCTATAGCCATAATTAACAGCTAGAGTTTATAGACATTACGGCACAAATGAGTCTTAAGGAAGAATGAACGGATGTTTGTTTCAGGCAGTGTTCATCATGCATGCAGGGTAGTCCAGGTGAAAGTGCAGCGCCATTTGAGGCAGCAGAAGGTGACTGGTAGATGATGATGGCTAGGAATGCTGGCTGAGTGAAATTAAGGGTCGCCGAAGCGATAAATTAATAGAGTCACTAAGCAGGCCAGGACTAACTATTGCTCAGTCATCATTCTCTCAGAACGTTGAAAGTAATTGTTTTATTTTGTATCTTCAAGCCAGCTGTTGGTATGTAAAGTCTTTTAGTGCATTATCTTTTGCAAACATCTGTTCTCTTTTATGCTTTAAATGGAACTAAAATTAAGCAGACTTTTTTCTAATTTGCAGCCTTTCTCTGCCAAAATGTCTTTGTTTATTCACCAGCATCTTTGGCTGACATCAGAATAGCTAATAGAGTTTGGCAATTAATTGGAGACACAGCCACAGCAGGCTGGGACAAAACCCTTGGCTATATGTATTATGCCTGGTATGAGGTCCACCCCAGGGTCATATGTGTCTATTACATTTTTTGTTTTTTGTTTTCTATTCACAGCTATGGATAAGGGCCTTTTATTATTATTGTTTTACTTTAATATTTATAGTTCAGAGGAGATTCTCCTTCCATTATTATCATCATCATGAAACTCTGAGCCTGTAGCCTACTTAGCCAAAATGGCTCCTCCTTAAACCACTCATTCTTAACTGACTCAAACAGACATTTATTTTGATCCCATCTCAGAATGTTGATTTTGTATATTCTCCCTTCATGAAAACTTGAAAGGTGCCCCTTCTGCAAAGCTCACTCAGGATTCCTTTCCCTCAGGGTGAATTCTGGGGGCTTCCTTCATGCTCCTTAAGATAAATGCCTGACTCTCATACTTTCCTTTTGTAGTAAAAATAGCTTACTGCCCCATCCCAGAAATATTTCTTTTGGCTGGTTCCCAAGAGAGTCAGCCAGTCATTAAAACAGCCCCCCTCTTGAATGTCAGTCTTTCATGGAGGCAGATAATGGCCCTTTCCAAGAACCATGATATGATTTTTTTTAAATGAAACCACTACTTTCAATTCAGAGAGAGACACATTTGACACACAGGGTGTTTGCTGACAGGCTGATGCTACTTTGCACACCTTGTCTCACAGCTTAAATTTAAATTTGTAGGGGGACAATTAAACCACCTGTGGTTTTAGGGCACACCCATCATTATAGTAACCAAGTGCCTTCAGAATAGTAATAGAGATGCAGCCGTGTTAGTCTGGTGTAGCTGAAGCAAAAGACAGAACTATGTAGCACTTTAAAGACTAACGAGATGGTTTATAGGTGACGAGAGGAAGTGGGTCTGGCCCACGAAAGCTCATCATCTATAAACCATCTTGTTAGTCTTTAAAGTGCTACATAGTTCTGTCTTTTGTTTCAAGTGCCTTCAGACTGCTTCAAAAGAGTTGCTTTGATGTGATGTCCAAGTCAGTGGGGAAGAAAGCCTCCATTACACTGTTCTGTCTCAGCCCTGGGCACTGCAATACTTCAAGAGAAATTCATTCAAACCCATTAGTGGTAGGAGATCAGTAGCAATGTCAGGGCCTTGCAGACCAACCTTATCAGACTGAATCTGGAATCCAAAATGATGTGATCTCCATGGCAGAAAAACATGTATCTAGTCTGAAACTTTTTTCCTCTGGGACTCATTTGTATTTCAGCATTAATAAATCACCAGTCAGTTTTCAAACTACTTGTCTCAGAAACGTGCAATGGCATCTTATTTCTGTCTTTGAAAGACTGAGCCCTATTTACAAAAGCAATAGGCTGATGGGCTTGAAGCTTATGGATAGGTACAAAAGAACTTTTGATTACCAGAAGTACTGAGTCCATAATTCTGGTGGGTGTAACGTATATCTGACTGGAGATGGGCAAATACTGCAAAAATACAATCTCTAGCCCTGCAAATATTTGAGTTTTTAAATGAATTCTCTTCATGTTTGTTTCCCTTTGCATTCACTTTCTACAGAGATTCTAACAAACAAATTATCTGAAAAAGGTTCCCCAACTCCATGTGTTTTCAGCAAATATTTGAGAGTATTTGTGGAAAACAAATACTGAAGCGATAAATGCGAGTAGTGGCACCAGAAAACAGATTCTAAAAAGGTCAGATTGTCAGAATGTTATTTTGTTCCATTCTCCCAAACTCCTGTCACAATCCAGACTCATGAGACCAAAATAAGGTAACGCTTAATGATGCAGAACTTCATAAAACCACAGTACCTTTACTTTGTGTGCTTTGATCAGCAATGAAGTAGGTAAAGTTGAGATTTTGATCTCCGGTGTTAGGCTTCAGCATAAATACTCATCTAACAAAAAGGGGGCAGAGCTCATACTACTTTAGGGGCTTAATCTTCTTAATCCCCTAAGATTTAACAAAAGCAAACTCAGGCCACTTTGCTTCTGAATAAAGCCTTGGTGTTCAATGAGCTTTAGCTTCATACCTTTAGTTCATTGGTTTTAACTTTTCTGAGTATTCCAATGTAAATAATGTCTTAGAGCTATTGTTTCCAACTGTTGGCACAATGAGGCATGTACTGCTTGCTTTTGGGGGTTTATTTATTCCAAAAGAACTAAAAACTTTTCTTTTTGTTAAAAAGGAAACCTCAGACTTGGGAGCATAAAATTCACCCTTCAAAGAAAAGTACCTGCTGATTGAACCCAACCATCACAAATTGGTCCACTTTTATCTCGGGGGCTCACTCAATACAAATAATGATGATGGTAATAATTTTTAAGCTTATCTGCGCCTTTCCAAAATTCTCTAGAATTTGGTCTGGAGTTCTTGTGAAAGCAGAGCTGCCTCAGGAGATTTCTAAAGCATCCCTTGTTTCTGTTTGATAAGGAATTCCACAAGAAAAGAAGTAGCTACAAGTTTTGTAGTACTTCATTTCTCATGTCAGCGGACTCTGACATGAATGTACAGACACACAAAAATGTTAAAGAAACAAAAGCAAGTTAGCCAAACAAAAATGACTAGACTGAACTCAAGTTCTGTGTGAGGATGTCAATTCTACAGCACCTACCACAATGGGATTCTTGTGTACAACTAAGGCTTCTAGGCCCTATAGTAATAAACTTATACATAACCGCTGAACAGGTGTTTCCCCAACTGTAATTATTGTAAGGCAAATTATTTAGCAAATCTGTTTAAAAAACAGTTCAGACCTAGTTATTTCAAAAGAAATAATGTCTGTAATTACACTAGCTTCTGTAGATTTGAGTCACAATAGATACCGGTCCTTATATTTCAAGGTATGAGTCAATTGCAGGCTGGAAAATAAGAGGAAGTTTATCCAGGTGCACACAGCCTTCTTCTGAAATGTCAAGCAGATATTCTAGGCTTGATGGGCTGTCAGTCTGGTCTTGTATGAAGACCATTCCTAAAAGAACACTTGGCCATACACTTTAGAGTTCAGCCTATGTATAAAGCATTTTGAGACAATTTGCTCTCATTACTAGTGTACTATGCATGTTTACCTACAGCTTCTTCATCAACTATATATTTGAGAGCATTTGTCTGTCTATTTGTTCAAGAACTTCTCCTAAACAATAAGAGCAAGGCCTACAAAATTTCTCTTATCTTAACTTAAAGCAAGATAAGGGTTTGGTTGTGCCAGGAAAAGGGAATGTGCCTTGAATGGGATTGCTTCTCATAAAATCATAGAGAATAGAGACAGAATCAATAGGCAAGTGAAAGTGGCTAACTGAGGGATGTGCCTCCCCCATGCAAAACCCCCCAACTTGCACTTCCCACCTCACAGGTGCCCTTTTGGGAAGGCAGGGGGGCTAAAGCCTCCCACTCCTCATTTGTATGGTGACATGGGTGGCTGTTTCCCTTTGTCAGGAAGAGGGGAAGGTGCACAGTTTGTTCCATTCCTCATTCTGCCTGGGAAGCACAGGGGGCAGACAAATCTGGACTTGCCCCAGCCAGGAGACATGCACTCCTCCCCCACCTGTGACTGCTGGAGCTGCAGCGGCCATGGAGAGGTGCTTCTCACCTAAGTCCTAATCTACTGTGGTGAAAGGGGGCTGAGGTAGTCCTCTCTTCCAGGGACAGCCTATATGCTGAACCCTTCAGCCCTTCCCCAGAGCAATTATTTAAGTGAAACGTACATTTTAATTTTATTTTCCAAAAAACAAAAATTAATTGAGTTAAGTACCTGAGCAACCCCAAGTAAATCTTCTAGTGATTTTATATACATGGAGATTTCACAACGTTGTTTATGGCTACAGTGGCATGTTTTTCTGCAAACTTAAATAACTTTTGTTGTTGTTAAGGTTGGTGCAAGTCCTGGGCCTGATTTTAGGCTAAAATATAATCTTCCATTTTCTCCAAGCTACCAATGTATTTGTTCACTCTCCTTTTTAGGAAAACATTTCATGTGTTGAATAACTCATGTATTATAGCAGATAAACAATTTAAAGTATCACAACAATGCTGTTAGTTCATCATATACTTTTGTGGTATACCGTCCTCTACTGGATATTCTTTCAGCACTAGGTTTATGTGTAGTATTGATTCTCAACCTATTTACATACATGGCCTACAATGTGTTATGTGAGCTGTATCCAGTACTACCTGTATGGCTCTGAGGATGACACATGGGACGCAGCGCTGCACTGATTGGGTTGCAGGTGGCCCACAGGCTGCAAGTTATGAAGCACTAGTCTAAAGTTATTGAAATTACCACTTGAATGGTTAGTTCTCACTTTGAACGATCTTGACTTTAAAAAAAATCCCCAATCCCACAAACGTCTTAGTACCAGCATAGAGTTTACAGCTGCAAGTAGTCCCACCAAACTCAATGCACAGTAAACATGCCATCTTTAAGTAAGCCTTAGCATGCAGAAAGTCTCAAAGCTGTAAGACTTTGCATATACCTGACCTTCAGAACACTTGAAAGCGTGTGTGCTAAAGTTTATGTATACTTCGGTGACTGTGCAGGGACCATCTCTCCACACTGTGTGTTTAGTGCCTAGAATAATGGCTGTGGTCAGGCCATTTAGTTACTAAAAAAATGGAGATAATAACAACATTAGTAAATGAGAGATTTCAATGAAGCTATGCTGATTTATGCCCATAGTTGGTTAAGAAAGGAGCTAAACACTGGCATGCAAACAACATGTGACAGGGAACACAGAAGTCACACCAAAGCAACAGGGGAGCTGACAGCTTCGCTGAGCCACTATGCAAGGTATGCGTGTGAGAGAGCAGCTCCCTACTCCTGGAAGGGGTGGGGCCTCAGGAGGAAGGGGTGGAGTTGGGACAGCCATCACTCAGTGCTGTCCAGACCATGGTGCACACGCCCTCCCGCCAGCCTTCAGAGCCACCAGAAATGTACTGTGTCACACTTACCCAGCCCTTAAAATCACCCAGAGCACTCGCGTGGCACTCCAGCTGTGATTTAAAGGTCCCCGAGCAGCGACACCATGGTGGTAGCTGGTAGCCCTAGGCTCTTTTGAGTCGCCAAGCCCCAGGGCAACTGTCCTCTGATCTCCCCATGTCAGTGGGCCTGCAAAACAAACTTGAGATTTAATGCTTAACCACTGTATGGTTACTCAAAACCTAGGTAATAACTTGTAGCTTCTAATACCTGCGTATTAACAGCTGCATTAACAATTCTAAGAATAAACACAAACAGAAATTTCCCATGCACATTTGTTTCAATTCAGATTACATGTATATGGACTATGTCCACTCTATTTTCATGCTGGTGAGGCTTCATGCCTTTCTCCATTATCAAATGCAGCAACTGTCTGGCTTTTGCCCTAAAAGTTCTAATTTCCTGAGCCAGTCAAGCTCTGGTGCTTATGATTAAATTTGATGTACATTAATGAATATTTTTTTCTGAAGCCTTTATGGTATGCATAGTTCATTTGACTGGATGTCTCTCTGTATATGCAAAAAATTGCTTTCATAAACGATTACTCTGTCAATGGGTTTTAGAGCTATATTTACTGTATGTATAGTGCTTAGGTAGTATATAAGTACTAGACCAGCAGTTTTGTAACTTCCCCCACCCTTTGCAAGTATGAACTAGTTTGCTTTCCTCCAAATACAACCAACATGGTATAAATAATACTTTGGTGTTATTGGGCATTAAATATAGCACCGCTACATGAAGCAAGGACAGTTCTGAGCTGAGGCTATGTCTACACTACAAGGTTTTTGTGCAAGAAGTCTTTTGCAGAAGAGTTCTTGTGCAAAAACTTCTTGTGCAAAAGCACGTCCACACTGCATGGATGCTCTTGCACAAGAAAGCTTTGATGGCCATTAACAGAATGGCCATCAGAGCACCTGTGCTTTTTCGAGTAGCTTCTATTTGCGCAGGAAACCCCTGCGGAGCATCCACACGTGCCTTTTTGCACAACAGCTGCAGTGCAAAAAGGAGTTATGCCTCATAAAAGGACGTTTACCTACACCAGAAAAAGCCTTCTGTTCTGCCATTTTACTGCCAATTTACTTGCGCAAAAGCGCATTTGAGGTGTGGACGCTCTGCAGGTTTTTGCGCAAAAACGGCCGTTTTTACGCAAAAACCTTGCAGTGTAGATGTAGCCTGAGGGTAGTTTAATTAAAATATATCTCATGGAGTAGCTAAGAAAATCTGTCTTTAGTCTTTAAAACTCCTTCTTAAAAGCAAACACAAGATGCCCTAGAAGGTAGAGAATTAGGTCACAGAACATTCCTTTTGACTCTAATTACCCCCCTGCCAACTGCTAATTAGAATTTCATATTTTCATTATGGACATTTAAATAGCAGCTGCCCCCTCAGAAAAATGAGTCCTTTGCTTGACATGGCACACACTGTTAAGTGAGAAGGGAGTATTGTCTCTGCTAGCTTGAATGTCTCAGCCCTATTCATTTATGATACAAACCAGAGCAATTCCCTTAGCCAGCTTCCCTTTTTGTACAGGATTTTCAAAAGCATCCAAATGCCTTAGCAATACAAGTCTCCTCAATTTAGTAGATGGAAAAGTCCCAGGCTGAAATCCTTGATAATGAGATGTAATTGAGACCTATGTCCTCATGGATAAGAGCAAATACAATTAGGGTTGCATGGTCTACCTTAGTACTAACATTTTCTTATTTTGGGGTGACTGGCTTTGCAAATTACATGTTTTTCTATGTGGATTTTTTTTTAAGCAAAGTATAAGAATTCCTGAGGTTGAGCGCTTCTGACTTAGCACATACTAAGGGCAGGGACGCATCAATGCATTTGCAAGTGAGCTACAAATCTTTTCGCTAGTATGTCAGTTTGAATCCAGCTCACTAGAGTGAAGATTAAGGTGCTACAGGACTCCTTGTTGCTTTTGCAGATCCAGACTAACATGGCTACCCCTCTGATAGTGTGAAGATTGTTTCCATCTAAATTCTAAAGGATGTTTGGGGGCCCTCTACATCACAATTCATCCCTACAATTGGGGCCAATTGCCATACAATGGCTAAGAGTGGCCAAGAACTGCCTGGGTTGTGTAGACTGAATGCCTGCTTCAGGGTAGGGTGGAGGCAGCAAATCTGTCCTGCAGATAGACAGCAGGATCCAGTCACCAACCCTGATTCAGCACAATTTTGTATGGGAGGACATTCATGATTATTTGGAAATTAGGTGTGACTATGCAAGTCAGCTCATTCTGTAATTTAAATTTACATAATGCCACACTTGGAGCTACCCAAACCTTGACAGTGCCTCCTACTCCCTCTGAGCCTCCTTCCCACTCTGTCCTGACTCATTCCTAAATCTCTTGCAACCACCCCATCACTCTAAGGTTGTGTCTATACTGGCGTGATCTTGCGCCAGAGTTATGCAAATGAGGCTCAGCGTGGAATATCGCCGAGCCTCATTTGCATAACTAATAAGCCGCCATTTTTGCAGAAGAGGCTCTTGCACAAGACGGAGCTGTCTACACTGCCCCTTCTTGCGCAAGAAAAACCCTCTTGCGCAAAGCCGTTATGCTGATTATTTTCAGGCATAACAGCTTTGCGCAAGAAGGTTTTTCTTGCGAAAGAAGGGGCAGTGTAGACAGCTCTGTCTTGCGCAAGAGCCTCTTCCGCAAAATGGCGGCTCATTAGTTATGCAAATGAGGCTCGGCAATATTCCACGCTGAGCCTCATTTGCATAACTCTGGCGCAAGATCGCGCCAGTATAGACACAGCCTAAATGTATATAAAATGTATATTGAGTAAAAAAATTAAAAACTATGGAAGCCACCTTTTAAGGTTAACTATAGAAGCCTGACAATAGCTTAGAAATGTCAGTCAGACCAACCCCATGCCTAACTCCAATCTTTCTGTATTTCTTCCTTTCAGGGTGTGTCTAGACTACAGGTTTTTTTGGAAAAAAGTGGCCTTTTTTCAAAAAAAACTTCCCCTGCGTCTAGACTGCTGCCGCATTCTTTTGAAAGTAAATCGAAAGAACGCAGCAGTTTTTTTGACCATGGAAAACCTCATTTTTGCGAGGAATAACGCCTTTTTTTGAAAGTGCTCTTTTGAAAAAAGGCGCTATGTAATGCAAACTGTGCTTTTTCGAAAGAAAGCATCCAGATTGCCTGGGTACTCTCTTTCGGAAAAGGAGCTTGCTTTTTCGAAAGTACTGATTGTAGTCTAGACGCTTTTTTTTTTCGAAAAAGCCTCTTTCGAAAGACGTAGCCAGACTGAAAGCCTAACAATAGATGCATTTAAGAAATGAAGGGACAAATGAGGCTTTGTCTACGCTGCACACTTATTTTGAAATAACTTATGTTATTTCAAAATAACAGAGTGCATGTCTAGCCTATGTCTGCACTACAAAGAAAAGTCGGAAAAAGATACGCAAATTGCAAATCACAGTTTGCGTATCTTTTTCTGCTTTTCTTCTGAAAGAGGCTTTCTCGACATTTGGCCCGTCTACACAGGGCCAAATGTCGGAAAAAGCCCTCTTTTGGAACATCCCTTCTTCCTCGTAAAATGAAGTTTACAAGAATGCCGAAAAATGTTTCTGCTTTTCCCAATTTTTTTTTGGAAAAGCAGACGCATTCTTTGGATGCAGCAGAGCTTTTCTGAGATACCTCCAATATTCTAGAAAAGCTCTGCAGTCTAGACATAGCCCTTCACAGCAAGCCCATTATTTTGAAATAATTTTGAAATAATGGGCTTCTTACTCCGACTTCTGTAACCCTTATTTCATGAGCAATGGAAGTCGAAGAAAGAGCATTCTTCCTTTGACTTTCTGCTGTGTATGCAGCGCCAAAAGTTGAGTTAAGGTACTTTGAGTTCAGCTATGCAAATAAAATAGCTGAAGTTGCGTATCTTAACTCGACTTTAGCCTGCAATATGGATATACCCTGAATTCTAATAGTGATGCCCTGAATGTTGTGTTTGGAACTTTTTTGGGGGAGGGAGGTCCTTTCAAAATTCAACAAAATATTTAAGGCTTAAAATTAACTCATCTTTGTTTTCCATCTCAAGTCACATTTTATATTTTCCAGAATTTCAAAAAGCTGAGCCAACACACTGTTTTTCTATCTAGGGCAGAGTTGTTTACATGTGAAAAACCAACTGTGCTTTAAAACATTAGTATCTTGTTGGTCAGTATGTACCCAAATCTCAGTTCCTGAGATGTGTGTGCGTGAGGGGAGGAGTGGAACAACCACTCTTCTATTTGTTATTTGAATTCTTCTAACAGACTGAATGAGGAGTGACCTTTTCTAAACATTTATAATCAGAATGTCATTTTAGCATCAGTGCTTTGGTGTTTGTGTGGATAAAAACGATGAAAAAGATGATAAGCAACAATAGCCCCATAATTCAGCTCCTGACTGCTGATCTCCATGTTTGCCACCCGTTGTGCACCTCCTCTCTTCCCTGAGTTAATACCCATAAAAATGATACTTGTAGCCTCACTATCTAATTTAAAACCAGCTTTTTCTGTTGCTGAAACTAGAGGAAACCATTCTGAGCAAGGAAAATAGAATGGGGATTAAAAATGGCCTATTTCACAGCAAGCCTTAGAATTTTCTTATCTGCCTATGACAGTATTCACCCAAAACTGAAGCAGAGGCAACTACAATATACATGATTGTATTACAATAAAAAGAAAGGGTCAGCCTGAAAATATAGGTGAGCATTAACTAGATAGTTTGTTGGGAAAACATACAAACTTTACAGACTAATTTTCAAAAGAGAGAGAGAGCGCGCCTAAGAGAATGTTCTTTAGTTCCATGCAGCCCCCTGCTGTTAGAAAAGAGGAACTGTGCTTCTTGTGCTATGCATGGTTGTCCACACTGCACAAAGCTTGGTAAGGTTCCAGCTCCGAATCTAGTATAATTCATATGTAATCCCAGGCTCCCATCACTTCTTTTTTATGGATACATTTATTTCAACTACTTTCCTCTCAAAAGGGACAAAAGTCCTCAAGAGTCATGATGGTTAGAAGATGTTGACCACTCATAACTCCATCAAAATCAATGTGGGGGGTCCATCATCTCATAGGATTTGGCCCAAACTGATTATGCTGCTTATTTTTATATATACAAAGTGAGCTTCTTTATTCTCTCCTATAAACACAAGAGTTTGAAAGACGCACAGTACATTGTGGTAGAATCAAAGGCAAGTTTAATTTTTATAACAATGATGAAAAAATGAAGGAAAAATAGGATAATCATTACACATAAGTTCTCTTTTTTACATAGCTGTAAAAAGGTTGACTTCCTGAAGACTGAGTTTTTCTGTGAGAGAAAATACACGTTACCAGCACATCAAAAATCAATAAATATTCAAATAGATGCTACATGTACAAAACAAACAAAAACTCAGGGGTGTGACTTTTAATGAATTCCAAAACCTTTTAGACACATTTGTAATGTACTTATGTTTGTGGTAAAGCATATACATGCAATATTGACTGAGATTTGTGTCTTGAGTCCATACCATGAGTAAGTATAGATTTAAAATTGTGCTGTATGCAAATGTTATACTAATGGAATAAATTCAGCAACCTTAAAATCATAAGGTTTACATGTAATGAGTAATAAGAGAAACACAAGCCACAAAATGGAGTTATTGTAAGGTGTAATCTTCAGCATTTTGTTTTGATGATACAGTACCCAATGCTGTTAAATTACATTTCATTCCTTCCAGTAAACAAAAGTTAATGATTGTGATCAGACAAAGTCTAATAATGGCACAAAACCTAATTATCTATTTATAAAAAGCAGTCATATTCAAATTCAGTTATGTTTTCAACTGCTTCCTTAAACTCTGCCAAGAAGACAAACGTACCCACACAAGTGCAAGCCATAAAGGCATGTCAGGCTTAGACAAAATTGTTTCCTTACTTCAACCATGGAATTTGGTCCCTAAACTGCCATTCATTTCCACCCTCCAGACTCATTTCTCACTGATGACTATGGGAACTGATTGCTACGGACGATATTAAATAGGATACAACAAACATTCTGTTGTTACATAATCACTGATAGCCATTCAAGGGCATGGGGAAGGACACTAAGAAGGATCAGCACACATACAGGCTTATAAGTCATGGAGCATTGATTGTTATAGACAAGTACTGAAAGACACATACCTTGGGGACTATGGTTTGTTATAATAGGGTTGGCAGCAGAACCCGTAGCATTGAAGAGAGTGGGTAGGAGTAGTTATGTGTAAAAGGATCAGGTGCTGGGGGACTTGTATTCTTGTTCAGAGAAATTCAAGGCCAATAACGGATGGCAATAAGGGTAATTGTACTTGACTTTTGTATCCAAGAGGTGAAAGACACTTAGATTAGAGACAGCCTGCCAGAGTAGGCAAGAAGCCAATCTGAACCCAAACACTGCAAAGAAATGTATAGTTTCAGCATGGCAATTTCACATCCACAGTGTTTGGTGGGGATCCTTTTCTCCCCAAATACAGTGTTCCAACCAGACCCATGATTAAGAGCCAAATGCATTAAATATGCATTTTCACTTTATAAGTTCATATTTAACCACTCAATATATTTATCTGCAACTCTGTGTCCTAGAGCTAAATGAGTTGGGCTTGTAATGAACATTAGAACCCCATGAATTGCACCCTCAATGTGGTCGTGTATTACTTCAATTCCTGCTTCTCTAAGTCGTGAGACATACATGAGTCCATCATCCCTCAAGACATCATGTTGACACGTGAGGACATATGTCATAGGTAAGCCAAGTAACTTGGTGTCATCAGCCAAGAGTGGTGCTGCTCTTGGATCCAGAAATCCTGGATATTTTTTTCCAAACCTGGAACTTCCATACTTTGGGCCCACATAAACATGATCCTTTTTAAACTCTTCAGGCAGCAAATTACTCCAGTTTACAAGCCTAAACAAATGGCTTGATTCTGCAGAGACATGCCTATTGGAAGCCATTGCTTCTTTGAGAGAGATGTCAGTAGTAAAGTATTCACTCCAGAATCTGACCATCAATGACCTGGGTAGAATCGGCTTGTTCTCATTATCTCTATAGGATGGGGAATCCAGATCAAGGGTCTGAAGAGCAGGGTAAAGTAAGACTTGGATCTTAAGTTTAACTTTAACTTCAAGGTCCTCTAGCAGCTGTAAAAAATTAAAATGTTTACATAATCAAAGGTTTCAGTTTCCCGACAATGAGTGAACATCCTACAGTAAATGGAATTAATATGTTTATTTTACAGTATAAGCAAAATAAAGTAAAACATAACAGATTACTTAAAAAAAACCTTTTAGTTCATAGGAAGGTCACTAAGACAACATTGTTGTATAAAAGCTCTGAGCAGATCCTGAATGATATTAACAGTTTTGCCCTATAAAGTGCTAAGTAAAGAAATGGCTCCATATTGTTTCTTACTTTGAATGAAAATAATACATCTGAAAATGTTCTTCTTTAAAGGGCATTAATTGGAAGTCACTGGTGCATTTCTAACTAGCAAAAAATGCTATTTTATAATATTCATGATTTATGAAGCATAGATTTTTGAGACTTCATTAATTATTTTGCACTACATAAGCTGTATCCACTTGTCTTATTAAATCTGAGGAGAGATTTAGAGCTATAATAATTGAGCTTTCATGCATCCTTAACACATGAAGAACAAAATGAAGGGAGTACATGAAATAAATTCAGCATCATGGTTGCTTAAAATGTCATCCTAGCCTTCAGCTGTACTGACCACCATAAACATGGAACACTTCCAAAGCAGCAACATTACAAAATACAAGTTTTTCCCAGAGCAGATTTCCTTCAGTACAGACTGAGTGTCTTAACTAAACAGAACAACCTGCTTACAAAACTGTATTAACACTGATCAGTTGCTCACATTTAATCACCTTTTGGAATAGCACTTTAATCAAAATGGACCAAATTCTGCATTTTTTTAAAATCCCTTTTATATGGACTTTCACCTGAGAAATGGCTGCATGACTTGACACTAATTATTACATTATGAAGTAGAGCTTTTTTCTGAAGGAGTATGTAGATTTGGAAAGTGCCCCCCAACCATGTTCTGACATCTGCTGCAGAGTTTTATCAGGAACTACTACAGTGTTACTAAGTAGAAGCATCACTAATAGCAACTAAAGTATATTGTGTGCTGCAGCAGTTTGTTCAGTCTGAGATATTAAAACCACATTCACCAACCTGAGAACTGATGGTTTCTGTCTACGCACTTACAGCCGCTCACTGACACCAGCATAAATGTAGATGAAAAATAATTGGGAGGCACATTTTTCTTTAACAAACAGAGATATTTGTGTGTGGTGTTGCTGAATTACCCCGATAAGAAAAATGAGTAGAATAAACTCTCTAGACCTATAAAATATAAGCCACATACCTGCTGTGCCACTGCTGCAGCCAAGTTACCTCCTGCACTATCTCCTGAAACACAGATCCGATGTCGGTCCACCCCATATTGTGCAAGAACACTGTTTTGTAGAAAAAACTTCACTACAGTATACACATCTTCAAACTGAACTGGAAAATGATACTTGGGTGCTAATCTGTACCTTTGGGCAAGAAAAACAGGTGTTATTTGGAGCTGCTTGATAAAACAAACATGTTTCAAAGTTGCTGATTTATATGAAAATTCACAGATTATTTCAGTGGCAAAACTTTGCCATTTCCGTCTGACACACAACTATTTTTTTCCAACCTGACAACTCTAGAAGGAAATATTAAGAAACAGACATGTCACACTCAGAGCATAAGGGGATTAATGGGCATTTTCACAATCTATCAGAGTGCCCGTTGATTTAATATTAGTCTTACAAGACAATGTAATTACTACAGTGGCGTCTGGTGCGCCAAGGCAATTTCCTATTGCAAAGAGGAGGGTATGAAAACAATGGCAATCCTAAAAGTAGTCTTCAATTGATTGCATTATTGTGTTCTGCAGTGTTTCTGTAATTAGGCCACCCATGCTCATCAATTATTTGCTCAGCATTGCAAATGGCTCTGTGATAGTCTCATTTGGATGATGATCTGAAAATAAAATCCATGTTTGACCTTTAATAATGAATTCCCAATGGACAATCCTTTGAAAAAAAGACACACAGCTACATAACCATCCTGAGTAATTAGGCATGACAGCCTAACGTCCAAAGCAGATTGCAGAGTTAAACAAAGGGATCTCACAAAACTGGGTGATGGAGAAATAAAATGGTAGATGAAATTCAGTGTTGATAAATGCCAAGTACAGCACATTGGAAAACATAATACCAACTATACATTCAGACTTCATCATTTTGTACTAGCTGTTATCTCTCAAGAAAGAGATCTTGGTGTTATCATAGAACGTTCTCTGAAAACATCTGCTCAATCTGCAGAGGCAGTAAAAAAAGTTAATGGAATGTTTGGAACCATTAAGACGGGGATCGATAATAAGACAGAAAATATCAGAAGGCCATTACACAAAGCCATGATACAGCTACACACTGAATAGTGCATGCAGTTTTTGTAACTTCAGCTCAGCAAACACATATTAAAATTAGAAAAAGTACAATAAGAATGATTTAAAAAACAACAAGTAGTCTAGTAGCACCTTAAAGACTAATAAAACATATAGATGGTATCATGAGCTTTCGTGGGCACAACCCACTTCTTCAGATGACAGGAGTGTTGGAAGTCCAAGAATAAATAAGGGAAGGAAGGAAGCGGTGGCGGGGGGAGAGGAAAAAATGGAGGAGGAGAAGAAAGAAAAGAGACAGTGAGTAGATAGCCGAGTTAGTCTGTAACAGGAAAAACTTAAAAAACAACAAATAGTCTACTAGCACCTTAAAGACTGAATGCAGGGATGGGTTCCTGGATGAACTGTGTAGAATCTGGTGTTGGTCATCTTCCTTTCCAAGTGCAAACTAATGGTTCTTATCAGCCTCTTGTAACTATTTAGTCTTTAAGGTGCTAGTATACTATTTGTTGTTGTTTAAGTTTTTCCTGTTACAGACTAACTCGGCTACCCCTCTGAAGTTTATCTACTTCACTGTCTCTTTTTTTTCTTCTTCCCCTCCATTTTTCTCCCCCGCCCCTCCCTCCTTCCGTTATTTATTCTTGGATCTGGACTTCCAACACTCCTGTCATCTGAAGAAGTGGATTGTTCCCCCAAAAGCTCATGATACCATGTACATACATGTTTTGTTAGTCTTTAAGGTGCTACTAGATTATTTGTAGTTTTTTAAGTTTTTCTTGTTACAGACTAACTCGGCTACCCCTCTGAAGCTTTAGAATGAGAGAGAGAATTTAAAAAGACTGGCACTTTTCAGCTTGGAAAAGAGAACTAAGGAAGGATATGATTGAGGTCTATAAAATAATGAATGGTGTGGAGAAAGTGAAATGGTTATTTACCCCTTCACATAGCAGAAGAACCAGAGGTCACTCAATGAAATTAATAGACAGCAGGTTTAAAAGAAAGGTAAGTACTGCTTCACACAGTGGCTAGTCAACTCGTGGAACTTATTACCAGGGAATTTTCTGAAGGCCAAGAGTATAACTGAATAAAAAAAGAGAATTAGACGAGTTCATTGAAGATAGGGCCATCAGTGGCTTGGTGCCAAAATGGTCAGGGATAGAAATCCAAGCCAGGGGTATCCCTAAGCTTCTGACTGCCAGATGGATGGTCTGGACAACATGGGATGGTTCATGTGATAATTGCCCTGTTCTATGGCACTGGCCACTGTTGGAAAGTAGGAAAATTAGCTAGATGGACTATTGATCTGATCGGGCATGTGCCTTCTTAAGCTTTATAGTACAGACCATAGTTATAAGGGACGTTCACTTCCAGAAAGCAGGAGTGGGATACTGCCATGCTCAGAGTTATTACAGAGGCACAGGGCCTCCACACAAATGGCACTGGCCACTTGCAGATTTCTTGGGGTCCATATGAACACATGGGGATCTTCCAAGTTTTACAGTGGCAACTGCAATCTTTTCTTGGGGAGGGAAATCATAGAATTATAGAATCATAGAATACTAGGATTGGAAGGGACCTCGAGAGGTCATCGAGTCCAGTCCCCACTGCCATATGCCATTCTCCTACAAGAGTGGAATATACAGTGGGGAGGGACTCTAAGAAGAGCATGGAAACTTCCTTCCTCTGCAACCCTTTTCATGGACTTTTCTGCAGGAAGGAATGACCTGGTGAAGGTTTTTCTACTATGCCCAACACTCTAGCAATGGCATGCTGGTTATAAAGCTCTTGCTTCAAGGATGTAGAATTCAACTATAAAAATCTATTCCTGGAGCGAACTAGCATGATGAAGTGTGGATACCCCACATTAGGCCAGAAGTCGTTAATACCACACTGTACACACACAGCCCCGGCCATACTGGACATACTCGAAGTGCTGTGCCAGTATAAAAGGGAACAGCTCATCTCAGTCAGGGGCAGAAAGGAAACTGAAGAGGAAGAATCTGCGGTGGAAAATTAGCCACAGCCCCTGCTGATGGAAACTGGAGACCCAGAGGAACAAAATAGTCTTCTATGGCCAACGGAGCCCCAGGGAAAGACCTGTGCTGATGAACCTGGAAACCCTGAGGCTTCATGGACTGCCAGACCACAGACTATGATAGGGAGTGACCCAGGGAGGGTGTGGTATCTCCCAGATGGGTGAGATGATTATGTTTCAGTGGGATTCCCCACTGAGCCAGTGGCAGAGTCTGCCATCATGGCTACAGTTCTGGGTCAGGACCCAGTGGAGTTGGGTGGGCCCAGGTTCCTCTCCCTGGGCTTTCAGCCCCCTATTGGTGACCCCTATTGTATTGGCCATTAGGTCATGCTGCCCTGTACTAAAGGGCTGGCACTAGCCATTTGGCCACGTTGCCTTGTGCCAAGAGGCCACCCTAATAGGCTCTGGCTGCTAGACCACCCTGCCCTAGATACTAGGCCTATTGCCTTCACTCTAGGCCTTAGACCTCAGGGTTGTGAGGTTACAGACTGTCCAACAGACCTGACCACGGTGTCCACACACCGATTAGCCATCCCATGACAGGATCGGGTGTGCATACACCACTACAACTTGTTTAAAATGAAGAATCCTAATTTTCTAAATAAAATCAAACTGTATATTTCAAAGTTACAAAAATGTAAAAATTGAAATATGAAAAAAGAAACTGGGCACTTCAGGCACCGTTTAAAAGGTGCAAAATATGGCTTCCAATCTGTAGGTCATTCTTCACTATGTCATATATGTCTCAAACGTAGACCCACTCTTTTTAATAGATCAATACATAATTATATAAAATATTGCCCTAAAAATTGAAAACCAGCTTATCTCACCATCTCCTTAGGGTGGCCAGGTGCCCAGTTTTTGACCAGAAACTAAGTCGAAAAGGGGACCTGACAGTGTCCCAACAGCTCTATTGACTGGACACTCAAAGTCCAGTTATTGTGGGTGAAGAAAGTGAAGAAGCACTGGGGTATCACCTGTACCAGTTCCTACTCAACTGGGGCTGCCTCCTACCCATAGGTGTGCACAGCACATTTAATTAGGGTGTGCACCCAAAGAATTTTTTTAAAATGTACTCTTTGACCCCCATTAGCCGCACCCCTGACCCGTTAACCATGCCCCTGACCCCCATTAGCCACACCCCCTGACTCCCATTAGCCACGCCTCTGGAGGCAACATTTTCGGGACAAGATGGACACATGACCAAAAGTAAAAGGTGTCACGTGACCCCCCTCTAAGGACTTTTCCCACCATCCTCCTACCGATGGCCCCCACCAAACCCCCCTCATGCAACTATCCTGCAATTGCATTAACCCAATGTGTGCGACATTAACTCGGGGGCGGAGAGGCTGGGGGAAGTGTTCCCTCTAAGAGTTTCCTCCCATGAGCAGAATGAATTTTGTGTTGTGCACCAGTACTGAGTTCATGTGGCTTGTTTGGATGTGCCACTGTGGCACCCAAGTTATGAATAAATATCTTATAAACCTCTACCTTTTCCCTCTGCTGCCATGTCTCCTCCTCTTGCTCCATCAGCTCCCCTGGTGCCTGCTGTCTCCGAACCCCTCACCCTCCTCTGCTGTCCTGACTCCTGCCCTTCTCACTGCCCTCAGCCTTCCTGAGACCTGCCCCCTCCACCAGCCCTTCTCTCCCCCCTGTGCCCACTCCTCCAGTAGCCCCACTCTGATCATGTGAGCTATCCCTCTTCATCCCCTCTCCTAACACTTCTCTCTGCACACCTGCCCTGCCTCTCTCCTCTGGTGCTGGTCCCTCCCCTGCAGGTGTCTGCCCTTCTGCTTCACCCCCAGAATCCCCTGGCACCTGCACCTTCCCTTACCCCTGCACCCTCCTGGTGCC
This sequence comes from Pelochelys cantorii, assembly GCA_032595735.1. Classification (NCBI taxonomy): domain Eukaryota; kingdom Metazoa; phylum Chordata; order Testudines; family Trionychidae; genus Pelochelys; species Pelochelys cantorii. The sequence continues at coordinate 28,950,245 of CM064335.1, forward strand.
TCCCCCTTCCCTCACTACCCCTGCCCCCCTTGCCCTCTTTTTGCCTGATGCCCACCCCCTCCCCCTTCCCTCACTACCCTCTGCCCCCCATTCTCCTCATGCCCCTTTGGCCTCACATGACTTGCTCCATCCCCACCTTCCTCATGCCCATCCCTTCTTTCAAGCCTTCTCCCAGCACCTCCCCCTCCAGCCCCTAATGCCCTTCCCCTCTCCTCTCCCAGCATCACCCTGTCCCCCCTCCCACTGACACCTCCCTTCCTGCCTTTTTCCTCATTGTCTCCACTTGCCCCCCCCCACATTTGTCTCTCCTCCACCCTGTCCCTTGGTGCCTGCCCTTTCTTCTCCTGACCTGCCCCCCTCCTCTCAGCACAAGCCCCTTCCTCTTCCACCCTTTCCCCCTATTTTTCCCCCTTCCCCTCTGCCTTCCAGTTTGCAGGGCTGGATCTGCTGCAATCGGGCCCCAGAAGTCCCCGCAGCCCGGGCTCCAGACCACATGTCAGACCTGGAGCTGGGCCGCTCGGCATTCACAGCCCCAACCCAGCCACCATCCTGCCTCTAGCCAGGCTCTGCTCCCCCACACCCTGCTCGGCGCATCTCCTTCCTCCTCCGATCCGTGGCTGGTCATTTTTAAAAACGGCACTGCAACGCCACACTGACATGGCACCGCCCCCTCTGGCACGCCGCGCATCACCCCGCCCCCCAGCGCAGCCCCAGCTCCGCCCATCCGCTGCCGCTTGGGTTGATGGCTTCCCTTCCCCTGGCCTGATACTTTCCCCAGCCGGGGTCAGCTTGCCGCCCTCCTCACCGGAGTTCCTCAGCCCGGTGGAGTCTTCTGGCGGGGCTGTAAGTGCCGGCAGCGCCCCGACCAGCTCCAGTGCAGGAGTCCGGAGTCTGGTGGCTCCGTCCCGCCGGGCCAGTCCTCCCCTGCATTAGGGTGTGCCTAGGCACACCCGGCACACCCCGTGTGCACGCCTATGCTCCTACCTGCATTGGAAAGCTGCAGCTTCCAGCCTCAGATCCACAGGTGAGTCCCTCCTGATCCAGGCAGAATGGTTGGAGGTGTAACAATATGGTTTTTCTATAGCCATATTGGAAAGCCTAAAGCCTTCCTCTGCAGCCAGACTGAAGAGCAGCAGCCATTAGCTGTAAACCTTGGGGGTCACATACTCACATTACATCTAAATTGCATTACAATAGTGTCAGAGCAGACTGTTCAGAAGGAGATTCCATCTTAATGGCAACCAATACCACCAGGTGAAGAAACAGATCTCAAGATGGGTAAAGAAAACTTAGTTTAACAGCATTTTGTCTGGCAAGAAACTGTTTATCAATAGTTGAGGTTGCGGAACCCTCATTCTATGATTATGGTCCTCACTTTCCTATTGTTTGTCTGTGTGGTCTCTATCTGTTTTTTAATTGTTTCTGTTTGCTATATAATTAATTTTGCTAGGTGTCAATCAACTAAGGTGGAGGGTATGATTGGTTAGGTAAATCTGTTACAGTATGTTACAACTGGTTAGTAAAATTAGAGTAAAATAATTGGTTAAGGTATAGCTAACCAGGACTCAAGTTTTACTATATAAACTGGGGTCCAAGACCAGCAGGAAAGGGAAAGAGGAAGAAAAGGGAATAGGAAGAAAGAAACAGAAAGAAGAAGACGACGAAAGGAGAAAGACCTGGAAGAAAGGACTCACCTCCAAGACCCAGCCTAAGATCAGAGCTGCCAGGACTCCTCTGCATGACTGTGATGTGCAGCAGTCAGGACCAAATGAGACTGACCTTGCCTGGCCAACAGGGGAAGTTTGCCTGCTTTATCAGGATTGGTGAGCATGGCACTGTATGTAGCATGTGTATTCTGCTTGCTTGGTAATTGTCAATAAATAGAGAGTAAGGATATTACTGTGTAAGGCTCTTTCAGTGGTAAAAGATCCTGAAGACATGCAGGAAGTTATGCCCTAAGCACTAGGAATTGGGTACGGGTGGGTGTGTAAATTAACAGGGTTGCACCTTGAGCCCTAGGAGGTGGGTAAAGGTGTGTGTCCCTAAAGTGTGGAAGTGATAAAGAAATCTGTGCGGGTAACAGAGGTGGAAATGGAAAAGCAGAGAATGACAAGAGGAAGAGCAGTGGACAGGGGCAAGGTCTGGGGGGAAGAGGCGGGGCAAGGGAAGTTCTGGCATTCTTGGTTCATTGTCCAGTTTTTAAAAAGATTACCAAGTTGACAACCCTACCTCCCTCATGCACAGACCAACCAAATTTAATTTCACTTTGTAATGGCATTCTAAAGGTGTGGATTCCATGCAGGTCTTCCCACTATTTGACTGAGCTACTTTGGGTCAGTCCTCTGGAAGGAGAAGGGAAAGCATTTAGGAAGGGTGCTGCTCTTTACCTCCCTAAATCATCCCTGAAAATGGAGCTGTGGGTTCTGGCTCTAGCCTGTTCAGTTTTCTGCAAGAAAGTATGGGGCCCACTGTGAGAGAGGAAATAAAATGGGAGCAGTAGGGTTTATCCCTGTTTAGGGCTGTGTCTAAACTACACCTCTCTGTCAGCAGAGGGATGTAAATGAAGCACTTTGAAAGTGCAAATGAAGCGGGGATTTAAATATCCTGTGTTTCATTTGCATAATCGTGTCATGGTGCTGTTTTGAACAAGTGCCATTTTGAAACTGAAACCATGGTTTAGATGCGAATTTTTTGACAACAGGGTGCTTTTTCGAAAGATCCTGTACTGATTATGCAAATGAAGCGTGGGATATTTAAATCCCCACTTCATTTGCACTTTCGAAGTGCTTCATTTACATTCCTCTGCTGACAGAGGGGAGTAGTTTAGGCACAGCCTTGGACACAGAGCAGAAATTTAGCTACCTAGGCCAGTGTTTCTCAAAAAATTATAAGTACCCCCAGCCCGCCCACTCTAACCCAATGCACCCACCCCTCCCCCAGAGCCAGGCACCAGATATATGGTAACCTTACCTTTGAAGTGCCTGCTCCTGCCACCCAGCCCTGCCTCAGTGGCTTGTTTGCAGGGAGCAAGTGGCCTGCCAGTGCTGGGCTTGCCACTTGGGGCTATTTGCTCCCACCTCAGCCCGGTGCCCCTCTAGTTTGGCACCCAGGGGCAACTGCCCTCCCCCTGCCCCCCCCCCCGGCTATGCCACTGATGCGGGGCGGGGGTGTCCTTTGGAGCAACGCTTATTGTGCCACCTCACCACCTTTTTGCTCCTCTCTGCAGTGCCTCAGGGAAGGGGCGATGGGGATGTGTTGTACTGGGCTGCTAGTGGGGGTGGGAGGTAATGTGCGTCTCCAGGTTCAGCTGCCCTCCCTGCTGGAGCACCCTGGGGAGGCTGCCAGAGAGGAAACGAACTAGGAGAGGCGGCCGTGGAAGTGATTTTGTTTTCTCCCTGCCCAAACCTCACTCTCCCCCCAATTTGGAACTGCCCTGAGTCTCACCGGAGCTGCCGCCGCCACCATAGCAGCCATGCGCTTTTCCCACCAGTGCTGAGGCGTGTGTACAGAGCAGCTGTTAACGTCTGGGGCACGGCTCCGAACATTCCATTTGACAGGCACATGCCACTGCCCCCTCCCCAACCCCTTTCATGGCAAAATCTCAGACATTGTTGGCCAAATTTCACTTGTGTTGACGTACCCCCCAGACTTCTCTCACGTACCCTTAAGGGTACACGTACCACTCGTTGAGAAATACTGACCTAGGCTATGCCCCTCACAAAAGAATACCTATGCACCACCACAGGGACAGTGTTCACTATTAAAATCTTTGCAATTTTGTTTGCAAGTGATTATCATTAACCATGTAAAACACAGACCCCCAACACAAATATATAGGAAACAAAGGGCCATTTATCCCAACCCCTAATTCAAGCTAGAAACAGAATCTCTCTTACTCGACTGATACAACAACAGCATTTAGTTTGCTTGCAGTCCATCTTGAGAGGAGGTCATAGGGCTCCATGGCTGAAATGAGATAAATCACTTGAAGCATATTTGATTGCACTTAAAAACAAATACATCAACAGCCCCACTTGGCAGAAATCCTCTGGTCCCTTTTCAAAATCTCCACAATTCATTGCCTTCACAGCAGTGCAATTCAACTGCTGTACTTACAACTTTATTGAGAAGCGCAAACCAAATCCAATGATTCAATTCTTGCTTGAACCCTATACAAGACGACACCCATGAAAGAACAATGAATTATTTAAACTCATGAAGGCATAAGTTTTATGGTGGACAAAAAAAGAATGAAAACGACACCATGGAGCAGATTTATCTTTCAGTCACATGCGTGCAATCATGCTGAAATTAAAGAGGTTGCATGTCTGTCAGAGAAGCAAATTTGTCTTAGTCTCTGGCACACTAGCAGCCAGCTTCCCTAGTATAGGGAGCAATGCAATGCGATTTATATAGGGTCATTAGGAATTTAAGCCATAGATGCTTTGTTTGTGATACCAACATGGCTGTGGCTGCTTGTCCTAAAATGGTAATTTGTAACAACTTATTAAGTTGTTAAAGTATATTAAGAAAAAAGCAGAGAATGTGTGTGCTGAGGGAGAATATGACTGGGTATCATTCCAACTGAACAATACTAGCAAAACCACAGCACAAAAAATTAAACGTTTTTATAATGCCTTGTTGGAAATAATGTGGAAGACGACAAAGTAAAAACAAGCAGGGAGATTGCCTCCTAAAGTACAAAACTTAACTGAAACAAAACTTTACATTCTTTCAGGAGAATGCACAGCATGAGAAATGCAGAGCTAATACGAAAACATTCCTCTAAATGGTAGAGATCCTTTTAAATTACTTGTGTGCCTTGGATTTATTTATACAGCATAGCACCCCAGGGGAGCCATGACAGAGAAAGGAGAAATATAATTAATGCAGTGGTACCTGAAGAAGCAAGCTCAGCTAAAAATGTCTCTCTCTTTTTATATATAACGCATTTTCCCTGCCAGTGAAAACACAAGACAGATAGGGCCCTTGCTCTAATTTCTGAAAATGATCTCCTAATTCAGGCCTTTCCTACAGTCACAATCTTGAAAATTACCCTCCATGGTAAAAGAAATATGAAAAGTTAATGTGTAACTGCCTTCTCATGAAGAAAATGGGAACCCTCAGTGCATTGACTTGTTAGGAGGCTTTCCTAAGGAGGCATTTTGAATAAAAGTACCTGCTTACAGGAGGTATGGAGTAACAGAACTGACAACCTCAGCATTGCACTGTTTGATTTCTTCCAATTTTCTCTCTATGTTCATTTTTAAAAAGCAAGGGGAATCTTAGGTTTGGGGCTGCCCTCTATATTGTCAGAGAAAGGCAGGTGGTTGCTTTTTCTTTCCTCCTTTATACACAGCAGAATCATGTGGAGTAGCATCTGGTAGCCAGAGCTCCTCTAGCTCCCATTCCTTTCCCTGGGTTTCATTCTGGAGATATACCTATCCTATCTCATAGAACTGGAAGGGACCTTGGGAAGTCATCGAGTCCAGTCCCCTGCCCTCACGGCAGGACCAAGTACCATCCCTGGTTGTTTATGGCTGGCTCTGTAAGATGCTGATGACTTGAGGATGCTTCTCTCCCGTCTTCAGCCCACTTTCATGGGTTAATTGTGAATGATAGGTGGATGCTCAAGAGAAACTCAATTGCTCTCTTGTGATGGACACTTCTTCCCCATGAGGCTCCACCATCCGTGATTAAGCCTCTGCAGGGTCTTTCCTCCTCTGGTACACATCTTCCTTCCCCATTTAGATGTTATTCTCCCTTCTGAGGAACCAGCACATTCCTGTTCCTGCTCCTTTTGTTAGCATAACAAATCCATGTGCTGCAGATAACATTTATATGATCTCATACACAGGAATGTGGAACTAGAACCTTTATTCTGCCCCTCACAAGACTATGACCTGTATCATCTGAGCTACAAGAGAACTACTGCAACTGTGATCAAAAGCAGGTCCCTTTATTGTTTGTGTGGACCAATGACTAGAAGGCAACATTGTCACTAAGGTGAGACCTTTTGGTACAAGGCTCTTGTCAGTGAAAAGAAGAATCTTGCACTTACCTGAGCCTCCCACACACCAGCCTCCACCATGAATGTAAATCACTGCCCTTCTGAGCCCACTGGATTGCTTCTTGGGTATGAACAAACGGACTGGAACATTGTTGAATTTTGTGTCAGTGACTGTCACATTTTCATCTGATACTGGTGCAGTGTACTCAATACTTGTGATCATCATCAGAACTTCCATGTAGTGCATCAGGCCCAGCCACTCAGTCAACTCAGCCTAAGATAAAAGGAAATAAAAATGTTTAACTCCAGTATCTTATGTATAGAGTGAATCATCCTGGTGCATTATATATTAAGTACAATAAAGGCCCTTCTTTTCTTTATTTAAATCACTAGTAATTTTGCCATTAATCTTTCTTCCACTAAGCTCATCCACTAAACCAGTGGTTGCCAATTTCCTGGCCAACTGTATCAGTTTGTACCAAGCCATACTCCACTGCCCATTATTTCCCCATCTCTTTTGTGTGCTCTGATCCGAAAAGGAACTTAGGAGCTTCCAAAACCTGGCCTTGTATCTGAATTGAATGTGAGCAGAGGGAGAACTCTTCATTCTCTCATTGTAGAGATCTCATTGTAGTTCTGCTTAAAAACTGATTGACAAGTTTATTTAGTGAATGTTTGTGAACACATATCAAGCACAAATTTAACAACAATGGAGTGGATAGGAAATCCAGGGACAGGTTTTTGGGTTGGGGTGAGGGTGGGTACATCATTTACATTATAGTGATATGACAGTCAAGCCCGGTGCGCTGATTACATGCCCTTATGCCACATTATATCATGTACCCCATGGCAGTGACCCACGCATACAAAGAGCCCACATCTCCCAGAATACAAGTTGTGCTCCATATATTTAAAACAAACAAAGGGAAGTTTTTCTTCACTCAGAGCCAGTCAACCTGTGGAACTCCTTGCCAGAGGATACAGTAAAGGCTAGAACTTTAACAAGGTTCAAAAAAGAGCTAGATAGATTCATGGAGGTTAGGTCCATCAATGGCTATTATCCAGGATGGGTAGGAATGGTGTCCCTAGCTTCTGTTTCTCTGGAGGTGGGTGACAGGGGAGGGATGTGATCGCTCCCTCTGGGGCATCTGGTATTGGCCACTGTCGGCAGACAGGATACTGGGCTAGATGGACCTTTGGTCTGACCCAGTATGGTCGTTGTTATATTCTTATATGGCTAGTGAAGAACATATGTAAATTCTGGTGGATAATGGAAGGGAAGGTACAGAGTTACAGCAGGTGGTGTGTTGAGATACCCGTAAAACATATAGGAGTGTGTGTTACCTCAGATGTAGGTAATTGTTGTTTATAGTAGCCCAGAATGTATTTATTAGTGAGAGCGCTTTCCCTAAGGGGTAGGCATACTGTTTTTAGTAACCTAGGTTATACTATTAGGGTGAATGTGTGTCCCACTGTGTGCCCTAGTCCTGCGTCGCTCCCCCCCCCCCCCCCCGCATTGATTTGGGGGGAAAGTAAATGAGAGACCGCTCGGGGGATGAAGCCTGAACTTTCCCCAGGTATGACTCTTCTCAGGGTTTCTGTGAAGCCCACAGCCGTTAGGGGGTAAGGCTGGTGGTGCCCCTGGCCGTGTCCTGCTAAGGTGGGTGGTTTATAGAGTCACAAAGTCTATTATCATGGGGAAAGACCAATGCTTTCCCAGGTCTTCTACGTCCCTCGGCGTCCTCTTCTTCTGCATCCTTGTCCTCTTTCTCTTTCTGGTTTTGAGGCGCACCTGTCAAGGGGGACACAGCTCTCTGGGGGGAAAGCAGGTAAGGTGCCCCCAGAGTGCCCTGGCCATGTCCCCCACAGTGAGTGGCAGTAACTCAGTCCATGGGGGGGGGGAGAGGGGAAAAAGGGGAAAAAGGGAAACCCCCCAAAAAATCTCCCGTAGTGTCATGTGACACTAAGTCCATTATCTTCTCTGTCCCTTGGAGTTCTCTTCTGCAGCATCCTTGTCCTCTTTTCATCTTTGGCCACACCTGTTGGGGGAACATAGCCTTCTGGGGGGGGAAGGTGGGTGAGATACCCCTGGATTTGCCCCTGCCGTGTCCCCGACAGTGGGTGGGAGTAACTCAGTCCCATGGTTATCATCAAAATCATAGTTCACACTCATGGTCACAATTCCAAAGACATAGTCCAGTCCCATAGTCACAGCCCAAAGTCCAAAGTCACAACATAGACCGCAAAATCAAAATCCATACTCAGGCCTACAGTCTTCTGTGTCCCTTGGCATCCATGTCCTCTACTTTGTTTGTGAGCCACACCTGATGGGGAAGGGTGACCTTTCCCGGGGAGATAGTGAGGTAAGTGTAGCACAATATGGTCCTGTATTTTAACTACATGTATTACGTGTTTTATGCCAACATTTCCTTCATACCTTCATATAGAATGCATAGCAACAAATAAAACATACCATGAGTCAATATAAAAACAAATCAATTGAGATTGGCCTTGTATGCCAACAGGATATGAGGGACGATGTGGCCAATGGACGCTTTTCTACTTTTGGAGGTAGCAGCAGGGAATTTAGAGAGAGACTTTTGGTGGCTCTCTCCTCCACACCCAAAAGGAATAGGAATTTCACATCTCTGACAGGATAAGAAATTCTCTCAGGGTTGAAGAAACAGTGAGGATAGCTTGCTCCATCTCTCCATCAAATGTAGCCCTTCCTTATTAATAAACTAGCAGATTTATCCATTGTTGCCTGAGTCCTTAACTCAATTATGGTGAGGGGTTATTTTTGGAAAATAAAAATAAAATGTTCATGCTTTATATAAATGATTGTTACATTTTGAAGTTACTTTTTATTTCTTAAAAAAGGTTTGGTAAATTTTTTCCATTTAATTTTTTTAGTACATTTATTAAAATTGGATTTCCATCAAGGGGTTTTTTTTTTCCTTCATCCCTATAAACTCTTAGCATTCATTATGTTTTAACAAGAAAAGCGGAGGAAGTGGGGGCTAGAGTCAATTTGATTTCCAATAACATCATCTTCTAGTTTTAAGACTTTAAGCATTGATTTAACTGTGCCAAACAGAGCACTACTCCACATTTCTCCATTTTATCTCTTTTCTGTAAGGTTTACTGAGAAAAGCAATCCTATTCCAGGTTCATTCTATTTTTCTGGCTCATTTTGGTTTAGTCACTTTCAACATTTCCTCAGTTATATCAATTCTGAGGATTGTACTTGATTTGGAGATTCTGTCTCTTTTCTGTTTGTTTTTCTGAGAAGCAATCCCATTCCAGGCACATCCTGATTTCCTGGCACAACCAAATCTTTATGTTTCTTTAAATTGTGATAATAGGAAGCTGTGTACCATATTTAGTGGTCCTAACTCTTATGGTTTAGGAGAGTTCTTGATCTAATAGACAAGCTCTCTACAATATATATTAGACTAGAAGATTTATCTGGCATTGCTCACTCAGGTCCTTAACTCAATTATTTTTTTATTTTTGGAAAATAAAATGAAATGTGTGTGCTTCATTTAAATCTGTTCTGGGGTGGGAGTGGGGATAAGAGGTTCACTATGCTGGTTTTCCCCAGCCCTTTCTCACCACAGCAGCCTGGGGCCAGGTAAGAAGCACCTCTTCATGGCTGCTCCAGCTCCAGCGGGCATAGCCAGGGGAGGAGTGCATGTCCCCTGACTGGGGCAGGTCCAGTTTTGTCTATCTCCTGTGCTCCCCAGCCAGAGTAAGGAATGCAGCAAACTGTGCACTTTCCCCTTGTTCCCCGACAGAGGGGAATAACTGGCAACGTCTCTCCCTAAAAGGTACCTGGAAAGTGGGAGGCAAGCCTCCAACCAGCCCCTTTCACCTGCATGGTTATTTTCTGCGTGGTTTTATGTGATGCAAACCCATGACAAACTCTCTCAAATATATAATCAATTACTGTATTTTGCAACAATAGTAAAAAAAGTGGAATGGGAACATTCCACGCATTGTAGATTCATAGTAGTGCAGAAAGAATGCTAGTGCTGTTATTAGGACTGCAGATGAACAAAAACAGAAAATCCAGACAGTAGATGCCGCCGGTTTGGTGCATACCAAAATATGCAAAAAGGGAGGGAGGGTATATTGATTGTGACTGGAAAAGCAGCAAGACAGGATGGTCCAGTGCTTAGGGCACTACCTAAGGACTCAGGAGTCCTTTGACTACCAGAATCCCAGAATGCCTGAACTGTATCAGCCTGCATTCTTTCTCCCTCAAAACATTCTGTACATCGATTTTAATTAGGTCTCAGAAACTTTATCTGTTAGGACAGTTTCAACCCCCTGAATTTCAATGAAATTCTCCACCATAACTCTGTCTGACACATTTAACTGCCGAGAACCAGCACTGTCTTTTTATTACTTACAAACACAAAAACTTTATAGACAATGACACAGCAAAAGAGTAACTCAACTATTCAAACCAAACACAGAAAAGAAAACTGGACATAAAAATATCCATAGTTTTGGGATATTTAAGAGCAAGCAACATTCAGTAGGTTTTTATGGTAGTGGGTTTGTTTCCTTTTTTAAAAAAGGGTACAGCTGACAAAGGGTAGCAATTAATGTGGTCCTCTGCTGTTGCTATGCTAATAATTAGAAACCACATCCATTCACCTTGTTTAAAGTCAGACTGCTCATTAATGGGATCTGTGCCACTGGGGCCCCTCAGGAGTACTAGCTGGGGTTGCTGCAGGGGGCTCTCCCTAAGGTTCCATCACAAGAGCAAGCAGAAGAACAAGAGAGAGTGCAGTACTAAATTAGAAGATCAGAATAGTCTTAACAATCGATGAAGTTTTCTGGTTCAAAACAAAGCAGTAACAGCCAAATGTTTGAAATACACTGTTCCTGCAATTGAAGGAAATTAGGAATAAAGTGATCCACAATACAGGATATGCCGCCGGTTTGGTGCATACCAAAATATGCAAAAAGGGAGGGAAGGTATATTGATTGTGACTGGAAAAGCAGCAAGACAGGATGGTCCAGTGCTTAGGGCACTACCTAAGGACTCAGGAGTCCCGACTACTACTACTTGTTCCAGCAATTTTCTCGTGACACTCAGTGTCTCTTTGAAAAGGGGAATATAGTAGTTCTCTACTTCCCCAGGGTGATGTGAGGCGAAGGCTGTGAGGTGATCAGATACTATAGTACTGGGTGCCAGATAAGTATGTCCCCTCTTTATCAGAAACACCACTGACACTTCTCTGTGTAGAACACATTCTGCACAAGTGGTAGTAGCGGTACAACATGCTATAGGACACTCTTGAGGTCTTGTGGGACTGCATTGATAAAATTCTACCACAGTTCAAGGGAAAGTTTAGATAATTTCACTGCTTCTGCTGTAGATCACCCCCTCTCTGAGGGTTCCCACAAAATGTCTGTAGAACCATCACAATGGGATAGAGAGATGCTGAGGAGCAGTCTGTCTTCACAGTGGTCTTCATTTAAGTTCAGATTGCTTTCCAGTTGGAACACGTGAATATACAGAGTTATTTCTTATGGTCTTGGAAATGCAGATATGGTGGTTTACTCCTAACTAGGAAAACAAGGATTCCAAGGCATAAAAAAAAGGGAGGGGGGAGACTTTAATTCCCTTCCCCTCCCCAAAAAACCCTATCCATTTCTGGGGAAAAAAGGGTTTTTTTTCTACAAATTGACATTTGTTGATAAAATGTTTTAACTGAAAACTCACTCTTCAGTTTGGTGCAAGGAGTTAAACCCAGTAGATGAACTATATTCTACAGGCTTTTCAGCACATACTACCTTTCTTATTGCTTTGAAGGTCAGTGGGTATCTAGTTATGGGACTGATATACGTCCTCTCTCAAATTTTTGACAATACATTATTTCTGCCACCTTTGGTTAAATGGCTGCTAAAGCCAGGAAGATTTTGGAGAGCAAACCTTTGAAGGAGAACAACCCTAAAATTCTCAGTGTGTGCAGTTTCACAAAAGCGTACAAAGTGTTATGCATGCCCTTCCTGTTCTTTAGATGTTATATCTAATCTACTGAAAGAGGTAGCTGAATTGGGCTATGAAATGCAAATTTAGTTCACAGGATTCTTGCTGCTGGTTAAAGACCTGTCTAGTTTCGAGAACATTTGAAAAGTCTTTAGAAGTTGATTTTAGAAATAAATATATTGTTAGTACTTCAAAGAATTGTATGATTCTTCACTCTGTTTCCATATGTAATTCCTGTAAGGTAACCAACATATTTCAGTTCCTCATAGTGTTCTGCCAACACCAATATTAAGTATAACTGCTTTTTAAAAAAACCTTCCTAGTAGTACTCTAAATAGCCCATTTCAGCATCTATGCTCATCTGCTTTTGTATTTGTTTATGATGACATCAGCAGCATGCTAGCCAGCCAAGCTTAGGCAAGTACTAAAATATCAGCGTAATGATTTATATATAACAAACATATATTTTCTGAAATCAATACACTAAAGCTAGGTCTACACTTTTTATTTTGTGGAAGAGGATATGCAAATGGTAAGCTCATTTGCATATCTTCTTCCGTTTCTTTTTGTGGAAGAGATTTTGCCAATAAAAAACCCCGTGTAGATGAGGCCATTTGTTGGGAAAAAACCCTTTTTCGCAAGATCCTGTAAACCTCGATTTTTGAGGAATAAGGGATCTTGTGAAAAAGGGTTTTTTTTTCCTGAGAAATGGCCCCGTCTACACGCGACTTTTTATCAGCAAAACCTCTTCCGCAAAAAGAATCGGAAGAAGATATGCAAATGAGCGTGCCATTTTCATATCTTCTTCCACAAAAAAACCCACAGTGTAGACATAGCCTGAGTAAGGGTAAGTTGTTCCAGGGAGGCAAAAACAGGTCTCAATTTCAGAGGAGTCTGAATATGACAGAATGGCCTTATTATAGTGGAAGGCATATTTTAAATGAATACCCTGGTCTGCTCCTGGTAAGGTCAAACAACCTCATAAGATTCTCAGTAGAGTTCTGCAGGCCTGCTATTCAGTACCTATCTTACAAGCAGTAAGTGGAAAACACATTAACATTTTCTAAATAGTCCCTGATTATTTCAGAGGTAAACAACTGCCCCTAAATGGCGATAACATGACTGGTTTAAGATTTGGTGCTCAATATCAAGATAGTACAAGAACTAGAAAGACAGGAAAGACAGGAATTGCTATATTGGATCAGATTCAAGGTCCATCTAGTGGAGTCAAATAGCCTATCTCTGACCATAGTATGCACTCAGATGCATCAGAGGAAGGTGTCAAAAATCACATTAGGCAGAGATGGGATAATCTGAGTCCATATTGTGGTCCTCTTTCTCCCTTACTGGTAGAAACAGTGTTAAACCCTGACATACATTTTGGAAGAGGTGTAAAACTATTATAACACTGGATATGCTTCTTATTGGTATACATATCCAATCTCTCTTTGAATTTGCCAAGGGTTTGCCCTCAGTGACATCTGCTGACAATGAGTGCCACAGTCTAATTTCATGCAGTGTGAAAAATATTGATATTGAAGCTTTTAGCTTCCTTGAATTTCACATTATACTCATATGTGAGAGAGGAATAACAGAAGCCCACAATGTATCTTTTTCAGACCATTTGTTATTTTAGGCTATGTCAAGACTACATTCCTCTTTTGAAAGAGGAATGTAAATGAAGCAAAATCGAAAGTGCAAAGTCAGCGTGGATTTAAATATCCCGCACTTCATTTGCGTATTTGTGTCCGAGCACTTTTTTGAAAAAGGGTTTTTTGAAAGTGAAAGTGCAGTCTAGACGGGGTTCTTTCGGGGAAAAAAAACCCTTTTTCAAAAGAACCCTGTCTAGACTGCGCTTTCACTTTTGAAAAATTCTTTTTTGAAAAAGCACTCAGACGTGAGTATGCAAATGAAGCACGGGATATTTAAATCTGCGCTTCATTTGCACTTTCGATTTGCTTCATTTACATTCCTCTTTCAAAAGAGGTATGTAGTTTAGACATGCCCTCAGAGGCTTATTATGTTCCTTCTCAATTGTTTGTTTCACGTCTAAGTTAAACAATCCTAATCGTTTCCATTTTTTGTCCACAGAAGAGTTTATTCCCATATCCATTGTGACTGGAGATGCCTGAGGCAGCCCATACTGGAAATGCTAAGGCCAGGGCAGGCTGCAAAAGGGGGAGCAAATACTCCCAAGACTGGTGGGTGACACTGAAGTTAGACTCCCCAACCAGTCACCAACTGTGCTTCTGATTTCCCACACTGAGTACCAAGAGTCCAAAAAAGAAAATCATACAGCCCCCTTCATTGCATTCCAGGACTCTGGCTCCCAATTAGCACCTAGATCCAGCAGAGTGAGAAGTTATCTAAAAAACCTCTGCTTGCTATACAAAATGTTCTGACCCTAAAGGGTCAGCCATGTTACCAGGTCAATATAGGTTTGTATCTTACCCAAAATGCCATGCTGCCAGATAATTATTTAGTATCTAAAACTAAAGGTTTATTATAAAGAAACCAGAGAGGTGTTAAATGGTCAAACAGCATCCACTCAAACAATCACATACATGCAAAGACTTCAAAGTCCATCAGGTTCCTAGCAGTACTGGTGAGTTTGCTGGCATGAAAATCCCTCTTGGACACACCCACCACTTGGATGGGTCATTCAGTCCTTTGTTCAGAACTTTATTTGTAGAAAGGTTACTTAGAGATAAGCAGCAGGAATGAAGACAAGCTGAAGAAGATGCAGCTGCGTTTTATATTCCTTTTTGCCATATGTCTTGCACTTCCTGTGTCCCAAATACAAGCTGCCCAGCACATGCCTGGAAGCTTTAGAGTTTTGTCCATAGACATGCCCCTACATGCCTTACTGAGGTTAATTGAACAGGTTATGGTTTTTGATGGGCCATCAAGCAGGTTAGGCGGTGTGCATTACTAAACTGTGCACAAGTTTTGTAATACATATATATCCATACCTATGCTGACCGTATGGAGTGATTTTTCAGGGGCTGACACAATTTTAAGGACTCTCTCCTGGTGCCCCATCAAGCAGTAAAATGTCCCGGAAATCTCTGCTGGACATTTCACTATTGATGTGACTTGAACTTGCAGGAAGAAGAAACTTTGAGTTCATTGCTCCTGGTGCAGCTCAGCGCAGCAACAGCAGCAACAGCTCCCTCTGTCCAACCCCCTGCAAGTGCGTAGGCAGCTCCCATTGGAGCTTTGCCAGTTGGGGCGGGCTTCTGGTGGTGCACAGCTCTGGCTGCTCCATCACCCATTGCGGCTGCCCCACCACCACACACCGTGAGGCCCCCTCCTTACCCCACAGGACTGCCCCTCTCCCACGGGGCCTCCAGTGCAGCCACGCAGCCTCCTCCTCCTCCACGTGTGCAGGTGGTGGCTTGTTACAGCGGCTGCTGCTGACAGGAGGGGGAAGGGTGGTTGGGTCCGAGGCACCGAGTAGCTGCTCCCGGACCTCAGCATTTTTGAATTGCTGCCTGCGCCCTGGTAGGGGCCAAGCAGAACTTAACTGGGGTTCTGCCACACCCCCCCCCCCACAGGGCACGCTCAGGCTTGCTGCTCCCCCCTGGGGGTGCACTTGGGCTCTTCCCCCCCCCCCCCCCATGCGCTGCAGCTCTCTCTCCCCCGCGCTTCTCCCCACCCTGCTGGGGACACATCAGCGAGCCTGGTCTGGCGGGGAAGATTGGGGTTTCTTCACCCCCCACACACACCCTGCCAGCAGGAAGCCTGACCTAGTGCTGCAGCCCCCGCAGCTGTGCTGGGATCCCCACTGCATGGGGAGGGGACTGAGCCCTGCGGGGGGAACGTACTGCCTGGAGGATTTCCCTGCTGCAGCAGGGTGCCAAGCCAGGTAAGCATCACCCCTCATGGCCAGACCCTCGCATCCAAATCCCCCTCACTCACTCCCCTCCCCCTGCCAAGACCCCGTATTCCCAGCTTGCTCTGACACCCTCCCCCAAGGCCCCTCCTGTACCCTCCCTACTGGCCAGACACCTTGCCCCAAGTCCCCTCCTGTACCCTCCCTACTGGCCAGACACCTTGCCCCAAATCCCCTCCTGTACCCTCCCTCCTGGCCAGAAGCCCTACCCTCAGACTGCTTCTGCACCCTCCCTTCTGGCCAGAGACCCTACCCCCAGCCTGTCTGTGCACCCTACCTCCCACCGAGACCTCGTAACCTCTCAATCTGGGCTATGGGAAGCCCTGAACTAGGGATGTTAGGGAGTAGTCGACTACCCCTATTCATGGTGGCCTGGGTTGTCTGCCATGAACAGGAGCTGCTGGACTCAGTGCAAGCCGGAACCAAGCATTCCCGGCTCATGCTGGTCACTGCGCCTCTGCATTTTACATGTACTAAGAGTCTGGTGGCTCTTACTAAATTAAAAATGCAGAGCTACAGTATGGGTGGCTCGCAGAGCCTACACGAGCCAGGAATTTTGAGTCCCAGCTAGAGCCGACTCCTGAAGCTACCCCACTGTGGCTCTGTATCAACTATATGATTAGCCTGATAACTGCAATTTAACATCCTTACCTTGAACCTCATTCCTCTCTGTCTCATCCCCTCTCCCTGTGGAGCTGGGATGCCAGAGGAGTGAGGTATTTCAGCTGGGGGTCAAATCAGTGAGGGTTGAGGGTTTTTGGAGTTTTTTTACGTCTCACTTGTATGGTCTCCAGCTGATTTTTCTGTGGGTCAATGGCCCCCAACCCAAAAAGGTTTCCCTGCCCCTGCCATAAATAAAGAAAACATTGAAACCTTTATGTTGGTCATAAATTCATATTTTATTTTATTTAAAATGAAGTTTGATAAATTCACACAAGAAAGTTAAAACACTTAATCTGTTTAATAATTTAAATTAAACCATTCTCCCTAGCTGCAGCACTAGCAAAATGGCTTGAGTGTAATTATGTAATTAACAGTGAGTTTCAATTAGCAACTGTTGGTCCACGGAAAGGTTTACATTGAACCAGATGGTTCACGGGCCAAAAAGTTTGAGAACCACTGAAATAGAGGCACCTCCAGCCTCTCCCCCGAGTTAATGCAATGCAAGTTGAATTAATGCAATTGCAGTATAGTTGCATGGGAGGGTCCTTTGGGGACCAAACCCATCCCTATTGGCAGAGACTAGTGGGAGGAGTTCTTAGGGGGTCACATGACACCCTTTACTTACAGTCATGTGTCCAGCTTAACACTGGAAGTCCTGCCAGGGGTGGGACTTTATGTGACAGGTGGGCTTGGCCTAAGGGGGCTGGAGGGTGTGGCTAATGTGTCCCTATTTTTGGTTCAGAAAATATGGTCACGTATCCATACCCCAAAATATAGGAGTGATACAAACATAATAAATGAGATTATTATTACTTGGCAGATTATAACATTTTTGCAGATTTTTACAGGGCATAATTCATTGCCATTCTATAATATTGATATTGATAATATTTTAAAGTGATCCCCAAATTCCATACAGCGTAACATCCATAATCAATTTTATTGCCCTTTCCTGAATGCCCTCTGTTCTGTCACCTCCTTTAGAGATGGGTGATGGATACTGCATGCCATAATCTGGATCAAGACACATTTTTTATTTATAGATTTACTTTTATAGAACTGCTTACTTACATAGTTATTAGACTAAAAAATTCTGCTTGACTCCATTGACCTCTACTGAATGTGACCCACTTTTTATTATATATAGACATTTGGATCAACTTTTTTCCTTTTGTTCTGAAAAATGCTAAGCATCATTGTCATTGCTATCGCTATTTATGCTTCCAGCAAAACATATGCACCTCACTGGCTTCTTAACTCTGCCCTGAAGGGAAGGCTTGGCCAAGTCTACACTGGCACTTTACAGCATTGTAACTTTGTGACCCAGGGGTGTGAAAACACAGCACCAGCTCTCAAGTGCAGCAAATTACAGTGCTGTCAAATGCCAGTGTGGACTGTACTCCCAGTTCTGTTAGCTACTCCCCTCAGGGGGGTGTTTTACACAAAGCACTGGGGGTACGGCTACACGAGCTCGTTAGTTCGAGCTAGGTAGGGTAATGAGGGCAAGCGGAGTTGCAAATGAAGCCCGGGATTTAAATATCCCGGGCTTCATTTGCATGTTCCCGGGCGCCGCCATTTTAAAATCCCCCTTAGTCCGAACTCCGTGCCCGCGGCTAAACGAGGAGTAACGGTAGTTCGAATTAGGATCTTTAATTCGAACTACCTAGTCGTGCCGCATGTAGTCGCGGGCACGGAGTTCGGACTAAGGGGATTTAAAAATGGCGGCGCCTGGGAACATGCAAATGAAGCCCGGGATATTTAAATCCCGGGCTTCATTTGCAACTCCGCTTGCCCTCATTACCCTACTTAGCTCGAACTAACGAGCTAGTGTAGCCGTACCCTGGGAGAGCTCTCTCCCAGTGCTCATGTTGTGGCCACATTTTCAGTTTAAAGTGCTGCAATGTAGCAGCACTTTAAACTGTTAAGTGTAGACAAAGCCTATGTGACCTTCCACTGTCCCTTTCCATCAGCAGCAACAGTCTTTCACAGTTCTAGTTATACTCACAGGCTATGGCTACACTACATGCTTTGCCAAAAGAGGCAATGCAAATGAAACGTGGATTAGCATTTTCTCATGCTTCATTTGCATATTCTCTTTCATTCTGTTTTTGCTCAAGGGGTTTTTGAGGGAAAGGCATAAGGATCTTGCACAAAAAGGGGGGTTTGCACAAAAAGAAAACGTCCACACTGTTTGTTTTTGCACAAAAATCCCACAAAGCCACATTGTGCATGGAGCTGACTGTAAAAGCAAAAGGGAAAAGGACTAGAGTTTGGGTCCAATTCTGTTTCAACCAAGTGATCTTTTTTTAAAACTTTGAACAACACTGCTACTCATTCCAGTTTTGTTTGTCTGAACTGAGCATTCCAAACAATTTTTATCAGTACATAATCTAGAGAATGAAGAGATTATAAATCAGGACAGAGCCAGGCTGTCACGAGTTTTGTTTCAGCATTCTGCTTCTGCCTTGGCAATCATGTGTTACACACAGAGATATTTTTTCAATCCAGTCCTGCAGAGAAGCACTAACTGAACTCTACCTGCGGTGCTGATTCAGTGTTGCCTATAGCACAGTGCTCTCTTTGCCTGATTTAATCAGTCTGCCAACCACAGGGCATACATAATAAGATCTGAAACATCTCTACTATAAAACATTAGTGCCCCTTTGTGCCCTTTCCCTATTATTTTGCTACTTTCCCCATTCAGTCTTGGATAATGAATGCATCAGCTACTTAGTATTCCATTCCCCAGAAGGGCAAGATAATTTACTTTCCATTTTTATAAAGTCAGTTCAGTAGATTTTGATAGAAATATCCAGACACCATACATTCCTTATCCTGCGGAAAAGCGCAAGCAGAATGGCCATCCCAGATGGATGAAGGGAATGAAATTTACCAGCTCATCTAAAGCTTGGGACTGATACAAGTATAACATCCCCTAATGAACTGCAGTTGGAGAAAGGCCATGTTTATGGAGTCTCCCTTTCTCTGTCATACCACATAAATACAGGTTGGACCTCGGATGAGGGATTTTTCCAGCCCCTGGCCCCTCCCTAGCCCAGATGAGCCACGCGCCAGCTCTTGGGCCCCAACCTCTCAGCAGCACGCCAGGACTCTCTGATCCTGGAACATCCGTGGTCAAGCTGAACCATGGATGTTGCCAGAGCACAGAATCCCAGATTTTAGAGGTGCAACCTGTATAAAATGTAAACATTTTGCAATTTTCTGAAGTAGCTCAGTTATGTTCCATGCCTTTTGAAAAACAAACCAACAGGTTTTTCCAGCTGAAGTGCGCAGTGGTAATTGGTAAACAAAGGCTATTTCTCATTCTTTACTCCCCACCAGTCTAACATCTCAATTCAGAAGCCAGGAATTGCACAAATAATACTTGTCAAAGTAATTACATAGACTTTAAGGTCAGAAGGGACCATTATGATCATCTAGTCTGACCCCCTGCACAACACAGGCCGCAGAATCTCACCCACCCACTCCTGGAATAATCCTCTCACCTATATCTCAGATATTGAAGTCCTCAAATGATGGTTTGAAGACCCCAAGATGCAGAGAAATTGTGTCAGTCACAGCAATAGTATTCCAATTCACTCTTAATTGTGTTTGAGACCCGCACTCTACAACTGTTCTCTCTAAAAATTGAATCTTCAGATAAAGTAGATGTAAAGTTTCTCTAGTGTAGTTTCTGAATGCATCAATGTAAACAGAGAGAATATAACCTTTTAAAAAAATTAGTCTTGTATTTTTTCTGGCTTGTTTCGTTTTCCACTTGCTTCTCCTCCCTAACCCCCGTCAAGCGGAGCTCTGGGTTTTAAAAATATTGAAACCTAGTCCCTCTGTCACTTTAAAATGTTTAGCTAGAACATCTGGACATCATTATACATGAGCAATGGAATAACAGAACAATGCCATAGTACCAGGCAAGTCAATGAAGAATTCAGCTTCTGAAATTAAACTTGGACACTTTTAGAATTAGACACCATTTAACTGTTATCATACAAAGCTTATCACGAGTGTTTCTGTGGGGCTCTTTTTAAACTACTATTTAAATCACTGCTAAATGTAGTCCATTAAACCACAGTTTGATCCCAGTCACACCAACATAAATCCATGCAGCTTCACTGATGCTTGCACTAGCTATTTTAGATTCACATTTTAATGTTACTACTTAGACCCAGCATCACATTTTCGGACTTAATAGTATGATACAGTTTTCAGGAACTGGATGAGTTTAATCCAAATAAATTAACAAAGGTCAGGGGAATGTATTGAAGAAAGCAATACTGTGTTGGCAGATGGATTGAATAAGATCACACAACAGGCTTAGCCATACTGTGTTGCCAGATGGATTTAATAAGATCACACAACAGGCTTTTTCGGTCTAATTTCTAGGATTCTGCCAGTGATAAAATACATACAAGGAAGCATCTTTGTTGGATTTTCAATCAACTCACTTGATTTTCAAAAAGATATTCTTCAGTAACTCCTTTTTTAAAAGGTAAAAATGCACTTGATGCTGTGTTAAACCCCTGAATTATAAAGAGTTAGTTAAAATGAAAAATTAAGGCTGACAGAAAAAGCTGTATTAGAAATTCAAGGCCTTCTTGTGAATTGCTTTTAGAATAGAATTCAGAAAGATCATATGCTTCTCAGGTGACAGGCAACTTATTTTAAAAATCTTCCCACAGAATTCATGTTTAAGAACCCTCTGCTTCACTCTACTGGAGCAAAAAAAAAAATATTAAAATTGATTTTAAAAAATCAGAACAGCAGCAGAGGAGAAATAGTAGCTCCTTAACTTCATACTCCTTCATTGCTGCCACACTTCTGACCCTTTGATTCTGCTGAAAAAGGGACTGCCTCCCGTGAGCTGTTCCATAGGGATGACTAATGCTGCATTGACCCAGCTTTCCCAGGGTCACCTGTGCCACCCAACTCTACTGCAAGGCCTCTGCAGGGTTTCAGAGAGAAGTCTGAACAGAACTGGGCAATGGTCACTTTATGGCATTTCCCCCTTCTCTGAAGCTTATGAGCTCTCCTAGGCACCTGCTCATTTTTTTGGATGGGCTGTTGAACATGCCAATCAAGTAGAGGCAATAAGTGCATTTACTTAGAGGGAGCTTTACTGCCAGAAATTATGAGGAGGCTGAACAACTCAAGAGAACAGCTGGTACCCTGCAGGTTTCCAGTTACCTTTCTGATGTAGTCCAGTGGTCTGCAAGTTTAACAGGCTAAGCTAATGCCTCTCCTATCCTCAAATCTCTCGCATTGTTGGGAGCGGGCATCGGTGTCTCCAGAGGCCAATATCTTACCAAAAAAATGCATATTTTATTCCTATCACTAGCAGAGGATGTTTAAACCTAATTGAAGTTTCCTACAAGAGTCCCCACAAATCAAGTATCAGCCTTGAGAGTTCTCTGATGGCAGTAACCAGTTAAATGTATTAATTCCATTTAACTGAAATGAAATAACTTAATTTCTTGAGTAAACTTTAAAAATGTGTTTTGGCTAAATTAATCCTTGTCAAAGGTATACATCTAAAGTATAATTTATCAAATTTATTCAGATTTGTAATAGAATATGCTGCAATAAAAAGCTATAATTGTGAATGAGTGATAAACACAACACAACATTTGCGGTCCTTCAACATGTAGGGCCAGATTCCAATAGTTCCATTAAAAACCAAACCTTGGCTATACTTTTGCAGCTGTAACCCAGAAAATATAGAGCCGGAAGACAAGATGGCGGGCGGCCACTGGCCATGCTGGGTTTTTTTTTTTTTTTATAATTTATCCAAATTACCCAAACAACAGGAGGTAACTGAGAATAAGAGAATGTAACTTTGACTGCTGTTGCAAGTAGTTGTGGGTATATGCAGAACAATGCAGAAATACACAAGTCATATATATATATATATATATATATATATATATATATATATACACACACACACACACACACACACAATCACATACACCTTTATATTGTATAGGAACATATTATACATTCTGCCTTTTTAATGCTCTCCATAAAAGTAAATACAGATGGCCAATTTGATCAATACTGTATCTTTATTAACATAAAGTCTGGCCTGTCATATGTTCTTGAGAATTTTTCTTAGGTTCAGGGCTGTGAATTTTCTGTTCCTTGTTTGATGTTTTTTAAATCCCGAGAAGTGTCCAGTCTTTTTACTCCATTTTAATTGTCAGTTCACTTCCTCAGTTTTCAAGGGATATCAGTTTAAAATGTTACTTCTATCTGAAAACTTCTGTCCCAACTACTAGTATAAAACGGAGATTTCTATAACTGGCAGATAAGAAAAAAAAATCTTCCATTTTTGCAGGTTTTTTTACTTTGTGTATACTTACTTTCACAATTTGCCATGAAGAGTAAATCAATTTTCCTTTTTTGGTATGGGATTTTCCACACAGCACCAGGGAAGAGAAAAATATTTTTTTTTAAAATATAGGGGACTCTAATTATAAAGCTCCTGAAATTTCTATGTGCACTGCCCACAGCAGCTTTTTATTTGTCTGGTTCTTTCTCCCTGAAAAAGCTTCCAGACCAAGGTGTCCTTTTACGATTAACTCCACAGAGCTAAATACTCAATCAATTAAAAAAAAAAAAAACCACCACACACACACTTAGGCAGGAAGGAATCTAATGATGGGTGGGGGGAATTACAGCATCCTGATGGCGAGAAAAATGTTCCACAAAGTGGAGATTACTCAGGCAACAAAGAAACTCCTCTTTAGCAAATCGTTTTACAACATTTTATACCGCTCTACCTTGACTTAACCCTTGTACACAATTACTTCATTAAGTGGAGTAGCCATGCACCACACCCAGTCTTTACAGTGTGTTCCCAGAGATAAGAGCCCCTGCTATGCAATGAAATAGCTCGGAGCTAGAAGACTATTCTTGACCTTAACATATAAATGAGCAATTTAGTTCCCCATCCTGTAAATAGCTCCACACAAGTGCAACCCTGTTATTAAAGAAAGCCCCACTTGAAATCAGTGGGACGCTGGACACACACGTGCCTGCTGGTTCGGATCAAGTCACAAGATGGAAATGAAAACCTCCCACTTTATTTCTGAATTCTTACATCCATTGTTGCACCCTTTTCATAATCCTAAAGTATGGAAGAGCAGAACTCCACGGTGTTGGTAAAAGTCCAGGAAAAAGCGAAGCTGAGTATATTTTGCATCTATGTTCAGGGAATCAGCTTCAATGGAGCAATGCTAATTTAAATCATCTGAAGATCTGGCCATGGAAATCTGAAAACAGGGAAATCTTTGCACAATTTTGGCTTGGAAAGCACAACCTACACTCCCCGTTATCTTTATAAGGAAGAGAAAAAACACTTCTATTTGCTGTTTCTCAGCTTCATGAGCCCTTTTATCTTGTTATTTGATGCAGTGTGTGTGTATTTAAATTAAAAAAAAAAAAAGAGAATGGAAGGCCCAAAAGACATGTAGCCTTTCAAATTAGATCACCCCTTCACATTCAGACCCCTGATTAAGTGCCCATAATTTTCAGAGCACATACTAAGTCAGTTTGCAGGGGATTCCTGGTATTAACACTAATGGGAAGTCAGGAATATCAAAGACTTTTCTATGGATTGCCTCTTTATTTAGAATGGCTAGGATATGGCATTTCTGCCAGTGGAAAGCATCCATCCCTGCTGTTAGTCATCCATAGAGAATCAGAACATCACAGTGCTAATGACTGCTTTTCATTAGGGGTGTGAAGGGTTAACCACTGAACATCACCCTTTGCTTACTGGTTCTAGTTAACCAATAACTGGAGGGGGCTGGAGCAGTTCCCCATCTTTTGTCAGGAGCAGCCCCTGTCTGTGGTGGCCTGGGTGCCCCACAGTCAGGGGCTTCTCTGGCGTCCGGAGCAGCCTCTGTCCACAGGGATCCCAGGCCCGCCACAGACAGGCTGGGGCAGTCTCCTGCCCAAATACTGTTTACTCGGTTAACTGGTTAAACTTGAGGTTAACCTAACCCCTAACATTTAACTGGCTAACTGATTAACCAGGATTTTACATCCCTATTTTTGACACTAACCAGCACAGTAAGTGATTACTCTTGAGTTCATAGCAGTCAGGAGACCAAAAACCATCACAAGTAGAACCCTTACTGAGTGTCTAATCAGCAAGGCCAAGGATTGAGTGAATTACTTTACCATCTTGTTTCTAGAGTTTCCAATCCCGAACAAGATTAAAACACTTTCGGCCAGCTTCAGATCTAGTTTATTTTGGTCTAAATCCAGAGAAATGATCAGAGTCCAAGAAGTCCCTCCAGCTTCACACTGCGGATACTCTGGGCAATGTATGTGAGGAAGTCTGCACTATTGGTTCCAGCACTATACCAATTCCATGGAGAGAGGACTGCAGTCTCAAATGCTGATAATGCATCATTCTTCATCAGTTATCACTGAATATAAAGTAGTGCTCATAACAATGCATATTCTCTCTGATTTTTAGGGGCTTGAGCGTGTCAGAGTCCACGAGAGTTCAATGGAAGCAGGATCATTTCTGGATGCACAAAACTCTCACGCTGATTAACAGGACTTATGCATGTGGATGAAATTCTTGCACACTAGACCCAGTAATGCTGTCAAAACACTGCACTTGCCAAAAAAAGTATTATTAGAACTTGTACAGACAATGGAGCTGTGGTGGGAGAAGAGGGAGGCATTTCTTGGTGTCCCATTCAGACTGGTTTAGGTACTAGTGTGATGTTTGATAGCTATAGCAATGCACACTGTTTTGTATGTGGCCATTTCAGTATGACAAAACTCTGTCTTAATAATAACTTGAGCCCATTTTAAAGAGCTTTCCCTTTTATAATTTCCCAGGCTGGAATATAGCGCAGGTTTCTCGGCTAGTTTAACATTAAACCTTTACCAACAACTCCCTTAATCTCCTCCCCCCAAAAAAACCCACACAGATATCTGTGCTGGACACATTATTTATGGCCCATCATCATAGCTGGAAAGCCACAGAAATTTGGGATAGGTTAGAGGTGGATGATGTTCCTCAAGACATTTTCCCCATCCAATCTAATGACTTTGCAAAGAGGCCATGATTTGCTGCTGCTGGCTCTGAATATTGCATCATCTGTGTAACTATGCACTGTTTTGAGAAACAACTCCCTTTTTTCATTCTGTTTTTCCTAGCACATCTAACAAGTGTGACTAGACAAAGAATATGAGGCTATACATTGTACATCACAGTATAGAAATCAGTGTGAGAGAGAAAGTAAAGAGAGATTAACTCATGATTTGCCCCTGGCTCCCTAGTGAGTCCAGGGCAGAGCAAGGATTAAGAGTCTGGATCTCCAGACTCTCAAAGCTCTAGACAACACTGCTTTATAAATTGTATTACACATTATTCATTCATACTCAGGGCCATGCAGAGTCATTTTGAAATCATCCATGTCACATTCTGTAATCATCTTTCCAAAGAGTTCTGTAGAGTTTTAGGCATATTCATAGAACATTCTACCAGAAATAATTTCTTTTTAAATATTGAGTGAATACATTACTTATAAAAGCAAACAGCTAAAGATGCTAGCAAATGCTATTCAGACTTCACCATAAAGCCCCATTAAATAATGCCCATCCATCCTTTCACTGCTAGAGGGGTGGGGAAGCTCAGGCCCAGGGGCCAGATGTGACCCCCTGGGTTACCTGGATCCAGCCCCTGAGGCTCAGGACTACCCCCCATCATTGGGGAGCTTGCGCTGGCATTCCAGCCCCACCATGGGGCTGGAGCACACAAAATCTACTAGGCTGGGTCCCCCTAGGCTTTGGTGTGGGAGGGAAATATGGGGAGTGTCTTTCTCCTTCTCAGTCATGGCAGATTTTTTTGTTTGGTTGGTTGGTTCTCACTTGTGTGCAATCCCTGACTGATTTTTCAGTTGGTCAGTGGCCCCTGATCCAGAAAAGATTGCCCACCCCTGCACTACAAGATGTCCAAGAGTGGAATGTCAGGAACTGAGACCATCAAGCATGTCTGCATTTGCCCCTGGAAACAAATA
The DNA here is from genome assembly GCA_032595735.1 of Pelochelys cantorii. NCBI lineage: Eukaryota > Metazoa > Chordata > Testudines > Trionychidae > Pelochelys > Pelochelys cantorii. The sequence continues at coordinate 28,976,881 of CM064335.1, forward strand.
CTAACATAGTGTGTTTCTGCCCACAAACTTTGTAAAATGTGCATGCACACAGATACCCTGGATACAACTGTTTCCCTGTGATATTACTGAGCTTGCCCAAATGTGTAAGGAACATCTCCCTCAGAGACAAAATCACATCCTATGCTTCTTACTTAACTTAATAGAAAATACAGTAAAACACATAATGGACATAAAGGACACAGACCCCCCTCGTCTTAGCTTTTCACAATAGGCCATGTCAGGACTGACGACAGATGTCTCTGGGTACTGGGCAATGTGCTCAGCTCTGGGCCTCTGGAGGAAGCTGGGTCTTGCGTGGAAGAGGCGGGGATAGGGAGGGCCTGGGGCTATGTGTAGCCTGCAGCCTTCTTTTGGAAGAAGCTTTTTTTGGAAGAGATCTTCGGAAAAAACTTCTTCCTAAAGAGAGTGTTCACTCTGGCAAAGCACATCGGAAAAGCTATGTGCTTTTTTGAAAGAGAGTGTCCAGACTGATTGGATGCCCTCTCGCATAAAAGGCCACCCAGAACCTGTTCAGCCAGGGCTTTAAATCATCAGTTGCTTCTGAGGGCAGGTGCCAGAGCCTGGCAGACACACGCACGTAAAGGGACGCCCCTGGAAAGCCGTTTCTCTGCTTCTGCTGCACGCTTGCTACCTCTTCGAGGGACAGCAAAGCTCTCGCAGTGTCTGGTGTGGTTGCCCTTTTATTTTTGGATGCACAGCTTTTTCCTTTGAGCTATGGAACCAGAGCTGCCCCTGGGCATGCAATGGTACCACACGGCCATGCTGCAGTTGTTGCAGCACTTTGTTCCAGCGGCCTTCCTGGTCCTGCACGAGCTGGACCCCGAGTTTATTCTGGGGACCCTCTCGCTGGGTGTGGCTGCTACACTCTGGCAACCACATCCCACTGTGGAGAGGCGTTTTTGGAGGCTCAACACCAGTTTGAACTGGTGGGACCGGCTGGTCATAGACCAGTGGAACGACCAGCAATGGCTCCAAAACTTCCACATGCAGAAGGCCACCTTTTTGGAGCTGTGTGCCTGGCTCGCCACCGCCTTCTGGAGATGTGACACCCACCTGCAGCCTGCCATCCTCTTGGAGAAGCAGGTTGCCATCGCCCTCTGGAAGCTCGCCACCCCCGACGGCTACCAGTCAGTAGGCAACCAGTTCAGCATGGGGAAGTCCACCATTGGGGCCCTCCTCATGGAAGTAAGGCACTCTGGGACTGCAGTCCCTGCATGGTGTGGGGGGGGGGGAGTCCTGGAAAAGGGAGACCCTTGGAAAAGGAGGGTTGGGGACTGTGGGGGGGTGGAGTAGGGGGGAAGCCCCATCCCTGGGGGATTGTGCAGTCCCACCCTCACACAGCCCTGTTGCTTGGGGGGGGGGGGGTGCCTCATAGGGGGTGGCTCCTTGGGTGTTGGGGGGGCAGAGGAGGGGCGCAGGGTGGGCAACTCCCAAGACCTCAGGCACCCCCTCTCTCATTCTCTATTTTGTGTATTTCTTTATCTCTTTCTGCAGGTTGTGAGGACCATCAACTCTACCCTGCTGTGGAGGGTAGTCCTTCTGGGAGACCTGGATGTGACCGTGGCCAAATTTGCTACCCTGGGGTTCCCGAACTGCAGCGGAGCCATTGATAGGACCCACATACAGATCCATGCACCTGAGCATTGAGCAGCCCAGTACATTAATCACAAGGGCTACTTTTCTATGGTGCTGCAGGCCCTCCCTGGTTGACCACCAGGGACACTTTACAGACATTTTTGTTGGGTGGTCAGGCAGGGCACACAATGCCCGAGTCTTCAGAAACTCCAGCCTGTATCGCAAGCTGGAGGTGGGCACGTTTTTTCCCTGCTGTGAACTTGCTGTTGGGGATGTGCACATGCCACTGTGCATCATGGAGGATGCAGCCAACCCCATCATGCCGTGGCTTATGAAGTCATACGCTGGCCACCTGGATCACAGCAGGGACCAATTTAATGCCCACCTGAACCAGGCCCAGATTCAGGTGGAGTGTGACTTCGGCCTTCTCAGGGCACATTTCTGGAGCCTGCTGACCCGCCTCGACATAGGAGAACACAACATCCCCAAGGTGGTTGAGGCATGTTGTGTCCTCCACAACATTGTGGAGAGGAAGGGGGAGGCCTTCCTCCTGGGGAGGGGGGGGGAAGATGCCGGCCATGAGGGGCAAGCATTTGAGCAGCCGAGGACAGCTGCCATCTACCAGGCCTATCAGGCTGGGTTGTGCATCTGGGAGGCCCTGAGTGAGAGATTTTCTCAAGGACCCCAGTAACTCTCTTCACAGCCTCCTCCCTACGGGCTTCTGGCTTGTGGCCCTATCCCTTCCCCACCACAACCCCTCCCTTCACCCTTTCCCTGACCTCTCAGTAAACACACCTATTTGGTTTTCCAAAAAATGAAGTCTGTATTTATGAAACATTCAGAAAAGGAGGGCAGGGGGAGGGTGGCTCATAACTGGGAGGGAGGGGGCACAGAGCTGGGAGGGATGTGGGGGGTGGCGCAATGTGCCATCTCGAGTGTGGGGACCTCATCAGAGCTGGGGTTGGGTGGGTTCAGGGATCACATGGGGTAGGCAGGAGGAGAGGCTGGAGTGGGGTCAGGCTTGGCAGAGGGCAGGGTGAGGGACCATAGACATCACTTGGGGAGGGGGCAGGGGCATTGCTAGGGGAGGGGGCATGGGCATCACCTGGGGAGGGAGCAGAGGCGTAGCGGGGGGGGCAGGTGGAGGAGGAATGGGCATAGCGGGGGAGGGGGGGCAGGAGGGTGGAAGCCAGGAGCAGCAGCATCAGGTGGGTGTGCCATCATGAGACACATCACAGCACACATGTTGTCACACTGCTGCATCAACTGGTCTCATACGCGGTTCTGCCACTCCAAGTCTTCACGGACCTTGTGCGCCAGGGTCTGGTAGATGTCACGCAGGACCTGATGTGCAGGTGCATTAGGTCTTCTTGGACTCTGGTGCACCTTTGGGTCCCCCAGGCTCTGGCAGGTGGCTGCAGTGGTGTGGCTTGGCCCTCAATCCTGGCTGGTCCGGATGTGGAGAACACACAGAGGGAGAGGCGGTCAGTCATCCCTGCAGACACTGTCCCTGAGGCCCAGAGGAGGGGGACAACAGTCCGCGGCCCAGAGGAGGGGGACGTCCTAGGTGCAAGGCCATGTGTGGCCTGCACAGTGGGACATGCCTCACAGAGGCCCCGAGGTGCCCAGAAGACCGTGCTGCCCACTTCCCACCCCCAAGCTCAGCCCACGGACAAGCAAGCAAGGGAAGTGTCTGGCCACAGTGGGGTCCCCTCATAGGTGGCAGAGGAGCTGGGAGCAGCCTAGGCCTCCCTGGGATCCACATACACAGGTGTGGCTCACAGTGCTGTGTGCAGGAGTGGCTGCTTTGTTGCACGTGCAAGCATGTCCACATGCTGTGTGTGGCACTCCTCGTGGCTAGCCTGCTTCGACCCCTGCCGCCCTCCTTCTCCCTCCCCTCCGTGACAGGACATGTGTGGCCTCCCCTGAGCCTGGCAGCAGGATCCCACCCATGCTCAAGGTCTGCCTGCTGCATTCCCATGCTGCACACTGATGCTGTACGTGGTTGCACATGCAGAGACCACAGCATGATATCCAGCCCAAGCAGGGCGCGCGACACTCGCCCCCCTGCCCCCTGTGCACCTGCCTCCCCAACCCTGTGTGTGAGACAAAGTGAGACCACTCACCTGAAGATCCCTCCCAGGCCTCCAAGGAGGCCTGGGAGACATCCTGGGTCACTGGCACCACCTCAAGGGACAGGGTGTCGGTGCCCATCTCCTCCTCTTCCTCCTGGCCCTGGCCCTCCTGCTCTCCTCCACAGAGACCTCTGGCTGGAAAATGATGGGGGTCTCCAGGCTGGAGTCCACCAGGACAGGTAGGGAAGATGTGCCCCCTCCCCCAGCCCCCCCCCCCCCAGGATCTGGTGCAGCTCCTTGTAATAGGGGCAGGTGTGGGGTCCTGCCTCTGAGCACGAGCTGCGCTCTGTGGCCCGGACATATCCCTGGCGGAGCCCCTTTACTTTACTCCAGACCTGTTCCAAGGTCCGGGGTGGGTGTCCGCACTCTGCCAGGGAGTCGGCCATCTGGCCATAAATGTCTGCATTTCTACGCTTGTACCAGAGATCCTGCAAAGTCTCCTCCTTGCTCCACAGTTCGAGGCGGGACAGGATCTCCAGCCCAGCCCAGGACAGTGAGCGCCTCTTGCTCCCCCTGGGTGGGCCCTGGGACCCCTGGGGCTGCTCCCTGCGAAGGCCAGGGGACTTGTGGGGGGCCTGAGGCTTGGCCATGGCTGGCAAAGCCTGTGGCAGGGAGAGCTGCATGGTGAGATACTGCTCTGAAGCCGGTTTCCTGCGACAAGGCTTGTCCAGGGTGCCTGCAACTTTAAGAGGGGCCAAGAGACAGGAACTATAGAGTTGTGATTACTTTGTATAAAGTGGCCAACAGGGCACCTGTGCAATTTTTTGGAGGCCTCTTCTTTTGAAAAAACCCTCCTCCCCGTCCACACACGCCTTTTTCTGAAAGAGCTCTTTTGGAAAAAGGCTTCTTCCTCATAGAATGAGGATTACCAACGTCAGAAAAACCCGTGTTCTTTCGATTTAGTTTCGAAAGAATGAGATTGCAGTGTGAACATTCCTCAAGTTTTGTCGGAAAAACGGGCTCTGGCCACTGCTGCTGTTGCCATGGCAACATGCCCCAGGCCCTTGTAAATAACCAGACTCTGGGTGCAACTGCCTCTTTTTGCCCTCCCACTGTTGGTGGCCCTGTGCCCTGTGAAGTAGCCTCTCACTTCCTTATTTCCTTGGACATAAAGAATAATATGTCTTAGAACTGAACATTAGTCTTCCTCTCTCTTTCTGAGTCCTCATCAGTCGAACCGGAAACCCACCCAACACATGTCCTAGGACGATCAGATGTCTCAGTATTTGAAGCTTCATCTTATACAAGCAATTACTGACTCATCCCCATCCTCTGGGGGGCAGGAGGGAAACATCCTTATTTTTCACACGTGCTATCTGGACACCCTAAACACCACTCAGTGAAATTACACCGTAGCAACTACAGGCATTTTAAAATGTGTAGTTTTGCAGCCACCCTGGACAGTCCCTCTTGCATGGGGATAACTTGAAATCTGCTCATGCTGGTGATTTTATCCCTTTTGAAGGGCTCTCTAATGAAAAGTTTTCAGGCTTGCCAAGTCCACAAAGCTAACAAGAGTTATTCTACACACAGAGATTTGGAACAGATCAAACAAACCAGTGGTGGGTGAATGAGATAGAGAGAGACAAAAAAGACAAAAAAAAAAAAATCAAAGGGCAGAGTCTAGTTTATTAACTAAATGGTTGTTTTCCCCCTCTTACACCCCACCCACAAATCACTTCCCAACTAACACAAATAAGAGATTCTCCCACCACCCCCAAACGCTTATTGCTTGGTTTTCCTGCAAATCATACCCAAGCATCTCAAGCTGGGAAACAAAGAAGTGAGACGAGTTCTCCTCCCTTCCCCCCCAAATAAAACAGCACCTCTGAAACTTGAGCCCTGGTGTTTACAGCCTCCTAAACAGAGCAACTTTACAGTTTCAACTATCAAGCTAAATTCGGACCCTGCCCCTGCCTCCCCCAGTGTTTACCTTCTGTGTGCGCTCTTAACAGGGCAAAGCAAAAAGCAGCCATCCGGATAGAGCAAAGTCCCCTCCCACTTCATAAAGAACTCTGACAAAAGTTTATATATTAAAAAAACATGCTGCAGCCTCTGCTGATTGGTAAATGCAGGCTGCGTTTCAGGCCGGGAGAGTTTGAGTACATCAGAAGTTGCAGATGCATGTTTCTCACAACACTTCTACAGCTTTGACTGTCCAGAGCTGGAGACTCCAGTCCTGTTCAAACACACAGGAAGAAAAGCCCTGTTGCGTGTACATGGCGTGCAAGCCATTATTTATGTTAGTGATGGCTGCATAGCTTATATGACTAAAATGAAGCCCAGCATGTAATGGAGACAACTGCCTAGGTGTGCCTCAGAATGCAGGTGAATGTGTCCCTTCTAGCCACATCACGATACCAATTATTTCTAGGCGGCTGTGCAGGGGTCTGTGCTGCTGAGTTAGCCAGCTCTTCCCTTATTGCACAAGAGTACGGTTAGATCTTGCACCAGTACCCAGGGAAAGCGATTAGACAGTCTAAGAGCTTTATATGTGATTGATTACATTACCACTTCTATAATTAGCTGGTGTTTATTCATAACTTCACCCATGCGCGCAAGGACTATAAATCCCGCAATGCTATACCATATTTAAATGCACCGCTCAATTTCCTTCCTCCGAAGTCTGATACAGTATTTCTAAAGCTTCAGCGGGGTAGCCGAGTTAATTTGTAACAGGAATTTCCTGTTACAATATTTCTAGTTAGTCTCAAGAGTGAAGAAAAACAAGCAGCAGTAATTTAGCCAGACAGGATTATAGATCAACTACAAGTTTGCACTTCCTCATCTGCATTCAAATTAATATATTTCCATTATTACTCTATGTATTTATATATTCACATTTGTATATCTCATTTTTCTCTAATAATTTATTTTTTTAGTGTCAGGGTTACAATTCCTTGCAATTTCAGGTATTTGAATATTCCTTAACCAGACACTGATATTATTCTTTGTTCTGTATTTTCCGTTCTCCACATTAATACATCAGTTGATCTCAATTTCATACACAATTTCATTCAGTAAATAAAATTCTAAACTTACCACATGTCCTATAGTTCTAAAGCCAGCATTTATGAGCATCAGTTTCCAGCGTTCCTCAATATTCTCTGGAACGGGTGTGTAAACATAATATGCTACCAGAAGAGACGCCAAAAGAAGACACAGTGATTTAGTTCCCATATCTACCTCTTTCAAGACTGAGCCAATTAAATGTTCTCACTGACTCTTAACAGTTTCAAGTCAGCACGCGCTGATAGGGCAAAATTAATCTGTCGTTATGTTTGGCTCACGCCCAGGAGGTGAAATCTCCTCTGATCACCCTGAGCAGAGGCTGCTCTGTTACGCAGAGGGAAAACGTGTATTTAAGTGGAAAACATTCAGCTACATTATTTCAATTTAAGGATTAAATACACTGATATCGGGCAGGGGCTCTTCTAGCAAGAATCACAGCTCTGAAAGACTTGAGAGGAACATGCAGTTACAAAATTAAGTAAAGAAGGCAACATATAAATTAAGAGCTTTGGCAAAAGTGATGCTTATAGACAAAAGAGCCCCTTGAAGTTCCACCTGCCTGATAAACTAGTTCTTCATCACTATGCAGGGAGCCTAAGATAAATGCAAACACTTGTCCCACTGATAGACACATACAATTTACCATAATAGATCTGACCAAACATCCTTCTTGTCTAGTAACTAGTATCAAGGAAAGTGACATCCCCATGTTACTTCCTTCCTTCACACCCTGCCCCCCCCCCCCCAAAAAAAGAACAGCAAGCCAACTGTGCAGTAATTTATTTGGCAGAAATAAAATCTTTGTCAGCTCCTGCAGACAATCAGTTTAGTCCTTGACATGATTTGATTTAATTACCTTGATTATTTTAATTTGAAAGCTGCATAGCTACAGATATTACCTACAACAATATTCAGCAACTTTAAATATTCATGATATTCAGCTTAATAGATTCTTGTTGCAATAAACTCATGTCGACACTACTGGGTAATATAAACTTTAGTCTGCTCAAGATCAAAAGAGATACTGAAATAAAAGTATGTGTTCCAGATGAAACCCCCTGCATGAAATTTGCCTCTGTACAGAGGAACAGCATAGGACTGTACATACCACTTAGCACCTTTGAAATCAGAGGTCAGGGCAAGTCAGGAGTGGAGTACAGAATTGCCAGCCAGGTTTTCTAGCAGGAAGATAAAGGAGCTTGCATACTAGCTGCCTCACCCCTCCACAGTGGAAGACAACTGGTGGAGCTACAGAGAAAGATCAAGTATCAGAGGGGTAGCCGTGTTAGTCTGGATCTGCAAAAGCGACAAGGAGTCCTGTAGCACCTTATCGACTAACAGATGTATAGGAGCATAAGCTTTCATGGGCAAAGACCACATGCATCTGACAAAGTGGGTCTTTGCCCACGAAAGCTTATGCTCCTATACGTCTGTTAGTCTATAAGGTGCTAGAGAAAGAGCAGTGGATCAGCTTCCTGCTATACTACTCCATATGGGCTACGTCTACACTGGCAGCTTCTTGCACAAGAATTCTTTTGCAGAAGAGTTCTTGTGCAAAAACTCTTCCACAAGAGTGTGTCTACACTGGCATGTGCTTTTGCGCAAGAGCATCCATGCCAGTGTAGACGCTCTCTTCTGCAAGAAAGCTCTGATGGCCATTTTAACCATAGGGGCTTCTTGTGCAAGAAATTCATGTTGCCTGTCTACACTGGCCTCTTCTGGAAGAGCTCTTGCGCAAGAGGGCTTATTCCTCGTGGGGAGAGGAATAACTCTTCTGGAAGAAGCCCTGTTTTACAATGCTATACTGTAAATTTACTTCTGGAAGAACACTCGTGCAGCCAGCAAGTTTTTGCGGAAGAATGACTGTTCTTCCGGAAGAAGCTGCCAGTGAAGACGTACAGTAGTATTACTACAGGGCTATGTTTACACTGTGGAGCTATTTTGGGATACCAGAAGTATCCCAAAATAGCTTCCACGTCTTTTGAGCAAGCCTGTTATTTCAAAATATAATGGGCTCGCTATTCTGATGTTCCTGTAAACCTCATTCCACGAGGATTAAGGCTAGACTGCAGTGTTAAATCGGAAAAAGATATGCAATACGTGGTACACAAATTGTGTATCTTTTTCTGATTTACTTTTGAAAGAGGCTTTTCCAAAATTTGGTGTGTCTACTTGGCACCCAATTTCTGCTCTTTTGACAGATCCCTTATGCCTTGTGGAATGAGGTTTACAGGAATGGCGAAAGAGCGTGTCCGCTTTTTCAAAAATTTTTTGGAAAAGCAGACACATTCCTAGGGTTGCCAGATGGTTTAACAAAAAATACTGAACACCGCCCCCCTCCCCCCGCAAAAAAAAACACCAGGAAAAAATTCTGTCAAGGGGACAAAAAGGGGGAGAGACCAAAGTTGCTGAGAAAAAAAAAAAAAAGCCCCCCCAAAATAGAATTGTCGAGCAAAAAAAAAAAAGAGGCGGCTGCCCCTTTAAAATGGCCATTTTTAAAACCCCAAACTCCAACCTGGTAAGCATAGGGAAGCCAGGGGCCGGGGCAGGCAGCTGGCGGGGGACATTTGTGGCAAGGTCTCTGCTGGTCACGTGGGCCAGAGCAGCAGTCACTCTGCTCCCCCCCCCCCGAGCCTAGGCACACTCCCCACTAAGTGCCCTTTCCTGCCCCCCTTCACTATGACTCTGCCATGCGCCTCACTCTCCCGCCCTCGCCAGACGTGGCAGGGAAAAATTGTCCCCGCCAGGCTTCCGTCCCAGAGAAGCAGGAAATACCAGACATTTCACATGTCCTGTATTTCCTGTTTTTTTTACAGGACAGAGCCTGCAAATACCGGACTGTCCGGGTACCTGGCAACCCTACACAGTCTGTGGTTGTAGCATTGCTTTTCCAGTATTCTGGAAAAACAATGCAGTCTAGATGTAGACTAAGGGACGTTTCGGAATAGTGCTCTATTTCAAAATTTGGTGCTGTGTAGAGAGCACCAAATTTCAGAATAAGTTATTTCAAAATTAACTCGAAATAAACTATGCAATTTGCATAGCTCAAATTGCATAGCTTATTTCAGGATAAGGGTGCAGTATAGACGCACCCAATATGTGTAGGGGAACGGAGAGCAGGAGTTGTCTTGTACAAAAACGGGAGGTGACTGTTCCAGTTCTGGTCAAAATAAAATACAGACTGTTACACTTGGATTTTAAGTTAAACTAGCTCTTAAATCTCAGGGCAGTGTGTATTCAGATCATATTTAGGGTTTTCTTTATCTGAGCCAGTTGAGTGAGACTTTGTACATTCTACAGATATTAATTAGTAGTATCCTGGATATCTATATCTGTATGCTCCAAAGGTTGTGTTTGAACCTGTTTATAGATACAACGTCATTAAATGCTGCTAACGGTATTGAGCACAGATTAATTTGACTCAATGGGTAGAGATTTATTTTTTCCATTTTTTTTTACAGAATCTATTTTGCCATAATCAGTTCCCTAATTAAGCACATCTTACAGACCTACAATATTTTTGTTAAGATTGAATTATCAGTTAAGGGGGGGGACATGCTTTTGTGACTCCCATGTGGGCCTCAGTATTAAAGCATCTCTCCCCAAATTTCTGGATCTCTTCAGAACTATATATACATAAGAAGGAAACATATTTCAGTAAGCCAGCTGACTCATTGCTGAGCCATGTTTAATTCCCTCCTTGTCCCCATTCATTACCCTGCCCCCTTCATGTTGTCTAGTTTTTCATTGCTTTATTTTTCTATTCATTCAGGAACAGTAGATGATTTAGGTCTGTTTGCTCTAGAAAATAAATTAAGGTTTATGAGCCATTCAGTGTAACCTCAGGTGTACCTTCTCAATTTTTACAACATGCTTTCACTGATGCCACTCTGGACCTTGGTTTGGTCAAGCCGTGGTGGGGTATACTGTGGAACTAGCTCGGATTGTTTCCTATTGAAAGTCTAGGTCTGCCATCTCTTTAATTATTCACCAGAGGGGGATAGGTTGGTAGGGAACACAAGCTAATATGATTCAAGTTAAAAGGACTCTCTGGCTGTTGAAAGCACCGGGTAACAGGGCCAACCCTGCTGTTGGCCAACTGACTCTTGCAGTGACTGTGGACAAGTACAAATAAATCTACCTGAAAAGACACCCATAGCTCCCGGGATCTGTTTGCTGAGTTGCATGTTGTACAATCATCTACAATTTAGAGTCAATGATGGGGACAGAGAGCTCTGTTCTTTCCTTCCAATTTCTTCTGTGTGCTACCCACCACTGGGCCTGGATTCTCCTTTTTAAACGATCTGCACCTCACCTCCAGATGCAACAAGCCTGACAGGTGAATCTCACCCAAGCTCCTTAACCCATTCTAGACTAAGGTGGGAACCGGTCCCAACAATTTTACCATGTTCTTATGTGTCCATCTGTGGCGTAATGGGGGTCTGTCTGCTCTGTAACCCGGGGTCCCCCTGGGCTGTGATTTGAGATTCTCACTGACTCATCCAAATGTGTATTAACCCAGACACCTAGGCTCAGCCTCCCAGAGAGAGAGACAAAGGCAGGGAGGCGGAGACCAGCACCAGGTTTCGGGTGAAGGGGCAGTGGCAGTCTTGGGCTGGAATCATGAAGGAACCAGTCTAAGGAGGGGGCTGGAATCTAGGGGCCCAGGGACCCCATCTCAGGGGGTCAGAGGCATCCTGGCCCAGACTCCTGTAGCAATAGCACGTCTATGCTGTGCTGTATCCTGGAGAAGCAATAAACCCTCTATTCTACTGGCTGGTGGAGTCTGTTCTTGCTGCTACGGGGGTGCAGTGTTCGGGGGAACCCCGACTGCGTTGTCACACCATCATCCTATTTGTTCAAGATATTTTGAATTTTATTCTCTGCTTCCTTTGTAGGTAATGGCCCTCCTGCAATACTGTGTCATTGACTGACTTTTTTTCATTTTACAGCACAGTGACTCTTACAGGTCTCTAATGCATGAACTTAAAAAACACTATTTGTCACATTGACCTCAGTAGCACTTCATTAGTCACCTTGTTTACTCCATGCCAAATTACTTCCTTTATACAATGCCGTTCTCTCTCTAATATATTGTGTGATGGAGTTGGGTCACAGTGATCCCCTTGAGCTGGTAACTTGATGGGCTGCTAAAATCACTGAGCCCATCCCACCACCAGGAAAGTACAGAGTCAGGGTTACAAACCCACAGCAAATTAACACAGACATCAAGAACAGCTCAGATCTGGGAAGGCTCAGTCACAGGGACTTGACACAGCACTTTTACTCTACATATAAGTTTTACGAAGAGCAAGCTCATTAAGTTTGCACCCTTTTATCAATGAAAGAGAAATATGCCCAGTTGTTATCCCACACACATACATGGTAACAATTATTGAGACCTTGTACATTCCGCAGATATTAATTACTAGTATCTTGAATATCTATATCTGTATACTCCAAAGGTTGTGTTTGAATCTATTTATAGATACCACGTCATTTTTGTTTGTTTAATAATAAAAGTGGATTTAAATGGTTGAAAGTGGTAACTGACATATCAAAATAAATTACTAAAGTTAAAATAAAACAAAGCATGACAGCTAATATACTAAGAGAAGTTGTTCTAATTTTTCACAGTAATTCTTATTTTCGGTGAAGTCTTTTTCAGGAAAGAGCTGTTCTTTCTGACGTGGATTGTGCAGCTCATGACCACCCCTGTGATTAGAGTTCTTGTGTTTCCAGGACACTTCATGTCTTTTCTTGCAGTGGGAATCAATCTCTGAAGCCAGCAGAAGACAGTCATTGTTTGCTTCCTATTCGTTATATAGAATGTCCCCAAGGTGGGAAGACTTTGTTCAATTCCCTACCCCTTTTGGAAAAGTATAAAATTAAAGATGGCATGGTCACGTGTCTTTGTAGGACCACATGGCATGGTCACATTTCTAGCACATCTAGATACATAAATGGGTTTATATTTCATATGTCTAACGTCACATACAAGAATGATACATGCACACAAATAGAATATACACATTCAGAGGATTACAAACTCTCCAATGATAGGTTACATATCCCTATTTGCATAAAGCATATTTGAATTATGCATATTCATATTCAAAATCATATTTCCATAAGAATATGAGGGTGCAATATCATATATTGCTTCTGCTCCACTAGTTCCTCATTATATAAATAGAGATCTTGCTGACTGGTCTTTAATACATTAATTGTGTAGTGATGGCAGGCTCCCTGTTGGCCCCACCCTTGCTTGGCACTTAGAGCAGCTCTCTGAACTTTGTGAGCCCAGAGTAAGGGAAATGAGAGGCTTCACATGCTGTCCTCAAGCCCAGCAAAATATTGCAGCTCCCATTGGCCAGTTTCTGGACAATGGGAGCTGACTGTTTGCCGGACAGGCAGCATACAAAGTACCCCTCTGGGCTCACAGCTTTCAGAGTCAGCTACACGTAGCCTCTGCAGCTAGTGCAGGGGCATGGAAGGTGGGGACCCTGGCTGAAGAACCACCTGGGCTACTGGCTGAGAGCTACCCAGGTAAGCACCATCCAGCAAGAGCCTGCATTTGGCACCCCAGTTCCCTTCCCATAACCCTCTATCCCTACCCCATGTAACCCAAGCCCTCTGCGCCTATACCCCCTACCAGACCTCCTACAATGCTCCTCCAGGTCACAACCCTCTCCCAGAACATGGACCCCTTCCTGCACCTCAGTTCTCTGCCCCAGGTCACAACCCCCTCCTTCACCCAAACTCCCTTCCAGATCCCACACTCCTTCCTGCTTCCCTCCCAATCCCTTATCCCAAGCTCCCTTCTGCACCCAACTTCCATCCCAGACCCCACACCTCCTCCATTAATATAATGAAAAAGTGCTGCACCTCCTCCATTAATATCTTGGAATGGCTCCTCATCAAAAAAATATTGCCCACCCCTGATCTGTACAGTGATATCTGAAATACTGTAGGTCTTCCCAATATACCATGGATAAAAACTTGTGGTGTCTCATGTACCACTATGAGTAAACTATCAGCCCAAGATGTGTTCCCATCTTCCTTCATGAACCTCTTTAGTGTCACTAGTGACTAGACACACTAGTCTGTCCATATGTACTATTCCTAATGAAATCAAAGCTATCCTGAAAGTATCTAATTTTTTTAGCATCTCAAAATTACACTGTAGTCAGGTTTTTTCCTTCTGAAAGCAAAGTTGTACTATAAATTTGAGTTAGGGCCAACTCTAACCTAGATATACCCAAGTCCAATTAAGTTAATGAGTTCAGCTTTTAAAGGGGACTACCTCACTCTTGAGGTAGTATTAGCTTTTCTATACCGCTAGAGCCAAATTCTCTTCAAATTTTAAAAATAGCACCTATCGCCATCAGGATAGTAATCATATTAAAGCACTAAAAAAAGCTCCACTAAATGAACTACATAATTTGCCAGGTTACTTTAGGGCTTGTTTAGAACATCTAGTAGATTGTATCTAATGACTGTTAAGTAGAAAAGTCAACTGTGACTGATTGTTTATTGACTGTATTTGTTGTTGATTACATGGAATGTCCAGATTGGTCGATAAAGTACTCAACAGAGGAGTTCAAATGAAATTTGAGAACAGAGCACAATAGTACTCAGATTTACCTATCTGCTATGAAACACATCTAGAGGCATCTCAATTCAAAAGCAGCCTTGTTTTATTACATCAATCATTGGTGACTATTTTGCACAAGTGACAGTCCTATGGATTCCTTACTAGGAAAGGCTTTTGCTTACTTCAGACAATTCATCTGAATTGAATTTCCTCAGAAAAAGCCATAGATAGCCAGTAAATGGTACATTTATCAAAATATTGGCCTAATCCTATTACATTATTTTAGGAACAGATTGCACTTGATTTTTTCTGAGTTATTGTGAGCCAAGAGAAATAGTGGAGAAGAGATGTTGAAAGGTACAAAAACAGATACTACAATGCTGACCACTGAAATACAAAAATGTAACTTGACATGAGGCATAGCCAAAGATTTGTTGATTTTGCTCTGTGATAAGAGAAATCCCTCAGCTAGTAACATATTATTATTATTATTGTTATGAACAGAAGATGAATAAATCTGCCATTTCCATACTAGGGATGTGACTGCTTAACTGGTAAGGGTGATGCTTCCTGGTTATGGTGAACTGGTAGGTACTGGAGCAGCCCCCCGCCTAATGCAGGCAGGAGGCTGCTCTAGCACAGAGGAGCCCACCATGGGCGTAGGCCTGACCTGGCCGGTGCAGCGCGCTGTGGGCAGGGATACACCAGCTTGGCCAGAGCACCTACCACCAGAGATAGGCCAGGCCTGGTTGGGCTGGAGTGCCCGCCCCTCCCATCCCCATTTGAGAGGTTAACCGCTTAAACACAATGCATAACTGGTTAAATGGTATTGTACATCCCTATTCCACACTGTTGATAGAATAGGGATGTAGCATTAACTAGAGAGTAGAATTGTGAGTGGAGACTATTATGGCACTGTGTTGGGCAACTCACTTGACCTTTTTTGTGTGGGCTCATTTGAGTATCATGCATTTTAATATAATCAAATGCAAGAAGGAACAAATACATGGTTGAACAATAATAATACATATAAGAACATGGAATGTAAACAATAAGATACAAGAAACAGCATCCTATAATGCAGCTATTGGAAAGATTTGAAGCATCATGGTAGATCAGCAATTGGCCATGAGCTCCTGGTGTGGTGCAGTGCATTAGAGGGTGAATTTAATCCTTGGATGTATAAACAGGGGAATATCAAGTAGGAGTAGGGAAGTTCCACCACCTTGTTTATGGCATTAGTGAGATCATTACGGGAATATGGTGTCTAGCTCTGGTGCTAAAACCTGAAAGTCCTGTACAAGAATCAGATATTATTATGATAAAGAATGTTGAAAAATTGGAAATGTTCAAAGAAGAGCTACAAGAATGACTGGAGGTCTAATAACCATGCATAAGAAGCTCAGCCTAATGGTATATACAAGAGAAGCTTAAGAGGTGACCACAGTCTGCATAGAGAAGAGTAAGATTGCTGACAGAAGATAGCTCTTCCGTAGGAAATACATCCTCACTATAATGCCTAACATAATAAAGAACTTTCGGACAGAATTAACCTGGTTAGGATTAGGATTAGAATGATCCCGCTTCTCATGGTCCCTTCCTGCCCCCACGACAGGTCTTTTGCAATAACAAACCCCTGGCTTGGACCCCAATGGGCTTATTATAGAAAAGATGTTCTATGAGGCAGAAAAGATCATAATAAAGCACAAAGACTGGAAGTCAAAGCGAGGAAAATTCAGAGTAGAAATAAGACATTTTAAATCAACAGTAATTAAATCACTATAGACCAATGGTAATTAACCATTGGACCAACTTACCTAGAAATGAAGTGCATTCTCCATAATTTGCAGACTGTGTCAAGACTGAATATATTTTTAAAAAGATATCACAATAATTTCAAACATAAGTTCAAAGCTTGATGCAGAAACTGGATGAGGTTCTCTGGCCTGTGTTATGCGGGTAGTCAGTTTGGATGAATGTAATAGTCCTTTCTGAGTGTAAAAATCGATTACTCTACCCACACTTGAGGGCTAATGTTAAATTAGTTGAAAATTACCTGTAAAGTATTATACAAGTTGAGTGTATCATTACTGCATAAAGGTAATGCACATAATAGATGTCATTTGAATTACATTTAATTATTGATTTAAAAAGGGAATAAGAATTACTTCAGAGCATCAGATTCAATATTTGTATTTTTTTTTTCCTGGCAGCTGCGAAAGTCCTCAAGCAGTTTGTGCTGAGAATGATGCAAAGCCCACTCATTTATTAAGAGAAAGAATTAAGTAGCTGTGTCAGACTGTACCATTATATTCACCAATTTGTACTAAATTTATCAGTTTTGGAAAAGTTTTCCTTGTGAAGTACCATTTGAAATGTCATAATTCACTGATCATTATTGTCCTGGCAAAGTGTGTTGCAACATCATATGTAAAATTAAAACCAGTGCTTAATTTGTAATGAAAAGGTGCTGGAGTGTAAGCAATTGTTTTAGTTTCCTAAGAGGTTCCTAGAGGTTTCAGGACACAAATTAAAGCACTGGTTTTAACATTTTACTCTATGATATTGCTCAAACATGCTTTAAGTTTAGAAATCAGCCCAAAGCAGTTCCTCAGAGACAAAAGGTTAGCCAGCACCCAAGGATGCCATTTTGGGAGGATGGGTGGGGCAGCAGCTGTGCGCTCCAGGACATGGCTAGCTTTTTGTCCCACTCTCTGGACTATCAGGGAGTGAGGGGAAGTACCTGAATTCTGTGCATGCCTCTCACACTTGGCTAGTGAAGGGAGCTCACCAGCCAGGTGTGAGAGGCATGCACAGAATGCAAGCACTTTCCCCTCACTCCGATAGTCCAGGGAATGGGATGAAAAGCAAGCTGTGTCCCGGAGCACACGGCTGCTGCCCCCCCCCCTCCGCCCCCCATGTTCCCGAAGTGGTGCCCCTGCCAGCACCTTCCACTGGTGTCAACATAATCAAGTGGACTATTACCAAGTTAAGTGGCCTCTCTTTAACTAGAAGGGTATAAAGGAGAAGAGAAATTTACATATTGACAAACAGCTGGGGTTCCTGACCCAAACAGACTTGCTGTCACCTGAATCCCAGATGGGATGAATGAGAAGGAGGGGGGAAAGATATAAAATGAGGAATAGAGGCCCCAACTCACTGCTCTCCTCTCTTTCTCTATGTCTAGACTGCAGGGTTTTTTTGGGATACCTCTGGTCAGGGCAGACTGGCCCTGCGGAACACTGGAAATTTCCTGGTGGGCCATCCTCCGAAGGGCCGGCTGGAGGCTGCTGGAGGAGGAGGGGGATTGTGATGGGGCACTGCAGCCCCGCACTTTAAATTCCCCAGTGCCACACACCGGCCATGTACGGGGCACGATGGGGCCGAGGGAACGCATGCTCAAACGCCACGCAACAGGTGAGAGGGGAGACGTCTGGGCATGGCGTGACGTCACAGCCTGGGACTTTAAAAGCACTCAGCCCAGAGGTGCACCACGTGGCCCAGCTCAAGGCCTGGCACGTGGGCTGGAGCCCCGGAAGCAGCTGGGGCCCGATCACAGACTCCAGCCCCACAAACTGGAAGGCAGAAGGTAGGTGGGGGGGGGGGAAATTCGAGGAAGGGGCGGAAGAGGAAGGGGTTTGTGCTGAGGGGAAGGAGGCAGGTCAGGAGAAGAAAGGGGAAGGCACCAAGGGACAGCGTGGAGGAGAGACAAATGCCAGGGGGCCAAGTGGAGACAATGAGGAAAAGGGCAGGAGGGGAGGTGTCAGTGGGAGGGGAGACAGGGTGATGCTGGGAGAGGAGAGGGTAAGGGCATTGGGGGCTGGAGGGGGAGGTGCTGGGAGGCAGCTTGAAAGAAGGGGTGGACATGAGGAAGGTGAGGATGGAGCAAGTCATGTGTGAGGGCACAGGGGCAGAGAGTAGTGAGGGGTCATGTGTGAGGGAACGGGGGGCAGAGAGTAGTGAGGGGGTGGGCATCAGGCAAAAAGAGGGCAAGGGGGGCAGGGGCAGTGAGGGAAGGGGGAGGCACCAGGAGGGTGCAGGGGTAAGGGAAGGTGCAGGTGCCAGGGGCTTCTGGGGGGTGAAGCAGAAGGGCAGACACCTGCAGGGGAGGGACCAGCACCAGAGGAGAGAGGCAGGGCAAGTGTGTAGAGGTAGGTGTTAGGAGAGGGGATGAGGAGGGGTAGCTCACATGATCAGAGTGGGGCTACTGGAGGAGTGGGCACAGGGGGGAGAGAAGGGCTGGTGGAGGGGGGCAGGTCTCAGGAAGGCTGAGAGCAGTGAGAAGGGCAGGAGTCCGAGTCAGGACAGCAGAGGAGGGTGAGGGGCTGGGGGGCAGCAGGCACTGGGGAGCTGATGGAGCAAGGGGAAGAGACATGGCAGCAGAGGTAAAAGGTAGAGATTTATAAGATATTTATTCATAACTTGGGTGCCACAGTGGCACATCCAAACAAGCCACATGAACTCAGTACTGGTGCACAACACAAAATTCATTCTGCTCATGGGAGAAAACTCTTAGAGGGAACACTTCCCCCAGCCTCTCCGCCCCTGCGTTAATATCACACACATTGGGTTAATGCAGTTGCAGGATAGTTGCATGAGGGGGGTTTGGTGGAAGCCAAACTAATCCCTATTGGTAGGAGGATGGTGGGAAAAGTCCTTAGAGGGGTCACATGACACCTTTTACTTCTGGTCATGTATCCATCTTGCCCCAAGAGTGTTACCTCCAGAGGCCTGGCTAATGGGAGTCAGGGGGTGTGGCTTATGGGGGCCAGGGGTATGGTTAACAGGGGTCAGGGGTGTGGCTAATGGGGGTCAAAGAGTAAATTTTAAAAAAATTCTTTGATGTGAAAAAGTGGGCCATTCTCAACCCATTTCCTGGGCCTATTTTGATTGCCAGTCCGCCCCTGCCTCTGGTATCCCGAAAAAACTCTGCCACGTCCAAGGAACGTGTTTGCTCTTCCGCTTTATGTTTGCAGAAGAGCAGACATGCTCTTTCGGAAGCCCTGTCTTCCTCGTTCCACGAAAGAGGGGTTTTTCCCGAAATTTGGCCTACTGTAGATGGGCCAAATTTCGGAAAAGCCTCTTCTGGGAAAAAAAAACGGAAAAAGGTATGCAAATCGTGGAGCGCATTTTGCGTACCTTTTTCCAAAAAAAAGTTGTAGTCTAGACATAGCCTCTGTTTGTAGCATCAGCAATGTTTTTGCATGGTTAGGTTGAGGAAATCATCAGGGATTCAAATTGTATTACCACAGCTCAATATCTGGGAGGAAAAGGGTATAAAAAATTTGGAGAGGTATTAAGTCAGTAAATCCTTCATACACAAAGCTCCATCTTTATAAGAAGACTGTTGAGCTTTAGCGAGTGACACCAGCAAGCATACAACTTTATTGTATTGATTATTTGATGCAGACTGGTTGCAGACAAATAAATAAAAAATACTATGCCTTTACAGGGTTCTCCATGACTGCACAAATCTGAGATCCTCATTGCCACCATACAACATTATAAATCAGATGCAGACGCAAGAGTTAAAAACACAAGCTGTCTACTTAATGCTTCAGCCTTATGCTCAGCCAACCTTTAAAGTGTTTGCTAATGTATCTTCAAATCAAAAGTCCTACTGTTACATCACTCAGCCACCCTGCAGGAACATATAAACAAGCATCAATACATTACATGCTTAATTCTTTCTGATTTGCCATGAACTGTACCAATCTGTGAAAAGCTCACATATGCCACCTACTGCATGGTGACTCAAGAAAGTTTACAATTGCTAGAAAATAGTCACTTTTGCTGCATTGGACTTATTTCCTTTAAAGAGATTAAAATGGAAAAAGTAGTAATGGAAAGCTGCGTGTTTCATATCGTAAGATTTATGGTATTTTTAATTAGCAAAATCTAGGTTAGTTTAACATGACTTCCAAAATAGTATCAAATTTTTGCCCTTAAATTTGTTTTATGGGAACCTGGTTCTCATTAAAGTCAGACCAAAACTATAGGCACCTACAATGGGGGATGAACAGAAAAAAGCATGTTCTCTTCATCTTAAATTTTACTAGAATGTTTATTTGTCCCTTATAAATAAGGTCTCCTGCATTTGCACAGTTGTTCCCATGCACCAGGTAGGCCTAGTTACCAACACATGGAGAATGGGAGTAGCCCAATGTGCTGAAAGGCAAAGGATGGACTAAGGTCTAAGCAGGTAAGGATTTCTGATCCCATATTTGTCTTGTTTACCAGCCATGATCTTCACACAGTCTGAGTTATATCAATAGGCCTTTGCTGTGTGTGGACTAGTTTAGTTTGTCAGTCTTCCCTTTGTGCCTTTCCCTATCAAGATGTATTGTTATAAACTTTTATAAACTGTCACTTTTTATATTTGCTCTCATAATTAGGGTAAATTTGTAAGCCCAATGTTTACATTCACCTCTTCCATGGAATTCTAGAGAGCCTTGTACCTTGAACAGATACAATTATTCCTGTAAATCAGGGAGCATACTCACTGAGCATCTCTTGAAGTATACCTGTGCTCTCTGTGTCCAGTCAGCTCAAATGACTGATGGTTGCGTGAAGTGGAGCAGCTAGGACTCTCCACTCACTACCCTGTTTTGAGGCACTGAACCTGTGCATCATGTGAGTATGTTTTGATTTGTAGCAACATTTCTGCTGTGAAGAAAATAAAATTTGCACTAAAAAGGACACAGTTTTGGTATGAGCCAATTTCTTTTACTGTCTTCTTATACACTTGAAGCTCTGTACTCCAGCTGTCCCTAATCCAGGAACACCCACGGCATACAGGAGAAAATGGCTCTACATTGTGCTGCTCCCTCTCCCCCGAGCTGAGGGAATGGCATTGCAGTGATGTGCTTCCCCTGCAGCTCTTCCCAGCCACTCCCATAGCGGTGGAGCCTGGGAGCAGCATAGGGCACAGAGCCATGTGTGCCCCTGGGAGTGGGGCATCAGGTAAGTATCCCTCCCCCCCTTCATTCCCCTCACACCTAAACCCCACAGTGCCGCTCCCTGGCCCAGCAAAATCTTTAATCCAGCACCTCCTGTTTTCCAGGGTTGCCAGATTAAAGAGGTTCAAGTGCATTAAGTGGATTTATCGCTGTCCTTGTAAAATGTGGCAGATTGACAGCTGTGTAGCGCATGAGCCTCTGTATAAAGAACGATCCAAGGTAGCAGTCATGTAAGCTTCTCCACATTTCCCAGACATCTCCACAAACGTGTGCTGTTTGAGATGGCCCCACTTTGGATACAACAGACATTTCTGTCTCCATGTGGATTCGACCATTAGTCTTTCTGATCCCAGGACAGATTCTGCTCTCCTTGAAGTCAAAAGGAGGGTTTTTTTCACTGACTCTGGTGAAAGCAGCGGCAAGCCAAAGAGTATCATCAGTTAACACCAAGTATGAAAGGTGTTTTCTGTGATAGGAGCACTGGCCAACACCACATTTGACATCGGCATAGGTGACATGGCAAAAGCATAGCATAGCGAGTCAATAGCTAGTGTAAGGGCAACGTGTTCACTAGTGTTCAAGGAACAGAAAGGGAATAATACAGTAATTAACATCCTTAGAACTCCAAAGATACCTGGCAGTTCCATAGCTGCAAAATGCATTCCAAAACTCAGGGATGAGGAAAGCAGAGATATGAACTGACTTGTAATTAATAGAGTAAGAAAATTTCCTTTAGGGGCAGGTTGTTCCATAGCTGCCTCTTGCTGGATTCTGAAGCATCTGGCACTGGCATCTGTCCGAGACAGACAACTGGTCTGATCCAGTTTGGCGATTCTTATGTCCCTGTATTTCAGAGGGAACTGATTTGACTTGGCAATGAGCTCTGTATTTCTGGGGAGTGTGAGTACTTTCCTACTTTGGGCCTGATCTTGATCCCAATGGCATGAGTAACAAAAGTTCCATTGTATTCAGTAGAAGCAGAATTGGATAAAGTGAAAGCAGTGGAGAGAATGTTGATGGGGTGGCAGGAATAGGACTCCAACTTGGGGTGAGTAATAGACTAAAATGTGCTTATTCTCAGTGAGTCATGGACTGGCTAAGGAAGCGAACAGTAGAGAAATAGGCAAAATATAACTCATTGAATAAAGGCAAAACATGGGTGTGTGAACTGTTCATGGCAAACATTTTAATAGCCAGTCTCTCTTAGGCTTTCATGTTGGAATAATAATTTAATAAAGGGGCTTAGCACCTCAATTAATTTTACAAAATAACGCACAAGATTAAGTTTATGGAAAATAATAACAATGATATTACTTTAAGAATGTTGCTGTTCTTAATTTGTTGTCTATCACACCCGTCCACTCTTCATAATTACAGAGAATAAAGCCAGGATCTGAGCTCCTACCAGTTTAAGTAAAAACACTAAGTTCTTCTACTAGTGACATGAACCGAAAGCTAATAGCTGGAATCAAAGTTTTAATGCAAGACTTGGCAACTGAAGAGAGACTGAAACAAAATGTTACCTTGTATGGAAGATACTGTGGTCCAATAATATGATGAGGCTTCATAGCCAATCAGAATACAACATGGAAGGAATCATTATATTTTATAAGTAAATTCAAACCAGAATTCAATCATATTATGCATTAAATATAAGCCATCCATCAATTAGCAAGCCTCCAAATTATGCTGGCCTACCCTCTAAAATGTATGCAGAGCTCCTAGAGGCTGGAAGTTAGAACTGAAGATGCAGAAATAGTTGTTACAGCTATATAGCACTTACTGGATTGGAACCACTGGTTTGCTTCAAGGCAATTCACAGGCACAATGTCTATGTAAGATATGACCCCAAAAAACCAAACAAACCCAACCCTGACATCTCTAGAGTCAAATCTCAGAAAATTGAGTAGTTAGCTACCAGTCTGATAGTCCCATCATCTGATTTATTGGCCAAGGATATTACAGCAATTGAAATGTAAGAATTGAACAAATCACATCAGTATGTGCTATGTTGTTTGATTCATATTTAAAATACTCTATTGCAAGAAATAATGTAACAACCCACTAAGAGGCAGTATAGTACCAGAAAATCCCAATTCACTCCTCTTCACTGAAATCCATATGTTCAAGAGTTCCCAAAAGCTGCCAAGATCTGTTATAGTGATAACAGTTGTCTCAAAAGTTTCAAGAAAAGCAAGAACCAGACATGTAGCTCAAGTCAATAATTTAGAAACCAGGCAAAAGTAAAAAAGTAATTGCTGGACAGCTGGTACAAAGAGTAGTCCTGTGGCACCTTAAGTCTATAACTTTAAAATCCAATAGTCCTGTAGCACCTTAGAGACTAACAAAAATATATGAATATTATCATGAGCTTTCATGGGCAAAACTCACTTCCTCAGATTAGCAGAGTCATCTGATTCTCTTCAGATGAAGTGGGTTTTACCCACAGAAGCTCATGATACTCTACATATATTTTTGTTAGCCTCTAAGCCAAAGTGCCATAGGATTGACTACTCAGTTAAGTTACAGACTAACGTGGTTACCCCAGCCCCTCTGTGACCGCTTGTGTAGCCTTGTATTTGTGTAAGTAATAAGTCAGTTAGTTATAATGAATCTATGTTACAGCAAAAGGTTTGGATTAAACTTAAACACAAGATGTAGGCCTCAGACAAGGCCAGGCATCTTTGTTAACTTAGCTTCCAGTTCCATTTGATGTTAGCATGTTGAAGTGAAGAGACGGAACATCGTAATGCATAATAATATTAGTGTTAGATAAAGCTTTGTAATAGAGAGAAGGAAGTTTAATATGTTGAAAGACCTTGTAACTAGAAGTATCCTCTTTGTTCCATGCTACAGTTATGTAAATGCATTGTTCGTGAGAATGAGAGAGAGAATGTTTTGAGAAGAGATAAGTGTAAAGGTTATTGCATGACCAGATGGCCAGAGGAGGAGCCAGAAACTCGGAGGCACCAAACAGCTGTCAATCAAGCAATGTACTTTGAAGACGGAGATTGGACTGGGGCAGACTGACAAACCCTGAAGTTGGTGGCAAGCACCCCTTGATAGGGAACCGATAACAACTTTCCCTGGAAAGACAACACCCCTGAAGGGTCATCAGCATACGGATATCAAATAACTGTGAGAACAACTTCCCGATAAGTATATGTCGCAGGAAGATTGATTGTGATGCTAAGTGACTAATTAGGCCTGACAAGACAAAAGGCATAGAATCACATGGAAGGAAAATCCTATAAATAAAGGAGGGGGTGTCTTCTATGGTTTCTCGGGTTCTGTCCTGCTACAGCTGTGGAGCATCAGTCCAGACTGACAAGAACCCGGCTCCTTCCTTTCACCCTCCCTATCTGGCCAATAGGGTGGGCCGAGCAACAGATTGGTAACTATTCCATCAGCAGGACGTGTGTGTGTGTGTGTGTGTGTGTGTGTGTGTGTAAATGCATATGCTACTTCGTTATATTATCAATAAATACGGCATGTGGCCTTATCCCCTGAAAAAGATCCCGTGTGCTTCTTTTAAGCATAACACTTGTACAGGCTGACTTAACAAGACCACTCGGTGAGTAAGATATGCAAGATCAGGCTCTTACTTCTTGTCTTTTGAGAAGTCTGCAAATAGATCAGCCATAGGACAAGTGCAAATAGGACACTATGGAGCCCGAAAAAAGGTAGCCATCTTTCATAGTTAGTTCTTGGTACAATATGTACATGTGCAGCAGATATTCTTACTACCTGACTTGGAACCATCTTTTGAATGCAAAATAAGACAATAGTTTGAGTTTAACATTAATACTCCAAATGATGGAGATTCATCACATCCTCTGCTCAACTATTCCAATAGTTACCTTCACTACTAAAAATATACAATTTTTCATTTGTCTAGTTTCAACTTCTAGCCATTAGATACATTTATGCCTCAGTCTGCTATATTAAAGAGTCCTGTGAACCCTGATCAAGGTAACTCTTAACATTTTCTAAATAAACTAAACAGAAGGCTCTCCTTAAGTTCTTGTGTCTAACCCTTTCACTTCATTTTTAAACTTCATAGATTGAAATAAGAGATACATATTCAACACAATAAAAGGCACAGGAAAATGTCTATTACATTTCTTTGAGTGAACTCCAAGCACAATATTGCACATGTTATTTATGCATATACATTTTAACACAGAGATCCATACATATTACACATGATAGACTGTATAGACTATAGCACAAAGTACCCATTCAAAACAGAAAGATAGGGTTCAAGTTTAAAGCACTTTCTCTGCGGGTAGCTAGAATGTGCTTTTTCCCTTTTTCTCACATGTAAAAAAAAGTGTCAACCTTTAGTAATATAGCATGGGGAGGCAGGGCTCAAAGCACAAAATCTGACAGATGGAATGTTTTTGTTCTATGTTTATAATCAATAGCTCAGGGACAGAGATAAGCATGCACTGGGAAAAATGGATATACCCAACTTGTAAAAATATTCATTTTCATGCAAACGCTTGCTAACACTTGGAGTGTTTGAGTAAAAACACTCCCCCTAAAAATTGTTTGAAAATGCCAACTAAACGTAGACTATGCTTTCTGTGTGATGTGATTCAGTGGCAATTAAAGAGTTTGAGTTGTCAGTGTTTAAACAAACCTTATTTCACTGAATCATACAAATGACTATCAGTTATTTGATGAGTTTATGCTTTTGCCCTTCATTGGCCTTTATTAAAGCTGTCATCTTTACATTTGAATGGATGCTACTACTTCTTCTAATATTGCTTCTTTGGCATAATTTTATGACAGATCATAAAAACTTTTCTATAACAAAGGATTTCATTCATCCATCTGTTTATACTTATTAGTGAATTATAAGTTATGTAAATGGAAACAAAAACACAGTCATCTGAACATGCAGCAAGTCACTAAAGTGATAAAGGTGAAATGTAGCACTGTTAATTTCTGAATGAAAACTTGATCAAGTTAATTAAGTAAGTAAATAAGTATGGTATATACCAAAGCATCAGTTCTGGAAGAATTCATGTGTTATATAAAAATGCATGCTCAAGCCTACCAAATAACCAATGCTACAGTCAAGCTCCTTCAAGCTATTCATATGACAACTTGCATTTCCATCACTTCTTTCATGTATGAAAAATACGATTGTGTAAGTGGCTATAAAACACTCTGCCTTGTGAAATGTAAAGCATGAATGTGCTGTGTCTTTATTCAAGTTAATACATCTCAGGAAAAGAATTAGAGCACAATATACTTATCCTTCATAATATATCTACCTCACTTTAAAAAAAGTAAAATTTGGTCAATCTAACACCATTTGCAGTAGTAAGGGATCACAGTTTGTGTCTGTAGCATTGGTTTTTTGATAGGCTTGAAGTCAGCACCTCCTTGGCTCATGATATAATCTGAAAAATTGTCCTTAAAAAGCAATTTTCTTTATTCCACATGAAACTGTTGTGTACCAGCAATGCAATCTAAGGTAATGTCTACTTAGCAGCAATTTGTATGGGATGCATAAAAAGAACTCCTTCTACATGAACTTAAAAAACAACAATGGTCCTGTAGCACCTTCAGGTGCATCTACACAGCACCCTAAACTCGAAATAAGATGTGCAATTTTCGTATCACAAATTGCATATCTTATCTCGACTCTATTTCAGAATAGCTTATTTTGAAATTTGGCACATCTCTAAAGCACCAGATTTTGAAATAACATGCTATTTCAAGCCATCCCTTATCCCTTATGCAACGAGGTTTACCGGGATTTCGAAAAATATTTTGAAATAATGGGTGGCTTGTGTAGACGCGGGATAGCTATTTCAGCTGTGCAGTGTAGACTAACAAAAATATATAAATAGTATCATGAGCTTTTGTGGGCACAACCCACTTCTTCAAGAAGTCATCTGAAGAAGTCAGTTGTGCCCACAAAAGCTCATGGTACTATTTATATATTGTTGTTACCCTCTGAGGTGCTACAGGACCATTGTTGTTTTTTAATTTTTTTAGTTACAGACTAACACGGCTACCCCTCTGAGACTCCTCCTAAATGGTAATATGTAGAACCACCAAATTTGCTATGCAGCCTCCTCTTATCATAACTTAAAGCAAGATTATGCTTTGTGTTTTGTGTGTGGGGGGGAGGGTCTGCAGATATCCCCTCCCCTCCCCCGCCCATGCATCCAGTGATGCATAAAACCATACAGAAAAGAGACAATCACCAAGCAAGTGAAAGCGGCTAGCCTGGGTCGCAACCCTCCCAGGACTGCCCCAGTTCCAAGCCTCCCACGCTTCAGATGCTATTTAGGGAATGTGAGGGGGCTGCAGCTCCCCCCCAATCATACAAGAATATTGCTGACTATTCTCCTTTGTCTGAGTTTAGCTGGGGAGCATAGGGGGCAGATGAACCTAGACCCGCCCAAGCTGGGGGACATGCACCCCTGCCCCAGTTGTGCCCGCTGGAGCTGCAGCGACCCCATGGACAGGTGCTTCTCACCTGGCCCCAAGCTGCTGCAGTGAGAGAGGGCTGGGGGCAGCCTGCATAGTGAACTCCTCAACTCCAGCCCCACCACAGAGCAATGATTTAAATGAAGAAAAACAAACATTTTTTTGAGTTAAGGTCCCAAGCAAGCCAGGTAAATCTTCTAGTTAGAAATAAAGTCTAAATAGGGTTTGTCTCTAAAAAGATTAGTGAGGCCCATGAGGTGAGAAAATGAATTATAATAATAAATGAAAGGAGAGGAGAGCTAAAAGGGGTGAGCTAAAAGGCTGACTGGAGATAGGGGTCTTGAGAAGCCATAGCCCAGAATCCCTAGGGGAAAAGCAGTGGACAATGAGTTTATTGAAGGGGCAAGAGTCTGAGCCAAGGCATGGAAACAAATAGTAGTGGATAAGGCTTGTGAAGAGGAAGTGACCACCTGAGCCAGCTAGACTGAACATTAGATTTTTTTTTATATTTGTTGGGCTTCAGTAAAGGACTCTGGTGCTCATCAAGGGCAGAAAGCTGTAAAGCAATCTGGCCAGAACATTCCTACAACTGAGGTAGGCCAAGAGACACTGTGTGTGGGGCAGAGGGAAGGGGAAGGAGAACTGAGGCAAAAGTTCCTGTAGTACCAAAGCAAGTCTGGGGGAAGGGCAGAGAGAAGCATATTGAGGCTGCAACTTTGCCACAGGTTAGTTCAAGTCAACATTTCTATACTATAGGGTTGGTTTCATTAAGTATAACCTTAAATTGTTAATTTCTTTGTCTTTCAGTAGTTTGTATATTTTTAAATGAAGTCTGTTAAAGTTGTATTTCCTTAAATGCTTGCCCTTTACAAACTCCCAAACAACAACTATTTTTGTCCAGGAATATGTTGCCTCACATTTCTCAGTTTCTCTGCTGGGTAGCTGTTGAAATGATTTATGTTTATGTAAAAGATTAGAGTCAGCTGTTCAAGTGTCCTGTATATACTTCACCCTACTCCTTTTGATTTTACCCTTCTAAAATGGATAACTTAATATTTATCTTTAATTGTATGTTCCTTCAAAGTCTAGACCCAGCTGTCTCTTGTAATTACCTTTCAGTGACAGAATATTTGTTTTGACTATGTTTAAAAGTGCTAGTGTTTAAGTAGTCACAAGTAGACTTTGAAGTTCACACCCCCCACAAAGATAAATAGAGGACATTCACAGCTCTGCTGTAATCCTTTCAGTCTTTGGTTACAGCAGACTCTAGTGTATTGATTTCATGGTGACACCAATGGAGAAGGGATTAGATATTTCAGGATTTTTTTTTAAAACTTAGTTTTTAAAGAAATATACAAGACGATCCTTAAAACCTATATTCATAACTAGGTTTTGTCACTTCACTCATTACGACTGGTAAAAGGATGTTATCCCTTTGAGAAACAAGCACTCTCTTCTGCTGATACAGAGCTGCTTGCATTGAATACCTTACAGCAGCACTACTGTAGTAACACACTGTGCTGCTGTAAGGTGTTGTGCAGCGTACACATAGCCTAAGTCTCATGGTGCATCTTAGGGTCCTAGGTGCCCAAGTCACTTTTGAAAAGAGAGACTTAAGTGTTGCGATGCTGAGTGGAGCAACACCTAAATATTTTTAAGACTGGCCCCATAAGCCCTCTGGGAGACAGAGAAAATTTCTGTATAAAGGAAAGTCTTACAAAAAGATATCAACTTTATTAAAGCAGGCTACACTACAAGTTACTGAGTAGTTCTTATGTTATCACAAAGAGAAGACTTGGTTTCTTCACTTAGTCCATGTAACCTCTGACATGTAATAGAAGAAACCAGCCAACCAGATTATGCAATGCTCTTTGGTCTCAGAATGTTGTCTCCAAGGCCCGGCCATCTCAATCTCACTCAAACACTTTATTGGAGAAGGGGGGTAGAAACAGACCCGCTCAATTTGATCCCTAATCACGTGTGTCAGAGGGTTTCTTAAGCTTCATCGTCCAAGCAGTTTGCTATTTTTAGCCCAACATCATGTTAAGAATGTAGCCCTCTTACAATTAGAGAATCTGCCCAAAATACTGTAAGTGGAGAACCTACCCAAAAGTGTTTATGCTATGTGGATTAAGAATACCTTAGCTAGGCTATATTCCAGGAATTCCTTCTGAAAGGCTTAGTGTTTTACGTCAGTATCCCATGGCTTGATGTA
This sequence comes from Pelochelys cantorii, assembly GCA_032595735.1. NCBI lineage: Eukaryota > Metazoa > Chordata > Testudines > Trionychidae > Pelochelys > Pelochelys cantorii. The sequence goes on from CM064335.1 coordinate 29,006,848, forward strand.
TCGTAGGATTAAGGAAGGTGCCTTTGGATAGATGTCTATTTTAAAAGATAAATATAGGTCTATAACAAGGTTCCTATCTACAGTGAGAAATAAAGCCAACTATACCTGTACCAAAGCTTAACTTGGTAATTCTTAAAAAACAACAAATAGTCTAGCAGCGCCTTAAAGACTAATAAAACACATAGATGGTATCATGAGCTTTCGTGGGTACAACCCACTTGAAAAGAGAATTGTTAGTATAACAGATTCTACCATTTGATACACATAAGGCGATATACAGGATTTACCCCTAAAATGTAGTGTATACACTATATTTTCCCACAAGGAAAGTGCACATTCTAGTGACCTTTTCACATACTAGTGCAGGGCTAGGAAAAATATGATTCACAAGCCAAATCGGGCCCACCAGGCCACCACCCAATGGCTGCTTGGGGGAGGGGAGGAGAGGCTTCTCGTGCTGTTCCCCCCCCCCAGCACAATCCCATTGACTGGTTTCTGGCCAATGGGAGCTGTCTGTTTGAAGCACAGGTAGCACATGGATTACCCCTCCCTCCAGGCTTGTAGCCATTCACAGATGCACATGGCCCCTGCAATCTGTGCAGGGCAGGGTAAGCAGGGAGCCAGCCTGAGAAACCTGCTGGACTGCTGACCAAGAGTCACCCAGGTAAGTCTTCTGGCCAGAGCCTGCCTCCGGCACCCCAGCTCCTTCCTCTCTCCCAACCTTCTGCTCCCTCTTCTGCACCCCAATCCTCTGCCCCAGGTCACAACCCCCTCCTGCTCTAGGTCACATCCCAAACCCCTGCACCAGGTCACAACCACCTCCTTCATCCGAAGTCCCTCCCAGACCCCCGTCCTGCACTCCAATTGCTTACTCCAAGCTCCCTTCTACACCCAACCTTTATCCCAGACCCCACACCTCTTCCATTAACATCATGGAAAAGTGCACCTCTTGACCACAGTCCAGATTCTTGGAGTGGCCTCCCTCATCAAAAATTATTGTACACCACTGTGCTAGTGCATCTGAGTCTTCATTCAAATGTTCATGCATATTGGCTGGGGGCTAAAACATACACATTTCCTCTTGGCTACACATATCCTTTAAGAATAGTCTATAGGCAGTCCTCAATGCTACTGATTTTCCTCAGATGTTTAAAGCTGTTTAACATTGCTTCACTTAACTTCATCTTGTGAAAGTGAGAAGAAAGAAAAGCCATCAGGAGTAATCATCAACATCTGCTAAAACCACTAACAAAAGAGACTTTGGAGACATTTTTTATGCAACAGAAATTCTAGTCTGACTGCTGCAAATAATTTGCAGTTGATTTCTAAGAAAGGTTAGAATAAGTTTAAAAATTGCTGGGCTACCAATTATCGCATCATCTGAAGAAATCATAGCAACATCAGTTGTTTACCAACAGAGAATCTACCACAAACACCTTGTTATGTTCAGGAAGTATTTAGGAATTCCTCCTGAAAGGCTCAGGCTACGTCTACACTGCTGGGGCGAGTTTTCCGAAAAAAGCACACAAATTGTGAACTGAAATTTGCTTACCTTTTTACGATTCTTTTTTTGAAAGAGGCTTTTCTGACATTTGGCCCATCTACATGGGGCCAAATGTGGGAAAAATCTCCTCTTTCAGAAGAGCCCTTATTCCTCACAAAATGAGGAATACAGGGCTTCCAGAAGAGCGCATCTGCTCTTCCAAAAAATTTTTCGGAAGAGCAGATGCATTCCCTGGATGCAGCGGAGTTTTTCCAGGATACTTCTGGTATCCCGGGAAAACTCCATAGTGTAGACATAGCCTCAGTGTCCTCACTGATTGCTCTAAAGCTTTTTTCAGTACTTTCATGAGGTGTACTTAGTTTGCTCAGATAGAAACCTTGTCTTAAAAACTGATGAAATCACTGCAAACCAAACCTTGAGAAAACATTAACACAGCCAGATCAACCAAACTTCTGAGAGCAAATGGTGCAGTCACAGGCGGTGGGAATGTTTCTTAACAACTGTAATCTTCTGAAGCATTACATTCATCTTGATACTAATCTATCAGAATGAGGTTAAAAAGCTACTTAGGAGTATGAACAAACAGTAATATATCCTGTTTAGCTGGCAATGTGAAATAGTCTATCTATCTATCAGATGGTTTCTGAGGCATTCAAGAATTAAAGAACACTCTTGGGACTCCGTGATCACATACTTCAAGGCCTAAAGACAAGCCAGACTCCAGACCTGCCAACTTCTGCAGCGGTGGTGATCGGAGACCTGTGCCTCTTTGAACTGCTGCAAAAGCACTGTGATGTGAAACTTTGAGGGTGGGGGAGGCAGTCTAGGCAGTGATAAGGGCTGACTGACCTAGGCCCCACCACTTCTGGGGGCACAGAGCTGGCCACCCCTCTCATCTTACCCCAGGTCTGCAGTGGCTGTCAGCCTTGCTGCCAGACTCAACTAAGACACAGAAGTCAACAGAGTTTGAAATAGTTCCACACATACCATTGGCAGAATTCCCTGCAACGGTTTCACTAGGTCCACAGGTTATCCCAACAGTCCTTTTGATAGTAAAACAGAGTCCATTCCCCCAAAGCACACTTGATAGTCCTGTGCTAGGCTTACCTTGCCCTAAAGGGCTTTGGCAGTCTGCCATCTCTGCAGAGGTTCTAGTCTGTTACTGTCCTCATGAGCAATCAGGCCACTGCTGAGCTGTCCTCTTCCCATTTTTTAACTGCCCCTACATTACCTGACAGCAAGCACAGGTGTAGCAAGGAGGGGTGGGGGCACAGCTGCTCATTAACCCTTGTTGGCTCAGTGTGAAGTAGATATACCTCATCATAATGATGTTCAAAATATTCCATTCCAGAAGGAATAACCGTGTGTAATGAACCTAACACTATAGGAACCTCTCCTGGGTCAAGTCATCATGTTAACCTGTGACTCCCAAAGTGTCTCAAATTTTATTCCATTTCTTACAAAAGGCCATCACCAGGAAAATTGCATTTTTTCTTCAGCCCCTCATGTGATCTCTTAAGGCAGGGTGAGTTTCATTTTCTAAGTTGAGAGAATAAAACAGATGAGAGAACTGGTTCAGATAAAGTGGGAATCACACGTAGGTTCAAAACTAGAACAAAAACTATTCAAAAGATTTTGGGTGCATATTTTCTTTTCTTTTTATTTATTTTCATGTGTGTCTGAAATTTCTGTTCTTGACTGAATGCAAACATACTGAAACAATGTTCTCACAGCTTCTGTGGTTAAGTCTGAACCAGAAAGCATTGGAAAGCTAGCGAAATTCCAGGCCACCGAAGTTTGGATAAAATGAAAATCATACAAAATGTGGATGTTTATCCAAAACCTAAATATTCCATGGTTTGACCCATCACTAGGATGCATGTAATAAAAATTTTACATTAGAGGCATCTCAATTGTTCAGAACTTGCTTTCCTCTTTAAACTTAGCATAGCTGCTTATTCACTTATCAAAGCCATATGCTCAAAGGCCTCAATCCTGCAAAACACTAATGTAGTTTTCAAAGCAGGTAAGAGCTCCCACCAACATCAATGATTTGGGATCTGCATTTTGACTGGCTACAGGGCTAAGCCAATAGAAATTAGTAATGGGCAAGGTTCCAGTGGCTGAGATGTAAAAGTTTGAAACAGCGAAGATTTCAAGTGATTTCTTATTTGAACTCCTTCACCCAGACCACACAAATCATATTGCTATAGGTATAAAATGGACTGATATTTAAGTAAATACAGAATATGATACAAAAACATAATCTTGGTTCCAGCAAGCACAATATATCCAGGCACCAAAAAAAGTTCACACAAGTATCAAAAATTTAAGTTATTACAATTCTATTTGAAGCAGATGCATGTCTGCTATTTCTGCTTTATATTTCCACTTAGGTATATTATCCAAATTAACCTTATAGAAGTCTTAAAGGAGTATTTTTCCAGACACATCACACTAATTTTCTCTCTCAAGAAGAGAGGGGAAGAAGAATTGAATGTGGAGGCTAAGCAGGAAACAGCAAGGATACTTTATCCAATCTTAACTTTAGGATTTCAGTGTCTTGCCCACCATCACCTCCACATGATTTAATTCCTGTCTCAGTAGAAATGGCTTGATATAAAAATTGAACTGGCTGGAAATCCCATTTCTTGGGAGACAGGACACGGAGGTAAATAGATGAGCAGGCTGAAAATAGAATGTCTGTGCTAACTATCATACAGGGAAACAGGTTAGTAAGCTGAGTGACAGAACCAGCTAAGATAAGTAGAGGGAACAATTATTTACAATGAACAAGATAACAATGGACAAAATAAGTTGGAAACATAAAGATAAAAGTAAAGAGTAAATAGGATCTGGTCAAAACATGGCATACAGGCATTTGTTCCTAACAAAGTAGCTAAGGCAGACCCAAAATGTGTAAAAGCAATCTATAGTAAGTGTAATAAAATGTGTATTTACTATATATTAGAGAGAGGCAGTCTGTCTGTTCAAGAAGTCCTCCTAAACAGTAAGAGATAGGACCACCAAATTCAGTATACTGCTGCCTCTTATCATAACTTAAAGCAAGTTAAAGATTTGGTTCTGCCAGGAAAATGGGATTGCTTCTCAGAAAACCAAACAGAAAAGAGACAGACTCGATAGGCAGGGGTTGGCTGGAGATGCACCCTGCCTCCATCCGTGACTGCCCCAGTCCCGAGCCTCCCACCCACCAGGCACCTTTTACAGTGGGAGAGAAAGGGGGAATTGAAGCTCCCCACCCTCTGATTCATACAGGGATGCAGAAAATCATACAGAAAAAAGAGACAGAATCAGCACACAGGTAAAAGGGGCTGGCAGGGGACGCCTCTCCCCCCATCCATGACTTCCCCAGTCCCGAGCCCCAAATACTCTTATGGGAACATTGCTGGCTGTTCCCCTTTGTCAGGGAGTGAGGGGAAGTACATAGTTTGCTGTAATTCTCAGTCTGGCGGGGGACTTGGAGCACAGGGAACAAATGTTCTCTGACTGGGAAAGGTCCAGATTCATGTGCCTCACCCCCAGCTATGCCTGCTGGAGCTGCAATGGCCATGGAGGGGCACTTCTCACCTGGCTCCAATGTGCTGTAGTGAGAGAGGGATGGGGTAGTCCTTTCTCCCCAGAGCAGCCTCAATACTGGACCCCTCATCCCCAGTTCCACTCCAGAGCAATGACTTAAAAGAAAAACAAATATTAATTGAGTTAAGGACCTGAGCAGTGCTGGATAAATGTTCTAGTTGTTAATAAATGAGGTGCCATGAGATGGCAGCCAGAAATATGTGGCACAGTTCCTGGGCTTTGGAGAATGAATAAAACGTTTTGCTGGGTATACCAAGTGGGGTCAGCTGGGAAAAAAACCCCACCTCTGTCCTTTTTTCTTACACCAGGGACTAACCATAGTGTTTGTTTTTCTATTTTATTATGCAGTATTTTGGTTTTGTAATGTAATTTAAAATAAAAAATCATCACTATACCCAAGAGTTTTCAGTAACTGTGCCAGTGATTAACTCCAAATATATTTTACCACAGGTGATCCCACTGCATGATTGGGCTCGGTGGTGTGCTCTTTGTTTATTTAGTTTATAAAACCGACCAGTACCGCACGTACAGTTTCCATATAGTCCAACAGCTTTGCAGTTTGAGGTTGAGTTATTGGCCTGCGTTTCAAACCTTAACAATAACAATGTATTGCTTTAGCAACGATGCCAACTCAGGATATTGTCAGGAGTTTCATGAGAACTACTGCCTTAAAGCCCCAGCTCCTGGAATCAATTGGTTATGTGATGATTTCAACCTTTGTTCTTAAAAAAAAGTTTTTAGAGCTCTCGGCTGCGGAGAAAGCTTCAACAAGCTCAAAAAGCAGAAGGCAAATAAAAAGAACACCACATCTATTATTTTTACATAATCTCATGATTTTTGGACATTTGGTGGTAGTAATATAGCTCTAGAGATTATAACAGGCTCACTCACCACTGGGGGCACCCCTTGTGGCTGGGTCGAAGGATCTGCTCTCCTCCAGTCTATCCCCCGCTCCCATCACTTGCTTGACCCACAACCACTCTTGCTCTGCAGGACTTGTGTGCGCTCTATGACTCAACCCTTCAGACGGAGGCACTATGTAGTTTTCCTCTTGCAGGAAAGGGAAATGACACCTAACCAGCATCCCAAATCAGGCAGTTCTCTCTAATTCTTCTGCTGTGCTGTTTTCCCCTGGCTGGTAGGGGAACCCAGGCCTGCTTCTTACTCTGGGTTCCAGCCCAGGGGCCTTGTAGTCAGCAGGCAAGATCTACACAGACTGAACACTCACAGCTCTTTCCTGAGCTTCTTGCCATTCTATTGCTCCTCAAAACCCTCCTATCAGAGACAGAGAGCAACTGCAGACTTTCTGCCTGTAGTCCCCTTCTGCTTCATACTAACCTATCTACCCTGTTCCTTCCCATCTGGGCTTCATCTTCACTTGGTGCCTATTAATCCAGCTCTCCCTCAGGTGTGGACTAAAAGGTTAACTGTCCTCTTCAGAGTCACCTTAACCCTTTCAAGGCAGGTTTGGTGTGAGCATCCCATCACAAGGTCTAACAACAGTAATTAGGGTGACCATATCTTCCTAAAGGAAAACAGAACACTGCCGGGGCCAGCCCATGGCCACCTAACCCTCTGCACATTCGACTGGCCCCAAGACCCTCTGCTGCCTGCCCACATGTGGGTGGCCCAGCTCAGGGGAGCCACCAAACTCTTCAGGCCCCTAGAAGAGGTGTGTGTGTGTGGGATGGGGGACTCTGTGCTTTCAGAAAGGGTGGAGCCTCGGATGGAAGGAGTGGGGGCAGCTAGTCCTCAGCACTGCCTGAATTGTTGTACACCCCTCCCTCCCAGCTCCCAAAGCTGCCCAATGTGCGCCATGGCACTCCAGCCGGGCTTCAGGTGTCACTGCTGCCACAGAAGCAGCAGTGGCTAGGAGCCCCAGGCTCTGTTGAATCACTGGAACCTGGGACAATTGCCCTCTTTCCCACCCCTCCTGGGTTGGTGGGCTTGGTCCAGCCTGAGCAGCTCTCTTGAACAAAAGCGCTGACTTCCCCTCTATCTCTCCTCCCCATCCCACCCCCATTCCACTTCTTTCCCCAAGTCTCCACTGTCACCCCACATCTTCCCACCCAGCTCTGCCCATTCTGCACCTTTCCCCAAACCTCTCCCCAACTCACCTCTTCCCCAACTTCTCCCTGGAGTGCCCCATCCCCACTCCTCCCAGAGCATCCTGAAAGCCGCCAGACAGCTGTTTGCAGCAGGCAGGAGGTGCTGGGAGAGGGAAGAGTTGAGCAGGTGAGAGGTGCTGGGCAGCGGGTTCAGAAGGGCAAAGCCTGGCTGCCGGGGAGTGTTGGGCACCCACTAATTTTTCTCCATGGGTACTCCATCCCCAGAGCACCCACACACGTAAGCCCCCGAGCACTCTCTCCTGCACAAGGCTGGCATTGCCACTTGGCCCCACATACACATGTTCCTCTGTGCCCTGCTAGGGGTTGCGCCCCACTTTTTGGCAAAACTCTACATTTGTCCCATTTGCTCAGGCCAACTTTAGCAAATTGGATGGCCAGGACAGGGCTTAAAAAAAGGGACAGTCCTGGCCAAATCAGGACATGCGGTCACACTAAGTAAAATGGTGACTCTTCATACAGCATTTGTTTAATCTGGGGGAATTTCTAACTACAACTTCATGCAGACTAAACTTTAGTATATTCCCAGAGAACTTTCTTTCCATTAAAATATTTTCAGGATTACAACAGTGGAAAATAAACCTTAATACGTTTTATGGGAATAGTAAATCTTTCATAAACATTTAAACATGGCTAAAAATATATAAATCCCAATACCCTATTGCAAATCCTTAGTGGGAATTTCTGTTTAATTTATTCTCACTTCTGTTTTATTGCCAAATTTATTTATGGCATTGCAAAAGAGTTCCATCAGATTTACTGGATGGGTCTCATGCAACCAACCTGGTGTTCCTATATATTAACAGATTATTGCCATTTTGCTGGTTTGATAGTCTAATTATCAGTTGGTTCCATATCTCTGGTTTTCCTGAGAAATGTTATACATTCCTAGTAATGTGATAATGTGCATCAAGGATTTATAGTTCAGTATACAATAGAATTAATATCCGAGGAACTCACGGACTGCAATATTGAGTGACCCTAATGAGCATGCCATCCATTTTACACGAGTAGCAATAACTAATTGATAGAGTTTACTGTGGGCTTAATCAAGGGATTTGCTGAGCATGTGTAATCATCAAGAATCTCCAGTTTACAGAAAGGGAGGGGAAACTCAGTCTGAAAGGTGAAGTGACTTTCCTAAAGCTGCAGAGTGCATCAGTGGTAAACAGGCTTGAATCATAGGCCTTTCTGAGTCCCTGTCATGTACTCATTCCCCTAGACTGGGAGGGGGAACCTTTTTTGGGTCAGAGGCCACTGACCCACAGAAAAATCAGTTGGGCAGGAGGCAGCGGGGGCTGGGTGCCAGCGCAGCTCTGCAATGCTGGGGTGGGGAGGAGCCCTGACTAGATCCAGGCAAGCCAGGGACAGTATCTGGCCTCTGGGCCTTAGGTTCCCCACCCCAGCCCTAGCCAATCAGGAGGGCCAGTCCTAACCAATTGGCGGCCCTAGGAGACCACTTGGCTTGCCCGTAGGGCTGCCAAATGGTTTTAAAAAAATACTGGACAAAAATTTGTCAAAAAAAAAAAAAGAAAAAAAAAAGGTTGGGGAGTAACCAGGGAAACCTGGGGGGAGGATTTGGGAGGTCGGGCCGAAATGTGATCGCAGTCCACCCCTAAAACTGGCTCTGTCAGTGGCCTCTTGAAAATGGTGGCCCCGGGCTATGCCAATCAGTTATAAAGTTATAAAGTTAAGACTGGCTCTGCCAATCAGTTATAAAATTAAGAAAAAATAGTGTCATATGGTTTCATGGGCAGTTGATGCAGGCAGAACTGGGGGAGGCAAGCCCTTAGCCCCACCTCTAGCCCCACCTCTTCTGCTGAGGTCCTGCCCCCTCCCTGCCCTGCCCTAGGGAGGGAGACCAGTGCGCTGTGCATGCCGCCCACTACAGGGAGGGAATGTGAATGGGCAGGCATGCACTCACCCCAGCTTCCCAGACCCTGGAGCACTGGGGGAGGGAGGAGGGCACACAGCACACCCCCAGCCCTGGAGCACCAGGGGAGGGAGGAGGCCTCACGGCTTTACCCTCCCCGCCCTGGAGTATGGGGAGAGTGGGCGCAGTAACACTCCGTTCCCAGTATGCCTACAGCAGGGCTACGTCTACACTGGCATGATCTTGCGCAAAAACTCTTTAGCGCAAGAGTTCTTGCGTTAAAGTAGTTGTGCAAGAGAGTGTCTACACTGGCATGTGCTTTTGCGCAAGAGATGTGCTTTTGCGCAAGAGCATCCATGCCAGTGTAGATGCTCTCTTGCGCAAGAAAGCTCTGATGGCCATTTTAACCATAGGGGTTTCTTGCGCAAGAAATTCATGTTGCTGGTCTAACTGGCCTCTTCCTCAAGAACAGTTGCGCAAAAGGGCTTATTCCTGAGCAGGAGCATCATAGTTCTTGCGCAAGAAGCCCTGATTTCATACAGTAGAATGTCATTTTGCTTATGCAAGAACACATGGCCAGTGTAGACAGGCAGCAAGTTTTTGCGCAAGAGCGGCCGCTTTGGCGCAAGATCACACCAGTGTAGACACAGCCCAGGTGTTTTAGGGGTGGTGTATGAGCGGGGCCAGGCTGGTGGTTTGAGAAGGCAAAGTCTTCCCCCGCCTAGGCTACTGGATGCCCACGTGTAGTTTCCTTGTTTTGACACACCAGAAACACACTGCCATGGAACAGTCAGCATTTGTTAAGCAGTACTATGCTCTTGTCACAGATCTCAACAAAGTATTAGTAAAATTGGGGAGATATCACTGCATGGGTACTGACAAATGGTGAGTTGTGAATGGTGCTCCCTCCATGTGATTAGAAGTTAGGAAACTACCAAAGAGAATTCCAGTATTCCCAATAGTAGCATGGTAACACAAAGAATCCCAACCATAGACCTTCACTTTATTTGGTGCTTAATATTATGTAGTTGACTGTAAATCTATTTCAAATGCTGTTCCCCAGGAGAAAGGGGCAGGGGGTGGAAGATCCTTTCTACTACATTTTCTTTACAAAGCTTAATGTAACTATATTATCACACTGTGTTGGTTACTCAGCAAGTAATACTTCATTTAACTTAAAGTAAATTATAATTTTATACATAAAGCAGATCTTCCTCCCTTATTCCTCATCTGCAGATATATTTTAAAACAAAGTATTTTGGAGGATCTTTGGAGGTATTGGAAATGAAAGGCAAATGGCTTTACCATTGTAATAAAATAAACCTTTGTGTGCTAAAAATCAAACCATCTCAAGGCCAAATCTTTCAAAAGTGAAGTTAATTTGAAAAGCAGATATGTTTCACTGAGAAAATTGAAATTGTTCCTTAACTTAGTTCCACTCTCATGTAGATCTATAATGTGCTCCTCACTGTTTTTTCTATAGAGGTTATTTATATCATAATTACTCCTCATTCTAAACAAGAACATATAATAAACAACCATAGGCAAATTCCTTCGTTAGAGGTTTATAAAATTGTTGGATGCTGTACTTTTTTCCAGTCCAAAAAATAAAAAAAAGTAATGAAGTAAGAGAAAGTAATGAAATGGACTCTCCTTGGCTATTCTACAGCCATTATTAGAGTTTCAATAGCCCTTATGGTTGCATTGCCCATCTTTTCCCCTTCTTTTCCTCCATCCCAGGTTGTAGTTGATGGATATGTGAAATAACAACTTCCACTGCATTCAGGGTCTCAACAGCTCTTACCTGATCTCCAGGTAACTTGTCATTCACTCTTCAATTCAGGCATGCAAACTCAATTGAAAGAAAGAAACTATTAAATCCAGTGGTTCACTTTTATACAACAATCTGTTATCCGCTACCACTAACCCACTTTTTTTGTCCTATGTCTGGGGATGTGTTAATGAGCCACTCACCTTGAACAGTCCCTTAGAATACGTGATAACTACTTGTGCTAAACAATCTATTCCACCTTTTATTCAGCTGCATCACAGAGTATCTTTCCCAGACCTGAAGAAGAACTCTGTACTGCTGGAAACATTGTCTCCCTCACCCACAGAAATTGGTCCAATAAGAGATATTACCTCACCCACCTTAACTCACTCTTACCACCATTGACATGTGGGAATTTGATAAGATCTGACTTGTCTTTTCTGCCATCTGGGAAAAAAATGTGTCTAAGGCCACATCTGTACTTGCTGTGCCAGAGATCCATCTTCTGGTGTTTGATTTAGTGGGTCTAGTAAGGACCTGCTAAATTGAACACTAAGGGAGCTCCCAGTCAGCACCAGTACACCTTGATTTGCAATTAGTAAGGGAAGTCGACAAGAGCATTTGCCCCTCTTGACCTCCCACTCTGGAGATTGTGCCAAGCTTACAGTACGTTGACTCCAGCTATGTTATTTATGTAGCTGGAGTTGTGTACCTTAAGTTGATCTTCCTGGCGTAGTATAGACCTGGCCTAAAGGAAGGAAGTAGCAGTTCACATTTTCCCTCCTCTGTAGTAACAGCCATTCTTTTAAGCTGTTTTAAAGGTGGAGGTTGGGATTACCCCACCAGCATAAAGGTCTGCATGATATGCTTATCAAATGGAATTTCACCTACATCATCAGGCTAGATACATGCACACACATACCTATTCTCCCTCCCTACCAGCATTTAACAAGTTATTGGGGGATTGCCTTAACTAATCGGAATGGTAATAGAAAAACTTAAGTGCTAAAAGAGTTCACTAGGGACTTAAGTGATGAATAAATATTTCATGACTACATCATATAGTTAATAGTGTATTGCTGTGAATAACGTAGAGTTTTAAATAAATGAAAACATCTTTATAGCACACTACCAGTATTTCAGCATGAGCTATTTTGAACATTTTATGGGCTCCTTAATTCAGGATCTCTTTCCTGCTAAGATTATAATAAAGAAGGCTGTATCACATTTGGCCCAACATCTTTTGTGAAACAGAGATGCATTTGGCATGACTGAAGGGAAATGTTTTGAATCCTCTTTAGATAAATGTGTTTTTCATAAATATGCTGCTGATTCCACAGTTTTCCTCTAAGCTCTTTGGCTTCAGCTGGCTTTAATGGAAGAACACGTCTGAATGTCTTCTGTGTCTTCTGTAGAAACAAGAGAGATAAAGGGACAAGATAAAGATGGTGGGATTGACTTAATTCATGAACAGGCAATACTTATTCCAGAGACTCAAAGGAAAGCCAATTTCTAAAACACCAAAGAAAATTCAGAAAACTATGGAGAGAAGGGCTAAAGAAAACAGCCCATCAACTACAGCCTTGCCACAGTTAAGAGACCAAAGGCTTGTACTCTTGCCTAGTTATGTCTGCTCTGCATCACTGGCAAGGGGCAAGAACAGAAAACTAGGGCATGGAGGTGACCCATGTCTGAAGAGGTGTGGTAAGGGGGCAAAGTGAGGGCATCCAGCTTCAGCAATTAAAATAGGCATGGGGCACATGACCAGTGTTCTCTCTAATCTTTTCCATCCATGTGCAGATTTTTTCCACCCATGTGCAGAATAAATTTTTATGTGCACCAAAGCATGTAGGAATATGCACCACCAGGTGAAATAAAAAAACTTCATTGTGGGCACTCTGCTAATCAGGTGGATATATTTGAATTTCTCCTGAGCGTCGGCACAAGCACACAGCTTATGGGGAACACTGCACATGAACACACTCGGGGGGGGGGAGTGGTACATGCCCCCCCCCATGCCATTCATATGTCAGAACACATTAACATAGGTTTATTTCAATAGAAAGTAGCGTATGAAGCAATTTGAACTGCTGTTTATAGAAAGAGCAGGAAAGGCAGTTCATCACATGCTACAAACACACACCTGAAAAGCAACCATGCACTAGCTTGAAAGAACATTTGTGAAGCTGACATACTGAACTAGAGGAGGGGTGATGGAGGACATAGTTGTGGGGCAGGCTCCTCATCAATACAGGCTGCCTATAGGATGGTTCCACACTGGATGCATATTTCACTTTTATATGGGTTCTGTTTTTAGCAGAGAAAGTTGATGGTGGTGTTAACTTTCAGACTGATAAATGAAACAAGGCAAACAGTTGAGTTTAAAACCTAAAATTCAGCACAGGGTTAGCAAAAGGCTTGCCAAGAGTTGCAAACATTTTGGCAAGCCTGCACTAAGCTTTTAGCAAGCTCAGGGTGTTTTATGGTTTGAGGTTAGCCATACAAAACTCTACGATTTTGACCTGAAACAAGGCAAAAAGTAGTAGATTTTGTTAAATTTCCATTGGATTTTTTAAATGTATTTGCAACAAAAAACAAAGATTTGTTGATTGCAATTTCTCAGAGCAGTTGGTATATAGTGAGGATCAAACATGCACACCAGTACATTTCCAGAAGACCGTTTCAAATCTTGAAAGAACATTTAAAGGAACAAGCAAACCAATATATAATCTACTAAAGACCCAATTTTTAGAGGGACTGAGCAGACATAGGTACCACAGAAGTAAACTTCTGAGAGTCAGGCCCTAAAATGTCAAGTGAGGTTAACGTTCACAATAGATTTGCAGAACCGTTTTCTCTGTATAGTGCTTTTCTGAGATAATGAAATCAGTACCAGATCATAAGCTAACTTCTCCACTAAAGCTAAAAGTCCATAGCAGGAGTGGACAATAAGCTGGATCTGGTTCTCCAGGCTGCTGCTGTTATATTTAACGGTGCGCCACACTGTTCCCAGCCAATGGGAGCTGCAGGAAGCAGTGTGGACAGGAACACTGCTTCCTGCAGCTCCCATTGGCCAGGAACACAGCCAACGGTAGCTGCAATCACTAGTACCTGCAGAGGCACGGGTAAATATAGTGGCACTGCTTTGCTAGAAGCTAACCTGGGGGAACCGGATGCCGTCTGTGGGTATAGATTTGCCCAAAAACCTCAGGGTGCAAAGCCTTGAATTTGAATGTGTCAAAGGTGAAAGAGGCGCCTAGATAGAGCTCTACAGAGAATGGTAATTCTGTTTCATGGGGGAGTTTGGAATTTTGAAATTTCTTTTTGTTTAAATTTAGAACAAATTCCTCCAAAAATAAAATTAATGTAGAAAAACAAGTTATTCATTTTGAAAAGAAATTCAGCTTGGCAGGCTGACTGAGATGGAGCCTTGGAGCCCTGGCTCTGGACACAGACGTTCAGGCTCCTCAATACCCTCAAGTATGCCAGGCAGTGTGAAAGGGGGCCAGGAGCTTGGAAACCCTAGGAGCGAGTGTCAGCTGAGCTGGGAACGAGCATTTCCAGGCTCTTCGCTTCCTAGTTTCCTTGCAGTTTGCTCATCCTGCTCTTCAGTGGCTTATTTGGCTGACTAATGAGGACCCCTCTGTCACACTCCTACGTTCCAGAAGACCTCCATCAGGGTTGTACTGTCTCAGAAAACTTTTCAATGAATTGGCATTTTCCACTGGGAAACCATTCTAAGAATTTCCTACCAGCACTGCATCTGGACATTACACGGACATAGTCTGCACCCAGAAGTCATAATGTCAATGGGAGTTCTTTTTGCACAAGGAAGGCCAAACTGGCCCACAAGTTTTTGTCTACACTGGGAAATAATGTAGCCATTTTCCTTCTCTGGTGAAGCCCCCCCCCCCAATGCCATTAGAGGTAGAAACAGGGGTACATGGCATTTTAATCTCTGTGGTGTCTCAACAGAAGCTGATCCTATTCCTTCTCTCATTACTTAGCTCTTTCTTTAATATTATGCACATTTGTGTCAGTTCCATATCAGGTAGCTGGATTAGCAAATTCAAATGTCTCCTAATTACATAAAGGACACAGAAAACAGGCTGACTGCTTCACAAGGATCATTACACCTGGAGACATGCCAAGACTAAGCAACACTACTTTATTAAGTTCAGTGGAAGTGGTGTGGTTCAGTCTCCTGCAGCATTGAAAGGGAGAGGTCGCTTTAGCTTACCACAGCAGTGGAAGCAAAATTGCCTCTTCCTATACTACAGCCAGGTGTAATGGCTCAGAGAGCAACCCAAAGTGATTAATGACTTTGGAAGGCTATAGATGGGTGGTAGGATTTGTATTTAAACATCCTGTGGCAATTTATGGAAAAATATGTGGACCATATTATGAGACTTTTGGGGAGACCACACAAACAGTGAGTCACAGGAATGCTGGTCAGTTGCCAGCTGTAGGAAAAAGGTTTCATGAAATATCCTGCTGAATGTGTTGATTTGGAGCCTAATCCAACACCCATTGAAGTAACTAGAAAGATTCCTCTTGTAGCACAATTAAACTACAGCTTGTCATCCTTGTTAAATGATAAAAGCTATACTATTATACTTTTTAAACCTTGTAGTTAGGTGGCAATGCATCCAGATATAGAGTACTAGAGGTTTTATCCAGCATTGCTTGGATTTTTGTGGGGACTCGGCACGGGTGGGTGGGGTGCTGGAGTCAGGGCAAAGGGCAGAGAGTGGGGAGGGGGTGAAGTGGAGAAGTCAGGGCAGGGAGTAGGGGCTCAGGGCAAGGAGTGGGGGATGCAGGAGTCAGGGCAGGCAGCTGGGTCGTGTGGGGGGGCTGGTAGATGTGAGTGGTCTGCCTGTGGCCATGCTAGCCACCCGGCGGCTACTCCATCGGAGCAGTGGGGGCTGTGCTACCTGCCTGGGATTTCCCACATATGTCTAGATTCAATAACATGGAAAGGAAAATTCAATTCTTAAAACAAAATTTTTAAACCACAGAGACAAATATAAAATTATCATGTCCTATGCATAAGTGGAAACTCTGAGTTCCCGGGAAACTTCATCCCATCTGCTTTCTTGCCATGTGGAGTAATTTTACAGTTGTTTCCATAGACTAATTGCTTTTTGTCTGCAAAAGGAAGATGATTCGGGATTTTTGTTTCCTAATCAGGTTTTATTTTAAAGGTAAGTATGAAACCAATGTTAACACAAAAAACTGCAAAGTATTTTACTGGCAACCTCTTTCAGAAACCAATTAACTATTAACCACAAAGGCCATGTTAAATTACTCGAGTCTGATTTCCCCTCACATCTTGGCTCGTCTTTGTGTGACTGGAGAGGGAAAACAAGAAACTGGAACTTAAGCATCTGAACTCTTCCTGCTCTTTCTTTGAAAGGAGCTTAAGCACAAGGTCTCAGATAAATCCAATTTTTTTTGCAAGTCCCCGGGTGGAGCCTATAGTTGAACAAAATGGGCCTTAAGAGACAACTTAGAGGAAAACATGAAAAGTAAGGAAAGTAATAAAAAAGCAGAACTGACAGTGACATAAGCCTTTTAAAATAGAGCACATTAATGAGGACAACAGATGTCCCATGTGCAAGAACACCATAGACTCATATTCAAAACATATATCAGCCTACGTTCTACCATAAGTTAAATATGCCTCAGTGCCACTAAAATTATAATCGAATAGTTAGAGAGTGCATTTGATTAGGAAAAAACCATCCCGTTAGCTACAGTTCAGCTAAAAAGCTGCATGCCAGGCAAAAACATTTCAGAATGTTTTTAAAGTGACAAGAACTTATACTACTAGTTATGACCTGGCCTACATGTCACCATTCTTGCACTAATGAGGTTTAAACACTGTTGCAAGCAGTTTTCTTACTGGGCGTGGCCTCTTTGAATACAAGAATACTCCCCAAGTCCTCGTGATGCCATCAGGAAGCACATTATCCGCAGTAGCCTCAATTCAGTAGCTAATTTGCTGCAGCATTGGTAGATCAGCTAGTAGGCTGCGATCATAGAGGGGCATACTGCTATGAAGATGATTCTGTTTCCCTTGGGTCAGTAGGCTTTGCCATGAATGGGAGATTACTGATGGATTTGCATGGTTGGAGTTCCCAAATTTTATTGAGACTATTGATGGGACTGGTGTGCCTATTCTCTCTTCCACTCCCCGTGGGCCTCAGTTCATCAACAGAAAGAGTATTTCTCCATTGGTACTGCAAGGCCATTTTGATCACTATGGAAGGTTCACCAATATTTATGGGGTCTGATCTGGAAAGGGCCATGCTGCCAGGATCTTTAGAAACTCTAGCCTGTTTTGCAATGAGAAATGGACTTCTGTTCTGAGGACTACTATGAATGTTAATGGTAGTTGGGTTCCTCCTGTTGCCTGGGAGAGCCAGATTAGCCGATGCTTCCTCAATGAATGAAACTTTTTACTGGCCACTTGGATAGAGAAAGGACCTGTTTACCTGTATCCTGAACAGCTGCCAAAGTACTGTGAAATGTGCATTTGGAGGGCTGAAGGAGGTGCCTGATCAGGCTGCAGGCCAATGGGCTCCTATAGCGATGGAGCAAGACAGGTTCTGCTGCTGCCCCTTGGTCACACACTGTCTGCCATGAATGGCTAAGTTGCAGCAGGCAGAGCCTGTTCTGTGACTCCGATGAAGAAGGGGTGTGCAGCAAAATAAACAAATAAAAGTTTGGAAGTTTCTGACATAGGGCATAAAAAATAAGAAAGCAAATAGATGGTGAAAAGTGAAGCCTTCAGGCAGGGGTGGGCAATAAACCAGAGCCAATTCACCAGTGTTAGTAGACCTTTGGTGCTTTATTTACCTGTGTCTCTGCAGATACAGCCTCTTGAAGCTCCCATTGGCTGCAGATTGACATTCGCGGCCAATAGGAGCTGTGGAAAGTGACTCAGACCTGGACACTGCTTCCCACAATTACCATTGACTGGGCATGGTGATCTACGGCCAATGGGTGCTTCAAGCAGCCATACCAGTGGAGGTGCAGGTAAATAAAGCACCTGCAGCCTGCCAACAGCTAACTCTAGTGAACTGTGTTCAGCCTGCAGACTGGTTATTGCTGACCACTGCCTTAGGGCTAAGAAAGCTAGCCACGTAGGTTAAAAAAGATTTTAAAACATGGACACAAAAAGTTACATACTTGGGTTGTTGGCATGAGCCATCACACATGCTGAAACACCCCACACTGCTATTTTAGCATGCTAGCCTCCAGTAGATCTACTGAGAGTCTGTCTTCCAGGGCTAAGAAGCATGCTACCATCACTATGTACCTCAATATCTTGCAAGAGAGGGCCCCAAATGCACTGATTAAATGAGTACAGGAAAGAGCCTGATCTTAACTCCTATGATATCCTATGAAAAGCATTAGGAATCTGCTTGATAGGGGTTTTAGGAATTTTTTTTTTTAAATCCATACTTCCCAACCCTTGATAAGTAAGTCATTTCCCACTCCTTATTAAATGTGTTGTCAAAGTTGTTTAAACCACTAGAATAATGATGATTATAATTTTGGTTTTATTTGATTTTCCTACTCCTCTTCCCTGGCTAACAAACTAAGACTAATGTAGACCCTTCAGGAAATTAGTTCAGACATACAACAATTGATACAGTAAAACCTGCAGATGCTGTTTAAGGATTGAATGTATTGCTTGGAATTAAAGCTCAGAAAGCAAAAATGAATAGTACTTAGGTACAGAACCAAAATCTTTAAGCAGAAAACAAACATAAAGATGTCTCCCCAACTAAGACCAATGGAGAAATTCAGGGGCTTTGGAGGGCAGATCCCATTTGAATAAGAAATTAGTGACATGGAGTCAGGTTAATGCTTTGTGAATACTTCTGTAAAGGAATGGATTGCACCCAGTCCTATTCCCCAGTACAGCAGAAGGAGTATATGGCCTCAAACAGGCATTTACAGTAATGACAACTAGATTCTCTAGCTCTGTGCCCAAGACACAGTTATCTCTCTGCTTCTGCACATAGCATGGAACAAAATTCTAGACCCAGTATTTGGAATTTACCCTTTACATTCTCCCCTAACATAGGCTTCCTCAACCTCCTTCTTTTACTATCCACTACTTGTACTTTGCACTACAAAAAAGCCCCAGTTGCTTCTATTGGACTATGTTGATCCAGCAGCGTTAATACGAAATAACTGAGGTTATTCCGAAATAACATAGTCAGCGTCTATACTACAAGCAGTTATTTTGACATAATGTTGAAATAATGTCAAGCTGGAGGACTTCTTACTCCGACTCCTGTAACCTCATTGTATGAGGAGTAAGGGAAGTCAGAGGAAGAGTGCGCTCTCTCAGACTTCCTGCTGTGTAGACAGCACCAAAAGCCAAAATAAGCTATTTCGACTTAAGCTACATAGTTGACGTAGCCCAAGTTGCATAGCTTATTTTGGCTTTAGGCGTGCTGTGTAAACATGCCCTTTTTGAACACAAACAAGACTGCTTTTAACTCATTCATTTTTTTTCCTGAATGAGGTCTGTGATTGTCTTGCAAACAAGACCCTGCTAGTAGACCATTAGCACCTTTATTCATAACACCACAACTATTTGGGGTCTAACTATGCCTTTCCTCCATTAGAGCACCAAGGAAGGTTCAGTGAGTTCCCTCTATGTTTCTAGTTAACCAGTGCAGAAGGTAGTCAGTTTAGCTAGCTGCCTGGATGAGGGGAGATCAGTGCTGGCAGGATGTGCCTGCAGTGGTAGTGGTCAATATAACTCCTGTAGGAGTCCTACTGGAGTTATGTGAAATCCTAATACATTTGTCACACAGCAGGAGAATAGCAGAGGAAATATTGGTGATACTCGTACATGGGTGACAATTCCACAGCCTACAATACTTGTCTTAGTGCTTTTGGAGACATTATGTGTTACATACTGCATCCAGGCAACAGGGAATAATAAGGTAAAGCTCTCCTACTCTTAGCAATGCAGCTCTACATCTGCAGGGGCATAATTAAGCCCCTAAGCATGGGGTGTCCAACTAGTTCTGAAGCAGTAGTCAGTATTGTGGTTACTGCTATAGAGAACTAGCCACACTCAACTGGCCAGATAGCCACATGTGGCTAGTGGCTAACATGTTGGACACCATGGTCCTAAGCATATAAAACTCCCCATGAACACACACACATACACAAAGTGCTTGCTTGAAATACTTTAGTCATGTCAGTGCATAAAATAGCCCGCTATACTAAAAAAGCAAAATAACGTGTACCTGATGGATGGAGAAAAGTCGTGCTCCTGTAATTTTTTCAGAATCTTTTTACCTTATTCATACAAAGTGAGCAGATATAATAAGGAAACCACTGAGATCTAATAGACTTGGAACTGCACAGTGCTTTTTTTTTGTTTTAGAACAGTAACTTTTCACAGTAGAATCAGACTTAAAGGGAAACACACAGAAACAGACGTGCTGTACAAAAGCACTAACTGAAATCCAGGAAAGAAAACTTTAATCTGGGGTATGTGGGCATTCATCACTCATTCTTCCGTAATAAACGTACAAGACAACTCACTGAGCTGACAAATTCTTGTTGAGGCAGTGCCCAGCAGCTGGATGGCAAAAGCCATAAGGATAGACTCCACTCTATTGTAATTCCATTGAACACAATTGATTAGAATGTTTGTGTATGGCTCAATGTCTCAGATAAGACACAGTGCAGTCAATGACCTTGGCCACCTTTTATTACATTTAATGTAATATTTTTGAACATGTCTCCTCTAAATTCAATGTTTTCCCCTTTAGTATATAAGCATGCTCAGTAAACAGCAGAGTGGGTCTGAAAGTCATTAGTCAATGGTGTTACATTGGGGATAAATTTGGTTCAATGGGCTTTTCCAGACCTGGCCATCCTTCACCTGGCCTCCAGACAATCTCTCCCACAAGCCATCTGCATAGACCCTGAATGACTGAATGGTTCAGCAAGATCAGCACTTTCTTCTGCCAAAGTTTCATAAGAAATCAGAAACAAGAACTGGATTTCGGTCTGCCACCAAAGCCAGGAAAACAACTCTCTGTCTCTGGAAATGAGCTAATGTGCTAGTAATGTCATTCAGCCTCCCTGGTCTGTGCCTGGGCTTGAAATAAATGCTATTTAATAAACTGCAGCTGAAAATGCAAAGTGTTCTCATAACTACACTGGATTATGCCAGGTGTCTGTGAGCAATTTTAGTACAACCTGGTTGTGTGGATGGAAAAAGAACCTTCTCCTTTTAATATACTTCCAAAGACTCAGAACAAAGGGCTCATGTACTATGTTTTCTTCCACATCAGCATGCTCTTCCAAGAGCACAAAAGGAAGGAACTATGTATTTGAAGATCCCTAGGAACATCACTGTTTGTGGATATGAGTTTAAATCTATTTCCCCAATGTTTAAAGGACAACTGTGTACAAAAGTATTATGTAAGCATTTGCTCTGCTTGGTCAACGTTAGTCCATCAGTGATTTCTCAGTCACATGACTGGACTCTGCAAAGGTGATTTAAGGTGGTGACCCTCACCCCATGGACCGAACAGACAGGAATTGCAAAGAAAGAGAACTTTAATCTGTGTAGGACAATGACTAGCCCGACCTACCTCTTCATTTTGTATTGCACCTTGATATCAAGAAGTAACTTTCCCCTAATCAGGGTTCAAAGCTGACCTTTGTTTCTTAATAGAGTTTCTTAATATTTTGAGCTAAATTCTGATGCTACCCACTGGTGTATATCAAAAGCACCTTCACCGATTTACTGATGCACATAACATTTCACACACAACACCACATTTCTGAACCTCATAAATGGTCCACTTCAGTTGGCTCTAGTCAGGGTCAAAGGCTGTGTGATCAGTTCCCATTTTATCTGAACGACTTTGCCCACAGTTAATATTTGTGAGTCCATTGAAGCATTAGGGCTTGAATATCTACATGCCATAAGTGATCCTTTGAAAACTCCAAATAAGAGCCAAACAATTCTATTCCAAATGGACTACAATTATGTTAGAAGCCTAGGGATATTTTCATTCATATCAGCAATTTCTCCTGTTGTTCTGCACACAAAACTCCCATTAAGTTGATAGGTTTTCTGTACCAGGACCAAGGGGAGAATGTACCCTGTAATTTTGTTTAAATTAATTTTGTGCTGTAGTGAAAACTGAAACAAGATCAATTTTCCATCATAAATTCAAGATGTTTGCTAACATGTGTCTTGTATGTCTCTCTACTTAGGAAGTTTCCTGAATAGGGTAAGTATACTGTGGCAAACTGAATTGGTCTAAGGATTATTTTGGCCTAGTCTCCAGGTGCCCTATTAAAGTGGCAGGCATAACATAAGAGGATGCAGTTAAAAGTAAAATTCTTTTGATACTCCCCATTTATAGAACCTTAAAATTGGTCACAGTACTAGCTTTGAATCAATAAATGTTGGGTTTTAATGGGATACAAAATGCTTTTAGCTGCTTGGGGTCTTTCAACTATTTTGTTTTGATTTCAACATCAAAGTTTTAATATTTCAGTCAAGCTGTGAATGTATGGTTTTGTATTTTCATTCCCAGTTGTCTTTAGACCTGATCTGAAAATGAGTCTGACCCAGATAGGTGTGTATATACATATTTAAGCTACCTTGCTTGTGCATGGGTCTGAATTAATTCAAATGTGTAAATTAAGTTAAGAGAAACGCTGTTGCACATCCTTACTACTTACTTGTTAATAGTAAAATGATGTCACTCTTAAGGTGATTATCACAGTTTTACCTTTATATCATCTCTTGGATAATTCCAAATTCCTTCAGCAAATAATTTAAAAATAAATTTCACACACATAGAAGCCAGTCCATATGCCTTATATATCGTCCTCAGTCTCAAAGTCCTTACTTACATGAGAGCTCCCATAAAAGTCATTGCAATTATTCAACATGAACCAGGGCTGCAGACTTAGGCCCATACTAATGAAAAGTTCCCTGAACTGAATTTAACTGCAGTAATTGCTCTGACTTCTTTTTAGACCACTTTATCATCTCTGGCCATTGTGCACTAAGGAATCACTTAATTTCCTTTGTCTATTTTCCAGCCTACCATAAATAATTAGCTTTGGTTACGCTGTCAATGGTATATCACAGCATTAGTTGTCACAGCTGTGACAATATTAAGCATGTCATTTTATGGGAGACACCCTGCATATACCCAACCAGGGAGAAAGATGCTGTAGTCAGCATCAGTTGAAATAACAGTAAGAAACAAGAAAGACTTCATTACCTTTTTTTCCTCCTTTATGGATTCAACAAGAATTTTGAAAGCTTTAGAACACTATACATAACTGAATGAAAAAGAAAAAAACAAACAAACTAGGAAGACTAATTAGAAAAAAGTGTTAAGAGAAATTAACTATAATATTCAAAACCGACTTCCCAGACCTGATCACAATTCTATTTATCCAATGTATTAAACCTGTTGGAGACTCAAAAAAATTGCAACCAAACTACTGGAACATATTTAAACACTTTGACAAACTTTTGAATGGATTTTAAGATGACCTTTGTTTCTCCTCACCCTATATTCTGCATACCAAAGACCGGCCGCTTCCTATCTCCCTCCAGGCACAATCAGAAACCAGTATTTCCCACCATTCTGAATCCTCTGCCCCATTTCCACCACAACATTTTTTTATTCTGCTTCCCACCAACACTCAGGCTGTGTCTACATTGGCATGATTTTGCGCAAAAGTGGCTGCTTTTGCGCAAAAACATGCTGCCTGTCTACACTGGCGGGGAGTTCTTGCGCAAGAACACTGACGTTCTAATGTGTGAAATCAGTGCTTCTTGCGCAAGAACTATGATGCTCCCACTCAGGAATAAGCCCTCTTGTGCAACTGTTCTTGAGCAAGAGGCCAGTGTAAACAGGCAACATGAATTTCTTGCGTAAGAAAGCCCGATGGTTAAAATGGTCATCGGAGCTTTCTTGCGCAAGAGAGCGTGTACGCTGGCACGGATGCTCTTGCACAAAAGCACATCTCTTGCACAAAAGCACATGCCAGTGTATACGCTCTCTTGCGCAAATACTTTAACACAAAAACTCTTGCGTTAAAAGTATTTGCGCAAAATCTTGCCAATGTAGACGTAGCCTATATGTTCAAGTCAAGCAAATTCTTCATGTTATTACAGGGAGACAGATTAATCAATTTGTGGCCAATGCTGATGCATATGAATGGGTAAGAATATGTAAATCTACAATTTTAGAGAGAGGAGACCTAGTAGTCACACACACAAATGGTGGGTGAAATTGCTGCTTGGAGAAGCAAGCTCCCTAGCTTTTGGCCCCACCCATACTCCATCACCCCCACTTTACCCAGACCCTGCCCCTTCCCGCTGTCTCCCTCCTCTCTTCCCTTCCCCCTCCCTGCTAACCCTTTCAGCCAAAACCCTGAACCCAAATGCGTGACAAGGTCAGGCTAGAGGGCTAGATTAGAAGGGGAGAGAGGCAACTCTAAATAGCAGAAACAGCCCTGGATAATTAGGAGAGGGTCACCTCAGGGTAGCAAGGAGCAGCTGACCCGAAGTTATCATGGGTAGAGTGGGAGCAGAGAAGACAGGGCTGCTCGAAATCAATTAGGGCCAGCTGACCTCATTTCAGGTTGCCACAGAGCCTTTTAAAAACCCTTCCCTGCTGGGGGAAGGTATGGAAGTAGGTTGGAGTGAGGCAGAGAGGACTAGAACAGATCAGAAGAGAATCAGAAAAGCTGAGAAAGGGAAAGAAACATTGCCAGAGACAGCAGGGGAGAGAGGAGGAGCTCTGAGAAGTGTTTGGGCTCCCTTCCCCAAGTAGCCTGAGAGTTCAGCTGATGGCTGGGGAGGACTATTTTCCCAGCCCAGGCAGAACACCAACACCCTTCTAGCTGAGGGACAGAAGACCAAACCCTGGCAAGGGCAAGTGGGCCCGTGCTATAGTACCTAAACTATCTGCAAGATTGTGAACTGAACAGCGGCCTGGGGCCCAGGACTGGGACTGACCTTGCCACATGAGCAAATTACATTGGAAAAAAAATACTTTTCTTGATAAAGAAAATGGAGCATGTTTCCTACTCCTTTACCAATTAATGTCTCTTTTAGCAGTTTCAATGCTATGATAATAGGCATGGGAAGCTGGAAGACTTTTCACTTAAAAATGATTAGCTTTCATCCAGAAGATGACTCACCAGGCTGCAACAGCTTGGTGTGGGAGATTGAGCTAGAAAGTTATGAGAAATTGGACACTAAGACCCAGGGAAGGCAATGCCTTCCCTTGTCTCTTATGTCTACCTTCTATGGCCACACAAAAAGTTACCTGTTGTATCAGTAAGCATATAGTTCTAGACATTTCACCTTTTTTTCAGGAGTACTGAAGTTCTTCTCAGAAAAAGGCCATATCCTCTGGTACAGCCAAGGAACACACACTACAGATTGGCTGGAGAGATTGGAGTTCATGCAAGAACTGTCCTTTACACCTCCCTGATCATGGGCCAGTTGTATCAGTTCAGTCCAAAACTTAGTGCTACAATAGCAGCTGGGGATCAGTGAGATGCAGGGAAGCCCTAATAATGTCTATTTTATGCCACTTAATGCCACAGAAGCAGGAATGGCATGTGAGCCTCTAAACTGGTTTTCCACCCTTGGGTCTAACATGATCCTATCAGGCTATCATAGCTATGTCACCTTACAAGCCACAATGCAAAGACCCAAGAACTTGAGCCGCAATCTTTAAGACTTGTAGTTTGCTTTTATTTCTGGTAACAGAGAACAACAGGCATTGCATCACCTGGCTCAGTCTGCTATCATATTCAGCACATTCCCCCAC
The DNA here is from genome assembly GCA_032595735.1 of Pelochelys cantorii. Classification (NCBI taxonomy): domain Eukaryota; kingdom Metazoa; phylum Chordata; order Testudines; family Trionychidae; genus Pelochelys; species Pelochelys cantorii. Next base: position 29,032,592 of record CM064335.1, read on the forward strand.
TGAGAGAAATGGAGTGGCCATTGTAAATCAGAGCAAAATACGGTTAAACTTTTAACTGTCCATAATAAGCATACCAAGAAACACTCACATTCTGGTGTGCATTTAGTAGACATTTGTTTTGTTATATTTTTGTCTTTGTTTGCTAGAGCTTGAGAGATTCTTGGGATTCAAAGTGCATTGTTACAATTAGCATTCATTAATCCATTTGAAATTAAAATCATTAAGGCAGAGACATAAAGGAAATAAAGGAAACTGAATTAAAGCTACCAAAATATTCTTCATCCACCCTTTGTTCCTATGGATATTAAAATATATGGGGCATGCTCTCATTCTCATTGGTGGTTCACCAGTTCCCCCTATAGCATCACTCTCACCCTGCCACATCTGATACTGTGCTTCACAAAGACTCCAAAACACAGTTTTAAATGCCATGGCATTTCTTCTCTTACTGCTAATAACTTTTACTGTAACTTTATTTGCTGCATTTCTAATGTAAATAATTTTCAGCAATAAGAGTGAGGGACACTGAATTTCATGAAACGTTGGGACTGAGGCCATGTCCACGCTACAAAATTATGTTGACCTAATTAACATTGGCATACAGCCACCATAGTTATTAAACTGCTTGTGTGTACTCATGCTTGGCTCCTTGTGTCAGCTGTGCATGTCATCACCAGGGAAACTTGTATTGTCAGTGTGGAGCATTGTGGGATGGCTCCTGGAAGCCAGTAAAGGTCAACTTAAGCACAACATCTACCCTGAGACTGATGGACCCAGTTACATAAACTGGTAACTCTATGGTACTTGGAGTGGTGGTGTTAATAAATTGGCATAGTGAGGCATTTATGTCAGCAGTGAATATATTTCCACAGCTAGGCTGAGGCAAGGCAGCTTACATTGACCTAACTATAGTGTAGACCAAGCCTAAAGAGAGCAACAGTCCTGAGACTTTTCTCCTCCCTTATACCCCTGAGACCATAAAGGAAGGCGTGCTTCTTGTAGGCGGACATGACCCAGGCCAATATTGGGCTGCAGACAGGTTAGCATAAGATGCTGGGGTGTTTGGGCAGGACCAAGATAGTAAGAAACCTCATGCTTTTGTTAAAAAAGTTACTGTGTACACATCACACTAATCACATGAGGTCTGGTTTGAGGATTTTTATACCCAGCAGTTGTTGGCATATGGTATGAAATACCACAAGGTCACTAGGCTGAGGCTTTGTCCTCCAGACCTCCTCTTCCAAGAAATATTTTTCTACTTCTGGCTGTCAGTCACTCTCCTCTTCTCTCTGCTCCTGTCTGTATTTCTCCATTTCCTTTCTGTGCAGCCTGCAGCACATACACTCTTTTCCAAGCCCTCTTTTTCTTTTAGACTCAGACTTTAAGGTCAGAAGGGATCATCGTGATCATCTAATCTGGCCTGCACATTGCAGGCACAGAACAACCCCCACTTGAAATAGACCCCTAACCTCTGGCTGAGTTACTGAAGTCCTCCGATCATGATTTAGAGACTTTAAATCTTGTGTAACACATTTGCTTGTGTAGATGTACTGTAAATATTGCCTTCTACCCCTCTCCAAGCTCATCCCTACTTTTACCCATGGGAATGGCCCCAGTGACTTCAAAGAGACTGCTTGTGTGTGTAAAGTTAGGTAGTACTTTGCTAAATTGGGACCTTATTTCCAGACATGCTCAAATATGTATTGGTTAGTGACTGGCTGTTCAAGTAGCTCATCAATTTAGAGTTGAATAGCAATTCTGTTCCCAAAACACCTTATGAAATTAAGTGATGACCTTGTTCCTGTATATTCACAGAGCCACATATCATCACTAAACTTTGTTTTGATGCTTATAACAGCGCTGCCTTAGTTCTGCCTCTGTCTCAGTCCATAAATTACACAGGGACCCTTTTGCTGGTTCAATACCTTGTGCAGTTATTTATAATTGCACCCCACCACCTTGATAGCATACTTCAGACCTTTCCTAAGCAGAGGAGAGTGAGCGAGCAATCAATCAATTGCTCTCACTGACCTTTTCCACCCTCCTCCAAGCTCTTCCTTTCTGTACCTATTTGTTGGGCTCTTGACTAATGGTTTAATTGGCCTTTCTGCCCCACCCTGCCCACAAATTTGGCATAGCCTTGCATAGTCTGTTTGGGGCTACTGTGAAGAGTGCTGACTCAGGCCTTTGTACTTAGCACTCTGTCACACTGCTATACCCCCTTTCATTAGGGCCACCTCAGTGGTTGATTTTCTTGAGTCCTTTCCATGCTGAATCTTGGAACAGACATTCCATCAAGTGCCCATGCTGACACTTTTGAATCCACAGGAATTTAGTTTGCAACACATTTCATGCTTTAGTCTCAGGATTTTCAGTGGTAATAATGCACCTGTAATATCTTTGGATGTCAGCTCCCCTTAAAAGGTGAGAAAGCTATTTTTATGCATTCTTCCAGGCCCAAGAGTGATAAACAGACATCTTTGTTTAATAGTAAGCAAATTACCTTCCCATTTCCAAATGTGACACTGCACCACATATTCTTCATAGTGATATTATGGTGATATGATTAGGGCATGGTTATGATGCATTTTGTACTAAAGTCATGTGAGGTGTTATTGAAAAGGTTATGATTTGCTGAATATGATTATCCTACTTGTACACATGTATCATTTTTGTGTCTGAAGTTATAAATATTGACTGTGCTTCAAATGTAGTTATACCTAGGTAATGCCCACTAGACAAGATACTTTCAGTCTAGATAGTGGGAATGGAGGGACAGCATATTCAGGACAATTGACCATTAGGAAAAACAACAGGCCTTAGAAGAAGTTTATCCCCAACCCGGGGAACCTTCCTGAGAATGCTACAGACAGCCTGTAAGTAATGACTGCTTTGACACTATGATGACATGTGACCAGGCCACATGATTTTAGACTCCATCTTGAGATGTTAGTATTTTTCCTCACACATTAGTCTGAAACCAAATTTTGAAATGAAGGATTCTTGCCACGTGTGAAAGCTATCTAGGGCAGGAAGTGGCAATCATCTGAGGTGCTTTGCTTCCCCCACAATACAACTCCTGGAAAATCTGAGGAAAAAATACTGAACTGGGACAAAGTGCTGGACCTAGGCTAAAGGGATTTTTAGCCTGTGTATGAAACATCCAGGGATTCCAGGCTACAAAGCATGTGTAGTTTATGACTTAAGAATCTACAAAGTCTGCCTGTACCATCAGCTAGGGTGAGAATCTTCTATTCATACCCAAATCTATTTAGTATATTAAGCTTAGTTTGCATTTTTTGTTCATTCTCTCGGTAATCTGCTTTCATCTGTCTGCTAACATTAAAATCTATCTTTTGTAATTAATAAACTGATTTTTGCTTTAATTTGAACCAGTCACCTCTGACTGCAGTCCTCGGGGAAAGTCTCTGTTTGGGCAAATGTGCATTGTCCTCTCCACTTTGAGTGACAGGTGTTAGAAAAAAAACTGCCCCCCCCCCCCAGTAAAAAGTTTGGCCAGGCTGCTCTTGCTATAGTGGGCTGCAGTACTCCTTGGGAGAAACCGGCCGCACCCTTCCTGCATACCATTGCCTTTAGAAAAAGGGAAGGTGTGAAAAGGGGAAAATAGCCTTGGACTCTCCCACCCATCACCTTGGCGTGAGAACTGCGGGGCTTACCTGGTCGCATGAAACCTGCACAGTTTCGGCCCAACCCCTGGGACACAGACCCCCACTTGGTGACCGTTGGGCTGTATATGGTAATATGCAAGTGCGGGAAACCGATGTGCAGACTTGGGGATAAATACCCATCGCACAGTTCACTTGAGGAGGTCTTCGCAACACACGCACCACCGTGCGTGTGCTTTCCCGTATACTTCAAAGCGCTGCCAGCCTGATCAACCGACCAGCCACCTCCCCCGACTCTCGGGCGTAACCAGGCCTTCGCAACTGAACCAATATCTTTGAAATGTTCCATGTGCTGTGTAAGTTGGTATGTATGATTTGATTTTCTTTGTTGTATAAGCTTAGTGTTGTAGTTGTTTTGGTAGTACATAGAGTTTGTAGTTATCACTGTTATTTAATTAGTGTAGCTGGATATCTTTAGAATAGAGACTATTCCCCTTGCCATTCCCATCCTTATATTTTTGACATGTTTAATTAGAAACCATAGAATAAATATAATAAATACTGTAAATTCATTATTGACATGGTCTATTAAAAATCTTAGACTAAATACTATAAATTCATCACTATAAATACTATAAATTCATAAATAAATATCTTTTATTTACTAAAAGAGTCCACCTGGTTCTATCCTTCCCCCCTTGGGTATGCATCATCGGACCTGTGGTTCTCACAACAACAGGCAGACTTGGTATTAAACCCACATATTGGGCAGATTTAATTAGGACAGGATGGAACTGCTCTGAGGCCCTATGCTGGGAAACTGGTGGTTAGAGCGCCTGCTGGGTATGTCCTTGCCTGTGGTAATGATGTTGGGCTTTGCAGCTTGTCACAGCAGGATAGTGTGGATGAAAGCCCAAGATGGTGGGCCAGAGGGCTAAGTGTTGCCCCAGGAGGAACCTGTCATACCAAGATCCTATCAATCAAAATACAAAAGTTTAAAATGAAGTTTAAATGTAACAAAACAATGCACAAATAAGATCTTTCACAACATGTTCTCTGTTACATGTATCTGACTTGGACCAAATCATCCAATTGTATTTAGCTTTTAAATTTCACACAAACAAATCAGAAGAGCATTGCTAATAAAAAGCAAAAAAGAAAAGCTGACAGCGAGACCTGTTTCTAGATTTGATGAAAGTTATATTGGCCTATATAGTCCACAACATGTTTTGAGGCACGGTTTGAAATGAAGATATTTCAGAAGCCTGCAGTCAAGAAAGTAAAATGATACCCAAGTCTCCAACAAAAATTAAATTTTGTTTAAAGACTGTGTGCTATGTTCAATGGCAAAGAAACAAACTTGAGATCATACTATCCTGCTTGAGCATAACTGCCAAAAAGGTAGGGAATGGGTTTGTAGACTGATGTGGCTAAACAGATTTTAAAATTTTCAAATCCACAGTTACTCATGAGGAGGATTACAAACAAAAATAATAAAGAACTAAAACAAGGCCTCAGTTCAGCTAGGAATTGCCTAATTTTAAGCACATTAGTAGTTCCTTTGAAATCAAGGGGGCCATTCACATGCTTAAAAGTAGTCATGTGCTCATGCCCTGCTGTAGTAGGGCCAGAGGAACAGTATTACTACATGTGCACAAGCCAACACATTACAAGCAAAATATGAACATTTATGCCTTCCAAGTCAGCAGAAAAAAAAAAATTAATTCTAATCAGATTTTCACTTTCCACTTGTAAAATTCAGACAATAAAATTCATTTCACCAAATGATTCTCTACTTCATTGTAGAACATCTCTGCTTTTGAAAGAGTTTCTGCACAATAAAACACAACTGAAACATTGTGTCAAAATCTAAATGTGAAAATATATTTACTATGGTGCTGGGGGATGATATGCAGGAGGTCAGAATAGGTGATCTGGTCTTAAATTTTATGGTTCTGTGACGGGGCAGAGGCACCCTGCACTCTGGTCCTGCCGGCGGCCGCTTATCTGGCGGCTCTCGGGGCAGAGGGCGGAGTAGCGGTGCCGGGCGCACCACCGGCTGCGGGCCGAGTGGCGCGGAGGCCGGCCTACCGACTGTGTGGCGGCTGCCCTAGCAGGACGCCCACATACGGCCTGGAGGCCGGTTACCAGCATGGGCGGAGTAATGTCGGGGCACAGCCCCGCTGACGGCCCGGAAGCATGGCCATGCCGGAAGGGGCGGGACCCCACGGGCCAGGAGCCGGCGCAGGGATTTAAACGCCGGGAGATGCCGGGGAGAGGAGGAGGTCCGAGGGAGCGGCCTCTCGCGGAGGACCAGCTACGGATGGGACCCAAGGCGAGGAGGTGAGCCTGGAGGCAAGGGGATATTTGACTGCGGAGAGAGGAAGTAGCCCAGGGCGGGCAAAGGGAGCCTGTGGGCTGGCGAGTTACGGCAGATGCCCCTCCAGCCGGACCGGACGGTAGAAGCGTCCGTGTCCTTAGGGCCCTGGGCTGGGATCTGTGAGAGGGGGCAAGCCTGGACCCTCCTCTCCCCGTGGTCGGGGTGAGACTGGCTCTGGCTTCGGGGCCAACAAAACCCCCAAACGAGGGAAGACCCAGCAAGCCTTGGTCAAGACAGCCTCGGACGCCGGAGGGCGCCCGAAAGGGTGAAGGAAACACGGGGATGGAGGGGGGGGGGGTGTTGTTAGGCGCAAACGGGGCACATGGTTGGACCCATTTACAGGTTCTATGAAGCAAAATTCTGCTAATTTTGAACAATAAAGACAACAAAAACAAACTTCTTATGACTTTCCATCACTTACCTTGGCTTTTCTTTAGCCTCAGTCTTTATTCCTTACAGAATATGTCACAGAAGTTATATCTAGACCAGTAAAAGTTAAAATTTGCCATTCATTTTTTTCAATGTGTCTGAACGGCTAGCAAAAGACTGATCCATTTTAGGAAGCAAAGTCATTGTCATATCATCAATGTGAGCATGAAATTATGATGTAGTGAAGGTTTAGTGTGATATGTTTGCAGGGCAATTAAAAACAAATATATGCCCACCAGTGCACAGGACAGTATGTAAGATCAAAAGTTAAGTTCTCTTTGACTATCTCAAAGCTGAATGAAAAGGTAGTGATGATGCATTAAGCAATTTAATTAAAGATTAAAGCTAGATCCTGGGTTGTATCGAAGAAGCACGAAGCAAAAATCAGGAAGGTAGGAATAACAATGTACAAGGAAATGTGGCCTAAATCTCACCCTTGTATTTCTGTTGCAGTCTATGCAATACTGATCTCCCTGTGGTGCTTTAGAGCAGGGGTGGGCAAGACAGCGTCTGTGGGCCGGATCTGACCCACCAAGCGGGTTGATCCAGCTCACGGCTGCCTTGCTACTCTTCCACCCCAGGCCAATCGAGACCTGGGGAAGGGGAAGTGCACAAAGTCTCCTCCCCACACCAGGAGGAACCACTCACTCCTGGCAAGGGGTGGGGAGCAAGAACCTTCATGCACTTCCCCACTTCCAAGCGCTTCTCAGTGGCTGGGAGGTGAGGCGAGATGAGGCACCTCCCAAACTAAGTGGAAAACCACTCTCTGGCCCCCTACTGATGCAGCTGCTGCACTGGCAGTGGCCCCCTGGTAGGACCACACACCTTGGATCCCTGGAGGAAGTCTGTCTGGAAGGAAAGAAAGAAAGAGAGAATATTTCCCTAAAGTCCTTCTGCCCCCATCCCAGACACCCACCCTCTCTCCCTTCCTTCCTGGGGGGGGTGGGGAGGGGCATGAAGTCTCCTCACACTGCCAGGGGCTCACGCGCTTAGAATCATAGAATTGGAAGGAGCCTCGAGAGGTCATCGAGCCCAGTCCCCTGTCCTCACGGCAGGACCCAAACAAAACAGCTGTTCAGAACAGTTGGCAGTCCTCTCTAGGTGCTAGGCACCCCTGGCAAGGCGGGGGTGGGGCACAAAGATTTCACATGTTCCCCCAGTCCCAGGCCAATCAGGGTCTGAGGGTGGAGGAGTACTTGAAGTCTCCAGGGTGGTCGCAACCACTTCCGAAATTCACGAAGTGGGCCCCCCCTTCAAAAATGATTGCCCACCCCTGCTTTAGAGCAACCAGAAGGCTGCTCTAACATATACTAAGATTCAGTGGCTCCAAGAAGCTGAAGATGCAGCAAGTGTTGGAGTGTTGCAGGGGCATCTTGGCCACATACCTTTCCTCCAGTCATTCCCTCTTTTACTTGTTCTTTCACTTGCAGGAAAGGGGAGCCGGGTAGAGCTCCTTTGTTGGTTTAATGCTGCTGAATCAACTTCATACTGGGGTGAGCCTCCCTGGGCCAGTTAAACTTGGTGTAGGGCCAGACCATGGTATACTAGCAGTGTGGTACAATATGGCTACACCACCCCAATGAATTTGGCCTAAAATTGTCAATATAGTTTTGAATATAAGTAATTTCTCCTTCTTCCTGCTTTCCTCTTTTATCATCAACTGTCTCGTGTTTTTTCTCTCCCTTTCAGATTACCACAGTGTTGCCAAGTTCCAACTGAACAACAATTTTTCCCTGTGTTCTAGGGGAAAGATGTTATTAAAACTTAGCTAGCAACTGACCCACACATATTATTGTACCAAATAGTTCAAGTTACCTATTGGGTCCTTTTGATGCATGAAGAGATAACCAGTATTGAGAGCTCAAATCTCTCTAGTGTGCTATCCAATGAGTGACAGCTGATGCACAGCACAACTTTTCAGGGTGGCAGCCGTTCCATAGAGCTTTGAATACACAGTGTGCAATACTAGTCTTATAGAGTGATCTCCACTCCTTTTCATAGTTTTCAACAAGCTTCATAAAAAAAAAGATGCTCTGTTCATGTAAAATGTATGTTATAAACTACTAGAGAAATCCAACACTTTATTCCAAAAGAATACACCCAAAAATGCTAATCCATAATTCAAATGCATGCCCTCTGTGCACAAAAAGTTTCATAGGTGACCTGCCTACCTTCAACCACAAGTTATTAATCAACCCACCAGACAAAAAGGCACAAAGCCTACATTCTTGCCACAGATAAACCTAGCCATCCCTCACAGCCCTCCTTGAAAAGAAAAAAGAAAAAAAGATTTTTACAGCATTACAAACCAAACTCCCTTTTCTACCACTATCCTAATTCAACAAAACACAAAAAACACAAGGCAGCTGAGACTGAGGGGAGCTGGCCAAAAGTAACATTATCACTGCTAAACATGTGCCATTGATTTCAAAGTTCTAAATGAATGGCTCCAGCCTATTTTCAAGGCTGCAAAGAAAACATACTTTGCTGGAAACACACACAAGAATGTAGGTCACCAGCATGTTGCCAAGTGTAATTAATAGTCTGTCATTTCTTCTAAAGACAACAAAGCATAAGAAACAAATTTTAAAAACAATTACATGTGCTATCGGATCAGGATTACACAAAAACTGCTGCTCACAGACAGCCAAAGCATTTTGGATTTTTTTGCTCTGTACAAATTTTGTACTTCTCAGTCCGATCTGATCAATTTGTTTCCAAATATGTCACTTATTGATACCCACAATGAGAGAGAAACTCACATAGACTATTTTATTATATGGAATAAAATAATCATTTCAATTTTTGTCACTCATGTTGAACACAGGAAAACATGCCATACACTACACTTTTTCCCCAAAAAAATCTGTTATCTGAGGCATAAGCCCAATGACTGGGTGAATGCATCATTTCAAATGCACTGAAGAGGATATTCAAATCTGGGAGAAAATGGAGCTTGATTGACAGCAACTTACTTCCTTTAAGATCTCCCATTTGGGTGTCAAAAAGTAACAAAGAAGTTCACAAAGAAAAAAGAAATTTATTTTGATCAGGCTCTTCACAGCATTGGTGAAAGTTTTACATGTGGTTGGTGACAGTAGAAACCTAGGGTAAAAGTGGAAGCAATAACTGTTATGAAGAAGAAGTTTGAGCAAACCAAGAATATTAAAGAGGAGAGAAGAAAGAGGAGTTGCAGTGAAAGAAGACATGGAATTATGCCAGAAACAACAAAAATAATCTGTACCCTGTGTAATTTGCATAAAATGAGTAATCCCTCCCCACATTTTAAAGATTTGATAGAGAAAACACAGAAGTGAGGTATCGCAAATATATTTTATACAAAATTATTTAGTAATGGACATACATATATTGCCAAAAATTAAAAACAAAACTACAGCTCTCAAATATAATTTTGAATACTAAATGAAGTTCATTTTGTGCTACCCCATTCTTGCTCTTTGTCTTCTAGTCGATGTGGTGCAGATTTGCACTTTTGAGGAAAGCTTGGGGAAATCACCCAAGATTAAGATAGGCCAAATAAAGATAAAATCATGAGCAACTTTCACTGGTATTTACAATGACCAGTGGGTGTTGCCCAGTCAGTGGGAGTGCAAATTCTTAAGGCTATACTGTATCCAATTCAACTAAGGCATTTCTAAAAAGTTGCAGATTTCAAAATGCAACTTGTCAGCTGATAAATAAGTCTGTTGTTATACACTGGCTATAGCCCAGCAATAAGATCAAGCTTTTTCCCCCAATTGCCCGACACTTATATTGGCAAAGGACACAAAGCACATTTGAATATGCCCTCCACCTGCAAAGTCATGTGAATACTTGCATGGTTATGTGGCTAAGAGCTTAAAGGGGGGGAAAAACTTAATATGTTACATTAAGAAAAGAATTCCCTCTCCACACTTTTATCTCTAACTTTAGACATTGGGAAGCAGATAGTAATTCAAATAAAAAACATTAATTCTGAATGTTTCTCATGAAATAGCTTCCCAGTTTATAGGCCTGTAATTTCAAGCATTTGTCGCAATAATTCTTTTCTGGGATCTAATTGCTGTAATCTTTGCTTTTGGCTGATGAGGGTTATTCAGATGGATTTCTGGTGAACTCTTCCCTCTTCTGGCCTCCTCTTTTCAGTTCTTTTGTAACAATTCCTTTTAGTTGGCTCTTTCTTTGGGGCAGTCCCTTTTGGGACTAGTAGTTGCAACAGATGGTCACTCCAGCTTTTTAACCCCCGTATGTTCTTCCTTCTTTTTGGGTTCTTACCTTTCCTCCCAGTAAGCTCTATCAGAAAAACAAAGCCAGAGAATTAGTAAATAGCCAAATACCAATACAAGAAAAAAAAATGCCAGCCAAAGTTCCAACAAAAGCAAATATATTATTCCACATCACAGGTTCATTATTCCCATCTGAAAGGTTGCTGCCTAATGGACTTTTTTTCATTTAGCAAGCCAAGAGAAGGGAGGGGTCAGAGAGCAGACATGTTGAAGAACGGTAGGCCAGATAGGTATTAAATAACTCACACTCTGATTAAACTGCCTGGAGAGATGAAACAGCCTTATACCACCAGCAATTGAAAGGATCATTTTTCCTTCTGCTTGGGTCTGTTTTGTTTCATCCTAACAAAATTTATAACCTAGGACAAATGAGCATGGCGAGGGCGGAACACTCAGTGTTTTCAAGGGTCTTTGAACTATTTGCCATTGTGCACAAGCACAATCCACTCTAAGCAGGGACAACATTCTTCTGCAGGTGGGTGGAAAATCCACTGCAGTAGCTAAAAGTGAGCCCAATACTGTGAGGCCCAGAGCACACCAATTTCCGTTCAATGGCAATTAAAGGGGCTTAGCAACTTGAAGACTTAATCTGTTGGGTAGCTTTCAACAGGATTTTTATGAACTATAAGAACTTATCTACCATTTTGTTGTAATTGTCTTCAATGAATCAAATTGTGTTCTCTTTGCTTCATTGTAATAGGTATTCTGAATCAATATGCTAGCAATTCAATTGACATTAGAGTTTGCTCCACTGATTTGGACCATAGTTGTTCCTTCTGTAATTTTACCTATTTCTTCTGGCCCAGGACTTGTATTCTTTTCCAGTAATTTTCACACACACACACACACACACCTTCCATTGATTTGGAATTTCAGTTTCTTTCCCTTGTTGCCCAAAAAACTTAGGGTATGTCTACACATTAACATTATTTTGAAATAATTAGTGTTATTTCAAAATAACTTAGTCCGCATCTACACAGCAGGCAGTTATTTCGAAATAATGTCAAAATACTGTCAAGGACTTCTTACTCCAACTCCTGTAACCCTCATTGTACGAGGAGTTAGGGAAGTTGGAGGAAGAGTGCTCTATTTCAAAATAAGTGCAGTGTAGATGCTCCCAATATCGAAATAAGCTATTTCTAAATAAGCTACTCAATTGACGTAGCTCAATTCGCGTAGCTTATTTCAAGTTAAGTCCTGCTATGTAGATGCACCCTCACAGAGTAAATATAATTCAGAACCATAAGAATAGATTTTGCTACAGTTTGCCCTAATCAAGCTAGTTGGAGAGCAAGTGAAGCACACAATACCAAAAATATGAAACAAGGAAGCAACAGTGTATAATGCACAAACTAGACTCTTTAGAATAATTAGTTCTCATAAGAACATAAGAATGGCCGTACTGGGTCAGACCAAAGGTCCATCTAGCCCAGTATCCTGTCTGCCGACAGTGGCCAGCACCAGGTGCCCCAGAGAGGGTGGACCGAAGACAATGATCAAGCAATTTGTCTCCTACCATCCCTCTCCAGCCTCTGACAAACAGAGGCCAAGGACACCATTTTATCCCCTGGCTAATAGCCTTTTATGGATTTAACCTCCATGAAATTATCTAGCTTCTCTTTAAACTCTATTATAGTCCTAGCCTTCACAGCCTCCTCTGGCAAGGAGTTCCACAGGCTGACTACACGCTGTGTGAAGAAGAAAAAAGTTCCGCTCATTGTCATCCTAGATTTTTATAGTGGATTTTACAATAGCTGCAATTGCTTTACAAAAATAAACGTTGGGCCTGTCCCAGCTTCTGCTGAAGACAGCGGGAGGCTTTTTTTTTTTTTGGAAGAATGCAGAGCTAGACCCACAGAGCTCCATCTTCTTGCCATCTTTGTCCCCAAACCAGACACTTTCTCCCTTTGCCTCATTGGGCCATTATTTTTCCATTGGTGAAGATAATTGAGAACATGAAGTGTTAGCCTCCTCCAAAAGAAAATTAAGTATTTAATTAAAGGAAACACTGAGTCTGAACAGAAGCTCATATCTCTCATTTTATTAAAAGTGGCAAATGTCGTCATTGTACAAAACTACTAATTTAAGCGACAGTCAACAAAAAATATTTTTATTATTTTACTACAGGTTGAACCTCTTTAGTCCAGTACCCCGAGGACCTGAGTGGGGCCAAACCAGAGACTTTGCTGAATCATGGGAGGTCAGTATTATCTAGCAGCATGACCAACACTTCCACTGCTTACTGGGCTCTTAGCAGACATTGAGGGGAATATTCGAGTTAAATAACAGCACAAAACACTGTGAGCCAGGACTGGTGGGTGTAAACAAACTTTATGGGACCATAGGAAATTTGGCCATACCCATGATACATGGACATCCAGCTAAATAATATCATGCTGGACATAGCCATTTCCAAAACAGAGAGGTTCAACGTGTATCACAACCCTCAAAATAAAAGAAAGTTGTCTACACCCCTGATTTGAAATGGAATTCCTCAACATTCCAAAATGAAATCTGCATCTACAGTTGTAGAGTGTTTTGAGAGCTGAATCTTCCACTCTCTTGGTAGGCCTCTTTATAGCAGGTGGGCAGGAGAGTTGCAACAAATTTAAAAGGTAACACTGAAAGTTACTGTATATACTAAGGGTTGGCAACCACTTCAAACCAAAGAGCCAAACTACATCAAAATTCAGAACAAGTGGTCAACAAAGAGCCTTATAAGAATGCCCATTTGCATGATTGAAAATATACAACTTAATATTATTGATAATTGACAAGATGATTCATAATAGAATCAATGAAATATTGTACTCACAGACTTTAATTAAAGGCACCTCTGATGCTGCATTTTTTCATACATTTCTTTGTAGTTTACATGAGAACTAGTCAAATCCAGCTTCATGCACACATTCAGGCTGTGTTCTGTTAATCTTATGGCAGAGGACTGGGGATGTGGAGTACAGGGGTCTGGGTTAGGGTGCATGAGGGGCTCAGGGCATAGGGTTGGAGTGTGGGGGGGTGTAGGAGTCTGGGGATGTGGGGGTGGAGTCAGGGTTAGGGCTCAGGGCAGGGAGCTGGGGTGCATGGGAGGTGGGGTGGGAAATAGAGTATGGGGGGACCGGATTACCTTACCTGACCAGGGTTAGGCTGCTGCATCCAGGCAGCAGTGGCTGGATGAGGGGCCGGGCCAGGATCACTGCAGCTGGATCATGGCCTCCCTCCTATCTGTGTCACAGCAGGAGGAGAGACTGCCGCCAGCTCTTCCTGTGGCCAGATGAGGGCTGGACCATGGTGCAAGCCCCAGGGCCAGGGCCAGGACACAGCCCGAATGTGGCCTTGTTGGCCCCAGCTCCAGCAGATGGAGCACGCCACCCTCCACATGGCCTGCCCTGGGAGCAGCCAGTCAGTCACTACCAGCTTCCCCAGCCAGGCCTCCAGCTCTGACACACGGCCAAGGCGGACCATGTGGTGGCTGTCCAGCAGCTTCTGCCCTAGCCATAAGCCAGAGCTGGAGCCAACTACCCACCCCCAGCCTGCCTCCATATCCACTGGGGCTACCAGCCACTACAGGCCCCCACGGCGAGGTGGAGGTGGAGGTGGGGACAGCTCCACACTCCCAAAAGAGGTGGGGCGGAGGCCAGTCAGTCCTTAGCACTGCTTTCCCCGAGCTGTGTGCCAACAGGGGAAGTTGGTGGTGGTGCCCAGCTGCTCTGGAGGTGAGCAGCTTGCTCTGGGGCTGCACCATGGCCTGACTCCAGCTCTGGCACACAGCTGGGGAGAAGCTCGGGGGGGGGGGGAGGGAGGGAGGGTCTGGCCAGGAGGGAGAGTGCTGGAGCTGGCTGGGGTCTTTGGATGTATGTGTGTGTGGCAGGGGAAGAGGTGGAAGGGATGGAGGCCATCCCATTTGGCCAATGGGAGCAGTGGGGAAAGCATCCAGACAGTGTGTCCATGCTCTGCTCTGTTCCCCTGGGGGCTTTGTCTCTTCCAGCTTCTGGAGTGGGGGGGGCCTGGGTAGGACTGAAGCCCACAATCCTAGGCTCTAGAAGCTGATGCCTTATCCATTAGGCCACCCTCCTCACTACCTTCAGCCTGCTCCTGCACTCAGAGGGCACCCTCCCCCCACCCTCAGGGCACAGGATTGAGGTGTGGGGGTGTAGGAGTGTTGTGGCAGGGGGCTGGAGATGTGGGGGTGCAGGAGGGGCTCAGGGCAGGGGTTGGGGTGTGTGGGAGTAGGCAGGCAGGGCAGGGTGCTGGGGGTGGGAAGTAGAGTAAGTGGAGGGGCCCTGGGCCTAGATTACTGTACCTGTCTGCGGCTGGGCCGCTGCACCCAGGCAACAGTGGCTCGATGAAGGGCTGGGCCAAGACTGCCACAGCCATATCGTGGCCTCCCCTCCTACCTATGCTGCAGCAGGAGAGGGGGGCCACTGCCAGCCCTTCCTGCAGCCAGACTGTGGGGCCTGCCCCAGGATCAGGACTGGGAACAAGATGCTCCCTGATTGTGGACTTGTTGGCTCCAGCTCTGGCACGTGGCCAGGGATCCCGCTCTGGCACACAGCCAGGGTGGGCTGTGTGGTGGCTGCCTGGCTGCTCCCAGGTCAGGCATGTGCCAGAGCTGGGGCCAACACGGCCACAATCGAGCAGCATCCACCAGTTTCCCCAGGGCTGGAGCTGCAGCCAGGTGGGAGCAGCCAGGCAGCAACCATGCGGTCTGCCCTGTCTGTGTGCTGGAGCTGGAGCCCTGGATTACTGTCATGGGAAAACACCAGCCATAGTGGGTCCATTCATTTTTTCCTGACTTCTAATGATTTTCCTATTTTATTCAAGTTCTCTTTCTACTTGAAATATTGCTTCAACCAATCTTTTCTTTTTTTTTTTTCTTTTGGAAAATAGCACTTAAACTAAAAGATTTGATAATTACTTGTGTCAATTAAATAAAAAACATTTGTAATGTCTAGTTACCGAGTAGTGTAATCTATAGTATTATAAAAGGAGAGGTGTCCGTCACGCCATCTGTCACAGAGAACATTTGAGAAGACTTGAGACGTTTCTAGAAAATGCCAGAATGAATGAGAAGTGATGAGTGTGGCTCGGGCCCCTCCCCTCAGGCTGCCATTGGGGGGACCTCAGGGCAGGGCTCAGCACCTCCCCAGCAAGTGGCTGGCAGGTGCAGGGAGCTGGCAGCAGCAGTGTACCAAGCAGACCTGTGCCCACTGGGGTAGGTGGCTTGTGGGCCAGGGCCCTGCACTGCTCCTGCACCCTGGGGATGGCCTGTCCAGCAGTGGGTGGGGGGCTATGGGGGCAGCAGAGCATGGAAAAAGTGGCAAATGACTTCTCCAAGCGGCACATCAGACCTGGGGACAAAGAGAAGTGGGAGATCCTGAAAGCAGTGGGGCTGGTGATAAGTCCCTGTCCACCACGTTTTGCCCGTCCCTCCCTCGGCTCCCTGAGCCTGTGCCCTCCAGGTCTTCCTGTGCCTTGCCCTCCCCTATGCCTCACCCACCTTGCCACTGCATCCTCCCCGCTCTGCCGCCCCTCAGCCTGCTGCACTGCAGCTGTGAGGCAAGGCTTGGCTAGTAAACTTAAAAAGCAGCAGCAGAAAAACAGTACCATAATCCACGCATTCAAAGGACCCCTTGAATACACATCATAAAAACATCCATATACTCTTCAATCTGAAGTACTTATTCTTGCCAAAGATAGCATCCTCTCCTTCTTAACCCCTTCTTTATCTCTACACAATGTTAACATTTCATATAAAAAGTATGTTTGAACATTCATTTAAAAATGCAAATAAAGGGACCCATTCATGAGCTATGAAAAAATTCTCATTTTGATTTACTGTGCCAGGGAAACCGCAGGAAAACAAATTTTACAACTTACCACGTGAAAAGGCCCTTTCCACAGGGGGGGAAAAATTGACTGGAAGGAGACTACCAGGTTCCAAGTTCTTAGATCTTCTTACATTATTCAAACATCTTAATGGGTGGATACTAGAGTGCTTTGTGTGTTTAAAACTACATTGCCCAGAGTTTATTCAGCATATGCATTGCACAGGATTTTCTAAATTTGCCTACTTTCCATTTTATAAATTCAAATAAAGTCAGATTTATAGCCCTGTTGATGCCATTTTGTCTTCTCTCACACTCCACTCTGATTCTTCCTCTCTCAAAGATTTTTCTCTCTCTCCATATCTCTCTTCCTCCCCCTCCTCTTTTGGAAAGATTAGCTCTCACCTGCCCTTCCCAGATCACTCAGCTTCTTCCTGTTCTGCCCATTTCCTTCCACTGCTGCAACTCCCAATAGAGCTTAGCACTCCATTTCCTGATACTAAGCTCTAGATATTTGCACTCTTAGGCTATGTCTACACTACAAAAATAAATGGGAAAAAGAAACACAATTTGCAACATGCAAATTGTGCATCTTTTTCTGATTTACTTCGGAAAGAGGCTTTTCCGAAATTTGGCCTATCTACTTGGGGCCAAATTTCAGAAAAAAAAAACCCCTGTTTTGGAACATCCCTTCTTCCTCATAAAATGAGATTTACAGGGATGCCGAAAAAATGCATCTGCTTTTCCGACATTTTTTTCCATTTTTTTCCATTTTGTGGCAGAGCTTTTCCAGGATATCTCTGGTATCCCAGAAAAGCTCTGCAGTCTAGACATAGCGTTAGAACAAATCAAGGGGTGCTGAAAGATTGTGAACGGCCAAATGAAAATCCTCTATACACATTCCTCCTGCCTCCACATTCCTCCTGCTTCCACACAGCCTCCAATTCCTCTTCCCCATTCTGTACATTTCATCCCAGGTCCCAATGACCACACATACATTTGAAAGGGAGGATGTCAGGCCAAACCTGGCCCAAGCTGCTGGCTCCTGAAAAGACCTGACATTCCCCTACAGTGTTTGCAACTCAAACATTTAAGCACTGTGCAGATTCTGGAGAACCTGAACAGTACTACCACTGTGGACTTTCCCAGCAAAAAACAATCACAGGATGAAGACACATATTGCTACATATTGGATAGCAACTAATAAGGCTAAATGTAGTGGAGCTGAAATGTAAAAATACAGATCTTCCCCTAGGCATTTTGCTGGTCAAAAGGTTTCCCACCCTGAGAACCTCCCACTCCTAGAGCAACTGAACAAAAACCAGCCCTGGTCACCCAGATCCCCTGAAAGTTGGCATCTAAGGATACTGCTCTGTTCACTCATCCCTAAAATTGGTCCTGTATAAAATATTAGCATGGTACGAAACATCTTTCTCCCTGCAAGAGGATAAAACATGGTTATTTCTCAGATTTCATTATATATATGTTTTGATGCCCATAGCATCCCCGAAGTTTAACAAAATATTAATTTACATTGGTGTTATAATTGCATTCTGTGCTGTGCAACTTTCCCACGTGGCCTATTGTATTGCAGCAACAGAATATGTACAATGGGAAAGTTGCACAGCATATTCTGAATTTGTTATAACACCAGTGTCAATCTAAGTAAAGAAACATGGGAGCTGTCAGATCTAACCAAACATTTTATGTCTTTTCACTCCAGTTCTCAGCCAGATTTCAACATGCAACATTGCTAAAAAAAAAAAAGCCAGGAATGAAAAGTGTGCTTCTGTATCATTCCTAGTTATGGGGAACAATTTTCCATTATCTAACACTGTATTTTTTGGAATTCTACATTAATTACTTCCTGCAGCCAGGAGACTGGTACTCATAGAACAGCTATGTAGTCCCAAAAGCAGAGACATTTTGAAGAGGGAAAATAAAGTAAGCATATTTCCTGTGGAGTTCAAACCACAGAGCCTGAAAGATTTCTCAGAGTGGTTTATAAACTTCAGTAAATATTCTTCAAGACCCTTAAACCTTGTCTACATGAGAAAGTCACACTGGGTTAACTAGAGGTATGGTATTAAACTTGTGCAAAAGGCTGTGCAGTTTCTATTTCCATTTGAAATCTGATATTTCCATTTAGTTACATTGATTAAGTCTTACAATTAACATGGAGTGGGTTACCCTTCAACTGAAATAAGTGTCCACACAGGGGGTTCCTGCCAGTTTAAGATATTTGTGTGTGTGTAAAACTGATGTAGCTCTCATGTAAACTAGGTCTTACACAATGAGATTACTTTATAGTTTGAAAGTGGAAACATACCAACCAGAGAGATGCCAAAATGTGAGGTTTTATTCTCATTTACCTAGGACCTGCTGTCTGTTGCCACAAGCGGGAAAACCACACTTTTAGTTTTGGGGTGGAAAGGGGAAGAGCCAGTTCTGGTGCATGCTCTCCAGTTAAACAAGGGGCTCCAGAGATCCACCTGTGTGGGTTTGGAGCAGGCCAGCTCATGTGAATTCCAAGTTTATTTGCTTTAATTCTGGCAAGAAAGATCCAGAACAAAGACAAGTACAAGACAGAGAAAAGCTTACCATTCAGCAGAATCCAATTTCCAAAACTACTCGTCAGATGTTTCTGCTTTTGTTCTGTTAACCATGGTTAAGATGAAATTGTAGATTTGATTTTTGGCTGGCTCCAATATGTTTGCATAAAATAAGTACCTGAATGAAAAAACACAACCCACATTGCAAATACCCCAAGAAACATAATGCAGCTGCCTTTCACTTCGCAAGCAACAAACAGTAGGAACCCATCACTAACAAATGCACAAGCATTTAAGGGCTGCAAGCATTCTTGTGGCAATTTAGCATGTAACTTCAAAGGCCCATATAGAAAAGAATGTTCTAGTCAGCCTGAACACTTGTAAAATAAGATATAAAAAGGAACCTATTCATCTTAGTTTCTGAGAATTACCATTCCCCTTCCCTCCAGGACATCTCCTTCCTCCCCCCCCTCCACTGTAGAATGAAGGGGGGGTATGTGCTTTTGAGGAAAGGGAAGTAAGGGGGCTACTTTATCAGCCCCCATTCTCCAAAAAGTGGAGGTGATGAATGTGCCAGTTGGGAGCTTCCTAAAAACATTGATAAAAATCCACTGTCTCTTCTGAAACAACTTAAGGTGCCATGAGTGACAGTGCAGGGAGTTTGGGGACCTTGAAAATACATTCAGAAACAATTACCATGTTTGTAGTGTCAGCGTAAGATGTGTGACTTCAACACATTTCTTAGCTCCATGCCTGGGTTGCCTTCAATTTGTCTGAAATTGGAGAATCTTTTCTGGTTTGAACTTTTTCCACAAGTATATTTTTTCAGTAGTACAGCTCGTGAGGAACGTAAGTGGGTCAACTGCAGTGAGTTCATGCTAATGTATTTTCCACATGAGACTTCCAAGGCTTTGGAATCAGAAAGCTTACATTTATATTGTCATCCCTGGAAGAGTTCAACTCAGTGTCTGTGTGCCTTCCAAAGGAAGAATGGGGAGATCACTGTTGTATTAACATTCAGCCATAGCCTCAACTGGCTTAAACTGGCATGGTTCACTGAAGTATAATATATGTATAACCTCTGACCAGAATCACTAAAGAATATTTGTTCTTCAACAGAAAAAAATGACAATGCAAACAAACTCCACTATTTAACTACCCTAAGCTGATTACCTTTAAAAATAAGGTGATAAATGGAGTTAGAATAACAAAGTTCTCCACTTTTGCAACTGAACTTAACAGTCCTTACATTCTCCTCCTCCTGGTGCTGGTCTGTGATGGTCCACTCTCACTGGGCCTGTTAGAGAGGTCAGCATTATATTTGACCCAAATAAAGCTGCTCAGATAAATGAATTTCATCCATCTCAGACACCAGATTTAAAACTCTTTCAGTAGTTCATCAATATTCCTAGAGAGTATAAAGTGAACTGGAGATGCTTTAGTAAGTTTCTTCATGTTTTCAATTAGAATACTGGGAAGAAGTGTGGTGGCTAATGGCAAAGAAAAATTAGTAACACCTGGCTAGGGAAGAAATAGGCCATAAGTTTTTGGTTTGTTTAGAGAGAATTCCATAAGCAGTGTAAGAAAATGTAAAGTGTGTGTGTGTGTGTGTGTGTGTGTGTGTGTGTGTGTGTGTGTGAGAAAGAGAGAGAGATATTTTATTTTCATAAAGAAACAGACAATGAGAGTGCAAAAAAGGTAGATTTATAGCTTGCATGCTAGCTGATTTATCCGGTGTTGCACGATAGTGCCATAAAATCTAATACCCAAGCATGCGTCTCACAAGGATAGTGACTCTTGATAATTTATGAGCTTTCTAGGGATGCAAAATATTTATCCATAAACAGTCATTTGTAAAGGTAAGACATCTGTTTGGTACAGTGTGTTTGCCAAATAGGAGTTTTCAAAGAACAGGGGATCCTTTGCCAAGGGAGTTTCATGTTACACCCTCACAGTCCCTGTAACCTTTTAATCAGTATAGCTTCATTGTTTAGATAATTCATTAATTTAACTGACCATAATAAAGGAGTTATAAAGTAAAGATGAAGCAAGTAGTGAAGGGAAGTGATCTATGGAGGAAAGTACGGGAATAAAACAGAGTAGAGTAGAGAGGTATTACGTATAATGTTACCTCCCCAAAGTTACATTTGAACCTTTTTACACACATATGGGTCAGTCTTATTTTCAAGATTGGTATGGCCATAACTTTTCCCCAAGAATTGTACATAAACACAAACACATCAGCCTTTCACTTCAGATAGTGACACATACATTGAACAAAGGGCCAGAAGGATGTTTCCCAGGTACTGGCAGCATTTTTGCATTCTTGGTGGAAGACATATGCCTTTGCTTGCTGTAATCAGCTTCTCCCCCCACCCCCATCATATCTGCTTCAGAGATTCATATGGTCTAATTATCTACCCAAGCATTTAAGAGTTCTGTCATTTCTGAGAGAAACAAGTAAAAAGATTAAATGTTATCCCACTTGAGAAGCTGAAATGACCCACTCATCCACACCAGCCCAAACGCCCCCGGCTGTCCCTCGTAATCATGGCCCCAGTTCCAAAAACCAACAAAATAGAACCGGAGTCCTATTCCATTATTCCTAGCTGGAGTATTCCGGCAACCACTCAAAATGCTGTCAGCAAAATAACACACGCTTCATTTATACTGAGTGAAAGATTTTACTGTCATTTGGGGGGAAAAAAGGCATTTAGCCAAGTCATCCAAGGATAGACACCAAATATCTATGGAAATTACAAAGGGTATAAACAGCAAGGAAACAAAGTATATAAGGCAATTCAATGGGCAATAACGAGAACTTGCACAGGGAGATCTAGTGTAGATATCAGGAAGCCCCTCTCATAGCAAGATTGCAATGTGGAATAATATGCCAAGAGAAATGGTGGAAACCACCTTGCTTGGTAGATAACTAATCTAGAAAGAAGGCTGGAATATATTCTTCAATAGCTATTATTTGAAGGCAAATAGATGGACTAAATGGAATTTATCCTACAAGAAGAGATATAATTAATCTTGGAGCAGAGTTTTCAGAGTGCAGGGGAGGAAACATACACTTTATGTGGATGATTTTTAGGAGTGAGCAAATGAGTTAGCAAAGTTTTTTTTTTTTTTAAGTCATCAGGGATCAGTTCACAAGTGGTTTGAAAAAGTGTACTAGTTTTGTTTTGGCTCACTCCATTTCTCTCTCTCCACTCCTATCAATGATTGTGTTTCAAACTAAAAAAGAAAAAGAAAGCATTTCCATATGCTGAGTTAATATACTTTATAAAGCTATGCACAACATAACAAAAACAGGGGAAGAACCCCGTTTCAAGATTTTCCAAATTACCTGAAACTTAGCTTAGGCAATCTAAGCATTGACAAATGTCAAGAATCTTTCAGTGACTGGGCCAGATTTCAGCTTACCCTCTCAGTGCCCACCTTTGCTTTTTTGATATATTCACAGAGCCAAGGGAAATCATCTGGTATCCTTTGCACATATTTTATACTTTCCATGTATACTTGTAGATGGCCACTTCTCACTACAAACGCAGACTCTTCCAAATGCTACCAAATGGCCCTATTCTCCTCCCCTTCTCTGCTCCCACGTCACTGGTATTTGGAGATGGGGATGTAAAGTAGGCTTCACCCCTTCCCCCTCAACAAATCTATTGAAAGTTCTGCGAGTTATGAGTAAGATGCACCAATACTTGCAGCTGCCAAACCAAAAGGACTTCCATCACATTCAATATTGCTGTAATAAATTATAGCTGAACCCCCTTTTGAGCAAGGTATTTGAGCACATACTTAACTTTAAACATTTAAGTAGACCCCCACTGGTTAAAATCCTGGCTCTGCTGAAGTCAATGGGAGTTTGCTATTGACTTCAGTTTGGCTAGAATTTCACCCAGTGGAACTACCTATGTGCTTAAATATCTTGCTGAAACAAGGCCTGAAAGATGCTCTAGAATTCAGTGCATTATTAGAATCCAAAGCACAACTCATGGGACTGCAAATCGCATATCAAGAACCAGAACCAAGAGAAAAGGTTCCAACTAAATCATGCATCCTAAATGAGCCAAAGGAGAGAAAGCTTCTTCCTCCCTCCCACTGTGTCCTGAAACGCAAGCTGGCTCATAAAGTGTGGGTTTTTAATATTAATTATTGCTATTTGTAGCCATTTAGGGGTTTTGTTAAATGCCTATTAATTTTTACTGCATTTTTTGCCTACAATTAGTTGCTGGCACAAGTGGCATTTAGACATGTAAATGCTTGTTTTGTGGGCACACTGATGCAGTTAGACTCTCCAAAATGAATCATGGCACCAGCAACCAGGTGGGGGCGGGGGAAATCATGTGCATAATTTGGAAGGGGATTTTGCAAGCCAGTTCCTTAAGTATCCAGTAAACATTTGCTAATTGATCATGACAGTTTTAATGGAGTTTAAATTTTGGACTGAAACTACTTGAGTGCCCCCAGAATAAAAATAAACATTTTAACCATGTCACAAAAGAGAAGTAAAACTAAGCCTCTAGGCAGTCTTCCTTTCCCACTCAAATAAAACAAGTCACAGGGGAGGAGGTTAAGTAATTTCAGTTCTTCCTGCACCTGGCCTCAGACAGAAGGTGCTCAGAAATTCTTGTTGTAGGCTTATAAAATTTGAATAGAGCTTTTGAATGATAAAATATACTACATGATTTGTAATGGTTGTAATAATTTCAATTTAGATTTATTGCAAACTGAAGTGATGATTTTCCACCCACATGTCTTCTCTCTGTATTCCAGGGGTAGACATTTCAAACTTTATTGACTTGATTCCAGTTTTCAGGCATGCTTGTCACTGAGATCCATACATCAGGAGGCTGTGCGGTTGGGGTACTTACATCTGTAAATGGATTTTGCGAATGGTTTACTGTTAGAACAAAGTTTAAGAGTTGCAGTATATGCTGATGAGATTTATTCTATGCTTCTTGCACATCAAACTTAAGTGCTGGTTATGCAAGAGCAAAGAAGAGGGGGAACATAGAACCCATATAATGAAAATGGCTCAAACAGTGTCTTGCTGTCAGCAATGCTAGGGCACAGAATGCATTTGGATGCTTAGGAGTGCAGGTGGGTGAAGTGCCATAAATCTTGCTTTGTGAGACTTTAACAAGTTAAAAGTACAATAAAATTCAGTTAAAAATCCTTCCTATCCATTGTGTTGCTTCTGTGCAGTATCTCAGTTCTAATATTGAAACATTGCTCAACTAATTTAGAGAATATAAAAAAAGAGCACAATTAAGAAGAACAGCATGTTCATCCAGAAGAAGAGAGAGTGTGGAAACTTCCATTTCGTATGTTAAGTATGTTCAGAAAGGAAATGAAACTAAAATGTTCAGGCTGCAAAGCATGCCATGCTGGCTCTTCTGAACTGTCAGCTGGGCAGATTTTCAAAAGCTGTGGAGCAGAAAAATGACTATCACATGCCTGATTTGTGGAGTTATGGTAATTTGCATAGTAATCAGATATTTTCAGATTCAGGACAACAATTCCTCACCAAAGTATCAAGTTCATGCAGTTGTGCTAACTCTGCATGTGAGTTAACCATTCTCTTACATAGGGAGTCTAGGTTTCTAGAGTTTTGACCCTATGGCCAAGAACAGAAAGACTAGATCATAAGAACAGATAACTAAATGCAAAGAACTTCACCTGTAGGTTACTAGTTCACCTTTCTAACAGTTCGTTCCTGAAAGTAGTTGACAGCTATTTGGTATTCAATATGAAATGTACTTCTGCCTCATTTTTACATAATAAAAATACTTCATCTGATACTTATTGCCATGTTCCATCCAGACAAGAGCTGAGTATATTAGCAGGTCAGGCTGGAAAAGACAGTGACACCAGAGTGCCTGTTCTGAGCATAGAGAAGGTGTCCCAATTACTGTCATGCAAGATGTTTTTGAAACCTGATCCTTTTACATCTCTGCTGCTCACACAGCCCTTTCCTAAGCGTCAAAAAAATCTTTTAAATGAAGTTGGGTCAGCTTCTCCTTTTGCATCAAAATATGTGAAGTTTGGAGTTTGTTATGGTTCTGTCTAAACCATAGCAGGTGATGCCCATTAATTCTAGCTGATTTATTTTGAGATCTATTTCTTCAAATCTGAAACACAGAAGAAAAAAACTGAAGTTGAATTTAATCAATTACAAAAAAAAATCAGATATTTGCATGTTTGCCACAGCATCCTTCTTGCTCAAAAAAAGCAAATCAGATTCAATAACCTTTTAGCCGGCTCAATTTTTAATATACAAAATGTCCCACACTTTGTTTTATAACCTGCAACTAGTTTACCTTTATCTTTATTGCAAAGCACAGTCTGTTCTTCACAATTGTAAAGTGCCAGTGGTCTTGAAAAGTTTTGTTTCAAATTTCCCACTCATGCCTTAAAAGTTTCCCACTCAATCTGTTGATTTTAGCTTCAAATGTTAGCTTGTCCATATGTAATTTATAGCTGCATTATGCATTACACATTGACTAATAGGTCTACTGGGAACTTGCACTGTAGAGCTCCTCACCCCTCCCAAATTAAAGTTCACTTTGAAGTTTTCAGACACAGACCCTTATTCCATGTGTACCTGTTTAGCTAAGTCAATAAATCATGTCATTTCAGCCTTGCTGTTCAGCAACAGTGTTTTCCATGTTGAATAAGTAGAACAAAAAAAAAAGTAACATTATTTGCCTCTTCACATTCCTATCTTTACATTTTCATTACTACCAATCTGATCTAAATATACAAACCAAACACTTGAGGGTATGAGTGTTGCTTATTTTTTCCTTCATTTGCTCAATGTCATGACCTATATTTGCATTTTTGCAAGAGCCTCCTAGAAACTTGTTTTCATATTTTTTCAAAAAATCAGGCCTGTGACTTACTGGTGCATTGAGATTTCAGAAAACATGTTCAGTTTGTTACATAACCAAAAATAATGTGTAAGCCACGTGTTTGTGTTAAACAGTGGTACGGAAGTATTCCCTTTTTGTACACAGTATAAATTTGTTAAATATTTTTTTAAATCAACCTTGTCTTCCTCTATTTGCAAATTGTCAGCAGATTGCTTGTAAGTTAACTTGCTTGATATTTTCCAATCAACTAGTAGTTTGAGCAAACAAGTTTTAGCAGTCATTTGTTCTGACTACTTGCAAGGAATATCCATTATTCATCATTTACCATTAAAGCACCATTATTTGCCATTAAATCACTACTTTCTGTCCTCCCCATACTCACTTCCTCTGGATTCTCTCCTCCCATCAGTAAGATTAGTCATTTAAGTCAGAGGATATGCTTGTGTTCCCTAATGTGATAGCAATAGATGGGGTATTGTACCCTAAGCCTGGTGTAACTGTTGGGATTGAATTTTGTATTTTCCTCTCTCACTCTAGCCAAGGACATGAGGCCTAACACCTGACAAGGTGCAGTCAGGAGGGACCAGAAGTGGAACAGAAGTTCAAGTAGGCCCGTAATCATGGCAGTGACATAGGATTTTCATTAATGAATTAAATAAAGACTTCCAGATTTGGCCCCAAATACAGTTATTCAAAGACAGGCTGCCCCAGAAAGGGATAGTTGCCCCCATTGTTTCCTTTCCAATCTCTTCAAGAGCACTTACTTGTCTCGGCGTAGAATCTCACAATTCTTCCATTCTTGGACCAGGACCTGAGTACATTACTCTGGTGTATTCCAATCACTTACCAACTGTGAGTCTTCCAACACCTGTGTGTCTTCCCTCCCACAAACTGTGACTAGGAGATTGTCCCAACTGCTAAATGAAACATTTTTAACATGAAGTGTTTTTATGTAATGTTTTGATCAACATCCTTCTTAAAACAAACAGCCAATGTACACATTTAATGACAGCCAATTTTATGATTCATCACAAGCTAAGTTAAATCACATTTCTTCTTAAACTAAAGGAGCAGAACAGAATAAGGTTATGTTATACCAGATCCTCCTGTGGAACTCTCCAACCTGGTTCTATGACCCAACTGTCCTCAAACTGGTTTTAGTGTTCCCTGAAGTTGTATAGACAAGATTCATTAAGGCTACTCACTCTGGGGTTGTCAAGTGGGGTATATCTACTCTACAATTAAGCATCTGTGACTGGCTTGTGTTAGCACACTTAGGCTCATGGGGCTTGTGTTACAGGGTGTAAAGGTATGATGCAGGTTTGGGCTGCAAGTGAACTAAGGAACCCTCCTACAATACAAATACACTGCATATAAAGGTAATTAGTCAGTGTCCATTAATGGAAAAGAGGGAGAAAAACACACTAAAAAGGAAAAGAAGTATTGGAGTCATGGCTTTTTTTATCTCTTGAAAATAGAAGATCTGCTTATTTCAGACCCACACCATAGATGACAACTGACAGGTGCTACTGATGGATCAGCTCAGCACAAGATATGGCACTGTAGTGTTACTATCATTCACTGGCAATTCAGTCCGACTTTTGTACAGTCCTATGTAAGGTTACAAAAATGTTCTGCTTGAAAGCTTCTATGCCCATCTGCACCTTCTCCTTCGTCTTTTGAAGTTAAAGGCAAAGGGAAAATTAAGATGGGCCTCATCAGCTTGCCTCCAGAAAGCAAGCCAGGTGCTTTGATCTGCTACCATGCTTTTACAAGCTCAAAAATCTATGCAGTATATGCAAGTACTGACAGGCACTTCAGAAAGTGGCTGTTTTCCCAGAGTTATCTACCGTGGAACTCTCAGTGCCCACTACACAAAAAGATCTTTAGAGGTCTTGACCAGCGCTAAACTAGAGAATTTGCCAAGCCACAGGAAGTCAATATTATCTAGCAATGTTACCAACACTTCCACTGCTTACTGGGCTCGTAGAAGACATTTATGGGTAAATTAGAGCTAAATAACAGTACAGAATACTACAGCCACCAGTCCTGGCTCTCAAACAAACTTTATGGGACCTCAGGAAACTTGGCCACACACATGATAAGTGGACATCCAGCTAACTAAAATCATGCCAGATCCTGGGCTGAACCAGAGAGATTCAACCTGTATATTCAGCTTTTAAAAGCTGATATGACTCTTAGTACTGAAGAAAAAAACCACACACACATCCTATTAATGTATATTTTTCCTGTTCCCACAAGCTGCCCTTATTTTAAGTATAAAAGAAAAAGTAATAGCTTACGGTTCTGCTTCTTGGTACTCAGGTAAACTCAAATATCCCTCAAATATCTCTGTACTTGTATTTTGTTGCAAGCTCTTTAGTGTAAGAACGGTCTCCAACTGTTTGTATTAGGCACTGTATAATGACACCCCTGACAGGCTAGGACCTGAAGGCACCACTAAATTTTGCATGCAGCAAAAATAATGTGGAAATTGGAAATACAGCAAGATCACCTGCCAGAGAATAGGTCAGCTTCATCAGTGGCTTTCCAAGAGTCATGTTACATGTAGGGCCCTGCTGATCCCCAGATATCCACTTTATATCCACAGGTATCCTCATCCATGGTTCATTTTTGCAAATGTGGATACACATTTTGTATCCATGCAGAGCTCTAGTTATATGTTTAAGTTAGAGTCATGAGAAACCATCAATATTTCTGCTGTGAGGCAATAGAATGTACCCCAGGCAGCCCACAGAACATAGTTTTATATGAGAGTGCCCTAGAATGGACAGGATTTGAGGGGCAGAGTTACTGGATCTCAATTTACATGGATTTGCCAGCCAACACTACAGCTCCATTCCTTGCCTTGGGAGATTACACCACACTGTGTTTACTTCTTCCAAATACTTCTTCCCACCTGATAAACAGGTGAATTCTTAAAAATATTTCAGTTTTTAAAATTCCATATTTTTCAGCACCACAATAAAATGCATTGGCAATAATTCTGCTAACTTTTCATATCTCATGGAAATTGAAGAGAAATGTATTGGAGATCAGAAATTGACCCATATTATGTACCTGCTATTGATAAGGAAAGCTAATCAGACTGTATACAACCAGCCAACTATTTACTCTGTATTTCCTGGGGAATAGTCTATAGAAAGAGGGAAGGAACTCTGGTTATCATTTCAGATTGCTGTAGCCACCATTTGTGTTTGCAGGGTGCTAGAAAAGTGAACCTTAGCATGGGCTATCTGCAAAACAGCATTTGATAGACTGGACGCTGATGTGGAAGTTGATGTACAGGTTTCAGAAATATGAATATGATAATAGTCTTTCAGTGACAAGGAAGACTTAGACCACAACATTTTAACTTTATATTAAAAAATATCTACATCATAAAGCTTTGATTTGGCTGCGCCTCGGGGTTGATTGGCTTTGCTTTAGATGCTGCAGCAGAGACTTGTAGTTATGCTGCAGCCATGGGGAATAAGACATTTCTAAGGCCAGAGTTTGCACTCCAGAACTGCCTATGGCAGAAGAGTTCCATGCCCAGTTTCCCCACTATATAGGCCACCCTCAAAAAAAGCAAAAAAGCAAATCTATTAATACTATCTAAGGCAATGAATACTACCTATTATAGAGCACAAGAACAGCTTATAAAATATATTAGAAATTGGTATACTTCACAATGACTCCATGGGGTCCAACCGCCACACCCTACAGTTACCTTACAGTTCAGTTTGGCAGCTGCAGCTATTGGTGCATAAATGAAGGTGGTAGTTGGTATGTTTGTATACACAATGTTTGTGTGTGTACTCTCCCATCAGAGACTACCTGCAACTCTCCACCTGCCAGATGCAGGCACTCACAACTTGTCTTTTACAATTCAACTCTGACAAACACACAGTACAGTGTATCAGTGACAGTGCCTGAGGGTCCACTCACCAACAGCAGTGCCTCTGGTTGGCCATCCTGAGCTTGCATGCTCCCCTCCATGATGTCCTGCTTTGTTCTGCCTTGCTCCATGGCCACACTCACACTAGGGTCTACAATTTCCTCTTTGTGGCTTGGCTCTCCTGCAAGGTCACTAAGCTTCCCCTTTCCAGGGAATTCAGTCCTTCCAGACCTGCAATCTGCCTGGTGTCTCCAATAACCTGCCCACTTCTCAGTGGCTGGGACCCAGTCTCACTGTTTACACCAGAAGGAAAAACTATGTAGCACTTCAAAGTTTAACAAGATAGTTTATTAGGTGATCAGCTGAGGAAATGGCTATGGCCCATGAAAACTCATCACCTATTAAACCATCTTGTTAATCTTTAAAGTGCTACATAGTTTTTCCCTTTGTTTTAGCAAGATCAGACTGACACA
Source organism: Pelochelys cantorii (assembly GCA_032595735.1). Taxonomy (NCBI): domain Eukaryota; kingdom Metazoa; phylum Chordata; order Testudines; family Trionychidae; genus Pelochelys; species Pelochelys cantorii. The sequence continues at coordinate 29,062,954 of CM064335.1, forward strand.
GCTACCTCACTACTACTGTTTACACCAGGTTACAGTCCAGGGACCCTAAAACAAGAAGCCATGATCTCTGAATAGTCTGAGCCCTTGCTACTGTATATGTGGGGTTCTCCCTATTCGTCTGGTCTCCCTGGGCTTTCCAGCCTCTCAACTCAGGGAGTAACCACAGTCTATCTCCATGCCTTCCTCCATGCTGCTTACTGTTCCCTCTTGCTGCTTACTGTTCCCAGGTTTTATACTGGCCCCACCTGTTCCTGCCCTGCTGAGCCTCCTTCTAACTAGTGACATTTCCCTCACTCCTTCTCCAGGTGCACCCGATAGAGTTAATAGGCCTGCTTGGCTACCTTAAACCCTTTCAAACCTGTGTAGCATAGATACCCCATCACACAGAGAAAAAAGAAAAATGGCAAGGAAATTCTGTAGCAAGTGATTGACTATGCTGGAAGAGCTGTATGGTAGTAGTGGCGTCTGTCAAGAGTCTCAGACATTTAATATCATTAAATTATTCTCTTCAAATAACTGCTCTAAACATGTCACATTTTTATCATTTTTATTCTCCTCAGCACACAATCTCTTGTGACTGTTCAGATCACCATAGATGACAAATAGGTGACACGTGCATTTAATCCTTTCAGGACCACAGCCTCTAGCTTCCTACATGACTTACAGACATTATAAAGACTTGAAGATGCAAAACTGATGTCTATCAGTATCTCAATTGCAGTATACTTTATATGTAGCTTTTAAACTTGTTTTCCTAGCTGTAAAATGGATAGTTGTACCTTCTTCACAGAGCTTCTGAGAGGATGTAGTTTGTACATCACTTTGGAAAAAGTAATATACTGTAAGTGCTAAGTACCATTTGTCAAACAATACTACAGGTATTGGTACATTCTCCTTCAAATGCATCTGTAAGCAGAACATTAGGTAAAATAATCATTAATGTTGCTTTTAAAAACATATATTACAATATATCTTGCTGTGAAAAAATAGCATCTCACATATAATTAGTACTTCTAGTTTCACAAAATGATTATGAACCTAAGAGAAAACTGTACAAGATGCTAAATCAATGAGGAGTCCCACCTCTGTTGTTTTTGCAGCTACAGTCTAACACAGCTACCCCACTAAGACTTGTACAAGATACCTTAACTTTAAAATCCAAATTTTCAAGGGCTAAATATAAGGTTTTCTTGGAATGAGTTTGGCATTTAGGGAATTATTTTTCAAGTGCTTTGAATACATTCAAAACTTTTAAAAATATGTTTAAACTTCAGCCAGGGGCAAATGTTTCAGTTTATAAATTAACATTGACTTTGGGCTAAAAACGTAGTTACATTTTACAAAGCAGCTCATATGGCTTTTTTTCCCTGAAGTTCAATTTATGGCCATGGATCACAGGCTCATAACTGGGTATTGTACATTTCCACATTAATGCAAGTTACAGAAGATGACACTTGGAAATGCAAGTTCACTAGTATCACCCATGCAACACTCAGCCCAAAGGCAATATTGAGTGAAAAGGCAATTTCTCTTCATACAATGAAGAGAGAAGTTTTCCAAATCAAAATCAGAGAATAGCAGCATGGAAACAAATTAAATATTATTCTCTGGGCTTCTGCACATACTTGCAGAATTTGTGGTTTAAAAATTGCTGGAAGAATTAAGAGTATTGTCCTACTTTGATTCAGTAAGTCTGCAAATGAAATATTAATCTTACTGTTGTGGATAGTTACTCGTTTTAACAGAAAACATTCTTGCAGTGTTCACATTGCAGTGTTTTCTTAGCTGAGAAGGGAATTAAAATAGTCAGGTATAAAGAGTTACCAGTTAATTACATTGTAGCCAAGCCATGAAGTAATCAGAACCAGCATTCTTATAGTGGTTATTCATTGCCTTTGGAGAGCCCCTCATGGCCAATTCAAACTCCCACTTCTGATTGTCTTCCTTTCCTTGGAAAACAATAGTTAGCATATCACCAATGCACATTTCTTGTAACCACCACCCAGATGGTCAATATTTCAAATGCTGATAATGCCTTAGTTACACAACTAGATCTCCAGACACTGCACCAAATTATCGATATTGGTCAACTACTTCTGACCACTAATTATAAACAGAAAGCCATCACTCTCAGAGTTGTCCAAGCACATGAACTCAAGGGCTGGCCAAGGCAGCAGCTGTTCTCTGGGACATAAGCACATTTTGTATGATTAAGACTTCTTAACAAGTCTGCACTGAAGTCTAGCTGGTGCATATGGATTTGTACTCAACAGGAGACATATCTATGCCCAGATAATGAATGAACAATTTCTGAGTCAGACCAATAGCTTGCGTTTGTCAGCCAGCTCAAAAGAAATAGAACACCAAGAAAAATTGCAAGAATCAGCAGCTTATGCAGAGGAAGTAAAACACTGAACAAAATATTGTGAAATCAGGACATTCTCTCTATCTAGATATGAAGAACAGGAGGAGGAAGAGAGTTATCCACAGCCACAAAGATGTAACTGCCTGAAGCACGTCAATTAAATTTTGTGAATCCATATAAGAGTCAGCAGCCGGAGCCCTGTGCCCTTAAAATCGCCACCAGAATGCCGTGTGGCACACTCTGGGTGCCACTAAGGGCTGGCTGGGGTAGGTGCATTGCACTCCAGGTGGTGCTGAGGTAGCTTGGGAAAAACTAGCCCCAACCCCTGCCCATTCCGCCTGTGGCCCCACCCTTTTCAGAGTGCAGAGCCACCCCCTCCTCTGCCTTACCCCGGGACCCAGTGAATCTGTCAATCCCTCTGAACTTTAGACAAAAATTCTGTATTACAAAAAATGACCTTTATTAGCCCACTCTTCCCTGGGCCTATAGCGACTCTTTAAAAGCTTTACTTCATGACCTTTCCATCTTCCTACTCACCCTTCAGCCACATCTTCCTGTTGTCATCTTCGCATTTAACAAACAGTGGCAAATCAGAGCTAGCCAGAAACAGTTTCACTCGACACTTAGTCAAAGACTGTTAAACAAAGAAATTGGTCATTACATAGCTATGCCTAATCTTGGGGAGGTGTTCTTTTGGGGAACAAGCCTGTATCAAATAGAACAAAGATATTCTCACAGCAAGGCCCTTCATTTAGGAGAAGAATGTTCATCTCTGCTTCAGTGAATGTAAATGAGGGATTTGCCATAGTTTCAGGTGGAGCAGTATTTGATCAAATATATATTTGTGCATACGGGTATTTTTTTTAATAAGATCCCTACTTATGCAACAACTGAAGGAAGAGCAAGATTAGATGCTAGTTAAGTCTTGACAGGCTCCATTTTAAAATCTTTACAAGATGTGACCTGGTTGTTGCTATGTCTTAAGTAATTAGTTCTGTCAAAGATGTAAAACGGGCCCCTGGCTGGTGGCAATATTAAAACCTGGAGAGAAGAGTACTTTCCAATAATTTGCTGTTTATGGTTACATGGTTACCCCCATCCTTTTTGGCCATTGAACTGCTGGAAGAAGATTAATAAACTCTCCTCCCCACTTGCCACTGGTGTTTAGAACAGAAACAAGTCAGTGGTTTGGCTGAGGGCTGCTGTCTCATTGTAGAGGAGGCAAGACTTGGGAAAGTCTAGACCCTGTGATGGAATAATCTAATGCAGACAAAAGGGAGCCACACTGAGTAACATCAGTCTCAGCGGTTCTGGAAAATTTAATCAGATAGCTGGCTATGTATGCTAGTCTTCAGCCATTGAGGGCCCTTTGTAGTTCTGTTTCCACCTAATGTACCAGTGGAATGTTTGTCTGTGTACAGATGATAGGATCAGACAGCCTCATGTTTGTCGTCCAGTTTCACATAGAATACCAAGTTTGTTGTTCCAGTTCAGAATACATTACATTGTGCTAACACCTGGGCTGAGGAGGGGGAAACTGTGCATGTTAACATAGACTAAAGAGTGGTATTCCCATAAGTAAGGCTGGTATAATCTGACCTGAACTTTAAGGTTACATTTCATGATTCCATTTGGGTTACTATAGCAGGGAATTATCAAGACAGATATGAAGCCCATTACTGCCTCAGTATCCACAGCATGCTGCCTCAGTTTCCTCTCCCTTCCCACTGATAAGGAACTGCTAGTTTCCAGCATTGCTAGCCTGCTGTGGTGACTTAGCCCTCCAGCTGAGTAACAAAAGTCCATCCCTTTCAGAGTTAAAGTCCAAAAAGGGGCACAAAATTCTGCCTTCCACCCCAGATTCTTATCCAGCACAGCCCTTCCTCTTAGCATCTGTCTCATTCCATAATAGTATTTAGCTCTTTTGGGCTTCACTTCCAACCCTCCTTAGCTCTCCTCTACTCTCTTCTTTTCCCGGTTGACAGGGATGTCTACAGACCTCACAGTGAGTGATAGGATGACATATGGAGAATCCATAATCAGCCTTACTACAGGTCCCTAGCCTTTGAACCCTAAACCACTGGACCATCTGCCCCATAACCCAAGCTGCCCCGTCTTTCCTTCCCTGGACCTTTTCCTGTGAATTCAGGCTAAGTGTAGTCACACACTTACACTGCTTTTCCCACCACTCTTTAAAGAGGCCTTCTATGCTCTAAGGCCTGTTCTCCCTGGAATCTCACCCAGGATTTAATACGAGCCACGCTTACATCTCCCAGCAGGCCAGTTCTTAGTACTCCCCATCACATTACCCTTATACTCTCATTCATGGGTGGCGGGTGAAGCTTCCTCTAGAGAAGACTAGCTCCCTGCCCCACCTCTTCTGCCTGTGCCCTTGCCCTGGTTGGTTCCCTCTCCATTTAGCCCCTCTCCCCTGCTACCACTTGCCACATCGCTCCTCCCCTCCCTCTCCGTAGGAGTCGGGCGTGAGCGGTGGGAGGTGAGGCGGGAAATGACGAACGAGGGTACTGCAGGGTGGAGGAGAGGATGGTTTAGTTTTCAGTTTTGCTTTCACCCTAGTAGATTTCAATTACTAATCTGAAATTTAAAGAGAAAAGTGAAACTACATAAATCAGAAGAATTAGTCAAAACCTGCATGGCTAGAAACAGGCAAGTTTTACATAGTTCTATGAAGGAACAGCTTCACATTATATGGCCTACAGTGAATGTAGAGAGGCATCAATGCTGCAGAGAAAAACATTATTATGTCTCGTGCTGATTGTAGCCTAGAATTTTATCCCCCTTTTGTTTTGCATCTTGCTCACAAATGCTGAATATTACTAAGCTCATGTCATACTTTAGATGAGATAAAGAAAACAAACTAATGGATTTGTGCAGAACGTGTTTTTTAATTTTCAGGAAGCTGAATGGTGAACAAACCTGCGATGTCTTAAAATGAAGCATTATACTGTCTGTTTGGTACTTGTCCTAAATTTTAGCATGTTACATCTTATGCTAATAAATACAAGTTAACTGACTGGCAGACTTGTTGAATTTTTGCGGTGCTGGCAAGGACAAGGTAATGGCTGAGTGCCTGCAAAAACAGAGAAATCCCATCTGAGACCTAAAATACCAGGCTCCAGACCTACCCGCTTTAGTGTAGTAAACACATGCTTGACTTATTTCAATTGGATTACTGCTTCTCTGATTTGTGTAGCAGGAATAAACCAAAAGTAAATTAAGATTTAATTGTTTAAAATTAAATGTACTTGTGATTCTCTAAGTACACATGTATATTTAAATTACTTAGATTAATGCATAATGCGAAGTAAATTTATTTCCTCAATGCATCTTTCTGGTGCAGTAGAAATCTAGAATCATCAGGTTTTGGTTTTCATATTTGAACTGTATTCAGTTACGGAATTCAGTAACATATTCACAATTTTAAATTTAGTATAAGTCTCTTATTACCACTGAAGGTCTGAAGTCAAGCCAAAAAAGAAAAAGAACATTTATTTTAGTGGCCACCAAGCTGTTTTCCAAACCCCCAACTCTATTCTGCAACCCTAATAGAAAGGTAAAGAATAAAAACAGATTACTAAGACTTACATAATCTTAAAATCCTCTGTATGTGCATCATTTGCAACTCTCTTTGTGTGTGTATTCTGTAATTGCAGGTACAAATAGCATCTGCACAAGGAAATACGTCACCTACATAAATACCTTATATATATGCACCCAGCTTGCAGCAGGGTGGGAGCAGAGTTTATGTGGAAATGTAAGTGTACAGAGTTTATGTGGAAATGTAAGTGTAATAAATCTGTTGGTCTCTAAGGTGCCACAGGACTCTGCGTTGTTTTTATGTTTTTGTGTTTGGTTTTCCATCTTCACACTTTTTTGGCCTATTGCAGCCAAAAGTCAAAATGACTCTTAGCTCCTGAAGGGAAAGCAAAATGGTGCTGCTGGCATGGGGAGTCTGAGTCACCTTACTAATGCCCTGTGAATAAGGAAGGTCAGCTATCTGGATTTGGTCTATAGCTACAGATGCAACTGAGCTTGATAGCATGTACAAATGAAAGGGCCTGCTTCTTCTCCCTGGAACAGCAGTAAGATTTGCTATGAACCATTTCTCAGCTAGGAGAGAGGTGAGGGGGCTTTGAAAAATGTCCTTGGTTGTACATTTTACTATTCAGGGCCATCATTAAGAATACCCAGCATACGCAGCTGTATAGGGCACTACAGGTTGGACCTCCCTGGCCCGGCACCCTCGGGACCCGACCAGTCCCAGATGAGGGATTTTGCCGGACCAGGGGAGGTCATTTCTAGACCTCCTGCTGCTGCCCTCCCCCTCCCCTGCTCCTCACCTCAAGCAAGGTAGCAGGGCCACCAGACTCCGCTGAGCAGCCATCACTGCCCTGGCTCTGGGACCCTCAGGGCAGCTGCACATGCTGCTCTGGAATTCCAGGACCTGCCCAGCAACCGTGCACCAGGGATCCCTGCCCCACTGAGCTACCACAGCTCCCAGCCCTGCCGAGCAACCACGCACATGTCTTTCAACCCCGCTGGGCAACTTGCACTGAGAGCAGGTTCACTGCAGGCAGCCCACTGCCCTGCTGGCCCTCCAGGGGGACACTTGCCACTGGCCCTCCACCGGGACACTCTGGTCCTGCAATATCTGTGCCAAACCATGGATGTTGCCGGATCAGAGAATCCCAGTTAGGAGAGTTTCAACTTGCACTAAATTTGTAATATGCCTTGTATGCCTAGGGACACCTCTGGCCACAGGCAGCACTAGCTCTGGCAACCCCAATCTCCCATGGCCGGTGTTCTGCTTCCTAGCCCCATTGGATCAACTCCCCCAGCCCTGGTCTCCCCACCCCAATCCTCTTTCCCCCTGCTTCACCACCCAGTCTGCCATTCTGGCAAGCTGCTCTGCCTGCCAGCCTGAAGCTCCAGACAGCTGTGCCATTCAGTCTGCCTGCTCCCCCACCATCCTCACTCCCCTCCCCACAACTCCTGTCCCCACAGTCCTCAGCACAGCCTCTCCCCATGGAGTGGCCCTACTCAACTCCCCCCCCCCCCCCCGAAGGCGATGGAAGGTGCAGGTGCTCGGGTTGCATAGGGCACCAACAATTTTAAGGACAGCCCTGTTTACTATTGCTCCAAAACAAAGTAGCATAAAAATATTTAGAACATGCTCCTCCCGTTAAAACATGCTACATAAATATAGCACATGTCCAGAAAGCGTGATCAATCAACCTTATTCTCTTCGGGTCATTGTGTCATCAGGTGAAATCAATGCTCCCACAATTAACATTCAAAGGAATGCTAGAGTGAAGTCCTGACTAGTTGCTGAAGAAGGGAGAGTCACTGGGAGAAAAAAAAACTCTGAATCCCCTTTTTAATCTCTGAATCCCCAGAGCACCTGTACAGCAGTCCCTTTGCTTTAAATTGTACATATGAAGGTATTGACCTATCTGCACAGTTGCTGTAAGGCCTTCTAAAATACATGGGAGGTACTAGAATTGCAGCAAATACAGTACCTCATCTATGACAATGTTACATTGTGATTAGGGTAGGATCTGCCAGTCAAGAGAGTTCCTCCTTTTCCTCACTGACTAGACAAGCAGTGTTGGGTTCTTTGTCTCAGGTGCCACATCTGTAAAACAGAGATAATAATAATTACCTCGTTAAAGTGCACTGAGCAACGTTTAACTGAGCATTACAGACTCCCATATTTTCCCAAAAGGATGGAGATTTGCATTTGGTAAAGGAATATGCCAGTAGCAATAGGGAAAAGAGAAAATGAAGGAAGGTGTGAAATCAAGAAACCTATTTTTATTACATTTATTTTATAGTTACTTTCTCTGGGAAAATCACATTTCCTGATTGTATTTTTTTTTTTACTTGCATTTCAACAGGGCAGTTTAGATCATGTTCTGAAAGATTTTGTGTGTGAATGTTATTCACCTAACTAGTTTATAATATTCATGCCTGCAGCATACAATGTATTCACTCACAGAAAGATCATTCAGCTTGCCTTATGGTGTTGGCGCAAACGAACAGAAACACAGAAATGCACAGCTAAGTGTGAAATGCACCACATCTCCTCAATTGCAGTCAAAGCATAATAAGCTTTACCAAGAAAACCATTAATATTGTGCTCCAGATTGTCTAGTCACTAGTGGGCATGTGTACATTTTATATTTACCAGAGATTGTCTTTGTTAGTGGTTTGTCCCACCAAGCATGGGGCCGTAAATACTTTCCATATCTCACAAATCTTTTCGCGAGTTCAACTCTTTTCTCCCCATCTCAAATCGGGGTAAGAAGTAGAAATGTCAAAAATATTTGTGAACCAAAACAAATGTTTTTTCTTTATTTTGGCTTAATCAAACTATTTTGTTTCAATCATTTCAAAATGTTTCATTATGATTCAGTCTAATTAGCTTACATTTCTCAACCAAAAATTGTTTCATACTGGAATTGTTTTCATAATGGAAAACTGTAATTTTCCATTTTGAAAATGTCAAAACATCTTTTTTAAATTTCAGTTTTGAAACTTTTTTCTCAACATTTTGAGGAGTTGGGAAATTGGATAACCCTACTGAACATTTAAGTTTTGACAAATCAGCATTTTTGGATTAAAGAACAATTCTTTGAAAAATTCCCAACCAGCCATAGTCCCACCTTAATTTGCTTTTATTGTACTTTTCTGTGTAATCTGTATTGGGTTTTTTTCAAGTTTTTAAAAGTCAATTTAAGTACCTGGAAAGGTGCCAAATTGACAGCTCTGAAAACCTATGTCTTCCATTAATCCCAAGCATCAGTACAGCTCAGTCAGTGGTAATGCACACTTTATAACATCAACCTTCCAATGTGTCCCAGCCCTGTCCAGGAAAAATCATCTCAATGCAAGTCCCTATGCTCAGTCAATCCTGACACTTTCTACTGAGATTACCAGCAAAGAAGTCCTTTAATGCCACTGCTTGCTAGGAAAGGAAACTGACCAGAGTGGTAAAAGTGTTGCACTTAAGCAATGCAACAGCCAATAGGTAGTGAAGAGAATTTTTAAAAATTCTGTAGAAGAATTGTGATTTAAAAATATATTTTTAACAAAACAAAGACTATTCTAAAGCATGTTACATATGTAAATAAATTAAATTGTAAAACTATGTCCTTTGAATTGTGACTATTCAACTCGTTCAGAATCAATCCACTCACAATAGAAGTCTATGATAAATAAGGATGCACTAGAACACACTAATTCATTCTAGTTACTGCCAACAAATCTAGGAAATCTGGGTTTCATTCCTTCCCTTACACATAATGCTTCAGCAGGATACCATCTAGTAATACTAATACATCCAGATATACTTACAACAATATCATCTTAAGGAAACTCTTTGAGAAAGCTTTAGAACTACGAATCTTATAATTTTGCAATTTCCAATTTATCCCAGTAACCAAGGATCTCAAAGCTTTGCTTACAAGGATTTATAACAGCTTACTTTAAGAGTTTCTTCCCTGATCAGTGGTGTTGTAGCCATATTCATCCCAGAATATTAGAGAGACTAGGTGAATGAGGTAATATTTTTATTACACCAACTTCTGTTTTGAGAATGGCAAGTTTTCAAACTTACGCACAGAACAAGAGCTCTGTATACCTCAAAAGCTTGTGTCTGTCACCAGCAGAAGTTGGTTCAGTAAAAGCTATTACCTCATTTGCCTGTTCTTGCTGTAATTTAAATCAAGATTAAATTAATATCCACTTTTATTGCCTTTCCCGTGAGTCTCTCAGTGAAACATTTCATAGGGATCTGGGACACAAGGATCAGTAAAATAAATCCATAGAGCACAAGTCCAATCGATGCTTAGCAGCAGAGGGCTCCAGGACTTCCTCATGGATGGTCTCTGGCTAATCCATCAGGAACTGTGCATGTCTCAATGAATCTGAAGGGGAAAAGGGAAGGCTGGAATTACTGCTTGCAATGGTGAGAAATAAAATAGCAGCAATTCACCATGCTTAGTCCCTGGCAGGCCGCTGCTGCTATATTTACCTGTGCCTTTGTACGTATGTGCAGTTGTAGCTCCCATTGGCTGTGGATTGCCATTCCCAGCCAATAGGAATTGTGGGAAGCAGCATGGATCAGAACATTGCTTCCCAGAGCACCCATTGGCTGGGAATGGTGATCCACGGCCAATGGGAGCTACAATTCCCCCGTACCTGCAGAGGCATGGGTATATATAGCATTAGCAGCCCACCAGAGGCTAACCCTGGGGAATCAGATCTGGCCTAGGGGCGGTATTTGCCCACCTCTTTTAAAGGCTATCATCTTCCACATAAGGAAATGCAAAGCTTTCCTCCTCCAAGATCCCTCAAATAATAAAGTTGTGCCCTACTGCTTTTACTTTAAAGAATGATGAAAAGTATCTAATCTTCTGTTCTGCAATGACATCAACAATGTAGTTTTGCACTTTACATCTTTAGCTTAATAAAGGATTTATCCACAAAACACGATCTAATAGAAAAATGTACTATGAATGGGCCACATGTCTATTCAGTGGCATAAAATATGCTACGAAGCTTGTTTCCAAGAATAAACATAGTATTTATTCTAAACGATAAAAAAATGGAACAAGAAGTTAAAAAGGTGGTCCAGGATAGGGCGGGGGAGGGAGTTGGATATTAACAATGGATTGGAACACAGTTAATTTACAGCAGGAATGAATTTCACCACAATTTTGATTCTTTTGTGTAACAGAGATCGGATAACCCATGATTATTCTATATACAACTGAAATAATGTCTTCAAGGGTCTCAGGGACTCCTTCAGAAAGAAAAGAAATAGATCATTGGTACATCTGAATTAAATAAGGATTTAAGTGCATTAACTTCACAGCAAATGTTGTGGTAAGACACTATGTGCCATTACAACTGGTTTGATTTTTTTAAAACAATTTGGAAACCATTTTTTTCTATTTCTGTAAAATGATCAATGATATTACAGGAGCCAAAAAAAAATTTCCATGATTGCCTGAAGAGTGTTACTTCAACAGAAGTCCTATTTTAACAGGATATAAATAGAATCATCCAGGCAAAAGTAATGAAGATTTCTTGATGCATTTCTTTATTTTAAAACATAATCATTTTATCCAAAAGATCCCCATATGCTTATATCACCCATTGTTTCACTTAAATTGAATACAGAATATTGGATTTTCCCCTCAATGCTAAAAATGGAGCTTTAATAAAAACAAAAAACAATGAAAACAATGAAAATAGTCTTTACTGTTTAAGTTTAAAGAACAAAGCCTGTTTTAAAATATTGCATGCTTTCAATTACATATCCAAAACACAAAAAAGACAGTTTTTCTTTGTAACTATACTTTTATAGTTTAGTGTCTTTTTTCCCCTTTATTTTTCTATACAAACCATATTATTTTAAATATATTTTGAAAGTCTTCAGTAGAATATCTTCCAAATGCATTGCAGTTACCTTATTTTTGTCACTTCAAATTATTTAGCTCAAAAATGAAGAATCATGAAATAATGTTTATAGAAAAATGTTATGTTAAGGAAGCAATCCCCAGCCCAGAAGTGGGGTTTCTACACCGATCATATTCTTGTGTCTTATATTAAGGCTCTGGCATGCTGAGGTATAATATTTTGAGAATTGCTTAAGCCAAAACTTTAGAAGGTTCTTTGTGTCAAGTAAATGTGCAACTTAAAAGACCAATTGCCTCTGCTTTTTTCAGCCATTCTGATCCACAAGTTAAGACAATGACTTGTATGTCCATCCAACACTACATTTTAATGAACCAAACACTAAATCCTCAGTAAGGTCGGTGTCCATGCCAAATGTCAAGTTTCAGACCTATTCATATGCAGCAGGAAACTTACAATTTGGAAAAGGGCCTTTTTACCACTATGCCTTTGTTTGTAAATAGGGTGCACATATAGACAAGTGAAAAGACAGGCGCATCTCACCACCATGCTCTAGACCAACTGGGAAGCCAAAGTGCTGTGCAAAGTTTGAACTACAGCTCTAGAGTCCAGCATGACAGTTTGTGGTGCAAACGAAGCCAGTCAGGATTGTGTCACTGCCTTCTCTGTAACCTTGGGAGTTTCAGAATGCTTTGCTGCTGTAGCTCCCATCGCGGGCTGCTCCCCAATTACTGTGTGATCAACAGCCCTGGTATAGCAGCTCTGGCCCCACCAGCCTGTCTACAGCCCCACTTGAGCTTCCACCAGCTTTGATTACTAGCAGGATGACCCCAATACATCTCCAGTACAGAATTTTCCCAAACCAGGTGTTCTGTAATGTCCAGCTCTTTTCTGAACAGTTTAGAGAAAGAACATGGTTTGTTTCAGAGAGGTAACCATGTTAGTCTGTTTCAGCAAAAATAACAACTCCGGTGGCACTTTAAAGACTAACAAATTTATTAGGCTATTTGATCACTTTTGTGAGCTACAACTCACTTCTTCAGATGCTGAAGAGACAATGAAAGATCGCCGGGAGGGGGGGGTGGAGCTGTACAGAGATAGGACTGTCACATCAGTGCTAATTAAATCAGAATGTATCACTAAATGTTGTAGATTCAGGGAATGGTAAATGGGGAAGGAGTTTTAGATGATGTTGGCATATCTCCAACAGAGGTGAGAAGCTGAGAGTATCTCAATGGAAAATTACCTGTTGTAACACGAGAGCCATTCCATGGCTATGTCTACAAGGGCAACTTCTTGTGCAAGAACATGTCCACACTGCCATGTGCCACATGTGCTTTTGCTCAAGAGCATCCATGGCAGTGTGGATGCTCTCTTGCGCAAGAAAGCTCTGATGGCCATTTTAGCCATAGGGCTTTCTTGCACAAGAAACCCCTGTCGTGCATCCACACTGCCCTCTTGCACAAGAGTTCTTGTGCAAGAGGACTTACACCTGTTAGAAAAGAGCGTAGCTCTTGCGCAAGAAGCCCTCTCTTACCACGCTTTACTGTAAATCTTCTTGCGCAAGAGTGAGTGGGCAGTGTGGACGCTCTGCGGAAGAACGGCCCTTCTTGTGCAATAACCCGCCAGTGTAGACATTGCCCATGTGTTTGTTAGGCCTTGGTTCAGTCTATCAAATTTGCATATGAATTCCAGCTCAGCAGTTTCTCTCAAGTCTGTTTCTGAAGCTTTTCTGTGCAAGAATGGCAACTTTCAAGTCTGAAACTGTGCCCAAGGAGGTTAAAATGCTCCCCAGTGGCTTTTGGATGTTGCCATTCATAATGTCTGATTCATGTCCATTTATTCTGTTGTGTAGAAATAGTCCAGTTTGTCTGATGTACATGGCAGAAGGGCATTGTTGGCACATGATGGCATATATCACAATAGTAGATGTGCACGTGAATGAGCCTTTGATGGTATAGCTGATGTAGTTAGGTCCTGTGATGGTGTCACTAGGGTAGATGTGTGTGCAGAGTTGGGAACGGGTTTGTTTCAGAGATAGGTTCGTGAATTAGTTTTTCTGTTGTAGGGTGTTAAATTGGTGGTGAGTTTTTGCCTCAGGTTGGGGGACTGTCTGTAAGCAAGCAATAGCCTGTTTCCCAAAGTCTATGAGAGCAAGGTATCATCTATGATAGGTTGTAGATCCTTGATGATGTATAGCAGTGTTTCTCAATCAGTGGGATGAGTACCCTTATGGGTATTCAAGAGAAGTCTGGGGGATATGTCAACACAACTGAAATTTGGAGAAAACTGAATTTTTGTTTTAAGTTTTACCGCACTTTATTATTTTTGTACTTTTTACACCCAAAAATTCCATTGCCCACTCGGCTACAATTAAGTTGTTTAAACAAATGTGTTGCAATGGTAGAAAAAAATTGTGTGTCTGAAAACTGTAGGTACTGGGGATACTTTTTCTTTTTTTTTAAAAAGGATTACTTTATAAAAAATGGTTGAGAAACACTGATGTATAGGAGAGGTTTTGGTTGGGGGGGTTAAGTAATGGCTGGCAGTGTTCTGTTGCTTTCTTTGTTGGTTCTGTTTTGAAGTAGGTGACTTCTGGGTATCTACCTGGTTTGTTCTTCGAAAGACACAATAACACATTACAGCCTATTAACTTTACTGGTGAATACAGCTTCCCTTTAAACACTGAATAGCTTTATATTGAACCCAAAACAAATTTACTAAGGAACAAAGACAGAAAGTTACAAGTAAAACAAATCAATTTAAAAGTATAAGAATGGCCCTACTGGATGAGACCAATGGTTCAGCTATGCAAACAATGAATATGCAAATATGCAATTAAAATGTTGCCGGTCTGCCAAAAGCCCTGGCCCCCAGAGCTGCCATGAACAGTCGGCTTCAGCTCTGACAGTCGCCACGTGGCGGGTGGCTGCTGCAGCTGAAGCCAGCCATTCACAGTGGCTCTGGGGGCTGGGACTGGGGTACACCCCAGCCCCAGAGCCTCCCAGTGCCAGCCCTAACCCCTAGATCGCCCCACCCCTCCACTACACCACAGAGCTAGCTACTGACTCCAGAGTTCCCTGTACCCAACCCCCAGTGCCAGCCCTCCATCCCAAATGCCTCAGTGCCAGTCCCCTGCACCTTATAGCCCCTCACCACCAGACCCCCCCCAGTGCCAGCCTCCTGTTTCCAGAGTCCCACTGCACCCAACCCCCCCTGAGTATGCCCCCAGTGCCAGCCCCCAGCCCTCAATATTTGCCCCGTCCCCAGAGCCCCCCAGTGCCAGCACCCTGTGTCTTAGAGCCTCCCACCCCTAGAGCCCCCCAGCACTAGCCTCGCCCTTGGAGTCTCCAGTGCCTGCCCCATCCCCCTCACCTAGCCTTACACTGCCTCCCACCTGCCAGCTGAGCACTGCTGCCTGGTTCATGGGTGCTCTAAAGCTGCCATGCTGGGCTCTACGTGACCCTCCCACCGTGCAGTGAACTATTGTTCCACATCCGGCAGAAGACCACACCCCTGCCTGGCACTGCTTGGCTGAGAGGTGGGACAGAACACACCTCTCCCAACAGCCATGGTGAGAGGGGAGATGCTGGGTGATGTACCCCAGCCCAGCAGCCTACATAGCTCAGTGGGGCTGGGGCTTCTTCAGCCCTGTGGGGCTGGTGATAGAACTTGGGTTCCTTCAGCCCTTCATGGTGGGGCATGGGCTTCAGCCTTCTGCTCTGGGCCACAGCAAGTCTAACACCAGTTCTACCTAGCTGACTCCCTGAAACCTGCTCACAGCCCCTCCACAGGGTAGTGGAATGCTGGCTGAGAACTGCTGAGCTAGTCAACTTTTGCTTTCCTATATCATTCCCATAAAGTAATTCTGTAACTGTTCTAACAGTTACTGCATTTTTGCACTGGTATCTGTCAATGATAGTTTTGCTGAAAGACAAAGAAGAAATGTTAAGTTGTTTAGAAGAAAAATACAATGTATGGTGATGTCACAACTACACTCATTTGAACAAGTTAAAAAGCAGATTCAATATTACTGTGGATCCAGTCACTAATGTGGTTTGCCTGCGGACTACATGGCCTACGAATCACCGCTTTGCATGGTACATCACCAGCACTACATCGGTCACCTCTTTACACCTTCTGATCTCACATGGTATGTGATCATGGAATGATACCTTACACATTTGCCTTTCCATTCCTCCTGGGTGACAGTGAATTTTTCTTCCTCTGCTTTTGTCATTGACTAGTTTTCCAATCCATTTAGCATTGTTGGAAGAACAGTGGAGTTAAACAGGTCTTTTTCTTCCGGGGCAGTTCATCATCTGTTAAAGGAATTTTTATTTTGTTGAAATTTGCCCAACCTGCCTTTCTCCTCCTACTGCATTCCCCTTTGAATGAATTGTCTCTGTTCAGCTGCTGATCCACGTAAATATATTTGTCAACCTCCTCGATTACTTTCCCATTTACAGTGATGATTCCTGATGTGTGATGCTCATTCCACATCTGCATTGTTTTCAGCGTGTTAGAACATAAGAACGACCATACTGGGTCAGACCAAAGGTCAGTCTAGCCCAGTATCCTGTCTTCCAACAGCGGCCAATACCAGATGCTCCAGAGGGAGTGAACACAACAGGGAATCTTCAAGCAATCCCTCTCCCATCACCCATTCCCAGTCTCTGACAGAAGCTACGGACACCATTCCTACCCATCCTGGCTAATAGCCATTGATGGACTTAACCTCCATGAATTTATCTAGTTCTTTTTTGAACCCTGTTAAAGTCTTGGTCTTCACAACATCCTCTGGCAAGGAGTTCACCATGTGCTGTGTGAAGAAAAACTTCCTTTTATTTATTTAAAACCTGCTATCTATTAATTTCATTTGGTGACCCCTAATTCTTATGTTATGGGAACAAGTAAATAACATTTTCTTATTCATTTTTTCCACACCAGTCATGATTTTATAGACCTCTATCATATCGCCCTTTAGTTTCCTCTTTTCTAAGCTGAAATGTCCCAGTCTTTTTTATCTCTCTTCATATGGGACCCATTCCAAACCCCTAATCATTTTTGTTGACCTTTTCTGAACCTTTTCCAATGCCAATATATCTTTTTGAGATGAGGCGACCACATCTTTACATAGTAGTCAAGATGTGGAGTACCATGGTTTTATATAGAGGCAATAAGATATTCTCTGTCTTATTTTCTAACCCTTTTAAAAAAATGATTCCTAACACTGTGTTTGTTTTTTTGATTGCCGCTGCATATTGAATAGATGTTTTCAGAGAACTATTCACAATGAGTCCAAGATCTCTCTCTTGAGTAGTTATAGCTAAATTAGTCCCCATCATATTATAAGTATAGTTGGGATTATTTTTTCCAATGTGCATTACTTTACATTTAGCAACATTAAATTTCATTTGCCATTTTGTTGCCCAATCATTTAGTACAGACCCTTGGGGGATACCACTAGTTACCTCTCTCCATTCTGAAAACTTACCATTTATTCCTACCCTTTGTTTTCTGTTTTTTAACCAGTTATTAGACCATGAAAGGACCTTCCCTCTTTTCCCATGACAACTTACTTTACTTAAGAGCCTTTGGTGAGGGAGCCTGTCAAAGTCTTTCTGGAAATCTATTGGAAAGAAACTTTTTGTAATCATTATCAATATCCTTGTTGACCTTATACTCGAGGTTTATTTCATTCACTTCTTGTGCAAAAGCCTCTTCAATGAAGTGTCATTTTCACGTCAGTTTTTGTCTTGTTTTTATTCAGTTGTCCATTGTCAAAACATATTTTTGGGTACAGCATACAATGGTCTGAGCCTGTGTAAATGATTCGGGTTCCTATTTTCACATCCTTGAAGATTTTTCTGGTATCTGTCAATGCATAATCCCATCTGATTCAGTGCGGTTCCATCTAGGCTCTTCCATGTGACTGCTGATGTTGTTCTATTTGAAATATCGTATTAATTATGTACAGATAGTTTGTCTCAATTAATGCAACCAGATGTGCTTTGTGATCATTTCTTATGCCTTTATTTAATTTTCCCATGTACTTTTCCTTCTTCCTCTCCTTTTCAGCCACTATTGCATTGAAATCCCATTGGATGATTGTGTAGGTGGATCTTTTCTGCATTGCCTTCTTCAGCTCTCCATAGAAATGCTCCATCTCTTCATCTTCCATTTGCTGTGTGGGAGCATACACCTGAATAATTTTAATTTTTCTTCTTCATTTTGTCTGAAGCATGAGAACTGCTATTGGGGGTGATGTGTCACAACTGCTAATATTTGGAACTGTTTCTTTCCTGACAATGAATCCAACCCAAGTTCTTGCTCTATTGTCAAATTCTTTGCTGGGAATACTTGCTCTCCACTTTACCGTTGTGCAACGAGGTGTTTTGTTCTTGTTTTTCATATGCCAACGATATCCACTTTTACTGATTCTGTGATTTGGATGCAATCATTGTTATATAGACCAGACGATAGAGCTCTTGTGTTGTGACTTACAACAAATAGATGGACTATTCTTTTAGCCATTTCTATTTTATGCCCCATGCTACCCCATATTGTGAGTATTAGTCAGGCTGATGCAAATGTCTGTGCTCATTTCCTCAATTTATTTTGTTTTGTGTGGCAGACAAATTTTGCAGCAGTTCAGTCAGGATGCCAGCCCTTGTGTCCTGTAGTTGCGATACCCCTTCCATTTCGGCCAGGTTTTCCTGGAGTAATAGAGGCATGGTCAGACTTGCAACTACCCTGGATACTAGCTCAATACCATCTTGGCTTGGTAAAACTTGCCAGAGCATATGTTCCCCCGTACTTTGTTTTTGAACCCTATTCACCCTCATATTAATGCTGAGGTAGGGAGGTATGATTTGTGAAGATGCATCATATTTACAATGGAAAAATCATGTAATTTTTATTGTAAACATTATTTGCATTACTTACACAGCCTCTTTTCATACAAACACTGGAAAAATAGTTTTAACTGGGGTTGTGTGTATCTTTCAGGATGACTATAAGAGCAGAGAGAGTGAACAATATTACTTAATGCTGGAACTTAATATACAACATGTGAACTATGCTAAAAATACAGAGATCTCAGTGTATACATCATGGAAGTTGATGTTAATTACAGACTTGTTTTTAAATGGCTCTTTAGAGAGAAGGCTAAACTAATAAACCAGAAACATAATCCAACCTTTTAAATAATGGTAAAGTTGTGACACACATACATGGTCATAATCAAGGGAATTTGATGTTAATCTTGACTATTATTGCTAATGTTAATATTAACATGGGCACACATATGAGGCAACACAGCTGTTGCAGCAGACTCAGAAAAAACTTATGTAGAACACTATATCTGTTGCAATAATATTAACCTGTGACTTGTTGTTTAAGGCTCAGCTAGCACAGGATACAAAAAAAATCAGAGAGAAAGTAACTTTTTTGATTTGTTACAAATCTATTGTTTAATGGGTTATGAGATTGTCATCAAATAAAAATATTTTGAACTTTATTAACCTTGTGTTTTTACATTGGAAGACATTGGGGCAGATCTCCAGAAATGGATGAACTCTGCTCAGTGCAGGATCCTGGGTAGGAGGTGCAAATAATGACCCTAAGCAACGTACCTGCTCCTCTGATCTAAGGCTGTTTCTGTCTGCCTTGCACCTCCTGACTCAGCCTAGGGTCAAGTTATGGCCCATAGGATATTTCTGTTTTCACATGCATATATAAAAATGCTTTCTCTATATTGTATTTAGAGTAAAAAATACTCATAAGAACGGCTTTACTGGCTCAAACAGGATGGTCCAACTAGTCCAGTATCTTATCTTCAGACAGTGACTGGCACCAAATGCTTCAGAAGGAATGAATAAAACAAGGCAATTCATCGAGTGAACCATTTTCTGTTGTCTAGTTCCAGCATCTAGAGGCTTAGAGATGCTTCAAGTATGGTGTTACATCCCTGACCCTTTTGGCTATTGATGGACCTGTTCTCCATGAACATAGTTTATTCTTTTTGGATCCAAGTTATATTTTGGTCTTCACAGCATCCCCTGGCAATGAGTTCTGCAGGTTGACTGTGTGTTTGTGATGATGAACTTCCTTATGTTTGTTTTAAATCTGCTGCCTATTAATTTCATGAGGTGTTCCCCTACTTCTTTATTCATTTTTTTCTTGCACCATCAATGATTTTTATAGACCTTTTTAGTATCTCCCTTTAGTTGACTCTTTTCTAAGCTCCAGTTCCATTCTTTTTAATCACACCTCCTAAGGAAGCTGTTCCATACTCCTAATAATTTAGGTTGCCCTTCTCTGCATGTCTCAGACTATTCTAAGTTTTAACTGCACTCAGAGAAACTTGAGTCTCCCCCCCACCACACACACACAATCAGTACCTATCAGCCATGATGATCTTACTAGGAACAAGGAAATAATGCTTTTATTCACCTAGAAGTGAATAGAAGTGTTAGGCATGCAAGTAGGCCCAGTGGATGCATCAAGGGTGCCATTTCAGGAGGGTAGGGGGGACAGCAGCTGTGTACTCCAGGATGTGGCTTACTTTTCATCCTGTTCCCCGGATGCTAAAGGAATGAGGGGAAAGTGCTTGCATTCTGTGCATGCCTCTCACACCTGGCTGGTGAGCTTCCTTCACCAGCCAGGTGTGAGAGGTATTCCCGAAATGCAAGCATTTTCCCCTCACTCCTTTAGCATCCAGAGAACGGGATGAAAAGCAAGCCACATCCCAGAGTACATGGCTGCTGCCCTCCTACCCTCCCAAAATGGCACCCTTGGGAGGTACATGCTTAAACTCTGGCATAGGTTTAAGAACATTGTTCAGTCATGGCCTTGATTATCTGAACACAATGGACACAGTTGGTTCCTTTGGCTAACTACATATATGGTTAAATTGGGAGGTGCTGGCTACTGGCTTACTAGTCAGCAGAGTTTGAGTTCTATGGGATAAAAAGGGTTCATTTTACAACTGAGATGCTACTGCTTATTTTAAAATGGCGCTCCACTTCTATAAAAAAGCAAAAATAAAGAAGGACAATTAGATTAAAAACATGGTATTCTGTCATTTGTTCAACTCTGAACTTAATAAATGTGCTATGATTGCTTTGCTTTTTAATATTTAAAGGATTATACATTAATACAGACTCACTGTATCAAAAGAGAATCATGTTCCAAATAAACCACTGAGTCCAACAAAAGGAATACAGACTCACTTCTTGAGAAATCCCCATCCCACAACTATTCTGTCACAGCTGTTGAGGTTGATAGAGCCATATTCACTGAGAGCACTTGACTTTGAAATTCTCTTCCCTTCACTGGACACAAAAATTGATTTGTGGAATCCATCATACTCAAAGCTGTAAGAATATTTTGTGTTTCCTTTTCATGTTGTCTATGTGGTCTGAGTAAGCTGTTTGCATTATGCAATATTCATGCTACTAGGTTGTTGGGGTATTTGTTCCTTTTGATGGACTCAGTGGTTTATTTGAAACATGATTCTCTTTTGATCTCGTTATCTTTTGTTAAGATTCTCAGATAACTTAGGGTATTGGGTACTGAAAGATGTAATATTCTAATGTTACTATTTATTTACAAAACACATTGCCAAACAGTTAAGTATGATAACAACTATTTCTAAAATTTAATATGATATATCTTTAATTTATGTTAATGCATTATGTTGACTACTATATATTTTAGAGTGTTTGTTTGATCGAGAACTCCTCCTAACCTGCAAGAGCTAGGACTACCAAATTTGGTATACAGCTTCCACTTATCATAGCTTAAAAGTAAAATAAGGGTTTGGTTGTACCAGAAAAATGGGATATACCTGTAATGAAACTGCTTCTCATAAAACCAAACAGAAATGAGACAGAATCATCAAATCAAATACAGTCCTCAAAACTGACATAACGGAGAGAATATTGAAAGAGACTGAACCAAGATGAATCAGAAAAATAGGACAAACCTGGAATAGGATTGCTTCTCAACAAACCTTCAAGGAAAGACATAAAATGGAAAAATTTGGAAAAAACAAAAACAGCAGGAGAACTTTTAAAGCTCCCTGGACACAGAGTTACAGACTTGAAAGTTGCCATTCTCAAGGAAAAAAATTGTTTTGGCACAGCTAAATCAATGTTTAAGGTTTGAAAACTAGAAGAAAATATTATTGGAAACCAAATTGACAGATCCAGATGAGTACCCAAAAATCACGTGCTGCAGGAGACACCCAACAAAGAAAGCAACAGAACACTACTGGCCATTACCTATAGCTCCCAGCTAAAACTTCTCCAACACATCATCAAAGATCTACAGCCTAACCTAGAATACAATCCCATGCTCTCATAGACCTTGGGAAGCAGGCCAATCCTTGCTTACAGACAGTTCCACAACCTGAAACACATACTCAGCACCATCCACATACCCCCGAACAGAAAAACTAACCCAGGAACCAATTCCTGCTACAAACCCTGTTGCCAACTCTGTCCACACATCTACCCTAGTGACGCTCACATAGGACCTACCCACATCAGCCTACCATCAAAACCTCGTTCCCCTGCACATCTACTAATGTGATATATGCCATCATGTGCCAGCAATGCCCCTCTGCCATATATATTGACCAAACTGGACTGTCTCTACACAACAGAATAAATAAACACAAATCAGACATCAAGAATGGCAACATACAATAAACAGCGGGAGGACATTTTATCCTCCCTAAACACAGTTGCAGACTTGAAAGTTGCCATCCTCAAGGGAAAAAAACTTCAAAACCAGACTGCAACATGAAACCACCAAACTGGAATTCATATGCAAATTTGACACAATCAGAATGGGTCTGAATAGGGACTGGGTCTCATTACAATAAGTAATTTTCAACTTTGGTATTCTCACCTTCTTATCCATATCTACGCTGACTGAATTAGCTCTGATGTAACATACCCATCTCTGTATCCCTGCTATGTGTTTTTTTTCTTTCACTTCATGCATCTGATGAAGTAAGTTGCAACTCAAGAATGCTTATGCCATAGTAAAATTGTTAGCCTTTAAAGTGCCACTGGACTCCTTGTTATAACCAAGAATGTATTTAAACTAGTACAAGAAAAATAAAATGAAAGGTTCCAAATGAAACCAAAGCAAAGCAACTGGTGCATGAGTGTGTGAAAGGGAAAATATGTGAACAAGTTTTACAAATCATTGGTTTAAAAGCTTACATTTTAATCAAAGCTACTCTAACGATGGAAATAAAATTGTCACGGTGGGGAAAAGATACAGCTATAGCGCTGCATGCACCAACTACTTGTATCCAAATAACAAGGGGTGGTTAAATCCCTAGCTGAAAGGCATCTGGATGTAATTTTCTACAGATACATGAATGGAAAGGCTTCTACATGAGCCTAAGGTTTCTTTGAGTTTTAACTGCTGCTTCAGGAATCTCCTTTCCCTAGTATTTTCTTTGCTTCAGATCAAACAATGTGAATTCATAGTAGAAACCACATAAATAGCCTCTGTCTATGCCAGAGATCAAACAAAAGCTTGATAAATAAATGAGTTCCTGGCCTGCATGAGTACTTTGTACATTTCCATTTTTTTAAAGATAAAATTAACATTAAAACAATATATAGGCTTTTTTGTGAGGAGTGGGGGGGGGGTTCATTTAGCTCATGATAAAAGCCAGAGCTATGGAAACTTGGGACAAAGCCATCCACAAAAGACGACAAATTCTCCAAGTTCAAGAGAACAAGTTTAATTATTACAGTCAGTAAAGAAAAACACTCTTTGAGAGATCTCCCTAAAAGATTACAACACTGTGATTAGATGAACAAATGCAATTTTTAATGATTTCTGAGTAAATTTTGTGAACATATTACAGCTTAGTGCATATTCCTCCAACACCTTAATTCTGGTCTCTCTCTCATCATGCCAGCCAAAGCCGAATATTGCAGGTGAATGAAAAGTTTTGTGGGCCACCATCAGCCTCTCTGCTGGATGTCAGGGAACATCCTCCATATGTGAAATACTCCCCTCAGAGAATCATTACTCTGTGAAATTATACACCATAAATTCCAGATGTTCTGATACAATAAGCATCTTTAATAGTTTGTGAAGTCTGTGGGAGGTCAACACATGAACACAGACACCAATGTCTCTTCTACTTGCTTGTGTAAATACCATCAAATGAAGTCTGTTCTACAAGTCCTCTCCCCCCAAAGTGCTCTGTTCAATGGCATATCACACAACATACTGACATGTCTTCCTTTATTGCATCCCACCCCTTCTTCTTGAGTCAGCCTCTCATCTTTTTTTCCCCTCAGTCTTCGTCTCGTGGACTCTCTTACCTAATTAGTTGGCAGGACTGTGCTTTACCAGTTTCTCTGAGCATGTCTCTAACATACAGACTCCCGAAGCGATTGTTCTTGCGTTCCCCTCTCCTCCATCTCAACTTTCGTGTATCTGTGGAACAGATCATGTGTTCATGTTTCCTTTCTGTTGCTCAACACTCAGTGCTACACGTTAAAATTGAATAGACTACCATTTTATAGTTGTAACCCTTCTGCCAGGCCGAGTTAATAGCAGCAAGGGCCAGGTTCAGTACCTAGGGGTCCCCTCCCAACAACGTAATGCAACACCGGCTCAAGCCCCCACCCAGTGACCTGGGAAATCTTACACACACCCCTGAGCGCCTCAAAGAGGCAAGCACAGAGCCTCGGTATAGCAGCAAATCTTTAATAACATGAGGTACTTGACATCAGCATTAAATTGGGAAAACACAACAACTAGGATTCATAGACCAAACCATGAGCAAAAACCCACCCCCAGCCAAGAATCACCCAAAGTCCCCAAGAGTCCAACACCTCAAGAGTCTCTTGAGTCCAGCAAATATCACCCAAAGTCCGACACCCCAAAAGTCTCTGGTCCCAGGTTAGTGCTGCCCCAGTGTTCAAAAGTTTACCTGCAGGGTTTTTACCTCCCAACCTGGGTGAAACGGAGGGGGCGAGGGGTTGATACACCTTACGTGGTCTAATGATGGCCCCGCCTCTCCGTAGGGTTCTGCTGCCGCCTTTAATGCGAGTCACTCCGCCACACTCCACCTGCTGTCCTGCGAGCTACTCCAGCCATCCCATGAACTGCCCTGCTCCGCCAGCTGCCTCGTTCCACTCCATCGGCCGCCCGCCAGTTGTTCCTGGAGCTGCTACACTGGCCGCCTGCCGGTCGTTCCCACCAGCCACTCTGCAGGCCGCCTGCCGCCACTCCTACCAGCCGCCACTCCAACCAGTCGGTTGTTCCCGCCAGCTGCTCCGCTGGGTCGTTCCCACAAACTGCTCTGCCAGCTGTCCCGCAAACTGCTCTGCTAGCAGCTCAGCAATATAGCTTCAGACTCCCCACAGCACTCAGTGATTTCGGCTCATAGTAGATTTCAGCTCTTTACTAATTCAGCTCATAGTAGAGGAGCCTCAGTGCTAGTGCACCATTGGCCCAAAGTGAAGTCAGCTCAGCAGCCTGTAACTAGACTCCTAATGGAATCCAAATTAGCTCTGATATTCCACAGGGGAGAGAGGAGGGGGGTGCAGTTGGTGTTTCAGGCCCTCAGATGGGCCCTACCACCAGGTACAAATACCTGTCCCCAGCCTCTCTCACTTCACTGGGTTTGGAACCCATGCCCCTTGTCTAGCGAGTGCTACTTAGTTGATGACGAATCCCTCTGTCATAAAACAGTTGCACTGTTCCACTGTCCTTGATTCACATAATCAGGGTAACAACACTTTATCTCCCCTGCCTCAATAACAGAGAAACTGGGGATCCCACAGCGCCCAAAGTGACCATTTGGGCTGCTGTGAGCTCATACTAGGCGGGGTGGGTGTGCCTATGCAAACAAGATCAGCCCCTGAAGTCTTTTTGCGCCACTCGCCACAATTCACCACGAGATGTCAGTGTAGATCTTATCCTGACCCTGCTTACATAGTCTTTCCTTTTACTCTTCCTGGTGACTTCCTGTCACGCAGTGCACTGCTTATCTCTCTCCATCTGTGCCAGGCATTTATTATCCTCACTCTAATTTCATCCTCCATTTCCTCAGATTCTGGAACCCAAGGTCAAGGAGGAAAAAAGATTAGCCTACAGGAGACAATGGTGCTGACCATAGTTGAGTGTAGTGAGAGGAGCATCACGTTCCAGCATGTTATGTATACAAGCACCAAGATGCACATAATTTGGATGAGGTTTTCTCATAGTTCCTCAACCTCCATGACTTCAGTAGTCCAAGCTTGCTCTTTCCAAAATGCCATTGGCTGCATGTCGCACTGTACTATGGCAGAAGCTCATAGGGGGGAAAAAACCCACAGATTTAGTGCTCATAGGGGGGAAAAAACCCACAGATTTAGTGCAAATGTAGAACAAAAAGTATTATTCTAAGTACAGAATCAGAGGAGGAAGGATGTTCTTAAGCATCATAAAGTGGGATAGCTGATTAGAGTCCTAGTTCACTAAAGCAATATCTAAATTCCTATGTAATTATTTTCTGAATCTGTTACTGATCCTTATACTAGACTTGCACACGAAAGAGATTTTTTCCCATTGTGTACACAAACATTTTACTACAGTTGCTTCTGTCCTACTATAAAGCCAAGTTGCATTGCATATTTATAAACCTAGACCAGAAGAATGTGAATGTACAGTCAATCCATGGGTTTTGTTCAAATGTTTGGGAAAAATATGCCAATTCACTCAAGCTGATTACAGACATGTAAAATAGTCAACGCTATTGCCAGAATAGTCTCTTTCTCAGTTGGTTTACTCTCTTATGCAGACACTGGGGTGATCCAGAGATTGAAATTTCATTAACTTGTCCATCCGAAATTTTCCCACTCAGCATTTATTGCTTTAGGTGAATAATGTACATGTGAGCTAGACTCAGAGAGTGCCTGAATTTGATGCACTCTGATGCCTCTTTTATTAGTAAGAATGATAAGGTTTCTTGAGATGCCAGATACTATCGCCTACCTGACATTCATTCTGTTAGCTTATTTATTCTATGCGCTGCCAGAACAACTTGGCTTGATTTAGTTTAAATTTCAGTGAAGTTGTTGGAACAAAACAGTTCTATTATTCTAATGCACTTAACATGACAAAACAGTAAACCTGTCTTCTTGTAACATTATGTGATAACACATACCACCTACAATGGATTTAAAGATATCATACTAGACTCAATATTCTCCTAATTTCTCTGCGAGTGAGTGATGTATAAAGGGTCCCAGAAATCCCACTCTGATACTGCTGTTGAGATGGATATTCTCTAAATACTAGCCTGTTTTAACTTGGGATTGAAATTCACATAATCAAGTCTACACCTGTGAAATAGTTTTACCAGGAGCATCTGTGTTTTTATCTTAGCTGCTTGATTACATTTGCAGACTAATAACAAAGTCCTTGCTTCCGAGTTCATCTGAAAGGAGATTAACAATTGTGCATAAAGCATATGAATTATTGATAGTACTTGTGACTGTACAATGTATATTCAATTGATCTGATACACATATATTCCCAGAATGATGATAGCAGATCTGCTTCTCAAGTGCAATAAACAGTAAATGATCTTTTTTCACAAATAAAATAAGCTCTTTCTTCTTCCCATATCTGTGTCCAGATAAATGTTAAATATACTCTGGTATATTCAACAAGAGTAGAAGATAAAACTGGTGTCCTGGCCAACTACTCCTCTTCCAACAACAGCAATTCTTATCACCATGCCTGTGTGAACTGTTACTGCATAACAGTTGTGCTGTTAACCTCCACAGTAACTGATCTGTTCAAATCCATGTCATCTGAGAGGCCCTGAGAATGAAAAATTGCAACCAGTTGGAAGACCACATGCACAGATCCAATGGAGCCAGGATCATCTGCCATTAGAGGCACAAGATCCTAATGTAGATGACCTGACTGGAATCCCTTCCACCATTCTGAATGGTGGGTGGGGGAGTCTCCATATTTGGATCCTACTAGAGATTTTCTTCCCTTCTACTTTTAACTACGGGAATGGACAAAGAAGGAAATGGAGATGTCAGCAATATGGGATAATACTGCTCACGTTTCTACCTTCTGGGGGAGTGGGGAAAAATTAATCAGTGTTTGGACAGCTCTTTGAAGATGTATAATGCTAAATCGTATGATCCTACTGCGTGTAACATTCAGTTCTTTTCTTCCATTCTCTGACCTTCTCACCTCTCCACTAAGACGACACTATAGGAGTTTTAAACAATGAATACCAAAATACTTCAGTGTTTGCCCCACAGATGCTTCCAAAATAGCATTTGGGGGAGGAAATGAGTTGGATCAGAAGGTCCTCACTGGAGCTGAAGGTGGATTTAGCTACTCTAAGCCATCACAGCCCCCCCCCCTTCCCTAAGCAATTACATCAACCCAGTCATGAAACTTGCTGGAAAACACAATGTTACATCTGAACATGATTGTTGGGGAAATAAATACTAAATGTCTCAGCTCTGATCTACTGAACATTAGCTTATTCACAGTTGATGTGAAACAAGAAATTCTGCCCTCCCCCCTCCCCCCGATATTATTGTTAAGAGCAAATACAGGGCAGTTTGTTATAGTGAGTTACCTAGGGGGGCAGCATCTCAGCAAGCTTCTTTGCTTGGGACATGTCAAATTCAATGGATAACAATCCTGGGTCCAACTGACTGCTGTCTTGCACTTTGTGCAATAATTTACACCAATGCAAAATGGGCATTACATTCTATTAAATCAGAATGATTGTAAATTCACTCAGTTTGCACTGACTTAAGTGATTGTACAAGATGAAAAACGATGGAAAAATCAGGCCTCCAATTTTTAATCTGTTTAGTCCTTGACTACCCACAGAAAGTGGCATCTGTTTAGTTAAACCAGCGCAAACCCCTATATAGACACTTACTTGGTTTGAGAGCAGCTTATTTCTGTTCACTTTAAACCAGACCTTAACAGAATCAACCTAAATCAAAATAAGTCAGGTTTAAACTGAAATGAGAGTATCTATGGAGCATTTTGCACCAGTTTAATTAACCAGTTTAAAAATTACATTCTGTCATTGGTATTTATACCTTTTGACCATTTTAATCTTTCCACATGAGTCAACCCCTTCAGCTCTTTGGCAAAGAGGAGATGCACTGGAAAAATGGAGGGATTTCCCAGACTTACAGCTTTGACTCTATACAGTTGTGATGGGAGTAGGATTTAATGTTGTTTGAGGGGATTGCAAGCTACAGGTTTAAACCTCCTCTTTTAGGATTTATTCTTGTGGTTTACTAATGTGTTACATTAATCAGTCAGTTGGGTCATTTCCCCAGCTTCCTTCTGAAGATGCTCTTTATAGTTCAAGTAAATGAAGCATAAATCAAGATCCTATATGCAAAGTCAACAACAAGCATATGGTCACTGACAAGATGGCATATACCAGTGAGGTGAGTAATGATCAGACTACAACTGCTAAAGAAAAATGTTCACTAAATAAATCCTACACAGTATTCAGGCCAAACAATCTCCCCCAAACACTTTGCAGTACCTTAGTTATACTGTTTAATAATAAGTTATCAAGTGCAAAAAGAGAAAGCAAGAATTCTAGACAAGCAAGATTTTTCATCTGCAATTTTAAATTCATTCAGGAGGTAGTGACACACTCATATTAGAGTGGGTGACTCACTAAAATATATTTCACTGAAAAATAAGATTCGGGTTAATAAACATTTCACAAATTTGTTTCAAATTCACTGAACTTTCTTGGTTGTAACAAGTTCTCAAAATGTTCCCTTTTGACATTTTCTGAACAAAATAATTTGACTGGTTTGAAGCAATGTTGTTCTGAAATGTAGTTCACTTTTACTGAAAAATAAAGAAACATTTTTAAAAGCTCAAAAACTAACTAACTAAAACTATTTTGTTGGAACAGGATTCATTCTTGTCATGAACCAACCCAATGCAAAACCAGTGTCAAGTCCAAAATGTAGACACAACTGCAGAATTAT
This sequence comes from Pelochelys cantorii, assembly GCA_032595735.1. Classification (NCBI taxonomy): domain Eukaryota; kingdom Metazoa; phylum Chordata; order Testudines; family Trionychidae; genus Pelochelys; species Pelochelys cantorii. The sequence continues at coordinate 29,092,807 of CM064335.1, forward strand.
TTGAAGGGGATTGGAACTCCAGATAACAAGGAAATGAGCAAGGTGGGCCATTGGAAAAACGGGTGCAAAGGCCACTCAGCAAGGATAAACTAATGGAAAGGCTGCTGGTATTGTACACAATATTTTGGGGTTGGGATTTTCTCCAGATGTGCTCATTTTTCATCATTAAGAAGATGGAAATACCCTTTTTTCTGCCTGATCTGAGTGTTATATATTTCTTCCACAAAGTCCAATAGTGATCCAGGACACTGTGGTGGCACAGAACATCCCTTTGCTCGCTAGTTTGGGTGTCTGGTTCTTGTTCACATGCTTAGGTTCTAATTTTTGTCATATGTGACACTGGTAAGGAAAGGTGGGTCTAGGGGGGCATTGGGATTATGTCAGCTCTGTGCCTTGGCTGGGGGACACCAGGAGATCTGGACCAGCAGGACAGGGTGGTGAGCAGCCCCAGAGAGCAAGAAGGTGAGTGTCAGTGGCTTTATCAGCACACCAGGAAGCACCCCAAGGGGTCTTCTGTGACTGCACCCTGTCACAGATGGATTTAGTACGTGGGTGCTGCTGGTGGCCTGTGGAAGACAAAGTGGATTACCTTGTGGTCCCTTCTGGGATTAAACTCTATAACAAAAACAGAAGCAGTATTAAGGCTTTTCCATCTATTTACCAAATTGTTTCCTTTTCTTGACTAAATGTTTCTCTGCCTTTTATTTAGGTTCTTTTATCCCCTTGTGTTGTTCATCCTGCACCGTATTGTCTGCCTATATATTTTCCCAAGGACTCAAAATTTTATCACTTACTAAGGAGGGGTTCTTAACAATATAGTTTGATTTTGAAAGCCTTGCTTAGGTTGAGTAGCACTTACTCATTTCAGTCCATGGGAGAGCTCCCAAGAGTACGTGCTGCTCAGTGACAGAACCAGGCCCTTAAAAATAAATGACCTAAGAAGAGTCAGAAAATTAGGTGAAATCCACAAGGGCAAGGAAATTCAAATGCAAGACTGAAATGTACCATATGTCCTCTAATACTTAAGCATAAAAGGAGGCATTGTTGGAAAGTAGGTCATGCTCTATTATGAAGAAGTATGAAAAAAACACATGGCCCATGTCAGCTTTACCTTTGAATTTCTTTGCTTTTATAGTTTTAAATTAGAGCCTTAATCATTACAATGATGTCACTTAGTGTTTTTATATTTTATGCATGTTTGAATACCAAATTTAAAGGAAACTTAAGAAAATAAACTCTCCTGCATGTCTCTGAAATGCTTTGTTTTAGTTGCACTAGCAGTTCTGTGAAGTAAACAAGGTACCATTGCAAGCTTATGAAACTGTGGCTCTGATTCTCATTTACACTAAAGAGCCCCTTTATATTAATGTAGTTTACAGCCACTCTAAGTCCACTTTACACTGCCAGATGGTGTAAAGATATCTTAGCATAAATATAAGCAAGGTGTCTGTTCTATTCAGGTCATGAAATCTTTGATTAACAAACTATAATACGTTCTGGTTCTTCAACTGGAGTTCAATGGAAGTGAACAAGAGAGATTGTTTTGCTATACGTTGTCACATCAGTCCTTAAACCGTTAATGCCAAACAGTTTTAAATTGGAGTTGCATATGCTAACATTTTGTGAAAGATAATTGTTGTGTACGTGCTATGACCATCTTTACTGCATCTGTATCTTGGAAACACTGGCCACATTTTATTTAAATTATTATAAAATATTCTCTTATTAAAGGCAAACTCTTGACTATATTATTTGACTAGAAGAGAAAAAAAAGACAGCTGAAACCAATAAAAGTGCATATCCTTTTGATCCTTCCCCTGCCTCCTCAACAAATGACAATAAACTGATTTTTTAAAAACACTTTTTTGACATCTATGTTATGGTCCAGTTTCTGTCCACAAAGGATTTTTTTTAAGTTTAATTATGCACCCTTGAAAATAACTGCAGTCCCCATTGCAGATGCTAGCTATCACATGCATAGAAATATTTAAAAGATATTTTAATACATTTATAGTTTTAATCATCTTCTATTTTACTACAGCAGAATCTTCATTTTGCTCGTGAGCTAATCACATAATTTTATTTACATTTGATTAGATTGGTGTTGCATAGGCTGAATCTTATTTTTGTTTATAAAGGAAGACATGTTTTTACCATTAATTTCATAAACTCACAATCTCACTAAATCCTCTTTATGTGGTGTTCATTGATTTGGGTTGAAACCCAATTGTTTCTACCAGGGAACCAATTAAACAAGATAGCAACAAAAAGTAAAGCATTTTCGCCCTTCCACTCCATTTTTATGTATTTTTTCTGTCCATCAATGGCAGAATTAATTTTGGTGGGAAAAGAGTTTTCAAAAATAACAGTAAAAAGGAAAGTAGATATGAAGTTTTGTTTTGCCATTTGGTATGCAATTCAAGTTTGCCAAGATGACAATATGAAACTGACCATATATTACTATAACAACAGCAATTAGACCATTTCTTGGGAAATTTATTGTCATGCTTCACCATTTGAATTTCTTCACATCATTTACATTAGGTGATTTTAAGAAAAGTTAACTTTAATCAATATATACAGGAATTTAGGGTCAAATTTGCAAGAGTGCTTAGCTCTTATGATGACTTTTACGGACAGATTTTCAGAAGGGTTCAGTATTAAATGAGTTAATCTATAGTGAATGTAGAGTGCATTTGAAAATCTGGCTATTTATTTTGGGATTAAACAGGAACAAAGTTATTTTGCAAATGAGGCTCACACATGGATACTGTTCCACAGATCTTTCTTGGCTCATTCTCTCCTTTCTCTTCACTGCAAATTTTACAGCTTTTGTAAAAAGATGAAATAGTCTCTTCTACAAATTCTTGGACCCCCCACCCCAATCTTTGTGGTCCTGACCTGCAATTTGTGAATGCCTACTTTCTCTACACTGAGTGAAAACCCTGAATCACACATCCCAAAAGCCCAAAACTTGGAAATTCAGATACAGATTTTGATTTAAACACATGCCCCAATCCTACAGTTAGCATAAATATATTTCTTCACTGTGTGGGGCTATGTTGACAAATTACAAATATTATACTATTGAATGCAAAAAATATATATATCCAATAATGAAAACGTTCAGAAATTTTCCTTTTTTAGCTCTTTTCAGAATTTATGTTTGACATTTATCAGAGAACTATGCTGTCTTTTCTGCAACAATGACTAATTTGTAAGGGATAAGGAAAATGGATTTTAGACACTACTACATAGTTGCTGAGCTCTTCAGGTTACCTCTGAAGTGCATTCAAAAGCCACAAAAGAATATTTTTGATTATTTCACTATTCCTGCTGATAAGAGCTGCTATACTGGGTAAGACCAAGGGCCATCTTGCCCAGTATGCTGTCTCTGAGAGTGGCCTGTACCAGAACTTCAGGGAGAGTACACACAACATGGAGATTATGGAGTGATTGCCCTCTGTCTTCCACTCTTGGTTTCTGGTAGTCAGAGGTTTGGGGTCTCCCAGACCATAGGGTTGTGTCCTGACCATCTTGGTCAACTCCCATTGATGGTCCTGTTCTCCATGAACTTGTCCAGTTCTTTTTGGAATCCATTTATATTTTTGGCCATTGCAACACCCAATGGCAATCAGTTCCAAACAGTAGCTGAATGAAATGGTGCTTCCTGTTATTTGTATGAAACCTGTGTCATATTAATTTTGACTATTTTCACTATTTTCACTATTTTTTGGATTGTGTGAAAAGGTAAATAACACTTATCTATTCACTTTTTCCACACCATTCATGATTTTGTGGATTTCTACCATATTTCCTCACGCTCCCCAGTCATCTTTTTTCTAAACTGAACAGCCCTAATATTTTCAGTCTTTCCACATACAGAAGTCATTCCATAACCTTGATCATCTTTGTTGACCTTCTCTGAACTTTTTCCAGTTCTACTACATCCTTGTTGTGATGTGGCCACCAGAACTAGACACAGTATTCAAGGGTGCATCATGGCACTCTGTAATGATACTCTGATATTTTCTTTCTTATTTTCTACCCCTTTCCTAATAGTTCCTAACATACTATTATAACTACTGCGTATTGAGCTACAGTGTTCAGCAAACTATCCACAATAACTTCCTCGGGTAGTAACAGCTAATTTAGAATGCATAACTGTAAACGCATAGTTGGGATTCATTTTTCCACTAAGCAATACTTTTGTGTCCATCGACATTGACTTTCATCTGCCATTTTGTTGCCCAGCTTTCCAGTTTTGTGAGATCCCTCTGTAACCCCTCACAGTCTGCTTTGGACTTGAATAATTTTGTATCATTTGCAGACCTTGCCTCTTCACTCTCTTTTCCAAATCATTAATGAATATGTTGAATATGTCTCAGTCCAGATGCTTGGAGGATCCTGCTGCTCTCCTCTCTTCCCAGTGGAAACTAACCGATTATTCTTACCCTTTGTCTTCTTTCTGACAGCTATTGATGTATTTTGCCCACGTTTACATATGAACACAAACTTAGAGAATTAAGACCCTTTGAGAAGTTGGTTGTTGGTATCTTGTTTATAACATTTGGAATGGGACACTGAATGGCTCCTTAGCAGGGTTTGAACATGAGAACTTAGGCAGCAATGCACAGTCCTCTCCCACTTGAGCTAAAGGAATAACTCTATTAGCTAGCAGCAGAAGTAGGCCATTACCTAGTGAAACCACCACTAGAAAGAAGCACGATACGTAATTTGCTAAAGAGTTATATCTAAAGAACGTTTACATGTACAATGGCTCAATTATCTGTGTTGTAACAAATAGCACATCTTCATACTAGTGTAGTATCATCTGCATTACGAATCCAAAAAGGTATAACTGGAACTATTTTTATTACAAAGCTAAAACTGCAGTCTTCCTCAGATGCCACTACCAGGCTCATATTTTTGTCATACAACAAGAGAATTTCACGAATACCACAGGAGAACACATCTATACATTAATTTACAGATATGTCCTCCCCTACACACAAATACACTTTTTTCCCTTTAAGATTCCTTAGTGATTTGCTAGACTCCAGTACATGTTTATCCATGACACCCAGAAGAAACAATGCAGGCATGTCATATTTAATTTCTCTCTGAAAAGATCTCTTTCTGGCAATGACTGTGGTGCAACACCAGTTAGCACTCAGTTTCCATGAGTAACATCTCAAGTAAGTAAAAGTGACACCACATACCATATGAAATGTTACAAAGAGATGAGAAGAATCAATACTGATGTCAGTTTGTTGTAAGTGCCACATCAAAAAGAGAGTATTTCACCTCGACTAGCGCTAATATTCTGCCCAGAGACAAAGCTGTGTCAGTTTAAGTTGCTCTCTGAGATATGATGTTAGCTGGTAAGCATGTCATATTACATTAGAACTATAAAAGGACCTGTTATGCTTATTTAAAGGTGACATCTATAAAACAGAGATTTTGTGATAGTTGGTACAAGAAGGTCATGTATATTTTACGTGTATCATAGGCTGGAGCATACTGAGAGGGCCTCATTTTCCTCTTTCACCTTTTTTATGTTTGCGTAGTTCCGCTGAAGCCAATGGAGGTAATCCTAAATTATATCAGGATCAGAGAAAAAGGACTGAGCCTGATAAATTAAAAGTGCACTATCAGCTTAATCCTGCACCACTGGAGTTAATAGAAGTTTTACCTCTGACTTCAATGAGAGCAGGATTCAGTTCTACATGAATGATGACCATAATATTTTGGCCTTAGCAAGAGGAATGGAATCTAGTTTTCCCTTTTTTTTTTCCTATGGTTAGTTATTTTGTTTTCCTTATATTAGCAACAACAAATTTTAATGCTTTATCAATATGGAATAATTTACAAAGTTCAATAATAGGTCATCAATGTTCAGGCTAATTTTAAATATTTGTAAATTGAGCATGAGAAATAAAAGCATGATATTTGTTCTTATCACCTTCAAGTGCAAGAGAATCATCATAAAATGTAAGAAAATCCCTCCCAAAACTGAAGAAGAATGCATAGATAAATCAAAATAATCTGTAAAATAATCTCTGGTGTTAATTAAAGTATTAAAAATTAAGAAAAACTCACTTCATAAATATAGAGCATAGACTTATCTTCACTATTATCTTGGCACAAGGCTGAAGTTGGTTCCTAGTTTCTTATTAAAAAGCCAAATAATGTTCTTTAAATTTCTCCAGTTTACGTGTAATTTGTTTAGAAATTTCACCAAAATAAACTGAATTTTATAACAATATATATTCAAGCAAGACCACAGTCCCACAAGGTGAAATTTCAAAAAGTAACAGATATTTAATTATATATAAATACCCTATATTATGAATATCACATTACATGTTACATTCCAAAGAATTCCCCACAGGATTTTCAGACTAAATACACAGAGACTATTTTATCCACCAAATGCAGCCACCTCATTCCGTGCACCTTTCTAATCCCTTATTTTGATACCTACATAAATTTTAGGGTCAAAAGAAATATTTATGATCCTTTAGTCCAACCTCCTTTTTTTTTTTGATAAAAGAAACAGATTGATCTGCTCTCACTATAAGGCATGTTACCCAGACCTTGAATCATTCTGGTAACTCTTTTCTGAACCCTTGCCAATTATTCAACACTCTTTTGAAGTGTGGACAGCATAACTGGATGCAGTGTTCTAGGAATGATTTCACTAATGCCACATACAGAATGGCACCACCTCCCTGCATCGACTTAATATTCTTTTTGATGCCTCCAAAGATCATGTTTGCCCTCTTAGCTGTAGTATCACACTGGCAACTCGTGTTCAGTCAATTATCTATCACAACCTCTAAGTCCTTTTCACAATGACTTGCCTCTCACAGGTCTTCAGAAACACCTGGGCTGAGAACAGAAATACTGGTTCACTAGGAAAAATGAGGGGCCAGACTCCGGGTCCTCCTAGAAGGGGCGTGGCCTTGGGCAGAAGGGGCAGGATGGGGCCTAGTCTCCACAGTCAGCCCTTCTATACTGTCCCGACCACATGGCCAGGCCTTCTGGCAGCAACTTAAAATGGCCCAGAGCTCTGGACACTGCTGCGGCTGCAGCCCCAAGCCTTTTTAAATTGCTAGGCCTTTGACACACCTGCCCATCGGTGGTTCTCAGAAACCCTAGACAACTAACTCCATGTGCCACTGGCTGTAGTCGGGAATAGCCTTTGAGCAATAGCCTGGCACACAATAATTTTCACATGATATTTTACAAAAGTTGGAAGGGAAATCCAATGGTAAAGGCCTAATCCAAATCCCTCTGAGGACAGTCATGCGCAAGAAGAAAAGCTGAGACTCTCCATAGCTCATTTTGCATGAATGAAATTGGTCTGTACTGATCTAGATCTGAGAAAAGAGTTATACTGCAGAACCCACCAAATATAGACTTGCTGTTCACTCCGTATTTCATGCTACAGATTTACTGTCATCTTCAAGACTCCCTGATAACCCAGGAGTAGCTATAGCCATTACTAGTATGTTTTCTATGCAAATGTCATACAAAAGAATCTAGAGTCTCAAAAACAGTATTATTATCCTGATATTCCTATGAGGTAGAAAATATTGAGACACCTATCCTAAAATTCATTTTAAAAACTATGATTAATGCAATACATATCATTAAAAAAAACCTGAGAATAAATGAATTGCCAAGGCAGAATAAGATTTCATTATAGTGAGTGCTCTTACTGGTTGAATGAACTTATTAGGGTATTTCCTTTTCTAACAAACTTTCCCACCTTAAGTACATTTAAAACATTGCTGAAACCATCAATAGCTCTAAAACTGGAATGAACTTTACCAGTGTAGCCACTGCATATGTTCCTGTAAAAACACCAACTTGATTAAGAAGACATTGTAGCATAGTAATCTGAATCATGTTTTTGGAAGTAATACAGCATTACACAGACATTTACAGAGGAAGTTTACAAATTTTTCCTTATTGAAACCAGAGCTATATACTGTTTGACTAAAGGGGCTGTGAAATTTTCATTCTTAAACTGTAATTTGCATTTGTTTAAAATATTAAAGTAAATTAAGAGGATCAATAAATGAGCAGATCCAAAACACAATGGGATATGTCTGTCCCTAGTATATCTGCACTCAAATCAATGGCATTCTATCAGGGATGTCTTTTTGAATTTTATTTAAATAACTTTTTCTTTTTGTGGTTACTTATACTGGAGCCTGCTTTCTGTCAAAAACAGCAGAACTATAACCACTCCCAGTTCCCAAGGGGCTGAAATGCAATTCCTAATCATGTTTGTTTCATTCATCCAATTTTTACTGACCAAATCCCGCAGTTCTTACTTGGACAAAATCCCCACCAAGCACAAGGGATGATTTGCTTCAGTAAGGAGTAATTTTTTAATTGCACGATTCTCGCTAATGTGTTTATTTTGAACAACAGAGATATTTTGTCTTCACGTTAAGTTTTAGATGCCTATAATCTCTAGCTTTCCAGTGAGACATATCTGAAGTCATAATACATTTATGTATGTGTGCTGTAAAAATATTTCTCAGTATACTCCTGTTCATCCGAAAACCAATTACCCAAATCTTCACATGATCCAAATCACTTCCTTGTCCCTGACCCCAAAACCAGCTCCATGTGTGCAACGTCCCAAGCAAGGTACCCTGCCCATTTGCTGGCAGTGACACCTCTGCCATCCACACACAGCTGCTTGCATGGACATCCCCTCCCCTGCCCACTTTGCTATCCCTGTGCCTTCGCCAGGGAATTGCTGTTCACCTGGTCAGTGTCATAGCTCTTACTAACCCTGATGGATACAACACTTGAGTGACCTGCTCTTTTTTCAACATGGCCTCTGTCCTGCTTCCTCGTTGGCCCACTGGAGTCACTGCTGGGGCACATCAAGCTGAGCAGACACAATAGGAGCCCAGGGGCTAGCAAGTTTGCTGCTTTGTTGTCACTGTTCATGTTTAGTGACAACAGCAAAGTCTATACCCTGCTCTACTGTTTCTGACTGCAAGGGAAAGTGCTTGACGGACTTGGGGAAAGAGTCTGTCCTCTCGATTATCCAAACTCCTGACTATCTCAGTACAATCTGTGTCCACCATGCTATTTGGGTAAACAGGAGTATACTATATACTTTGTATTGGCACAAACAAATCATATAAAGAAGGTACTGTACTATTATTATTATTAAAATCTGTTTGCCCTTTGTACTTCCACTTAAGTGTTTAAGTCACTTCTGAAAATGGAATTTAGACTTCTAAGTCACATGCACACTTTTGGAAATTTTTTACCCCAAATAAACATGGTTAATGATTATGGACTTCCTCACTGGCTAGAACCATTTGATCATCAAGTCTGGTGCCCTGTGTCCACCAGTGACAAGAAAGTAAATCCATAATGCACCCATCATCTATTGTACAAGACTAGGGGGGAGATAAATACCCATTATCCCTTTTGTCCTCCTCATGACATTGGGAATTCATTATCTACCATGACCCTGAATCTTTTTCTGAATCATTGCTTCCAAGGATAGAACCTCCCCCTCCTATTCTGAATGCCTGGCCTCTATAAGTCATTACCTTGTACACTAGTGCATGAGGTTACATCTCCACTTGTCGCACTGGAGATCAATCTAGTGTTTGATTTAGTGGGTCTACTAGACACCCATTAAAATGAATGCCGAGGGTGTTCCCAGTCAGCGTCCGTACTCTTTGCAGTTGTGAGGAGTAAGGGAAGTTGATAGAAGTGTTTGCTCCCATCAACCTCCCACTGTGGGGATGGTACCAAGCTTGGCTTATGGTAAGTTGACTCCGGCTATGTTATTTACATAGCTGGAGTTGTGTACCTTAAGCCAGCCTTCTTGGTCTAGTATAGACTTGACCTGAGTTGATCGCCCTTTTCATTTTTCCAGCTTCAGTAGGTACATTTGTTAGCAGTGATGAAACTATCCATGTCTTTTACATTTTTCAGTCACAGCATTTGAGCCACATATCTCATATTTTAAATAGATTACTACTTTATCCACCCAGAATAATTAAAAGATCTGGCTACATATGTGGCTCTCAGTGTTAATGGTTTTATTAAATGAGTCATGGATTTTTTCCCCTCCTTAAATTCATAAAACCCATATATTTAGAATGTAGAGGACATAAGGTGGGTCTTGTTGGTCTCAAGTTAGAAGCATCCTCTTTAATGTTTTTTTGCCAGATATCTATCACTGACCTGCCTTCTTCCATCCAATTCAGCATCTCATGTCATCTCTCTGAGTTTGCTTCTTGGATGTCCTTGTCATCTGGGATAGGTCAAATAATTGTTTTCAAGGGTTGGCTAACACTTAGTTGAGAAGCCATCACAAATAATTTATGAAATTTCTATTGACTGCCCAGAGTCCAACTATATTTCATATCCAAACCCTAAAGATAGTGAGCACTAAACTGAAAACTCATTTACCTCACTTTGATTTACAGAAAAAGCTTCATTTGAATGCCAGAATTCTGTACTGTACTTACAGTAGTGGACTGCCGTCTTTGCTTTAGAAAAACTGAAAAGAATCTCTCAGTGATTCTCCTAAAAGTCAAAAGAAATGTTGCCATTAATTTTAATTTGAAATATACAAGCATCAAAGCAAAACTCCCTTTGATATTGTAGACATTGTAGACATTGTGAATGCATGGCTTTTCAGATACAAAGAGCTAAATATCTAAAGTGAAATTATGTGAAATATCACATTGAAATGTGAAATACCAGCATAGCTCCAGTTCCTACATTATGCTGCATTTGTCATTTTTAACTACACATCAGTCAGAGTCAGTCATTTAAGATTTTATTTAGTGTACATAGAGTTGGATTAAAACAATCTGAGGTCCTAGGCCAGGGTGGGGAATCTCAGGCTAGCCTGGATCAGGTTGCCCAAGGCTCAGAGCCACCCCCAGCATTGGGGAGCTTGTGCTGCTCCACTGCAGGGCTGCAGCACACAAAATCTGCTAGGCTGGGTCACTCTAGACTCTGGTGGGCAATGAGAATGTGGGGAGTGTCTTTCGCCTCAGTTGGGGGCCACACCAATGAGAGGGCTTTGTTTTTGGGGGGTTTGGTCCTCCCTTTCCCCCCAGGGTGTGGAACGGGGACTATGAAGAAGTACTGGCTCCTATTAAAATTAGTAAGTATGCTTTTCAGGTCAGAATCAGGCAAAGAATATAGTGATACAAATGTATCTAATACAGGGGTAAACAATTTTTGATGGGGGACCGCTCCAAGAATTTGGTAAGTATTCAAGGGCCACACTTTTCTATAATATTAATAGAGGGGGTGTGAGGATTGAAATGGAAATTGCATACAGTAGAGAGGTCTGGGTAAGGGATTAGGATGAAAGAGGGATGGGGGGAGTCTGGCAGCGGGGTATGGGTGCAGGAAAGGATTCTGACATGGAGAAGGGGTGTAGGAGGAGGTGCAGGATTTGGGAAGGAGTTGTGACCTGGGCAAGGGTGCAGAGGATTTGGGTTGTATGACTTGGGACAGGAAGGGATGGTGACCTGGTGCAGGAGGGAGTGCAGAGGGTTTAAGTTGTGACCTGGGACAGGGGGAGGGTGCCAAGTGCAGACTCTGGCCAGGAGTTGTTTACTTTAAGTGGCGCCTGGCCAGCAGCCCAGCAGGAATTTCAGGCAGATTCCCTGCTTTCCATGCCCCCACACACCACTCCAACCAGCCAGCTGCTGGGGCCAGGCCAGTGTGTATATCACTATGCGGTGCACCCTTTGGGGAGAGAACAGCGGCTCTCTGTGTGTTGCACACACCTGTAAGTCCTGCCCCTGCAGCTCTCATTGGCAGGAATCCAGCCAATGGGAGCTGTGAGGATTGTGCTCGAGGCAGAGGCAGTGTGCAGACATGCCCCAATGGGCATGCAGTGCAGAGACACACATGTTGCATGTGGGGGCATGACAGGCAAGGAGTCCTGCTGAGCAGGATATTTGCAGCCCAGAGTATCATGTTGGGCTGCTTCTGAATATTTGGCCATGGGCCATATTTTGCTGACCCCTGATATAACAAAATGGTGTGATGTCTCTTTAAAAGTAAACATTGTCTCCTTTATGTCCTCTAAACAAATGCGATCAACTGTACATTTGATTTTGCATTGAAGCTTTATGACTCAAACCCATCTCTAATTTAAACTGGTATTTACCAAAGTCTTGAATAAAAGAGCTGAATATATACATGAACAGCTACAAATGCACCAGCTCTTGACATGTTTGTATCCCGCCAGCTTCTTTGTACTAATCGCCATTCATGCCACACCAGGAATTCAGGGCATTCTGATTCAGTGATAGTAAATGTCAATGAGGTAACAAAACCTTGCTACTTTAAAGAAACCCCTACCAATTTTATTCAGCAAATCTGTTTTGAGATGTGAAAATCTAAGTATACATAGTGATAGAGAACAATGATCTCACCTTGCAAATCTCTTTATGCAAAATCATCCTCCAGAGAACTATAACGATAACTACTGACAGAGCAATGAACCGTCTGTGCTGGTTTGTTAACTGTGGGTCAGTGAAACGGAAAATCTTAATTAGAAAGAGCATGGAAAAGCAAAACCAGGATACACAACTATGACAAATGAATTAATATGGTGGATAATGTGCAATAAAGGATTTAGCATTGTTATCTGCACATAGATAGTATTATACTTTGCAGAAGTCTTAAGCTTGCTTATCATTAACTCCCTGAATGAAAGCTACAATATACTGGAAATAAATGAGCTTCAGCATCTTACATGGTACTTCCATTCATTTCAGTCAAAGAATCCTAGAAATACTGGAATTCTGTTGTAAGCCAAGAGTTGCTGGGTGTTTTGCTTTATATTTCACCTCAACTTACAGCCAGTTTGTGCATCTATTGAAATAAAAAGGAAAGCTTCATTTCTGTCCCTGTTCTATTTTACAGAACAAATTTAAGCTGTGGCTACATTATACCTTAAGCTGACATAAGTTACATTGCTCAGAGATATGAATTATATATATATGTTGACTTAAGTGCAGATGTGGACAGCTCTGTGTGGGTGTATGTGCAGTGCCAGTCTGGGGCACACAGTTCCCAGAAGGAGCAACAGAGGACCCCTGTGCTCTGGCTCACAGGGCCTGGGGGCCTGCCATACTCCTGACACCGGGGTGGGACTCCCTCTCGCCACAAGCCACCACTAGAAGACTGGGGACATAGACAACACACACACACACACCCTCAGCATGCTGCACATGGCACACGGGCATGCCCGCACTCTCAGGGAAGCATCCACTCCCGGGGCCAGTACAGTGAGGTGCAGGAGCATTTGCCGCTCACACCACCTCCACCACAACATTCTGTCCTCCTCTCCTCCAGCAGGCAGGGATACACATCCTCTCCCTGAGGGACACCACCGCTGCCGGACCCAGCATGCACGTGGCACGTAGGGAAGCCCAGCCACCCCGTGGCCCCCCTCCGGCCTGCAGGATCCTGGTCTGGCCGGCACCTTCACATGCCTGCTTGGCCCCAGGATGGGGGCGGTAATGAGACTCCTCCTTCGGACATATTGGTCTCTGCAGGCAGGAGCCCACTGGCTAGAGTGCACATCACCTTCCTTTGAGCCAAGAACTCTTGCTCTCGGCTCACAGATGAGGGCTTGGCTTCAGGCACAGTGTCTCCTGGGATGAATGACTGTTTCTCTTTATTCTCCACAGCTGAACCAGGTGTGAGAGGAGGGGGTGGTCAACACCACCTGGGGCAGCCTCCCGAACTGGAGGGATCCGCAGGTGCCAGAATCACATGGATGAGTTCCAGAGGGAGCACCTCGCGGCACTCTGATCCATGGAGCTGACCCTGGAGTGCAGACTTGAGAAAGACATCTAGCTGCAGTGAGACACCTGGTGGGAGATGCTGGATCAGGGCCGCACCATGTGCACAGCTGTGTAATCCCTGGTCACCAGCATGCTGCCTGTGCCTGCTCCTGCTTCTCCCCCAACACCCCCCTCCATGGCTGCCAAGGTCCCTGCACCCATTGCAGTGGGATCACCAGAGCAAGGCACCACTCCCAGCACCAGCCCTGAGCCTCTCCTCATCCCCCCACCAAGGTTCTAGGTTCTCATCCCCCCTACATCCCCATTCCCCCTCTCTCCTCCCCTCTCCCAGGTTTTTCCCCCAGTCCCTCCCCAGCTACTTTGACCCCAAATTAAAAAAAAACATGGAGTTTATTTTTTCCAAAACAAACTGTCTTTTTTATTGTCTCTGCAGGGGAAGAGGGGAAGGGAGGGATGTGGGAGGAAAGGCAAAGAGAGGTGATACACAGGCCCCAGGGGGGAGGTCCAGGGGATCTTGCGAGAAACTCTCCCTCAGGGCCTCCCAGATGCACACGACCCATTGATGGGCCTGCTGGATGGCAGCCTTGCGTGGCTACTTGAAGGCCCTGCCGATGCAGTCCGTCTCTGCCCCATACATGCTGGCAAGAATGCCTCCCCCTTCCACTCACAAATATTGTGAAGGACACAATATGCAGCCACCACGTGATGTGTGAGATGTTCCACTCCCAGATGTCCAGCTGGGTGAGGAGGCATCTGAACCATGCTTTGAGATGCCCGAAGGCACCCTCAACAACCATGAGAGCCCTGCTGAGCCTGGCATTGTACCGTTCCCTGGATTGGTCAAGGTGGCCAGTGTATGGCTTCATTCCCCACCATGTTCATGGGCACATCCACATCTCCAACCTTGATGGTGCGGTTGGGGAAGAAAGTTCCATCACGCAGCTTCTCAAACATGCTCGAGTTGCAGAAGATGCAGGCATCATGCACCTTCCCTAACCACCCGACGTATCTGACTGTGAACGGGCTCTGGTGGTCCATGACGGTTTGCAGGACCACTGAGAAGTACCCCTTCCTGTTAATATACACAGAAGCCTGGTGGTCAGTGGCCCAGATGGAGATGTGTGTACCATCAATAACGCCCCCATAGTTGGGGAAGCCTATGGTGGCAAAGCTGGTGACAATGGCGTCCATGTCACCAAGGTTGATGACCCTGCACAGCAAGATGGTGTTCATGGCCCACACCGCCTGTAGAAGGATATAGACAGACAGACAGACAGACAAACAGAGACTCACAGGGGCGCCAGGACCATCGGGAGGTCACCAAGCCCAAACCACCCTTCTCCCCCACACACACCAGAAGCAACCCCCCACTTACCCCCATTCCCCAGCAGGGATTTGTGAGGGCAGGACCAAAAAACCTCCCTGGGAGGGGGCTTGCACCACTTCCCCACCCCCCCTCTCCCTAGGGAATCCCATTCCAGCAGTCCACCCCCTCCTGGGACAATAGCCAGAGAATGCCATACCTGTATGAGCATGGCCCCGATGGTTGAGCTCCCCACGCCAAACTGGTTTCCAACAGATCGGTAGCTGTCCAGCGTGGCGAGCTTCCAGAGGAGGAGGATGGCCCGCTTCTGGAGGGGGATAGCAAGTCTCATGTGAGTGTCCTGTCACCTGAGGGCAGGGGCAAGTCACTCACAGAGCTCCAGAAAGGTGTCCTTCCTCATTTGAAAATTGTGGAGACACTGATGGTCATCCCACTGCTCAACTAGCCAGTTCCACCAGTTGGCATTGGTGTCCAGACACCAGAAGCGGCGGTGCACAGTGTGCAGGGGAGGACAGGCGGGATCCAGCAGCATGAGCTGTGTCTGTAGAGAGATGAGTAGGGTCTCCAAAATGATCAGAGGGTTGAGTTCCTGCAGGGCCTGGGAGGCAACCTACTGAACTGCTGCATGAGATGCCGCACAAGCTGCAATAGCTGTCAACTGCCCAGAGGCAGCTCCGGCTCCATAGTTGTGTTGCAGAGGTGTCCACAAGGGCAACCACATCAGGCAAAAGAAAAGGCTTTGCTGTCCCTTGATGAGGTAGGCAAAGGAAAAAAGCCTGGGACACTGCTATACAGGGAGATCCCTTTAAGCAAAAGCCTCAGATAGCCTCAGGCAGCAGCCACGGGAAATGAGTGCTGTCCTGATGCCCTGCCTGAAACGGTTTTGGGTGGCCTTAAATGTGATTTAGAGTCCAATCAGTGTGGATGCTCTATTTCAAAATAGCTCTGCGCTATTTCCATGAGCTTTTGGTGTGTAGACACGCTATTCAAAATAAGCTATTTGCGATTATTGCTTCCAGAATATTTTATTCCAAACTAAATGTGCAGTGTAGACATAGCCTTAGTGACCTCCGTACAGCATAACTAGAAGATTGTGTAAAGCTATAGGATAAAGATTAACATTGAAAACTCTTTGAGGCGGGGCTTCTTTTTTTTTTTTTGTTAAGTCTTTGTACAATGAGGTCCTGGCCCCTTGAATAGGGGTCCTAGGAGCTATGCTAAACCAAATAAATAATAACTATTTTAGGATATAGTGAGGTATTCCTATCATAGGCCAACAAATATCTGTTTTGTAATACCAGTACTTGATGTACAATTAGTATGTGTTTTCAATATGTTATACCATCCATTTTATCTCTTTATAGAGCATCTCATCACCAATTTAAGTACTATTTTCAGAGGCCTTTCTTTGAATGTTCTTTATAGTTTCCATATACACTGGTATACCTGAAGGTATTTCCAGGGATTATTTTTAGAGAAGATTATTTACTGGCACAGCATGGTGGATGATATTTATTGGTTAGATATAAATCTGCAACTTCCTGTAAACCCTTATGGATCAAATTCAATGTAATGTTTGTTTTTAAGCCTTCTCTCTTGAGCACTACATAATCAGTGCACAGGGGAGTTGGGGATAAACTAATGATACCTCTGTATGCTCTGTTCCCTTATTATTTTTAGCACATTTATGGCAGGTAAAGGGATAAAAATCTTAGAATATTTAAATAATGGATGTACTTTAAGTCAAGTACAAGAAGAACTAAAACAAGTTATTCTATAAATCATCTTGGCTCATTTTCCATTTCTCCTAGGGGAGAGAAGAGGACTAATGACAGTCTATTGTAGGTAGTTTTAGAACAGTATTAACATCAAGCAACGTTGCCTCTAATCTTTTCCATCCATGTGTGGATTTTTTCCATCTATGTGTGGAATACATTTTTGTAGTGCACCAAGGCATGTGTGAATATACACCACCAGCAGAATAAAAAAACCCTATCTGTGGGTACGCTCGCCTAATTTGCTGGGCGGCATCTAAATCGCTCCTGAGAGGCCACACCAGCACACAGCTTACAGGGAACATTGTCATCAAGCCTTTCAGAAATATATAGCTTATGAGAGAACACACAAAAGACCACCTGTACCACTACTAAAATAAACATCTCAAAGAATGGTGTCTCTGTCTAAAGCTACTAAATAGTAGATAACTAGAAAATAGCTATTAGTTCAACTACAGGGCTTCACTTTTCAACTTGAGTTCAATGGGACTTTTACCTGAGTAAGGATCTAAGGCAGGGGTGGGCAAGATAGAGTTAGCAGGCTGGATCTGGCCCCCCAAACCACCCCTGTTCAAAACAGCTGGCTGTTCTCTCTAGGCACCGCGCACCCCTGGCAGGGTGGGGATGGTGGGCAGACTTTATGCACTCCCCTGCCCCTCATCCAATCAGGGTCTGAAGACAGGGGAACACTCAAAGTTTCCTCCCTCAATCAGGGGTGGACCGCACCTAGAGGGAACAGCCCTCTTCTGCCCAAAGACCCACCCCTTTGGAGTGGCCTGTGACTACTTCCAAAATTCATGAAGTGGTCCCCTTCAAAAATTATTGTCCACCCTGATCTAAGGTCTAGAACCCAGGAAAAACGGTCTTGTAGCTAAGGTATTAAATTAAATTAAACTGGAGCACACATGCAATTCCTCGGACTGCCACAGACTTCCTGTGTGTCTTTAGGCACATCGGTTAGGTACTTATCCTGCAAAAATGAATACACATGCTTAAATCTAAATGAGTGAGTAGTCCCATTGGCTTCAGTGAATTACTCACATGCATAAGTGCCTGTCTGTGCCTTAATTTCTCACCTACAAAATGGGGATGAGAATATTTCCTCTCCCCCCTTTGTCTAGCTTGTCCATTTAAACTGCAAAGTGGTTTTTAGTATGTGTTTGTACAACATATCGCACAATGAGAGACTGAGCTTGGTTGCTACATCTCTATTACAAATAAATAATAATAAATAACCTATAACAGGCTTCTAAGCAAATGACCATACGTGTGGTGGAGGGCAGAATAATAGGCCATATAAGCTGTGCTTATCTGGAAAAACATGCCATTCAAATATGCTTTGTAACTGGATGTTTTTAAATTGAGGCAGCAGCAAAGAACACAGCCTTGCTTCTGTGCATTATTTATGTTTTCAAATTATATAAATTGCATGGAACTGCTTTCTTCAGTTGTATGGTGAGGTTGGTGTTCCTATTTGTGGAAAATTAGGGTTGAATCACCTAAATAAATGTGCAAATTTTGCACTACAGAACTTTAGTTACATTTTGGTACATACTGTATACATTTTTGCTAGATAGACTCAGTATTCCCATTGAGAATGTTTTGTTCACTCATTCTCTCCTTGTTTTTTTCAGTACTGCTGAGTTTACCTTGATCCAGTCAATCCTGCCAAAATAGTTCCATGAAAAAAAATTCCCTTGTTTCTCTCTCCAGTAATGAATTCAGTCCAAAGCAACATCTTTCCACATCATATGTGGGCCAGGATTTGTTGGCAAAAAAGAGAAATCAGCATGGGTTTGTCTAACCATTATATTATTTGTAAGGGCAGCCCCATTAAATCACAACCGCACTACAGTGTAAAATATTCCACATGTTTTTCAACAACCTTCTTAGAGGGAGAACTTTGTATTTTTTGTAATTTAATATTGTGCTTTGGAGATGCATAGTAAGAAATGGGATTTAATTACAGCAAATATAGTGTAGAGGTAGGTGAATACTTCTTTTCTTAAGCTTTAACTGCATACTTTGTATTATAAAAAAGAAAAATACAAATTGTGAAGTGTGTCTTAAAAAAAATGCAGTCTTGTTTCCAACACAAATTATGCCGACTGGTGCAAAAATCATTCCCACCATTTCTTTTAGGTCCACAAGAACAACAAAATGTGTCCCTCCAAAATCCTCAGTCATTCTCAGTCATTTAGCAGAGCAAAATCATTCATGGAAGTACTTCGTTTGTTTCTTTTCAGACTGAATTCAGTACTTACAAAGGTGCCTGATTGATAGTGTTGAAGTCTTCTATTTATCTACCAAACAGGATTTATTTAGCAAAGAGGAACAATTCCATGCCCACTCAATGCTTGGTCTGGCTGTTGAGACTGATGGGGGGAAAAGACAATTAATACAACTGGTACTCTCTAGTAGGAATTGGACTAAGACCTATCCAGTTCACAAAGGGCACGTCTACACAGCAGGGCTAAACTCAAAATAAGCTACGCAACTTGAGCTATGCTAATTGCATAGCGCAAGTCAAAATAGCTCATTTCGACTTTTGGCTCTGTCTACACAGCAGTTATTTCAAGATAGAGCACTCTTCCCCCGAATTCCCTTATTCATACAATGAGGGTTACAGGAGTCAGAGTAAGCATTCCTCCAGCTTGACATTATTTCGACATTATGTCAAAATAACTGCTTGTGTGTATATGCAGACTATGTTATTTCAGAATAACGTCAGTTATTCCAAAATAACGATACAGTGTAGATATAGCCAGAGACACCACTGAAAAAATATTGATTTCTACAGGGTGTTTACCTAGGAGAGACTTCTATTAGTGACTTGGGTATAAAAGGCAATGTATTTCATTACTAATTTCCTGAGCATCTATAGCCCATTAGAGAAAGATTTACTACACTGCTACAATATTAGTTTTGGAAATCGTGAAAACTTTTTTTAAAGTCAGCTAAACTGTTCTGAATAAGTAAGCATGAAGAGTTACATTAAGATTTGTATCAAAATGCTCATTTGTTTTCTTATGAAACCATCTTGATTTTTTTTATAAATCTCAACATTTCTTTAAAAGCTTTACCTTGTATTTACTGTTGACACTCTTCAGTCTCAGTGTTTGCAATGAAGACACACACAGCAGGACTTCCGCATCCCTCTAGTAGTTAAAGTTTGAGGCATTAGAGCACACTTCTCACTCATAAAATTAGGCCAATTAAATTAAATAGTTTAAGAGAGTCAACCACTGCTGAAATTTATAACCACTCCAGCAAGCAAGGATGAAAACCTTCTAAGATTACATGTGTCAGAATTCAGGGCACTTGTTTTGTTTAGCTGGTTTGCTATCCTTTCCCATTATGTCCTTTATTGGTCTTAACTAAAATTGATAGTAACTCTAAAGAGATTTTAATCGACACAAAATGAAACATTTTTTTCAAATCTATAATAGGGAGTTCTTATGGCCACCTTTTCTTAAATAGATTGAGAAGCATTCTTAGGGCAATCTTAGAAAGACCCCTGCCATGTCAGTGAACAATTTTAATACAGTTTGCTTGTAATTCTATCACATACATTTGATACAGATCATTCTGCAACGCAGCAGCAATGCTGCTGCGTTGTTTTTTGCAATGTTGCTGCATTGTTTTTTGCATGTAGTGATGATAGTATGTATTTTTTTCAGTAAAAAGTAAATGAGCAATTGTCCATTGGATAGGCCATTGGAGTGAGACTCAGAAGATCTGCATTCTACTCCTGATTCTACCACTGGTGTGCTGGGAGACCTGAGGTAAGTATTTCAGAGCAACTGTGTAGGAAAAGCTATGGTGATACTCTTCGAGATAAGCCTACTGGATCTTTCTTAAGTTGTGTATCAGCATTGATTTATACTTCATAAACATTCATTTTTGTTTTGACAGTAGCACCATGTTCAGGTCCGTCTTTATTATCTTCAATTTACTTGGACATCCCTAATTTCACTCCTTTATTATTGTTATTACCATGGCCCATTTTTACCTGCCAGCATGTAATACTGTCATGAAGATACAGTGCATGCTCCTGCTGATGAAAAGTTGACATAAGATAAGATAGATAGATAGATAGATATAGTAGCTCAATGTCTGAGACTCTGTAACGCTGAAATGCTGGCTGTTCCCTCTGGACGGCGCTGTTGCTAAAATGCTGGCTGTTCCCTCTGGGCGGCGCTATTGCCTGAAATGCTGACTGTTCCCTCTTGGAGGCCCCTGCTGCATGGGGAGTGCGGAGCCCAAAGGGCCGCTTGTGCCGCTTGCTCCCCTGCAGCGGCCCAGCTGTGCAGGGTAGAAATCAGCCGAGCGCCACGGTGGGAGGGGAAGGGGGGTGGGGTGGTGACGTACATGGCCAGGGGGTGGGGCCTGGATGAGCGTGCATCCCCAACGGAGACAGAAGAAAGTGGAGGAGACAGAGAGGAGGCAGAGGAGAGGGGAGAGAGAGTGAGAGGCAGGAGGGGGAGAAGAGAAAGAGAGAGATGGAGAGAGAGGAGGTGGAGGAGAGCTGGGGGGGCGGAGGCAGTAGGAGGAGGAGAGACAGAGAAAGACGGAGCGAGAGACCAGAGGCTCAGGAGAGAAGAGCGAGATAGAAAGGGAATAGGACATGGAGGAGAGACCCGGAAATCCTGTCTTATGACGGGCTATTGGCTAGTTTTATTAGATATTTATTGATATTTTATTAGATTTTAGTTTGGAGGAGTTTACTTCCAGAGAAATTTTAATTTTTGTAAATCAGCAAGCTCCCAAAACAGTAGGCTTTGCACTTGGCTGTATTTAAAAGCACTTGAATGGAAATAAGTAGCAAAACAGACATTTAAGTCATTTTACAACATCTGTAGATAATTATTCTAACATTTGTTAATTCCTTTGACTGCGTATTTCATTTTTAGTATTGATCTTGTTGAAAGGATCTGGAAGTTAAAATATTATTGTATAAATAATTTATGCATTTTCTTTGCTTAAAGAGTACTTTAATATAATAGTCAGTATATCATTTTCAAAACTTCTTGTTGCTGTAGAGCAGGGGTGGGCAATAAGTGGCCCATGGGGCTGAGGTGCTTTGCCATGGTTAGCCCTACTGGTCCATTAGACTATTTATGTGCGCATCTGCAGGTATGGCCGCCCACAGCTCCCGTTGGCCATGGATCACCATTCCTGGCCAATGAAAGTTGTAGGAAGTGGTGCAGACTGGAACACCACTTTCCATAACTCCCATTGTCCCAGAATGGTGATTGGCCTCCAACAGGAACAGAGAGAATGCGCACATAAATAAAGCATCTGGTGGCCCACTAGGGGCTAGCCCTGGGGAACCACATCCAATTCGTGTGATGCTTATTGCCCACAACTGATATAGAGGGGGGCAATATGTCTGGAAGATTTAATGATGTCAAATCTACAATGACAGAGAGTTTTGTGTTTCTTCCTTACATAATGGGACATGTAGTCCAGACCAGGAGCTTAGCCCATAGGGGTAAACCAGTGCCTGGTGGCTCAGACAGTCATAGATTAATGTCAAACTAGCCTAATATGTTTCAATTTTCCTGATGGAAAATACAAATATTTGGCAAAAACTGACATTTTTTCTAAGGAAATTTTTCATTTTGTGGAAATTACATTTCCCGGTGAAAAATATTCTGATGGAAAAATCTCTGCCAGAAAGCTATTCAAAGGCCTATGTAAAGTCAGTTGGTGAACATGGTCTATTTACAAATAGACAAGAATCCACATCATATTACAAAACCCCTATAATTGACACTAGTTGGTAAGCTCAACAAAGCAGCTGAGGTCTTGGCAGACAAGGAGCTTGAGGTATTATATCAACCCTAGAAATCAACATTGATGCACATTGGCAGGCTGGTATTGATACTTCCTATGATTTACCTGTTCTTTACACAATTCAGCACCATTTACAGGGTATGAACAACCACTGGTTCCCTCCTGTGTCACCTCTCATCCTGCAGTGGCCCTTTCTTCCATGCCCATTTTCTTTTACACTTAGTTAATCACAGTTCCTTTGTGACATTTCCCAACTGATGGCAAGAGTAATGGCCACTTCTGTTTAAGTGGGCAGTGTCCTTGTTTAGCTATGGACAGACCAAGATACTGCCAGTTGACACAGAAACAGAGGGGACAACAGAATTGCTGGGACCCTGGGCAAGGTTGGAGGGGGCCAGCTCTGCGCTTCTGGAAGGGGTGGGGCTGGGGACAGTCAGACCTCATCACTGCCCAGAGTGTGCCATACCCTCCCCTCCCCCGCCAGCCCTCAGCATCGCCCAGAGTCCACCGCACAAGGCTCCAGCAATGATTTCAAAGGCCTGGAGCTCCAGATGCTACTGCAGCCACAGCTGGAGTGGAGGCCATGAGCACTGGACCCCAGGGCAATTGCCCACTGGAAGAAATTTCAAGTTTGACTGGTAAAGCTAACAGTATTTAGAAAATATACTTACCTTTATATAAAGCATAGGACTTGCTACTACATGACATCTTCATAAATAAAATAAAATGATACAAGATCAACATAGCACACATTAAATGGATTTAAAATGGTTAAATGTCAGGTCTCAACTTGTAATTATAAATGGAGAATCACCGTTGGGAAGCTGCGTTTCTCGTGTTGTCCTGCAGAATTGTTTTTTGGCCCTATATTGTTTAATATTTTTATCAATGACTTGGAAAAAAAATATAAAATCATTACTGAGGGAGTTTGCACAGGTTACAAATAGTGAGGGCATGGTAAATAATGAAGAGGATCAATCACTGCTATAGAGCAATCTGTATCACATGGTAAACCAGATGCAGACAAACGATACGAGTTACAATATTGTCAGATCAAGTCATACATCTAGGAACAAAGAATGTAGGTCATACTTAATGGGACTATCTAGAGAAGCAGTGACATTGCAAAGACATGGGTATCATGGTGGATAATCAGCTAAACATAGCCTCCCAGAATAATACTATGGTAAGAGAGTTAATGTGATCTTTACCTATATAACAAGGGATATGTCTACACTACAGCGCTAATTCGAACTAGCTTTATTTCAAATTAGTTAATTCGAAATAAGCTAATTCGAACTAACACATCTAGACTCAAAAACTAATTCGAATTAGCGTTTTGATAATTCGAAATAGCGCGTCCACACTGATTGGACGCTGGGTCGCATTTAAGGACAGCTGAAACGGTTCCGGCAGGGCATCAGGTCAGTAGTTGCTTTGTGTGGCTGCTGTCTGAGGCGTTCTGAGGCTCATGCTTAAAGGGACCCCCCCCGGACAGCCGGTTCTCAGCTTTTCCGCTTGCTTGCCTACCTCGCCGAGGGACAGCAAAGCATTTTCCTCTCCGCCTGCCTGTGTCGGTGGTTCCCATTGGGGACTCCACCGCAGTCGGCACCATGGAGCCAGAGCTCGCCCTGGACATGCTGCTCCAGTTTTTGGACTTGCTGCTGCAAGCCTGCCAACAACGGCTGGAGGCTGCCTGGCACCATCTGGTGCACGTCAGCCCCCTGCCTCTCCCCCTGGCCTACCTGGGGGCCGTGGAGGAGCCGTAGCAGCGGCCGGACGCCAGCGTGCCCCCCCGCATCTGGTGTCTGGACACCAGCAGCGACTGGTGAGACCACATCGTCCTGGAGCGCTGGGGAGACCAACAGTGGACCCAGAACTTCAGGATGAAGAAGGACACCTTCCTGGAGCTCTGCGAGTGGCTTGCCCCTGCTCTGTGGCAACAGGACACTCGCATGAGGCCCGCCATCCCCCTCTAGAAGCGTGTGGTCATCGCCCTGTGGAAGCTCTCCATGCCGGACAGCTACCGATCTGTCGGGAACCAGTTCGGTGTGGGGAAATCCACCGTCGGAGCAGTGCTCATGCAGGTACGGCACTCACCGGCCACTGGACCGGGGGGGAGAGGGGCTGCAGGGAGGGGATGGGCCACCCCAGGGAAAACGGGGGGGGGGGGGAGAGGAGGCAAAAGTGCCCCGCATGGGAGGGTTCTCTGTCCCAGCTGTACTACAGGCTGCCCGTGGCGGCCAGGATCGCAGCGGGGGTCACTTCTGGGAGTGGGGCGCAGGGCAGTGCCAGGGAACGAACACTCCCAGCCACCTGGGCACCCCAGTGATTCGCGGTTTGCTGTGTCTCTCTGCAGGTGGTCAAGGCCATCAACCGGGTGCTGCTCTGCAGGGTGGTCCACCTCGCCGACCTGGACGCGGTCATCCAGGGGTTCGGTGCCCTCGGCTTCCCCAACTGCGGGGGGGCCATCGACGAGACGCACATCCCCATCCGTGTCCCGGAACACCAGGCCTCCCAGTACATCAACCACAAGGGGTACTTCTCTGTCTTCCTGCAGGCCGTGTCTGACCACCAGGGCCACGGACATTAATGTGGGCTGGTCCGGCAAGGCACATGACGCCAGGGTGTTCCGCAACTCCTCCGTGTGCCAGAGGCTGCAGGCCGGGACCTTCTTCCCTGACCACCACATCAGGGTCGGGGACATAGACATGCCCGTCTGCCTGGTGGGGGATGCAGCCTACCCCCTACAGCCCTGGCTGATGAAGCCCTACATGGGGCACCTCAACCCCTCCAGGCAGGCCTTCAATGCCAGACTCACCAGGGCCCGCATTGTGGTCAAGGGGGCCTTCAGACGCCTGAAAGCTCAATTTCAATGCCTCCTCACCCGCCTCGACCTCGCTGAGCACAGTATCCCTCCCGTGGTGGCAGCATGTTGTGTGCTGCACAATTTATGTGAAAGGAAGGGGGAGGCTTTCCTGCCAGCCTGGATGGTTGAAGCTGAGCGCATGGCTGGCCAGTACATGCAGCCCCGCACCTCCGCCATCCGGGAGGCCCAGCGGGGGGCCGTCCAGATCCGGGAAGCCCTGCAGGAGAGCTTCCAGGTGGAGGAGGACTGAACTCTCCCTGCATGCCCCACTGGGGCCTTCTTCCACCCTCCCCTTCTTCCCCTTTCCCCTCCCTAACCCCCCTTCCTAATGTAAAATAATAACACCTGTTTTGCCAAAAAAATCTCTCTTTATTGTATATAACTGGGGTGGGGGGAGGGAGGAATGGGGGTGGGAGAGGGGAGGGGGAAACCTGGGAGGAGCGAGCTGGAAAGGGGAGGAAGGGAAGGGAAAGCTCAGGTTTGGGGGTCCTGCTGGCTCTCCCGTCTGACAGCACTGCGGGTGCGGGGGCGTTGGGGGGGAGTGGGTGTGGAGGGTGGGGCAGGAGGGACGGGGGGTGCGGAGGAAGCAGGAGGGGGAACAGGGGAGGGAGGAGGAGCGAGAGCTGGGGCGGCCGCAGGGGCTGGAGCAGGAGGAGGCAGGAACCTGTCCATCAAGGTCTGGAGGTGACCTCTGAGGGCACGGCCCTGCTCCTCCAGTGCCTTCCAAGCTCCACTGCTGCAGCCACAGGTCCTCCCAGACCCAGTGGTCCTGGGTGCGGAGCTGGTGCTCCAACAGCCGCAGGTGCCACCGGTGGTAGTCCTCCAGGTTCCTGGTGCGCCTGCTGGCCTGGATGCAGGTGGCTGTTGCAGGCGGGGTGGTGCGCCCTGCAGTCTCAGGTGCTGCGGCTGTGGTGAAACAAGAGCAGTGGTCAGTTCTCCCTGGGGACACAGTGGGTGAAACCCAGCCCCCCTGTGCAAGGCGAGGTCGGCGTGTGGGGAACGGGCCAGGGCCCCTGCATGACACCCAGCTGCTGCTCCATGGTGGGCAAGGCCCAGGCACGTGGTCCCTGGGCTCCCTCTCCCCCCACCCCCCGCATACACATGATGGCACTCACATGTGGAGCCCTCCCCGGCCTCGGACGACACAGCCAATGTGCTCTGTGGGATGCTTCGGGGGTCCTGAGTCCTGGGCAGGCTCCCGGCTCTCGGCATCCTCTTCCTCCTCCTCCATGTCAGGGACAGGGCCCTCTGCCCCGGGGTCGATCACCACCCGGGGGGCATGGACTGCATGAGC
The DNA here is from genome assembly GCA_032595735.1 of Pelochelys cantorii. Taxonomy (NCBI): domain Eukaryota; kingdom Metazoa; phylum Chordata; order Testudines; family Trionychidae; genus Pelochelys; species Pelochelys cantorii. The sequence goes on from CM064335.1 coordinate 29,119,709, forward strand.
CCCCAGGATGCGGTCCAGGGCCTCATAATGAGGGCATGTCTCTGGGTCGGCCCCTGGCTGGGAGGCCCTGAAGTTGGCCTGCCGCAGGTCCTTGATTTTGCAGCGGACCTGCTCCCGGGTCCACATGTGGCCTCTGGTGGCCAGGCTGTCAGCCATGAGGGCTGTGGCTAGTTCCTGTGGCTAGTGCGGAGATCGTGGACATTGGAGGCCTCCCCCCAAACCTCGATGAGGTCCACTATCTCCGCACTAGACCAGGCAGGCGCCCGCCTCTTGCGGCCCCGGGCAGGCTCCTGGGAGCCGCCAGCCTGGTCCTGGGAAGAGGCGGAGGGCTGGGTGGCAGCGGGTGGCTGGCTCATCTTGTGCCAGGTGCAGGGTCTGCTGGCTGGGTGCTGGCAGGCTTGCAGCTGGCACAAGCACTGTAGCCAGACCATGCCCCTTTAAGGGCTCTGGGGCCAGGAGGGGGACAGAAGAGTTTCCCTGGTTTGGCCCAGAGTGGCCACCAGGGCAACCTGGGAAGGGCTAGCCTCCAACTAGTTCAAATTAAGTGGCTACACATCCCTTAATTCGAACTACTTAATTCGAACTAGGCGTTACTCCTTGTAGAATGAGGTTTACCTACTTCGAATTAAGTGCTCCGCTAGTTCGATTTAAATTCAAACTAGCAGTTTGTATGTGTAGCCCCTATTAAAGTTAATTCGAACTAACGGCTGTTAGTTCAAATTAACTTTGTAGTGTAGACATACCCTCGGGGAGTATTAAGTAGGAGTTGAGATGATATATTGGGAACATCTTTAAACAAAGCAAAACAAACAATAGGACTAACTATATGGCTCCTGGAGACTCCCCCATATATACTGAAGCAGGGGGTAGAAAAGGAATAAAAGGAGGAGAGAGAGAGAGAGAGAGAGAGAGGATACTGAGGAAATTCTATGAAGTGCTAAATTGACAATAAAGACAAGGAATGAACACTAAAATGACAGTAGAGCATTTCCAATTTGTTCATCATTGTGGTATAGTCCCTGGTGATCCTGGGTTATTAGAGAGCAGCACTTCATATAAAAGTCTAGAAATAAATAATAATTATCCTCAGACTGTCTACCACATGCCCCACAAATATCCAAATATCCGCAGGTCACTCAGTTCTTACACCAGTGCTTGGTGCTGGATGGGGAAATTGGAACAATCCCACCACTGCATCATCACTGCATGATATTAAATGGTTTATGGCAACCTAAAGCGGCTCATAGCCTCAACTGTATACAATTCCATAATGTGTACTTTACTTCCATTTCATGTTTGTCTGTAAAACTGTTGTTCCCTCTCACTGGTGAAAGAAAACAGACAAAAGAAAGAGATTTAAGAACAAAGGATGCAACCTTAACAAAAATACACAATTGTTGCTGACAATATTCTGCATTTAGCACTCAATTGAACAGCAAATATCCTCCTTGCTGTTTGGGTTATATAATGACTGTTGTCCGCTTGTGCCCCAAGACCACAGATTTAACTGCTGCTTTGTGAAGGTGAGGGAGTGGGAAGGTCCCCCTTCTTCAGCAGCAAGTGTTAGTGCACATCTTGATACAGCAACTAGAAGCTATGAATGTATATTATCAACCGTAATGTGAAAAAAGAAAATCAGAGGCACTCACATTTTTAGTTTATAGGGGCTGGAAGAGTTCCCCTATATGGATGTTCACCTTGCTACTATGCTGGATCCAGACCTCGGTGTCTATATGTTCTTCGGTTTGCTGGGATCCGGGCAGAGTCCAGGCACTGTCAGACTGGAGTTCTAGGCACACATTTGGGAGACAGAGCCCTGTTTCGTGTCCATTCCTCCCGAGAGATGAGGAACCCATAATCCAACTGCCTAGGCCTGAAACTGGTGCTATCTTGGCCAAGCATACTCAGCATATCTTGTGTGCTCCCAAAATTCTACTACAGCTGTGGACCCTTAGACTGACTTTGGGGGCTACATGACAGTACAAAACAAACAACACAGAGACTTTGTAAAGGCATCAATAACACTTTATTCACAGAGTACAAGAGACACTGAAATCTAAAGAAAATAACAAAATCCTGGATTCACTTTCTTCACCATTCTGAGCGCCTTTGGGGCTTTGGTCAGTGTCTTCTCAGGAGTCCAGGATCAATCCTCTCCTGCATTCCTTGCCTTCTGCCTCTGATCTTTTCTCTAAGGGCACATCTACACTAACATCATTTCAAAATAATAATGTGAGTATCTACACAGCAAGCCTGTTCTTTTGAAATAATTTCAAAAGAACAGGCTTCTTATTCTGGAAAAATAAACCCTCATTTTATGAGGAATAACGCCTATTCCAAAATAGTTATTTTGAAATAGGGTGTGTGTAGATGGGGCAGCTGTGGTTATTTTGAAATAAGTGGCCTCCAGGGCTTCTCTCAGCTACCCTGGTGGCCACTCTATCCACACTAATCAGAACTCTATAGTTCCCCTTCCCCTGCAGCTTTTAAAGCTGTAGCCACAGAGGCAAGGGCTTGTAGCAGGACACGAGCCCTGCTAGCAGCATGCCACCCAGCAGTGCCCTGCTCTGCCTTCCCTGCTACAATAGCACCCCAACACTCCATCTGAGCCTCCCACAGCTGCCAGCACAGCTGCAGTCAACTCCCAAGCCCCTGGCCAGGGGAGAAAGAGGAGGGCCCCATCCTGGTCTGGTGCAGAGATCCTGGATCTCATTGAGGTCTGGGGAGAAGAGGCAAACCTCCAGGATCTCTGCACCAAGTGCAGGAATACAGCCATTTACAGCAGGATGGCCAACAGTCTGGGCCAGAAGGGACACATATACACTTAGGAGCAAGTATGCATGAAAGTCAAGAAGCTGAGGCAGGCCTATACCAAGGCCAGGGCGCAGAGTTCTGTTGTGTGATTTGATTTATTGTAGATCTGAGGGAAACCAGGACACTCCAGAGAGATTTAACCACTTTCTTATTTATTGCAAGCTTTAAGCAGTTAATATAGTTTTTTAAGTTTTACAAACCTTAAAAACAATTATTATACAATTTAAACCTTAAATACTATGAATTTTGAAAACAATAGAAAAGCAATTAATAGAAGATTTATTATATTACAATAATTAAGCCTAGTTCACTTACACTTCACCCATATGCCACCTACAGTATCAGGCAGGAGGGTCGTGGTTCCTTTGACTCTCACGTTTTGGGATGCCATGCACTGCCATAGCTGATGTGAAGGGTCTTTTATTTCCAGTTACAACTAGTGGGACCTGTGGGTCAATCCTGCTCACTCACTCCCATTGATTATTCTTACTAAGCCATTTTATAGCTAAGTGAGAGTTGGTCATTCTAATACTACCTACCAATTGACTATGTATTGTGTAAGATACTTAAAATGTTCAATGCCCTTATTTGTGGTACATCCTGCTACTCAGGATGTTGCAAAAACTATGTGCTTGGTTAATAGTTTTTGGCTGTATCTTGACTGTTTGCTTATCAGAAATAGAATGTACCAGTACAAGGTTCCTCCCAATGTCCTTGGGTGTGGTCTCACTGTAGCATGCTGTATCTGCTTAACTGTGCAAAAAACATTCCTGCCTCTCAAAGCTTCTCTCCCCCCCCCCCAAGCCTTGCCTGTGTGCTTACATACACCAGACTTGAGACAGGCCTGGGTTTTGCTTTGATAGAGATCTGCACTGTGGTCAAGGCAGACATTATTATTTTTGTCAAGGCAGAGCTGTTCAAGCTCCCCTACAAGCTCCTGCTCAGGGGCAGCACCCCAGACCTACCTCTATTAAGAACAGCTCCACTGCATCATGGGAGGGGGGATCAGTCCCATCCCCTCCGTTGTGGACTCTGGGCTGGAGGCGTCCATCATCAGCCTCCTGGAGGGCAGGGCTGTGGATGAGGAGAAGGAAAAGGAGGAGGCAGCCAGCACTGACACCATGCCAGCCAGCCAGGAGTTTGCCCTGTACCTGGAGCCAGTACCCCCTGCCCAGGATGTCACACAGGGCTCGAACGAGGCGAGGGAAGACCCACCAGGTGAGTTCCATTAATTTCCTTAGACACACACAGGGAGAGGCGGTGGGTGTTGAGGGGCTGCACACTCCTCGCTTTGCCTTCTTGGCCTGGGGATCACACAGCAGCCTGTGCACATGGAGCACCAGACCGAAGCACACAGCCACAATGAGGCTGCCACACAGGAACCTTGCACTCCTGCTCTCAGGGTTCTTGCATAGGCCTGCCTTACTCCCAACCCCGTAGCGCAACAGCTTCCCCCCACAAGCCACCACTAAGGAGGCTGGGGTCATAAACACACACATCAGTGCCGCACACAGGCATGCCCGCACTCTTGGGGCAGCATCTGTTTCCGGGTAAATGTGGTGAGGCAGAGGACACTGAGCCTCTACCAGGGGGAGGAAGAAGAAGGGGCCCCAGTACCTCCCTCCCTGGCAAGCGGCATCTGCTACTCACACACACCTTCCCCAACACCCTATTCCCCTCTCCTCTAGAGGGCAGGGATTGAAATCCTCTCCCTGTGGGATGCCACCACTACCAGACCCAGCGTGTGCACGGCTCAGAGGGAAACCAAGCTACTCCATTGCCCTCTTGCTGTCCACAGGCTCCCAGCCTGGCGGGGACCTTCTCATGCCTGCTTGTCCCCAGGGCGTAGGGGTAGCCGGGCTCCCGTGACATCTGTGCCCCTGCAGGAAAGCATCTGCTGTCTAGGCCACAGATGGCCTTGTTGAAGCACATGGCCTTCATCTGAACCAAGACCTTTCAGTGTCAGCTCACACATTAGAGCTAGGCTTCAGGCACCCTAAGATGACTGCCCTTGTCACTTTTCTTCACAGCTGGACCAGCTGTGAATGGGGCATGTCCACCACCTCTCATGCCAACCTCCTGACTCCATGAGACCTGCAGGCACCAGTGACCCGAGGAAGACCTAAAGTGGGAACACGTTGCCTGCTTGCGTGCTCCGCAGTGGACTCTTGAGTGGCAAGAGAGGAGGTTGGACACTGACCTGGAGAAGTGCTGTGCTGACAGGGAGCTTCACTCCACCATCTGGCAGGAACTGTTCTAGAACCAGGAGACCCAGAGCATGTGCACGGCATACACCACCACCGCCAACTGCCTGATGGCTGCTATTAAGCAGTCCAGCAGCCGCCCCCTGCTCCTGCTGCCACTACTGCTCCTGCTCCCACTCCCACTCCTCCAGCTTCTCCCTCTAGCCCCTTTGGGCCACCAAGGACCCCGCACATGAGGCGGTGGGACCACCAAAGGCAGGTGCCAGTCCCAGCTCCATCCCTGAGCCTCACTTCCTTCCTCCTCCCCCTTTCAGCTCCCTCCTTCCCCCTCCCAGGTTCTTTCTCCAGTCCCTCCCCAAATAAAAAAAAGAGTTTATTCTTTCAAAACAAAAATCCAGTTTATTGTGTCTGCAGGGGAGGGAAGGGGAAATGGAAGATGGAAAGGGAGCGTAGGGAAGGGGAGAGATGTGGGAGGAAAGGCACAGAGGGGCAATGCAGAGGCTCCTTGTGAGGAGGCCCAAGGAAGAGTGTCACAGGTGTCCTTGTCTGAAACTCTCCCTCAGGACCTCATGGATGTGCACAGCTCCCTGATGGGCCTGCCAGATGGCAGCAGTACATGGTTGCTCAAAGGCCCTGGCCAACCACTCGGCCTCTTCCCCCCACCCTGGCAGGAACGTCTCCCCCTTGTTCTCACACAGGTTGTTCAGGACACAGCAGACTGACACCATCTGGGGGACGTTCCATTCACCAAGGTCCAGGCAGGTGAAGAGACTCTGGAACCTCCCCATCAAACAACCGAAGGCATCCTCCACCATGATACGGGCCCTGCTGAGCCAGGCATTGAATCGTTCCTGGGTAGGTCCAGGTGTCTCATGTAGGGTTTCATTAGCCACAGGAGTAAAGGGTAGGCTGCATCCTTCATGATGCACATCGGCATGTCCACATCTCCAACCCTGATGGTGCAGACAAGGAAAAAAGTGCTGGCATGCTTCTTCTGGAACGGCCTGGAATTCCTGAAGATGTGGGCGTTATGTGCTTTCCCCAACCACCCAACATTGATGTTGATGAACCGGCCTTGATGGTCCATGAGGGCCTGAAGGACCATTGAAAAGTACCCCTTCTGGCTGATATAATCAAAGCCCCAGTGGTCCGGGGCCCAGATGGAGATGTGGGTGCCATCAATGGCCCCCACAATTGGGGAAGCCCATGGTGACAAAGCCAACTACAATGGGGTCCATGTTGCCTAGGATGACGACCCTGCACAGCTGGATGGTGTTGATGGCCCTCACCACCTGTAGAAGGATACAAACAGAGAATCGCAGGGGTTTCCAGGGCCCTCAGGAGGTCCCTGAGCCTGAGCCCGAGCCCCTTCCCACAGCAGGAGCAACCTCAACTTACCCCATCCCTCACAGGGCTTTGTGAAGGCGGGACTGAAAAACCTCCAGAGGGAGAGTGTGCTCCACCTTCCCTAGGGAACCCCATTCCAGTGGTTTACCACCATCCTGGGACAATAGAATAAGAGTGTCAAACCTGCATAAGCACAGCCCTGACAGTCGATCTCCCTATGGAGAACTGGTTACCAACGGAGTGGTAGCGGTCTGGTGTGGCGAGCTTGCAAAGTGTGATGGAGACCTACTTCTGGAGGGGGATGGTGGGTCACACGTGGGTGTCCCATCACTGGAGAGCAGGGGTGAGCCACTTGCACAGCTCCAGGAAGGTGTCCTTCTGCAGGTGGAAGTTCTGGAGCCATTACTCGTCGTCCGACCATTCTGGGAGGATCTGGTCCCACTAGTTGGAACTGATGTCCCAGCACCAGAAGTGGCAGTGCACAGTGTGCAGGGGAGGGGGGAAGGGGTTGTACTGCATGAGCAGCACGTGGAGAGAGGGGAGGAGGTGCCCCACAGTGGGTTGCAGGTCTTCTCCCTGCACAGCCACGTGGGCAGCCTGCAGTAACTGCACCAGGAGGTGCAGCATGAGGTCTAAGAGCTGGCAAGTGCTTTGAAGCATGTCCAGCTCCATGGCAGAAGTGCTATGGTGTCTACAAAGACAACCAGAGCAGGCAAAGGTGAAGAGTCTGAGATACGGCTGTTGAGGGGAGCCCCTTTAAGCACCAACCTCAGATAGCCTCAGGCAGCAGCTCCAGGAAGTGACTGCTGTCCTGGTGCCCTGCCTGAAGTGCTTCCAGGGGGCTTTAAAAGCAATTCAGCCTCCAATCAGTGCAGACACACTATTTCGGTATAGATCTGTGCTGTTTCAAAATAGCTATTTCGGAGTATTTATTCCGAAATAGCTTATTTTGAAATAAGCGCATAGGATAGATGTACCCGAGGAGACCAGTGAGAGACACTTTCCTGTTATAATGTTTTAGCCTCCTCTGTCAAGTGTCTCTCCTGAGTGACATCAAGATCCTCCTCAGGTGAGTAGTTGTTGGTTACAAGACAACCTGAGAGAAGTGGTTCTTCAATCTGGAAGCTAGCTTATTGTTTTACAGTGCTTCCATTTGAATGGGCGATGATCCAGGTTAATGCTTTGATCATTTTCTACTGTTAGCCTTGCTAGGCATAAGTATTTTTTCTGATACCACCACATTTGAAGGGTCAGAACTGTTTTATAATCACTTTGGCATTCACAAAACAAAATAGAATTTACAACATACAAAAATTCATCACAGCCTGACCCTGCAAGATTTTACTCATGTGAGTAATCCTTTATCATGGAACCAGTCTTATTAATCTCCCTGGGACCACTCAGATAAATAAAGACTTTGTGTGAAAAAGAGGTTTCCAGGACCAAGCATATAGAAGTAACAAAGTGGAGTATTTTTAGTTATAAACTATTGACTTAAACACATAACTTTGAAGAGAACTGATGGGCGGTGGATTGCATTTCATTCTGTCTCACTTATCCACTGTCATAAATCCTCAGTTTCAACTGGGACTTCTCGTTCCTAGTCAATAATGCCAAATGAAATACAGTAGCACAGAATATTTGAACAAGCAATATAAATCTAAATAACTCATAAATTACTCCCCTTCAGTCTGTGGCAGAATGTGATACAAAGGAAGATAGAATTTTCTTAAGAAAACAAGCACCCATAAATATTCTACCCTCCCTACCCTTAAGGGCTCTATGCCATTTTTTGAAGAAGTAAGGGGGATATCTGAAAATGGGGAAATGGCAAAATGCCTAAGAGGAGAAAAGTAAATAATTACAGCAAAAATAATTTAGACAGAGTCTCTAAATCAGCCATTTTTTTATTAAAATGTTTAAATCTATAAAAAGCCTAGGAACCGTAGAATACTAGAAGTGAAAGGGACCTCGAGAGGTCATCAAGTCCAGTCTCCTGCACCCATGTCAGGACCAAGCACTATCTTGTTGATATTGAGTATGCATAGGTTTATTTTGTCTTTTTAACTCATATTGTATTTGTGACATGAGTTTTGAGTAATCACATTTTGCAACCCCAAGAAAAGGCAGCAAACCTTAAGCAGTGGCTTTCTAGTTTCTACAGCCTAAGGTTTCATTTAAAAAGAAAAGCCTTAAACACTTATGGTTACAAAGCAAACTTTCTGAACTTGAACTGAATAAAAACTTCAGAGGGGTAGCCAAGTTAGTCTGTAACAGGAAAAACTTAAAAAACAACAAATAATTTAGCAGCACCCTGAAGACTAACAAAACATGTAGTTGTGCCCACTAAAGCTCATGATACCATCTACATGTTTTGTTAGTCTTTAAGGTACTGCTAGACTATTCGTTGTTTTTAAAGTTTTTTCTGAATAAAAACTGACAGATACATACCTGTCTTTCAGAGTCTGCAAACAGACAATAAGTTAAAGGATGCAAATTAGCTCAGTTCAGTTCACAGAGTGTTAACAGTGAAATTCAGGAATAATTTAAACATCAACAAGAGCCATATGCTTATGTAGTGGGTTTGTATACTATAGGCTTTATTTTGCCTAAGATTTACAATGTTATGCTAGCATGTTAGCTAATAGGTTTTTAATGTCTAGTGCAAAGAATATTGCCTGAAACATATGTTGAAGTAGACAAGCTAAAGCATAACTAATTAGTTATCATATGTTAAAAATTATTTTAAATGAAACTTTTAACAGTAAAGGTACACAATTAAATTTAACTGAAACTTGTCTTTGATAGCAAGGGTAGAGAACTGGACATGTGGCAATGAAACTCTCAACACTGATGCAAAAATTACTAGTAATTAATAAAAATAACAACATAATCAAAGATAATATTGTTTGGATTATTGCTAACAGTTTCCTCAAGTTTCAAGAGCTTCACAAAATTACACATTTTACACTTATTGTTTGCTTAGCATACATGTACTTATTTATGGCAATTTTATTTAATAAAGTAAAATTCTAAAGCAGGTTGAGACACATTCTTGGGACTCATCCAGGCCTTTTATTTCAAAGTGACACGAACACTTATATGCCAGCTAACACTCATAAGAAAACATGGACTGGTCATACAAAGATCCATAGCTATTACATTGATTTTGGTATTCTCTTATACTGTATTATGAAGGAATATATTTAAAGTAGTTGTTGCGTATGTAAAAGTGTTGCCAAAAGTTGTGTAGCTGCAAACTCAGATGTGATCAGTAATGATTCCCAAGATATTATGTTTAAAAGGCATAATAAACAAATATGTTCCTTCAGAAAATATGGCATTTATGAGATGCCCTTAAAAAACCTAGTTTCTCAACTAATATACCATAAAACCAATCTTGCACCAATTAAAAACTTACCATTAAGACACAAATAAATTATCTGACCAAACTGTCATAGACTTACAGACTTTAAGGCCAGAAGGGACCATCATGAGTAACTAGCCTGATTTCCTGTACATTGAAGGCTTTCTCTCTCCCCCAGCCATCTCCTTAGCTCGTTCATTCACCAGACAAGGGAATTCAGCTGGCCAGGGGAAGGGACAGAGACGTCTCTAGTAGCAGCCAAGGAAGCAAAGTTCTCAGAACCTCCCTAAACCTTCTAAGCAAGCCAGAGAAGACTGCTGAGAACAGACATGCATGCAGAAATTTGGACCATGTGAAGAGAAGAAAAACAATGACTACAGAATTTATAGCAGATGCCAACCCTTATTTTGTGTTTGTACAGTGCCTAATGCTGATCACATCCACTGATCACTACCACTAATATGAATAATAATCAGTAAAGTCAAAGTGCCTTAGTGACTCTGATCTGCTATGTGGAAATGCTGAATTTGTCCCTCAGGTCCTGGAAGCTGATCAAAGCCAGATTAATGAGCACAGGGGTATCTTAGAGCTAAAAGTAGGTGACACAGGGGCTCTTCACCTTAGAGAGAAGAAGACTAATACAATTTTACAGAGACATTTTGAGATGTTTAGACCAAAGCTGGCAATAGACTTCGTGGAGCTGCAACACAAGCCCTCAGGAGGGGCAAAGAGCGTGGTGGGGAAGGGGGAATTAAAGGGGGCAGAAGGGCCATGCCATGCCTAGGGTCAAGGATGAGTATGGTGGGGGCTGGGACAGGAGCAGGTGATGAGGAGGCAATGAGCACGGTGGGGGAGGGACTGAGGGGGGTGCTTAGGGCAATGACCATGGTGGGGGAGGGAAGGGCAGAGGGAGTTCCCGGGGCAATGAACACGGGGTGTGTGTGTGGGGGGGGAGACGGGGCAGAGGGGCGCGCAGGCAGTAGGGGGGCACAGCCCACGAGGCGGAGCAGAATCAGCAGCTGGAGGCGCCCGCTGGGCTCAGGGTCCCGCAGCTGCAGCGCAAGGCAGACTCCCCGCCAGCCGGAGCCAGGCCGCTCTCCTCCAATCAGCGCGCGGCACGGGCCGGGGAGGCGGGGCTGCCGGCGACAGAGAGCGGCTGACAGCGGAGAGGGCGCGGGAGCCCCTCGCTCACCGCGGGCTGCAGCCACCGAAGCGGCCCGAGCCCTGGCACCTGCGCTGGGCGGGGGGAGAGCAGCGACGGCAGGGGCGGGGGGCGCTGGCTCCGGCTCCGGCCACGCGCGTTCCACGCTGCGGAGCCTTCCCGGGCGCTCTCGCCATGCACCTGGACTCGGCTCGGGGGCCGGCGTGTCTCTGAGGGAGGCAGGTAACTCTCCCCGCTCCTGCACCCGGCTCAGTGGCGGGGGTGATCGCCGCCTCCGGCGTGCGTCGCGCTAGCTTTGCTTCTAGCCACATTGCCCGCCCGGCTCGGTGGGACTGGAAGCAGCACCGACGGCGGCAAAAACCTGCCCCCTGCCCTTCTGAGCCTCGGGTCTCCTGGGAGGGCGTCAGGGCACTTGTCTTGGCAAGTTTCTCTTTGGTCACTTCAGGCGCCCCTGGACTTACAGCAGCTGTTTTAAAAGGAAAATTATGTAATGAACATTGAAAGGGTTGAGACTCTCTTATTAGCCATTTAGAAAATGCTGTGAAAAGGCCGCTGTGCAACCAAATTTTGCTTCCCTTATTCAGCTGACCAGGTTTATCGAAATGAGGAACTAGATTTGACCTATTGATTCTCCAAACTCCCACAGTCCCTTGGATATGGGTGTAAAGGGTGGCTGAGTACAGTGTTGATTTCTCCTCAGACCTGAGGGTGCTTAGCATTTCCCAGGTTTAGGGCACAGATTTTTGAACAAAAGGAAATTGACAGTTCAAAATAAACTTGTCTGTAGTTAGGACTGTTACCAAATGCAGCTCAGTTTAGGGAACCAACAAACTGGTGGTTCTAGACTTAAGTACCAAACTGGTAGATGATCAGAGACAGTCCTGGTGAACAACTATCTCGGAAACTCCCTGCCCATCTTTGCTCTCAGGAGAAGCAGAGTATGGGAAGGGAGATTAGAAAGGACAGGATTAAACTTGAGTGGCATCTGGCATGCTTCTACATCCTGATTTTAAAACTAGTACAAATTCTTTGAAATGTATTAATTTTGTTTGTAGTAATTATTTGGCAAGAGAGGAGCTGATGTGTTCTTTGGCAAGAAGTTTACAAACGTATTTATGAATGTTGTAAATAATGAAAATCATGTATTTGTAACAGTCTCATTGGGGTGTCAGGTTTATTATTCTTACTACTATTACACCTGTAAAGCAATAACATGCCTCGTGCTTCTCAATGAAAGTAAGAAACTGTGCAAGATTTTTTTAAATGATAAATATTCCAAGCTATTGCATAGATCTGAAAAGTGAGGAAAACTACAGTTTTTGTAGCAAACCTCTTTCTCGTAGTTGTACTAGTATCCAGATCTAAGATACCAGATTCTTATCTCACAACATGACTGCTTGTGGTTTTTTGTTTTGTTTATAGAGTTGCATTTGTTCATGCTTGCTGCGAGGGATGTTGTTTTAGGATTAGCACGCAGGATGAAAGTAAAAGGCAGAGCTAAACCCTGCTTGCTGGAGTTTCTCTTCAGTGTCTGCCTGGCTACTCTTCCCAGCAGTAGTGCCTGCCCCCGGCGCTGTGCCTGCTACGTTCCCACTGAAGTACACTGTACATTCCGGTACCTCAAAGCCATCCCACCGCACATCCCCCAAAACGTGGAGCGCATCAATTTAGGGTATGTTTAACATCTGCATTTTGTTAATGCTGTGCAGTTCACTTCCATTGCCTTGCAAAATGTTATTAGAGTTTTTGGATTTGGGTTAAAATTGATTTTAAACCTCCAAACATCTTTAAAAACTACTATTTTGCAGTATTTAGAATTCATTACAGTGACAGCTGGTAAAAATGTTCTCCTAGACTGATTCGGAATTCAAAGTATCAGACACTACCAGGCCAGTTAAATAAATTAAGAATTATAACTTATAAAAACAAATTGAAAGCAAAATGTATTCAGTTTGAACCATAATTTACACAATAGACACCACAAAACAACACAAAAACAAAGCTAGAAACCCTATGTACAGTAGTCTTGTCCTCAAAGAGGCAATTCTATAAAAAGCTACAGTTTTCTGACTTGTATCACTCTCACCCACTTTCCCTTTTCCATAACTATCAGTCTGAGACTTGAGTTTTCCACTACTTTTACCCTACCACCTTAAAGCACTTTGGAGTATGAGGGTCAGTTTTTATACTTATCTGAAATTACTGAGTCTATAAAATTAAATTAAGGGCCTGTCTATACTGGCAAGTTACTGTGGTATAACTTTCTCACTTGGGGGTGTGAAAAAAACTTCCCCCACAGTGAGCATAGCAATTTACAGTGCTGTAAAGCGCCAGTGTAAAAATGCTCCCAGCGCTAACTACTTCCCTTGTGAAGGGAAGCACTTGAAGACCGAGGCCCGGCCCTCCTGGAGAATGGGTATGCAGGTAGGTGGCCCTTTGCTCCAGTCTCCCCAGCCCCGGAGCACAGGGTGGGAGCTCAGATAGCTTCCCTCATCTCCGGAGGCTGCACTGAATTGGGTTGGGCCTGAAGGTAGTGTGTGGGTGAGGCCGGACAGACAGTTTGGCAAGGCATTGCCTTCCTCTGCCTCTTATACCTGCTGCCCATGCACATCACAATATCCCTGATCATAATCAATACTGAAAAGCCATCAATATGGTGAAATGATTTGAGAACATGCCTTACAACGATAGACTCAATCTATTTAGCTTAACAAAGAGCAGGTTAGGGAGTGACTTCATCACAGTCCATTTGTACAAGTTGGACCTTCCTGGTCCTGCACCCTCGGGACCTGACCAGTCCCTGATGAGGGATTTTGCCAGGTCATTTCTGGCCCCCCCTGCCACTGGCCCCACTGCTCTGATGGCCCCACCAGGCAGCCCATTTGGGGTGCACCGGACTTCAAGGCCCTGCTAGCTGCTCACTGCCGGCATCCCACTGCCCTGCTGGCCCACAGGGCTCCCAGCAGCCAGTTCTCCACCAGGACGCTCTGGTCTTGATCAAACCAAAGACCAGAGAGTCCTGGTTTAGCGAGGGTCATCCTGTACCTCCACAGCGAGCAGAAATTTGTTAATGGGCTCTTCACTCTACCAGACAATGATACAACAAGATCAAATGGCTGGAAGTTGAAGCTAGACAAAATAAAGCAGGAAATACAGCACACTTTTAAACAGTGAGAGTAATTAACTATTGAAACCATTTACCAGTTGTTGTGATCGATTCTTTATGACTAGCTATTTTTAAATCAAATCAAGATTGGATTTTTTTTAAATGCTATTCTACTTTGAATAGGAATTATTTTGGGGAAGTTCTACAGCCTGTATTAGATAAAATTATCACAATCATCTTCTGGCCTTTGAATCTATTAATCTAGTCTTGTTGACCATCGCAACAGAAAGCAGTAACTGAACTGGCATGAAGAATGAACTATCTTGTTATGACTTCATCTACTGTTAAAGCACTTTGATGGGACAACATGGGGAACCTTTTATTTGTAGAAAAAGACCCCAGCGATCTTACCTTTCACCTGCCATGAATAATTTAAAAAATAATTTAAAATTCAGCACATTATTGTAGACATCTACTGGCACTGAAGCTCTCTTTTTCTCCTACACAAGAGTTCAAAAATGGCAATCTTTTTCTCATGTTCTTGTAGCCATCTAATGCAGACATCACCACTGCTTACTTGAATACAGTTCATATGAATCAGTCTGTGACAGACTAGCAAAATCTTTGATTTTTACCTGCTAAGAAAGCTGTTAGAATTTGCCTTTTCAAATCAGAAATAAAATCTACTTGTTGTGCATTTGCAAAAGAAAGTTTTCTTTTGTTTTTTTTACTTTTGAACTTTAGCTGACTGACTAAACCCAGATCTGGAATGAAATGTTTGTTACAGTTACAACAGCTTGGTTAAACTGACCGAAACAGATTTTTCTGGCCTGGAGAAATTGGAGTTGTTGATGTTGCACAGCAATGAGATCCATACAATCCCTAACAAGACATTCACAGGTTTAAAAGCATTACAGGTAAGAACCGAAACTGGAAGATGGCCCTGTCTTAGTTTTGCTACAGAGATACAACAAAAGGTACAAATCAATAGGAACAGACTCATAATCCATCTAGTCTGGAGTCCTGTTTCTAATGGTAATTCAGAAAAATATTTCAGAGGAAATCATGTTCTTCCCTTTCCCAGTGGATGTAATTTTACAATACGGTACCCACAGGGGAAATTTCTCTGTCCCAGATAGGGATTCAGATACCAGAACAAGCAAAAAGGAAGAGCTTTGCCGCAGAGCTCCTTGTATTACATCTTTGGTAGAAAAGTTCTCCACCAAAAAATGTTCTCTGGTTAATTTGATGGACTAAATAATTTTTAAAGGGATCATTATTCCATCAAAAAAATTTTTCACCTGCCAGCATGCTCTAGTCTTGCAGCTTTCTCTCACTTCAGCCAAGAAAGTTTCCTACTGAAAGAAAATGCTACATTCTAATACTAATGGCCATAGCAGTTCCTTGGTGTTGTAACAGTATATGAGACAGGTTTACAGAATTTGGTGCTTTATTTCTTACTTAAAATATTAATCAACATACGACAATAGATTTTCTTAATTTGCACATCCCATCATTTACACACAGAACCAAGCCAGTCTTTGCAGAGATTTTTCTAGAATATTTTTAAAGGAAGGTCATATATAACTATTTTTATTATATGTATTATATGTTCAGAGGCAGTCCTGCCATTGGAGCAGCTAGTGAATTGCGACATTCAGAAATATTAGAAAATTGAACAAAATTTAATACTCCTCTTCAGACCAACACTGCGTGCAACTCACACATTAATTTGAAATTATAGACTATTAATTTAAAATTAGAGACTTTCAGATGAGAAGCCATGTAGGATAACTGCTACAATGTCTCTGGCTTTATTAGTGCATATTTCACTAGGGATGGCTCTCTCAGATGGATTTCAGAACATTTTGCATTTCATTGAACAGCCTTGGAGGATACACTAGAGCGCTGAGGTGAGGGTTTGTGCATGTTTGTTTTTTCAAGAGTTCTTTAGCAGTTAGAGTAAGGGCTTGTCTGCATGTGGAGTTAGGAACTGTTATTTTTTAATAACTCCATGTGTGGGTACTTCTGTTCCAGAAACCAAACTACTCTTGCGTTTAACTGGTTAAGTGGGATCCCGTGCAGTGGGGCTGGCTTCTGCTACTGACCCCCGCCACCCGCACTTGGGGCTTCTGCTGTCCTAAGGTTGCAGTCCTAAGAGCAGGGAGCTGGCTTCTGCTCCCCGCCCCTCTGCACAGGATGCTGGCTCCTGATTCCCATGGGGCTGGAGCAGCCCTCTGCCTGCGTCAGGCCACCAGCAGGGGGCTGCTCCCAGGTACCAGTTAATCTGTACTGGTAAACCAGTTCACACCCCTAACTTTTACCTAACAGAGTAATAATAATCCAAAGTTGACTAGAGAGTATTTAACAATACTGAAATAACATAGTTTATTAGATTTTTTAATCACTTTTTCCCCACCAACAGGTTTTAAAAATGAGCTATAATAAAGTCAGAACACTTCAGAAGGACACTTTCCATGGCCTCAAGAGCTTGGTACGGTTGCATATGGACCACAATCAAATTGAATTTGTGCACCCAGAAGTTTTCTATCTGCTTACATCCCTCAGGCTGGTACACCTGGAAGGAAATTTACTTAAACAGCTTCATCCAAACACTTTTGTCACCTTGCGCTACATCCAGATATTTAAAACATCCTCCATAAAGCATATATACTTGTCTGACAACTTCTTAACTTCATTACCACAAGAGATGTTTTCCTACCTCCCTGAACTAGAGAGTATATACCTTCATGGAAACCCCTGGTTCTGTGATTGTAATCTGCAATGGTTCGTAGACTGGGCAGAACAATGGGCAGGTACGGTCTGAGCTGAAAAATTTCTATTTTCTTATACCTTTTTATTAGATTGATGACTTTCCTTAAATTCTTTACATCATTCTCTAGTGGTTATAGGTACAGGGTAAGCCTAAAGATCAGGGTTCTATCTCTGTCACTGATTCATGTGTCACCATAACTTCTGTAAGCCACCATTAAAATGGAGAAAATAACTGCCAGTTTTGAAAATGCTTTGAGATTCTTTGTTGAACTGCACTATTTAAGTGCAAAGTTTTATGATTACCAATGAGTAAGGGATGGATAGAAGCATCTATCCATAGTCTCTTTAGAATAGTCTCTTTTTTAGGGGGCAAATTGGTAATTAAATGACTATGAAGACTAAGAGATTGGTCATTACTAGTCTAACACTTTATTCTGTGACTTTCTGTTGATCTTCTGAGACATCCTTGTCAGCGACTTAAAAGGTATTTCTTGCCACTCCAGGGGGCCATGGTACTTTATTCTCTTAAGCAACAATGAATTATTTATTTCCATTATTGTTGATGAGCAAGGGGAATTCACACGCGCACATTCATGCAAACAGGGAATATCTGAATGATAAGTGGTCTAGATGAATTGTGGTTAGTGGTCCCAATATATTTCTAAGTTCAACTGGTTCTAAATAGAGCCATTTTGGCAGTGCCAAAGACAATTTTCAAGAATGATTTATCTTCTTTTGCTGTGGGTGAGAATGTTAAAGGAAAAAGAATTCTCTTTTTCTATGTGTGGTTCCTGCTAGACCTGGACTGAAGTACATTTTATGTGAAATGTGGATAGAGATGCATTACTACAATATTGAATTGTGTAATTGTCAGTGTATTTTACAATGTGATTATCAGAGCAATTAATTTTGCTAGTTTTTATATTTTTAGAGCATATTATGATTTGCAATTTTAGGCTCAGGAATAATTATTATTTACAAAAATTAGCAGCTTTTTTCAGACACACTTTGAGATAAAGCATAGCCAGATGATGTTACCATACTACTGTAAGACATGTGACAGATGATTTTTGGAAAGGGTAAGATAAATAGGAAGGATTGTCTTGTGGCTAAAGGAGAAGAAAGGCAACCT
This sequence comes from Pelochelys cantorii, assembly GCA_032595735.1. NCBI lineage: Eukaryota > Metazoa > Chordata > Testudines > Trionychidae > Pelochelys > Pelochelys cantorii. The sequence goes on from CM064335.1 coordinate 29,137,616, forward strand.
TGGATATGTCCCTTTGTTTTTCTAGGGCTTGCTGTTGCTGTTATTAAAATAAGCAAAGTAATAATTGCCTCACAATGGTTAGCCTCAATTAATTAGGGCTATATTGTGTCTGATCAGAGGGAAGGCACACAAGTGAAGAAGAGGGCTCAAGGAGTGTCTTCTTTTTGTTCCCCAAACAGGATCTGGGTACAATACAGCAATGCCTCCTGCAGCTCTTGCTAGATCTACACGCTTCCCAAGGCAATGCTGTGACATGCTAATTAGCTGTGATAGCAATGCTGATCATGATGAAAGTTTTACTAATGGAATAGGAAACAGTTAAAATAAAGCTTGGTGATCATTAAAAAAAATCACTATTGTCAGTATTTTTTAACCCTTTATTCAAGGAAAGATCTTTCAGCAAAATACAAGTAATTGTTATGGTATTAGAACTAGTATCACAAAAACTTACATTATTTTTTCCTCCCCCTAGATATTATAAAGTGCAAGAAAGACAGAAGTTCAAGTGCCCAGCAATGTCCAGTTTGTGCCAATCCAAGACATTCTAAAGGCAAACATTTAGTTAACATCTCATCTGCAGCTTTAGCCTGTAGTAGGCCAATCATAGACCCCTCTCTGAAATTGAAAAACATCACTGTGCCAGATGAAGGGGACTTCATTTCCATCTCTCCCGAAGATTTTATAGCTCCTATTGGAACCATAATGTTGAATATAACAGACCTAACAGGAAATCAAGCTGACTTAGTTTGCAATGTTCAAAAACCCACAAAAATGTCCCCAATCTCCTTTGATAAAGATGGTTATAATACAGTCCTCAAAGTATCATTTTCAACATTTCTGGTGTGTAGTATTAATTATGAATACATTCAACAGCTATGGAGCATATTGGCCCTATACAGTGACTCTCCCCTGAAACTTGAAAGGAATCTCTTACTGACCAAAGTGCCTTATACCAGTTACAAGTATAAACAGATATACTCTGAAAATGAAGATGTTTTTACCAATGTAGAGAGTGAAGTGAGAGCTGAACCTTCTTGGCTGCTCCAAGATCAGTTGGCATTAAAATTAGACAGAATGGCAACCACACTCAGCACACTACATATTCAATATGTAACTGATGCTCAAATTGTCTTGCCCAGTGGTGATGAAAAACAACTGACACACAGCTGGGCCCTAATTTCAAGAGATAATAAAACAAGAACAGAACACTCCATTTTAGTGGGTAGAACCATGGAACTGGACTGCCAGGCATTGGGAGAGCCTTCTCCTACCATTGAATGGATACTAGCTGATGGGAGCAAAGTTAGAGCACCATATGTTAGCGAAGATGGGAGAATTCTAATAGCTAAAAGTGGAAAATTTACACTACATACAGCTGATAGTTTTGACACTGGGGTTTATCACTGCATAGCTACAAATTATAACAGTGCAGATGTCCTAACATTTAGGATCACAGTGATTGATCCTTATGTGGAACATGACCACATTAATGGGGCTCAGCTCTTGGCATTCATTGGTGACACACTCTACCTTCCCTGTCAGTCTGTTGGAGTTCCAGATGCATCTGTTAGTTGGATCCTACCTGACCACACAGTTCTTCATCAATCTGTACAAAACAAATATATTTTCCACAATGGTACACTAAAAATACGAGAGATGACGGAACAAGATAGTGGCTATTTTAGATGTGTAGCAGCCAATCAATATGGTATTGATTTTTTGATTTTCCAAGTACTGGGTAAAGTGAATGAGGCTGCTTCACAAGAACAAATGACAGCCCCAGAAGAAAATGAAGAGAGAGATGGATCTGGTCATGAGGCTCTTCAAGCTGTTACAAAACATAAGTATCCATTAGCTATTGTTCAGACTTCAGTAACAATTAAAGCACCTACTGATTCTGCATCTAGAAATCAACCCATATGGACTGTAAATAAATGGAATAACTATAGAGAGATGACTTACAGACACAATAGGGACAAAATAAACAGACGGTTTAGGGGACACAGAAGAAAATTCACTTCCTCAGCTAGGAGACTCGACCCACAGTACTGGGCAGCATTTTTGGAAAAAACAAAGAAGAATTCCACTTTGCCAGAAAAGCAAGAAAATGCTGCAATAAAATCACCTACACCACCAGACCATCTGTCCTCTAAGGTGTTTGGGAATAAGGAAGAAACATCTGGTGACCATATACCTCCAGAAGAGGAATTTATGATACTACCATCTGAAACACCTACTATACCTACTTTGAAAAAAGTTTCAGCAATTATTGTGACTGGAGAGCCTGATGCTACATCAAGAAATACCAAGTCTAAAACAGCTTCTGTCATAGTTACTGAGGCAGTAGCTACAACAATTAGTCCCTGGATTATGCAGTCTATAAGACCCAAAACCAAACCTGCAATCACAAGACCAAAATCACTAGAAACTTCTGAATTAAATCAAACATCATTAACTATTATACAGCCATTATCATCATCTAGTTTAGTGAACAGTACAGCAAAAGACTTCAATGCTGAACACAGATTGGTATCTTTTGGGCAAAGTAATCAGTATTTACAAGTCAGATCTACAACACCAACAATCACCAGCCTTGTAACCTCCCAGAACACAGTTGAAAAACCCGATTTATTTACTAATTTTATTTATAAGACTTCAATTAAATCAAATAATCAATTATCTATGGTGACAGCCAGCGAGCCAAACAATGAATTTGGTCACCTTTATTTTCACAGTACTCAAAAAATAACTCCTACATTACAACCAGGGTCAACTATTATTAATCATCAACGGATTCAGATAATTAGAGATGCCACAACTAATACACCACTGTCAAGACAAAGATATGGAAGACGAAGGAAAATTTCTGGTAGGAGACGAATTGTTAGACCAGATCGAATTCCAGTCATCAGAGGACATAAGTATAGTTTTGTGAGACAAGAAACCAATCGAGAAAGTACAACTCTGCTTTCAGCTATAGAGCTAGACACAAAATGTCTATCATGTTTTCATCCCACAACACCTTCCCAAAGTTCTCTTGATCTGCTTAGCCCCGAAACATATATACCCCCATCTTTGAAAGCAGTTATACCAGAACTCACATCCCAGCAGCCTACAAGTCAAACCACAGCATTCCTGGCTGAAGAGAAAAACAGACCCACTGCAGAAGGAGAAAAAAGAATTCCCACAGTCATGCCTTTCTATCATGAAAACTCACAGGGTACCCTGCAAAGAGAACAAGAGGCCAATGCACCATTGCAAACATACACTGACAAAATCTTATCTTTTAGTATCAGACTCCCTGCAACTGCAAAACAGACCCCTAATGTATCTATGGAAATTACAACTTCTGCAGATAGCAAGACACCCTCAGATGTTAAATCTGTTTCCCCAACCACTAAAACTTCTTCCAGAAATTTAAGAGGAAAAAATCCTTGGCACCATCTCTTTGGAAAGACACACATTCAAAAGAAGAAGTTACCCAGAAGACGAACAAGTACAGTGCCACCAACAGCAATACCCATCATGCTTCCTAAAACTACTGCCATACTATCCAAGGATAGAGTTTCCCCTTTACATTTAACAACTATATCAGTGAAAGTGAATCAAGCTGATGACCTCTTATCCCTAGCTAAGCCTATCAATCATGACAACAGTATGTCAGAGAAATTTACTCCCAGCCTCTCTTTTACTACAACAAAACTGCCATCTCCAGCCTATTTTTCTAATCAAGTAACTGTTACAAACAAAGAAATGAATGCAACAAAAACAGTGCCAACATTTAGATATGTTACCCACACTGAAACTAAAATGACTAAAATCAAAGTATTCAGACCTGGAAGGAAGAGAGAGCAAAGAAGGAAAAAGCCGCAGAAGATTATGACTTCACGAAGCACTGCTACAAGCAGTAACACCACCACTATGTCAGCAAATACAGGCTTGTACATTGTGACAACTGCTAAGTCTTTAACTCAGCCCACCATCCCCATGCCCACTGAATCTCTTTATGAGAGCACAAGTTCAATCCCAATTGCAACTGTGCCTCAGCCGCAGATTCTTAGCACAAAAGATGTATCTAAAGGTTCACCTGCAACAGCAACAGAAGCAACACCACCACAAGCATTAACAAGAATTACAACAGTTGAGAACACTCAACACGTTGAGCTACCATCTGATGTTCTCATAACAGAAAAACTGGCCATTGCAATCCCAGCTGTGCCACCTTATTTGAAGCCTTTCAAGACCACCACAATATTACCTGCCCCATCCTTTGTAACATCTGAATCAGTGTCTGTTCAACCAAAGAAAACTATCGCCATGGTAAGTGAAAAACCACATCAGAAAATGGGACAGAAAGTTATTCAGCAGAAATACACAGCAAAGGCAACATTTCCTGACAGAGCTGAGCTCAGGACCAAATATTCTGCTGTAACTACCTACGCGATCAAACCCAGCATACATCATTCTACTCCATTAGCATCTCAAACAACAGACACCCCCCGCACAAGTACCTTACAAATGACCTTATCTCCCCAGTGGGAAAACAAGTTTTGGCATAAACCATCTCCTGAAGTTTCAGAAATAGGCAAAACATTAACAGCAAATACTCTAACTATATTAAAATCCCCACAGAGCTCCTCTCCGTATACTCCTGCATGGGGAAGGGACAAGGACAATTCTGTCAAAAGCTGGTCTGAAAAAACTGCAGATCAAGAAAGGAACAACAATCGCATAGCCCTGGACTCCTTATATAGAAACAGATTGGAAAAGCCTAGAATAGTTGGAGGAAAACTGGCTGCTTTTACCGTCTTGGCTAATTCAGATGCCTTCATCCCTTGTGAAGCAACTGGTAATCCCCTTCCCACAATTCACTGGACTAAAGTATCATCAGGTAAGTTTTTTATAAGCCTTCTTTAAAATGCTATCCTCTAGTATAGATTAGAAGTAAGACAGATGCCAGGTGCACAATGCTGGGATTATGCCTGGCGTCCCACCTAAAGCATGGCACTAAGCAATAAGATGAATAGTACATTTGGCTGACATGTAATAATAGCCCAGCACTGCACATAGAGTAAGACACTTCAGAATACATTTACAAAATGACCCTTCAAGAAAAAAAGAGAAAAGGAAAAAAGGTCAATCTGTATTTAACAATGTTTACTATGTTTAGCATCTGTGGACAATCACATCATTGTAGTGAGGCTTATAAAGACCATGCTTATTAAGAATCCACCTGTAATAAAATCCTGTGCTTCACTGATGAGTAATTCTGCTTCCCCTTTATTGGAAGGCCCCATCCATTGTGTAGTTGATGCTTGCTGGTCCCTTAAGACATCCTTCACAATATACATAAACACATGCACTACTATTCCTTTCATTCCTGTTGCTATTTGTTAGCCCTTTTAAAGCAGGCTGGGACAAAGAAAGTGTGTTCATATACCATTGTGATGAGTGCAGACTACAAGCCCAGGCAGCTGGATGGATGTGGATTTTTGCTTGCAAATATTATTGTATTAGATAAAAATCAAAGTAATAATGGTTTTGTATGAATAATAAATATATTTTGTTTTTGTTAAATTAGGGACTGATGTGTCAAAAAGCAAGCGTGACAACAGGTTTGAAGTATTTGCTAATGGAACCCTCTCCATCCAGAATGTGAACATTCAGGACCGCGGACAGTACCTGTGTATTGCAGCCAACCAGCATGGCTCAGATCGGCTCCTGGTCACTTTGTCTGTGGTGGCATATCCCCCGAGGATCCTAGAGGGCAGGTCAAAAGTGATCACCGTTCATTCTGGAAAGCCTGTGGCTGTGAAGTGTAGAGCTGAAGGTAGGCCCATCCCTACCATTTCATGGATTCTAGCAAACAAAACATATGCCTCAGAATCTTCTCCAGGAAGCAAGCAAGCATCTGTGCAACCAGATGGCACTTTAATAATCAAGGCAGCTACTGTTTACGACAGAGGACTTTACACATGCATGGCTAGTAATCCAGCTGGTGCCGATACGCTGACAGTAAAACTACAGGTGATTGTGGCACCTCCCATTATTTTGGAAGAGAAGAGACAACACATTGCTGGAATTATGGGTGAAAGTTTGAAACTCCCCTGCACAGCAAAAGGAAACCCTCATCCCAGTGTTCACTGGGTCCTCTTTGATGGAACAGTAGTGAAGCCTTTGCATTTTGTAAATGCCAAGCTGTTCCTGTTTTCCAATGGAACCCTCTACATAAGAAACATAGCTCCTTCGGACAGTGGTAATTATGAATGCATAGCTACCAGCTCCACTGGGTCAGAGAGAAGGGTGGTAAATCTCACAGTGGAGCAGAGAGATACAATTCCCAGAATAGCAACTACATCTCTGAAAATGACTCAGTTGAATTTTGGGGACAGGTTGCTTCTGAACTGTTCAGCTACTGGGGAGCCAAAACCAAGAATAATCTGGAGGTTGCCTTCCAAAGCAGTTGTTGACCAATGGCACAGGTAGGAACATGTCTTTGTGACTGAGCTTTTGTTTTGTGTTTCTGCTGCTTTAACTGCAGACCACAAATCATTGAAAGAATTTTCTTACTCAAGATCTTGCCAAACAAATACTTAACGTACTAAACTGCTTAACTGAAGCCAAACTTGTTTTTAACGTGACAAAAATGAGTCATCTCTGGTGACAGAAAATGTAATTTTATTAGTGTATTTCTAATACTAATGGCCCAAATTCAGCCCAGGCATAAGGGGGTGCAGTCTAACTAAATCAGTGAAATTGCAATTTATTCAGGCAGTAGCTGAAATTAGATCATTTTATTCTGTTCTGATTTAAAGCCAAATCATCAACATATGCATGTCAGTTGAATAAGATTCAGATGTTAAAATAAAATTGACACTACACAAGATATATACCTTGGACTAAGCTAAGCTTAAGGATTTTACTTTGCTAAAGCATTTATATGCCATATGTACTGCAGAAGAGATTTAACATAAATCAGTTAGATTAAGGGCATCTCAGATCACAATGGCTGCAGAAAAACGCAATAAACTTACTATAAATCTGGTGTACATGACAATAGTAATTTTGCTTTGTAAGACTGCTTGTTGAAATAAAACATTTTAGCAATGACAATGATAGTTTGCGAATGTAGTGCCAAGCAGTGATTGCTCAAATTGACACAGTTGGATATCAGGTAAATATTTAACTAGTAACAAGTATCAATTTATTTTTATAACAATAAAGAGTTTACTCATCAAGAAATCATGTAAAACAGTTTCTGCACAATAAAACCTAAATTTCATGGAGTACAAGTTGAGAAAGTTTAACAGTTACAAAATAAGTTTTCGTTGTAAAATTCTAAAGTTGCTAAAAATATGAAAAATATGAATACAGTTACTAGTTCATCGGCAAACAGGATCTAGTGAATATATTTTATTCTGAACATAGTGAGAACACTTACAAAACCATCAATTATAAAACCAGGGTTTTGATAGCTCCTGCAACCTCTGACAGGTGCTTTAACTTCTGTATTTTATGGTTGAGCTGCCATGTCTCATATCCTAGCCTGTTACAGAATGAAAGCAACTAAGAGTGGTTAGCACAGTTTGTTTTGACTATGTGCATACACCCCTTGCCAGCCATTTGGCTGAAGAAAGATGGGCATTACTAAAGTATTCATTTTTTTAACTTATACATTGAAAATATCCCTACAGAGAAAAAAATATAAAACTTCATTTACTATATTAAAAGCAAAATCCCGTGAGTTTATAGTCCAGTTACTGAAAGCTGGGAATAAACTTATTACACAGCCATGTTACTGTTTAAAGGCCCAATTTAAAGCAGTTTAAAAGGCCCAATTCAATAATGACAGTTTACTTTTATTTAAAAAAAAATCAAATAAATCTGCTGATGCTGAGTTGATTTAAATAAGTTTGCAGTTTATTGCAATGGCTACTAAGTTCATACACACAACATACTTGCTGAGAGTATTCATTTTATTATTACTTATTTTAATGGCCAGATTTGGCATTCTGCTGCTAATGGAGAAGAACATGGCAGATGAGCTTTAGGTATTGCCTGTACCACAGGTGCACGGAAGAAACAAAGGGATGTGCTCAGGTTAAGCGTAGATGGGACCTTGCATTGAATTATTGTTTCTGAAAATCAGTAGACCAGGAGCAATTCCAGCAAGTCTAAGTTACTTCTAGTTTCCAAGTGCCATTACTTGCTTGCAGTGCAAGGGAGCCTTGGCTTTCTATCTATATTCTGCATGCCACAAAAGCTGTAGTATCTTCTCCTTTTATAGGCTGCTAGAAATTAAGATTCTTTTTTATTAAAGCCAGCCACTAAAGATGAGTGAGAAACTGTGCTTCTCCTGTTTTCTGGGCTCTAGTTATTGGACAAAGGGCATGGGGGTGTTCATCTTACAACTCCAGAGACTGAACCTTACTTCCCAACAAAAAGTTCAAGCTGATTACATTTCTGATTATATGAACAACTTCTATAATTCTAAAACCAATAATTTTAGAATTCCTCCCAAAGAGAGGCTGGCTGAGATCCAAAAGGTTGGCTGAGGAAAGGCTAAGTCTACCGAAGATGTCAAATAATTGCAATAATTGCATTTCCATAGTTTTCAGTTATATTGTAAAATGGAAAAAATCATTTGATGCTGCAGAGCTTAGGCACTTGACAGAAATAGTACCTCAGTATTACAGAGTGCCTAAGTTCTGCGACCATGGAACAGTTATTACCAGTTTCAGATGAACTGTCGTCCTCAAATTTTGGTGTGTAGCACGTTCATAATTTAGCCTAATTTTTTCTTTAGTGCAGAAGAGGTTGTCTGGAAGGCTGAAATGTGAGAAATGAAGAGGAAAAACAAAGCTTTCAATGTAGTGTGCAACAAAAGCACACCCTAATTTTAAAAAAAGGCATGATCACACACTGTAAATCAGGGTGGTAAATAATTTTTGATGGGAGGGGGGCACTCCAAGGATTTGGTAAGTGGTCAAGGGCCACGCACTTCCAACATACTAATGGAGGAGGTGTGAGGTCTGGGATGGAGCTTAGGGTAAAGGATTGGGATGCAGGAAGGGATGTGGGATTTGGGAGGGAGTTTTGGTAAAGGAGGGGGTTGTGACTTGGGGCAGAAGCGCAGGAGGGAGTGCAGGGTCTGGGAAGGGTGCAGGAGCAGAGGTGCAGTGGGTTTGGGTTACATGGGCTAGGAGTACGGGAGGGGGGCAGAGAATTGGGGAGAGGGAGGAGTTGGGGTGCTAGTGGCAGGCTCTGGCCTGGAGACATTTACTTCGGTGGCTACCAGCCAGCAGTCCAGCTGGTTCCTCTGCCAGGATCCCTGCCTTGCATACCCCTGCAGTGGCTGTGTATGGCTGAGTCTGGACACTACTTGTCCAAAGTGGGAGGGGTACTTCATGCAGGCTCCCATGGGCTGCAGTCTGTGGCTTGGCAGGCCAGATGTGGTCCGGAGGCCATGTTTTGCCCTCCCCTGCTGTAGGTGAAGATTTTCTTATGCAATTGTCAAGTGTCTGAATTTGCCCATCTCTCTTTCCCAGTGTGAATTTTTCGTACAGAAGGGCAATATATGACTCTCACTTTACAACTGATAGCCAAGTAAACATGTATTAAATAGGGAGCTGTAATAAAATGGTTTCCCATTTAAAATTAATTACATGAATCTTTAATATGGATATATCCAAAAGATTGGATATTTTATCTTTAATGTTCATTTTATGAATGTTTATCCATATTATTTTATACATTCACTATCAGACATAAATAACTTATAAACCTGAGTATGGCTCCACTCCGTCTCCCAAGTTTAAATAAGAGCAAAATAATGGAAAGAAAGCTTTCCTGGGGGCCTAATTTTACTCACTTGTGCCACTGAGATGCCAAAGCTTTGCCACTGAAGTCATTAGAATTACATCATTGCAAACATTAGTGAGAGACCAGAATCAGACTCCAAGCACCAGATTATCTGGTGCATTATGTTCTAACTAAGGGTATGTCTAGACAGCAGGGGTATCCCAAAATAGCTACCCCATGTCTTTGAAACGCGACTGTTATTTTGAAATATTTTTCAAAATAGCGGGCACACTATTCCGGTATCCCTGTAGCCCTCGTTCCATGAGGGTTAAGGGATGTCTTGAAATAGCATGTAATTTCAAAATACAATCAAAATAAGGTACACAATTTGTGCTATGCAAATTGCATATCTTATTTTAAGTTTAGGGTGCTGTGTAGACACATCCTAAGTGTCATGCTGCTGGCATAGAGCGGCTCTAAATTCAGTTTAACCAGACAAGAGAAATCATCTCACTATAAGGATGATCTTGCAGTGACTGCTATTCCACTTGCTGCAGCCATCCTAGGGAAACAAAGTAGGTCAGGATGCCCTTTATGCCACGCTGATCCTGGGTTGTTTTCAACCCCTTGGTGCTGGAGCAGCTATCAGGCTTTTCTAACACAAATGCAGGCAGAAAATGTCAATATGCACAACTTCTTCAGGAAGGAGACAGTGTAAAGGAGAGCTCTAAGTGTGCTGTGCACAGCTAACATAGGTCAGAAGATTGCTTTTTGGTTGAAAACCTGGCCTATAAATTCTGGATCTCTCTTTCCCTGTTGTTCTGAAAGTGCCCAAGTTTTCTGACTTTCATGGTGCATAGCAATACATATTTTCCCAACCTTTTTTGTGGGGGGGATTGAAGTGGATTTCAATGGTCAAACAGGGGATAAATGGGTCCTGACAGAAATGGGGATGTTGGGGAAAAATATTGATATTTATATTTTTGTTTCCTTAAAATTATGTACATGTACCTACAGTATAAGATAGGCACAAATTTAAGATATAGAAGAAAGCCACCATAGCACATTCACCCAGTTCAGTCTATGCATCTTCATGTCACTTACCAGGGCTTAGGGTTCTTCTTTATCACATGGCTACCTATTAAACAATTCTTTTTTTCTTCTAGAATGGGCAGTCGAATCCATGTTTATCCTAATGGATCCTTGTTTATTGAGGCAGTCACAGAAAAGGATGCAGGTGACTATTTATGTGTAGCAAGAAATCGAATTGGAGATGACCTGATACTGATGAAAGTCAGTGTGACAATGAAACCAGCAAAGATTGACCAAAAACAGTATTTTAAAAAACAGGTACCATATGGGAAGGACTTCAAGGTGGACTGCAAAGCCTCTGGCTCACCTGAGCCAGAGATCTCCTGGAGCTTGCCAGATGGCACCATGATTAATAACGTGATGCAAGCCGATGACAGCGGACGCAGGTCTCGGAAGTACATTCTTTTTGACAATGGAACTCTGTATTTCAACAAGGTTGGAAAAGCTGAAGAGGGAGACTACACCTGTTACGCTCAAAACACACTGGGAAAAGATGAAATGAAGGTACACATTACAGTTATAGCAGCTGCACCTCGTATAATGCAAAATTACAAGACATATGCTAAGGTAAAAGCTGGGGATAATGCAGTGTTTGACTGCGAGGTTGTTGGCGAACCCAAGCCAAAAATATTTTGGTTGCTACCTTCCAGTGACATGATTTCAGCTTCAACTGACAGATACTTACTGCATGTTAATGGTTCACTGTCAGTCAGCAAGGTGAAACTATTGGATGCTGGGGAGTATGTATGTGTTGCCCGTAATCTTGGAGGCGATGACACAAAACTTTATAAACTGGATGTTGTTTCTAAACCACCCCTGATAAATGGTTTATATACAAACAAAACTGTCATTAAAACAACAGCAATAAGGCACTCAAAGAAGCAAATAGATTGCATGGAAGAAGGGACACCTTCCCCTCAAATTATGTGGATAATGCCTGACAATATTTTCCTAACAGCTCCATACTATGGGAGCCGAATAACAGTACACAAAAATGGGACCCTTGAAATTAGGAATGTAAGGCCTTCAGACACAGCAGATTTTATATGTGTGGTACGTAACGATGGAGGAGAAAGCACATTGGTAGTGCAGTTGGAAGTATTAGAAATGCTAAGACGACCAATGTTCAAAAATCCATTCAATGAAAAAATAATAGCAAAAGCAGGAAAAACCATCATATTAAATTGTTCAGTGGATGGAAACCCACCTCCTGAAATCATTTGGATATTACCCAATGGCACACGAATTTCCAGTGGAGCCAGTATTTCCCAGTATCACATAGACAGTAATGGTACCCTCATCATCTCTAATCCTTCCAGAGATGATGCAGGGAGGTATCGCTGTGCAGCTAGGAATAAAGTGGGCTACATTGAAAAGCTGATCATCCTGGAAGTTGTCCAGAAGCCCATTATTCTTACTAATTCAAGAGGACTAATAAAGAGAATCACTGGGGAATCATTATCCCTCCATTGTCTCTCTGATGGAAGCCCCAAGCCAAACATTATATGGACAGTACCAAGTGGTTTTGTGCTAGATCGGCCTCAGATTACTGGGAAATACATATTACTTGAAAATGGTACTTTAGTTATCCAAGAAGCAACTATTCATGACAGAGGAAACTACATGTGCAAGGCTCAGAACAATGCTGGGGAGTCATCTATAACTGTTCCTGTAGTGACTTTAGCTTATCCCCCACGGATTACAAATAGACCACCACAGAGCATACGCACTATGACTGGAGCAGCAGTTCAGCTCCACTGTATGGCACTGGGAATACCAAAACCAGAAATCACATGGGAGCTGCCTGACCACTCTGTGCTTTCCCCAGCGAGTAAAAGCAGATCATCTGGAAGTGAACTTCTTCATCCCCAAGGGACATTAGTCATTCAAAATCCAAAATCTTCAGATTCTGGCATGTACAAGTGCACAGCTCAGAATCAGTTTGGCAGCGATTTCACAACAACATATATTCAAGTTGTTTGAAATGAGAAATACCGACTGAACAACTGTTAAAAGTCTCCATATGAACTGAGTTTATTTGTGGAAGAAATTTAATCAAAAGCAGCCATGAAGCATGTAGGTGAATCCAAATACATTTATAATAATCAATGTACAATGCTGAACACACAAAGAGAACACATTTGGGGAGAAAAATCTGCATTGTGAACTAGCATGGATTTACTCAGTGACCAAAATAGACATCAATTAAAAATTAACATAAGGCACTTTTTTAGTCATCAGTGAACTACTTGCTACAAATGTATCTGAAAAATCTTCAGTAAAGAATGGACTTCTTTTATATTAGTTTCTTATTGTCCCTCTTGTATCACTACAATAAGCATGGCACACACAATGCAAAAATATTTAAGAACAAAAAAGAGGAAAGTTTATTGTGATTTAAATTGCCTGATATGTATGAATATTTTGTAGTTATTTTATAAATATTTCACAGAAAATAAGAGTTTTGCTATTTTTAATAATATGACATTCTATTCTTTTACAATGGAGATCTTTTTCCAGGGCAGTAGGAGAAATACAAAATGATTTACTAATGTTCTCTAAATGGACAATATAGTTCCTATTCATCTTTGTTTAAAAATTACAAAGCAATAAAACATGCTTATGAAAACACAGGAGGTTGGTATAATGTCTTTTCACCACATGTTCAGCTTCTAAAAATTTCAATTTTTCAAAAAAAGTGCATAAATCTGTATAAGAATGAAGGGAGCACAAATAGAAAATAGTCTTCCCAAGTACCTGCCTCCTGTAATTCAGGAGATAGCCCCTTTAAAACAGGAAATAGCCACTTAGGCATTCTGCACCAGAGAAGATGTTTGGACTTCCTGGGCCAAATAAACCTCAAAAGCTTACATGACTAATTGATTCGTCTTTCTAAGAGAGGTGTTAAGGTAGGTACAAAAGTCTAAGCACAACCTCTAAAACCACCGCAGAACCTGAGTATTTCCATGGAATGCTGGGCCTAGCCTCACAGATTTGGGACATATGTATGGAGCAGAAGCCCCTCAGTGTTACTTCTCAAGGTCCTTTACACACTGGCTGGTTTTGCTGCCACTGGTTCCCATGCCCATAACCTGAGCCCTGCGAGCCCTTTCAACAGAGATCATAGATTGCAAAGTAGAAATTAATGCCTCTTAGCTATGACAACAGAAAATCTGTTGGATACAGAAAACAATGTAGAGCAGCTGCTATCATGTAACACCATCCTAGTACCTCACATCAGTAAAATGCCATACAATATTTTTTACTGACAAACTACGTATTGCTCCACTACACATAAAAGGCCCCATAATAGAGACCCCCCCTATATTCTAACAAAGCAACACACCTCCCCTCAACCCATCTATTGAATTAACCCATAGGTCATGCACGCTCTCCACAATCAGAGCATGGTCAGTATTCTCCCCAAGATCTGAGTGAAGATTTTACCCCAGTTGACAAAATATTAATCAGATAGGGAAGAACTTTAAAAAGAGCATCAGCCACCACATAACTGACAGTTTTGTTATGAATCAATCACTTCCTCAGGACAGCTGTATACATATATGCTAGCTGCTTGTTCCTTCCTTTGTACTGATAGAAAAGTAGTGGAAAATTGGCTGGATTGAATAGTTCTCTTTGCTTAATCTCAAGAGTGCTTTTTTTTGACCACCAAAGATGAGCACTGAAGGACAGTTGCCACAAAATTAACAAAATCTCACTCCCATTATAAACCAGTGAAGGGAAGTAATCCTAGGCCACAGGAAATCAAAATGCATTTTCACTGAAAAAGCAGCAAAGATTAGAACCATTCAAAGACCTGCCACTAATGTGGTGGTATAAATCTTCTGAATTGTGGTCACATAGAATTATGATTCTAATTTGCTGTGAGGTTCAAAGATATTAGGAATAATGAGTTGGTGGTAAAGATTACCTAGCCAGCACCAAATCTTAGCATAAAAAAGTTATCAGTTTGTTGGTTGTTTTTTTAAAAAGAGCTTTTGATCTTTTTCGCTGAATAACTGACTCGAGCAGAGTCATGACCCAAGAACTTTTGGGGTTTTGCAAGATATAGGGTGTGTCTAAACTACAGGGTTTTGTCGACAAAAGTGGACTTTTGTCGACAAAATTATACCTGCGTCTACACTACCGCCAAGTTCTGTCTACAGTAAGTCGACAGAACGTGGCAGTTTTGTCGATGGTGGTAAACCTCATTCTGTGAGGAATAACGCCTTTTGTCAACAGAGTTCTGTCGACATAAGGCGCTACTGCTTTTTCAAAAGAGAGCATCTAGACTCTGTCAAAAAAGCAGCTTGCTTTGTCGACAGAACTGGCTGTAGTCTAGACACACTTTCTGTCGACAAAGCCTGTAGTCTAGACGTACCCACAGTCTGCTTTGAATACTTTTGCTGATTAGGACCCCTGGTACCATTGAAAGTTGATTATACAATACTCTAGATTATATTTGTTTAATGTAGAAAAATTAAGGTTAAAATTGTATCTTGTTTCTGACACTTTCAATACCATTACTTTGTAAACAAGCAAATTCTATTAGGTGGACATGCACTCCCAGTTTTGCCCTCAGCTGAAACCACAATTCCCCACTGCTGTCAATGGTGTTGTATAAATGTGGCTGAGGAACAGAAACTGGTCTTAAGTCTGCTTTTCTGGGGAGGATACTATTTCAGTTATAAGTAGTCACTTGAAAGGAAAGGGACATTGATTTACATCAGTCTTTTATTTTATTTATTTATTCTAACAAAGAATAAAGAGATATCTAAGAGATATCTACAAAGAAATATCTAATGTACCAAAAAATAGAAAATGAATGTACAGATACACATTAACTTTTCAAAACAGACAACCTATTCATCTGTGGAATGAGTGGTCTTTCTGTTTTGATAAGGGTCCATACCAGCTGAGATGGTAAAGGACTTTTGAGCTAAATAATTTTCACAGTATACAAAGTAGTTCACAGGAATTTTATTTCAGTAAAGATGCCGACCCATCCTACTGGTTGCTTGCACTGGTAAGACTTTGTAGTGTGAAAGTCCAAATTAGATCATATCATCAATAATTTGTATTTTCCACATTAACTGTTATGATGGTTTAATTACCTGTGCTGTCAGAGTTCTAAAGTGCTTGCTGAGTGTTGACTCTTCTATTCAATGCAAGTCTGATTACGATACCATACAGTACAATTATATTATGGCAAATGAAAAGATGAGTTAATACAGAATATGAGAACAAAATTCCCATGTATTTTGAAATGCCCTGGATGATTCACATTCAAAACACGTGCATCTAATTCCAAAAAACTATCATATGGAATAACTCTTAACCAATACTAAATTTATCTGAATCTTTTCTTTTACTCTGAGCAAATATACCACATACCTGAAAAAATGTTAAAATAGTTTTTTTTATAATACATTTAATGTATAACTTGTGCTTTTGCAACCCATTTATAAATGCAGTATGTATTACACAACCAAGACTATCTCCCAACATTCAAATCAAAATAAAATATTTAAGTACTTACCATACAAAATAAATACGTCTATTAGAGGAAGAACTCATTTAGAGCAAGTTCAATAGATGCAAGGCCCAGAGAGAGCACAGTGAAAACAGTAAAAGGGATTTTTTTTCCGGGGTGGGGAGAGGAGGGACTTTGTACCCTGGCACAAGCTTCCAAAGGGCAAAAACTGGAAAGAGACTTTTATTAAATCTAGCACATGAGATCCAGAGATCCAGTTCACATTGAAGTCAATGGAAAGATTCCCATCAGATTGCAGCAGGCCTTGTTTCAGGCCCTAAATGATTTAGAGCAAAATCTGTTGTGGCTATTCAGGCCCTCGTTACTACGTTTTGTACCCTCACAAGGTTCACTGCCAGTGAACTTTGCACTAAAAAGAAAATGTGAAGCACGGCTACTTCTAGTAGGTTTATTAATGTTACATTGTGGCTTTTATATATAAACCTTCGGAAGCTCTAATACAAGCAAGAAACCCACTTCAGCACCTTCTTTCCACAATGAAAGCGAGAGAAAATTGGGTACTTTAAAACAAATAACTTTATAAAGTGCTTAATAAAATTACAAACAATCAAAATTAATGATTTAAATCAATGCTCATTTTACTGTTGAACTAAAGAGAGTACTTTAAATAAACAAATCAATCTTTATGCCAAAATTGGAAGTGCCTTTCAAATCAGTAGTTTGGTCCAGTGAAGTTCTTAAAAAAAGAAAAATGTTTCCCACAAATAAATAAATCCAACATTTTTCATCCTATTTTAAAGTAACAGTACCTAAAAAGCACCAAATTCATTGCAACGACTGTTTTCTTCAAATAGGCCCACAAATCCATACATTTAAATCCAGTTAAATGCAAAAAAAAAAAGCCTCTTTCACTTTGTTACATATTCACATCAATTGCAACACAAAAATACGTATTGAAAAAAATGAAAGAAAAAAATTAAAAATTTGCTTTCTAGCAATAACTAGTGCATTGAATTTTGAGTTTTCTTCAGTGCAAACATAACACATCTCGATCCCACCTTCCAGAGTTAGAAGTGTGAAGTGTGTCCATATTGGCTCACCCCTTGTTGTGGCTGGTTACCTAGATAACAAAAAACAAACAAACAAAAAAGCAAAGTGTTTGTGTGTGTTGTGCGCTATACACTTTTAAAAATTCATTTATAATTTTGTATTTCAAATCACCATAGTAAACAATAAGCAAGGCTCAGAGCATTTCAGTCACACAATTAGGTTCTCTCAGTGCTGAACAGTTGCAAATTAAGGACCCGATTCTGCACATCCACACAAACAAAATTCCAAGAGAGCTTTGCCTGCCCAAAGATTGCAAGATGGGCCCTTAAAAACGACCTTTCAGATAACAATTGCATGCAAACAAATGGGATGCTTGAGCTGATAAAGTAAAAAACAACTATTTTGTAACACTTGTCTTCCTTTCTGGTCTCATCAATTTCTGCAGCATTTAACCTTTCATTTAAAAAAGGAGGGACTCATCACCTGTATTTCCCTGATCCACACCTGTATTTCACGCTTCCCCTCTCTCGCTTTCCTTCTCAGTGCTTCCAGGAAAAAATCCTACACCTTTTTACTGCATCATGCACATGGGCAGGATGAGTGCAGACACACATAACCCCCTCCCCATGGAGATTTGAGAGGGAAGATAATGTAGTCTCACATCCCATTAACTTCATGCTGTGCCACCTCCATGGTGGAGATCCACCTGCCTTTAAGCAGGCAAAGGTTATCTTACAGCAGTTTGGCTTTAGTGGAGTCATGGACAATGGGAACACAACTGGTAGGGGGCTCTCAAGGAATCTGCAGAATTTGGGTGTGACCAAACCCTGGTCCTGCTCTTCAACCCCAAACTGGATAAAAATTGCTGCAAGAAGAATCTCTTAGAAATTTTATCTCCTTTTCATCCCTTTTTGCATGAAGAAAAAAAGTGAGCACAAAGTTCTTAGTTATTATTTGAAGGAAACTTTCCAAATGGGAACCCATACAAAAGGGTTTCCATACTCTGTATACAGATTGAAACAATATAGACCCAAGAGGTATGAACTGCTTTCATTTATCGATTACTATTGCTGGGGTTTTTCCTCTGATATCTAATACTGACAAGTGTAATGCTAGACGTGCACATCACTGAACTGGTGGTATTGCCATCACTTACAGATGTGCTTAATTGTATGACTGAGTAGTCCTATTGATTGCACTCCTCATGTTAATCAAGTTAAGTATGGACCTATCAGTTATCCAGCTTTTAGTCTGTGTGCTATGTTACTTTTATATTGTTCCATGTTTTAATCAAAATATCATCTGATACCAAATGAAATGCCTTACAGAAGTCTTTTATATGAGCTCTATTACTTTTATCAACCAAATTTTTAATCTCAAAGAGAAAAAAAAAATCAAGCTAGATTTCACTGTACAAGTGGAATCCTGACCCCAGTGAATCCAATGGGAGATTTGTAATTTACCTTAGATGAGTCATTTCACCCATGACTTTTAAAGTCTGGAACATCCAGATAATTTAGGACTGGAGACTGGTTAAGTATTGTACTATCTACAGACTCCCCACCAATTACCTCCACCTGAACTTCTATGAGTAAGATTTGAGGGGAAAAATAAATTCTATGGACCTATTAGAAATTACCAGATTATCAGGATCCAAAACATAATTGGTCATTATGACTAGACAGCATTTATTCTTATCTTCCTCTTCTTTCTTCTACAAGTAGTTTAGAGAAAAAGTTTCCAGAACTCAAAAAATGGGAGCTTTTCCTAACTACAGATATTCCACAGAATTGATATTTTGAACGTGAAGCAAACCTGGAATCATAGTTTTCTGCATAACATAAATAAGGCAACTCAAAGTAGCATTACTCAATCACGCAGACTTGATCTGGCAGTATGTTAATAATTTCATTATTTTTTCTAACAAATTGCAAGTATCAAAATGATTTGTCTTAACTCTTAACGAAAAACCATTCTCCTCTAGACCCAAGTGCAAGTTATTTTGCAATCCTGATTTCAGGGGTATTATGATAATTGGACTGATAAGTTTACCTTAACTGTGAGGTTAACTTAAAAACATGAGTACAAATTTATAAAATGTCACAATAACCTAGAACAGGGGTCAGCAACCTTTCCAAAGTGGCGTGCCAAGATTTAACCCTCCTGCCCTGCTCTGTGCTGCTCTCCCGGGAGGAGGAGAGGGGCTTTCTTCACCACGCACCCCGTAGATCACCTGAGTCAATGCAAACCTTTCCGCAGACTACCAGTTGCTAATGGAAAACTCACTGTTAATTATATAATTATACCCGAGCCACTTTGCTAGTGCTGCAGCTGGGGAGAACGGTTTAATTTTAATTATTAAACAGATTAAGCATTTTAACTCTCATGTTAGTTTATCAAACTTCATTTTAAACAAAATGAAATACTGTGTCCAACACAAAAGGTTTCAATGTTTTCTATATTTATGGCAGGGGTGGGGAACCCTTTTTTGGGTTGGAGGGGGTCACTGACCCACAGAAAAATCAGTTGGGGACCACACAAGTGGTCAAAAAGCAAAAAGACTCCTCCAAAACCCCCCAACCCTCACACTCTTCTGGCACTCCAGCCCCCACGGGGTGAAGGGAAGGGGCAGGGAGGACTGAGGCCCAGGGCTTCCCATAGGCCAGATTTACTTTTCTGGGGTTTCACAGTTAGTGGGTTTCGTGGGCCCCCTTAGGTTCTGGGGTGGGAACTAATATGAGGGGTTCAATGTGCAGGACAGGGCTGCCAGCGAGTGGGATAGGGATGCAGGATGGGGTGAGGAGGGCAGGGTCTGGCAGGGAGTTTGGCGATAGGAGAGGGTGTGGGGTGAGGGTATGAGAGGGAGTTTGGGGGCAGGAGGGGTTGAGGGAGTAACACGGAAAAGGTGAGAGGGTGAGAATTCAGCCAAATAACTAGTTGGGGAAGGAGGCAAAGAAGTGGGGAGTAAATGCAAGTGCAGCTTCTGGAAAGTAAAACTGTATCCCACTCACATCTTCCCTCTGCTCCAGCCTTGCTCCCCTCAACCCCATGATCCCCCTCCCCAAGTCTGACCCCCTGAATCACAATAACCTCAGTGCAACCCCTGCCCCCTCCAATCCTGCCTCCTGCATCGCCCCATGCCCGTCAGTGCAACTCCTGCCCCCGCAGCCTGATCCCCTGCATCACCCCATAACCTCTCAGTGCAACCCCTGCTCCCTCCTATCCTGCTCCTGCATCCTCCTTTTCCCTAACTCCTATCACTCTCTGGTTGGTTTATACCCAGACACACGTTCCTTAACCCTATATAATGTAAATGGGGATGTTGCCACTCGACATACAAGTTTCATACCCTTTCCGAATGCCGCTCACCTTAAAAACGTTGTGTGTCAAACTCCAGAGGTGAATATCAGTTTTAAATGTTTTCTTCAATTTCATTGGCTGCAACCTTGTTCTCAGAGAGATGCTCCCAATTTAACTTCTAAATCCTATGATATGTTACATAACTTTCTTATTCATCTCCTCCTGAAACTAAAGCCTCAACCTCTTCAGCCTCTTGAAAGGAAGTCTTTGAAATTTCAGCCAGCATTAATATAATGTTTAAAAGAAAAATATTTTTTTGTTTTGTTCAAAAAGTCTCACTTTTCAATGAAAAAACATTTTTTCTAAAACATTTTGTTTAGAAACATCTCAATTCATTTAGAAGAATTAAATTTTTGTTTCCCACCTCGCTTTTTTTTGTCATTTTCCAGTGAGGAGGGGAAAAGAGGGGAGAGCAATTCTCTTTTCCACTTTCCTCCAACTTTTTCTAGTGGAAAAAATGGTAGAAAAATGCACTGGGGGAAATAAAAAGCCCCAAATTTAAAATATTTTGTTCTTTAGATGTACTGAAATTTCCAGAAAGAAAAAACAGGAGGAAAGGAAAGAGAGAGATAATTTTCCCACTATTCCAAATCAAGCAAAACCAAAAATATTTGTTTTCATTTTTTTATATATACTATTAAGAAATTCCCCCCAAAATAAAAAAAAAAAATCCAAGACAGGCCTTGATGTGCACACAATTATGATTGTTTTGAATAATCAAGTAAATGTGTCAATACAATGTCTGAAACATGACCAAAAATGAGTGCAAGAAAAACAAGAAAAAAAATGTAATGCAATGGTGTTCCTGATTTACCCTGGCAATTGAAAATAGGACATGAAAGGGAAAATAACATTGACAGAACTCAGATGGCAAACAATTAGGTTCCAATCCTGCAAATGACTCAGTTTGGACTTCTGTGTTTCCATGCAGACCTATGGGAATCAATGGTTGTGCTGGTACTGAGTCATGCACAGAGTCTGATCTTCAGTATTTGCAGTTACCTCGTTCTCACAACTGTCCTTTTACTAGGGACCAGAACTGAAGGTGTCAATAGGCTGATGTACTGACGTTTTCTTGTTTCTTGTTTTAAATATGCAAAAGAAACTGCAGAGAAATAAATGCCTTTTATAGACGGGTATACTTACTAGAGAGCTGTTTTTGGAGTTGTCTGACTAAAGCAGCTGTCTGCTGTTGCTGCTGTGTCTGCTGCAAACCTTGTCTTGGAAACTGCAACGGTAACACCAGAGAAGATGAGAAATGCTTATATGATTCAGAATGATGCACTGATGTCTTATCAAAGAAGTGTGGTATAGACCTTCCTCAAAACACAGAGAAAGCGAAGACACTAAAATTTTTATATACATATAAACAAAGAACTAGCATGTTGAATTTAACATATCATGGTATACGTAGGTATTAATGAACTGGGGACAAAGGAAATCCTTCTTAGATTTCCTGCTTCACCAACCCCTGACCTGAGTAGTAAGCAGTTTGTTATAAACATCAGGACTGAACATGTACAATAGCCTGAAAAGACCTCCCAAACCGCTATCACACTGGCTCTCCAGGGAACTGCACCTCCTGTTGTTACTGTAGAGACACTGGGGGAGGAGGAGAATGGACCAGCATCTGTTTCAGGTGCTCTCCACTTCCTCCTTCATCTTCTCTTTAGTTTCCAGTTTATGTCTCCAAATCTCTGGTGTCCCACTGCCAGAGCCCTACACGGATACAAAATTGGTATCCACATCTGCACAAATGAGCCACGGATAGTTGTGAATGTGCAGGGCTCTACCCACTGTTGTCATTAGTATGCTTACATTGCAGCTGGGAAGCTTACTTCTCAGTATGTATACATACTACAGGTTGGATCTCTATAGACCAGGCTTCCCTTGTCCCACAACATCCATTGTCCGGCATCTCTAGGTGTTCCCAGGTTGAAACACTCAAAAGGGGAAAGCTGGGAGCCCTGAGCTTGCATTTCCTCCCCAACCCTCCCAGAGCTTCTGGAGCACTGCAAAATAGCTCGTTTGCAATGCTCCAGCCCAGGGAGGGGGCGAAAGGAGCAGGGACAGTGGGGATGCACAAGGGAAGCAGCAGGGTGGATGTGGAGTCCCATCGCCAGCAGCCAGGAGTGCAGCCTTGCAGCTGTGGGGCTCAGTACACTCCCACAGGGCTGTGCTCCAGGTCCCTGGCCACAGGGTTTCACAGCCTGCCCCACCTTTCCCCCGAGCATACCCCCCCCCTTGGTCAATGCTGGCCGTTTTGCTGCCACTAGAGCAGAGCCAGAGGCAGTAGAGAGGCTAGCACTGACCTCACTTGGTCCGGCAAATTCCATTTTGGTCAAGTCCTGAGCATGCTGGACAGGGAGATACAAACTTGTAGTTTGCTTGAGCTAGTTAGCTTAAAATAGCAGTGTAGGCAAGAACAGGTTCCCAAGTACAAATCCACTGGAAACCTTGGAACATATTTAGGCAGCTAGCCCCTCATGCTACTCCCAGCTACTAGAATCACAGAATCCTAGGGCTGGAAGAGACCTCAGGACGTCATTGAGTCCAGCCCCCTGCCCAAAACAGGACCAATCCCAACTAAATCATTCCAGCCAGGGCTTTGTCAAGCCAAGACTTAAAAACCTCTAGGGATGGAGATTCCACCACCTCCCTAGGTAACCAATTCCAGTACTTCACCACCCTCTTAGGTTTTTTATTAGGGTTTTTCCTAATATCCAACCTAGACCTCCCACACTGTAACTTGAGACTATTGCTCCTTGTTCTGCCATCCGTCACTACTCTGCCTTTTTAAAGACAATATCTTAAGCAGAGCTATTGCTCGTCTGGCTGCCCACGCTGGGAAGTGCACTCCCAGCTGCAGTGTAGATGCTTGGAGGCACTGCAAAGCCAGTAACTGAGACTCTGAACATGCACAGAAAATAGCAAGCAAGGAGAGAAGGTTCTATGTAACAAAGCAAAATGTGCCAGTGACATTCTGGAGTTTATGTTGACCCAGCTGTCACCAAGGCTACTGTTGCTGAAAGAGACAGAATGTGAATTTGGGAGCATTTATACATACATTTGTCTTCCACAAATTCTGGAAGTCAAAACTGCTCATTTTGTCCGATCACATCCTAGGAAGAAGCAAATGTTGCTTTTCAGTTTCTCTAAGTATAGAAAAGAAAATCTCCTTACTTCTTGAAAATCACACACGCAACTGACAACAAAATCAACTCGAAGGAGACATTTCGGAAGATAGATGACGACAGAAATTTTGGTAATATATGGTGAAGACACATAGAACAAAGAGTGGTGAGGGCTATTAAAAAAAATACGTGCTTTCCTCCATCCCTGGACCCTTCTAAATTTCGTGTTGGCTTATAGGATATTACAGATGCACCCCGGCAGAGACAAGGCATAGATTCAGTCTTCTTTTGCAGATCATCCCTCATTCCTATCTTTGAAGTGTCTGGCATTCATCCAGGAAAGTAAGTGATTTTACTGCCTGTCCTGTTCAAAGCTGATATGATCAAAACCAACAGAGCTTTTTATCATTTGTAAGTAACTACAGGTTGGACATCCCTTGTCTGACACCCTCAGGAACTGACCCATTTCAAATGAGGGATTTTGCCAGACCAGGGAAGGTCAATGCCAGCCCCTCTGTTGCCAGCCTCTGGGCTTTCCCAGGGAGCCACCAGCCTCCAGCTGCTGGATTCCCTGCGCCCCCCCCACCCCTCAGCTGCTAGTTCCCTGCTCCCAGACTCTCTCACAGACACCAACCCTGCATCCAGCCCTGGCCCATGGGCTCTACTGACAGCTCTGGATGGGCTCCCTGCACCTAGCTCCAGTCCCAGCCCAGCTGCGTTCTCAACCTGTCAGCCCAGCTCTGCCCAACCTCCAGAAATGTCTCTGTCTAGTTGCTTTTGTTGCCAGTTGTTTTTGTGATTTTCTGTAATTCAGAAGGTTTTCTTTTCTATTTACAATTAACACGTAGAGAAACTGAAAAGAAACATTTGCTTCTCCCTAGGATGTCATAGGAGAGCATGCTTTCAGCTGACAGCCCCCTGGCTGCAGGCCCAGCTGCATGCTCGGCCCCAGCTCAACCTCCAGCCGCTGATTAGCTCCACTGGATCTGGCCTGGCCAGACTCCCAGCTGCTGGCCTCCTGGCCACCAGACTCTCAGCTGGCTCCCACTACCAGCCACCAGGGCTCATTGGTCCAGCAACATCCCTGGTCCTGCCAGACCAAACTAAAGTGTCCTGAACCAGAAAGGTTCAACCTGTATTATGTTTTGACCAAGTGTAATAACTATCAAAACTGATACTGGTGGGGGAGGGAGAATGATTTTTTTCCCCACTATGACAAAATTAAAGATAAGCACAAAATGGCCTGAGCCTCTAGGGTTCTGCATACCACTTGCTTGTCAATGACTGTGTCATCAATTCCCTTTGACTTCAATGGGAACTGAGGATGCCCAGCACTTTTCAGGATCAGACCAGCTCTGCCCATATGAAACAAAATAACAACGAGGAGCCCAATTCTGATCTCATTTATGCTGAGGAGAATCGGGTGCAAGTCCTTTCAAGTAAGTGGAATTACATCAATGGATCACTGGCCAGAGATAAATCTTAAGGGCTAAATTCTGCTCTCCATTACACCAATGTTCTTTCATTGACTGGAGTGACATTACTCTATGAATATTGGCACAAAATCAGAATTTGGCCATACATTCGCTATTCCAGCAATATGCATTGCTTCCCTATCAATTCTACCCAGGAGTCTGGGTTCCACATTAACACACAGTAGGACTGGCACCACTTTATTTTCTAAGCTTGTGGCTGCCATTCTAAGAAAGTTATTCTCTGTTAAGAGCTTTTATCTGTAGGTAGCTGATAATAAATATATCTATCCACGTGTGTGGCTGAATTAGAACAAGAATAACATGTGCCCCGAACTCCAGACATTCCTTATACAAGCTTATAGCAACTTGAGTAGGTAAATTACAGAATGGGAGAAAATGAGTAAATACACATCATGTATCTGGTTTGGTCAACACTGACATTTGACTTCAAAAGGTTTTTCTGATTAGTTTCAATTGGTAAAACTGAATTTTATTCTTACATGTTAGAATAAGAGGTTACTATGGCACATGCATTTTAAAGAATTACAATTACACTGTTTGCATTGTGTCAAATCTCTCTTTAAAAGCGATGCCTCCCTTTCAGTTTTTTCAAAGACTAAGGACCCAAACCTGTAACCCCTTAATCAAACAAAGAGACATTAGAACAAAACCATGAATATTCACTGTATATCTGGAAGGTGTATTTCTATCTTAATTCTTTCATTATGGCATTATTGTCAGGGTTTGTTATAAATTGCTACATTTTAGATGTAAGAACAAGAAAAAAACCTAGCATACTGGCAGAAGAGAGAATCATAATTCAGAAATCACTTTAAAAGGCATTTATCACTGGGTATAATATACAGCATAAAAGACTTGGGCTATCCATAAATCCCTGGATTAAACTCTGTTCTCAATTATACTGCTATAAATCCAGAGAATGTCTCCTGAATTACACCAGTGTAACTGAACTAGAATTTGGCTGATTGCTCTTTAACAGCTCAATTCTACAAAGCTGAGCACTATGAAGCTGATGTTACACAGCACTTAAGCACATCTGCTTAGTACTATGCATGTGCTTAAGTGCAGTGTAGGAGCAGGGAAAGAATGCTCATCTTATTGTAGGACTGAGACCTAAAAGTAATTGAGGAGACACAACAGGAAGGGCCAAAGTAGACCTCACCATACACATTTATTTTAGGGGATAAAAGTATCTTCAGGCAGAGTTTAAGTGTTTTTTTTTTTTTAAGATCACTGCCCAGATTCCAATAACAAAACATGTTAAAGGATTCCATCATATTTTCCCCCAGGATTTGCAACTATCCTTGGTATTTAATTTAACACATTGGCCATCACTGTCCACCTTCAAGATTACAAAAATGAAAGTTCATTGCCCAGTTCATCAAGAAGATCTCCCAATAATGAACTATTTCCCACGAGGATGGTGATTTTTTTTAAATGTTTCTCAAATGCAAAGTGTCATATAATAAAGATGAACAATCTCAGCCCTGCCAGATCCCTGTCAGCCCATACAGGATGATTTCTTTACATTACATTTTCTAGTGCATGTCAATCTAACTTTAGATACCCAAAAGCAATGAGACTTCAAAATCTTTCTATAAACTTTGGTTTGGGACCCCTAAAAGCAGGGGGGGAGGGGGCAAGATCCAGCTCAAAGGGCAGATCCAAACTTTCAATCCTTTGACCCTCAAGCAGGGAGAAGCTCCAAGCCACACAAAGTAGCTGGCTGTTCCATGTAGTCTCTGTGCTCTGTGCTGGGGGTTTGTGCACTGTCCCCTTCCGCCTCTCTGGTGCATGGCACAGAAAGGCACATGGAGCAGCCAGCCACTTTGAGCTATGTGGGGCTATGGCAGTCAGGAAGCTTGTCTCAGGGTTCCACTGGGCTGTGAGTCACCTAGGTAAGCACATCCCGGCTAGAGCCTGCTTCTGGCACCGCAGTTCCACAATTCCCTCCCAGACCCTGCACCCCCCCCTCCTACACCCTCTCTTGCTCCCATACCCCTCTCCCGGTTCCTTCACCTCAATCCTCTGCCCCAGGTCAAAACCTCCTCTTCATCCAAACTTCTTCTCAGACCCCACACTCCTGCACCCTAATCCCTTACCCCAAATTCTCTTCTGCACCCAACCTCTATCCCATACGCTGCATCTCCTCCATAGGAAAGTGTGGCTCTTGACCACTTACCAAAATCTTGGAGTGTCTCATCTCCCCATCAAGAATTATTGTCCACCCTTGCCCAAGAGGGTCAAAGGATAGTTTAATGGACACCTGGGCCTTATAAAAGGCCAGAGACAGCAGTCTGGGAATGGAACCACAGACAGGGAGTGTGCAAGCTTGTATGGAAAATCCTGAGTAAGGGTCTACAGGAGGCTGGATATTTCACAGGAACCAACCTGGGTGCCACTGCTCTATACAGAGCAGGAAAGGATGCAAGGAAGAGTCCAGAAGGGGCTGAGAGCAGTATTCCAGTGGAACCAGCCAGGGCACTGAGAGCTCTATCCCAGAGACAGAAACACTCACACAGATAGCACAGAAAGTTGCTCGTTACAGGGCATACAGGGCAGGCTGAAGAAAAACCCCAAAGAACAGAAGAATCTTGTGGTTGTTGGGACTTTTACTAGGCCAGAGGAGATTATGTTTGTTGTGACTTGACCAGAGGGCTAAACCACATCTCCAACACTGACCTTTGTAGGGAGACCCAAGGAGAAAGAAGGGAGGCAGGGAGCACTGGCAGTGCCATGGTTGGCCTGCAGGTGGTACTACAGAAAAGCCAGACCCCATGATGCTCCCCCAATACCTTACTATCTGCCATTACTGATGTGCATGTAGTATACATACCTTAAACGTTTAGAAATTGGCACATTCTAATAACCGAGCCTAACCTGGAAAAATCAGTAACATTCTAGCCAACCTGCAAAAACATTTTTTAAATGCAAGAGAGACAGACCAGTGGAAGTGAAGCTGATGAAGCATGGACTCCCACATCATCAAACAGCTGGAAGGCATAGTTCAGTGTAAAAACAAAAAACAAAAACAAAACAAACAAAAAAACCCACAAAAAAGATCTTGTGCATTGAAGGCCCTGATGATACTAGGCTGAATTCAGCCATGATTCCAGACCAGTGTTAATTCTGGCTTACTTCAGCCTTGTTGAATCTGGAGCAAGGAGCAATTTCCACCCTG
Source organism: Pelochelys cantorii (assembly GCA_032595735.1). Classification (NCBI taxonomy): domain Eukaryota; kingdom Metazoa; phylum Chordata; order Testudines; family Trionychidae; genus Pelochelys; species Pelochelys cantorii. The sequence continues at coordinate 29,166,224 of CM064335.1, forward strand.
GCTTTCTTTTAGTTTCAGCCTCAGTCCTCTCCCTGGGTCACATTAAACCTGCCAATAGGCTTATTAATATGTTCTCTCCTCATTGATAGGCTAGCCCTGCTATGTTGCACCACCTTATGTGATTCTGTCTCTAAAATGATTAATCCTTTCTCTGCCAAACTCAAAGGCCCTGTCACAGCTTATTTAGCTCAAAGACATGGGTTATATCATATTGTAAATCGAATGAAAAGTAGTTTTCACATGTTATATGGTACAATCTTCAGCTCCTAACTGCAGTTTCAGGAGGAGTTGACAAAGATTCAAAATGCACAAATTATATCTTTGATAAACAATCAGCTACTTAAGAAAAAGGGCTAGAAACCTAACATCCAGATTAAACACAATGCAATTTGGGTAACTTGGTTCCTCAGAATACATAAACTCTAAAAATTTGGGATACACAATTTAGCACTAAGGACTGATACTTTAAAACCGTTCAGTTAGACTGCTAATCAGTTTCTAATCTGGCTCTTTTTTTTTTTTCCCAGTAGGCATCACATTTTTCTATGGATTACTTTTTTACATTGAGATCCTTTAGTCAGCTACATTTACAAGGTACATATAACCATGTGTAGTAAATATACCAGTGTAATACTTGGTAAAGTAACATGTTTGTGGAAAATTACTTGATGGCACAGGAAGAAGACCAGTTCATTAAAACGTTTTCACAAAGACCCTTTACTATTTTAGATGTAATAAAAGGTTTCAGTTTTATAAACTAACAAAGAAATATCCAGACAGTTACCATGATTACATGGCACTCTCCCTGCAATTGCAATACATGACCAACCAATAAAAGGCATTTCTACAGACTTACTATGTGTTCAAGTCCTAAAAAAGAAGAAGTGCTACAACACACCTCCGGCGCTATGCCTTTGCTCTGTTTGGGTACATCTACACATGTACCCTAGTTCGAACTAGGGATGCAAATGTAGGCGACCGAAATTGCTAATGAAGCGGGGATTTAAATATCCCACGCTTCATTAGCGTGATCTTGCCGGCACGTTACTCCGCTGAACAGCTGTTTCGAAAGTGAAAGTGCGCGCCGGGATGCGTTAGTTCGAACCAAACCCCTTGGTTCGAACTAACGTTACTCGTCAAAAAATGAGGAGTGACGTTAGTTCGAACCAAGGGGTTTGGTTCGAACTAACGCGTCCCGGCGCGCACTTTCACTTTCGAAACAGCTGTTCAGCGGAGTAACGCGCTGGCGAGATCATGCTAATAAAGCGCGGGATATTTAAATCCCCGCTTCATTAGCAATTTCGGTCGCCTACATTTGCACCCCTAGTTCAAACTAGGGTGCAAGTATAGACGTACCCTTTTGGCTCCCAACAAGCACGCAACAACAACATTCCAGAGCTGTCAGCCACAAACCCTTTTTTATACACATTGCAATGTCAGACAACAAGCTTACAAAAGAACAAGAGTGACTATATTTTAACTATTCGGCACACATTAGCAATACATCAGGAAAACAACTTTTATGGGATATACAGTCCATTTATCTGTACTAGAGACATATGTAGACATTAAGCTATAAACTGCAGTTTTTGATTAAATATGATAGTGGAATTTTTACAGTTTAAAATTAGCTACCAGAAGAGCCCATAAAAATCAAGTAAATAGAATACAAATTTATTTGTATGGCAAGGGAAAATATAAAGTGCCTTAGAATTCAAAGTAGATTCTATTGTTCATATGGGATTGTATACCATCAGTCTCAAATCATGTATGTTATCCTGTTTCCCTGTAAAAGTTTTTAAACAAAAATCCATGTAAAAATGGACGGTGATAACCTTTAGCAATACTGGAAAATAGCCAGTGAAGTTAACTCTTTATTAGTCAATATCATGAGGAAATTTATAAAACACACAGTATGCATAGAATATATGGTCAACATTCATTCCTGCTGCAGTAAAGGTTCAGTTCAGATACTTCACTCCTTGTAGGCTACTAAATGTGTAATCTCCCTGGAATAGAATGGAAAGATTCACAGGTTTCCAGTTATACACCATCCCTTGTTATCATACCAGAGCTTGAAATAGTGACATTAAAATGTCCAGAATGTAAAGAAGAATTTGAATAGTTTTAAAAATGTATTGATTATACATTTTCATCTCTGCCTCCAAGATCTGCATAATAAATGATGTAGCCTTTCAGCAACCTGGTTTTACATGTGGAAGGAAAACAGAGGAAGTTCCAACAACATTTTTTAAAAACTAGGGATGTTAGATAGTGTGTAATTGAATAGTTCTTTAACTGCATCAAATTTTAGCAGTTACACGACTATTCGATAGTCCCCAGAGGCTGGGGCCAACAGCCAGTGCAAGAGCAGTTCCAACTTTCCCAATATAACTGAACACTGACATCTAGGGGTAACTGGTACTCCAGTCCCAGAACTAGACTTTTAAGAGAGAAATTAAAATACGGAGTTTTAAGCAGATCAGGTGGGGGCAAAAGATCAATACACAAGCCTTTTGCTTCACAACACATGTTCAAATCTGGTCTTTACATTTAAAAGAAAAGATAGCCATTAGGTAACCTGTCTTAGCCACATCATAAAACCCATCACACCATTTGGCAAGGGCCACGGGTGGAACTTAAGGGTTGTGCATATCAGCACTGCATGCAATGGCAGAGTAGTCAGAGCAAGCTTCCACAATACTTCCTGGCATTGCTCCTAAATTGCTTTACTTTCAGGAGTAATAAAATCTACGCCACAAGTACCCTCATACCCACACAAAAATGTCTGCTTACCAAAGGCTGCTGTGGTTGCACTGCTTGGAAACCAAGGGCTGGCTGCTGACCCTGCTGTTGCTGCTGCTGCAACTGAAAGAACATTGCCATGGTAACAATAATAATATGTATACATGTACTATATTATATAAATGATTAATAGCAACAACAGCAGCAGCCTTTTTAGTTGAGAAATCATAGCAACCTCTTGCTGTTCCAGGGATACATATAATGGAATTTGGCTTTTCATTATTTGTCTTTCTAAGTTATGATTTGTGCATTGCTTTAAGTGTTGGTTGAGGAAGGCGTGTTCCTGACTGTAATATTTGGGAGCTAGACCTTACTTTTCTCTCCATTTGCACAGAGCCAGCCACATCTTAGATGATGAATACTGAATATCTACAATACAGTTTTCATAATATCTATTAAAGAAACATTACTGCAGAAACAGATTTAAAAGTCCATCTGTCTGGTATATTCAGTTGTTAACTATAAGCCCTCATAAGTTTATCCAAATTTGTTAATGGCATTAGAGTGAAAACATGAAAATAATTATATCAGTCACAAAAAACAAAGTACTTTAAATATGTGGTGCTTTTTCCTCTAGGTCAATCCCAGCGTGCTGTTTTGGTTTTAGTTTTTTAATTGCCAAACTGAGATTTAACTTCCAACTGGGGCATATCATCAAATCAGAATATGGAAAATATTGTAGATATGGGCTTTTTCCACCCAATTTTAATTCTGCCATACACATATTTTTATAATCCAATAATACTGTAATAACTGAAAAGTATGTATTTTATGTGTGATAATTATCCCGTATCCTGAGGCAAGAAAGGTTACTGGAGATGACACAAAAAGCAACACTTTTGAATTTAGAGATTGTCACAAATCTTTTGACAAATTAATGTTTTGTTGAAAAATGATGATTGTTCCTTGGGTCCAGGTTGATATTTTTGTTCAAAATGATAGAGAGAGAGAGAGAGAGAGAAACTAATTCCAGAATGAATGGCTAAGGCCCTAATCACCAGGCTACTGATTATTCTGGGATGGGTGTCTCAATCTCTCCTGTTGGAGCTCTTCCACTTTGTACATATGTACGAACAAACACAACATAAATAAATATTCACTGGACTAGCGTTGGGGGGGACTGGCTACACAGCATGGCAGCTAAGGCACTCACCTGGGACACAGGAGATCCAGGTTAATGCCACTACCTGATTCAGAGAATAAGGCCCCCAATTCACTTTTCATTAACACAACCAAGTGTCCTACCTGAAGGAGTCGCTGTTGTCGTATTTGCTGTTGTCTCTGTCTCATCTGTTCCTGAGGCAGCTGTACCGAGTTAAGGTTTGGGTGAGAAGCTGGGGTTGGTACAGTGTCGAGTTCCCCTCCGACCAAGGAACTCTGTTGCAAAGGCTGATGAGTCAGTCTGAATGAGAAGAATCTATTTCAGGGTAACTATATTTAATGTAAAGACAAAGATCAAATACATCTGAGCGTTAAACTCCCCGGAATAAAATTTGAGCTTTGTCTATTTGAAATGCGTTTTACAGGAAGGTTGTATTTTCAAGCAAGAATCTTTAGGAAGAAAGTATCCAATAGAAACATCTACAGTGATATTACCTAATAACTGAACTGGATGGTAATATGTTGTTGAAATCAATATATGTATACTAATTAAACTGAAGAGAAGAAATCCAGATTTTCAACTCTTCAGAGTTTGAATGAGCAGCCAGATTCTACACCGCATGTAACATTTATTGTAGAACTAGGAAGCAGATACTCTGCACCAGCCTTATGATTTAGTTCTAGACAAAAACTATGTTAAGATGAACTTGAGGTTGAGAAAAATCCATAATTTGGAATAAGAAACATTACAAGAATGATGTAATTATCCCCAGAACAAGCATTATAAACTCAGGACATTTAGAGTTAAGTTTAAACTTAGAACAAATCCAAATCTGTTCAGGTATGGAAATGCATAGTTAGTGAACCCAAATAATCTTAACTCTGCCCTTTAGCAAAACTTTGCATTAAACATACAATTCTGATTAACGCACATTAGTCTCTGCAGTCCCAAATGAAACTGATTTTTGAACAAACTAAATATTTTTTAATTTTCTTCCATAATAATATGATGCTGTTCTTAAGCTGCAAGTGATTTAGGCACATTTTGAAATTTGACCTTAACAGGGGAGTTTTGGTCCGGGAATGCGTTAGAACTGAATTCACAATGAGAAAGAACATCACATGGGATAGGTATAGGTAGCAGGGCATCAGTCAATGATGGGCAACCTGGGCTAGCTAGTGGGCTGCATGAGTGATCCCCTCCCATTTCAGTGGCCACAAGATTGTTGCAACCAAGATGGTCTCCCAGGAGAGGGTAGTTTTGCTAACTGTACTTGCGTATGTAAAATTTCTAGAGTGTGGCGACTGAACCATAGCAGCTCTTTGATTGATGCAGAGCGAGTGCATGGCTCTCATGGTCAATGTTGTGTGCAATCAGCACTCACCTGACTTCATGTGCATTTGACTTTAGTAATACTGGAAGCAAAAAAAAAACCTATGTGAGCAGAAGCCAGCGGAATCTGGCAACCTTCCTTGTGAGCCACAGTAAACAAAATGTTTTGTGGGCCACACATAGAACCCTGATGGGCAGCAAATTGCCTGTCACTGGCATAGGTTATTATTCCCCAAGAATGCGCTTACACTGCACCGTAGGTCAAAATAAGAGCTATGCAAATTGTGTATCTTATTTTGATGTTATTTCAAAATAGCTTATTTCGAAATTTGGCGCTGTCTACACAGAACTTATTTTGAAATAAACTGCTATTCTGAAACATCCCTTACTCCTCATGGAATGAGGTTTACAGGAATGTCAGAATAGTGAGCCCGTTATATTTTGATATAACGGGCACGCTCAAAAGATGCAGACTAACTATTTTGGGATACTGCCCATATCCCGAAATAGTGCTGCAGTTTAGATGTAGCCCAACAGATAAATCGGTGTTACTCCAGAACATGTGGATAGAATTCAATGTGGGACATGTTCTCAGGATGGTGTTCATGCACTGGATTTCCACATAATGATTAATGCTTATTTATTTGTAAACTGTTTACATAAAACTGCGGTCAAAGTCTTCCAACAGCGGTGTAATTTACTAATCAGAAGCAGGTGAGGTAATGACATGCCAAAGTTTACAGTAAAAATTCTAAATACACCCAAATTAGAGGATCTCTCATTGGTTGGACACTGAGGGATACAATTCATTTCCTTAACAGGATAGTTAGTTTTAGAGCGTGGCTAAAGTTTAGCCAGTTTTGTAACAAACTCAAGATGATTAATGCTTTGTTGTTAGCAGCCCATTATGTAGTCATCAGAAGTTGGAAATTATCTCTTCCCCAACATAAGAAAAAGTTGGACACGAGCTTGATGCTGTTGCTGAACTGAAAATATGGATTCTTGACCTTCAAGATAAACATCAGTTACTCTACAGTGCGTGGGCTGGGATTATAATTTTGAACAATGCTGAGGACATTCAAAATGAACTGTGAAGCAGAACAGATTGCAAGCACTTCAGGGCAGTGACTCTTCTGACTCTCCTTATGCAGCATCTAGCATGAGATCCGAAACTGATCAGGGCCCTGTGGCTCTATTCCAATCAGACTAGGATTTTCAAAGGAGCTAAAGGGAACTGAACGTTCAAATCCCAATGAATTTTAGTGAAATCTGGGTGCCTAACTCTCCTGGGCTGTTTTGAAAATCCCAGCAGAAACAGATTGAGAAAATGACTTTTATTGATCCATTCCTGTGCATAAAAATGGCCTTAAACTTTTTTTTTAAGTTGGGGGAATTGGTGGTTACATTTTTTCCTGCAGGGTCTTTTTTTTTTTTTTTTTTCCCCCATGATTTGAAATACTGTTGAACCTCTCTCATGTGAGATCCTGGTCCAGCAACATCTATGATCCAGCAGGACCACAGATGTTGCTGGACCTGAGAGCCCTGACAGAGGGGCCAGCGGTCAGGAGCCAGGCCAGAACCAGGCAGCAGAATCAGGCCAGAGGACAGGAGTGCAGGGGCAGGGAGCACAGCGAGGCTGGAGGCACAGCCGAGTCAGCAGGTCAGCAGCAGGAGGCCCATCAGCCTGGTAGCAGAGCCCAGGGCTGACAGCAGAGTCGGTGGCTGGGAGAAGAAGAACATGTGAACTGGGGCCACTGGCCTCCTGGAAAAGCCTGGATACCAGCTGCAGAGGGGCCAGCACTGACTTCCCCTGGTTTGGCAAACTCCCTTGTTCCGGACCAGTCAAGTCCCAACGGTGCCAGGTCAGGGAGGTGCAACTATAGACCAAGTCCTCGGAATCCTCACCCTGCTAGAAAGGTTTTTTGAGTGTCTGGGTGACGGGCATGAGGGTAGAACCTGAAATGCAGCTACCTGCCCCGCTACTGAGAGCAGAAGGGATACCAATTCTGAGACCATGTAATGATAAAAATTAAGTTTTAGGGAAAATTAAAATACAATATTTTAATAGCTACATATTTGTTTCTATAATATACTTAAAGTAATGAGGCTATTATTAATTACCACTACTACTGGCACACCTTTGGGCTAGGTGCCACACTTTTAGGATAACCACCCCTGTACTCCCCTCACCTCCATGGCAAACCCCTCCCAAGAATGCCCAGTCAAATCTAGGGCCTCCAGCCGCAACATGTCTTTGGGCAAGGACCCATGCCCCACTCCCTTCTGACCAGAGTTTAAGGCTGCACAACCCCCAGGCCACACACAGCTCTTTCCCAGAAGAATGTTTATTCTTAGGGCAAAGCATCACAAAGAAAACATAGAAAACATTAACACTTTCCCAGGGGTTATTGAGCTACCAGAATTCACCCATCTTTCACATGGGGAGCATAGTGGGCCAGCTTCCCTTCCAATCCTTCAAGAATAAAGACCCTCTCCATTGGCATGCTCAATCTGTTTAAACTCACCCTTTAAATACCCCACATTCTCTCTGTTGCTTTGTCCATGACAAACCCAGCCTGGACCAGCATATGCAAATCCTAGGAGCTAGTGCTTCTCCAAAGTTGTTTACAGTACCACTGGTAGTCACCCCCTACTGGTTTTAGTTCCTACATAGGAGTTGTGGTACCCAGGGCTGTCCTGAGAGGGACATGGGGCCTCAGGCAACTTCCCCTCCAGAGGCCTAAGCAATGGGCCCCAAGCAACCCCCCCAACTCAGGCCCTACCCCTGCCCCTTCCAGAAGCCCACCCCTACTCCTGAGCACCATAAATTGGGGGATTAGGGAAGGCATGCACGGCAGCAGCAGGGGTTGGCCCCCACACTGTGGTGACAGGAGACGGAGCCGCGTGTCAGCCTGCTCGGTTCCAACCTGCTGTGCTGCCCTGCCAGCATGCTGCACCCTGCTTCTCCATGGCAGTGGGAGGCAGACTGCCATGGGCCAGGGTGCTCTGCTTCCCACTGCCATGGAGAAGCAGAGTGCAGTGGTCCAGGAGAGGGCAGCAAGGCAGGGCAAGGCAGAGCAGACTGCTGGGCTGCTCTGGCTCTTGCCACCACAGCGAGTGAGGGGGGAAGATGACTGCACCAGGTAATCCTGCAGATTGGGGCAGCTGCAGCAGGGCCCCAAAAGCATGGGGCCTGGAGTGGACACTCCAAACCATCCAATGGATGGGACGGCTCTGGTAGTAACTCTCTCCAAAGAGTAGGACACAAATCTGCATACATTTTTCATGAATTTAATAAAGTGGTTCTCAGAGACACTGCCTGGGGTTACAATATCTGTACAAGGACTTGACAGTCCCCGCTCCAGGTTTTGATAGTGTAAAAATACAAACCAAAGCATGCAAAAAGAAGCAGCAAAGGAAAAGGAGGGGAAACAATTTGCCCAAGGTCACACAGCAGGTTAGTGGCAGAGCCTGGAACAGGATCAAGGAAGCCTGATTCCCAGTTCAATGCCTTAGCAGCTAAGCCATTCTCTCTCATTAACAGAAAAACAGTCATTGACTTCACTGGCAGCTGCATCAGGCCTTGTGCTATTAAGCATATTCTAGAAATATTTTAGTTCCAGGTCAAGCATGAAGTTGGATGGTGCAGTACAACATCTAAATCAGCATATTATGCCAGATTAAAATCAGGGTTAGTCTCTCCAGCCTTGGTTCAGATTACTCATTTTGGTTATGGGAGGACATATATAACTAATAAATAGAAGCAATGTGTTTCATATTGATTTTGAAACTTAACATCTGCACCGTAAAGAAAGCCAATAACTGTTCTATCTTCTGGTCCCCACAGTCAACATGATCTCAGAGATGCTTTCAACAAAGTGGGGGAAGTGTTTTAAAGTGTCCTTTGGGGAAAAAACAGGCTTTTGAATTATATCTATCTTCATTATAATTAGGAATAGATAAATGTGTAGAGTCTGAGATTTTGCAGATCTTGAAAACTTTTTTTTGTTTTCAAAGCTTTTTCATCTAGAATTTAACCTGGGTTTTTTTTTTCCCCAGGACCATTCAGATAAAAATGTGCATTTCTAGATAAAGAGTAAAATTTGCTCCATATTAGGGACAGTAAAACTCTCTAAAAGGTAGGCGAGCACAAGTGACTGGCAGGAATACACTGAGCCAGTGGGATTTTCAGAAACACTTGGTATTGGTCTAACACTGCTCTTACTGAAATCAAAGGTAAAACTCTCATAGGACTTCCATAGGAGCAGAGCAAGGCCAACACATGGCACTTTTGAAAATCCCAGACTATATTTTCATTAACATTTCCCTCTTTCCCCCTCTCTACATTGATTTAATGCCCATCCACTCTTCTTGCTTTGTATTCCATTTTCACATCTTCCTCCCCTCTTGATTTTTCCTTCTTCCCCTTAATGCTGCCTCTCTGATAGTGTCTTCTACACAGAAAATAAATCCCACTACATCACTTTCAAACCAAGGATAACTAATAAGCAGATCTTGGGTGGGTGCAGCCCTCCCTCCTCCCCCAGTGCCTGAAGAATGTAATGTCTCCCAGATTTTCCAACATTTATTTCCCTATGGACCCTGCAGGATTTATGCATGTCAACCAGACTGCAGCACTGTGTCGCCTTGGTAAATTCTCTGCGTATACGCAAATGCATTTATATACAGAAGGGCTCCATTGTGCAGATGCTGCACCAATACAGAGGACTGCCCAATTTGTGCACAATTTATGATCTACAGCAGTGTTTCTGAAAGTGTTCCGCAGAATCACTCTCAGAAATACATTAACTGGCCACCCCGGTTTATTTACCAGCACCGTGGCCACGGAGCCTCGTGGCTCCCATTGGCTTCATTTCATCCTTTGCAGCCAAGGGGAGCTGCAGGAAGCGGCTTGGGCCATGCCACCACTTCCTGTGGCTCCCATGGCTGCAAAGGATGAAATGGAGCCAATGGAAGCCACGAGGTTCCATGGCCACGGCGCCAGTAAATAAACAAATTGGGGCGGCCCGTTAATGTGTTTCTGAGAGTGATTCTGTGGTACACTTTCAGAAACACTTATCTACAGTACAACTTCAAAGATAAAAACATCAGTTATGGACTCTGATCAACTGGACACCCTCTGGAACTGAAAATTATCCAACAGCATGTGCAAGCATGCACACACACAAAAGACAAATACACTACTGGCTCAGGGCTTCAGCCAGGATATGGGGGGGACAGGGCTCCTGACGGGGTGGTGGTCATGGCTTCTGACTCTCGGGAGCACCAGGGTTTCAGCCCTACTGCTCCCCCAATGCCCCAAGACCCCCTCACCTCCCAGCTGCACCCAGGAGCAGAGCCATGGAAATCCTGAGCCCTACTGCCCCCGACCAGGCAGAAGACAGGAACTGAAGGGCAGTTCAAAGATTCCCTGCAGATCTAAGCCATGAGCCCTGGTGCTCCTGAAGTTCAGAAGCCCTGACCTCCCCCTGCCAGGTGCTGCATATCCTGTGGGTGCAGCCCTCCCTCCTCCCCCAGTGCCTGAAGAATGTAATGTCTTATTCAGGGTTACAGCTATTTCAGATTAATGGACAACCTCCATTCCCAAGGTGTCCATAATCCTGAGGTTCTACTGTAACTCTAAACAAGCAGCAGCAAGCCACTGTAACAAACAATAGGTAGGAAGAAGGAGGGAGAACAAATGTAACAGCAGCATGACTCATCATTAATCTCATTCTAATTAATGGGCATGATTTAAAATCAAGTTTTAGAGCTATATGTCAAGACAGTAATGTCCCTGGATTATAATGAACTAAAAGAACATGTAAAGCCTTACCGCTGAGTGCCTGTTAAAGGCTGAATATAAGCAGCAGTCTGCTGTTGAATGTACCCACTTGGCTGTTGCTGCATCTGTCTTAGTCTTTCCATGAGAGCTGGACTGGAGTGAGTTGCCGGATACGTTCTGGGATTGTAGCTGGGTGAAAGCACTATGCCACCAGCCTGCTGTTGTTGCAAAGGCATCTGAGTACTATACATTGTGTACCCATGAGGCACAGTCTGCATGGAAAACAGCCCAAGGTACAATTTAACAACAGCCACATGTTCATCTCCTTAAGCCATTAAAGAAAAACAGGTAACCTTTATTAAAAAGTAGTATTTGGGCCCTTAGTAAGGCATTGAGCTGTGTGATCATACCAAAGAGCAGTTCCCCTTATATTTTAATAGTTGTATTCTTCTAACAGGGTCACTCAGCTGCAGTGTGGTAAATACACACGTTTCCATTTTTAATTTACATCTAGCCTAGATTTCAGTATTTATTCAGATATGACATCTGGAGTCTTCAGCACCAATGCTTCTCTTGGGGATCAGTAGCATCACAACACAATGAGGGGAGCACATCACTGATTCCAATCTCACTGTAACCAGCCTGGATTTCCGACTCAGTACTGAGGTATACACAGGCCTCCCAATGCTGGGGGGAGGGACAAAGTGGGTAATTACCCCACTCTAAAGGGTGCAGGGCTTCAGCCATCCCCCAGAACTGCCTGCCCAAGTCCTGCCCCTTCTGCCTGAGGCTCTGCCCTTTCCAGGAGTGAGCACAGAGCTGCCCTCCCCTACACATTGCCCAGAGGCCCCGCGATCCCGTCAGCTTCCCTGGGCACACATGGACTTTACAGTATCATTGGGAAAAGATTAGAAACCGGCCAAAAAGATCTGTTTGACCAAACTGAACTAGGGAATTGCCAATCACTTTTCATTAAGAGTGAAATTCTAAAACCCCACCCACTACTTTAACTCTCAATTAAGCCCTTAACGCAATTCTTAACTGGCTTGTAGGGCACTGTTTGTACCCTCTGCAAGAGGTGAATTTCATGTGTGTACCTTACAACCTGTAGCAAGGAGTAGCTCAGTACCTGTGTCTGCTGTAACCCTGGGTACTGTGGAAGCTGGGAAGGAGGACGTACTTGCTGAGCGAAAATAGCAGCCTGATCTATTGGCTGGCCCTGAAAGACAAAGTACAATTCAAATAAAATCTGCTTATTATGAATCAAAAAGTCTTTCCACTTCTGTCCGTGGACCCAAACGGCTCATGCAGTCAAATCTTACACTCATTTTATGAACAGAATTAACCAGTTTCCAAACTTTTTCCTTCAAGAAAATTCTGTTTTCTGACACTGAAATGACCGTTGAGCAATAGGGGCATCTACATCCCACTTGGGGGTGTAGAAAGGTTATATTTTGGTCCCACCAGAAACACTACTGTAGCACAGAAACGCAGTGAAAAAAGTTCATAATCAAGTCAGTAGAAAGACTGTAATTTAACAAAGTCTGGAATACAACTGGCCCTTTTGCATGAAAAGGTAACAAATTCTTGAGGTCAAAGCACTGAATTATGCAGGAGACATAGCAATAAACTGAGAATAACTTACTTTGATTTGCAAATAACAACTTTTTAAAGCCATTATGATCAATTATTGTAAGAAACACTCCTCATAACAGAAAGTGCATAAAATGAAAATAAAAGTACATAAAATAAAAATAAGGTATCGTAAGGTGCTTCGATATTACTGTGAAATATAAAAACCTATTGAATAAATAGGCAGACAGACAAGGCAACCATTTCCAGTACAGTCTGAAAACACATGCAACGCTTTTGACCCTAAAGAGCACAATTTGTTGATTTAATTTTGCCTTCTCTATGTAGATATATGAATTGTGACACAGTTGTCAGAGTCCATACAAACTAAAGGCACCCAAACAAATAAGGTCAGTGGTGCAATAGCAGAATTCATTACAATGCAATTTTCAAATGTGAACCCATTAGTGGTTATGCCCTTGATAAATAGTAAAACACTAAAAGATTTTAACAGCCTACGATTGTTTTGAGAGTGAAAAACTGGGAGGTGCAATGACACTTTTCTTTTTCTGTGATTCTGATGCCTCAAACAGATGAACTGGACAATCATCCTAGTCAGTATGGGCCAGAGTTTTAGAGTATGTAGGTGTTGCTGTGCTCAGCACTGCAACCCTTAACTGATTTAGGAACCTAAGTCTCCTTTTCAAAAGTGAAAGAAGTTTAAGTTCCTAAGTGACTAAATTACCTTTGAAATAAGATTTAGACTCCTAAATCAATTAGAAGTTGCAACAGTGAGTGTTCCAGCACCTAAATACCAAAAATTTTGGCACAAGGACTTAAGACACCAGACATTTGCAGACGTAAATAAAATTACAGGACCTAAGTGTGTCATTCAGATTTTGCATTGAACTTCCCTCTCCCCTCAACAAAAACCAAACAAATCAAAATGCCAAAAAGCAAAACAAAAAATCTGGTCTCTTTTCAATGTGGGGATAACACATAATTTATGTTCACCTGGAAAATAATGCACTGCCAAAAGCAATGTTACACTCAGAGCCATAAGGGAGACAAAGAGTAATGCCACTTGGGGATTTTTCCTTTATTGCTCACTCTCATCTTGTTAATATTCACATTGTTGGAAGCTACACACACTATTGAAATGTGAGAGTAAATCTATACAAAAATAAGTAAATAACAGGTTTACAGTTTAACTGTTATTTGGACATTGCCACAAAAAGCCTCAGGAAAATAGATCTGGGGAGTAAAGACATCATTGTGGTCTGAGTGGATTCTGCAGAGCAACTGTGACACTGTACTTCAAAGCAGCCCTCGGGAGCCCCCGTATTCACCACTGTCATATAATTATGATATGTTTTGCACAACGTATTCCTTGTGAGGTATCACTTCAAAAGTGTTTATCTGTTGAACATTACTCTCATGTTGGATTGTATTTGCTATCATTGCATGGAGAGTTATGAAGTTTTGTTGTGTGTGTTACTGAAATATATTATGAGGTTGGGAATATTCACAACCAACCTTTCAGGTACAACAACAGAGTAGCCAGATGTACTCATGACACGCTAAAGGAAATCCACTCTCCCACCAGCCATCCCAGAAGACTTCTCAGAAAGGGCATGTAGACAGTGGGCACTGCTTGCCTAATGGATTGGACCCCCACATCACAAGCATAGACCTTTCCAGCAAGCTGGAAGAAACTATGGAAGAAGTGACATAGAATCATAGAATACTAGGACTGGAAGGGACTTCGAGAGGTCATCGAGTCCAGTCCCCTGCCCTCATGGCAGGACCAAATACTGTCTAGACCATCCCTGATAGACATTTATCTAACCTATTCTTAAATATCTCCAGAGATGGAGATTCCACAACCTTCCCGGGCAATTTATTCCAGTGTTTGACTACCCTGACAGTTAGGAACTTTTTCCTAATGTCCAACCTAAACCTCCCTTGTTGCAGTTTAAGCCCATTGCTTCTTGTTCTATCCTCAGAGGCCAAGATGAACAAGTTTTCTCCCTCCTCCTTATGGCAGCCTTTTAGATACCTGAAAACTGCTATCATGTCCCCCCTCAAGCTTCTCTTTTCTAAACTAAACAAACCCAATTCTTTCAGCCTTCCTTCATAGGTCATGTTCTCTAGACCTTGAATCATTCTTGTTGCTCTTCTTTGGACCCTCTCCAATTTCTCCTTCTTGAAATGCGGTGCCCAGAACTGGACACAATACTCCAACTGAGGCCTAACTAGCGCAGAGCAGAGCGGAAGAATGACTTCTCGTGTCTTGCTCACAACACACCTGTTAATGCATCCCAGAATCATGTTCACTTTTTTTGCAACAGCATCACACTGCTGACTCATATTCAGCTTGTGGTCCACTATAACCCCTAGATCCCTTTCTGCCGTACTCCTTCCTAGACAGTCGCTTCCCATTCTGTATGTATGAAACTGATTGTTCCTTCCTAAGTGGAGCACTTTGCATTTGTTTTTATTAAACTTCATCCTGTTTACCTCAGACCATTTCTCCAATTTGTCCAGATCATTTTGAATTATGACCCTATCCTCCAGATTAGTCGCAACCCCTCCCAGCTTGGTATCATCTGCAAACTTAATAAGCCTACTTTCTATGCCAATATCTAAATCGTTGAGGAAGATATTGAAGAGAGCTGGTCCCAAAACAGACCCCTGCGGAACCCCACTTGTTATACCTTTCCAGCAGGATTGTGAACCATTAATAACTACTCTCTGAGTACGATTATCCAGCCAGTTATGCACCCACCTTATAGTAGCCCCATCTAAGTTGTATTTGCCTAGTTTATTGATAAGAATATCATGCGAGACTGTATCAAACGCCTTACTAAAGTCTAGGTATACCACATCCACCGCTTCTCCCTTATCCACAAGACTCGTTATCGTATCAAAGAAAGCTATCAGATTGGTTTGACACGATTTGTTCTTTACAAATCCATGCTGGCTGTTCCCTATCACCTTGCCACCTTCCAGGTGTTTACAGATGATTTCCTTAATTACCTGCTCCATTATCTTCCCTGGCACAGAAGTTAAAGTAACTGGTCTGTAGTTTGCTGGGTTGTTCTTATTTCCCTTTTTATAAATGGGCACTATATTTGCCCTTTTCCAGTCTTCTGGAATCTCTCCTGTCTCCCATGATTTTCCAAATATGATAGCTAGAGGCTCAGATACCTCCTCTATCAGCTCCTTGAGTATTCTAGGATGCATTTCGTCAGGCCCTGGTGACTTGCAGGCATCTAACTTTTCTAGGTGATTTTTAACTTGTTCTTTTTTTATTTTATCTTCTAAACCTACCCCCTTCCCACTAGCATTCCCTATGTTTGGCATTCCTTCAGACTTCTTGGTGAAGACCGAAACAAAGAAGTCATTAAGCATCTCTGCCATTTCCAAGTTTCCTGTTACTGTTTATCCCTCCTCACTGACCAGTGGGCCTACCCTGTCCTTGGTCTTCCTCTTGCTTCTAATGTATTTATAAAAAGTCTTCTTGTTTCCCTTTATTCCCGTAGCTAGTTTGAGCTCATTTTTTGCCTTTGCCTTTCTAATCTTGCCCCTGCATTCCTGTGTTGTTTGCCTATATTCTTCCTTTGTAATTTGTCTTACTTTCCATTTTTTATATGACTCCTTTTTTATTTTTAGATCATGCAAGATCTCGTGGTTAAGCCAAGGCAGTCTTTTGTCATATTTTCTATCTTTCCCACACACAGTGGAATAGCTTGCTTTTGGGCCCTTAACAATGTCCCTTTGAAAAACTGCCAACTCTCCTCAGCTATTTTTCCCCTCAGTTTTGATTCCCATGGAACCTTACCAATCAGCTCTTTGAGCTTACCAAAATCCGCCTTCCTGAAATCCCTCTATTTTGCTGTTCTCCCTTCTACCCTTCCTTAGAATTGTGAACTCTGTGATTTCACGATCACTTTCACCCAAGCTGCCTTCCACTTTCAAATTCTCAACCAGTTCCTCCCTATTTGTTAAAATCAAATCTAGAACAGCTTCCCCCCAGTAGCTTTTTCAACCTTCTGAAATAAAAAGTTGTCTCCAATGCAGCCCAAGAACTTATTGGATAGTCTGTGCTCTGCTGTGTTATTTTCCCAACATATATCTGGATAGTTGAAGTCCCCCATCACCGCCAAATCTTGGGCTTGGGATGATATTGTTAGTTGTTTAAAAAAAGCCTCATCCACTTCTTCCACCTGGGTAGGTGAGTGTAGTAGACTCCTAGCATGACATTACCCTTGTTTTTAATCCCTTTTAGCCTGACCCAGAGACTCTCTTGACACTGGAAGAAACATCAGGGGTACAAAAACTCTCAACTTGGGAGGATGGTCCCAGGCCAGAAAACAGTTGCGACACAAGTGCTGAGAATTTGTAACCTGTTTATACCAGTTTGTAGAACTCAGACTGTGAATTTATTTTTGTTTCTTAAGCAACCAACTTTGATCCCTATACTTGTTACTATAATCACTTAAAATCAATCTTTCTATGTTAATAAGTCTGCTTTACACAGGCTGAACCTCCCAAATCCAGGATTCTCGGGTCCAGCAATATCTGTGGTCTGGCAGGGCCACGAATGTTGCTGGACCAAAGAGCCCTCGAGGTGGGAGCAGGAGCCAGCTAAGAGAACACGGAGCTGGGAAGCCCTGGCTGGGCCAGCAGCAGCTGGATGAGGCAGCGGACAGGGGAGCTCCCAGCCAAGGAACCTTGGCATCAGCTGGGCTTGGCAGCCAGGGAATCCTGACCCCAGCTAGGGAACCTGAAATGCTGCGCGGCTTCCGGTGGCAGACAGCCCGGCCAGGAACACCTCCCGCCCCCCATGGCAGCAGGGACAGTGGCAGATGGGCAGCCCTGGCTGGGAACCCCAGATACCCCTGATGGCAGTGGGGCCAGACTGGGCAGCCCCAGCTGTGGAACTCGCGGCTGAAGCGGGGCTGGCAGAGGCGGGTGGCCCTGGCTGAGTCACCCCAGGGAGTTCCCAGAAGCAGCAGAGCCAGCCCTAGCAGCAGCACACTGTGGCTGGGCGATCCTGGCTGTGAAACCCTTGGCAGCAGTAGAGCTGGCGGTGGATGGGTGGCCCCAGCCCGGGAAGCCTGGGGAACACTGTGTGGCAGTGCAGCCAGGCTGTCCCAGCCAGGAACTCCGGGAGACCTCAGGGCAGTGTGCAGGCAGCAGGATAGGAGCCCATGCCAGGCCAGCGTTAGTGGGACCAACGGTAGGGCAGGGAACCCAAGGATGAGGAGCCCTGGAGTGGAGCAGCCAACAGGGGAACCGACCTCCCCTGGTCCAGCAAATTTCCTGGGTCAGGACAGCTCAGATCCCGAGGGTGCTGGACTAGGGAGGTCCACCCTGTATTTTATCTAAAACAGTTTGTTTGGATTGAAGGGCTTGGGAAATCTCAACTCACTTTACAAAGGCTGATGCGTGCCTTCTCCACCTCGAGGGAGATGTGGACTTGGTAATGAACTTACACTGGTCAGGCTTCTGACCTGTGAAAGGCAGTACAGTACTGGGATGCAAGGCTCGGGAGCTGGGAAAGAATTGGCTGGGGCCTCCCTGTTGTTGATCCGTGAGTGACTGGCCAAGCATTCACGTAACTCAGTTGGGTGGGCCCCCTGCCTGAGAACATCTGTGTAAGTGCAGCACCTGCCTGAGATTTGTGGCTCAACAATATGACACTGTGTGAGAGGGATACTCCAGGTTGGTGGGACACAGGGCTCAGTGGTCTCTAGTCCAAGCTACACCCAGGGAATCCCATGACAGAGACATCACCTTGAGAAGGGGTAATTGAGTGTGGCTAGAAAGCCTGACAAAGTCCATCCCCCTGAAGACCAGGGGTTGGTTGTGCTGTACCCTGGGGACAGAATGGTGGAAAGGGCTCAAGGCCTGAACCAGAGGCCCACATTCTTTTCGAGGGGTTCAGGCTGAAGCTCTCAGCAGAGGAGGGTAAGAGGCCCCTCAACTTTTCTATCTTCCTGTTTGGGGAAAAAAGTCTCAGAAACTGGAGCTCATTGTCTGTCCTACAAAATGCAGGGACCACAGTTAAAGAAACAAAGATGGTAGAATTGAGACAGATGGGCACTCTTTTTTTTTTTTTTTTTTTTAAACAAACCTTGAAACTAGGGATTTGGGATTTTCAAGGGATTTGGTTTTCAAGAGTCTAAGACCTCCTGCAATCGGTAACACTGTTTCTAAAAGGACTTCAGGAAACCATGGGCGAGTTTCTACAGGTGGCACAGAACCTAACATGTAAAAGTGTTTTTAGAATCAGGGGACTATATCAGCCCTTTGTCACCATTGTTTCTAGCGATAAATACATCCAACTGCCAAGGAAGTCAATGGAAAATAAAATTTTGTCCACTGATGCAAACACCCATTTACTAATAGCCCTGTAACTCTCATTGGCATCAGAGGAAACACTTCTGTAATTTTAGTGGGGGCTGGATTGAGCCCTATTTCATTAAGAAAATGCTGAAATGATTTCACAGACAGAACCAAGTTGTAGTCTGGAACTTCCAAATGTAATTACTATTGTTCATAAAATTCATACACAGACTTTTCTCAACAATTAAAAGGTACAATCAGAAGCCCAGAAGACTATGTTTTATGAGTTACAAAGCAGAGCATATTTTTATTTATGACTGCAATTTTTTTATTTATTTATGAGCTATCAGCCAGAGATCAGAATAGATCTATTGATATAAGCCAGGGGTTGGCAATCTTCAGCCCGTGGCCCATCAGGGGCAGGCTGTGAAACATGTTGTTTGCACTGACTGTGCACGGTTACAGTCCCTTGCAACTCCCAGTGGCCATGCCAGTGGATTACCTTGATGGGCTGCATGCTAATCAAGGGCGGAATTTCAAGAGGAGGGGGCAGCAGCCATGTTCCGGGACAGGGTTTGCTTTTCATCCCATTTCCTGGACACTAAGGGAGTGAGGGGAAAGTGCTTGCACTCTATGCATGCCTCTCACACCCACTGGTGAACGGCGGAGGCATGTATGAAATGCAAGTACTTCCCCCTCACTCCCTTAGCTTCTGGGGAACAGGATGAAAAGCTGGCCATGTCCTGAAGCACAGGGCTGCTGCCCTTCTCCTCCCCTCCCGCATCCTCCCAAAATTCCACTCTTACTGTTGACCCCTAGTATAGGCAAAGTGAACTTTAAAACAAAAGGCTTAGCTAGGCAGGGTATAGATCAACTTTATCTAGAGCAGCGGGCAACCACAGAGAAAATTCTAGAGTGTGAGCAAGAATTCTGTTATTATTTTTTGATAAATTCTAAAGAGTTATCAGAACAGGCATTATTTAGAAAGGAGTAAAGTAGCATGCAAGTTAATTGTGAGAAATGGAATCATGCATGCATGTAACAAAAATGAGCTCTTCTGAGAGTGGATGCAAGCTTACAGTAGTAACAATGTTAGCTTGTTCCAGTCATGTATAAAATAAAATACAGCAAAGCTCGCTGCAGCTGAATACACTGTCTGGTCATACATTATCTTTTATAGTAAGGCAACAGAATTAGCATAGATCATTTAAGCAGCCTGAGCTACCTCAGCAAGGCTGACAACAAAATCTGTGTTTGGAAACAGAGCAAAACACTGATACTTATTTATTTAGACCATAAACATCATGGTTTGATACCTCAGTATAACATGAAAGACTCCACTCTATGCCCAGTACAAATCTAGCCATCATTTATTAACTGCGCTCTATCCCTTTGCAGCTAAGTCAGTAAATACAAGTATTTACTGCAATTATATAAAACATTAAAATCGCAGCATCCAGACGACATTTTTACAAAGATGGACTTAGTTTGCCCCTCTCTGTCAATTAATGTTTTAACATCATTAACAGTGCTCCCCAGGACAGGAAGTAAGATATGCAGCCAGCTTTGAAACATAACTTTCCCAATCAATAATGCCTTACGAGCCATCAACACAGTGTTTAGAGCATGGACCTCACTAAGCCACAGTAATAAATTAATTTTTAAATAATTCTTTTAAACATTAAAGAAAAGATTTAGGGTGAAATTTCTGGCCCCACTGAAATCTGTGGCACAACTCTTATTGATGTCAACAGGACCGGGATTTTACCCTTGTCTGCGAACAAAATGTCAATCAAGAAGCCATTTAGGTCAGATTTTCCAAATTTGAAATGTGCTCAGCACTCAAAATGTCTCTCTGTGATACTTATAGGCAGATTTCTAAAAGACCTCAGCTTTAACAGACCACCCAACATGCTGATAATTTTTTTTTAAACTTGGTCATTTATGTTGATGCCTAAATGGGAGCTAAGCTCTACTGAAACCTGGCCCTCGGATAATAGACATGCCAGAGACAAAATACTCTTTTTATAAAAGATTAGCTAGAAAATTTATATTATTTTCTCCAATTTCTGATAAAAACTTTACCTATAGTAATACAATAATATAAAATATGCTACCTACAGATCATAAAACATTTACCTTGTGAAACTGGGATAAGGGTATATTCATACATCAACATGCTATGATGATAGTTTTTTACTTGACTTAAAATCTAAAATATATTTATAATAAAACCTGCTTTCTGAGATGGCTCAGTAGGGACAAGTGGTGCAGAGCTCAGGCCATGCCTTCATGGGCTCCAAGACAAGCTTTTTGGAGGGGGCCTCCAAATACAATAGGACAAGAGAAAGCTCTGCTTCCATAAATGAAATGGCAAAACTACCATGCACTTAAGTGGGAGCAGGAGCAGGAGTAGGAGTAGGCCAATGCCCATAATCTGAATGAAATTAAGTGCTTCTTTGGAATGTTGGATGGCATGAAATAGGGTGCTGAGAAGCATGTTGGCCACGCTACTTTTACAGCTCATCTGTCAGTCAGTCCATGGAGCAGTAGTGGAAACACTGTTGCAGAATCCCATAAATCTCATTTTATTAAATGATTAAACCTGTCATAATAGAAGCTCAAATCAGGGAGGCATGGGAAGGTAAAAATTGGAGCATATCCAGCAATGAGCATGAAGTTATGGGCAGTATGTGACGATATGGATCATGCTTAGATGCATTTGACATCGGAAACATCTCTCCTTTATTCTAATCTTTTAGAACAAAAAGTATTTAAAATAGGAAAATAATAAATGAATGAAAAAAGTTACTGGAAACATTTGTCATAAGGAAATACTCCATGTGTGCAAGTGTATATGTAATCTACACACATGAACACATTCTGAGTCACAGGGGAGCTCAAAGCATATCGTTCTCATTTACAGCAAATTGTGCATTGAAAGAAATGCATGTTTGTGCAAAAGGAAAAAAAAAGGGTTGAAGACAGCAAGGTGGTTACCATTATGTTGTCAAAGCCTTCTTGAAGACCTACGGCAGTGTTACAGACATCCTAAAGAAAAAGGACAGGCGAGAAAATGGCAAACAACATAGAGAATAAATATTAGCGTTGGTTCATCAACAAAGATGTTCCCTTAATCCAAACACTATATTATACATGAATTATTTCAGTTTACATAATATCTTTATAATATAGCTATTGCATTCATGACCAAAGACTAGTGACATTCTTTCATATGCCTTAAAAATAATTATTACTTTACCTATCTGTCTACCATCAGCAGTAACACAATCCACTTACCAAATGTCTTCTCTTTGGAGACTTAGTATCAGATATTTTATACACTTTTATTTTTAATCCTTTTGTTATTTGAAGATGACTCTGATAAATATGATCCGAGACAAATGATTTCAAATGTATCTTGTGTTTCAGTTTTGCATAAGCTATTTACAATAAATGAGTTTAAGAGTAAAAAGCTTCATAGTATCACAGAAGGTCTGAGACCTGACCAGAACTCTCATTTCTTGGCAAAAGGGGGGAAAAATTGCCTGGAAGGTCTTAACAGGCTTGGCCAAAGCTAGACACAACCAGACAACATGCTCTGTGAAACGTGGTCACTGAAACAAAGCTATTATTTTTATTATTAACAACATTTCCTCAACAGTCCATCTCTCAGGCTATGTCTACACTGCCAGTTTTTTTCGGCAGAAGATATGCAAATCACACACATTTGCATATATTCTGCTGATCCTTTTTGCGGAAGAGGTTTTCCCACTAAAAAGCCCAATGTAGACATTGTAGACAAAAAATTAGGTTTACAGGATCTTGCTCAAAAGGGTTTTTTTCTGACAAATGGCCCCCTCTACACGGGGCTTTTTAGTGGCAAAACCTCTTCCACAAAAAGGATCAGCAGAAGATATGCAAACAAGAGCACGATTTGCATATCTTCTGCCGAAAAAAAATGGTAGTGTAGACAGCCTCAGAGAATGCTCAAGTTCCCAAACTCTATTGCTTGCACAGATAAAGGGAAGACTCTGGTTTGGAAATTGGGAGCAACTGCCCAGGATTAGGCAATAATTTTCATTGAGCCAACTTCTGTTTGTGAGAAAGACAAACTGTCAAACTACATCTCTATGGCTCTTCTTCAGATAAAGGTACTCCGAGTGTCACAGGTAAATGCAAGGTGCAACAGATTGTTTAGTATAACCACCAAAATTGGTCCAATAAAAGATGTAACCTCACTCTCCTTCCCTCTCTAACATTCTGAGTCCAACACGGCTTCGGCTACCCTGCATACTGGATTAGGAAAGGTACATCTGAACATGCAAACTGATCAGGAAAAAACAGGTTCTTGAAACAGGAGAAGAACTGATATTTAGAGAGCAAGGGAGGCTGCTAGTCTCAATAGAAAGGGGATTACCTTCAAGAGATGTAAGCTATTCAACCCTTCCTTTTTACTACTGTAATTTACCTGAGAATCTCTCTCCATTTTCCCTTTATTTATATATTTTTTATATATATATATATATATATATATATATATATATATATATACATACACACACACACACACACACACACACACACACACACACACACACACAGTTCCATGCACACATCCCCAAACAGAATTTACAAGGAGAGAGGCAACTGTGTAGAGCAGCAGTGGGAAGCCTCCAGATTCCAGTGCGAACTGTGGCCAGTGGGAACTGTAAGCAGCTGTGCCTGTAGGTGCTCAGGTAAACAAAATGTCTGGTGGCATGCCAGCGGCTAACCCAGACAAAACACATGGAGGTTTCCCCACCCCTGCTGCGGAGTTCCTGGTCTCTAATCACAGTGAGCTGGTGTTGCTATCAGGTCACAGAAGGTGAATACAAGGGGAGACGTCAACAGGCTAGGGAGGAGATGAGAGCTAGAGGAGGTGCAGGTCACAGAGATATGAATACCACCTGTGTACACTCTCCTTGCTCTTCTCCATAGGTCCAATCCTTAAAAGTGTTGTGTGCCTGCTTACCTGAGAGATGCTAAGCATTTTCACACATTGAAATCAATGGGATTCAAGGGCAAGTAGTAGTTTTGCATTATTGGTTAAAAAACTGCTTACAGACATACCAGTTAGTTAGCAGCAATGAGATTACTGCACCTGAGGCACAACTCTTTAGTAATGCATTTCTCAGAAAAATATCTATCTAAGCAACTGCATTTATCAACAAATTATGTATTTATCTGGTACTATTCTAACTCATGCTGAAGCAGTACAAAACTGTGGTAGGCCATATTAGAAAAGTCCTTCAATTGTACACTTTTCTAAAAAAAAATTTCCAATTAAAAACATATTTAAATAATGAAAGTAAGGGCTTTTTTTACCTAAGTGTACAATACTTTAAACAACAAATGGTCTGGTAGCACTTTATAGACTAATAAAAAATGTAGATGGTATCATGAGCTTTCATGGGCACAGCCCACTTCTTCAGATGACCGGAGTTATGAGTTTAGGATGTACACATCCAAAATAAATAGGAGAGAGGAAGGAAAAGGGGAAAAAAAGAGGGGGTGGGAGACAGAGAGCTAGAGGGAATCAGTAAGTATCTGAAGACTGGGTAGTTAAAATGAAGCGGATAAGAATCGAAGTCTGATACTTTAAATGTTATCATTAAAATAAGTGTACTCTGACACTAGAAGAATATGCCTAGGCTATTCTTTTGTTCCTTAAAACAAAAATATGGAAAAGGTGCAAATATTAAACCTGTGAACTGACTTCTGTAATATATTTTGCATGATCATGCGGATCTAATAAAAACAAATATTTGGTGTCCTATGACCTGGAGAAACATAACCTCTAAGTCATCAGCAAGTAGTTAATTTTGATTTGTAACTGACACAGAAACATCACATCTGGAAATAAAAAAATATGGTTAACATTATTTTACAAATTATAATAATACTAATAAGACAACACAAAGAATTTCTTTAGTAGCAAATACATCTATAAGGAATTTAGATCTCAATCACAACCTCCTAGATACATTATCATACTCAAGGGCTATATTTATTCATCGGCTACCCTGGCTGGTTATCTCGTGATTCTCCGAACACAAATACCTAACTGTACTTAAACTCTCATTGTGTATCTCAGACCCCTATTTGTAATTCATGGTTTCCTTCACTTAATCTTTACACTTACCAATACACCTACTGAACATTCCAGAATCAGCACCACAGTAATTTACTACATTAAAGTAGATGGACACAGTCTTAATCGCAAATAGTAAAATACATGTTCTTTACTTCAACACCTGATTGCCTTTATTAAAGGAAGGGTGCTAGATTCTGCTGTAACTTTAGAATACAACTCTGGTACAACTAGGTTCATCATTTCGAAGTAGCCGTACTGCAATCAGTAGCATTACTCTGGCATTATACTAATGTAACTTTGGTCATAATGTGACTTATTTATATCTTAGGGTACCTTATTTTAAAACAATCTAGGTTATACATTGCAGAAAACAGAGAAAAGAAACATACTATTTTATTGATAATAAAAATATCAACTAATTTTAGTGTCATTTAAATCATTGCACTTTCCTTATTACAAGTCAGTAAATTCATTCACCAAAATAACACAAAAATGACTTCCAAATGTCTACTGCAACCACTATATATTAATCCTTTTTTCCTTACACAATAAAATTAATAGAAGAATACATGACATACTTTTCCCCAACTAAACAAAAATCTTTATACTGCCTATTTGTATTTACCATCAGAAATTTTTTCCTTCAGGAACACTAAAAATTGCTTACTGGCATTTTAAAGTGCTAATTAAACTTAACATTGTTACAAGGTTTCTGTACAGGAATTCTCATCTATAAACTATTATAACATGCCTTGTAATTCACAATACCCTTTTATTCTATATGGAATATTTGAAATCAGTGGAACAAATAATAGTTTTAAAGTAGAGAATGGTATTTACTCTATAGCTAAAAGTTTTTAATAGAATGGTATTTACAATCCCACCAGATCAAAAGTGCTGGTTTCTTCTGCATTTATTTACAAGAATCTAGGGGATCCTACGAACTGCATACTATGGATATTTTGTGAAATACACAGTGCTAATTACATCAATGAGTAACATCTCCAATTTTCCAGATGGCAGCTATATACAGAAATAAAAATATTTAAGAAACCCTCTTTTTTTTTTTTTTTTTAAAGAGTGGTGAAGCAAAGACAGCTCATGATGATGGTACCTCAGACTTGCCAAATGATTCAAAGACAAAGAAGATTTGCATGGGCTAACTTTTTCTTCTTCTTCTTCTTCTTCCAGTTTTCAAGGTATTTCCTATTCTAAGTCCAGGGAAATAAAAAGAAATACTGCAAATGCTAAGGTGAACATGTCTTTTCATTCAGGTAAAGCTTGCACATATTTCAGTCCCACTACTGTGTTTGAAGTACAGAGGAAAAGGCTGCAGAGATGTCACAAGAATTTCTGGTTATACTATAACATGTGCCTGGAAAGCCTGTGAAAACAACTTACACTTTAAAAGTGCTTATTTAACTCTTGATTTGACAACAAATTATCCACAGTTGTTAACACCAGTGCAACTCCACCATGTATTAAACCAGTGTTTCTTAAACTTTTTAAGACTGAGGAACACCAAACAATTTTTTTTATGAGGATTTTTTGTTGAGGAAAAAAAAGGGTTGGGGGAAAATTATTGAGCAAAAATAAAGGTCGCCTGACCCTTTAAGGGCAGCCATTTTGAACTCTGTTCTCCGCGGCACACCTCCAACTGCCTCGTGGCATACCGGTGTGCCCTGGAACGCAGTTTAAGAAACACTGTATTAAACCCTAATGTAGGCAAGGCTCAGAGCTGATCTAAACTATGTGATATTGAAAACACCAGCAGAGAGAGGAGCCTTGTCTATACTATCACTGCCACCACTGAAGCAGGTCACATGGTGTTAGTAATGAGGGAATATTTTGTTAATGTGTGTAGTATAGACACAGCTACAAATACGATCAGTAAGCCATTTAGGGCTCGTCTAGACTACACCGAAGTTCCAAAAGAGGATATGCAAATTCTGCGGGAATTTGCATATCTTCTTCCGATCTCACTTTCAAAAGCGGAGCTTTCAAAAGTGAAAGTAGTTGGGATGCAGTTTTGTCGGCAAGCCCCCCCCCTTTTTCGAAAAGCCGCTCTTCCTCAAAAAATTAGGTTTAGGCAGCTTTTTGAAAAATGGGGGGGTGCCAAAAAAAAGTGTCCCAACAACTTTCACTTTCGAAAGCTCTGCTTTTGAAAGTGAGATTGGAAGAAGATATGCAAATTCCCATGGAATTTGCATATCCTCTTTCGGAACTTCGGCATAGTCTAGACGAGCCCTAAGGGTATGTCTACACAGCAGTGTTATTTCAGAATAACTGATGTTTTTCTGAAATAACACTGTTTGTGTCTAAACTACAAGCAGTTATTTCAAAATAATGTCGAGCTGGAAGACTTTTTACTCCGACACCTGTAACCCTCATTTTACAAGAAGTAAGGGAAGTTGGAGGAAGAGTGCTCTTCCTCCGTCTTCCTGCTGTGTAGACAGTGCCAAAAGCCAAAATAAGCTATTTTGACTTAAGCTACACTATTGACATAGCTCAATTTTCATAGCTTATATCAGCTTTAGCCCTGCTGTGTAGACCTACCCTCAATCACAGATAAAAATGCCAGGAAACTACCAAGAGTGCCTTCTGGGCCCAGGCATTGCACACAACCTTGGCAGTGGCTAACCCAAATATCTGTATAACAGCCTCTTGCAAGAGGTGAAAGTCTTGTCTACACATAAAGCTGCACAGGGTTTAACTAAAAGGTTTAAATGTTAATTTAGGGAAGTCAATATGAAACACGTATATGGATACTCTTACATTGATTTCAGTCTGGGGTATATTGATGTAGCTTAAATTGATTCATTACCACATTAAATTACACTTACTACTTTTTGTTGGTATTTGCTGGGGTGAGCAATAATTTTTGCAGGAGAAGGCCTCTTCACAAATTTTGGCAGTGGTTGTGGGCCACCCCCGAAGCGGAGGAGCCTCAGGTGAGAAGAGGCTGTTCCTTTTAGGCATGGCCAGGCCCTGGTGCGAGGGAGGGGAGACATCCCATGTTCCTCCATCCCCAGACCAATCAGGGCCTGAGGGCAGGGGTGCATAGAAAGTGTCTCACTCCCGCCCCCGCCCCCTACCTCTGCCCTGCCAGGGCCATGCAGTGCCTAGAGGGAACCACCAGCTGTTTTGAACAGCTGACAGTTTACTCTAGGCACCATGCACCACTGATGGGGGGGAGGTGACCTCACACACTTCCCCTGTTCCCAAATCAGTGAGGGCCTGGGGGCGGGGGAGCATGCACCTAGCACAACAGAGATCTGGTCTCTAGGTGCTACAATAATGAAATGTCAGAGACTCACTTACTACTCTCTGCTGTTCATAATAGTGTGAAGAAACCGAGGAACAGCTGCTCTCTCACTCCCCTGGGATGTGGGTAGATTTCAAGTGGAAAGCAGCCCAGCAGTTCCCGCTGGTCAGCTGAGCAGCATCTCCTACACAGCTGCAACCCCTCACATCCTCCTTAGCGTTGTCTACTGGCAAGTCCAGTAGGGTTATATCAGGTTGGCTGTCACAGGTTCTCTCATTATAGGTTGCGTACCACCATGCTTCACAGTAGTACCTGGAAGCTTCAGGGGGTATCCGAGTTAGTCTGTACAGGATAAACTTTAAAAACAACAAATGGTCTGGTAGCACTTTATAGACTAACAAAACATGTAGATGGGCTCATGTGTTCTACACTGATGACTAAGTCACAATCAGCACTTGTGTCAAACACAACACATTTGTATACTATAAGCAAGTTTCCCATGTCTGTCATCGTGCTGGGAAAAGCCCACACAAATCCCCCAACACTGTGTGCATGTCCTAAGAGCTGTTTGGATCTTGAGACTCATACAGTTTCCTGTAATCAACCCCTCTTCAGTGTCTAAAGAGAGGAAGGGAATTTCCTGACCCTGTGGAGGAGTAGCACTTAGCCCCAGCAGTATTTGGTTATGGGTATGTGTGTCAAAAAAATCAACAGCATTTGTACGACAAGAACTAAATGAGTTCGAAATGTTAACAACTTCCCTCATTCTGAAGGAAGACACGCACAAGGAAAGAAAAATCCTCAAGGAAGAAACTACAACAATGCAGAAATTTCTTCTCCTTCCATCTGAGAAGTGCAGGTGAGTGCATGGGAAGTGAACAAATGGAGTTTCTCTGTGGCTGTCAGAGACTAAGACGTTGTGTCATCATTATTTACTATTAGTATAGCAGCACTCCAGGGTTCCAAAAGAGTGATGACGACCCCATTGTACTAGCCGCCCTATAAGAAAGTCCCTGTCCTACAGGACTTTCAAGAGTTAATGAAGAGACTACAGACATATGGGAAAAGCACAAGGTAATGAGAGGATTATGGACAACGTACTTAGCAGGTGGTTTAGCATACCGGCTTTCTAATCAGGGTCAAGATTTATGTAGGCATCGCAGCCGAGGAGTGGTTGAAGAAGGGATTTGAAGGAGGACAATGAAATAGCTTTATGGATGTTTACAGGGAACTCCTTTCATGCAGCACGGGACAAAGCATGTAAGAACTTGTTGGAAAATTTGACAAATGGGCCATCAAGACAGGCATCTTTGGCAGAGTCGAGGTAGAAGACAACAGCGTGATAGCATACGGATGATACATAGCATGGAGATAGGCCAAAATGGCCTAAAAAGTGAAGACAAGTAGTTTATGTTTGACATCGTTTACATTTTGTTTATAAAATTCAGTAAAATAAAACTCTGAAGTGCTGGTAATTCTATATTTGGTTGACACTCAGGCAGGAATCTACCAATATCTGTATATAAACATTGAGCTGGGGAAGCTTGCAGTTCTGCAAACAGGGTTGCACTCACTCTGGGAATAAATGGAAGACAGTATCTGTAGGACTGTCCAGTCAGCACTTTTCATAAGCTTTAAATTCAGGTATGGAGAAAAGTGTGATAAGTTCTTGAGAAATGGAAATGTGGTGAATTTAGTTGTTCTAGCAAAATAAACATCTTGCTGATCTAGTTTTGCAAGGAATCTACCACAGTTAAATGAAGTCTGTCCTCCCCATTCTCAACACGTCTATCTATCCATATAGTTTAGAAATGTGTATTTTTGCTGGTCTGTCCATCTGTCTGTGAGTCTGTTTTTTCAAGAACTCCTCCTAACCAGTAACTGCTAGGACTACCAAATTTGGTATACAGCTTCCTCTTATCCTAACTTAAAGCAAGGTCAGGTGTTGGTTATGCCTGGAAAACAGGATATGCCTGGAAAACAGGAAAATGAGGGGCCTGATTAGAGAACAGCAATACTGCAAAGTAACCACTGGAGGCAGTGAGCACATGGGGACAGCTATCCTGCAGAGTGACCACTGGGGCAGCCACACTACCAAGAGAGTGGCCAGCTGGAGACGGGGCTTGCCATCTCACCGGCCACCAGACTGGGTAAATGGCCCCCTTGCTCCAAACCCCTCCCTGCCACCCTTGGCCTCAGAGACACACTAGGAGAGGGAGAGAGCCCCGCTGACCCCCCTGGATGGGGAGAGGGAGGGAGAAAGCCCTGCCGGGCTCCCTGGCCTGAGCCACGGGAGGGGCAAAGGAGAAAGCCCTGCCCTGGGCCCCCCACTTCAACCTCTGGGGACAAGCCAGGGGGTAAGATGCACAGCTCCCCCACCCTGGGCCAGCCCCCGGAGAAGGTGTGGGGCAGCATGCATGGCCCCCCAACCCTGAAGACAAGCCAGCAGCTACCCACACCCCTGCTCTGAGCCCCCTCCCTTTTCCCTGAACTCCCCCTTTCTCCCCTGATTCCTGCACCTCCACCTCCACCCCTGCCCTTAGCCCCTCGTCACCCCCTTCCATGAGTCCTGCACCCTCCACCCCCTGCCCTGAGCCCC
This sequence comes from Pelochelys cantorii, assembly GCA_032595735.1. NCBI lineage: Eukaryota > Metazoa > Chordata > Testudines > Trionychidae > Pelochelys > Pelochelys cantorii. Next base: position 29,197,174 of record CM064335.1, read on the forward strand.
TCCTCAACCTCCCACCCTGACACCTGCGCGCACACACACACACACACACACACACACACACACACACACACACCACTGCCAGCCCCCTGCCCTGAAGATGAGAGAAGCCCTTATTCTTAGGGAAACAAAATTCTTCAGCAAATTTTACTCATAAATGGATACCACATATGATAACCATCATTTTAAATTGACAATGAAATTACAGCTTATGCTGGGAAAACAAAAGAATTAACTCATTAACTGAGTTGTCTTATTTTATTTGTTTTTCATTTATGTTTGTAGTGTGTATCTTGCACGTCAGGAGCTGCTGTTCATCCATTTTTCTGGGCCAAGAATGACACATCCACAGTCACTTGCATGAAATGACAAACATACCATTTTACAAAAGCAGATTAGCAAGACCATATTTCCTAGAAAATTTAAAAAAACCAACCAACTACTCCCTAGGAGCAATAAGCCAATAAAAACTATGGTTCGAGCTCAACTCTATATTTTTTGGTGCCAAGGATTTCCTTACTGGAAAGATTAAGTTTTTGTTGTAAGAATGTCCAAGATGCAGATTTTGAAAGATTTGAAAACACAATCAACACTAAGGGCAAGATGTGAAAGGACAGAGCAACAAATCACTCAAGTTCTATTCACGATTTTTTTTGTAACAGGGATTTGGAAGCCAGTCTTATTTATAAAAACTGTTCCTGAGCTCTGATGCAAGGCATCAGGCGTTAGGAGAGATCTGCAGCAATCTCCAGAAAACTAAGTTCAAGTCATGCACCTCCCACATACTTACATAGCTTGTAAGTGTAGTCTGGTGTAAAACATTTGTTCATTACACTCTATAAAGTGAGTTAGCAAGCGAAACACCATCAATTTTTAGAGTGTGTGAGAGAGTGTGTGTGCGTGAGAGAGAGTGTGAGTGTGTGTGTCAGACAGACAGAGACAAACACTCATGTGTGTGTCTGAATGTCTCCCCTGGAAATACTGGGATTATTAAATGTAATTAACATTGTCAATACAGAGCAGAAACTGAGCAAATTTGGTTTTCCCAGACTGGAATGTCCTGGATTCATGCAGCATGAATGTGAAAAGCTTTCTGAGATTCTCACCTTGAGACAATTTGGGCACAGTCTAAAATTATGTGCAGCTCCAAGAACAATAAAAAGTCTGTTGTATTCTCCTAAAACTGTAATATTAACGATACCAGTATGAAGATATAGGAATAGGAACCTTCTACTTCAAAATTAATCTCAGCATAATAGGAAAGGCATACATTTTGTCGGAGTTGCAGCGCAGGCATAGTGCTCATGAGCTCTTCTTTAGCACTGATTGAAGTTTTAAGTAACACCTAGTTTTATAAGGTAAGTGACACCCTGCTGAGATCAGAATAGGGCTGAAGGGATTTGAAATCTCTGATGATACTTCTGCAGTCAATGTATTCAATGCACACATGTTGTCTACCAAAAAAAGGGGCCTGGTCCTTTTTACATGCATTTAAAATACCAGTACACTTGCTAAACAGTGAAGTTAAAGGTCACTAAGCAGCAGAAGACAGGCCAATGATTTCATGACATTAAAAGGACACATAGACAAAGTGGCTGGTTTGACAAATAAAGTTTAAAGAATAAATGGGCCCGGTGGAGCACGCATACATGTACCTGCTGCTGTGGCAGTAAACTGAAATCAAAATAACCTCAGATGGCTCTCAGTCTCACAGGCCTACATGCAACTAATTATAACAGAAGCTGAAACAAAGGCCTCCCTGTCCATATTTTGGGGTTTGAACAAACCTGTTGGAAAGGTCTTGTCTGGGCTTGCTGCCTGAGTAGCCGCTGTTGCTGCTGCTGCTGCAGAAGTTTCATCTGAAGCAACTGCTGCTGAGACGTAATTGCATGTATGGAGGGTGGTTGCATCATGGTGCCAGAACGCCTCTGTAGCATGTTCGACAGGGCTTGTTTGGTGTTCGTTGGAAGAAAAGATCCTGTAGAATCCAATCGGGAACCTAAAAAACATAAAATATAAATGTTTCTCCTTCCATTTAAAGCAAAAGGGACTGACAGATTGCTGTTAATCTGTCTATTCGTATTTGATATGCAGTTGAATAAATTATGGTAAGTGGGCTATCTCTTTAAAGGCAGAGAATTGGATTGAGATTAATAGTTCCAGAAAGAACAATTGCCACGCAAACATGGTTTACAAAAAAAGCAGACCACCTTTAGAACAGAACTTTGCTGGAAGTCTATCCAGGTTTCCAGGTTCTAATAATGGTGCCCAAAACTAACATTGGAGTGCCTCAGACATAAAGCTCAGAGAGGAGACAATTTCTGTGTCCAAACACATACAAAATAACTGGTCACTTTGCAACAGTCTGACACTGGAAAAACAGAAACTAAAGTGCTTGCCCAAAGCAACATACACAATCCTGAATGGATTTAAGAAACATACAAAGGTCATTTAATAAGAGACCATCCGAACCATCTGAGAAGTACATCATTGGAAATACCTTCCTAGGAAGTGTTTTAGGGGGCAACATCAAAGTAAACTCCTAAATTCTAGGTCCTTATGATGGCATGTGCTTGCCCAGAAAAGATTAATGTAGGTGAGGGGTGAAGGACTGCAAAGTAAAGTATCTTACTTTGAAATATAGGATTAAAATTAAAAATGGACCAACTGGAGAAACTGTCTGAGGTAAACAGGATGAAATTCAATAAGGACAGATGTAAAGCGCTCCACTCAGGAAGGAATAATCAGTTGCACACACCGAAAAAGGGAACTGACTGCCTAGGAAAGAGAACTGCGGAAAGGGATGTGGAAGTCACAGTGGACCACAAGCTAAATATGACTCAACAATGTTGAAAAAAACCCGCAAATGTCATTCTGAGATGTATTACAAGGAGTCTTGCAAATAAGACATGAAAAGTAATGCTGCTCGACTCCTTGCTGATTAGGCCTCATCTGGAGTATTATTGTTCAGTTCTGGCTGACACATTTCAGAAAAGATGTAGACAAATTGGAGAGAGTCCAGACAAAAATAAACATAAGTTATTAAAGATCTAGAAAACATGATCTATGAGGGAAGACTGAAAAAACAGGCTCTGGAGAAGAGAAGACTGAGAGGGGACTATGACAGGTTCAGTTACAGAGATCCCTTTGGGACTGTCACTCGATGTGCTGAAATATCCTGAGCCCACCTACCTGCCCTTTAGTACCTACTACCCACCCTGTCCTGCTGAGCCAGACCCTCCCTGTTACTCCAGTGCTGGCACAGAGTTGGAATCACAGCTCACAGCAGAGGAAAGTAGACAGTGAGATCAGCCCAGCTCCGGGAAGGCTCAGTCAAAGGGACTAGCCACATCACCTAGATGTACAGCCCCAATTGGACCAGAAGCCCAGGTAATCCATCTCACTCTGTAAAAAGTTTTATACAGAACAAGCTCACAATCTGTTTGCCCCCTTTATCAATGAACGAAATATGCACAGCTGTTTCTCCCCCAGAACTATTATTTACACTGGGTTTATTAATAAACAAAAGTGATGTTATTAAGCGTAAAAGGTAGGATTTAAAGTAAGTTACTAAGCGAAATAAAACATGCCAGCTAAGCCTAATGTGCTAAGAAACTTGTTACATGTAATTTCTTATCCTAACAGTAGCTCTAATCATCTCTGCTCACAAGCTGGGAAGCCTCCCAACTTAGGCCTGATGCTTCCCCTTGTTTCGTCTTAGATGTTTCTAGCAGTCATTTTGGGTGGTAACCAAGGGTCTAGTGGCATCTGCCAGCTGCCCTTATTGTTTGGTTTCCCTCCTTTATTTCTCTTTTGTGTTCAGTTTAAGCTTTTCACACTTCCAGTGAAAAAATACAGCATCCAAGATGGGTTCCTGCATCAGGTGACATGGCCACATGCCGTGGCAGGATCAACCATAGTTGAGACTTGCAGAAAAACAAGACTATTCATAGACCACTGCATATCCGCAGATATCCACTTCATAGCTGCAGACCATTTTTGTGGATAGTGGAGTAGCTACTCCCCCTTATCTGCTCAGCCACCAGGCAGAGGGGTGGCATCAGCACAGGACCCCTGAAGTGCCAGCGGGGAAGGGACACAACAAATTCCTAAATCTCCCTGCAGGAGGGGCTGAGTGCTGGACCGGACCAGCTCTCCCCTACCCTCCCCCTGGCCTGGTGAGTACTGACCAGCAGGAGCCCAGACCCCGGTTCAAATCCAGGACACATGCTGCTCACTCTACATGCTCTTCTGTGCTTCTGACTAGTGCAACAGGCCAGGAGCACAGAAGCAAAAGAATGAAATACTTGGGTTTTCTCCAAAATGTTAAAAAAAGTATGAGTGTTTGTAAGACACCCAAGGGAGGGGAAAGCAGAGATATAGATAGTGCACTTAAACAGTGGTTCAAGCTTCACTATAATGAAGGTGCTAACTTCAGGCAAGATGATGATGATGAAATAAAAAGAGACCCACTTGCTACACTGTTGACCACCCATGGTTCAGCAAATTCTCTGGCTTGGCACTAGTCAGGTCTCCAGAGTAGTGGTCTAGAGATGTTCAACCTATATAGATCTTGGCTGCTGGAAAGAGGCACCTGGACTGGAACCCAAAGTAGTGGGTGGGCCCTGGTTCCCACGCCAGCAGATGAATGAGTGACACAGACATGGCAGTCACCTTGAAGACTATCTGGGACTGTTCATCTGGTCACAGGAAGTGATTTAGTCAGAGCAGTGGATTTAAGGATTGTCTGGGATGGCATAGAGGACTTTGATAGAACACAGGAAGAGGAGGACCATTGTGACTTGGCCAGAAAGTTAAGCCATAAACAGAACAACCGCAGAGTCACAGAGTGAGATGATGAGCTGGGAAACGGAGAGAAAAGGGCAATAGGCTGAGCTACCTCCCAGAGTGGCCAGGAGGAGGCACCCCAGCCATGAGTTATCAATACTGTGACAGAACTATTGTAATATCTCTCTATATATATTTTAGAGAGTTTGTGCATCTGTCTGTCCATCCACAAGTCAGTCAGTCTGTCTGTTCAAGAACTCCCCCTATATGGTAAAATATAGGACCACCACATTTGATATGCAGCTACTTATTGCAGGGGTGGAGAATCTTTTGTGTGTCAGGGGCCACTGACCCACAGAAAAGTCAGTCAGGGGCCTCACACAAGTGAGAAGCAATAAACAAAACAGAACAAACCCCTTCACTGCCATGGCCCCTGACTGAGGAGGAGAAAGACACTGCCCAGATTTCCTTTGTACACCAGCTTGGGGGGGGGGGGGGGAGCAGCCTCATAGATTTTGTGTGTTCCAGCCCCATGGCAGGGTAGCAGGGTGTTGGAGCACCAGTGTAGGCTCCCTAATGCTGGGGGGCCCCTGAGCCTTGGGAGTTGGATCTAGGCAAGCTGGGGGCTGCATCCAGCCCCCAGGCCTTAGCTTCCCCATCCCAGTCTTATCATATCTCAAAGCAAGATGAGATTTGGTTGTGCCAGGAAAATGGGATAACATGGAAAAAAGGGGGAGGGGGTGTCTCAGAGTAGAGACAATTATACTCTGTAATGACCACAGGGGGCACCGAGTGCAGGGGGACAGTTATACTGCAGAGTTACCACAGGGAGTAGGCCACACCAGAAAAAGAGTGACTAGAGCTTTCCATGTTGCTGCTAGTTGGGGCTGGCAGAACAGCCCTGCTGCTTCCCCCATCCAGGAGCAGCTGCTGGCTGGAGCTGGGGGAAAACTGCCCTGGCCCTCCCCCCTCTCCCCAGAGGAGCCAGTGGCTGGAGTCAAGCAGCACAGCCCTGTCCTCCCCTGAATTTCTCCCCTCCCCTCTCCTCCCCTCCCGAGGAGCCCCCAGCTGGGCAGAGGAGCTACCACAGAGAGGAGCTACCATCCAGGCAGCACAGCCCTAGGTGCCCCAGGAGGCTGCCATTGCCAGAGCAGCACCACTCTCACTGCTTTAGGTGGCCCCAGTGAGCCCCCACACACCTCCAAGCTCCCTGCCTTGAGCTCCTCCTCACCCTAACCCCTGTAACCTCCCACACCAAACCCTGCCCTGAGTCCTGTAGCCCCCCACACCAAACCCCTGCCCTGAGCTCACCCCTATCCTCAAAAGCCCCTGCCCTGACTCTTGCAACCCCACACCCCTAGCCCCCTGCCTTTAAGGACCTAAGCAACATAGGGTAAATCCTCTAATACACGTGTAATTGAGGATCACCCCAGAAAAACAAATCAGAGGACTTGAAACTGCAAATCCCAGGGGAAGGTTTTGAAGCATACCATCCTGACCAAGGGACAGGGAAAAAGACTGCTCTCTGAAGAAATATAAAGTATTGATTCTTCCCTATAACAACCGAAATAGTTTAGCTTGCACCTTGTATGTATTTAGATTAGCATGTGGAGAATTTAAGCCTTACCCTATGTTATGCATAGTCTCTTGTTTTTTATTATTTTTCTATTTCTTTAAGCCTTGTTTTATTGAAACCCAGTTATTTCAGGCAGATGATCACAAAAAGGTAAAACAATTTTCAACTTTTAAGAGGTGGCAGTTAAGAGTATCTGAAATCTAGCCAGCTGTGGACTTTTGGTCAAAATGGCATGGCCTGAGGAGTACCTTTGTGGACTCAGGGCTGTGATCCTCTGGCCAGATACACAGAAGATACCCATATTTAACGATCAAAGTGACAGGAGCCCACATACCATACCTGTACTACCAAAATTATGGCATTTATGATCACTGTGACTAGAATTGGACAGAAAAATTCCTATTTGAATAATCAAAGTGATTTAGGCACAGAGCTTTATATTCCTTCTCTTTTATTCCTTGCAAGTTTCAATTTCCAAGAGACTCCATTCCCTAAATAGTTATTGTAGATGTTCAATTTGCCACTGTGCAGAGTCTGCATGTGGGTGAATTAGTTCTGTATCAAAGGTTAAGCCTCAGCCTTCTCTATGGTGTATGGCTAAGATTGTTTGCCATCCTCCACACTAAGCTCAGCAACACTGGTTTTAGCAATGTTGGGACCCCTAGCGGGTATGGTTCTGGGTTCTGGCATTGTTGGGACCCTAACAAGTACTGTGTGAAATCTTTTATGCTTATATATTTGTAACCAAACTTATACAATTGTTATATTGTATAATTTCCCTTCATATTGTGGTAGCAATATTTTATAACATTCAAAGATTTGCTGCATTAGCTCTTGTAGTATGCAAAATATTTTCATTGGTCATGGACATGAAATGAAAAACAAAATAATTTATACAAACACACATGGCAAGCAATTGCTAAAGGGTACCTATTATTCTATGGCATTTATGTCCATTTTAAGTGGTACATTGATCAATTTATAACAAACCAACAACCAGGACTGGAATAAATTCAAAATCTACATCATGAATCAAAGTAACAAGGCAAATACCGTTTTTTTAAATTACATTTTCTTAGTGATAAAATGCAAATGTAATACGTTAACGGGGATGATCCTCAAAGTTTTTCAGTTGAGAGAGTCAAGCCCTTGTAGTACATGAACTAAGGATTAAAACTCAAGACCTTCAGTAGTCACATAATGTTTTTGGGGAAAAAGACTAAGGTAAAATAAAATATTGCTGTTATTTCAAGAAGTAACATACTTATTATATGACAAATAATGTACCCCCTTTTACTTAAAAAGTCTACACATACCTGGTGTCAGGGGCTGGTTCTGAACAAAAAAACTAGGCTGTTGTGGTTGTCCCATAATATTATAACCCCACAAGGCAGACTGGGGATGATGCATCATTTGAGAGGAAATCGGTGAATAGTTGGGAGGCACTCTATATAAGTTGTTCTGTGGATATTCCTTAAACATACCATAAAAAAGGAATGTTACTGACATTCATACCCTACTCACTCATAAATAATGCCAGTTTTCCTACTAAATGATTTAAAGCTTGGAGACAGTTCCTATTGTAGTCTAGCATGCTGTAAAAACAGCATTCATTAACTATTCATAGTTAATTAAAAATGACAGCTTCTCTTAAATGTTCCATCTTACTACTTCTTATAAACAAGTATCTTCTGCATTCTATAGTTGGCAACACCAAAATTGTACAATTTATAATATATCAACAGATAACATGGAGAATCTAAAGTGAAATATCACAAAAGGCCAAAAAAACCCAACCCCTATTAAAGTTACCACTACTGCAGTGATGGGCAATAACCAGCTCATGGGCTGGACTTGGTTCGCCAGGGTTAGACCCTGGTGGACCACTATCACTATATTTATATGCACCTCCACAGGTACAGGTGCTTGCAGCTCCTCTTGGCTGTGGATTGCCATTCCCAGCCAATGGGAGCTGCAGGAAGTGGTATCCCGCTCCATGCCGTTTGCTGCAGCTCCCATTGGCCAGGAATGGCAATCTGCAGCCAATGGAAGCTGTATCTACGAAGGTGGTGGTAGAAGCCAGATGCTGCAGCAAGAGCCTGGCGTGGCAATGAGAGCTGGGTACGTGTGGAGGCAGAGGGGCTACTGGGTGCAGCAGCGAGAGCCCAGCAAGCAGAGGTGTCGGGGCTGCCCAGCAGGGCAGCGGGGACTGTCAGGGCAGCAGGGGCCAGTGCGAAGAAGGAGCTGGCTGGAAGGCCAGCAGTTGTGCCAGGACTAGAGGGGGCTGGCAGCAGGGGGGCCAGAAATGACCTTCCCTGGTCCGGCAAAATCCCTCATCCAGGACCAGTCAGGTCCCAAGGGTACCAGACCAGGGAGGTCCAACCTATAGATTTCATATTAATTTAAAAGTATCTTCAATTTTTAGTGCATTCCTGTACATCAGACCTTTAGGCAGGCTTGTCTGGTGACATTTTGTCTTATCACTTAATTGTATTAACCTTCTTCTTAGCACTTGATCCTGCAAGACAAATGCAGCAAAAAACCTTTTAATACCTGGTTACTTGTTTAATAGTGTAGTTAGTCACTTACATCAGTTCTTGAGTTTGATTTTGTCTTTCTTTTCCTGCCTTTTGTTTTCTTCTCTTCATCTGTGCTTGGCTTTCCCTGATCTGACAGCTCTGCTGATTTCCTTTCTAGTTCCTGAGAAATGGGGGTTGTAGGCTCTTCCTCTTCCTCCTCGGGAGGAAGCGATAAGGGCTCGAGGTAGTAGCTTCGTGGCTTGGGTTTGGGATGTGTGTGGTATAGGAGAAGATGCTGCTGCTCCTCATACTTAATCACTTTCCTATCAACACGAACTGTACCAAACCAAGCCCAGGAGAGTGGAGCAGGATTTTTATGACCCTCAAATAAATCCCAAGAGGGCACTTTCTGTTTTGTTGATACCTGAAGACCCTGTTTCAAAATACAAAGTACAATAGCATTCTTAAAATGATACTTTAACAACAAAATAATGTGAATTGAGCTGCTTTTTGTGTACTATATTAAAATCACTATATGGATATGTTTTTTTCTTCAACACAAAATCATGCTTGTATGAGGATATAACTACTATCTGAGGCTGACACTTGTTAGAATGAATCAAGCTACAGTTACATAGTTTTGTGTGTCAATCACTCTAATAGAGATTTTTTGAAAATATGGCTATTTTCCAATAAATTTCTTATGTTTCATCTATCATGCAATAGCTTCCTTGGAAATCAGTGCAAATAATCTACCTTTTAATTAACAAAAATATTAATTACCAGATTAACATACAGGACTAAAACACTCTCTCAGTACATATATTCAAAATACATATGAATAAGAGTCATCAAGAAATGCAAAACCTGGGTTGTAAAATAAAAAACTGAATGGCACAGTAGGACTTAAAGCCCTAGCTTTTTTTTTTTTTCCCCCCCCCCCCAGTCTGAAATTTAAGTGAAAATGTTTGTAAACCTACATAGAATCATAGAACACGAGAACTGGAAGGGACCATGCGGGCTCATCTAGAGTACAGGGAACGGTCGAAAGAAGATATGCAAATTCAATGGGAATTTGCATGTCTCCTTCCGATTGCACTTTCAAAAGCAGAGCTTTCGAAAGTGAAAGTAGTTAAGACGCAGATTTTTCGGCGAACCCCCCCTTCGTCAAAAAGCCACTCTTCCTCAAAAAAGGAGGTTTACGTGGCTTTTCAACAAAGGGGGGTTTCGCCGAAAAATCCGCGTCTTGACTACTTTCACTTTCAAAAGCTTTGCTTTCGAAAGCGCGATCAGAAGAAGATATGCAAATTCCCGCTGAATTTTGATATCTTCTTTCGACCGTTTCCCATAGTCTAGATGAGCCCTGAGAATTATCGAGTCCAGTTCCCTACCCTCCCGACAGGCTGTCTAGATCAGCGGTTCCCAACCTCTTCCAGATGGGGACCCATTTTGACAATTCAGGAAGACTTGGTGACCCAAGGCAATTCAAAAACAGGGGGAGGAGGGAGGGCAGAGCCACCTGGAGAGAGACTTGGCGACCCTTTTGAAATGTAATGGTGACCCATATTTGGGTCCTGACCCATAGGTTGGGAAACCCTGGTATAGATCATCCCCGAGAGATGTCTATCTAACCTGATCATAAGTATCTCCAGAGATGGAGATTCCACAATCTCCCTAGGCAATTTATTCCAATGTTTAACCACTCTGACAGTTAGGAAGTTTTTCTTAATGTCCAACCTAAACCTCCCTTGCTGCAGTTTAAGCCTGCTAGAGAAGAAATAGTCAACCCAGGAGCGGATGGGGTAAATGGAACTGCTTTATTGCCCATGCATGTTTACCTCGGGCATTTAACACAACGTCCGAGTGGCCACAATTTGGCACCAATTACACCCTTTTATTTCTTTTAGTTTGCTAATTTACACATTTATTACTACTTGCCCTTAAATGTTATTAGTAATGTTAACTCCTACACAAATGAAAATTAATAAGCAGGTGATGGACAAAATTATATCCACCCCTAATTACTATTTACATAATTTAATTAAATTAACACTTTTTTACACTACAAACTTTCCAAATCAATAGGTTACAGAGATTACAAGAAATTTAACCCTCAAAATATTTTATACAGAGCCAGTAAGGATAAGCAAAAGATACAACAAAGAAAAGCAGTTACATACTTATTTATTTTTGTAGGCTACAAGAAAGAAGGGAAAGAACATGTTTATACATCAGGAAGGATAATACCAGTTTTGGCCAGACTCTTAATCTATCTTTCCAGACTGCAGAAACAAAGGGGAAAAAAGCATGTTTAAAGGGTAAGGCTGTGGCTGAACTCCTTAACCACCAGTGTATAGCCCATCCTGGACCCCTATTAATTTTTTTAATATCCCAACGAAGCCCATTGCTTCTTGTCCTATCATCAGAGGCCAAGGAGAACAATTTTTCTCCCTCCTCCTTGTGACACCCTTTTAGATACTTGAAAACTGCTTATTATGTCCCCCCTCAGTCTTCTCCTTTCCAAACTAAACAAACCCAATTCTTTCAGTCTTCCCTCATAGCTCATGTTCTCTAGATCTTTAATCATTTCTTGTTACTCTTCATGAAGGTAGACAACTTTGTGAGAGCTACTCATCTAAGGAAGCTGGTCTGCTCTGCTCATTTATGAAATGTCTGGAACAAGTTACATTCCAGAAATGCATTCCCAACATATCAGTTTCACATATCTAGTCCAAAAAGACGCTCCTTCAAAGGAGAAATAACTGTGCATGAGATAACTTGCTTTATAAAGCAGCACTTCCCAAATTTTAAGAAGCAGAGACCGTTCTCTCCCTTCAGGAAAATGAAATCAATTGGGTACTTAACTTCTCTATCAAATCCCTCCAATGATTTTTAAAGGTATACCCTCATCTTTTGTTATATGCCTGATATGCCCTGTGGGTAGAGGCACAGTTCACTTTTTAGGAAAGTTTGATTGTGAGGATGGATGATTGTGCCCCGGTGGAGCAACGTTTTTTCTCAGAGCTCCTCTGTTAGTCTCCTCCAAGGCATGCATTATTCCTGTTTGGCAACATGCATAACAGATGGCAATCAAGACCCTAGATTGTAAAATTAAGCAATAAAAAAGTCATTTCTGAACAGATTATAATGAACCTGAGTCTCAAACTCTAGGGCTCTTATTTGTAGAGGTTCATAGTAACTTTTCGTTCAAATTTAATTAGTAATGCATCCCCAATGTTATTTATTAATTAAAGCAAAAATGAAGTGAAACAATCAAAACTGCTATATTTTGATTGATAGTTACACAGGACTATGTAAAAAATAACGAATTTTCCACTGCTGATATCTGAACCAAATCTATCCAATCTTCTCAAAACTTGCAAATATCAGTGAACTGTCTGTCCTTTTGTACATATGAATAGGATGTAATCTGTAATTGCATTGCCAGTGATTATCTTAAAAGGATGTGTAAGTAGGCTTAGAAAAACAGTTAGTTGGGCGGGGGGGGGGGGCTTGATCCGGTTTGGAGCAGGGGTTTTTGACTCGGTGACCTCCTGAGGTCTCTTCCAACCTATATCTTCTATAATTCTAGGAGGGTGGACTGAGGGTTTTGGGTTGGGGTTTTTTTGAGGGGGAGTTGGCAATGAAATCTAGAAAGTGTCACCAACTGTATGAGAATTTTCACACAGCTCAAATTAAAAAGTACATTATCTCTAATACACGCACCCCGTACCAATAAAAGGTCAATTATCTTGAAAAAGATTTTTCTAAAAGATACTGTTCCAAGAGGTTGAGAATTCTCAATATACCAAGAGCATCTATTTCTCCTCACAACTTGGTAACCATATGGACCTTTTTTTAGAGTGATTATGCATAGAAAGATTTCTGCTTTTTAAGGAAGGCACATTAAAACAGAGGTACAGTACTCTCATAAGTTTCAGATACATAGTCATGCAGAGTAAAAAATTAAACTGTTTGACTTGCATATGCATGAGAAAGTCATACTAAAATTGAGATGCTAAGACAAGCATTTACTCTTGCCTGTTTCTTATCTATGGAGTCAAATCCTGCAATTTTGTTTCCCTTGGTGTCAATCAAAGATCCCATTGGCTCACAGGTGATAATGTCACACATCTGTTTTGGCAAAGGTAGCAACTGGCGAACTCTGTCAATACTTTCCGAACACTTGTCTCCTAGCTCTTTCTAAAAAATTAAAAAAAACAAAGTTCAAATGTTACAATACTTTCACAATTCAAAAGCAGCAAGTTCCCAGATGAATTACTTACTTGTACTTTTATTGAATGTAATCAAGTGTTTTAACTTGGCCTTTGTTCCACCTATAAATCTTTTTGCAATTGCCTTTCATTTGACCAGAACACAGAAGATATAAACAAGATAAACAGGATTTAAGTGAAAAGCAGATTTAAAAGTCTCAAACATGACTAAATGGATGACAATATTTCTTCAGGTATTGCTAGGGTACTTGTTGCTGAAGTATCTTTTTCTTTCTACCTCCCTCCTCACAGTTAAACTGATAAAATTAAAAGCTAGATCTAAATCATGGTTCAACAGGAGTGCAGTTAAAAAGCAGAGGTCCAGAACTTACTTTCAACTTTTTCACTAAATTCATGTATGCCCTTTTGTTCTCTTCAGACCCCCCTTGGGATGCATTTGATAGGTCAGAGGCTAAAGTTCCATTGATGAGAACTCCCAGCATGTCAAGCACAGTTGTGAATAATTCACTAGAATGTAAAAAGACAAGTATTATCTTGTGTCTTGAAGAGCAATACTGACACATCTTATAATAGAATTTTAAATGTTGGGTTAACGTTTTTAGTAACATGATTATCAAAACATCTTGGAAATAGATTATGACAAAGACTACTGACACTTGTTTAGGCTATGGAACCAGATATTTCAGGCACATTTTGCATACTCATGAACTCCAGGCAGCTTGTACAACTCCCAGTGTAACATGTAGGCGCCTGGTCAAACAAGTGCACACAAATATTTGCAAAAAGGAGCCTATGTAGATTATAACATCATATAAATTGTTGATGTAAATGGCCAATAGAAAAAATAGGCCCTGAATCAGGAAAGCACTAATTACATGCTTAAATACACCCCTGCTCAGAATCGTATTTAAGGAAGTACTTAATTTTAAATTCTTGCTTAAGTGTTGTCCCCCCCAAGAGCACTTCCCCAAATCAGGGTTGTGACTACAGTAAGCTATGATAAACACATACATATGACACATACATTCAAAGTATTATAGATATTAATGAACTATTGAATAGTAAGAGTAACTTACTTGTTGGTTTGCATATCAACAGTTCCTGAAGTAATTATCTGAAGGAACAGCAATGCCCAGTCTGTAGTCCACTGCGTACTTCTCTGGACAGTGTCAAACATTCCACCAACCTACATGTAAAACAAAACAACAAACATATACATGTTTATATATTTAAAAATATTTAATAGTTATAATAGATTTGATGGCTTGTCTCCACTGAGTAATTTATACATTAAATAGAGAAATTATTTGACAATAAGATTTGATTCTCCCTGCCTCAATATAACACTGCAAAAAAGTGCTGAAAAAAAGATTGCAATATCAGTCTTAACACATTTGACCTTGATCCTACATTCACTGAGGTTAATGGAAAGATTCTCACTGATTTCAAAAGGTTATCATTTTTCTTTGTCCAAAATTAGAGTAAAAATAGTTAATGTTGCTGCTGCTGAAAGCTTTGAAGAAAAGGATACTACCAATTGATGACACTGGCTCACAGTTAGATTGAAATAGCTACACATTGCAACAAATTTGATGCCTTGACCATGGGAAGCACATGTCCCTCATGTTGCTGAAGAGTTGGGACTCCATACCCAATGCACTGTCAATCAATCTCCTCCATCAGACTTTAGTGGAGGGTAGATCATTTGCTAACCTCTGGTCTGAAGCCACATGCTAGGGAGATATTTAACTAAGTTTTATTTGTTGCTTCTCTCAATTCAGTCTCTCTCAGTAAAGTCTAAGGCTTGAACTGTTTCCATGCTGGCTTTTTTGTACAAGGAATGTTCTTAGAGTGTGCAGAGTAACAATCTTAAGTCCCAATCGTGCATCTACTGAAAGTCCACATTACTCATGAAACTGACTTAAATAGGGGAGGACTGGGTCTGTTGACTGTAAGACTGTTCAGCATTGCACTTCCTCCTTCGCTAAAAATCGGCTGATTTCACCCAGCTGTTCTGTTTTATTTTGGGGCTTCCCCATTTTGCCTTTACATGCTGTTTCTAAGTGTTAGCTATTCTGCTGTGCTAAGCATTTATTGGGAGTTGCATTAAAATGAGGAAAATGCTGTTAGACCACCTCTCTCAACTTATACATAACAGTTGGAGGTCTGCGTGAAAATTGTCAAAGCTGATTTAGAATTTAGCCACACAGCTGCCACATGTGGCAGAATCTTCTAGTTATGGCTGAGATTTTCTAAGCTGACAAGTGCACATTTCCAAAAAAGTCATTTTATATCAATATATAGTGACCAGTTCATAAGGACTGAAGCTTTCAGCTTCTAGAAAAAGGTAGCATATTTGTGACATTCTGCAAACATAATGTAGGGAAGGGAAAAAAGGGAAGAAAGGACAAGAGAAAGGGAAAAAAAGTTGAATCGGCTAGGGACCTTGCCATTGCTATTTGATTTTATGTAGAAGTTACTAAGGATATGGGCAGCAGTACAAAACCCAATAGGCAAGCAGGCAGACTTCATAATTCTCCACATCTCTTGCCTTTTATTGTTAACGGCAAACAAATTGAAGTCAATGGCTGTTTTAGATAATACAAATACGAAGGGAAATGTATTCATGCTTCTTCCTTACCAAATTAAGACGTAGTTGTAAGGCTTCATGCATCATCTGCCTAGCTTTAACATCATCCTGGTATCGTTCTTCCCTCCAGTTACTTAGGATCTAAGAACAACAGTTATTTGAATATATGTAGATTTTCCCCATTTAACTGTTAAATAGTTTTACTCCTCCCTTCTTGATACAGTCTTATTTATAAAGAACTATGGAAGAATTTTCTCACTTTTAATCTTCATGCCTTAATTGAATTTGGGCTTGATTCATTTTAGCCCCATTTAATGTTTAATATCTACAATGAGCTGAAATAGAGGAGATAGTTGTTTGTTGGCTTTGATTGTGAGACTATATCTTGCTACTGTTTTTATAAAGGGAAAAAAGTTGTGTCATCCATTCTGTTAAATGAATATTTTCCTCCACATATAGTACCATGGGCTAAGAACTCAGGCATCAGGTTTGATACGGTCTCTCACAATATTCTTGCCAGCAAGCTAAGGAAGTATGGATTGGACAAATGGACTGTTAGGTGAAAAGAAAGCTGGCTAGACTGTCAGGCCCAATGGGTAGTGATCAACAGCTCAATGTCTGGTTGGCGGTTGGTTTCAAGTGGAGTGCCCCAAGGATCGGTTCTAGGGCCGGTTTTATTCAACATCTTTTTTAATGACCTGAATGAGGGGTAGGATTGCACCCTCAGCAAGTTTGCAGATGACACTAAGCTAGGGGGAGAGGTAGATACATTGGAGGGTAGGGATAGTGTCCAGAGTGACCTAGACAAATTGGAGGATTGGGCCAAAAGAAATCTGATGAGGTTCAACAAGGACAAGTGCAGAGTCCTGCACTTGGGACGGAAGAATCTCAAGCACTATTACAGGCTGGGGACCAACTGGCTAAGTAGCAGTTCTGCAGAAAAGAACCTGGGGATTACAGTGAATGAGAAGCTGGATATGAGTCAACAGTGAGCCCTCGTAGCCAAGAAGGCTAATGGCAAAATGGGGTGCATTAGGAGGAGCATTTCCAGCAGATCTAGAGAAGTGATTATTCCCCTTTATTCGGCTCTGGTGAGGCCACAGCTGGAGTATTACATCCAATTCTGGGCGCCCACTATAGAAAGGATGTGTACACAGCGGAGAGGGTCCAGCAGAGGGGCAACCAAAATGATTAGGGGGCTGGAGCACATGACCTGCGAGGAAAGGCTGAGGGATTTTGGCTTATTTAGTTTGCAGAAGAGTGAGGAGGGATTTGATAGCATCCTTGAACTTCCTGAAGGGAGGTTCCAAAGAGACTGTTTTCAGTGTCTCTAGATGCTACTGCAAAGCCAGGGACTAGATCTGACACAAGTAGCATCTAGAGACACTGAAAATAGGCAATAAAAAAACAGACAGTATCAACCTCCAGAGCTTACAATCTTGAGGGCTAGAATGGGAATCAGGTGGGAAGGGAGGAACTGGTGTAGAAGTGGCAGGGAAGATGGACATGTGAATGTGTAAGTTGGCAAAAAAGTTGCAGGGTTGCTTTGGAGGACTGGATAATTTTGGGATAAATTATTTACAAAAATATTAATAAACATTTCTAATTATGCATCAACTCAAAAGAGAGACCTTTTTCCAGAAAAATAAAAGTTTTTATAATTGGAAAAACTCAGACATGAAACAATGGGAGGGATTTCCCTGTCAATGAAAATCCACAATTGCTTTTATTCTATTCTTTTTAGAAACACTCTAAGAAGGTTATTGGTCAGTGAGAAGGGAATAGTTATTTTTCATTTGCTGTTAAAGGAACATTTGCTCATTCTTATGAGCAGATAAGCTCAAGTTTTTTTCATCTTCAATTCTTCTTTCATTTGACAATTCATTTCTGAAATCAGTGTGCTGACCTTTAGGAACCTTCCCAGTTTTACATCATCTGATACACATAAAACTGATGGCACAAATATCAGGTGAAGAGTGCTCATTAATACATGTTTGTTTTACCTGATTAACTTGATTTTGCAGTGAGGTTAGAAGCCCTTCCCGTTGCTCATCCTGTCCTTTAAGGCAAGTGAGTACTAAAGAAAGGAAAGGCTGCTGACTCAATAGAGACATGCTTTAAAAGAGGCAAAACACATAAAACTCAATTAGTAAAATGATTTTGATACTTCCCTTCTCCATTCCCTTCCTTCCCTATAATTTTCCCTTGGAAGAAAATGCTGCTGAGATCTACTTCAGCTTTTGTTTTAGTAAGTTACAGCCCTGCAAGCCAGAAATTAAACAAAGTGTAAAGCAGACAGTGTATAAAGTGGACCGATCCAAGCATAAAGAGGCAAATCCTGAAGCGCTGTGGAGCTGAACCCCTCACCCGCTGTTTCAGTCAATAGGAGATGAAGAGGCACAGCACCTTGCAGGACAGTGTCAGGACATACTCTGGAAAACATGAGCCATTTTTAACCCATGTTAACTAACCCATGTTAAAAGTCCCATGAACACACTGCAGGGGTAGTTTTAATCCATGTTAGCTGGGCAAGGTAAATCGCAGACCTCTCCTGAAGGTTTACCTCATTCTTCTAACATGCTTTTAAAATAACACTTGCCTTGTCCTCCCTAGGATTTTAATGGGTTTTTTTTTTTTTAAGTAAAGTTAACGACCCTGTGTTAGAATCCTAGTGAAGAGAAGGCTGTTGTAGTTTTAAGCTATGTTAACTCGTCCCAGTAAATTGTCCAGGAATTGTAACAAAGATTAGCTAATACGAATTAAAAATACAACAACTTTTCCCTAGTGAAGACCGACCCCCAATAAAACTACCATTAAAGGGTATAGGTACCGTGTTGGAGTAAGAACTTCAAGACTCAGTCTAATGGAATATATATTCAAACAGAAAATTAAATAAATTTGCAAACATGCAGTAGTATATGAAGGAGGAAAAAAAGTAAAAACTTCAGCAGAGGCCTTTGCATTCAGATACGCTTAATTCAGTTGTTTTAACATTGTTTTAAGCTACATCTACCCTATGATCTAGGGTACTCCTGCTTGAGTACACACACACACATACCAACTCTCATCAGCTAGCATGAGTACAAATAGCAATATAGACATGGTATCAGGGATAGAAGCAGCACACGACACAGTTCATAGCCACCAGTGTATACTCATGCTAACTCAATGACAGTTAACATGAGTATATGTATAACAAGCAAATGAATCACACCCCTACCTCATAATGTAGACACATCTTTCACTGTGTAACATTCACTGACAGTTCTGCACACCATTATATATTATAAATCAAATATACATATTAATTTCAACACATGCACGTCTGCGTACAACTGTTCGACAGCTGTATTCGGCATTTATTTTTGCTTTTATAATTCAGGGGATAGTAGTTAGAAGGGTTCAAAAATTCCAAAGATATAAAAAAAAGCAATGCAGAAAAACTTTTCTGTTGAAAGCATAAGTCAAAGTGTGATTTTGGCCCGAGTAGTGGCCCTAAGGATGGCACTAAAGCAATCCCTGTTCATTCTCTCAACAACTTCCATAACACATTTGCTCTGCAGACAAGCCCAGTGTGGATTGTTATAATTGTTATCATTGCTATCAAACTGATCTGAAAAATGAAACAGCACCCCCAGCTCTTACGTCACCACAACAACTGATGATAAAAATTCTCCAATCAGGAGCTTCTCTGACAATAATGTAGAAGATATAAGACAAAACAGAGTTTAAAACTCTCTCAAGTGGTAAAGGCTTTGCCATGCAAGCACCAGTAAAAGCTTATGTTTTTTACTCAAGTAGATGCGTCTCAGTGTGCCTTCACTGAAGCATTACACATGTAATTTCAACTTCATGTCAACATATACTCACTAGTTCTGATTTAGGTAGTGCACTAAAAATAGAAGCGAAGCCATGTTAGCATAAGTGGTCTAGGGTCTAGTACAATCTCATCTGAAACCAAAGGTACATGCTTGGGTGACTAGCCCCTTCTGCTGCCATGCACATACTTCTACTTTTAGTACACTGGTGGGGGTTGGTCTACCTATGCTGGAAATTACAACTTCCTGCTCTGGCGCAGACGTACTCAAAGACAAAGCATAGATATAATAAGTCTATGATAGTTTTCTCTTGATTGTCACAGGAACATTTACGCAGAAGAAATTTCCAGATCTTCACGTGGGGATGAGAAGATTATATCAAAATGAGGGGGCTAATTTTTCTGTGCACTGGGAGGCTCTTATGGACAGGAAGGGACTGGTTTCATCTTAGTCAATGCGGAATCTTGCTGCTGAAATAGCAAACTGGCAAATGTTGGAAGCTTAATTAAACTAATAGCTAGGAAAAAAACAAAGAGATACAGAGGAATACTGAAGTTAATCAAAGAAATATGCTAAGAACGTCAACAACACAAAGGTGTTATTTGTATCCAGTATAGGGTAGGGCAGAAATTATAACTGACTGGGAAAAGGAACCAGCTTGAGATCAAAGAGGTAAGTTCCAAAAAAAGTGTGTCAAGACAAAATAATTAAATAATATATGGACACAGTAAAAAAATATGAAACCAAACCCACATGTCTCTATACAACCAGTATGCCTAGCAATGGAGTTGACCTCAAAATACTAGGCATCTCTCAAATATGTTGCAATGACAAGATAAAAATCACTGTAAATTATACAGGAAGGATAGGTTAGGTTGCAGAGGTTGGGGAATAGCAATAAAAAAAATTATTCCATAGAATCTAACGAGAATCATACAGTATTGTCCATATAGATACAAATGCTAAATGTTTTGGTAAAGTCATATTACTGGTCTCTTAGTGAGGAAAAATATGCTAAGGACATAATGCTGAAGCAAACAAAAAAAGTAACAAAATATCATGATGTTACAATCATGAGTGACTTCAACTGCCTGCATATAGAACAACGAAATATCACACATTTTAGAGAATTTGGTACCATAAGTTATGATTTCTTGGAACAACTACACAAAAGAAGTTGGTAAGTATTTAAAGGATGTAATTAATTACAGCATTCAGGGTAATTCATAGAGTAACTCTAAGGACATACAAGGAAGAAGTGCAGGTCCAGCCACAAGATGATCAATTTTTCATAGGCAAACAGTTGGCAAGTTTTTGAGACACACCCCTATGTGTAAACTTAGGTATGACACTGCCAAAACACAATGTTAAGACTGACATTTTAATGGTAATAAAAATATCCTGTGTTGGAGGAAGGCAAGAGATGGCAGTTGTAATTTGGGGTGTATTAAATACATATTGATTTCACATCCCTTTATTATTCAAATTTGCATAATATTTAATCGGAGTCCTGTACACCCATTTGGAAATGGAAACATTTAGTGTCTCTCTCTCCCTCCACTCCCCTCAAAATGGACTATTTTTGATAAAATAGAACGAGGATCTGAACCACAGCTGATTTGGGGATTTGCAACACCAAAAGATGACCTATGAGATTTGCAAAAGCAAAAAGACAGCCCCCCCCCCCCCCAAAGCTCTACTTTCTGTGTGCCTTATGAAATTGCATACAAATATTGCTAACGGTTGTACCTTTTTTGCTTTTGTCTATCTCTCTCCTTCTTTGAGGATGATCCCAAATGCTGACCTTTCTCTAGCTCTTCTCCAGCAGCTTTCAGGACCCTACCCTGAACTGAGGTAGGCAGTTTTGCAATCAAGGGAGCCACCAACCATACGCCTTGACGTTCAGAAGAGCTGAAAGCAAAATCACAAACTTATTTCATCCAGAATCTCAATCTACTCTTGACATAATTTTCAGTCATTGTAACCAATACAATGAGACAGATGATACAATTTTTCTAGGATAACTAGTATTTGCAAAGCAACCACAAATGCTACATTCCAAAAAATTTGGGGCTAACACCAATGTTTACTATAAAACAAAAGTAAAACAGTAACCTTCAGGTATCATTTCCTGAACATTCCCATTTCAAAGGCAAAAAGCCTTTATAAGTTTCAAAGTTTTCACTTCATTCTATGGATTATTAACCATTAAGTCAGTTAAAATAATTAAAAAGGTGCTACACGAAAATACCTTAGGAATGTCTTTTTACCATTCTGTCTTGTATTACTTGTGTCACCATTTCCAACAGAGTTTGGATTGAAGAGGCCTATACCAGAGTTAGAAGAGTTATTGTTTAGATCAGCGGATTGCTGAAACACCTCTATTGTCGCCTTTGCAATATTATCCAACAAGCTGTTCATTTCAGCCACAGACCCAGAACCCTACAGTAAAACATAAGTAAACTAGCATATTCATGGTATGTTTGCTCATGGACTAGGTTCAAATTTTACATACTTTATTAAATTAAATATTTTATAAGCACATTAAAAGAATCAAATACTTACAGGCTCCTTCATGCACTGTTTGATCATTAGCTGGAGCTCCAACCAAGACTGCCTGAGAGTCCATTGATCTAAGTTCTGAGTAAAATTATTAAAATGAAAAAAAATGTTACATTTGCAGAAGAATTTTTAAAAACTCTCTAAATTGAAACAATCAAACTGATGTCAACACAGCAGGTTCTCACATTATTCTTTACAACTTTGGAATCTGTAAATTTTTCTAAATAATTCAAGGATCTATTAGTCCATATATCACCACTTTGCATTCTCCCTACCTACAATATAAGCTCATCAATATTTTTAACCAGTTCAAATTTTTGGATGTGACAAATCTTCTGATGTTACCAACTCTGCTGTGTTCAGACACAACTACTGAAATCTGAATTCACTGACAGGATAGTTTGTCCTCAATGCAGATCAAATCACACTCAGTATTATGTCACCTAAATATTATGTCACAAGGTTTAATCATAATTATCTGACATTAGGATGACTATGATTTGTCATTGTCTACACCAGCCAGCATCATCTTAGCTAACTCCATTCTTCATAATGCTGTTTAAACATGATACAATTTTCTAATGAAAACATGTCCAGAGCAGAAGCAGATAGTAAAAGAATCCACTAGGCTTGAAATCGCTGTTTTAACAAAACAAAACCAGTTCTGTAGTTCTGTATTGTTTAAACATTGTCATGTAGTTAATGTGCTTGGCTTTAGTGCCTCCTATTTACCTATAGTCATTTGGATGCTATGGGAGTTCCTGATCTTTTTATCTATTGCACGTGAAATCAACACCACAAATTTTATGTTGTGAAAGTAATCTATCATATCTATATTATAAGTTGTGATTACATGGCTAAAATCATGTAGATTAGCTTGTTGTCAGTTATGTTTTCAAGGGGGGCTATAAGTGGTTATTTTCCACTGTCAAATTTTACATAGGAGTAAAGAACAAGAATCTGAGTGGGCAACTAAACAATTTCCAAGTCAGACCAATGCAAAAAATAAAACCTTTCAGTTACTGAGGCAAGAATTTTTTTTCATCAACACCTTCGGGCTTTACATGGGTACACAAATTTCCATAAAGTGTTCTTCATTTATTTTCCCCACACCAGTAAGTGAAAAAGAACCGTTCGGTAATTCCATAGTTGGGGTGGGATTTACCACCTGGAGAATGGATAGGGAGTTTGGTCCCTGCCCACTGCCTATCATGCTCACTAGTATACAAGTTTCCTTGTACTTCTCCGTTTGTACATATTTAACCATTTTCTCATCTTGTGCGGAGATTTTAAATGTCTTGGGGCAGGGATGGGGTCCTCATGCATGACTGGGACTCCTAAATGCTATGGTAATACAAATCATAGATAATGAAAATATTGTGCAAGTGTCTGGAGTGTGTGAAAAACCCTGTGTCTTTGCACTGGCTCAATACAGCTCTTTTGCAAAAAACTTATCAGCAATGGCTCCGCCCACTGCTATCCTAGAACCCTCCTCAAATACAGTCCAGAGATATATATATATATATATATATTTTTTTTTTTACCCCTAGCAGTTAATACAGCCTCAGAACTGACTGACTTTTCAATGGATTCCCTGTTGATTGCTAGGATGGGATAGGAATTAGTAGAGTAGTGTCCCAGTCTTTTTAATAAGTAGATCTCTGACTCCTCTGGAAAACCCTCTGTGGTACGGGGTCTGGAAAGGGCTGTGGAGATATCATACCACACTTTTTTCCATGATGGGTAGGGACCCTTTGCTCATACATCAGCATGAGGTGACTTGGCACCCATTGTATTGCTCGGGCAGAGTAAAAAAGCAAGGGAAGTTAAGCCTGCTGAGTGTTTACTATAAACAATAATTCCCACATGCAGATCTGAATAATTAGCATTTGTGAGCAGAATGTGGACTGCATCCTAATAGGCTAAATTCTTAACATGTTTCCAGACCCAGGGTTCATAGAGGATGAATCATTCTATTGGAGGAAACAGGCAGCCACCAGAAATCTACAAGGTAATACTTTTCCATCTAAATCACCCACATTTCTGTGTGCCACAGCAGCAGCAGCAAAGAGGGAGACTGAACTAACTGAAAGAGATTCAGAGTTAGGTTTTGTGATACTGTGTCTTCAGAACCGATTTTCTCTGTTTTCTGATCTCTCCAAGTGATCTGAATATCTTAAAAATGCTTTTCATCTCAAGTCTCTTACTTCATTTGAGAACCCTTGTCAAAGTTGTATTTCACACACCCATTGAACTTGAACAAATTTTCGACACCTATTAAAATTGTTAGTTCCCATTCTTAAAATCTACACTTCAAACATTTCTGAATGTAACAAACTTACAGAAGCAAAAAATGCAAATCCACACCTTTGCATGATGAGTATCTCACTGGACAAAGATATTACATACTACCTGGTTTTAAGTTACAAATTTCACACAATTAGGTAGGTTAAAGATGAGTTTTAACACTAAAATGGCACATTTCTAAGGCCAGTACCAAACTTTATGTTAAACTTTGTTTCTTGCTGCTTTAAACTTTGATATAGTATGTTGATGCAACAGGAAAAAAAATACGGTAATATATAGTATAGCTCTGTCTAAACTATAGACCTCGGTTGGCATGGCTATTCCAGTCAGTGAAGTGCCATGATCCCTGACAGACTCAGCTATGAAAGCAGAAGTCTTTAGTGTACACACAGGAAAAATGTGGTTTTGCTATAGTTAGCTTCACTTGTTGAGCATGGTTTTAATAAGCTACTACAAAATGCAGATTTGCTGGTATAGTTACTCCTACACCAAGATCTCTCTGCTAGTACAGTATACTCATATTTCTATAAAGGTCAAACACTCCTAGAGTAACACGGATTAGTCTCCGAAGTCTAGCCAATATACTTAGTGTTTCTACCATGTGATGAAATACATAAACAGACAAACCTGGATTTGATTTTGGTGAGTACGCTTGAATAGAAACTTGTGAGGTCAATAAAAGTACCTGATAGGAAATGCCTATCAACCACAAAAAACAGGGAGAAAAAACTCAGGGTTGTAAGCTCTTGTGCTTTCAGTTGGGGCTGGTGCCTCTCACAATGATATAAGAAGCTCCAGGTCTTGCATGAATTTCAGCCTTGCCTAAGGAGGCGGGGGGGGGGGGGGAAATCCCCCCTGTTTGACTGCTATTCCCACTTCCTTATCTCCTGCAGAAGAACCACCAATCATGGCTGCTTCAAGAAGCAGTGAGAGCTCCAACTCCTTCCCTTAAGAGCTGAGCAAAAGGGAGGAAGGGGAAAGAACAGATAGAGCCTATGGCTCAGGGTGCTTCTGCTCCCTCCTCTCCACTTTTCTGCGGTGAACAATGGGCCAAGTCTCCTCTCTGCGCCTCCTTCCTGCAACACCTGGAAAGGGGGAGGGGGAGTTGAAAAACCCCTGGAGCTGCCCAAGACCCCGACCTGTGAAGGGGAATAAGAGAACCCTGTTGCAGCTGCTGCCCTGGCGTGGGAGGAGGAATTAAGAACCCCAGGAGCTGCATAAGGCACACAGAAGGGAGTGGCTGTACAGCAGGGGTCTCCAACCTTTTTAAGCACGAGATCGCTTTTTGAATTTAGATGTAATCCAAGATCTACCTCAAGTCCAAACACCCTTGCCCTGCCTCCTTTGTGCAGCTTCTCCGAGGGCCCACCCCCTGCTCACTCCATCATCCCTTCCCTTTCACCAGGCATTGGGGCACAGGCTCTGGTTTTGGATGAAGCATCTAGAGTGCAGGAGGGGCTCTGAGCTGAGCCTGGAGCAGGCAGTTGGGATGCCGGAGGGGGTTCTAGGTGCAGGCTCTGGGAGGGTGTTTGGATGCAGGGGTGGCATGGGGTGCAGGATGGGATTCGTGATTGGGGTAGGGTTGCAGGATGTGGCCTCCAGCTGGAGCAGGAGCTGCTTACCTCAGGTGGCTCCTAGGTGGTGGAGCAGTGGGGCTAAGGCAGGCTCACCCCTGCCCTGGCCCTGCACCACTCCCTAAAGCAGCCAGAAAACTCCCTCCATCCCAAGTCCTGTTGTGTCCCCTGTCTGCTTTGTGGAAATAGGATACAGAGTGGGAGAGGGGGCACCTTGGCATGAGCACCCCTCACCCTTTCCTGCCCTGCACAGAAAGCTGGAGGCTCCTGAGGGGACAGCTCTAAGGCAAAGGGCAGGAGTTGTGCAGCAGTCTGTGGGAACAGCGGAAGCGCTGGCACTTGATAGCCTCTTGGCCAAACCAGTCAGGATCACCTGTCAGAGGCTCCAAGATCTACCAACAGATCAGGATCGACTGGTTGGTAACCACTGCTGTACAGGCATATGTAAGGGCTGGGGAGGGATGACATAAAACTAATTAATTACAATTCCAGGGTTTGGAGAGAAATTGGAAGCACTGTACAACCAGTCAGTCATCAAGAGCTCTCTGCAGGAAGGGGACAAAATCACCACACTCAAAGCTGGGATAGCTGGTGTTGGCAATGCTAATTGTGTCTCATGCAGGGGGTTGGGGGTAGAGGTGGGATAAACACATAACAAAAATTCATTTTTATAAAAATCTCTCATGATTGGGGGTGATCCGAGTCATCATTTTTAAATTTGGGGGTTGGTAACGTTGGGAATTGCATGACATGCACATTGAACTGATGGTGCTGCTGAATGAGACTTGAGAATTAATATCTTACAGAAGTAATTTAGAATATTTTTACATTTTATTACCTGAAGTATGCGCTTGATGTGTTGTCTTTGAGTGTTGTCGCTCTCTAGGCATTCTTTAATACCATGAGGGTAACAGATAAGCTGCAGTAGTTTCTGTGCTTGCTTGTTTGAAAGAACAGGATCCAATATAAGATCTTTGTCCGTGCATAGCCTCTCAGGTTCTTTCAAGCAGTGCTCTCCCACCCATTCCTGAAAGTAATCAGACAGCTGGATCGATAACGTAGTTGTCAATTTAACACTAATTTTTCACACAAAACATAAATTTTCCACATGCAGATA
The DNA here is from genome assembly GCA_032595735.1 of Pelochelys cantorii. Classification (NCBI taxonomy): domain Eukaryota; kingdom Metazoa; phylum Chordata; order Testudines; family Trionychidae; genus Pelochelys; species Pelochelys cantorii. Next base: position 29,224,257 of record CM064335.1, read on the forward strand.
TTCAGAAACTGAAAGTTAGTTCCACATACGATACTTGAAATTTCACCTTTATTCAGAAACTTACAACTGTTAAAAGTACACTACACTTTCAATGGTTTTCCAAAATTTGTTTCTTTAAAAATGCTAAAAGCTGCTTGCTAATTAACTGATGCTACCAAATGATATCCACAAGTTGCATGAGTACCTTTTACTAGCCAATTCATGGAATACCACTAACATTTCTCAGTTAAGGCCTGCTATTTCAGCTACCAAAAGGGCAGGCTTTTTAAGGTTCAATTGGGAAAAAGAGGGATTAATTAAAAAGACTGGGAGACACTAAAGTCTATAGGCCAAATTCATCCCCAGTATAGCTCCACTGACTTTTAAATGATCTCTGGTCAAAGCCAGGCAAATATAAGGGAGAATTCAGATTCAAACACCATAAGAAAAATATGTACAATACATCCTCAAAGGTTTTTTTTTTCATTCAAACATGTTAAAGCCTCTTACATGACAGATTTTTGTCAAAAGAATGCTGTTTATAAAGAAAAGCTAGAAGCACAGTTTTTACCTGCTGGCAAATAGTTCTTAGCACATATCTAGCGTATTCACTTAGACTAGCAGTTTCTATGGAAATAGCTTTTCCACATTTCAGTGAGTGTGAGGCACCCCAAATGTCATCATCATTAAGGTCATCTAATAAACCTCTCATAGTAAAGTCCTCCTTCTTCAAAGAGTTAACACCGCTGCTGCCAATTTCCGCATCACCTACATAGCATAAGCACAGGAGCAAAAAGATGAAAATCTTTTCAGAATCTAATACTTTGATTTTGCATATGCAGTTAGGGAAGCACTTGAAGGTATGTCCTAGCCAAGAAACAATGCAGAAATGAAGTTTGCGCATAGCCAAATTAGACAGTGGGCAACACCAAGAAAAACCGGATATTAGAAAAATACAACTTCTGAAAAATGTTCCTTCCTTATTTTGCTTCAAATATTTTACATTTAAATGAAATCTACTTTTTTTTCTGAACTATAAAGAGTTAACACAAAACAACAAATAGAGAGAATACATCCTTCCAACCCCAGTAAAGAGTATGCATGTGTGCACAGACTTGATTTGGCTGTAAAATAAGGAAAAGTTGGGTTACTCACCCTTTGAGGTGTCCCTTTTTCCAAGTCTTCTGTCTTACTCTGATTTATTAACTCTCCATAGATCAAGAGACAAGTTTTGACTGGGGATCCCCTTAGCCCACCTTACTATGAACTTCTTGACAAGAGAGATTTATTTTCCTGGGAATGGAAAAGGGCAATGCATGCTGAGGGAGCCCTGTCAGAAAGGGCAAACATTGAATAACCCATCCTTTCTGCAAATCATCAGCACATCTGCACACACTTGACCTGAATATTTAATTTTGGCAGGAGGAAGGAGGACAGACTAAGAAAAGTTAGATCATTTGGGCAGAAGCAGTAAATATTCACAGAATACCTTCTATTGAAATGGCAACTAGCAATTTTTGAAGAGTTTCAAATCTTAGATCAAGAGCTCTCTCACAAAGCAATATGCAACTACTATTTTTAACAGTGAGAAATAAGCTCCAAGATGCTAAATATAATTCACTACTGTTGTAGGACCTTCTGTAATCATTCATTATGCAGAAAATGTTTCCAGGTGCTGTGTAAGTTAGTGGAACAACATGCCCATTCTAGAATTCAGCAGACACTCTTGTGAACCATAATGGATATACCATATGCTCTCTCCAGCACTTATCAAACACCGCAATTTGATCGAACAACAAACTCAATAACCAACATGGCATAGGAAGTCCTGATGAATCAGCTAGTTAAAACACTTGGACACGGCCACATGAACCTATATTCCATCAAACAGCCCCATCAAGTCAATCTCCATTTTAAATAGTCATCCAAGTATCGGTCCATCTTTCTGTTTTCCTTCATGGTTAAAAGTCTCTCCGCTATTCCAGTTCAACTCATTTAAAACCGGGACACCAGGTTTTTTCTTTTTGGTTGCCTCTACAAAGGGAATGTTTTATTAAAATCTTCAACTATTGCTGCCACTGTCATAGCAATACCAGTGAAAGTATCAAAGAAACTGTCAAACATAGACAGTTATAAGCAGCCACTGGCATTTTTTGCACAATCATGTCTACAGTTGCTTAGAGCAAGTCTGCACAACATGGTGCTTAATATGTCATCAGCTGCTAGTGATCTGTGTAGGCTTGTTCTCCCACCACTACAGGTGGGAAGCTGCACCACTGGCAGCAAAGACTGGAAGTTTTAAAAGAAGTTGTCTCGTCTCAAGAAGAGCTGTTTCACCACACAAAATCCTCACAATTTGTATCACTTTGATGTTATTCTCCAATAAGCAGTACACAATCTCTTTCTAACAGGATTAAAACCCCCTGTACTTTTTTACTCCTCAAAATTAGAGGACACTTTGGGTACATCTAAACTGCAAGCTTCTTTCGAAAGAGAGCATCCACAACTCAAAAATGGATCGAAAAAGCTATCTGCTTTTTCGAAAGACAGCGTCCAGACTGCATGGACGCTCTCTCAAAAGAAAGCCCTGATTGCAATTCACAGAATGGCCACGAGGGCACTTGTGCTTTTTTCAGTTGCCTCTTCTTTCAAAAAATGTCCCTGTTCTGCGTCCACACGTGCCTTTTTTTTGAAAGAGCTCTTTCGAAAAAAGGCGTTCTTCCTCGTAATTTGAGGTTTACCAATGTCGAAAAAACCCCTGCATTCTTTCGATTTAATTTCAAAAGAATGCGATTGCAGTCTGGACGCACGTGAAGTTTTTTCGAAAAAGGGCAGTTTTTTTTGAAAAAACAATGTAGTCTAGAAATACAGTTCATGATAGACAGGTTTCTAACTGAACGATTCCTTCTTGGGCATAGAATAGATCTCAACCTGCTGATATATCAATTTATTTGACTGACTGAACTAGATGTGACTCTGATTCTTCACCTAACTCTGCATAGCAGGATCCCGGCAGCCATATGGAGGGCTACTAAAGCCAAAAGTTCCCCGTACTTACGGAAGCCCTACAAGTGAAGTCAGTTGAAAGATTTGGAACTAACATTTATGATAAGAAGAGAGACTTGCCACCAATCAAGTGCAATAGTTATGACTTCTTAGAAGAAAGAATTATAAAGAATTGTAAACAGAGTTTCTACATCCAGCCTCTTTCTTGAGCATGACTGGCACAAGTTGTGTCAGTACATAGAAGAAAATCCTCCTACACGTCTAAAATTCTTACAGGTTCCATAAATCACAGCAATGTTTTAAAACTATAATTCTTTGTTAACACTGATTAGAAAAGATCAGTGCCGTGGCAAATGTATTTGCAAATGGACTGAAAGCAAGAAAATAAAAGAATATTCTAGAAAATAGAAATATTTTTTTAAAATCCCCAAAACTAACATAAACCAGAATGAAACCAATGATTAAGAGAATTAATAAGCATACAAGGCCTTAAGCATGAGATATTTATACAGTACTTACTCAGTTCTTCTAAGCCAACCCCTCCCCACCATGGAAATCAGTGGGAGTTTGTCTGACTAATGATCTGAGGATATGGCACATTATAATTAGCAAAGATTGGAACCTCATCTGAACTGTGGAGCTTGAGCCCACCTCAGGTAATGCCACTATAATCCAATCTATAGCACCTCAGCAATAACCATAGCACAGCAAAACCAAACAAAACAGGCCTAAAACCAGACAAAAGGGGACAAAATGTATGTGGGCCCAGATTTGTCTTCCTTGCACACAAGAGGCATTTACATAGTGTTATTGTCATCAAGCCTGGTATTTGCAATTGAGAATCACACACTGACAGGGGACACACAAGTTATTTACTGATTTCTCTGAATCAAACCCAAACCATTGCAGTATGGTTTGTGAAAAGGCTACCCTGAAAATATTCCTACTGCAGTTCACTATCGTCTTTCAATGTGAGGAGAAATTAAAGTTTTCTAAAACTAATTTCTGCTCCCAAAATTACTTACTAAACGTATCACCTATTAGGCATAGTGTACCTAATGCTTTTGTCAATACATTAAATGCATTTTTTAAGGAATTAATTTGAAATATGAGAAGGAATTTAAAAAAAATCAGTATTTCATCTTCCAAACTATTTTATTTTGAATATTAATAAAGATGGACTGAGGTGGGATTGTGCTAGGTAAATGGGTGTTCTAGAACTATGTACCCTGTAGCCCAGGAGTGGGAAATAATTTTTGACCAGGGGCCACTTCAGAAATTTTTAAAGTGGCCTCAGGCTGCCTCAGAAAGAGCAGGGACTCAGGTGGAAGAGGTGGGGCCAGGACACTTCCGTGCTTCCCTGCCCACAGACCCTGATTGGTCTGTGGGTGGGGGAGTGTGTGAAGTCTTTGCCCCTGCCCTCCTGTCCCCCCTCCCCGCGAAAGAACCACCAGCTGTTCAGAACAGCTGGCGGTTCTCTCTAGGCACCTGTGCCTCTGGCAGTGGGAGACTTCACACGCTCACCCACCTCCACCCTCAGGTCAATCAAGGCCTAGGGGGAGCGCATGAGGTCTACCTCTGTCCTGCAAGTGAGCGCTGTGGTTAGAGTGGCAGTGGGGAGCATGAAGTCTCTTGCTCCCTGTCCTCTGGCACATGGTGCTTAGAGTCAACCACCAGGGGAAGCTGCAGGACCTCTGCAGGCTGGACCCGGCCCACAGAGGCCATTTTGTCCACCGCTGCTATAGCTTTTAACCTACACAAGCTCCACAGCTTTTGCATTGCAATACATAATGCAATCCCTGCACTAGTCATTTATTCAAACCACAGCAATGCAGAAAAATAAGAATTATCATGTAATCATTGCAAACAGCAATAAAGTATGAATGTTAGGCCACGAGTACATTTTTAACTCCACCTCACTCCACCCCAAATATAGGTGTATATTAGGGACGTTATAATGGTATAGCTTTGTCACTTATGATATGATTTTTAACCAGTATAGCTATGCTGGTATAAGCCAGCAAAATAGCCCCCTCTACTGTTTTAAGTACTTTCATATCAAGAAAACTATGCCCACACTAGGAATGTTCTGCCATTTAATTGTACCAGTATAGTTACATTGGCAAAACTTTTGAGCTTAGACCAGCCAATACTTCACACATCTTCACTTAGGATACACTTTTGTCAGCATAACTATGTTGTGTCAGCAATAGCTCTAAGCATAATGTATCCTGAATTTTTGCCTGTATAGCATGGTGCTCAGGAGGGCTGGAATACGCTATGATGGCAAAAGCATAAGCAGACACTGCATCCTTACTGGAAGTACTTTGACAATACAGTATACAACTGTAGCTATTCCAGCAACATTATTCTAGTAGAACTAGCTTTAGATGTGAGAACTGTCATAAGTGGAGTGATAGTGGGCACTCTGGTTTTGAAGGCTTATTTAGCAATGGCTCTTTCAAGACCTCTGAAATTCAATAGCCATTCGAATTTATTTAAGAGTTCCAAACATGGGAATAAGTGAAACTTAAGAGTTAGGTTCAGAATACTCCCCTTAGAAACATCTTAATCATTTTTAGACTGAGTCAAGTTAAAATTTACTGTGACTTTCTGAAAGGAAGCGTGTGCAAGAGTCACATCTGCTTAAAGTCAAGTCAGCAGGGGGCTGACTCACCAGAGAAAACTTCTGTCTCTTGACCTATGCGGGGGAAGTTACTCACTGGTGTTAAAGAAGGATAGGAAGAATTCAAATTTTTCTTCAGTCAGATACTTCAATATCTAGGAATTCCCAATCACAGGAGCATCCCCAAGAATATGAATTAAATCTATTCCTTTTTTAGCCAAATGTTAAAGTCAAGATCTTCACACACAATTCTATGAATAATCTTACCAAGCATCAAAATTGCTTTTAAGACAGCAAACACAGCTCCCACTTCAATGCTGTTGTGAGCAGCAGTTAAAAGGTGGCGGTCACAAGAAGAGCGAATTCCTGGGAATGACTTCCCTAAGAGTAGAGAAACAGGTATATGTAGCACTGTGTTATTCTCTACCAGCACAGATTTCTTCATCAGAACTTTTCTACAATGCATCAATGACGAAATAATGAGGTAAAGTGCTGTTTTGGGTGAAGCTGTGGACCCAGCTGTCATTAATTAAAATTAATGGGTGTAAGTAGAAACAGCATGCTAACAGCAAAACAAGTTACAGTCATTTACAGCTAGTAAAATAAGTTTTAGATCTTGCCTTTGGGCAAGAGCCTTTAAAAAGTGTCGCAAACATAAAATTCAATAATTTAAACTTGTAAGTTATCAAGGAAAGTAGAGTCTATTTTGGCTTCTGCTCTACAGGTTTAGAAATTCCTACAATTCTCTTCCACAACAAAGATTTATCGAAATCTAACAAAGCACATGTAATACAAATTTATTGTTGTATAGTTCAGGCTGATTCTGCATCACTGAAATTGGTGGATGTTTTTCCATACTTCAGCAGGAGAAGGATCAGACCCAACGTCAAGAAATGACAAAATGGAGGTTGAACACGCAAGCTTTGCTAAGTCCACTTATGCATGTGTTTTAAGAGAGTCTGCACTATGATCTCATTATATTGTACCATATAAAATGTTAACAAAATCATTGTTTTTAAAGAGATCTTTAGAATTTGAAAGAGGCAACTGTAGCAGTAAAAGATTTCTATTTGTTTGGTTGTCTTCATCAGAACTATATACAGAGCACTGCAAATCTGCGGATATCAGCTTTATATCTGTGGATGTGGATGCGGCTATCCAAAGCTCATTTCTGCAGATATGGGTACAGATGCGGATACAAATTTTGTACCTAGAAACCTACAAATTTGTGGATATCTGGCAGGGCTCTAATTATATTCAGCTGTTACATTTAAACTGAACTTTTATTAAACTTACTATGATAAAAGGCTGGAGTTTTAGGTTGAGAGGATAATTCTTTTAATGCTCAAGTATCCATAATCCATTGACTTCGGCAGTCAAATGGTTTCATCTGCATAACCATTTGGTTTGAAAGGCACTATTTTTCAGAAGTATGTGCTGCTGAGGTGCTTAACTATATTTCAGTATGCAATAATATTTTGATTGCACAGACAGTTTAAAAATGAAAATCCAAAATGCAAAGGCAACTGTTGCTCAGCTTCTCAGAGAACATTATATTCCATGTCAGAAATGATTTGGTTACTTGGTGCCATAACAATCCCTCTTTGGCCTCTGCTCCTTTTATCTAATACTGCCTACAATTTTCAAACCTAAGTGTGGAAAAAATTAATTAACGTATGATGCAGAAGGCCTATGCAAAAGTTTCATAATTCACTTCATTTTCTAAAATTAAAAAAACCCATGCCACTTGCCAACATACCCGTTGCTTGGGGTAACAGGTAGAGCTGGGGTGTTCTAAAGAGATGAAGCAGAAGACGGCATGTCATTCTCGCTCCAGGTTCAGCATCTGGGTCTCCACAGGCTATGAAAAAGGGGACATTGACATAGGAAAGCTCTCTCAAAGACCTTAGAAATCAAACACAAAATTCACTGGAAGAGCCACAGAAAGGTTCTGTCTTACAGAATATATATTTCAAATGTAACTAAAGCATTCTATTGTATGGGAGCCAGCATTTGTAGATTTTGGAAGGACTGAGATAAATTAAACAAAATTAATTAGTGGAGGAAAAAGCAAGGGAAGCAGTGATCAAATGAGAGCAGAGACGAAGACATTCTGGAGAGTATCTAAAGCCAGGGAACCAGCACACACCTGAAATAGGAAGTGAGAGGGACCCAGGAGAGGGATTCCAAGGATTCTGTAATATGGTCTGATCAGTGGGCAAGGCAGAGAACTGAACCTACTGATCTCTGAATGGACTAGCAGGGAACAAGAGGAGGCCAAAAAAAAGTGATAGCAGTAGTTGGGGCTGGAGCTAATCAAGATACTGATGAGAATGTTAATCTGGGAGGGGCAGGAAGGGAGGAAGGGTTAGATGTCCGAAATGTTGTGAAGAAAGACCTGACATGATCTGGAAATTATCTGGATTTGTTGAGAGAGAGAGAGAGAGAGAGAGACACACACACAGAGAGACAGACAGAGAGAGGGATATAAAGGGAAATGATTGATAGAGAGAAGTATGGTGTTGTCAAAGAAGCAGAATACATTTTATATGACTATTATGCAATCATTTATCAAACAGATTATTTGATTCACCCTGACAGTAGTACTACTTATGGAATATCTGTTACAAACTTAGAGAGAGCACTCCCTGGCCATCACATTTTGCAGTAGCATTCTGCACCAGAAAGTGGTTTCAGAATGGGTTGTAAAGTTTTGCAATCAACAGAAAGAAAAAGGTTTTAAAAACAAAACATCACAAAGTTTTCGGCATCTGGATTGATATTTCCTTACCTGCCGCAAGAAGAGAGGGAAGTGCAACGTGCTGAACAACATCCTCCAAAGAAAAACATTGCCGGGCTATCAGTATAGCAATGAAAGTGGCCAGTGAATCATGGAATGAAAGGTCACTCACCTTGAAAGAAAAAAAAAAAACACTGGAATGCTTTCATGTTACAATACACAAATCTTCACTGATGTGATTAATGACCAAATTATTTAACTATAAAAAGCAAACTTGGGTTACCAGCAAAGTAAAATTATCACAAGCAAACAGATTCTTGCACTCCAAATACTTTCAGTGGCAAACTTCTATTGATTTAAGTTAATTACAGAACATACTGATTACTTTCCTTCATACGTCAGTTGTAATGAAATGAATAGGAGACAAATTAATTTATAAAAGCTGGAACAGTTACTATCTTTACACAGAAATTGGTGATATACATATTCACTCCTTAGCTGCTGGCACATACCCAGAAAAATCCTGTCCTTTTAACATGAAAGCTGGCCTTTAACATGCATGGTCAAAGAATAAGCAATCCTATAAAGTACTAGGATCAATTATTAGGACAAGCTGGATCCTCCACAGATGGAAACTCATAACCCCATTGGCTTCAGTGGAGCTCTGACAATTTACAGTGGATGAGTTAGGATCAATGAAGGCTATTTAAGAGTGAGACTACTCAATTCACAGAAATAGCAATTGTGAGGCAAGATATGCATATAGGTATCTCCCTGTGTCTGTCACATGAAGTACCTCCCCTAACTTATACCACTACAGTAGTGCAATGAAGAAAAAAATGTATTAGAGTAAAAACACAACCCAATATGTAGCCTATATTTTATTTTAAATGAAACAATGAAAATATGGAAAACAGAATTCAGGAGTTTCAGAAGATGCTTTGAAAATATAAATAGATACAGTTCTAAAACCATGTTCAGCAATGGATAGAGGCAACTTAAGATAGATGTGTTAAATTGGTATTTCTATTTCAAAATGCATTCAACTTACATCCACACTGCAAAGCAGATCATTAAAACCCCAGACATGATTTGAAGAACAGCAAAGTGCCTTTAGAACCCCTAACCATTCTGAACTTAGCACCGTGCAGCATGCTGTCAACTCTGCGCAAAGGTTAGCTATATCATTAATTCTAGAAGACAAGAGAAAACAAGTTAAGAGAAGAAAAATACTCATTAGCAATAAATATTTTGGAGATAGATAAAAGTTTATGTCTAGACTAGGCATGTAAGAGTGTAGTCGATTAACTGATTAACCGATAATCAAAAGCTTATAGGTTAATGCTATAGACTACATGCATTTCTCCCCCCTCCAAAGTGAATATTTTAGCAGGCTGGCCAGCAACCTGGCTCAGTCCTGGCTTGCAATAAGTCCAGGACCTACCCCTGCTGAGGCTCAGCATTTAACGGATATTAGGAGCTAGGCTGGCAGACAGCCCAGTTCAGTTCTGGCTCATGCTGGGTCCAGGAGCACAGACCCCAGCCTGCCCCAGACAGGGGCTGCTGCCATCCCGTGCTATTGCCTCTATATCTGAGGCTATGTCTAGACTACACAGATCTATCGGAAAAGGGTACGCAAATTGTGCTACGCAATTTGCGTACCTTTTTCCCCCAATAGTTTTTTCAGAAGATGCTTTTCCGAAATCTGGCCATCTACACTGGGCCAAATTTCAGAAAAGCCTCCTCTTTCGGAAGAGCCCTTCTTCCTCATGGTAGGAGGAAGACAGGGCTTCTGAAAGAGCACGTCTGCTCTTCTGCCTTCTTTTTTTTTTTTTTTGCAGAAGAGCAGACGTGTTCCCTGGATGTGGCGGAGTTTTTCCAGAAAAACCCCATAGTGTAGACATAGCCAGAGGCAGCAGGATGAGGTGACAGGCAGCCAGTCCGTGAAAGGTGCTGGTTTTTAAACTGGCTCCCCTCACAGACTGGCTCCCACCTGGCATCCCACACTGCTGCCTCTGATACTGCCGGCCCCGCCGCCGGGTACTACAGAATAGTTGACTAACCGATAAGAATTCATGAGGTTACTCGACTATTCAATTAACCAATATTTAACATCCCTAGTCTAGACCTGAGTTTTTTCGAAGAGGTATGCAGATCAATTCTGAGAAACCCGCTAATTGGCCACTCCAATGTGTTCATTTACTGCTTCCCGCGGCTGCCCTTGGCTGCAAATGGTGTACCACAGACAACAGGAGCCATGAAGCTCCATGGCTGCGGAGCCGGTAAACAAACACACCAGGAGTGGCCAGTTAGCTGGTTTCTCAGAGTGGATCTGTGGACCACTTTGAGAAACACTGGTCTAGACCTATATTTCAGTGTTCATCTAGGGCTCTCCAGTTGTGGACACCTATTTTTGCTAACTAGAACATTCGGTACATGATGTTCCCAGTGACTGACATGGATCCAACATGCTGTTGCACAAAGCACTGCATTCTGTAAAGATCCTCCTGTGGCAGAATCTGCTCGTGTCCACATTCTACACACTGCTGTAATAATCTTGGTTCAAATTAAGACTTCTAAAGCTTTCATTTGAAAACCTATAATCTGCTGGTCAATATCGTCCTGATAAAATATGTGCGGCTACACTGTATGTGAAGTTACAGTATTCTAGTGAAGGGTCATGTTGATTGGTTAAGAGATAAAAAAATTCCTTTTTCCCTTCCAGAGGGCAACTTCCCTGTTAACCTCAGTATGCTCCTTCTAATTGACTTAATGAATTACTCCTTTTCAGCTACTCCACATTGCAATACTCCCTCAGTTGCCTGGGCTATGTAGAGTAAAATGACAAAATATCAATATGCTCTTTCAGGAGGAAGAGAAGGAATAATCTACTGTATGAGGGTCACTCAGAAATTAGACAAAGGTCAGAATTAAATCTCAACATCCCTGAGCATGGAAAAGTTCGTCATCTGCCCTTGAATTCTGACCTGAATTCTTGATTAAGTCTTAATAGGAACAAAACTAATACTCCATCTCTCTCAACTATTTTGATTTTGAGGGAACTGGAGTTAAAATCCAGGTGTAATTGAGATGTATAATTCATCACTACCTGAATTATAGAGTTTGCAGAATGGGAAATTAAGAAAACTAAGTCCCACAAAGAAACAGAAGGCAATTTTTTGACAGAAGGAATAGTTTTAACATTTGATAAAGATTCTAAGAAAAGTTGTAACATTGTTAGAGATCCCCAAAAAAAGAAGTAATGGAGACAAGAAAAGAACTAATCTTTTTGAGAATGCTGATCTCAAAAGAAAGTCCAGACACTGTCAAGCTCTTCAAGGCCATACCAAAATGCAAGGCCAAAGAAGACAATTAATGTTTGTCATAAAGGACAATAGTAAAGAGAATTATCATATAGATGATCTTTCTGTTCTCTTGTCTCAGAAGGGGTATGCTTGATTCAAAGTGAAAATCTTTGGATCAAATTTTAAGTGTCCAAGGATAATTTTTATGAGATGGGGAAAAAACAGTGTTTTGTGCCACAAAATCTAATACTTTTTAGTCTGTCTTTTGTGGATGCTGAAATGTTCACTGTAAAAGTTATCTTTCAATAGCAGTCCTAAACTGGAGGATCCCAGATTACAAAGAGGAAGACCTCAGGAGAATGAAAAAGGTGCATGGTATTGGATCTGCTCTTCCAATACAAATACACATCTATGGCTATGGGAAGTACAGAGAAGGTTCTCTGAAAGTCACATGCCTTCCTTTTTTTGCTCTCACATTGATACCTATGACAACTAAACAATGAAAAAGGTAGAGAAGCCATGTCTACATTACAAATTGAAGTGTGATTCTCCTGCTTGCGTATATACATTCGGGCTAGCTCTTAGTGAGGTAGCCTAATTATAAATAGTAGGGTGGCCGCAGTATAATGCCTTTCTGTTTCAGGAAGGCTTGCACTCCACCTGGCTGAGCCATGCTTCTGTTGCTGCTGCCAGTACTGCTGCTACCAGTATACACACATTAGTGGTATGTGAACGAACATGAGTATGTGTAGACAAGCAGGGGAAAAAATCACACCACTAGCTCATAATGCAGGAAGGAGAGGGGGGGGAAGAGAGAGAGGAGGTAAAAACAACAGAGGTAGAAACAAAAAGGAGAGAGAGAAACAGTACAAAGAAAAAAATGGTGGCAAAGTGCCAGGAGAGAAACGAAGAAAGTTTGCTATAATTAACCAACCAGCCTATGCAAGGATGCTTCATCAGAAAAGGCTAGGAGCCTCTGGGATAGTCCCTTAAGACTTCTCTTTAAGACCTAGTCATTATCTTGAAAGAATGAACTGACAGGAATGTTAGTCTATTTTCTTCTCTGCTGTGATATGTACTTTCCATTTAGAGCCCAGATACCATGGAACAATAGGAACATAAGAAATGTCAGACAGGCTCAGTCCCAGGGTCCATCTAGTCTAGTATCCTGTCTCAACATCTGCCGGCACTAGATGCTTCAGAGAAAGGTACATAAAGCCCCATAATGGACAGCTGTGGGACCTCATGTTGGTTTTACCTACATCCTTAATAATTAGAAAAATGGTTTAAAACCCAAAGCAGGAGATTTTATTTCCCCTACAAAACTTTTCTTTAATGAATTAGCTAAAACAAACCTGTATGTTCTTATCCATTTAAATGTTCAATCCCTCTTTTAAACTAAGTACTTGGCCTCAACAATATCCTGTGGCTAGGAGTTCCATAAATTAATTAATTAATATAATAAAATAATATATTTCATCTGGGGAAAGGAATTGATCAGGTACTCAACACTCCTTGAAAAATGAGGATACTGTCAGGATGTGATGATAATTTTGCTTAGAGAGCAATCCAGAGTCAGAATCCTGAGAAATGGAGAAAAGCATAACAAGTCTCCTCTTGCTAGGAAGCTAATAATTGTACCTTGTCTTACAAAACTTTTCTTGTAATTTTACATATAGGCTGCTATTTATATTGTTTGGTGATGCAAAGAAGCCTACACCTATTATTAATCCTTGTAATGTTATGCAAACCAATCTGATGCAGTCTTGGTGAAACCTATTCTAAAGAATTGTGCAACTCTGAAGCGGAAAAAAAAACACAGGAAATCTGTCAATGAAGATAAACCAAAAGGATACAAAGGGAGAGGAAAAAAAAGGGGAAGGAAGGACAACATCCACATAAACAGCCCCAATTAGTTCTAATAATATCCCAGATACTTCATTTCACTGAAGCACTAACCCTTATTTAAATTACTTCTATAGTTCTATATCTGAATCAATTTCTCTTACCTTATTGCATCTTGGTGCCCCATACATACATTCATGAGTGCATTACAGACAAAGCTGTAGCGATTGGCTGCATTGTCACTCAGGATCTTGCCTAGTATTGAGTAGTTGATGCTATGAGTAGAGGGACTCTCGATAAAATCCAACATGAACTCGGGATCCCATAACAAGTTGGAGTTCGAGGGCTGTACGTTGCTGTATATGGTTTGCTTTACCTTTGAACAAGCACTACTAAGGGTTAAAAACAGGAGAGAAAAAAACATTGTTCACGTCTCTTGGATTGTTGAAATATTGATACAGATTAAAACAAGATTGTCACTAAGTATTACTCAAAGAGTTCATCTAATAACTGTTAAATCCCATAAAGTCTGTCTTATTCTCTTTGGAGGCACGGCAGTGCACAACTGAGATTGCTCTTCTGGACACCATTTCTGAAAACTGATATTTTTACAAAAAGTCTGAAACTGAGGTGGCGCACAGCCAATTTGATTAAGTTTTCCTACAGCAATAACATCAACTCACAAGTTCTTATACCAGCTTTGTGATATGTTTATTTAAAGTTTGAGCAGACAGACCAATCAGATCAAACCTTTTTCTGGTAATGATTTCAACACAGCAAAACACAGCCTTATAAATACACACTCATGATGCTTCTTTGCATTCACAACATACTGAGTTAACTGGAGTGTGTGTGGGTGTGAAATATCAGAATTTGACAATTTTTTTAAATAAAAAACCTCAACAATCTAGAAAGATAGGTTTGATAATAGCATTTTAATTATTGTTACAATGAACTGGATATCGTCTCTGATTTCTTGACGGTCACTATCAATAAACAGAAAGAGGATATGAGAATGTCATGCTCTTGTGACATTAACAATACACACAAAAGAGAGGCAGTCTAGGCTCAGGGTATTAACATGTTAGTGGACCTCCTTCATCAGGAGAAAAGCTATTGTTCCTAGAAAGCAGATAAGTACATATGCAAAGGTTCCAAAGGACAACAGTGTGGCAGGGGGACCGGGCTGTGGCAGCCTGATGGGGATGAAGGGGGGGGGGGGGGCAGCAGCCCGGCAGAGGAGCTGGGCCAGGGCTGCACAGCAGCCCTCTGAGCTGAGACCATCAGCAGGCAGCCCAGCTGGAGCCTTCAGCAGCGTAACCAGACAGGGCTGGAAACTGAGCCAGTGGAGGATTAAAAAGCCAGCAGCAGGGGAACCTACCTTGGCCTGGAAAATTCCCTCATTCAGGGCTGGTCAGGTCCCGAGGGTGCCAGACCAGGAAGATCCAACCTGTATATACTGTGCATGCTACAGTGGCATAGTAGTGCCATGGCTGCTCTGCTACTAGTGCCACAGCTTTGACACTGCCTAGAATTTTTCTGTGTGAATTTGTCACAACCCTGAGTGCCAGAGGTGCATGCTCACCTAATTTCTAAGCACAAACCAGGCCTCAGTGCAAACAAACTGCCGCTCCCCAGGAGTGGTTGCCAAAACGCTGGCTGGGCGCAGGAGAGGGAACACAGATGCACTGAGAGAGTCAGGCCACTATTAGAAATTATAGGAACAAGAGGCCATCAGTAACAATTGTTTCTGAATTTTTGCCTTTTTTCTCTCATTACCTCTTCCACAACTAGAAAGAATTTAAATGGCCATTGCTCTACATGGCTATAGTGTTAAATTGTATATTACAGAGACAAGCTTCTTTAGTCTTTTGGTTCATCACTTGCTGTCATCTCCATTAGCATAAATGGGATCACATAAGGAAATCCAGACCTATCATACCACACAATCACATTATTCAAGTATTCTCTAATCATAGGACAACCAATAAAGAGAAAGGATGAGGGTAGCAACATTTGTCTTCTTTTTAAAAATACAAAAAAATAAAAATAATCAAGCCTGAAGTTACAGAAAGCCTTGAAAAAGTCCCTCATCAAAAGCTCTTAAAGCCAACTAAACAGTCATGGGATAAGAGGGAAAGTCCCATCATGGATCAGTAAGAGGCTAAAAAATAGGAAACAGAAGATCCTGTGCACTTTAAGCACAACATATTTACCCATTCACATCAGATAAGAACCAATGGTCAACCCAATGAAATTGATAGGCAGCAAGTTTAAAACAAACACGAGGAAGTATTTCTTCACACAATGTACAGTCAACTTGTGGAACTCAATGCGGGGAATGTTGTGAAGGTCAAAACTATAACTGGGTTTAAAAAAAGAATTAGATAAGTTAATGGTGGAAAAGTCCATCAATGGCTGTTAGCAAAGATAGTCAGGTATGCAAACCCATGCTCTAGGTCTCCCTATGCTTCTGTCAGAAACAGTCACTCTAGAAAGCGTCTACGATGGACTGGATGACAGAGGCTAGATCACTTGATAGTCGTCGTGTTCTGTTCATTTCCTTTGAAGCATCTGGACATAGCCCACACCTCACACTGCCCGCCCCCGCAACAAGTCAGTACTGGTGAAATTGCAGCATATAGCAGTGAATTCACTCACTACACACACAGTG
Organism: Pelochelys cantorii; assembly: GCA_032595735.1. Lineage (NCBI taxonomy): Eukaryota > Metazoa > Chordata > Testudines > Trionychidae > Pelochelys > Pelochelys cantorii. The sequence continues at coordinate 29,240,432 of CM064335.1, forward strand.
GTTGGCCCTTTCACAAGTGGTGTGGGAAGAAGGGGAAAAGTTCATTACACTTCATCCCCCCATTACAATCTGACCATAATCTAACAAATGTCAGTGTCATCTCAAACTTAGCTAACATATGTGAGAGCTCCTGCTTGAGAACTGGTTTTAAAGTTCCTGAAAGAGACTGGCTTTAAAAATGGGGCTTCCCCCGCCCACTCTTATAAAGTGCAGTTGGCAGAGCATTAAATATTTAACATATTGATATTTAAAGCATGAAAGCATGTTCTGTGTAAAAAAGGAAATATAATAAGCGTTGTGCCATTCATAAATTTGTCATTAAAACTTGCAAAAATTGATCAAGTACGCCATGATGGTGTGCACAGGGGCTTTGTTTGCACAGCCAATCCAAATAAGTTCAGAGTTATATTTTTGGGCTTCTTTTGCAAACTAATATAATTTACTGTTATTTAAAAACAATATCCCCATCCCTTGGATAATAGGAAGCTCATGCTCCTTTGAGTACACGTTTTGCAGTTGTGTATTATTAGGTAGAACAATTAGTAGGTAAAACAGGCTTGTGGAAAACATTCGCTTCCTGAAAAAAAACATGGTGCACATACAATGCAGCAGGAGGCCATAACCAGACAATTAGAGACTTGCATGGTACTTTCAAAACACCAGACACCACCCAGGAGCCTAAATCCCATTAGCATACAAATGTCCTTTCCTCTTGGGTGCTTTGAAAAATGGGACTTAGGTACTTTTTATACTAAATCTATTCTACAGATTGGAACACAAAACCAGATTCTTCTTCTTTTCTAATGGTCACAGTGCTAGCCATATCTTAAGAGAGTGGATTGGCAAATAGAGTTTCTGACATGTTCTACTGAGGGAGTGGTCAGATAATCAGAATCATAAAAAAATGTGAAGAGACAGTAAAAAAAAGGAAGTGCAGTGAACACTGGCGTGCAAAACTGGCTGAAAGCCCCAGAAACCTTGTTCAGGATGATGCCAGAGAAACCCCCTTTAAAACCTAAAGTCAACAGAAGGTAAGAATTGAGCATAAAGTGAATGCTTACTTAAATGAGGCATTGTAATTTATTTTGAAATGTACTACAAAAGGGAACCAATGGGACCTGCAGTGTCATAGAAAGCAGCTAAAAGAATGATTGGGAGTAGTTAGCTATATTGTGCATTACACACGGTAAGGCAGCTCCACAGAATAAACTAGTATTGTGCTAGTAACGTATGCACCCTGCTACAGTGAAGGAATCCCTGTATTTCCTTATAATTACCTGTCTTCAGAGGATTTGTATTTTAAGTCAGTCATTTCTAATTACCCTGGACAGGAAACCTGTCATATAAGTGCTGGGTACAAATGCAGTTAGAACTCATGTTATTACCATGCCATTTTAAAATATTATAGAACACCAATAAAATATATTTTTGTTTGTGGGGATTTTATTTTGTGTTTGTTCTGAGGGAGGGTTGTTGCTATTTTATATTTTCTATTAAGCTGTAACTTTTGGAGTTGAAAAATATGAGGACAGGGTTAGCAGCAGAATAAATGTACAGTTATTTTACAGTTAAAACATTTATAGTTAAGAAGCTACCATATATTTCATTTTTTTTTTTACTACGCAACATTGGAGAAACACTGTTCATGCGCATTTATAAATCCATTTACAATATCTGCAAGTTCTTTTACTGAGAACTCTCACAGATACCTATGCAATACAAATCTCAAACATGAAACATGCAGATCAGAACCACAAGGATAAATGGAAGAATAATTATGACTAAACTGGTTTGTAACTTTCACAACAAACAAGCAAACAGATAAAAGGCCTTTTTCAAAACAGCCAAAAATTCTGACTTTTGAGGTCTCTAAAGTAAGATTCCAATCCAGAACAAGAAATTGAAACTTTGGCAATGTAGCATCTCATAAACTACACACTTTTTGTTGTCCCTCTACCTATTTCTAATGAAAGAGTTAGTGAGCAGAGTACTGCAGAATTCATTCTTTTCAATGCTGGTGTAGCTATTACTGTTAATTTACAAGTATATTAAAGAGTATCTTACATTAATCAAAGCTGAACTGCAATGAAGGGAATTAAACTACTTTGCTAGCATTGTGTATGAGCACAGGCACACTTCCCCACCTGAGGCCTGCTTGCACTAAGCTCCATGTAGGTGGACCTATGGAGCCTCACAACTTCAATGGAGCGTCAGTGGACACAGAAGTATGCCTGCTATGCTCAGCACTCAAAGAGTATCAAGACTAGGGCTTTCAACTTGAAACAGTCTTTTGCAGGCAAAATGGTTCCCAAGTAAGGCAAAGGAAAACCAGAAAGTAGAAAAGATGTGTTTGCAAGAGCAGATAAACTGAACTGAAAGTTAATTAATACAACACAGAAAGGCAGGAGTCTGCTTTTTAGTAGTTTCTATAGTTACATTTTAGTTTGTAACAGCTTTGTGCTACTAACCTGAAAAGGTCCCCAAATTTGCTTCGTAGGTGACTACATGATACATAAAGATCATAGAGGTAAGCTAAAATGCATCTTTCAGGGGAAGAACATTCTGATGGATTAACAACATGCTTGACAACACCACATAATCTGGAAAAAAAAATCAGATTAATTTCCAACTCAGACTTTTGAAAATTTATTAACTTCTCATTTCACCTGGAATGATCTCTTGCAAAGTGTTAATTTCTTGTCTTAACAACCTGTTCCACCTTGCACTCAGCTGTGAGTACTCTTCCCAGACCTGAAGACCACCTCTGCATAAGCTCAAAAACTTGCCCCCTCTCGCCAAAAGAATTCCATCCAATAAAAGGTATTACCTCACCCACCTGGTCTCCCTAAAATCTAATTATGAGTTTTAACATTATAAAACTAGCATACCCATGCCAACAACTAGAAGATGGTCTATGTCCATAGAAAAGTCAAAATGGATGCCATTTTTATAGGTATAAAGGGTTTCATTGGAAGCCAATTTTCAAATTTTCAGATGAAAATAGTAAAGCGTTCAGAGTATTTTACACGTATGGGACACAATCCTGCAGCAAATTACGTACAAGGGGATTCACACTGACTTCAAGAGGGCTCCACACAGGCCACAGAGGTCTGCCCAAACAGAGCTCAATGCATAATCTGGGCCATGGAAAACAGATCAAAGTTTTACAGCCTGGCACCAGTGCTCCCTGCAAGGTGTGTACTTCTGAGGCCACTAAGGAGAGACTCGAATGATGCCCAGCTGATTAGCAGAGCACCCACAGCTATGTTTTGTTTCTACTGGTAGTGGTCAATCTGCACATTCCTCAGGCACATAAACATTTATTTTGCACATGGATAGAAAAAATCTGCACATGGATAGAAAAGATTAGAGGGAACATTGCCTTGTACCCTAAACACAATGATATAAAAGTGTGCAACAGTTGCTAACCTAGCACATCACAAATTCACTGTGCACAAAGGACTAAACATTTCACATTTTAATTGGGCTTTGCACCAATGAAATTCAGTTTTCAGCTAGTATCACTGTAACAGTGAATGGAAGCAAACACTTCCCAGTTTATTTGGCTCTACTGTGATTGTATTCTTTGCATCAATGATTTTATACTGAATCATTACCTACTGTATACCCTTACTGCCACACTTAAGAAGTCAGTGTGTTCTACACCACCTGTCATGATTTATACACTGTAAGCTTTTGAGGTAAGGACTGTCCTATATGAGGTTTGTATAATACCCTACCCAGTGGAGCACTTGGGATTTACTTTAACACAAAGGGGAAAAACAACAACAGTAAACTGTTACACTACTTTTGAGTGAAATATTCTATAACTACTCACAGGCGTATATATAATAGGACAGATAAATACTGCAAATTTCAATGAATATTTAAAACCAGCTTATTTAAATCAATGCAAAAATCTGAAGAGAAACTATTGCATTGTGTGTAAATCATTTTTTTAATGTAAACTGCTGTAAAATCTTTCTTTTAGTGTTTTATCAAGTTAGCTTAAATCAATTCCTCAATCATTTAAGTTTAAACTAAACAAAACATTCACACAATTTTTTGTGCTAGTTTAAACTTTTCCTGAGCAATTTATAGCAATCCAGTGTATACAGCTGACATATATTTAAATAGCTCAAATGCCAGTATAATACAAGAAAACATGTAGATGGTATCATGAGCTTTTGTGGACACAGAAAGTGGGCTGTGCCCACGAAAGCTCATGATACCATCTACATATTTTGTTAGTCTATTAAGTGCTACCAGACTATTTGTTGTTTTTTCAGTTTATCTGTACAGACTAACTCGGCTACCCCCCGAAGTATAATACAAGTTTAATTATGCAATAAACATAGGAAAAATACAGCAGCTACAAACCCTTCAAAAACTTGTGCAGTCTGCTCTGGATTTAGAATTAGGCAGGCATGGTAACGCCGCAAAACTGCAACAATGCACACACATAATCCTGTTGTGTAACTTCCTGCCAGGCTGGATGACTTCAACAGTAGTTCCGCTTCCACAACACTCAGTTCATTTAACAGCTAAAGTAGAAGACAAATATTGAATATCCTTTTCCTAATTAAGCTACACAAAACATTTCCAACAATCATAAATGAGAAAAGCAACGGAAACATCACACAATAACATGCTAAAAATAAAGAAAAAAGTACTCAAATGATACAAAAGCACAAAGAATTGTTCTTAGCTGTAGAAATTTTCTTGTGCCTAGACAACTGTCACATAAGATAGAGAAGTGCTTTAGATAAAAATAGCCATTTAAACCATATTAAATAAGACATTCTGGACTAAGATGTTCTGGATTTGCTATTTTGAAAAAAACAGCACATTTTAAAAACAATTGGAATATATTCTCCAAGAAAAAATAAAAGTACAATAGCAAACAACAAACTCTTTTATATTGTGTCTGATCCATAAATCTTCAAGGATTGCGTAAGAGAAGTTAAGTATTGGCAACCCATTTAAAGGTAGGGAAACTGAAGCATAGATAAGTTACATGATTTGCACAAATGTTACACAGCAGCAGATCTAGAAAAATCCAGATTGCCTCTCTCCCACCATGGAATCGACTGCCAGCCAGTTATGTGTTTAATATCAAGGTAATAATTTCATATTTATAATGTGAGAGGAAAAGTCTACTCTAACACCAAAGAATGTTTACTTCTACAGCATGTCACTGTTGTGCATGTCACTTTCACACAAAACTGCAAACTTATTTGTTAGACGTGTACTATTTATGGAAAGGTCACATTATAGCTTTGTCTTGACATACATTAGAACAAAGCGATTGCTTTGTTACCTGTATAGCAAAGTCAATAAGCCCATTGATGTTGAGTGCTGGCTCCATAAGATCAAAGATAAGTTGTATGTGGTGAGCCAAAGGGAGATGATATGATGTACCTGAAGCAAAGCTAGTTATTTGTTCCAGAACATTATTGGAGATCTGTGAAAATGAAAAGCATCTGTATATTAAAACATTACAATAATTGAGTATTTATCTTCCTAAATATTCAAATTTCTACCATCAATTTTCGCCACATCTATATTCACCACTCTGGAGATTGATACTCTGGCATTAAATTTAGTGGGTTTGGTAAGAACCCACTAAATAGAACACTGAGCGCGCCCCCAGTTAATACCAGTACTCCTCAATTTGTGGGAAGTAAGGAACGTTGACAGGAGTGTTTACTCCCATCGACCTCCCACCGTGGAGATGGCACCAAGCTCAGCTTAAAGTACATCAACTCCAGCTACGTTATTTATGCTGCAGTTGTGTATCTTAAGCCAGCCTTCTGGGTCTAGTGTAGACCTGGCCTTAGGTAAGTGATTATTGATAACTGTTTAAATGAAGCATTAGACAATAAAAGCACTTTAAAACAGGTCAATGCTCTAGTAACTGATAACTGAGGAAAGGATTTTTATGTACTGTTTTATTACAATGTATACTCAGTTCTGACTCAGTTTGTGTTCCATGCCAGCAAAATAATATGTTAAATTATTTTGTGTCCTAAATAGATCAACCTATTCTTAACTTTTGCAGTTTCATTTTTTATTATTTATGAGATGTTTTAAGAAAGTGATTTGAATTTAAAAGTAGTGTTGAATCCATGTGTTTTAAATCTTCAGTCATTTGGACAATTCTAGATTTAAAACGTATTTTTTGTTCATTATGATTAATGACTAAGATGCTTTACTAACAAAAATCAATCACAAAGCATACATAGCAAAATCATCCAAAAAAATGAAAAGCCGAAAAAAAGTGCTCTAAGGATTTATTGAATTTATGCCAGTTTTTGTAAGTTCTTCTTTCTTTGTTTTTGGTGCCAAGATCAAATTAGTAAAAATATATTTAAATGAAACTTTACTGGAATTAATGGAATTTTTATAATGCTAATTAGCACTAATCACTTTACCACTAAATGTTGAAAGTCTGTGTCAACAAACTAGTATTTTGAATAGAAACATATTTGCAGCTCTTGATAAAGTTTCTTTATGGAACACTCACATGTAATTTAAAACCAATCACACATTATTTGTGGTTTGTAGTTATTAAAGTAGCTATAATAGGAGAAGCAAAAATAAGCTTAAAATGTTTAAATTCTACAAAAAGCTTAAATCAACTGCAGCTTTAATCTCTCTCTCACACACATGTTGAACAGAATCATGGAAAAGATTCCACCAACTTTGATGAAAGTTACAACGATAGTTTGTGCCTTATGCCCATCAATAGCATTTTGCACAAAACTGATTAATTGAAAAGTATTTACATTCATAATTAGCAGTGTATACACTGCTGACAGTTAATATTTTATGCATAGACAGTTAATATTCTATACATACATAATATTCTATACATAGCTGAACATTATAGTAATAGTTCCAAATATTTCATTTGTACTGTAAATATTCATGAAATTAGTAATAGCTTTGCTAACATCTTGCCAATACAAAATTACCAATTTATAGAAGTTATTTAAAAATACTGAAGAAGCATTTCACTAGCTTTTACAGTATTCGTTCATTAAAAATACTATGTATGGACAGGTTTTTTTTATTGTACGGTTTTCTTCCTACTTGACATGTAAACAGTGTAACTTAAATAACTACAATGTTATGCAAAAGAAGTACCTGAGACGTCACCTGATGTTGATCAAAATAGGACAGTTGCTGCAGTTTTGTGAACACGTTCTCCAGAGTTGGAAATGCTTCTTGTTTGTTCTTCCTGGCTTTTTGCCCTTCATCCCCAACTTAACAGAAAAAACATTATTTTGGTCATTTTACATTTAACAGAGCCCATGTAGTTTTGCATTTTTACTGCTTTAAAGGCAATTTTAAAAAAAAAATGCTTTGCTCGATATGACCATCTAAAACACCATTCACACCAGCTTTCCACTGCACTTCAGGGGAAAAAAAAACATTTCACAGCATACAACAAGATGCAACTTTGGGGGGGGGGGGGGAAAGAGGACATTTTTAGTCATTCAAGTGAAAAAAGTGACAGTTAGTAAGGGCCAGAAATAGCCAAACAATTTTGCTAAAATAATAGTAAACATAAATCTCTCCTGGTTGACCTATTATATTCCAGATTTTAGCCTGAACATAATTTTTACAGCCAAGTTATTAATATGGACAGAGAGGTATATTTGAAATGACTAGCTGCACTGGTACAGTTATAAGGCAAAGCTACTCTGGCTACTTCATTCTGTAGATGTGGTAGCAGTATTTGTTTGACCGACTATGAAGGAAGAAAGGCAAATTATATTATAAATTTGCATGGTTCTAATCAGAACCTGCTCTACATAGGCCCTACATTGTGAATTACAGACTCTGGAAAGCTCTGTATTTACCTCCTGTTTCAGTAGTACTTTTCTTATTCAGAATTTTCAGGATATCTTTAGTAATCTTCTTCAGCTGATGCCTTGCCTCATCACGCTCTTTGCCAACACCATAAAGAAGAATCATGCGTTGGTTACATTCATGACTAGAAGATTCATCCTGAAAAACAAGCAAAGCAAAGCAATCAAATTAAGCAACTTTCATTTTCTCTTGTTGATTGCAATTAAGGAGCAAGAAAGGACAATTAAACCTCTTTCCAACATTAAGTTCATCTTGGATTTACTTGCATAATACAGATTAATTTTGCCAAGGCTGGAGTTGCCAGGAGCACTGACCTTTTGAAAGTCACATCACTTAGACTCAAATGAATAAATATGAACTTTGCAGTATTTATTCACGTTAGCCCTCGCCAACTCTCCTTATTGACCCTCTCCCATAGTGAATAATGAGCAGCAGGGATCCCAATAGCAAAAATAAGCTCTAATAAAACTGTAACCAAAGGACCTCTTGATGCCATCTGGAAGATGCCACAGGGGTATACAGGGATCCTCTGGATTCATCAGAAAGGGTCATGTAGGTCTCTATGGAAAGTGTGTGTCACATAGGTCACCATAATCATTGTAAGAGGTATGTACAGAAAACACTTGAAGACTATGTATTGACACAGACACAGACCAGTTGGTCATCACTGTCTGATTGAACTGGATATGCTGGTCTCTGGAGGTGCGTCTACACAGCAACATTATTTCGGAATAATAGATGTTATTTCAAAATAACTTTGTGAGCATCTATACAGCAATTCCGTTATTTTGAAATAGTATTGAAATAACAGGCGGCTTATTCTGGATTCTGTAACCTTCATGCCACAAGATATAACATCTCTTCCAAAATAGCTATTTCAGAATAGCAGTCACGTGGACAGTCCACTGCTGCTATTTTGAAATAGTCCCACCCCCGGGACATTCAAAGTAATTACTTCCCAGTGTTTCCTGGGACTCTAAATTGAAGTAGTGTGTCTACATTAGGGGAGCCTGCCTCGGACTAATTTCAAGGCTTCCCTGTAGTGTGGATGTGCTATTTCAAAATGAGCATTTCTGGAGTATTTCTTCCAGAATAGCTTATTCTGAAATAAGTGTGCAGAGTAGATATAGCCTGGGTGAATAGCTTTCTCTTCCCTGAGTAGCCCGGGGAGGGGCTGCTGCAAAGCAACCAGGAAGAACCTGGGGGTAATTAAGAGCTTGCCAGAAGCAGCAGGCTAATTAGAACACCTTCAGCCCGTTAAGAACCTGCTGGGGCTAGTTTAAAAGGTTCCCTTCAGGGAGGGCAAGAGGCCAAAGACTGGGAGTGAAGGTGCACTGGGAAAGAGCAAGAGGACGTGATCAGGTACCAAGAGAAAGGCTCTGGGAGCAGTTGGTTGTGGAAGGGGCTCAGGAAAAAGCTGTAGCTGTGGTGGAATTACTATCTGCTGCCACTACCCATGTTCTCCCCAAACCTCCCTGCACCACGATGAAGGCTACCTCTGAAGGGGGAGTTTGGGCCAGAAGAGTGGTTCACCCCAAAACCTATTTGACTAGCCTATGATGAGGTTGGCTAAGGAGGCTGTAACCCTTTACTGTATCAAAGGATGAGAGGCTACGTGGAGGACCACAGCGAGCCTCGGACGCAAACACTTTCCGCCTAGAAGTGCAGGATCCTGAAGGCCAGGCAGGCGCTTTGCCACAGTATATATGCTGAAAAATATGTTCTATAGGCCTTGTAGTTAAAGACAGGCCACGCAAAATTAGTGTGCTCTAAGACTAACTTCTCCAGATACGACATGGGAGACATTTATCTTCCTGGGGAACCATTATGTATTCTATCTTATAATGGAAGTCTATCAACATACTGAGACAAATGCTAATTAAGAGCTTGGGGAGACTTCAGAAGGAAATCAACAAGACAAGGTAAACAGTGAGGGTTTGGGGACACCCTTTTTTAGGTGAGGATTAAATGTCTTGTTTGGTATAGCCTAAGATAAAGAAACACATCCCTCAATCTTTGATGACAAGCTGCGAACAGGCTTACTATGACGAAAGAAGGGTATCAGCCAGCCTAGCAGAAAATGCTGAGAAATGTGTTTGGGATAAGCTATCTTGCGGGAGATAGAAAAATTACTTGGGAGTTAAGTCTAGACTCCAGAACAGCCATGGGCAACCTAAGGTAGTGAGTAGGCTACATGAGTGACCTTCTTTCATTTCAGTGGGTTGCAAGATTGTCATAACCAAGATGAACTTCTGGAATAGCGTAATTTTGCTAAATGCAACTATGTACCTAGAATTTGCAGGCTGTGCTGACAAACACAGCAGCACTTTGATTGGATGTAGAGGAGCGCATGGCTCTCTCAGTCAATGTTCTGTGCAATCAGCAGGCACCTCACTTCATGTGCCCTTGCTTTATATGCATGTCACTTTAGCATTAGAGGAAGGAAAAATATATGCAGATAAAAAACAGTGGAATCTTGCAACCCTGCATATGAGCAACAGTAAACAAAATGTCTCACGGACCACACATAGAACCCCAATGAGTCCATCACTGATGTAGAGTTATAATTCTATTGTTTATAACGTCTTGTTTCAAATATTTTTACTTTCCAACACCTATTCTTTGGTAAACTTATATTAGAAAGAGAGACAGGGAAAGAGACATGCTGCATATGAAGTTGAGTGATGGTCCGGAGCTGACTTGTAATGTGATATGTACTATTCATTTGGGAGCAGCGAAATGGAGACTTCTGTTAGTGTTCAGTGGATTGGAGGCTGGGCACCCCAGAATAATCCGCAGAGGATCTGGGGGTTGGGGTGTGTTTATTGCTAGTCTGTGGACAGGACGCAAGTCCTGTGGAGGCCCGGAAGGCAGTGTTTGTGTTGTCAGAAGCTAGTGGCATCAGGGAAATGATCCACAGCAAGCCCTGACAAGACTCCTTCATGCTAAGTGCGGATGGCACTGAACTGCCTCACAACCCTGGGTACCCCTGGGAAACATCAGAGCATGTGTGTCTTTTTTTTTTTTTATAATTTTTGGTCAGCATTTGGACAAACTCTGCACTGGTGCCTCTGCCACAGACTTCTACACTCACCCTGTAAGCAGATAAGATTCAGATTTTTTGCCATGCACAACTGCTTTATATCAGTTAGGGCTGCAGTGATCAGTACTACTACAGGCATTTCCCTTCTGTAAGGACACAGCAAAGATTTAAGCTTCCTCTCCAGAAACCAGCACAAATATGGTACTAACAGTCATTGGTACAACTAAAAAACTACCCATCAGTGCAATAAGACTTTATCCTTTAAGCTACAATATATTCCATAGAAAATATATTTGCAATAGGATCCTTTCCAAACAACCTAACATGAGTTTACTGAATGCTCCATTAGTGCATTTAGAGGAAATGCCATTTGAAACAGGAAAAGACCTTGACAGGCAATGTTCCACAGCAACAATCTGATTAAAGAAGCCACATGAACGAAAGGAAAGCATACAGGCCTAGAAATAAACCCTAGCACACCCACTTACTTGCTTCATGATCATACGGCCCATGGGCACCTCTTTTAGCCTCAACTCTCCCAGCCATAAGAAGGTGATACAGTGACTTTCCTACCACACAGGGTGTTGTGTGTTATCCCTTGCAGAGTGTACTGAAATGCTCAGTGAAAATTATACGAATGATCATTCAAACACACATAAAGCAGCCGTGTTCGTTCTATGCAGACATCCTTCATTTATAACCCTGTTGGCATGGTCTGTTTCAAATGCATCCTGCAACAAAATGTCTTAAGCAGAAGTTCAACAGATGTTTAACAGTCTGGTTCAATATCACCACCATCACATTTTAATAATTACCTAGAAGAGCTGACTCCTTCAGAACAATGCTGTGCTGGAATTACTTCTGCCTCATTATTCAGAGCTGCAGAAAGTTCAGATAATACACACTTCACTTGCACTGTCATTTGCTTCTATTCTGAGTGAGTCAATATGCTTTCATAGAATCCTTTTCTTAGGTACACAACTCTTACCATAATGATGTTATTTAAGATAAAGTGAAATAACTGTTTTTCAAAAAAAAGATCTAAAGCCCAACACAAGTGGGTAAAAGATCTAAAGGATTCTGAAGTCTATACATATAGAAAACATCAACTCAAGCTGCCATTCACACCCTACCTGCAGTGTACCCACAGGGACTACATTAGTTACAAAAATATCTTGGCATGCTTCCTACACAAACTAGTGCCAAATTCTCATTGCTATCAGTGAGAAATGTACATGATAGAAAAAAGGCAGAGAGAAAGATGAAACATACCAGTTTCTTCTCCAGGCACTGAGCACTGAAACAAAACTTATGTGAAGAAAGTTAGTGGTGAACTTACTCTTTACTGGGTTCTGCAGATATTTATTCAATGAATCCACATGTCAGAAAAAGAAAATAATTCTAACTGCAGCCCATAAGCCCTCATGACATTTCCTTCTTATCATTGACCGCTCCATAGTTTTGTTTTATAAATGTGGAGAAGCAAATTAGAAAATTAAAGAAAATCTAAATAATTTAGGGCATTGTAGGACCTCCAGCTGGACACTCATCAGGCTGTTGGCTTTGAACTGACAGCCTGGGGACTGTGTGCTTTTATGCTTTTTTGGTCTGTGTAGGCTGAAAACTCTGTCTCCTTCTTCAGCCTTCCTGAGTAAGAAACCAAACACTCATGTCCATGACACTCAGGTATATTAATCTGTATTTGAACCACTCACACCTTGCTATTACAATTCCTATTAAAGTCAGAAATGACAGATGTACAGAAAAAAAATTAATGGCCAATATCTTCTCTTGGGACATAGGAAAGTCATGATGGATTTTTTTATGGAGTTCCAACTGCCTCTCATAATATACCGTATTTTATACACATGTAAATTATGCTCATTAATTCTCTTCAAATCATTGAAAATTATGAATATTGTATGTCTTATGTTAGACAACTCATTACAGTACATACGCACAAATTTGAACTGGCTTGATTTTATTGTCCTTGTTATTTTCATTTTTATTTCTCTGCACCAAACATGCATGCTTGATCAGGACACTTTTAACCTTCACCTGGTATTACAAAGTTGTCTTTCGCTAACTGGCATTTGGCAGCACATTTTGCGTATCCATTATTCTCCAGTTTAAACACAGTCAAAATATTACCTGTGTTGCTTCTAGCTGCTGCTGTATCCACGTTTACTTTATAATAAGATCACTAAAGCAACAATCATGTGAAAACTAGGAAAGCCAACCAATCAGTACAATCATCCAAACCTATCCACTTAGAAATGACATGTCAATTCCCAATAGCCTCTAAGCCAGGCCTGGGCAAAATACAGCCACTAAATCCCTCCCACGGAAGCTGTGGGGAGCCCCAGGCAGGCTCCCCTGTTTGCCCCGTAGCCCCGCACGCCATGCAGAAAAGCAGCTGCCATCTCCCTTTCTCTTTCAAAATGGGGGAGGAAGAGAAGAGGGAAGCTTTAGGAGTCACCCACAGCACAATCCCATTGGCTGGTTTCTGTCCAGCTGCTTGTTTGAATAACAGGCAGCCAAGAAGAACTGCACCCCCTTTCCTCGGCTCAGTTATTCACTGAAGCACATGGCCAGGCAAGCATGCAGGCTGGCTGGGAAACGTTTTAAGCTCTGCCAGCCTTAGCTCTGCAGGCAGGCAAGCTAGTTTGGCAGCTGGCAGGTAAGTCTCCTGGCCACAGCCTGCTTCTGGCACCCCATCTCTTTCCTGCCCCAACCCTCTGCCTCCCCGCAACATACCCAAAACCTCTGTCCTGCTCTTGTACCCATATCCCCTCCCAGATCTGGCACCCCATTCTCCTACCCTAGGTCACATCCCAAACCCCTGCACTCCAGTCCCTGTTCTTGGTCACAACCACCTCCTTCACCCAAACTCCCTCCCAGACCCCACTCTCCCTCCTGCACCCCGCTCCCTCTACAGCCAACCTCCATCCCAGACCCTACATCTCCCCATTAATATCATGGAAGAGTGCAGGTCTAGACCACTTTCCAAAATCTTGGAGCCCCCCCGTCAAAAATTATTGCCCACCCCTGCTCTAGACTCACTCCCTATGCGTAGACATTCGGTCTGGCAGCCCTTCTTTTATAGTCAGATCAGATGCCCAAGTGCCCTAAATCCCAAGCCCAATGCGGAATCCATCCCCTCGAAGACTCTCCAGTGGCACACTTTTCCCAGAACTCCAGCCTTGGGGCACTCTCATTTGTAGTGTACTGCTTCAAGGTCAAGTGATGATCAAAGTAAAACAAAAGACTCTGCAGAAAGATTTCTAAAACAATCATTCTTTACCTTATACTGTACAAGAGAGATATAGAACCATGCAAAACAAGGACAGCTATACAATATTCCCTGGCTCAATTTCCTTACCACTCTTGAGCATTTTTTGGAATTTGGTCTTCTCTCGGAAATCCAAAATCCTTCTTCTCCCCCTGCACAGCTTTGCCTTCTGTGTTCTGGTCTCTTCTCTAAAAGATCTAGAGAGACTGCTTTTTATAGACTTCCAGTCACTCCTGTCAGGTGACTTCTCTGATCAAAATTCTGATAAGTGATCAAAATTTCCTGGCATGGACTTGGAGTCCAGATTTGAAAAACTGTTTTGCCCTAGGCAATAGCTGCCATCCATTGAAATGGAAACTGTCAAATGAAATGTTTCCATTTGAATGGATAACAATCAAGACTTAGCAGAGAGTTAACCAAAGTCCTCTAAGTATGAACGTTTCTTCTAACACCTCTTGCATGTTTCAACTTTGAGTTCCACATGAAGATTACAGAGTCAACATGAACGCACAAAACAGAAATATAATCAAAATGGTGTTCAGAAAACAAAGTGGAATTTGTAGTTTAAAATATATATATATATCCACACAGAGTTCATAAGATCAAACAGAATTCATAGCTTGTAAGTATACGGGTTCCCCAAAACGGTTACCAAGACGGTTTGTTTCCCACAAATGTGTATTTTGATTGTTTTTCAAAATCTGTATTCATTAATCCTAATCCTCAGTGCCATTTATGTGACAACTGTACAAATCAATCTTTAACTGAGGGAAACTTACATTATGCTAATTTTTAAAGTTTCAAAATGTAAATTGTTTAATAAGCAGATATGGAACTGGGAAAAGTATGTGAAATCTACATAAAGGACCAATAAATTGTATAATAATATAATTTTCTGCTCAAAAGTAATAAATCACCTCTTCACCTTCTATTTAAAACACAATTAAATGTTTTCTAAGCAAATAAAAATACAATCCTGAATATCTTCTGTAATAATACATATATTATGACAAAGTTAGAAATATATTGATCATATTATTCTTGAACGTTTCAAAGTCACTACTATATAAAAGCTTTTAAAATATACTACCTGTAGTTTCCACAAATTATTTAAAGAGACTGAAAGCAGAAGGATAATGTCTCGAATTTCTTTTCCCCCTTTTACAGGAAATAAAAGCAGAAGTATTGAGGCTATCACCTGGATTTGAAACAGCTAAGACACACAAGTTTCAAACTGGGGAGGAGAGCATCATTCTAAGTATTGAAGCCAGGAGTTTCCTTCTCTCTGTTTACCTGGGTTTATTGAAGTAAGCTACTAAACTAATGCTACCTTTTAAGTCTCAGGCTTAGAAAAAGGAAAGAAAATCAGAGGGGAAAAGGAACAGCAAATTATGATCTGCCAACAATATTAACCTCCCACCACAGGAAAAAACTAATATTTCAGCATTGTTCTACAATAATAAAGTATTTTCTCTCTAAATATTCTTTTCTGATCCCTCAATCTTACATAATAGCCATTTAATTATACTTGATATTTTCAGCTAAAATACATATTTACAATTTACATGTATTTAAAGATGGAACTACAAGTGAGCAACTCAAAATAATAAAGGTATCAGAGATGCACATAACATCTGACAACTCAGAGCATCTAAAGTTATACCACGCAACTTCTACTAGGATAATACTGTAGCATTTTTTATAAGTGTACGTCTGAAGGGCCTAAAGTGTACTATTCAGTGAAAACGTTGCTCCTGTAACCTTCCTTACATGGTTTTTCACTCCTCTTTCCCATCTTTGGCATACATAATAGACAATCATATTTTTATACTAATTTCTGGGAAATCCAATGTTCTCACTTTTGTAAACAGAGCAAATCAACAACCAAAACAAAGCAGAGATTTGTTAATTTATTTGACGACAAGTACACTTTAATTCTTAGTGATAACTGTTCATAGTACATTTAATAAATATTGTGAAGTTTGAACAAAGACTTAACATGAGTTCAAGCTACAGGACACTGCCAGCCCAGCTTAATCTTTGCAGGGAAGTGGGGGAGGAGAACTGCCATTTGTACACAGATCACAAAGGTTCTTGTTTGTGACAATAAGATAATATACAATTTTTTTAAAGTTGCATCATATACAGTTATTTGAAGGGATCTGTTGGTAAATATTTTGACAAATCAAAGTACATTTTATAACATGTTGAAGCGGTAATTAAAACAAGTGAGTCACAGTAGCATTTCCCATTCTACATCTTATTTTATCATTCTTCCTATACAATTAGTAAGTAGTAAATGATGGTAATAATATCCAACACTTTTATAGCTCTTTCCATCTGAGGATCTCAAAAGCACTTTAACACACTCAGTTTTAGGAATTCTTGGGCATGTTTACACTAGAAAATTGTTTCAAAATAACTAAATTCACCTTAACTCCTGATTTTACAAAATTGAAATAGCGTCCCCCCAATATGGGGAAGCCTCAAAATTATTACAAGACAGGCTCCATTAAAGTGGATGTGCTACCTCGACTTAGAGCCTCAGGAAGCACTGGGGAATTATTAGTTCAAATTACTCTGGGGAGTAGTTATTTCAAAATAGCAGCACCAGAGCATCTACACTATTCTGAAATAACTATTTCAAAATTTAAAAAAGCAGTCATGTAGCACTTTAAAGACTAACCAGATGGTTTATTAGGTGATGAGCTTTCGTGGGGCAAACCCACTTCTGCCCCCACAAAAGCTCATCACCTAATAAACCATCTTGTTAGTCTTTAAAGTGCTACATGACTGCTTTTTTGTTTGTTTGTTTTACCAAGATCAGACTAACACGGCTATCTCTCTGTTATATTTCAAAATTAGCATTATTCCCCGGGAAAAGCAGGAGTACAGATTTCAAAATAAGAGATCTATTATTGTGAAACAACAGGCTTGGTAGTGTGGACATTCAGCTTAATATTTAACTTAAGGGGGGTTATTTCAAAATAATGCCCTAGTGTAGACCAGGGCCTTGGCATTAAATATCAATTGCTGGGTGTCAAGTTCATAGACAAAGGAACTGTTTGTTAATTGTTTTCACATTTAAGATCTGACACAGGTGCTCCTAGCTCACATGCAAACTGACATCAGTTTGTGTTTTGGGGTGAAGGAAGGGATTTTCCCTAAAGTAGTGTTTCTTAAACTCTGTTCTGTGGCACACCAGTGTGCCGCGAGGCAGTCGGAGGTGTGCCAAGGAGAACAACAGAACTCAAAATGGCCACCCTTAAAGGGGAAGGTAACTTTTTTCCCCCTCAATAACTTTCCCCCCAATCCTTCCCCCCCCCCCCGACATCCCCTCCCCCCAAGAAAAAATCCTTGGTGTTTCCCATAAAAAAAAATTATTGTTTGGTATTCCTCGGTCTTAAAAAGTTTAAGAAACACTGCCATAAAGGTACATCTGCCATTATGGGGCTTGTGCTTTTCCTGTGAGGTTGTTAGAGGAACTGGATCAGTTTACTTTCAGAAGCTTTTGGTCTGACAGCTGGCAGGGGATCAGTGATCATGTAGCATGCTAAAGGCATCTGAGCAGTGCCTTGAGATTTTTATTTCACCTTATTGTGACATCCAGGAGGCAAGAAAGGAATCAGTCCCTTGCAACATGGTGCCTTCAATGCATCCCTGTCTCCATGTAAGTGCTCAAGTCTCCCTCGGAAAATGTGTTGTTAGGGGACTTGCAGTTCGGGGTACCTGGCCTCCAGGTGCTTAAAAGGTCTAAGGCTCACAGCAATAAACGGTGGCTGCAGGGACATATGAGGGGCTTTAAATAGATACCCTGGCTCTGGGGGCCACACATCAGCAAAGCATTTTTCTGCCATTTTTCCTCCCCCCGAGCACTGCAGCTCAGAAGTTGGTGCGAGAGTTGGAAGGTGCCTCAGTGTCTAGCCATTTAATGGGCTGGACAGAGTACTGAGGACAGGATGTACTTCTAGAGATGTCACTTGCCCCCAGATCACAACTGGAGACCCCTCCCATTGTCTTTTTGAAGCTATAGGGGAAGGTGGAATCTGAAGCCAGTCTATAGTAACTAAGCTGAGGCAGAGCTGACTCTTACCCACCCAGTTTCACCCATAGCCACAGAAGGAGAGAGAATCCAAAAGTTCCTCCTTCCTCCCTCCATCTGCACTCCTAGGGAAAGCCTCCAATGGCTGCAACATGAGTAAGGAGACCGACAAGTCAGAGCAAAGGAAGATGGCCTTTAGAAGAGGCACAAAGAGAAGTCAAGAAACAGCACTGAGGGAGGTGATCAGCAAGAGGGGGCAGCAGTATGACACATATCATGGGGGGGGGGGGAGAAAAAGAACAAGAGACAACAACTGGCACAAAGATATGGAAAGAGTGGGGTAACAGGAAGGGGCAACAAGAATAATCAGGTTAGGAGACAGGTCCATAGTTCCCCAAAATTCCTAGGATGGAAGACACAGCTAGAAGATAAAAAAGTTAGAAGATAATATAGTGAGCACTGGATATGATTTTATTTTAGCCTCTAATCCAATTATCACTACTACTAAAAATGTGTTGCCAAAAGCAACTAATACACACAATCCCATGCCTGTATTAAAAAGAAATAGGAAGAACATTTTCTTTCCCCATTTGAAAACTGTGGATTGAAGACATCACTACACAGGCAAAAAAATTAAATGTTAGCCTTGTATTCCCCCTGAATTCATCATCTATGCTGTTGTGAGTTACTAGTCATAGCTAAAGACCTTTAACCCACAACTGTGTGGCATGCATTACCAGTGTCATCCAGCAGGAAGCAGCACTAGCAATGACCAGATTCAGTAATTGGTTAGCATTCACTTCGCAATTCCCCACAGAAATCACTTTGAAAGATCATGCATCTCCAGAAGGAATATTCATTGGGGATATATGCAGAAATAAGAGTCTTGATGCAGCTCAGACCTTTGTCTGGCCCCCAAGCACTCAGTCTGTACGTCAGACTAGAAAACATTCATTTCCTGATGGGATAAATTTATTCAGCTCCCTAGCACATCACCTCTTTGGCCCTGAGAGTCAAAAAGAGAGGAGAGGAAAACAAGGTGTCTTCACCCTATCTTAATTTTAAAACTTTCTTTCTTTTACTTTCTTTCTCTTGCTTCTTGACAGGAGTTTCTCCAACTGCGCAATGTCTAAGAGTCTAACTGGGTCTAAGAGTGCCGATCTCTGTCCTAGTTGATGGTAAAAAAAGTCTCAGGGGGTAGTCATGTTAATCTGTAACTTCAAAAATGAGTAGTCCTGTAGCATCTTTAATATCATGAGTTTTCGTGGGAAAACCCCACTTCCTCAGTGTAGTTTAAATTATGCTAAATTATTTTAAGAAAAGCAGGCTCTGAATTTAGCCCTGTGCCTACAAATCTGTTATGATGTGGCAATAAATACAGCAGAACTATGCTCAAATAAAACCTGATAACATTCATATCAAGTGAATAACTAGAATACAATCAGGGTAGAATGATTAACATCACCACCGGGAGGTAGCCATGTTAGTCTGTTTCAGCAAAAACAACAAGGAGTCTAGTGGCACTTTAAAGACTCACACATTTATTAGGGTATTAGAACATAGAGCTATTTAAATCACTAGTTTTAATTATGATTTAAATCTGCAAGCAGGAAGCCTAGATTTAAATAATTTATTTTAATTATATTTTGCATTAGTTATTTTGCTAAAGAAAAATTGATTCTCATTGGCTGGTAACCGTTAAAACATGTTGATTTTCAAGTAAATATAGTCTTTATATCAAATCAGCTGCTTTTTGCTGATCAAAAGGACGTGTCTATCTATACACATTTAAACAATTATACAGCTTAATTATACAGCTTTTCAGATTCTCAATTTTTTACATTTTTATTATGTAAGAAAATGGTGGATGATACATTTCTTACTAGATTAAATTTTGCTTGTGATTTTTGTTAGTCTTTATTTGGATGAAAATGAAAATGAAATTAAAAATGCACAAAAGTGTGTTTTAAATTAAATAAAACTACCTTAAGCTTACTGGATAAATACCACTTATTTCCCAAAACATGTTCCGCATTGAAAACAAACTGCTTTAGTAAACAAAGGAAATATTATCTATAATTACTGAATTGGACTGATCATTTCTGGTCACTGTCTGTCAAGATTTTAGAGCTAACAGATTTCACTCTTAGCATTTAACAACAAATTAGAACAAAACAAACTTTTCAGCTTTTTCAACTCCCAATAAGCTTCTTAACTTTGAACAAATTAGTTTTTGAATTGAACTAGCTGAATAAACTGAAATTTAAAAAAACAAACAAAAAAAAGACATCCTATCTGTACCTGCTGAAGACGCTGTTTCTGTCAAAAGCTAAGTTAGCACGTGGAACATACAAGTATTGAAATGGTTAACCAATAAGCCAGGGCTTGGTTACCAGTTACACACAGGCTCCTGCCCCACTCATGAGGAGCCGGCTGCCACCACACAGCTGCTAGTTCTGCATCAGAGCCAGCAGCATGAAGGTGGAAGCCAGCTCCCTGGGAGTGAGGCTGCAGCAGGAGTCAGCTGTCGCCCCATGCTGCTAACTCTGTTAGAGGCATCAGCGCAGGGCAGCTGCCAGTGCACATTAACAGTCAGCTTAAAAGCTAGCTCACAATGCACACCGGCTCCTGGGGAGCTGCTGCTTTCCCTTGCTGTAGGTGCATGTAACCGCTGAGAATTTCACCAGTTACATGGTTACCCAATTATCTGCTTTTTAACATCCCTAGTTAGCACTTCAACAAATTCAGGGTCCAGGTACTTAGTCAGTGACTTCCACCAGTTGAGTAACGTAACTTGCTATCAAATGTAGCACCAAATATGTTCTGTTTAATATTAATTTTTTTAATTTAAATTAAAATAGTTTGATGACAATAGGTTTGTGTCTTAAAATAAGTTGCCAGTTCCAAAATTAGTGTAAATAGGTTACATTTATCCACCCTGAATATGAACGCTGGAGTTCTCTCACTGAAGAATGATAACCTTGCATCTTTTGTTTTAACAGAGAGAAAGATACCAAAGTACAAATGAAAGCTACAGACAACTTCAGCTATCCTGGAAATGAAAGCAACTGCAATTCTGATAACAAAATCAGTCAAGTTCTCTTTCCCTTGCTCTACACTGTTCTCTTTTTTGTGGGCATTGTCATGAATGGCTTAGCAATGCGGGTGTTTTTTCAAATCTCCAGTAAATCTAATTTCATCATCTTCCTGAAAAACACAGTCATTTCTGACATCCTCATGATCTTGACCTTTCCATTCAAAATTCTTAGTGATGCAAAATTGGCACCTTGGGCGCTGAGGGGATTTGTATGCCAGGTCTCACAGGTTATATTTTACTTCACCATGTACATTAGTATTATATTTCTGGGGCTAATAACTATTGATCGCTATCAGAAAGCTGCCAGACCATTTAAAACATCAACCACTAGCAGCCTGTTAGGTGCCAAGATTCTGTCTACAGTAATATGGTTATTTATGTTTATTCTTTCACTACCTAACATGATTCTAACAAACAAAAAACCCTTGCATGAAATGGTGAAGAAATGTGCTCTCTTGAAATCTGACTTTGGGTTAGTATGGCATGAAATTGTCAACTACATTTGCCAATTTATCTTCTGGGTTAATTTGGTCATCATAGTTGTATGTTACATACTCATAAGTAAAGAGCTGTACAAATCATATAAAAGAACAAAATGCACAGGAAAGGTATCCAGAAAAACTGTAAATATGAAGGTATTTATCATTATTGCAGTGTTCTTTATTTGTTTTGTGCCATTCCATTTTACTAGAATTCCCTACACCTTGAGCCAAACAAGAGACGTTTTTCAATGCTCTGCTCAGAACATATTGTTCTACATAAAAGAGAGCACCCTCTGGCTGACATCTTTAAATGCCTGTCTTGATCCATTCATATATTTTTTCCTTTGTAAGTCCTTTCGAAAATCCTTGCTAAATACGTTACACAAACGCATCCAGGAGCGGAACAATGGAGATAGTAGCGATGAGACACCACTGTAAAGCTACAACACTGGCTAAATAGCAAGTATTATAGGTACTGACATGCTTAGTAATAATAAATATTCAGGTCTTACTCCTAATAAAATCAACTGGTAAATTACCACTTACTTTTCTGGGAACTAAATCTGTGGTAATTGAACCTAGATTCTGAGACACACACACACTGCAAGAACTACTAGTTATGGCCCCAATCCAGCCAAATGTATGCTTAGTTGCACGCAAGCAGTCTAACAAAAGTCACTGGGAATAATCTCGTGCTTAAGTTTAAGCACATGTTGGAGCCAGGCCTGCATGCTTATTAAAACAATTAAAGGTAAAAAAAAGTGTTTTACTCAGAATACTATAGATGAATTTGTAAACTGTGAGGGCTCAGAAGAGAAACAGTGAAATCCCGGTTCCCTTGAAGTTGGTGACAAAGAAAACAGACCTCAAGTGAGACCCAGGATTTTACCCAAACCAATTACAATCTGAGAAATGCAACTAAATAAAATACTAGTAAGCTGGATATCTTTAAAAAAAAAAAGATATCACCTTGCATCCAACTGCCAAACTACTAAGCATACTAGAAAAAATAAGCTGTGTGAGAGTGCTGAATTAGCAAAATACACATTTCACTTCTGGCATCACACATCTGCATTTTTAAAGATACTGGCTGTTTTATTACTAGTTGTATCCAGTAAGAAATACTGTGTATTAAGCAAATCCATCTACACTAAACCTTTAAGTCCCCCCCCCCCCCCGAATACATTATGAAAGACTATTCAAAGAACTGTGGTTTTATGGTGAGCAGAATATAAATTGAATTTGATAATTTTCAATAAAACTAACTTTATACAATAGTCCCCATGTTTTACGGGATGGAAACATTGAAAGTTGCTTGTTATGACAGTTAACATCAGCTTTTGTTTCCATTATTCTAGATTTCTAACTATGCTTTTTGGTTAGAGCTATAATGCATTTTTAGTCTGGAAAATGGGAAAGTCGGTAACAATTGACTACATAATTCTGACTGCAGATGACCGTAGGCTGATATAAGCTACCACCGGCAGGCTTAATGATGATACAACTACTAAGCAGACTCCCAGTCTGGGAAATCTTCCACTGACATGCCAGGCCTTGATCCTACAGAACAGATATTACTGATTGTATCCTTATTATTGACACTGAAAACAAACACAGAGGTAATCTGTAGGACAGAGACCAAATACTATAACCTATATCTTCACATTTATTACAAGTTTAGTACTAAAATTTTATATGTGTTTTGTGGTTTATTCTGTTGATCCACTAAATCATATCAACTGGAAGGGTTAGATTTTTATCAGTCAAATTCTCTACAAATGATACAAAAATATTTTCATTGATAATAATCAAAATGTGCATATAGACAACATAAGAGTTTATGAGCAAAATCTAGTGATTTTACTTTTGAATTAGGTATGTTACAAGTGGACTAGTAAATAAACAATAAAAACAGGCACAATTTTTGATTTAAGAGTATTTGTGTGGTGTATTTTGATGTAATGTTGACAATTTGTGTTTTTAACGGTTATAAAACTAACTTTTTGAATTTCATTGTTTACTGCTATTAAATTTTCTGATGTCCCCACAGTTTCCTGTAACTGACATAATAAACATCTCAGAGGGGTAGCCGTGTTAGTGTGTAACTTTAGAAATGAGTAGTTCTGTGGCACCTTAAAAAGAGGAGCAAAAATATATATAGCATCATGAGCTTTCATGAGAAAATCATCAATATTATCTGCTGAAATTATAATAAAAATTGAATGCTGTCAAACCTAAGTATAAAATGTAGTTACTAATAATTTAAGTGATGTCTCTTTCCCCTGTCTCTAGGCGTACAATGAAATTCAGAAGAAAATATGGGTTGCTCTTTACAGAGGGAAATGTGTCATTTACAACAGTTTACTACTCTACGATAGTATCTTTCAGATCTTTCTGAAGCTAACATCATACGAAACTCCTGATTACAAAATGATCCATTAAAAAAACATTTACTTTCACTTTTGTGTCCACACTCATGCACACGCAGAATTTTAGGTGTCCTCCCTGAAGCTACAGACACTCAGGGACAAGCGTTGGTAAAATGTACAATCTAAAATCAGAGAATGGGAAGCAGT
The DNA here is from genome assembly GCA_032595735.1 of Pelochelys cantorii. NCBI lineage: Eukaryota > Metazoa > Chordata > Testudines > Trionychidae > Pelochelys > Pelochelys cantorii. Next base: position 29,264,842 of record CM064335.1, read on the forward strand.
AGCTGGTGAGGTGTAATGGGGCTGGGCATGGGGAAAGCAATCTGTGACACTAGAACTGATTATCTGTCCTGGTCCACTGACTGATTCACTGAATGGGAACACCCAACACTCTGCCTGCTCCCTGGCCACCTGCACAGGAGATGAATTAGGAACCTCAGGGAAGCTGTTCTCTCTCCTACACTGCTATCTACAATACTGGCAGCAAGCAAAGGGAAAGAAAGGGCCCAACATGCACCCTCTCCCTTACATATTGACAGAGGTGCATCAAATCAGTCGACATCTATCTTTTAATTGGTATCTTTGTACAATTCTCTACGTGATTTCTATTGGGTTGTTTGGCACAATCAAATATCAAAATTTAGACAGGTAGAATCTTGCTAGGCAGAGGCGCAAAGAGTGCTCCCTTGCACATCTGAAGAGAGTCTTTCCACCATTTTAACAGGGTGAGAACTTTCTGTCGGCGTGTGATCATCCTGTCCACTGACTGAAATTGCAGTCAGTCTTTGAAAGAGATCTGAATGAGCAGTTGTGTCCACATCAATGCAAATGGACAGGCTTAATCTCAGATGTGTGCAGCATCAACAAAAATATCTAAATGGAAAAGAAAGTATGATTCACAATCTGATTTAAGGCTGCTCATAGCCTACATTTAAAAATAAAGCTGACACGATAAATAAGCTCCAGTTGGAGAGATGATTCAGCATTATTATGCCCAGTACTTCACTGTAATGTAAAATAGGTTATTCTTGCCTCTAGTTCCCCTCACACTCCAGCAATTTCCCACGTCATGCAGTTCTTTAATATAGTTTCCAAATATGTCAGTGCAACTCTGATGATTTTGTAGTTGAGCAAGCTGTGGTTCTTCATGCTTACTTAAGACAGGACTGTAAACAGGATTTCCTAATATTGATGAAATAGTTGTAGGGATCCATAGTACTCATAAGTAGCATAACAATCAGGAAGAGTTTCACTTAAAGACCTTTAAGCGCTGTGTTGAAATATACAGGAACTTACACACAAAAACTAATGCTAATGTTGAAGTGGAGCCTGCTTATTATACTGGAAATATTTCACATACTAAGAGATGTGAGGACAGAACAAAGGAAAACTTCAACCAACACTCTTATTGTCAGAGGCATTGCACATAGATGAGGGCCAGCAGGTTTGGCTATTTTGCAGTTTTCAGCAGCTTGATCCAATAAGTACTTCTCTTTAACAGAAGACAAGAAAAAAAACGTACACAGTACAAACATTCCTAAGCATCAGATGGGAAAGGGGCAGGAGAAAGCCAGGAAAAAGACAAGTGGGGATGTTGGCTGATGGACCCACAACCCATGTTCCCCAAATTTTCTGCTCTAAACTTCTGTCAATGAAGCTACTGCACAGCAGTCCTTAATGGTATACGTCTGTGCAGTGTACACAACACACTAAATCTGAATTCAGATTTAAGCCCAAGATGCCCTTTCCATTTGCACAGAAATTAGCCTTACTTGGACCCAGGGTCAGAATAGTGCTGTGACATGGGTCAGAGCCCAGTCATTTTGCACTGGGAACACAAGTCCAGTCACCAGACTTCGAGTCTGGAGAGTCTGCCAATGCTATCCCACACTACCTTACTCTGTGCTTCCCGGTCTTCAAATCCAAAATTTACACTCATTGTCCTGAACCCAAGGCAACCACCTGATTCAAATACAACCACATGTCATCTAATCTTTTATTTCCATGCAGACTGCTCAACTGGAAACAACACAGGCAACACTGATTTGCACTGGCTATGGCCAGCAACCAGTGGAATTCAGGCATACTGCTAGCTGACCAGAGGAACAGAGCTGACTTCTGCTTATCTTCTGTGGCACAGCAAGCAATACTTTCAGTAAGAGCATAAGGAGTAATCTCATCTACAAAATTATATTGACATGACAGGCAGAACTACAGATCAAATGGACAGCAGAACAATACAGAAAGCAAATCAAGCACCTGAAGATAAACTATCATCAAGTCAAGGATGCTATTAGCACCTCCTGAAACTCCCCATTTTCTTAACTCTTGTATAAGAAATACTAATGCGTACTGGTCACTGCATCAAGCACTCAACTACCAGTGCATGACACTCCACTGAGGGAGAGTTGTGATTTTATAATCTCCCCCTCACAGGTATTAGCGGAGGCCACTGAGCTGCAGGATTAAAAACAAGAAGTGACACTTGTGCTGAGGCTGGTAACTGAAGAGGCTGTGATGCCAAAGCAGCTACAGCACACCCTGGGTCCATACTTTGAGGACCTCTTTGGGGAATGTCCCAAAGAGCAGCCTCCTGCAGAACTGTCATCAAAACAAGTGCTGAAAACCTGGTTAATTTCTGTTGCTGTGTTTGTTATCAATGTATAATGGGAGGGATTTCCAGATTATGGGCCTATGAAGTTATTCATTCAAGCTGAGATTACTGTGTTTTTTTCAGGGCAGAATGCATATCACTTCTCTACTCACGCTCTTCCTTCCCCCAGATGCCACATTATTTCAAATTCACACTAAGAAAAGACGGAAAGAATTAAACAAGCAGTTACCATGAAATTACTGCCAGTTACTCACTGAATTGACACAAGGCTACAAGTGCAAGTGTTATTATTTGCAATGCTAAAAGTGGCACAAACTTTAATGAGTGTCATCCCATGCCCAACCTCAAACTTTCATGACCAAAATTTAGCAACTCAAACTGCAAATGACAGTATGGATAAAATGCATGTGTCACCTCCATACATTTAATCAAAGTGTTTACAGAACCCATACACGATACAACACGTTTACAAAAATCTTCCCACTGCTGGTCCATCCTCGTCACAGAACAACATCAAATACCATTTCATTCCTTGTCATAAATGGGAGAGTGGAAACACAGTAAGCAGGCACTAGGTACACTGACTGTTCACCTGCTCAGCCATCCAGCAGTGCCTTGAGTCCATTCCTGCTGAAGATTCCCCATTCTCTTCTCAGACACTGGTCAGAGTGCTGCAAGCCATGATAATGCAGACTGCCACTGACTTCCGGATGGTTTTGAGGGTAGTGCCAATGGGATTTCAGCCTGCTCAATGCACCTTCCATCACCATTCCACATCGATTGAGCATATATAATTGAACCTTTTTTTGCCATGTCCATTGAAAATAGTGTATGGTTTCCCAAGTCATATCAACATGTCCCTTAGAATGGCAGTGAGGACAACTTCATTTATAATAATGTTATTCAATTGGAACAGTATCACAGCTGCTCCATGAAGATCAAGTCCATCTCTGAACACCCTGACATTGTGCACCTTGCCAGTGTACTCCATGTTAATATACATGAATCTGTTCCGATGGTTGACCAGTACTTGCATAACAATAGAGCATCCTTTGTGGTGTACATACTCATTTGTTCCTTGCAGAGGGCATGAATCCCATCAAGGGTCCTGACACCAACTGGAAAGCCTATTCTCTGAAAACCTGCAAATGTGCACATGCCTAAGACAGCAAAGCCAGCTATTAAGAAAATTACAGAGGGTTAAAGAGCTTGAAGGTATCCCACAGGAAGAAATTCCCAACTGCTTCATCCTGTGTCTCAAAAGTGTTTTTGAATTTGCGTGGTGACAGCAATACCAATACAAAGCCAAAGAATCTGTGGCCTTGGGGAGATTTTAAACAGAAGCCGTTATTGGACGATTATTTTTTAAATCTCTTGCGGGCCCCCGCCTTCTACACTTTAGTAGACACAAAATGGGTTAACTTAGTGCATTAAAATGAGGAAGGAAAATTGAAAAAAAAAATACAATTGTGTTCCGCTTGTAAAGACACTTCACTATTCTTAAATGTACAAGTGAAGATTTCATTCAGCATAGAAACAACAACCAAGTATTCCTTCAACACAAAGGAGAATTTCTTTTTATCATAACTCTTTTTCCAGGTACCTAAAATACCTATATTCATAGAGATTATTCAATATATAGATTATGCTAATGACCTATGCTTTTATGTCTTCTGCTCAGATGAATGTTTTAAAATTGTGCTAACAAATGAAATATGATTTTCATTAAGCAAGAAATGTTAAAACGTGTATGCTATTATTAATTCACAGTACAGTTATTCCCCTTGGAACATGTTGCTTTTAACCCTAACCTTGATATTTATACTCAAGGTTTGTTTGGTTTTTTTCATGTTCCATGGAACGAGCTGTTTTCTAGCCACTGCTATGATACCAATCTATGTTAGTATACTATCAGAGTCCTACTTTAATGTACAGTATGTTAGAAAATAATAAAGTAACCCAGAAAATATATTTTCCTAAAGGTTTACAAAGGGAAAGGGTTTAATTTTTGCAGGAAAGAGAGCACAAATTTAGTCAACAGATGTAGTTAATGCAATGAATGTTAAGATATTTCTGAATGCATTATTCACAGGTCTGTAGCATGCCATATTATAAATACTAACTTTTTTTTTTTAAATACACTTTTATCTTCAGCTTCTCTTTTAAACAATGAACTGGAGTAACAACATCAACATCACCAACGGAACAACTTCTCTTTCTGGACAATGCCACAGAGACACCAGAATTGTACATATCGTATTCCCAATCCTATACACTGTTATTTTCCTCACTGGAGTTATTTTGAACAGTTTGGCTATTAGGGCTTTTTTCCAAATTTCAAGTACTTCGACTTTCATCGTCTACCTCAAAAACACATTGGTTTCTGATTTTATTATGACTCTTATGCTTCCTTTGAAAATTCTTACTGATTCAGGACTGGGACCATGGCAACTTAAAGCTTTTGTTTGTCGCTTTTCAGCTGTGATATTTTATGAAACCATGTATGTTAGCATAGTACTACTTGGACTTATTGCTTTTGACCGATTTCTCAAGATTGTGCAACCTTTTGGGAAGTTTTGGGTGCAAAATATCACTGCCGCACGAATTCTTTCAGGTCTTGTTTGGCTTTTCTTCTTTGTCCTTTCTTTGCCAAATACGATTTTATCAAACAACGAAGCAACACCTATGTCTGTGAAGAAATGTGCTTCTCTGAAGAATCACTTAGGATTGAAATGGCATGCAGCTGTCAATTATATATGTCAGTTTATCTTCTGGACTGTGCTAATTCTAATGATTATATTTTATGCAATTATTACCAAAAAGGTATATAAGTCTTATATAAAAACTCAAAAGAAAGGTAGCAAAAGCAAGCAGAGAACTAGTGGTAAAGTATTCATCATTGTAGCGGTCTTTTTCATATGCTTTGCTCCATATCATTTTTCTAGAGTACCATACACACTAAGTCAAACTAGCAATAAAATTGACTGCAAGGTACAGAACCTTTTATTCATTGCTAAAGAAAGTACTCTTTGGATAGCTACTACAAATATTTGCATGGATCCTTTGATATATATAATTTTGTGCAGATCATTTGTAGAAAAAGCATTCTGTGTTAAAATGAAAAAATTTAGCAATACAATTCGGGAAAATCAAACAATCATTTTGGACACCAGGATATCTGCATAGCTTCTTGATTTGGTGTAACTTTATAGCTTTCTGTAATTTGCACTAAAATATTTGCAGAGAAATTAAAATTTACTTTTTGTCAAGGTGTTTTGTTCTGGAACTAAACTTAAAGGATTGTTCTTCTCTGAAATGCGACTTTTTAAAAATGGCATAGTCTTTTCACCTTTGTGTTGTTATATTGTCAAGAGGTACTCACTTAAATAAAATGTTGTTTCTCTAACTGCCAGGCCCAAAAGCTCAGCTTAGAGTCTACGAACTAAATTGGGTTCTTTTAACCTGATGAATCATCATCACTAAAAAAAAGTTTTGCCAGCCAAAATTTCCTCAAGGCACCTGTGCAGTCACAATGTCTTAACTTTGTATCTCAAGTGATAATTGTGAAACCTCACTGCCTTCAGTGAGATTGCACAGGTGTTAGGACATAGTGAAAAGTCATGTAAATGATAATGCAGTTAGAATAGATGTTCACATTCTCACACTGCTGTGTTAGCTTTGAGTGGCTAACAGGAATAGAAAGCACTGATTTGTTTGCTTGTTTTTTTCTTTGGTTTTATTTTTGGTTGGTTGGGTTTTTGCTCTAATTCAAGTATTTACTCTAATTTAAGTAATTAAAGACAACATAGTGATTGGAGATGGTGAATAAGAGCATGGACTAAAAATACTTTGCCTAACTTGGGTAAGATGCATATGGCAGAGTAGACAAATATTTAACTTCTCTCTACTGCACCTGAGAAACTAGGTATACTTGAGCATAGAGTTCAGTGGCATCTAAGAGAAATTGCAGATTTTTGCATATTGAATCGGGAGGCTCCTATTCAATGTTAAGGTTTTGTTGCTCTTAAATGGCACTGTTGGTTGTTGCTTACTATATATGGAACCACATGGTAGCAGAGAGGAAGAAGAATTTTGCTTGATACTGAAAATTAGAATGAGGTGTATGGGGCAAGTCATTCCCCACCTCTCCCCAACTGCACCTCTCATTTTCTTGCCTCCTCCATCTCCCACTTTTCCCTCCTTAGCACTGTAGCGATGACGAAAGGAGAAGATATTTGTGTATGGGAGGCAGCGCTGAAGCAGCAGGAATTAACTCGGGCTGAGAGGCACAGCCATTCTATTTTCGTATAAGTCCTTCCAAAGCCCAGGGTGGTTGTGTTTTAGGAAGACTAGGCTGAGAGCCATTCAACATCCAGTCCCATATTTCAGCTCACCCATGGGTGAGTAAAACCTAAAATGTGCCTCCCATCCCTTGCTGTGGGCATTTAACACCCAAATCCCTGAATTCAAAAACTCTGAGTACAGAGGTGGGAATAAGTAATATTAGACAATCCCTCTTCTCTCCTTCCACCCTGAACTGCCTGCCAGATTCTACTCACCTGATACCAGGAGAACAAACCAAAAAAATCCCCACAGAAAGAGTTTAGAAGTGCAACCAACTTTTTAAAATCATTTTAGGGAGGAGAAATGAAAAACATTTGTTCAGGTCAAATCAAAATTAAATTTTCAAAACAAAAATGTTTTGTTCTAAAAGTGTCAAAACAAAAAAATGTTTTGATATTTCCAAAAGATTTTTTCCAATTTATTTTTGGATGAAACTATTTGTTGAATTCAGGCAAATTTCAGGAAATATTGGCAATGCCCTGAAAAATATATTTTTTGGGGGAAAAAATTACCTGTTTTTAACTATATTGTGGGTTGGAAGATGACAGTTTTGCAGGGTTACTCTGAAAAGGCAAAATGCAATAGAATTCAAACCCACCACTCCCTAAAGACTTTTTCTATTTTAAACCCTGTCAGCCTTTGTAGAGGATCTTCTTAGCCCTTTTTTAATGGCTGTGTACTCTGTGGTGTGACATTGTCTGATTAAAATATGACAACATAGATCATTGTTGCTACTACTGTTATATAATTACAACAAATCTTGCATAAAGTGTGGCATGGAGAAGTTATGACATGATGCATATGATTATGCCATTTATGGGCATGTGAATTTTTGTATTTGACAAGTTATGATTATTAATTGCATACCTGTATTTCAAATATTTACTCCTACAAGGTATATAGCTAGCATATTGTCAAGGAACTACTGAAGTTGAAAGGGCCCATGAAAGAACATTTAGGGCTCGTCTAGACTGCTTTCCTCTTCCGAAAGAGGAAATGTTAATGGAGCACTGATTAGCAACTTCTTGCACTTCATTTACATATCCTCTTCCGATCCTTTTTGCGGAAGAGATTTTTGCACAAAAACAAGCAATCTGGACACGACTTTTTTGGGCAGAAAAACCCTTTTTCGAAAGAACCCTTATTCCTCAAAAAATGAGGTTTACAGGTTCTTTCGAAAAAGGGGGATTTTGCGCAAAAAAGCCACATCTAGATGGCTTGCTCTTGCGCAAAAACCTCTTCCGCAAAAAGGATCAGAAGAGGATATGCAAATGAAGCACGAGAAGTTGCTAATCAGTGCTTCATTTGCATTTCCTCTTTTGGAAGAGGAAAGCAGTCTAGATGAGCCCTTAATTCACACTGGACTGTGGAGACACTTATTTATATTTAATGGACTTTCCTCTGCATGTTCTAATTAGAGAATGGGTGATGGCCTCTATTTTGACAAAGCAAATCCTGCATGGACTCACATGATTCCAAGCTCCATCTTGTTATCTGCAATTTTCCACAAACTAGAACAATAGATTTATTTTCACTTGGTAGACGCTATAGAAGGCCCTGGAAGCATTTTACCTCTTTCCTGTTTTAGCATTTTGCCTCCTTTCTATTTAATTTCTGGTGTATGAACTTGTGCTAATGGGAAGCACGCTAATCAAGGGACTGATGGCCTTCCAGTGATTTGGAAACAACCACAGTCTTAACAAATCATCAGTTTATTCCATCACAGCTACAAGCTTGAACCAAAAATTATCGAATGTATTTGATTCTTTTAGCCAATTTTAATGCTTACCATTTTATAAATAAATTTTAATACTTATTTTATAAATAAACCTTTAGATATTAGATACTGAAGGATTGGCAATAGTGTGATTATTGGGTAAAATTTGAATTACATGTTGAATGGAGTATGTAGCTCGTCCTTTGGGATCAGAAGAACCCTTTGATTGATGAAATTGACTTTAGATAACCACTCATCATTAAGGCCTTGTCTACACTTGCAAGTTTTGTTTCCAAGAACCCCTTTCTGACAACAAAACCCAGAGAGCGTTCACATTGCAATGTAGCAAAAGTCATGGCATACCCCCATTTTTGGTAACAAAAAACTTCCACCTCCACATAAGACTTTTGTCTCTCCCCCGCCTTTATTGCTGACAATCACGTAGTATGCACTACGTTGAGTTTATTGGCCTCCAGGATGTTTCCCACTATGTCTGATTAGCCATTCTGGCCAGCACAATGAATTCTGCTGCTCTGCAGACATGTAAACAAGTAAACAGATGCACCCCTCCCCACCTGCAAACCCCAGGAACTTTAAAAATCCATTTCCTGGTGTCTGGATCATAGTATATTGGTGCTCCTGGCTCACTGTGTAGTTGTCCTCATGCCACCTGTGCAGTGAGCCAGGGGTGAGTGTCGCTCAGACTGCTCTCCTGCTTGGAAAAATGCAGGGCTTTAAGATCTTATTGATGTGTGGGGTGAAGAATTGGTGTAATCACAGCTGCAAGTGACCAACAGGAACTGGAACACATACAGCCACATTTCAAAAGCCCTATGCAAGAAGGGGTATGCAGAGCCAAGATAAAGGAACTCTAGTAGGCATACCAGAAGGTGAAGGAGGCAAACAGCTGATCTGGTACTGCACGCAAAACATGGATGTATATAAGAACTGGATGCAAACCTGGATGGGGACCCCACGTCCATACCCCAGGAGTGTGCAAATTTCCCATAGCAAAGTCATCAGAAATCTTTGTTCCAGAGACAGAAGTTATTAATGAAGAGGTGAAAACTGACAAAGGTCTTCGGGTCAATCTGGTGGCAACCAGTGTGCCAGGCAGTGAGAATTTTTTCTCAAGTCCCAGTGTTTGCAAGGACTCTCAGCAACTGGATGTGGAGCATGAAGCAAGGAAAGGACCACGGGGCCATGAAGCAAGCAAAGAAATGTAGGGTAAGTTGCTATGCAGGTGGGGTGGGCGATGCGAGGCATTTAGTTGATTCAGTGCAGCCAAAGGAGAGGGGATCCAAGTGGCCCAGGGCGCTAAGATGCACTAGCACAGCTGGGGGGGAGGAGGGGGGAAGGGGGGAAGGACAGAGGTCATGCAGGGTTGTTCCAGTGCAACTGAGGGAGGGGGGCCACAGCAGCCATGTGGGGCAGTTAGTCACTATGTATTGCAGCAGGGTGGGCTGCGAAAGCACAGGCAGAAAGTTTCTGTTGCAGCAGGGTAGAGGAGAGGAGGGCAGCAGCTTGATAAATTGCTCTTGAAGCCATAGGGGGAAGAGGTGCAGCAGCGCTGGGTAAATGAAGACAGTCTTCCCAGGAGCTAGCCAAGCCCAGCCTTGGTCCTTGTTATGTCCACAGCATCGATGTGCACACAGACATTGATAGAATCCTGCTTGGAGATGGAGATGAAACTTTGCCTGAGGTACTTAACTTTCTCACAGAGATTCCATGACAGGGCTGCCATTTCCCCACCGCCATGGTACAACATGCTTGTACTGTGCTGCCATTCCTCAAACCATGCTGCTGGAACCAAGGCAGCACAGAGTTTGGCTGCATACTAAATTAGAGTTGGACACAAACCACAACTGAAGATCTAAAAACCTATTCCCCTGACCCAATTACTGTCTTTTGGAGAACTCTGGATCAGATTCAGAATCAAACTTTACAACTAAGACAAGTCTTTGTCATGGGGCTGTACCATAACTTTGAATGTAAACAGCTCCATGACTTTCACTAAGGTCTGATATGGATCTGCTTCTCAATCTAAACTGTAATTCAAGCTTGTCTTGAGTGTAATGGGAGAGAGTCCCATGCAGCTCATTGTAGAATAACTCTATGATAAAGCTCTATGCAGATTTCTAACAGACCTTGAAGAAGGAAACTTTTTATTTTGTCTTTTCACATATGCTGAAAGCATATACTGCACAGTACAAGCAGCAAGACAATAGCAACTAATGGAGGGTGTAACCACAATATGAACTGAGTTGTTCATTAAAATAGGGGTGTGTCAAAGGTTTTACAGAAGTCTGAATCAGCTTTTTAAAATCTGCCTTCATCTTATGACCGTGACAGAGGCAGAAATATGAACATTTATAATACAGGCAGAAATATGAATACTTATAAAAGGGCACAGTTGTTGCAAAAATAAGAGACAGCCAATTTTTGCTCAGTTTAGAAAGAAGCATGTTAGGTTTTGAAATGTTTGCACATTGTCCTGTCTTTTCACATGTTTTTACATTTCTGGTTTCCATCTGGAGAACAGGAAACAAACTGTCAAAATACCACAAGAAAACCTGGCCTTACAGCATGTTGGAAATATTATAAAAAACATGTTCTCCTGAGATTTGCAGTGCAATTTTACAACTCAACAAATATAGACAGACCAGAAAATTGTTTTGCTTTGCCTAACACTATTTTACAATGGAAATTTAATGTCCCATAGTATAAAAGAAAATTCAAATCCATAGTTGCTTTACTGGAGGTCACATGGCCTAGTTTCAACCAACGTGCCATGCACTGAAAACAAGGAGGTAACACTGTATTTATTAAAATAAGGAATGGACAAACTATCAGAGGTAAACTTCCCCCTGAAATTCACCCACGCTCTCCCTCCATTTTTTTCCTAAAGAAGTTTTTTCCATTTTCACAGCTTGCCTCCATCCTTTTTGCTTTTGTGTGAAGCTGGAAGCAGAAATGCTTGAAGACACTCACAGGAGACTTCTGACTTGACCACAGCCAGGAAGTAACAGAAACCTCACCACAAAGATTATTCTTTTTTGTCTCTCTTTCGCACAGTGAACAGATTTACGTAATTCCTATATAAACCCTAAACCAACATTTCACACTTTGGATGGCTTTCCAAACCTTAATCTTTTCACAAATGCAATTTGACAAGGCTGGCTGGAGCATCTTAGATACCAGAACTGATACTAAAGAAATACCCTGGTTTTTGCTGACAGAGAAGCCATTCAGGAAGAAAGCAACAAGCATAAGATTTTCACTATAGGCTCCTTTGGATTTGATGCATCATTATTGAAGAAGAGCTTATCCTTTAATTAGAATATCAAATTTCTCTCTCTCATGTTCTACCCCCATTGATGAGGAAAAGAACAGACACACTATCTATTGACTCACTGACCAATTTAAATCTCATTCTTAATCTACACAAGTGATTTCATCACTGGACTCAACCACATCAGCCACTACATCACTGGCTCATTTAACTGCACATCCACTAATGTGATCTATGCCATCAAGTGCCAGCAATGCCTTGCTACCATGTATATTGGCCAAACTAGACAGTCTCTACAGGAAAGAATTAATGGACACAAATCAGGTATCTGAAAACGCAATACACAAAAAACCTGTTGGAGAACAATTTAACCTGCCCGGGCATTCATTAATGGATCTCAAAGTCACCATCTTGTTTCAAGCCAATTCCACAAGCCAAATACACAGGGAAGTATTGGAACTTAACTTCATTTACAAGTTTGATTCCTATCACAGAGGTATGAATAAAGACATTGGCTGGCTGGCACACTACCTTCCACATTCTAATGACTTAACCAGCTAAACAATGGGTACTCAGAGAAGGTGCAAATTGTTCTTATCAGCTTCTTGTAACTTGAACACTCTAATTCACTATTTTTCCCCCTTTCCCTATTTATTCTTGGATCTGGACTTTTAATACTCCATTCATCTGAAGAAATGGGTTGTGCCCACAAAAGTTCATGATACCATCTACATATTTTGTTACTCTTTAAGGTGCTACTAGACTATTTGTTGTTGTTTTTTTAAGTTTTCCCAGTTACAGACTAACTCACAAACCCCTCTGAAGCTTTTATAACATTTGTGTGGGGTTTAAATTGGTTCTGAGAAATAACCCCAATATCCAGGTCTCCCTTCTCTCACAACTCTCCTCCTCTTCACCATTATTGTACAGCAAGTGGACTCTCAGCACTATTCCTTTATGTACTATTAGCAGAAGTACTCAGCACTGCTCAAGTCCTTAACTGTAGCAATATTTGGGGAGAGAAGGGCTCAGAGCAAGAGGTTAGGTGTGGGAGGGGGTTCAGGCATGGGGGAGCAGTGCAGGACTGAGGACAGAAAGTGGGAGACAAAGCAGGGGGATGAGAAGACGGGGGGAGAGGGGAAGCTTACCCCAAAGCATTGAGGGTGGCATTACTGTGGCAGCAGCTCATCCCATGGAGCCAGGGCTGTGCTCTCCGGCCAGCGGCTCCTCCTGCGGGGCCAGGGCTGCATGGGATGGGTGGCTCCTCCCAGAAGGCCAGGGCTACATGGGCTAGGCACAGCCTGCAACTTAGCTTGAGGGGAATGCAAGGCTCAGACAGCTGGCCCTGGTTTCCAGTGTTCACCCCGTGGCCTACAACCTATTCAGGGTGGGCAAGGCTCTGGGGGCCACTCCCATTTCCTGCAGCCTGTCCAGGCTCTCTGCACTGGGAGCAGGCTTTGGGGGCTGGCCCCAACCTGCACTGGCCCCCATGTCCTGCAGTCTGTTTCAGAGGGAGCGTGAGATTCCGAGGACCAACACTGGCCTCCAACAGCCCCCCTCTCTGCACTAGGGGGGCAGGCTCTGGGGGCTGTCCCCACCCCGTAGTGCCATCCCAATGGCCTGCAGGCTGTCTGTGGTGGGGGCAGGCTCTGGGGGGTCAATCTAGGCCTCCAGGGGACCTCTGTGGTCAGCAGGCTGTCAGCAGAGGAGAGTGAGGGTCCCAGAGCTGGCCCCAGCCTCCAGCAGCACCCTCATGTCCTGTAGGCTCCCTGCACCAGGGAGGGGGAGCTCTAGAGAAGGCTGCCCTGGCCTGCAGTGCCCCCCTCCCCACTTCCTGCAGCCTGTCTGAGGGGAGAGAGACTTTGAGGGCTGGCCCCAGCCTCTAGAAGACACACACACCCCCAGTGGCCTGCAAGCTGTGCTGGAGGGTGGGCTACAACCAAGGGCTGGAAGTGGACAAAAGGATTTGGGGCAGGTAGGCTACTTATTGGTATGCTTGCAAGCAAGATGGTGAAGCCCCAAGACAAGAACATAAGAACGGACATACTGAGTCAGACCAAAGATCCATCTTGTCCAGTATCTGTCTTCTAGCTGTGGCCAATGACAGATGCCCCAGAGGGAGTCAACAGAACAGGTACTCAAGTGATTCCTCTCCTATCATCCATTTCCAGCCTCTAACAAACAGAGGCTAAGGACACTATTCCTACCCATCCTGGCTAATAGCCATTGATGGACCTAACCTCCGTGAATTTATCTAGTTCTTTTTCTGAACCCTGTTAAAATCCTGGTTTTCACAACATCCTCTAGAAAGGAGTTCCACAGGTTGACTGTGTGTTGTGTGAAGAAAAACTTCCTTTTGCTTTTTTAAACTTTTGGTGACCCCTAGTTCTTATGTTACAGGAACAATTAAAAAAGCATGGTCTCCTGATATTTGCAATCCAATTTTACAACTCAACAAGTATAAACAGATCACTCCCTTGGTGGTATGGCTATCCCCAGTGGACACACTGCAATATAGCTCTCTCCTGCAGGCTCACTGCCCCCAGTAGCCATTCTCATATTGCGTCCCTCGGAACAACAGCCCTGTCCTTTGCATGTTATGAGAAAGAGTCTTTTCCTGGATCTTCTGGTTCTCCTGGCATAACCAAAACCTAACCTTTCTTTAAGTTAGGAGAAGAGGTGGTCCAAGCTTTTACCATTTAGGAGGAGTTATTGAACAAATGGAATCTCAGACAGACATACAGATGCACTCTAAAATATATATATAACGCCCCCTACACCCACACATATTTCCTGTCTGGGCTTTCTATGTCACTTCCCCAAAACAGCCACTTGAGTTTATTCTGCCCACTTTCAATTTACTTACAAGTCATTTTGTTTTCCAACAAAATCATTTTAAGAGGGTCATGCAGCCAGGTTCTGCAGGAACCTCACATGCTAAATGCAGTCTTATTTGAATAAGCCCCAATTCTCTATTTTTAAATATGAGAGCTGGTCTTTGCATGGTATTTGAACTTTAGATCACCAGATTTCACATTTTTTCAGCTCTAGGAATAACCCAGTCAAGCATTAAGAGTTCATAAGAGCTCCACAAACACCAACACTAGACCCCATATGTACCCCTAATCTTTAAGAAACAGTCATGCAAGCTCTTCTAACAAGGCAACAGTACCTCTCTCAATTTGTCAGAAATAAATTTGTGTTGTAGACCACAGTTGGAAATCCAAGGAAGATATACAAGATATACATGGTATCCAAGCTTAGAGGCGCTATATGAAATCAATCCTAAAATAGATATTGGCAAAATACTAATATTATAGGAATTAAGCCAAATGAGTTAAATACACAAGCTATGGTAGTTCTTCAGAAATGAGGAACCAATCACCCAAGAGACATAACTCCAACTAGTGATCCACTAACGCTGAAGTGAAAAAAATAAGTGGATGAAGATGAAGGGAAGACAAAAAAATATATATTTTTGCACATGTTGGTTCTTACTGAATTCCTTTCTTTGTCCCTTTAGTAGAGTCGGTATCAAGACAAAGTAAAAGTACATGACTTCTGTAAAGCAGTAAGCAGAAAAACATAGTTCTATAAGCTAAAACTTATAAATGTCCATTAGAAGAGCCTGAATAGGCATTAACAGTCAATGTGTGTATTTCCAATCAAAGGAAGGTGATTAGTGGAGAGTGCCATACAAACTCTAAAGAACCTCCTCTGATGTGGTTATAACACTGCTCTCCATGTGCACACTCAGTTAAGTCAACAACATGTCAGAGTAGCTCCATTTTCCAAAGACGAACACAGAAGTAGGCATGTCTTCATGTTCCATAATAATCTGTGGGTGTTACTAAAAACAGAAGAATATTCTACTTGCAGTCAAAACTTAGGTTTCAGAATTACATTAAAATACATTGTCAGCCTCCGCACCTGAAACACACAGAACTCAAAAGCTTTGTTGAACACCACTTTAGAAAGACTAAGGAATCATGCCTAGCTGAGGAATCAAACTAGGCTTCAAGCTTGGCTCATTCCCTCACTTTTTGGTTAAAAACACGATAAATAAATCACATATGTATTTTCCAGTTGGTAAATATATATTAAAACATAAATGTAATCTGACAATAAAAAGATTTAGTATGAAGCAACATAATAATTGTTCTAAGAAAGCTATTGACTTATGAAATGTGAGAATTACTCTATAATCACTAGAATAATATATATGCAAGCACATTCCACCTTTAAATAATCTGAATAATAATAAAGTTATGGGGTTGATTCTCAGCTGCTCTTTTCATCAAAGTTTTTCATTTCTTTCATGACTAACCCCTCAGTATTCCCTTTAGACATGGGCTAGCCTTGACAAGCTTCAGCTTGAGAACTGGCACGCACATCTGGATTAAAAAATGCATGTATGATCTTATTTTTAACCTTTTCAAACTCCATCAATTTTCACTGACGTATCAAAATACATATAATCTTTCAAAGGAAAGTTATTAGGCCAGTGCCATATGCCCAGAAAGAAACAAATGTATGCAGCCCTTTTAGTCTTCTAGTTATTTATAACATGACCACAACAGTTGTAATTAATCATTATTAAAAAATTCCAGCTATTATATTTTGGGATACCAGTAACTAAACCTTGGCCCTTCCTAACAAGTATTAAAACTATGTCAAAGAAGGTTAGCTTCATTTTTCATTGAATTGTGTGCATGTAAGTGTACATGCATGTCTGTCCACCCTACATCTCATAGGCAAGTCATACTCCAAAGGAAGAATTCACACGGGACTGCGTACCTTATAGAAAAACTTCACAAATCGTACTGAAGAGGATAACCCACGAGTAAGGCTTGCAGACTAATGAGTGTCTGCAATAAAGCCAGCGGGCACCTTATATCCTGCCTAGACTTGGGGAACACACTACAAAACCTAGTGGGAATTATCTTAGCACTTGATAACACTTCAGAACAAAACCAGTAAGTTTGCAATTTGTTAGTGCAGCTGAAGCATTGGTGGCTACAGTGTAACTAGCCAACTGGAGTGAATAACCTGGTTACTAGGATTGCAGCTTGTACTTTCTGATAAAAGAGACAAAAGGTAATATGCAGAAGCATAATGTATGTTTCCACTGGCTCACTTTGTATGACTGCCATTTGCCATGCAGGATCTGACCCTGAGCAACAGACATCACCAGAAAATTCCTGAAATCAGGAAGCACACCACATTTTTGCAAAAATGCGAAGCACGTAGGCATACCTTCCTTTGACAAGAACTGGATAAAAGCACAAGTGCATTCACAACTCAGACGCTAGAGTGGGCATTCTTTTTGTTTGTTTGGGGGAGTTTTGGACACAGGCAATTGGAACAGTGCACCAGTACAGTGATAGGGACTATCTGATAAGTAGGGGATTAGACGCATCTGGTATTAGCACTGTTTTTCCAAGAATTGGGTCTGTTTAAGACATGAAAGTGAGGATGAGGAAGACTGTCTTCTATCGCTGGCATGGTTGGGTAAAGACAAATTCAAAATCAGGGACTTTTGAGGAGGACAATATATATGTACAAGACAGGGAAGAACTCTCAAGGGATCAAATGCGCTCCAGAAGCAGTTTTGGCCTGGTGATCATTGCAGGGGAGTTCTAATAAAAGGCAGTGTTTTTAGTAGATCCCACCAGAGACTGGATAAATGGGGAAAGAACCACCTTCTTCTCCTGGTTTAAAATAAAGTTACCTTTCTCCAACTTTCTCAATAAACAATAGCCATTAACCTCACTCTTAATTTAAGCAAAGACTTATCCAAATTTTCCCTTCTATGTTCCTGGAACCCTTATTTGTAGCGATGCAAGCAGCAGAGGTAACACTCAGATCCTCAAAATAATGCTCTTATGGTAATTAGTATGAACTAATTATTATTGAGTTACTTACTAATTTAAGTAACTTTCTTAGTTAAATTCTGTATATAACATTTTGATTCTACTCATCACATAGAACAAAAGATCTGATCAAATTACAACATTAACGATATCTAAATATAGACAGAATAAAAGAAATTAACAAGTAACATCATGGTCATGACCAACAGAAGACAGATTTATATATGTCCAGCACAAAATTTTTAAGTGTCAATTAAATTCATATTCATACTAAAAGAATAACTGAAACACATAGGTATGGTTATATAGTATGTAAAACATGCTTTCAGCCTCTTCACAGATACCCAACTTGAATGTTTCTGGCTTTAAAGACAGTAAACCACTGCTCCAAGTGAATCACTGTCTGCTTCTTTAGACTCAGGAAGTTTGCAGATCTTACCTACACTGCCATGTGAGTCACTCCCAGTAATAAGAAAGCAAGTTGCTTCAGTTGTTCCCGGCACGGGGAATTCTGACTCTCTGATCAGGTGTCACAAAAAGCAATCTGAAGGTTGCAGAATCACTTTAAATGAAAAAAAGCTAATATCCAGAAATGATTTCTATTACTACCTTTTTGCAAGAAATACTTTTATGCCTGTTTTAGCTTCAAGATGGATTTTTGAGGAGCTTAATGCATTCTGAAGACGCAGCAAAGAGACAAACAGAGCACAATAATGATGACAGGTAAGTCATTCTCTAGTTCTGTCAAAAAGGTTTAATAAGGTATTCGTTACATGTTTAAATATATAAACATCACCCTGTTTTAACCACTCTTAAATAAGTAGAAATGACTTAAAATGTCACTGATTAAAAATGCTTTGAATCATAAATTAGACATCACATTAAACCTGAAGTCTTACAGTTGTGGCCAGAAATGAGATTTCACTAATCTTCAATCCATTCAAAATGTCATGAAAACATATTGTATTTTCTATTTCCAAGAGCTTAAAAGATCAATAATATATCTAATGGTTTCCCGTACAATACTTATGCAAGTCCAGGACCTCAAAGTCTCACTAAAATGCTATTTCTTAAAGGTACACTAGCTAATATTGGAAAAAAAATTCCATAAATTTCCAAATTAGTTAGAAAAGGTTTATGTTCAATTCTTTTCACCTCTTTCAAAAAAAGGGGAAAAATATATTTGCAGTCTGTTAATTAGAATATGAAGAATAAGGGCTCCCTTCCTTCTTAATCTTCTGAAATCATGTTAGAACTTGTTAGCTTTCAGAGTCATTTGGAAGAATCACATAGTTATTAAACAACTTAGCAACTGTATGAGCTGTACTTCTAAATTCAGGAGGCAAAGTATGTCAATCTATGACACTTTCAAAAAACCTCTCTCACTTAATGATTATTCTACCACTTGAATAATTATTCTAAGATTCCAAGGACTCAAAGTAACAGAGAGACTATAATTTCTGTATTGTTAAAAAGGATGTGTGTTATGTATTACGTCAAATGTACTGTAGTAGTCTATAACTTCTTCCTGTGTTACACATTTGCTTTTATTAGGAAAAGGGGTTTGTTTGCTTTTTTTTTTTTTTAAATCAGGTGATATTTGGAGATTTTGCAATTTTCTTTAAAACAATGTCTACATGGACTTTTATTACAAATGGCAATCAAAGAACACATAGTCAGCCTTCAAAAGAAATTGTAGCAGTCAGATTATATGGAGACTAGGCGGGTACCGCTCTGAAATTAGGATTCAGGCAAGTGTTTCCTGATGTTATTTTACTCTTTCAGGGAGAAATCAGTCACCTCACAAAAGCCTTCAATTCTTTTTTTAAAATTTAATTGTAAATGAGATTTGCTCTCACTCCTCTCATTGCTTACTCTGATGCTGAGGATACGCCTTAGGTATTTCAGGTGGGGACTGATCTGTTTGAGAGACAGGAGGCTTGTCCTACATAGGTTTGAGGATGTGGCTTGGGTCCTATGAAGAGTAAGAGGGGATCAAAGGCAAGAGGTGTTTGCAAATAGAGGCGATGAGATGGGCTAGAGGGGGGAGTTTGTTTGCAGTGTGTAAATGGGTTTTAGAAACAGAAGGAAATTTTTTTTTCTTATGGGTGTGGGAGAAAACATATTGATTGTCACAGGTGTTGCACTTCCTGCTCCTCCCATGGCCTTTTTTGTCTTCCTTCCTCCTCCTCCATTTCTTCCAGTTTCCTTTCACATTACAATTTTGCCGTCTCATTCCTAGTCCCCAATCCCTAACTGCTAGTGTCTTCCTGAAGGGGAGGGAGAGAAGAGAACCCTGGGTCCAGGTGGTTCACCTGCACAAGTCAACCATTCATGAACTAGCACGCGATCATGTCTGAGCTGTTCCGAGCACCAGAGGTCCTCAGGCACTCTGGGCTTTGGAACAGCCTAGACTGCATTGTTACTACATGAACAACTCACTTGGGAAGTCATTTTGGAGATGATGCAACACTGAACCCTGCACTCCTTTAAATTGCACAGGGAGTAGAGACCAGAAGATGACATCAGAAAGGTGAAGCAAGTGTGTCAAATATGTTTAGTCTGAGGATTTTTGTCCTGTGAAGCATCTGGTTTGCTAAATATAAGCATCTGCTCGCAGTATCTGAATAGAAGGGCAAGTGGACTCTACTGCTTCCCAAAAAATACTTTACCCAATTAACTGGTATCGGAGAATTTCCTTTCTGTTATTGGACATCCCAAGGTTGTCTGATCTCTTTTTGTGAGGAGAGTTCCCTGTTAAGTCATTTATAAGTTTAAATTTATTTGGTTAACCAAAATAAACAGGAATTTAAGTCAGCCAAGAGAGCAGTATTGGAGGCTGTGATGTAAGATTTATTATCTAATAAAGTATAAATAAATAATCTAATAAATTGAAGAAGAGTTGCTTATGATGTTTCCATGCCACAAAGAAAGGACATGAAGTGCCTCTTTAAAGTCCTCCATGTCAGCTTCAAACACATTGTTTTCTCAGAAAGCAACTGGGTTAAATGGAATATAAGTCCAACTGTTGATAGTGAAGGCAGAGAATCCTATACTTTAGTTGTCAAGCACCCTCCATTATAAAATATTCTTGCAACCTTTTCTTAAAATACTCAACCTGCCTCTTTCTCCCTCCCACATTGTTGATAATGTGCCTTTGAAATACTGCCAGAGCAAGCTTTTAAGTTCGAGAAGTATCTTTTCTTTGTTCCATGAAATTCATTCAGATATGGTTGAAATATAAACTATTGCAAACCTACAGAATTTTTTTTCCCCCTCTTTAAATAAAATTTCAGGAAAAATCAGTATTAAAGTTGCCATGAAACCTTAACTCAGACCCGTTGGGCATATGCACTAGGATACAATCTTTAATTACACGCTCATATACTATTTTTTCCACAAGATCCCAGCCAAATTCAGTGCACAGGAGGGTGCACAAGAAGCCAAAATAATGTTGCCTGTGCAACCATAAATCTAATATTTCGTAACTTTCACATGTTCGATTCTCCAATATTAATAATGATTTAATGTATTTTGTATGTAATAATTATTACTTTCGAATACCTTTGAAAGAGCACTTAAATGGAATACAGATTATATGTATTTTAAAGAAGGCTCTGCATGATGAGAGCAAAGTAGCTTGACATGAGATTGCTCTCAGCCAAGGAGCAGCATGGAGGAGGGCATAAAGACAAGCATATGAAGAGAATGTCAAGGGAGTAGTTAGGAGAGAGGCTTGGTCAAAGTGAAGAGGATGAAAAGATTACACAGAGATGTATGCAGAGTGAGGTGGTGTAAAGAGCCCTGCCAGGAAGAACTAGAAATGTCAACTTGATGCAGAGGACAAAGGGAAGCTAATAAAAAATTCAAATAGGGATATTACATGGTCCAAGCACCAAACGAGGCAGCTTTTTCTTTCAGTCATGTTGTGGACAGATCAAAAAGAGTAAGGTCTGAGAGAAGGAGGTAGATGTCCAAGGCATAGTCAAGAATTTTAGCAGAAGGGATGGAGAGGAAAGGGTGGATTTAAAACTTGTATGTTTTGGCAACAGACTGGATATGAGGAGAGAAGATGAGAGACAGGAACAAAGAGGATCAAGCTGGGTAAAAAGGAGGATAATGAAATACCAACAGTGATGCAGAAGAAAGGGAAAGAGGAAAGGATAGAGGCAAGGGGCCATGTAATGGAAGAAGTTAAACTTTTGCCATTAAGTTGGTGGCAGAACATCCAAAAGCTGTCAAACAAAAGGAGGTGCAAAACTGAGCCAAGGGGGAGGTCAGAGGAGATGAAGTTTTTTGGGGAATCATCTGCTTAAAGGTGGATTTTGAAACTATGAAAAGAGATGTGGTCACCAAAACAAACTGCAATGGAATGAAAAGAGGGGTTCCGAGATAAGAAAACTGAATGAGTTACTAATGTGAAGGACTCCAGGACAAAATCCTAAGACAGAAAGACACTGTCAAAAAGGTCATTTCCTTTCCCTTTTGAATAAACATCAAAGCAATAGAAAAGGTGCTGAATAAGCATTAGAAGTTACTGATGAGGGAGGGGAAAAGCATGAGTGAGGAAGCAAGAGGATTTAAGGGGACAATTTAATCCATCAGAAATGGTTAAAGAGAGTCTTAGGAGCCAGAGGCCAAGAGTTTGCTGAGAAAAAGTATGAAAGTTGCATCCTTTATGAGAGAGATTCTCAACATAGATTCTAAGAAGGCTCTTTGTGAGGCTGCATCATTACCTGCAGAAATGACTAAAGACAGGAAGACAGGAGAGAGTATTACATAGTGTTTATTTTCTGTGCTCAGGCTACCATAGGAATGAAAGCATATCCATGAGCTAATAAGGGGCTGACAGATCCAGGAGGAGATGCATAGGAACATCCCAAAGTCTGACACCATTCAACTGCACTCCTCTATCCTCCATAGGAAAAAACCTGTCAATTGCACAATGGATTAGCAGGCCATGCCTGTGGGTGGTTCTCTTGAATCGATTTGTTATAACACACAAAGCCAAAAAAAAAGCTATGTTTAGCACTGCATCTCTTATAATTTTGCCCTTTTTTAAACACAATATCCTCTGCTTAGAGCAGATTAAAACATTGAGTCTGGAGCAAGTATGGAACACCACAAAACACCAACATCCACACTGAACATGCAGTAGCAATTTCCACTTCACTCTGTGACCATGAAATATGGACATGTTATCGCCAGCATACCAAAACACCAAAAAATATTTCATCAACACACCATCAAGCCATTATGCATGTTTCAGGCGAAAGATAAAATCACCAACAGTGTATATTTAACTGCCACCGGGCGAATCTGAACCTAGGACCTCGGGAGCTGAGTATAAGAGCCTCGGTCCTCTGAGCTAAAAGCCAGCTGGCTCCTAGCCCATGCTGTAGAGGTCTCTTGATCCTAACTGTTGCTGTGGTCTAGGAACCACTTGCATTGCTCAATAACCACACTAGGTGTGTGGTTTACTTATACACAAAGGGTATTAAATCAGTGGTTACAAAAACACAGCTTTATTGGACTACACACATCCTCTACATAAAACATAATATGCTCCTGAAGGAAAATGTTTAGACAACTTCTAAAGAACATATCAAGAGACAAGAGAGAGAGAAGGAAAAAGATATTTTGAAAAAAAAGTTAATTGAGCCCTAGCAAAAACCAATAGGTAAATTATAGCAGCAAACAAATCAATATGGAAAGTTAAAATTAACATCTGAATGAGAACATTTTGAAGTATATTAGTCAACAATAACAGTAGAGAGCAAAACAAGAAGTTAAGGAAAGAGGACTCGTAAACACATGTAACTAGCAAACATTACCCCATTTCCCCAACTGACCAGAGGAAAGCCCTGTATATCAAGAAGTGGTGCCTTCAGGTACTTGGAGGTTTAAATAAGCTCTTACTAAATTATTAATATTATACAAAGGAAAAACTGATATTTCATAAGAATAGATTCAAGGTTTGAAAGAACCTAAGGTTTAGGGATGGCAGAAGTGTTATCAACATAGCTTTATAAAAAAATTGGTTCCCATAAAAAATAAAATTTAATCTGGGAAAATATATGCCCTAAGGACATATACCTTTGTACATTCATGTTGCTGTACACATCTCCAGGCACACTGAACTCAGTACTAGGCTGAAAGAAAATCATTCATATAAAATAGCACAATTCTTTTGTCTAACTGTTCAAAACACTGTGTTATGCAAGCTCTGGCAGTATTAACAGTGAAGATGAGAATTTGAGGTACAGTATTTTATCCAAGCTTTGTGAAACTGATATACATATTTTATACTTAGAAACTTTGGGTGAATAACTCATCTCACAATTCAACATAGAACTTACCTAAAAAGTTCTCTGTATTTCATCCTTTCCCAACTGCCATCTGCATCTGGTTCCAGCACTGCTCCCTTTAATCAGTACACTCAAGATAAAAAAGGTTCTAAGTAACAAAAACATCTTCCAAAAGCTTCTATCCTCACGTCGCTTTTAAGGACATAGGTATCTTGAGTCTAAACCCTTTTTTGCCTCCTATAACTTCCTAGTTTATAACAGTCCAATTACCAGTTTTTGAAATGTCACTTGCATACAATATTAACTTTTTGCTGCTCTGCAGTAAGTCTTTGTCCACAATGGACTTGAGGAGCATTATGTAGAAAGAGCCAAACTTTACTCAGTTATAAGTGTACAGCTAGAAGAATCAATTATGTGACTCTGAATTTAAACCAGCATAGATGAGAGCACAATTTGACACTAAAAGCAGGTCTAAGAAGAACCGTTTGCCAGTATAGCTATGTTAGAGTGATTGTTGACATAGCTAAGCCAGTAAAAGCCACATTGTCTATGCAATTATGTTGGTATAAGAGTACTTACACTGCCATACTTGATTTCACTTGGAGGACCTGCAATAAGTTATACCAGCAAAAGTGCAGTTTTGCCAGTATGAGGTATGTTCACAATAGGAGCACTGTGCCCATATATTAATTTCATCTACGTGTGTGTTCTAATACCACATTCATCACTGTCACATCTGAGTGTCTTTCATTAGCGCCTCATTTCTCAAACTGTGGATCCCGATCCCCCAGGGGGTCGTGAGCAACTTAGAGGGGGGTCGTGGTATCACGAAGTTTGAGAACCACTGCATTACTGCATTAAGCAATGCCGAACATCTCATGCATTTGTTCTCTCATTCCCTCCCCAAGGGAAGAAACACATACAGTGGAATGCCTTGGTTTGGTAGAGTATATGGGAGGGGGGATTTGTTTTTTTGTTAAATATACACATTGCTATGTAGTTATGTTAGAGAAAGCAGGTTAATGAAATGCACCTAGCAGCTGAAATGGAATGTGTGGTTAATGATGGTCTTTAGTTCTCGTGGAGTAAGCTTCCTGAATCTTGGCGCAGCCCTCAAGATAGCTTTGTCTCCCCCGGATACAAGCTTTACCCTTAACGGTCAGTTCCATTATGCCAAAGGAGCACAGTTGTTAACCATGCTCTTCATTCTAGAACTTCAGGCAGTCTCCTAGGTATCCCAGACGCAAGTCGCAGAATGCCTTTAAGGCACAGCTATGTATAGCATTTCATGTGGTCAAAGCACACCTACTGTAGCTCTGGCTGAGGGCTGCTAGATACCAGGTGCTGAACAACAGCAAGGTAGGCACCTCTGGAGAGGCCCAAACTATTCTCTACATCTAGCCTCTGTTGGGCTCAGCAGGATCCAGTTATAACTCCTTCATTCTCAGGCCGGGTCTAAACCAGATGTGCTATAGGCTACAAGGGCAAAAGCAAGTAAGTACCTCCCCCAACCCCTCATGCCCAGACCTCGCACACACATGCCCCACTCCCACCAACACCCCCATCTCTGTCCTACTCACTGGCAGCTCTGTCCCACACACTGAACCCCTCATTTTTGTTCCCACCCCAGAGTCTAAGGGGGGGTCCCCAAAATACACTAACTCCAGAACCACAGAAGAGTAAATCTGGCCTATGGGAAGCCCTGAACTTCAGTCCTCCCTGTCCTTCCCCCTCATCCCGTGGGGCTGGAGTGCCAGAGGAATCGGGTGTTTCAGTTGGGGGCCACATCGGTGAGGGTTGGGAGTTTTTGGAGGAGTTTTTTTGCTTTTCACTTGTGTGGTCCCCAACTGATTCTTTGGGGCAGTGTCCCCTGACCCAAAAGAGGTTCTCCACCCCTGCCATAAAGAAAGAAAACATGGAAACCTTTTGTGTTGGACATAATATTTTACTTCATTTAAAATGAAGTTTGATAAAATAACATGAGAAAGTTAAAACGTTTAATCTGTTTAATAATTTAAATTAAACTGTTCTCCCAAGCCGCAACGGGTTCAGAAAAAATGGTCACCATACCCAGCCTGCCCTTGCCTCCTCGCCCCTCTCCTCCCCCCCAGCACACACAGCTGTGAATAAGTTAAATCTTGGTACGCCATTTCTGAAAGGTTGCCAACCTCTGCACTATAATTTAAGATCTGCAGCTTTCTTTATTAATGAAGGTGCTGTAAGCAGGACTATCATTGAGTTTAAAAAGTATCATCAGTGCTTGGACCTGTACATAGAGATGAATAAGTCAAATCTCATCACTCCACCTCTGACAGGGTCCCTGATTCCTGTTCTAGAGGGACAGTGGAAGTTTTTTATCCACAATGAAATAATGCAGCCTGGATAAGGTACAGTGTAAGCTTCTTCTAGTACCTTGGGCTATGTGCCTCAGCTCTGCCGTTTGACATCAGAACTTCGCTCAGTATTTCCTAATGTTATGAGAATACTTTCGTAGAACTCAGAGCCGGTGAGAAGAGGTGGTGGTTGAGATGGGATTGAAGAGAGTTTAGAAAAGCTGTTCTGAGATGAGACCAGTTTTTGAGGAAGTTCTACTGCTCTCTGGTCAAGTGATGAAGTGTGGTGTTGGAGGAGCTTAAGAAGAGATGAGATCAGGGTTGAGGGGAAGTCCAAGGAGGAACTAGGAGACCAAACAGGATATTTTGCACAGAATACAGAAATGCGCAAGACATTTTCTGTGCATGGGAAAATGGTTCCTATTTCTAGGCATAGCTAAGGAGACTGCCACTACATTCTAATGAAACCACTTCAGAGAGAAAATACATGAAATAATACACCCTGGGTAAGATTCTCTTACCCTTTGCACTGCTGGTTATATAAGAACATAAGAATGGCCTTACTGTGTCAGACCAAAGGTCCATCTAGCCCAGTGGTTCTCAAACTTTTTGGCCCGTGGCCCATCTGGTTCAACATAAACCTGAAAAATCAGTTGGGGACCACACAAGTGAGATGCAAAAAAAAACTCCTCCAAAACCCCCCAACCCTCACTGATGTGGCCCCCAGCTAAGACACCTCACTTCTCTAGTGCCCCAGCCTCATGGGGTGAGGAGAAGGGAAGAGGGGAACTGAGGTTCAGGGCTTCCCATAGACCCGATTTACTTTTCTGGGGTTCTGGAGTTAGTGGATTTTATGGACCCCCTGAGACTCGGGTGTAGGGACAAAAATAAGGGGTACAGTGTGTGAGACAGGGCTGCCAGCAAGCAGGATAGGGATGGAGTGCAGGATCTGGGAGAGAGGTAGGGAGGGTGCAGAAGAGGGAGAGGATGAGAGGTCTGGGTGGGAGGTAGGGTACAGAAGCAGGCTGGGAGGAGGGTGTCTGGCCAGGTGGAGGGAGCAAGAGCAAGGACGTGTGCAGTGTGTAGCCAGCAGAGGGTGCAGCAGCAACGGTGGATGCAGGAACAGGGTGGAGGTGTCTGGCCAAGCCAGGGAGGAAGGGGCAGGAGCAGGGCAGGGTGTCCGGCCAGGAGGAAGGGTGCAGGAACAAGGGAGAGTGTCAGAGCAAGCTGGGAGTGTGGAGTCTTGGCAGGGGAGGGGAGTGAGGAAACTGGGGTGTGGGAGGGTCCGGGCATGAGGGTGGACCTTACCTGGCTTTGCGCCCCCTTGCAGCAGTAGCTGTGGCCACACTGTCCTGGGCCGCCCTGAAGGGAGGCCCCACTGCTGCTGCCAGGGCCCATGTCTTCCAGCCCCAGAAGCCCCGCTGCCGCAGCCCATGGTCTGGGCCATCCCTGGACCACGTGGCCACAGCAGTGGCACATTCAGCCTCCGGGGCCAGCCCCTGACTGCATGGCCATGGCAGCAGTGCCTCTGGTTCTGGCCAAGGTGCCGCTAAGGAGCCTCAGCCCCAGCGCTGCTTCCTCCCGCTGCAGCCTAACCTGCTGCAGGGAGAAGGGAGCGCTCCCCAGCAGCTGCACGTGGGAAGCGGGGCTGAGCTCCCTCCCACGTGCCACTGAAAATCAGCTCGCGTACCGTAAGTGGCACACATGCCATAGATCGCCAACCCCTGCTCTAGTATCTCTATCATTTTTAGATATATTTAAAAAAACCCTCCACAAATCTTGCCCCAGCCTCTGAGTTTCCCACGTGCAATCGTTTGCCCTGAAACTTTGGCAATCGATTTTTCTCAACCTCTTAACAAATGATAGCTACTAACATTACCTAGCAAAATATCTCACAGTGTGTTTGTTATACTTAGCTTCTATTTGAACAGAGTAATTGGAATGCTTACTCTAATTTCTACAGCTCTCAAAAGTGTGCTAATCCCATAACAGTAAAAATACAAAAACATGGTCTCTAATGATCCATTTTGGGCATTACAAAGCTAGCAAACATAACAAGCAAGAGTGGCAAGTAGTGAGGAAGTGCAAGGGTTTCAGAAATAAGACCAGATGGTTACTCAGTTATGTTCCATGAACATCCCATTACAGCTTTCTGTGTTTTCCTTTAAATGAAAATTAAGCTTTCTTATAGACAAGATGTAAGACATGTATTTTCATGAAGGACCTGAGCAGAGGTGGGGAGGGTAGATTGGCCTAGTTAATGGACTGGAGATCAATCTGAGCACAAGGGAAAGCATAGAAAAAGGGACAGGAATGGGAGGGGAAGAAAGAAATAAAGGAAGCATTGAGGGTTGGTTCCAGTAGTGAAGCACAGGAGTGGAACAGGAGTGCTTGTAAAAGTAATGTGAACAAATATGCTTGTATTACATTGCAATTTATATTGTTTTCTTTTAAAAAATATTGTGTATTAATATTTTACATTAAGTAGCTTGTAAAGAATAGGTTCTCTTAGGTAAACAAATGAACATGCATGCAGCCAACCAATGGTAAATGTAAAATTCAATCTCTTTTTTCCACTGCTTAATACTTAAAACTTTTCAACCAATATGAATGGTAATGACTGGAATAACTGTCAAATGCAATACATCGATCAAGTTATACTGTAGTACACACGTTTTACATTTAAAATAATTATGACCCAACATATGCAATCTAGACCTGGGAAAACTAAAGTTGTAAGATAAAATTAAAAAGTAGTAAATTAAAGATCAGAAAAAGAGCAATGAGATTTACAGATCCAGATTTTCCATCACATATTTTCTAAAACTCTTCCATGTGCAACATTTCCTAAACAGGTCAGGGAACTCAAAGCTGTGGTAGTTAGAAACACAACTAACTAAGCCCATATATCCCTATGTAATATTTTGTAACCTATGATTTAAGTTCTTGTATGAGGTTATGTCAATCATGCACATAAACTAGTCTATCAACATTAGTAGTAAAAGATTACACCATCTATGCAACAATACGTACTTAACCTACATTTATTGCAACTGTCAAGGCTTTATTTTACCAACACTAAACACACACACAACCAACCAGAGACAAACAACAAAAATGCTAAAAATTGTGATGTAAATTTTTAACTGAGTAAAGGTCCAAGTTCTACTGCACCCGTAACTGACCAGGCATGAGGGACCAATGGAATTGCAGAGGTATACATATTTATAAGATAAAAGATTTGACATACCTGAATGGAATGAAATTGGCTAGGGGAGGGAGGAAAGGACTTTCACTGAAGCTGAGGTTACTGGCAATAAACCATGGTAATACAGTGAAGACCAACTTTGTACTTCACAGAAATACCATATATACATGAAAAAAGAGTCTGTTCTGAGAGTTGATAAAGTCAGGCACCAACTACATGGTAACTTGTAGCATTTCCATCAACATCTGCTCCAGCTCTTCCTTTTTACAAGGAAGAGAGTCTTCATTTCCAAGTCTAAAGGGGTAGTAATATGTGGAAGTGTGTGAATTCTGGGAATATTATGTTTCTTCTCATATCAGAAGGATGACATTTCCTGTAAAATGGGCTGCTTTAAAGCAATGAGGTTTGAAAGTACACTAGGATAAGAGCTAGGCTATACGGATCAGACCACAAGATCCATCTAATCCAGTATCTTATCTTCCAACAATGGTGAATGCCAGATGCTTCAAAGGGAATCAACAGAACAGGTAATTATCAGATGATCCATCCCATTGCCATTCTCAGATCCTTGCAAACAGAGGCTAGGGACATGAACCCTGCCCTGGCTAATAGCCATTGATGGACTATCCTCCATGAACTTATCTAGTTCTTTTTTAAACCCTGTTATAGTCTTGGCCTTCACAACAACCTCTGGCAAGGAGTTCCACAGGTTGATTATGCATTGTGTGAAGAAATATTTCCTTTTGTTTGTTTTAAATCTGCTGCATACTAATTTCATTTGATGACCTGTAATTCTCAAAGATAAGCTTACAGTTCTCATTTATCAGCTCCACCTTTCTGACACATCCAGTTAGTAGTAGTTGTTTTTGGTTGGTTGGTTGTGACTGTGCTGCATACTGAGTGGATGTTTTCAGATAACTATCCACAATGACTCCAAGCGCTCTCTCAAGTAGTTGTAACTAAATTAGTCCCCATCATATTATATGTGGAGTTGGCATTATTTTTTCCAACACGCAATACTTTACATTTATCAACATTAAATTTAATTTGCCATTTTGTAGCCCAATCACTTAGTTTGATGAGATCTTTTTGAAGCTCTTCACAGTATGCTTTGGTCTCAACTATATTGAGCAGTTTGGTATGATGTGCAAATTTTGCAACCTCAAAGTTTACCCAATTCTCTAGATCATTTATAAATAAATTGAATAGGACTGGTCCCAGGACAGAGCCCTTGGGAATACCACTAGTTGCCTCTCTCCACTCTGAAAACTTACCATTTATTCCTACCCTTTGTTTCCTGTCTTTTAACCAGTTATCAATCCATGAAAGGACCTTCCTTCTTATCCCATGACAACTTACTTTACTTAAGAGCCTTTGATGAGGAACCTTGTCAAAGGCTTTCTGGAAATCTAAGTATACTATATCCACTGGATCCCCCTTGTTCACATGTTTATTGACCCCCCCCCCCCAAAGAACTCTAGTATATTAGTAAGGCATGATTTCCCTTTACAGAAAACACATCGACTTTCTCCAAACAAATTATGTTCATCTGTGTTTCTGACAATTTAGTTTCAACTAATCTGCCCAGTACTGCCATTAGACTTACTGGTCTGTAATTGCCAGAATCAGCTCGAGCCCCTTTTAAATATTGGTATCCTGTTAGCTATCTTCCAGTCATTAGGTACAGAAGCTGATTGAAAGGATATGTTACAAACCACACTTAATAGTTCTGCAATTTCACATTTGAGTTTTCAGAACTCTTAGGTAAATGTCAGCTGGTCCTGGTGACCTGTTGTTAAGTTTATCAATTTGTTCCAAAACATCTTCTAAGAACACCTTAATCTGGGACAATTCCTCAGATTTGTCACCTAAAAAGAATGGCTCAGGTTTGGGAATCTCCCCAATACTCTCAGCTGTGAAGATTGAAGCAAAGAATTCATTTAGCTTCTCCACATTGACTATCATCTCTGAATGCTCCTTTAGCATCTCGATCATCCAAGGGCCACACTGGTTGTTTAGCAGGCTTCCTGCTTCTGATGTATTTAAAAACATTTTACTATTACTTTTTGAGTTTTTGGCTAGCTGTTCTTCAAACTCCTTTTTGGCTTTTCTTCTTATATTTTTACACTTAATTTGACAAAGTTTATGCTCCTTTCTATTTTCCTCACTAGGATTTGACTTCCACTTTTTAAAAGATGTCTTTTTATCTGTTACTTGGTTGTTACCCCAACTTAGTTGTTAAGCCACGGTGGCACTTTTTTGGTTCTCTGTGTTTTTTATTTCAGGGTATACATTTAAGCTGGGCCTCTATGTGGTGTCTGAAAAATTTCCATGTAGCTTGCAGAGATTTTACTTTTGTCAATTTAACTTTTAATTTCAATTTAATTCCTCATTTTTGTGTGGTTTCCATTTCTAAAATTAAATGCCACAGTGTTGGGCTGCTGAGGTCTTTTCCCCACCACTGGAATGTTAAATTTTATTATATTATGACCACTATTTCCAAGCAGCCCAGTTATATTTATCTCTTGGACCAGATCCTGTGGTCCACTTAGGACTAAATCAAGAATTGCCTCTCCCCTTATGCATTCTAGAACCAGCTGCTCCAAGAAGTGGTCATTTAAGGTATCAAGAAATTTTATCAGACCCCAAATTTTTGTGCTCTCTCTTTAGGCTGACCTCCCAAATGACTACACAATAAAAACACACCATTCAGATGGCAAGTAAATGAGCAAAGAATTTAACATTTCCAAAAAAACCTCCCCACCAAACTCCATGTATTAAGTGAAGATAAAACATCATCATACATTCTGTATTTATATCTATAAAATATATCTAACATATAAAAACACCAACAACAGATGAATACTCTGGCTGTGTATTACATTTTTTTAATTTGAAACACAGAAAAATGTATATTGTGTAGTATCTTAACTATTTTTCTCCATAGCACAAGATATAGCCAGTCTTTTATTCAGGTATAATCATTTATATCTTGCAAGTTTATCCAGAGTACATAAAAGCTTAATATGTTGAGACAGAAAATAATGAGAGGGTCCAGTGATAAAAGAGCAGCATCCCAAATTCGCCACTAGGAATTCCAAACTTGAGAATAGACTCAAGCATGTGGTCATCCAAGGGATGGGTATAAAGCCAAACTTCTTCATCAAGGGAGAAGATGTCAATTGCCAGGGCAACTCATAAGGAAGGGATAAAATTGTTGAAGGAGCAATAAAGGGCATTTCAGCAGCTAGGACAACAGAATGAGCGAAGTATAGCAGTTACATTTGTATATTAGCATATGTTTCTAACACCAGTCCATACTGGCACACAGTACGCTAAAAGATGCTTAAGAGTACTGAGGGAAAACCAGAGTAAAGAATTAGGGAATACTTAAGTGGAAGAATACCTATGAAGTGTTTGGACAATCACTCATCTGTATTTGCTATTCAGTTTTGTTTCTGAAATGCTGAAGATGCTGCTGTTGCATTAAAACTTCTGCTTATTTTAATTACTTTTTATTTCCTATATTTTTCAGAAGTTCCAGCTGGAACAGCCCCGGCTGAGTCCCATGTCCATGAATCCTGTGTGTCTCCTGAGACGCATTTCTGTTGAAAGTCAACAGCAACAAATATAATGGGGTTCAATTTGTCATACTGGAAAACACCAGGTACATTTAAAAGAATTCTGAAAAGTTAGCATTACTTAAGAAATAGTTTACAGTACTCCCAATTTAGAAATAGTTATTATCAAGAGCAATTTTTAAGAAGTCCTTATAAAAAAGGCTAACAAAATACAGTATTACACCACAGTTCCTCAATGGGCTTCCAATGTAGATTAATACACCACAAAAGTGCAAGGGAGGGGCAATTTTAAAACAATACAATTTGCCATTATTTTTAAAAGCAACATTAAATTATTAGGAGTCCGATGAAACTAGTCATTTAAATTATTAATAGTTAAAAATGGATGTGCGATGTTTATTCACAAATGTTTATGTGCAAAATATTAAAAGCCACAAACACTATAATTTTGTGCTTTGTGGAATTAAGTAAATTGAATATCGTATTTAGCAATTTAATAAGGGCCAAAGAAAATTCTTACCTTCCCAATTCTGGGCGAATAACTCATTTTAAATAAAAGACAATGCTCTGCTATGACAAAGAGCCAAATGAGAACCTATAATTAAGATCAAAAGTTTACTGCCAGTGTACTGGTAAATATGAGAGATAAATTCTGATTATACTGCACTTGCACAGGTTGTGTCAGTTAAATATTTACACACCTACATAAGCCATAACATCAGGACTGCAAAACAAATGACCTAATCCTGTGAAATGCTGAACCATCAGTTCCCTTTAGAGTCTAAGTGAATTAAGGTCAATCAGGAACCTGGTGCATAATTATTAATGTCAATTGACTAAGGTTATGTCTACACTATGATGTTTGCTGGAAGAGGCAATGCAAATGAAGCACGGATTAGCATTTTCTCGTGCTTCATTTGCATAATCTCTTCTGATCTGTTTTTGTGCAGGGGGTTTTTGCGCAAAAACAAGCAGTGTGGCTGTTTCCTTTTTGCGCAAAAAATCCCTTTTGCACAAGATCGTTATGACTCAAAAAAGGATATAACACAAAAGGGGGTTTTTGCACAAAAAGAAAATGGCTACACTGCTTGTTTTTGCGCAAAAACAAATTGGAAGAAATTATGCAAATGAAGCGCGAGAAAATGCTAATCTGCGCTTCATTTGCATTGCCTCTTCCGGCAAACATCATAGGGTAGACATAGCCGAATACAAATATTTCTCTGTCAATCTTAATTAGTTTGCTAAAATCTCTAAAAAGTCTATTAGTTTTGTCACTTTTCCTTATGGTCTATGCCATTCATTTATGTTCTCACTTGGAATACTGTACAATCTAATCTTTAGTCTCACAAAATATTTTGTCTTAAAGGTACAGTATAGTCCCTACAAATATTTAATTTTCCTTCCATTTTTTAACTGAAAAGAGGCTTTACGATTCTTTAAAATGTCCTGTTGCTGGTCAAAATAATAGGCACAGACAGGTAAAGAGACAGCACTCTGCCACTTTGTTTATGTCTGGCCTCAGGCATATAACTACTCTAAATACAATTCTTGGTTCTAGCTTTCCTCAGACCAGACGTAGGCAAGCAACTGAAGTGGCATAAAGCCACCCTATTCAGAGGCTGGCCAGTGGCTGCTTTGGCATGTGTCTAGTTGTTTATGGCCCTATGGACTATTCCAGCAGCCAGGAATAGCCGGAGCACAGAGATGGTCTTTCTATTAGGGTGGGGGTCCCGACATGCCCATTGTGCTACACTTATGGACCTTACTCCTGACCTATGTTTATGGACACTTTGTTCCAATGAGACCAACAAAGAATTGCACCCCCTGTATCTCAATCTCCTGCTGTCAGTTAAACAGAAATAATAATACTGTTTTGATCAACAAATGCCAGTGTGGTATTTTGGATATTTAAAGTGCTATGCAGAAGTGTTTGATTATAATATAATAGCAAAAACAGATCACAATTTTATTAAACAATGGCAGGAAGATACCACATCAGTATCTGTATGCAGAGAGTCCTTGCGGCTGAGAACAAACCTGTTAGCTGGGTGATTCCACCCAGATACCTTGCTTGCTTACCTACTAAATCACAAGGCCTTTTATATGGGTGGCAAGCTATAATTCCACCCACAAATTCTATCTTTATGTGTATCTTGTGCCAAAAGAAACCACCCATTCTCACACTATCCTAGCCGAGCCTTACAAGGCAAAGATGCAAGGTAGAAAAGGCTGGCTCTCCTATCCAACTGAAGTACCCATTAAAATCCTCCAATTTCTGCTTATTATTCCATTGAGACTTAAATCCCACATTACTGTTCATGCAGAGGCCATCGTCTCTCTTCCATGTGACTCTACAACCAAGCACATTTGACTCAGAGGACAGAAAGATATTTTCAACCTAAAAGATAGCACACAGTATATTCTCCAACTCATGCCTCGGTGTACTTATTTCCCCCACAAAAA
Source organism: Pelochelys cantorii (assembly GCA_032595735.1). NCBI lineage: Eukaryota > Metazoa > Chordata > Testudines > Trionychidae > Pelochelys > Pelochelys cantorii. The sequence continues at coordinate 29,300,293 of CM064335.1, forward strand.
TGAATTGAAGGGACAAATAAATGGACCTTGGCAGGAATTATGAATTGGGACCAAACACCAATGCAAAATTATTTAAAAAAAAAATGGTTTCATGGGCATGTGTGCATCCCACTTTTTTTACTTTGCAGCAGAATTTAACAAATGACTTCATATGAACATTTTCCTCAGAAAATATCTGAAGAGTAACAGAAGTTCAATTACTATATTTCTTATATGAGAATTCTGTCAAGATTTTTGATAACAGGGCAATGAAGGAAGCTTTCCTAAGCTATTCTTAGGAAAACATTTGCTGTAGTAGCTTTGCTACAAGAGATGGAAGCTTGAAGTATCAGAAAAGCTGTGTTTAGAAATCCCTCCATGCATTCGGTTTATACACAGTAGATTAGTTCAAACCATGATGTTTTTAGTACATTTCATTTAGCATGCTATTAAAAGTAAATAAATGTAGTATACCCGTGAGAAAAAACTGGGAGCACTTGACAGGGAGAAGAGACCTCTCAATCTCAACAGCTCACACAGGTATCCTCAGTGGCCTAGGCAAGTCTCCTAGAACTCAATCCTACAAGAGGGAAAAAAGTCACCAACAGTACTGTGGTGCTGGAACTAGAGGTGCTGAGGGTACAGCAGAACCCCGGAGCTTGAGGTGGTTTCCATTATATACAGTTTTGTTCATTGGCTTTCAGAACCCCACTCTAAAAATTGTTCCAATACAATCCTATCCATGCTGGTAGCAGGTCTGTCCGCATCAACTGCGCAGTGCAAAGAAAGGCATACCATACCTCCATATAGCTCAGACAGTAGCACCATGCTTGAGGGAGCAGGCACGTCACCACCACTGTTTTTAAATGGATGGCCTGGCTAGAAGCTGATGTTTCAGAGCTCCACCTGTCCCCAACCTCACAAGACAGTGAGGCACTCTGTGCCCAGCTCAACAGCCCTCCTTCTGAGCAGCACCCTTAACCCTTCAGGTTCTTAAACAGTAAATCTAGAGTTAATAAGGGGGATGTTATGGGAGGAGTTGTTACATGCTTTAGAGGCTGAAGGATTCTATAGAAAAAGATGAATATTATAATGAACAGTTAGTTGAAGGAGATAGTCAAAATGCATGATCAGTTTTAGCCACATGCATAGATTTTTTCCTCTTAATTAAATTATGGAAGTGTCCTCATGTTCCAGCTCTATGGAAAAGCCAATGCTTTCAATATTCTGATTTATTCTGTGGCTGACAAGTGCTATCTGCTTTTATTTTAAAATGTGTAATATTAAAGGCTATTGTATTAAATAAGCTCAGGTTTTCTAAACTGGTTCAGCTGAGAATCATTTGGGCTCAGCCAGTGATAATATGACAAGCTTTGGAGAACAGCTGCCGCAATCATTTGTTCAATCATCAAAACACACTTACATTATTTCTTTCCATCATTTGTATAGCTGATCATCTGGGCCAAGACAACAGTATTTCAACTAATCACACAACAAGTCTACTTGGGAACTCCACACAAAATGAATTTACAACCATTGTTTTGCCAGTGCTTTACCTCATCATATTCCTGGCAAGCATCTTGCTGAATGGTCTAGCCGTATGGATTTTTTTCCACATCAGAAATAAAACAAGCTTTATCTTTTACCTCAAAAACATTGTGGTTGCAGATCTTCTAATGACACTGACATTTCCATTTAAAATAATTCAGGACTCAAGACTGGGACCACTGCACTTCAACTTTTTTCTATGCCGATATTCCACAGTTTTGTTTTATGCAAATATGTATACCACTATTGTGTTTCTTGGACTTATTAGCATTGACCGGTACCTGAAAGTGGTAAAACCATTTGGGGATTCCAGAATGTACAGTATTACTTTCACCAAGATTTTGTCAGCATGTGTTTGGGTTGTTATGGCTTTTCTAGCTTTACCAAATTTGATTCTTACCAATCAGAATCCAACAGTGAAAAATATAGATGACTGCTTAAAACTTAAAACTCCCTTGGGAGTCAAATGGCATAAAGCAGTAATTTATATCCATACCTGTATGTTTGTAGCAGTGCTTATAGTACTAATAGGATGTTACATTGCAATATCCAGGTACATATACAAATCAAGCAAGCAATTTATTAGCTCATCAAGCAGAAAACGAAAACACAACCAAAGCATAAGAGTTGTTGTGGCTGTATTTTTCACATGCTTTCTTCCATATCATTTATGTAGAATACCTTTTACTTTTAGCCACATAGATGAATTTTTAGATGATTCAGCACATAAAATTCTGTACTACTGCAAGGAAATGACACTTTTCCTGTCTGCATGCAATGTATGTCTGGATCCAATCATCTACTTTTTCATGTGTAGATCATTTTCACGAAGGCTATTCAAGAAATCAAATATGCGAACCAGGAGTGAAAGTATCAGGTCACTTCAAAGCATCAGAAAATCAGAAGTGCGCATATATCACGAATAAACGGATGTGTGAAATTATCCTCACAGAGACTTTTGTTCATTTGTAAGAATATATTTGTAAAGCATGTAAATAATAAAATAATTCTTTTGATTATCTGTGTGCTTAACATATACTTAGCCAACAAAATCTGAATATGCATATTAGTGATGACCAAATATTTAGTTTTTATTCACTTCAACTTGCAATGTAATTTTTTAAAAATTACAAATCGCTATTAGGAAGACTAGATAACAGATTCTCTAGTATTCAACATGTAATTTTTTAGCCTACCAGAAATCTGCAGCTACTTGTACAATAGAATTTAGGTACCTTTATATTAATGACCAAAAACAGTCCCACTAGTCCATAGGCATTATTATTTCTTTTGGCTTAAAGTTTGTTTAATTAGCTCCATTGACTATCACACTTAAAAACTGGAAAGAAAAAAGTTATGTCAACCTCTATTCTTATTGAATCCCTACCTATACTCAGCACTTCTCCTCTGTAGAAACGAGCAAGACACTGAAGGCAGCATCTTATCCTAGCCCAATTAAAGGGTGTTGCAAAAGGGTGGGCAGCACAATGTACATAAGAATGGCCATACTGGATCAGACCAATGGTACATCTAGATCAGTATCCTGTCTGTTGACAGTGACCAATACCAGATGCTCCAGAGGGAGGGATCACAACAGGTAATCCTCACGTGATCCTTCCACTGTCACCCACCTCCAAAGAAATAGAGGCTAGGGACACCATTCCTACCCATCCTGGCTAATAGCCATTGATAGGCCTAACCTCCATGAATCAGTCTAGCTCTTTTTTGAATCCTGTTAAAGTCCTAGCCTTCACCACATCCTCTAGCAAGGAGTGTCACAGGTTGACACTGTGCTGAGTGAAGAAAAACTTCCTTTTGTTTGGTTTAAAGCTGCTGCCTATTAATTTAATTTGGTGACCCCTAGTTCTTATATTGTGGAAATAAGTGAATAACTTTTCCTAATTCACTTTTTCCACAACAGACATGATTATATAGACCTCTATCATATCCTCCTTAGTCTCCTCTTTTCTAAGCTGAAAATTCCAAGTCTTTTTAATCTCTCTTCATATGAGACCCGTTCCAAAACCCTAATAATTTCTGTTGCCCTTTTCTGATCCTTTTCCAATGCCAATATCTCTTTTTTGAGATGAGGGGAACACATCTGTATGCAGTATTCAAGGTGTGGGTGTACCATGGCTTTATATGGAGTCAATAAGATATTTTCTGTTTTATCCTCTCTCTCCTTTTTAGTGATTCCTAAGATTCTATTTTTGGGGGGGGGGGGTGTTGGTTGGGTTTTTTGACTGTACTACATACTGAGTGGATGTTTTCAGAGAAGTATCCACAATGACTCCAAGATCTCTCTCGAGTAGTTGTAGCTAAATTAGTCCCCATAATATTGTATGTATAGTTGGGATTATTTTTCCAATGTGCAATACTTCACATTTATCAACATAAAATTTCATTTGCCATTTTGTAGACCATTCACTTAGTTTGGTAAGATCTTTTGGTGAGTGCGGGTTATATACGCTAATTTACTGTATTCCTACCCTTTGTGTCCTATCTTTTAACCAGTTATCAATCCACGAAAGGATCTTTCCTCTTATCCCAAGAGGACTTACTTTACTTACAAGCCTTTCGTGAGGGACCTTGTCAAAGACTTTCTGGAAATCTAAGTATACCATATCCACTGGATCCCCCTTGTCCACGTGTTTGTTGATCCCCTCAAAGAACTCTAGCAGATTAGTAAGGCATGATTTCCCTTTACAGAAACCATGTTGACTTTCCCCTAACAAATTATGTTCATCTAGGTGTCTGACAATTTTATTCTTTACTATAGTTTCAACTCATTTGCCCAGTACTGACGATAGACTTACTGGTCTAATTGCCAGGATCACCTCTAGAGCCCTTTTAAAAGCGTCACATTAGCTATCTTTCAGCCATCAGGTATGGAAGCTGATTTAAAGGATAGGTTACAAACCACAGTTAAGAGTTCCACAATTTCCCTTTCGAGTTCTTTCAGAACTCTTGGGTGGATGCCATCTGGTCCCGGTGACTTGTTACTGTTAAGTTTATCAATTTGTTCCAAAACCTCCTCTAATGACACCTCAATCTGGGACAATTCCTCAGATTTGTCAAAAGAATGGCTCAGGTTTGGGAATCTCCCCAATATCCTTAGCCATAAAGACTGAAGCAAAGAATTCATTTAGCTTCCAAGCAAGCAGAGAATTCACAGCTCACACTGCTAGCATTGGGCAAGATGGGTCACTGGTATTAGAGGCAATATGTTCTTCACTGCAGTCAGAACAAGAGAAGAATGTGCACCATTCCCACTGTCTGTATGTACGTAGGGTAGCTGGACTAAGAGTGTGTCCAAGCACATCTGGCGAATAGAGCACCAGCAGCAGATACTTCACTATTATCCTCTTAAGATCTCAGGCAGTAATGTATCAGGCCTGAATTCTGGACTGATGGGCAAAAGGCTCCATATGTTATCTTTTTTACCAAACAATACAACACAACAGCAGATCACAAACTATGGGCCAGGATCTCAAGGGGGTCATGACCCCATTCCAGTAGAGCTTCCAAGACTCTCTTAGATTTGCTGTGGTTCAGGTTACAAGTGCCCTGCCTGGGATTGAAGCTCTTGAGCATCAGGTTTGAACCCCTTCCCCATCTGCCCACTGTTGTGAGGCTCATGCTTGAACCCCCTCACAGGGAAGTGGAGCATGGATAGGCTCATGCTTCCATCCCTCTTCCTGGGGTCATGAAGTAATTCTTGCTGTCAGAAGGGGGTTGCAGTGCAATTAAATTTGAGAGCCCCTGCAGTACAGCATTTTCCCCCAGCACAGCTGAGGAGTCAAATTCTTTTTTAGTCAGCTAGCAGGGAAATAGCTATAGGGATGGGATGATATTATCTTGCCAGAATCTCATTCCTGTGCTGCTGCCTACTCTAGGTGTTGTTCTCCAGCTTTTATTTTTTGTTTTTTAAATGGATCAGATCAAATCATAAAATGAAATAAAAATAAAAGTATACTTCCCTCTGTACTAGACATTACTGCTACACCGTATGAGCCACAAAAGATGACTGCAATAACTTCAGCATTAAGAAAGTTAGTTCCATGTGCAAAAGGTATAGGAAAAAGTTAGAAAACAACAAATAGTCTCGTAGCAACTTAAAGACTAATAAAACATGTAGATGGTATCAGAGCTTTTGTGGGCACAACCCACTTCTTCAGATGACAAGAGACATCTGAGGTACATCTGACATACAAGTGGTATAGGACTAATTTTTAATGGATGAAGGCTCAGCAACATATTCAGATTATACAAATAGAGAAGTTACACAGCACCATCTAGTGGAGACAGCTCTTTCTACTTTCAAAGTATCTAGCTCTCCAAGACTTATAAAACGTCAGTCACCATATTATCTACAACAGTTTTTCCCAATTTTATTTGGCCACGGAACCCTTTTAAACTGGAAAGAATTTTGCGGAACCCCTAACAACAGTCATATATGGAGCTGAAAAAGTAGACCACAAATAAGTAAGGATAATAAGCAGCAATTGGTTTGACAGCTGAAGCTTCAACTTTGTCCAACATGGTACTAGTATATTTGTACTCAGTCACCCACGTGATCCACGCTCCCTGGGAGTGAATACGGGGATTTACAGTGGTATGTAACAGGTGATCACACCACTGATTGACTGCGTGAGTAGTGACATCATTGTCCCCACTCTCTGGCTAAGCTGGCATTACACAGGGACACTTACCGTGGCAAACACAAATGAAAATTGTTTTCAATAAAATTCATAAATGATTAAATAGTAATTTTTTTCATCATAAAATGTTATTGTAACGGAATTTTCTCTCAGAACCCTTATTTTCACTTCACAGAACCCTGGGTTTCCGTGGAACACCATTTGGGAAACACTGATCTAGAATGAAATCTACCATTTGAATCCAACAGAGCTTTTAATTTCATCTTCATTTATCAATTGCAAATTGCTGATCTAACAACTTTTTTTACTTTATTTTTAGTAAGGAAAGATTATGGTAATAGACTTTTTTTTTTTTTTTAAGAAATTCAAGATTTTTTTTTTTTTATTTCCCCAGTTGTCATCACCCCCAACCCCAGACTTGACTCAGAAAAGCACAATAAACTAGTGAGAGGAGGCAAAAGAAAATGTTTATCTGAAACAATCACTTCTACTGAAAATTAAAATATGAACATTTGAACATGAACAAAAATGTAAGAGGTTGCTTCTGTGAGATGCTGAGTAAAAAGATTGCAAATCTCTTTTTTCTATATATTTGCGCACTTGTAAAATCAGTCCAGCATTTAATTCAGTACACAAGGGTCTAGATATGCCCTAGATCAGGAGTGGTGAACCACAGGCCTGGAGGCCATATGTGGCCCTCAGTTTGCCTGGATCCAGCCCCCGAGGCTCAAGGCCCCTCCAGTATTGGGGAGCCCACACTGGTTCTCCAGCCCCTCCTGCAGGCTGGAGCATACACAATCTCCTAGGCTGGGCTGCCCTAGAATCATAGAATCATAGAACCATAGAGCTGAAAGAGACCTCAGGAGGTCATCAAGTCCAGCCCCCTGCTCTAGGCAGGACCATTCCCAATTAGATCAACCAAGTCAGGGCTTTGTCAAGCCGAGACTTAAATACCTCTAGGGATGGAGACTCCACTACTTCCCTAGGTAACCCATTCCAGTGTTTCACCACTCTCCTAGTGAAATAGTTTTTCCTAATATCCAACGTGGACCTCTCCCACCACAACTTGAGACCATTGTTCCTTGTTCTGCCATCCATCGCTACTGAGAACAGCCTTTCTCCAGCCTCTTTGGAACCTCCCTTCAGGAAGCTGAAGGCTGCTATCAAATCCCCCCTCACTCTTCGCTTCTGCAGACTGAACAGACCCAACTCCCTCAGCCTCTCCTCGTAGGTCATATGCTCCAGCCCCCTAATCATTTTGGTTGCCCTCCGCTAGACCCTCTCCAATGCGTCCACATCCTTTTTGTAGTGGGGGGCCCAGAACTGGACACAATACTCCAGATGTGGTCTCACCAGAGCCGAATAAAGGGGAATAATGACATCTCTGGATCTGCTGGCAATGCTCCTCTTAATGCAACCTAATATGCCATTAGCCTTCTTGGCTACAAGGGTACACTGTTGACTCATATCCAGTTTCTCATCCACTGTAACCCCCAGGTCCTTTTCTGCAGAACTACTACTTAGCTGGTTGGTCCCCAGCCTGCAACAATGCTTGGGATTCTTCCTTCCCAAGTGCAGGACTCTGCACTTGTCCTTGTTGAACCTCATCAGATTTCTTGTGGCCCAATCCTCCAATTTGTCTAAATCACTCTGGACTCTATCCCTGCCCTCCAGCATGTCTACCTCTCCCTCTAGCTTAGTGTCATCTGCAAACTTGCTGAGGGTGCAATCCATCCCTTCATCCAGGTCATTAATAAAGATATTGAACAAAACCGGTCCCAGAACTGAACCTTGGGGCACTCCGCTAGAAACCGACCGCCATCCTGACATCGAACCGTTGATCACTACCCGCTGGGCCCGGCCTTTTAGCCAGCTTTCTATCCATCTTACCGTCCATTTATCCAATCCACATTCCCTTAACTTGCTGGCAAGAATATCGTGGGAGACTGTATCAAAAGCCTTGCTAAAGTCAAGGTATATCACATCCACTGACTTTCCCATATCCACAGAGCCAGTTACCTTATCACAGAAGCTAATCAGATTGGTCAGGCACGACTTACCCTTTGTGAATCCATGCTGATTATTCCTAATCACTTTCCTCTCCTCCAAGTGCCTCAAAATGGATTCCTTAAGGATCCCTTCCATGATTTTACCAGGAACCGAGGTAAGACTGACCGGCCTATAGTTCCCTGGATCGTCCTTCTTGCCTTTTTTGAAGATGGGCACTACATTTGCCTTTTTCCAATCATCCGGGATCTCTCCCGATCTCCACGACTTTTCAAAGATAAGGGCCAAAGGCTCCTCAATGACATTTGCCAACTCCCTCAGTACCCTCGGATGCATTAAGTCCGGACCCATGGATTTGTGTACGTTTAGCTTTTCTTAATAGTTCCTAACCTGTTCTTTACGCACTAAGGGCTGTCGATCTTCATCCCATCTTGCATCACTTAGCGCATTAGTCCGGGAACCCACCTTGTCCGTGAATACAGAGGCAAAGAAAGCATTGAGTACTTCAGCTTTCCCCACATCATCTGTCACTAGGTTACCTCCTTCATCCGGTAGGGGCCGCACACCCTCTCTGATCACCTTCTTCTTGTTAACATGCCTGTAGAAACCTTTCTTGTTATCCTTCACATCCTTAGCCAGTCTCAATTCCATTTGCGCTTTCGCCTTCCTGATAACCCCCCCGGCATTCTCGAGCTATACATTTAAACCCCTCCCTGGTCATTTGTCCAAGTTTCCACTTTTTGTAAGCTTCCTTTTTGTGCCTAAGTTCACCAAGGATTTCCCCTGTAAGCCAATCCGGTCTCCTACCATGTTTGCCTCTCTTGCTACGCATCGGGATGGTTTCTTTCTGTGCCTTCAATAAGGCTTCTTTAAAATACTGCCAGCTGTCCTGGACTCCTTTCCCCTTCATGTTAGCATCCCAGAGGATTCTGCCCATCAGGTCTCTGGTGTGCAAGGGGAATGTGTGGAGGGTCTTTCTCCTTCTCAGTTGGGGGCCACAGTGAGGGCTTTTTCCCTGGCTTCTCACTTGTGTGTGGCCCCCAACTGATTTTTCTGTGGATCTGTGGCCCCCAACCCAAAAAAGTTCCCCCATCCCTCTGTCCTAGATGATTTTAGCTTGGGCAAATAAATGTTATACATACAAGCAGGAGAAACTCACTCTTTGCATAAGAGCTCCCACAATGCCCTCTATACCAAGGGATCCATATATTTTCCCTTCCCGGGAGTTACCCCAAATTGTGAAACAGATGTGATCCAGAATAGTATAACAGTGGACATGTAATAAAAGAGCTGACAAGTGGTAGGAGTTGTGAAGGGGAGGACTGCACAGAGCATCAATTAGTGTATTCAAGTGTGCCAAAATGAAGGATGCTAATTAATGAATTATTCCAGATGAATGAAGAATATGTGGGGAATCCTATTAAGTTGAACCCCAAGCAAACTGTGTGAGCCAGCACTTTTTACATTGAGTGGACACTGACTAGCCTCACGTTTGTGAACAAGTCAGGCCATCATTAAATTCAGATGGACCACATTCTAAAATAACAATGATCTTACTGTTACATTTTCAAAGTAATATACAAGAGTTTAGCCACATAACACGCATTAACTAACACATCATCCCCAGAAAAATTACTATGGGCTACATTTAAAATGCAGTCAAAATAGCCATGAACAAATCTACCAAATAATTATTAGAAACAATTGGAAAAGAGTAAGTATACAATGTATCTCAGAGTTATAAGCGAGTAACAAGGAATTACTATATTGCACATAGGAACAAAATTATAACAGACACATTCTTAAATGAGGTTATATTGTGACTAAATCATCTTACTATATGTTTTAGAAACGTGTGTCTGTCTCTGAATATTTGTTCAAGAACTCTTACTAAATTGTAAGAGCTAAATTATAAGAAGTAGGACCACCAAATTATGCAGCTTCCTTTTATCATAACGAAGCAAGGTCAGGGTTTGGTTGTACTGCGACAATTCAACTGTTTGGTTGTGCCTGGAATTCAACTGTTTCTCATAAAATGGAAATGGAGGGGATCTGGTAGGAGGGAGTTATACTGTAGAATAACCACGGGGGGGGGGGGCAACAAAGAGCCAGAGATGGGGACTGGGACAGCTATAACCCCACTGGGCCAGCAGGGGGGCAGGGATGGAGAAAGGGCCAGCTATCTACTATATATTTCAGAGAGTTTATATTTTTGGATACATCTACACGGTGGTGCAGTTTTGGGATACTTCTGGTACCCCAAAATAGCTAGTCTGCATCTATTGAGCAAGCCTGTTATTTTGAAATATAATGGGCCCGCTATTTCAACATCCCTGTAAACCTCATTCCACAAGGAGTAAGGGACATTTTGTAATAGAGGTTTACTTTTAAATTTGGCCCTGTGTAGACGGCTCCAAACTAAAAATAAGCTATTTTGAAATTAATTCAAAATAAGCTACACAATTTGCATAGCTCAAATTGCGTAGCTTATTCTGAGCTAAGAGTGCAGTGTAGCTGCACCGTTTGTGTACCTCTTTGTCTGTATGTTTGTCCCCCAGGAAGGGGACATGGCACCCCCTCCCCCAGCTGTACCCACTGCGCTGCAGTGGCCATGGATAGGCGCTTCTCACTTGGCCCCAAGCTGCTGCAGTGAAAGAGGGTTGGGGTTGTCCTCTCTGCACGGGACAACCTGCCTACTGACCCGCTCATCCCAAGCTCCACCCCAGAACAATGATTTAAATGAAGAAAAACAAAGATTATTTGAGGTAAGGACCTGAGCAACACCGGGTAAGTCTTCCAGTATATCATAATTTGTCCATCATTTATTTTATACACTATTGATATTCTGATTCATAAGCTTTTTCATGCATTTTTCCCATATGTTTAAAATTGTGGTGCCATTTTATAAGTGAAAGATACAGTATGATAAAGAGGCCATGTAAAAAATCAATAATCCAGGGAAGACAAAACACGTACGTTTAAGTTTACTTTGTGGCTAGAGAATAAGCAAATTTGAAATGGGGAAAAACATATCCAAAGACAAAATGAGATCTCTAAAAATAGCTTGACAGTAATTTTTTAGGAATTCCATGCCTCCCTGAAAATTTCTTTCATTATCTATATATTTCTTTCTATTCTTCAACAAATTTTTTCCTTCCTGGTCATTACTGAAAATAATACCCACCAACTCCTCACCACACACACACTTCTTATGTGAAGTGCTTGTACATACTCAAAGACATTCATAAATCTTCACTCTTTTCTGAAGGCTATGCAGATTAATTGTATTTCATCTCTCCTCAAAGGTCATGATTAGTTTTCCCCTTCGGTGGATCCTCTAGTTTATCTGTGTTATTATTATGAGTTGTATTTCAAAATTTCTTAGATTTTTTTAGTTCTCTAACAATACTCGCTAGTACGCTCCCATTCTGAACTTGTACAATTCATCCTCCTCAGATGAGCTGCATTTTTCCTTCATGAATCTAATTTTATTGATAGCTCCCTTTTCTCTAGTGTTGCAATGCAAGTCCATGTTACATTTTTTTATATTCTCTGAAGCCTTTCCCATGTACTCCCTCACATGCTAATTAGTTTGACATACATTCATTTTCTAAGCCTTTAAAAAATGCTTTATGTTCACAGCATCTCAAGATGACAGACTGCTGTCATTAAATTAACTTGTTTTTATTTATTTAGATAATTGTATTATCTGTCTTCAAACAATTCCATCCAAACTCAATTTCTCAGGAAAAATACGATACCATGTGGAAACACGTTGAATACTTTACTCAAGCCAATAAATACCATATAACATATTCATCAATTACAGTAAAACTTGTGTTATCCGGCACACCCGGGGATTAGGGCATGTCAGTAACCTAAAAATTCTGGTTATCTGAGGGGAGGGACAGGAGCCATGCAGGGCCTACAGGAAGGGTGGGGCACGGGAGCCGTGCAGGGGCTGGGATGTGGCCTGCTGGGGGAGCCATGAGCCACCAGGGGGATGCAGCGTGGTGAGGGGGGGTGGAAGCCGGGGGGTGGGAGGCGAAGATGGCCTGCCGGGGGTGGGGGGGAGCCGTAGGGGGGCTAGCCTGCTGGGGGGTGCCAGGAGCTGCGGGGGGAGCCAAGACACTTGCTCCTTGCTGCCAGCTGCCATTCGCCCCTCCCCCAGGTACATGCTGCACGCTCGTCTGAGGAGCATCCCAGCACTTAAAGGGCCAGTCCCCCCCCCCCCCCAGATTTTTTTTGCCGGTTTCTACAGTTTTCTGGATGCTTGAGTTCCGGATAGCACAGGTTTTACTGTATTTAGAAAAAGAGTCAAATAGACACAAAGTTATTATGGCTCATCTAGACTAGACTAAACATGATAAGCCTACCCAAAAGGTCTGCAAACTGGTAGGTGAAATTCAGGACTGACACACGAAATAATAAAAAAAAAAAAAAAGATGCAACATTGTAAGAAATAATTTGAACTAAACCTATTCATGAATACTAAATTTATTAGTCTCAGAGGGATAGCCATGTTAGCCTGTAACTTTAAAAACAACTTTTTAAAACACAAGTAGTCCAGTGGCATCTTAGGGTACATCTACACTTGCACCCTAGTTCAAACTAGGGATGCAAATGTAGGCGACTGAAATTGCTAATGAAGCAGGGATTTAAATATCCCGCGCTTCATTAGCATGATCTCACCGGCGCGTTACTCTGCTCAACTGCTGTTTCGAAAGTGAAAGTGTGTGCCAGGGACGCGTAAGTTTGAACCAAACCCCTTGGTTTGAACTAATGTTACTCGTCATTTTAGTAATGTTAGTTTGAACCAAGGGGTTTGGTTCGAACTAACGCATCCCGGTGCGCACTTTCACTTTCAAAACAGCAGTTGAGCAGAGTAACGCGCCGGTGAGATCATGCTAATGAAGTGCGGGATATTTAAATCCCCGCTTCATTAGCCATTTTGGTTGCCTACATTTGCATCCCTAGTTCGAACTCGGGTGCAAGTGTAGACATACCCTCAGAGATTAACAACAATATATGTATAGTGTCATGAGCTTTCATTGGCAAAATCCACTTCTTCAAATGAGATGTTCCTAAGTGGGGGGAAAGATAAGAAGGGAGAGAAGAAAGAAAAAAATTACCTATCAGTAGTAGTCCTGCTATTAATGAGGCTAATTGAGTGGGCTGGAAGTGTCCCATACTTAGCTTTTGCTGTCAATAGTGTTGAATGAGAGGAAAGCTGGTGTTATATTAACCAGTTCAAGTCTTTGTTCAAACCAAGTGAGGAGTCGTCAAATTTGCATATGAAAGTCAATTCTGCACTGTCTCTCTGCAACGGGCTTGTGAAATTCCTTTGTAGAAGAATGGCTACTTTTCAGTCCACTAATGAGTGCCCAAACAATTAAAATGTTCCCCTACAGGTGTGTGTGTGTTACCATTTCAAATATCTGGTTTGTTTCCATTAAGGAAACAAGGATTCTTTGTCGTAGAGACTGTCCAGCAGTTTGGCCAATATAGATGGCAGAGGGGCATTGCTGACACTTGTTGGCATATATCACATTAGAGGATGTGCAGTTGTATGAGCTTCTGACATGGTGTTTATGTGCTTAGGTCCTGTGATGGTATTGCTTTTATAGATATGTGGACAGAGTTGGCAATGGAGTTTATTGCAGGGGTAGGTTCCTGGATGAGCATATATATGAGGTGTGAGTGGGTTGTGCCCAAGAAAGCTCATGATACTATCCACATTTTTTGTGGCTCTCTAAGATGCTGCAGGACCATTCGTTGTTTAAGTTTCTTCAGTTACAGACTAACATGGCTACCCCTCCGTGGTGTAACAAGTGACTGCTGGAAAGAATTTGCTTCAGATTAGGGGGTTGTTTGTAGGCAAGGATTGGCCTGTCTTCTTAAGGCCCATGAAAATGAGGGATCGTTTTCCAGGACAGGCTGTAGATTGTCAATGATGCACTGGAGCAGTTTGAGCTAGAGACTATAGGTAATGACTAGTGATATTCTGTTATTTTTCTTGTTGGGCCTGTCTTGAAAAAGCAGATTCTTGGGTACCCATTCGACTTAAGGATATTAAGGAACAAGTATCTTGCTAATCATGTAGTTGTTACAATTTGTATCAACTACACGATTAATCGATAAGGGAAGGCACTCTGCAGAGCCTCAGCGGGGGTAGCTCCCAGAGCCAGTGCAAGCCAGGATTGACTCGTGCCAACTCCGGGACTGCTGCTCCTCTGCATTTTAAATGTAGTAAGAGCCTGGCTTCACAACAGCCTCATATGCCCCCCCTGCTTCTGAGAGAGACAGCAGTAGGGGAGGGGCAGCCGGCACCACGGAGATGGTGCTGGGGTGAACCAGCTTTTAAGCCAGCTCCCCCCCAATCACTGGCTCCTGTTTCCCGTCCCCGCTATCTCTCATACGCAGGCAGCAATGGCAGGGGGAGAGTGAGTATTCAAGTACTTCACCTGACTACTGTGGCAGGGTCAGTCCCACTCCTGGGCCCCTGACCCCTGTTCAGCCCACTGTCCCACAGTCTAGGAGTCACAGTATATGGCTCACTCGCCTTGGTTTGAGATTGGTTGTCTCCCTGTCATCTTTAACAAGGTCAATGCTGCTCTCTTGGCTCCTCCGGTGTCTTTCTCTCTCCAAACTCCTCCTCCACTCTCCAAAACTCCTTCACAGCTCTCCCAACTCCTTCTCAGCTCTCTCCCCTCTCACCCACAGGGAGGGTTCTTAAATAGGCCTCCAGGCAGCCCCAATTAGTTTCACCTGGGCCTTAATTGATTTTGCCACTGCCCTGTCTCAGCTGCCCCTAATTAGCCAGGATTGCTGACTCTCTCTGCCTCTTTCCCCTTCCATCAAGCTCTTTAACCTCCTGTATCACCCCTGCTCTGTCACACTACCCAATAAGCTTAGGCTTATCAAGCAGTCAAGTACTCGCTTACATCCCTGGTCTGGCTCTGTCAGTTTGTTTCTTTACTTTTCCAGGTGGGTATTTAAGTTTTAAGAATGCCTGATCGAGATCCTGTAGGTGATATCTGGACACAGCTCCCCTTTGTGTGGTCTGAATACACATGAGCTCTGTTAGGTTCCTACTGCAAGGCTTCTTGCAAGGTTCAGATGCTCTGCTTGAGAATTTGGCATTGGTTTTTTTTTTCCCCCCCCTTGTGGGGAAGATCACTAGTGTTATCTCAAAAACCCATTTGTGTGTAATGCTGAAATGAGGCATCGCAATGAGTACCTTGTGTAGATCCATATAATTTGATCCTTCTCTTTTTCTACATACTTATAAGCAATGATATAATTAACAACATGGACATTTGCAGAATTATCATTGAGGAGATGAGTTAGTACCCACTGAGAGCAGTGCTCCTCTCAGGGAGATTGCTTCATGTTCTGCAAATGCAGGCAAAGATTACTGACCTCAGTAGTCATTTTTGAGGTGCTCTCGGCAAATATCTAGAGACTTACTTTAAAAAAAAAAAAAAGGTCAAACAGATTTTGAAGAACAAAGCGCCAGCATGAAAAAGGTTCCAGAATATAATACCACTGTTTACTAACCCAATCTGAAGTCTGGCATTTAGACAGGATATAAATCCCCATATTTCAACCCAACAGTCAAAAACTAACTTTGATTGGGAAGAAATGTCTTTCTATGACAACAAAGTTTTTTACTACAGGGTTCCTTGCAGCTTCTTCTGAACTAAGTACAGTATTGTATCTCTGACAGTAACCATATCCTAAATATAATAAAGCACTGATCTGATCTGATCTACTAGGGCAATGCCTATGTTTCCATGTCACGAGCCCTTTTCCCCCACTATGATAATGAAGAAAAATCAAGCAAGTTTAACAATATTTCACTATTACTACTGTAGGTTACAGACAGACTAACAGAAAAACGGGATACTGCTTTTTCAAATGAATTAGTTGATCATGACTTTTGTTCTGTAAAGCACTAGACCGATCTTGCCTTGAACACAGTACTTTATATATTTCTTTCTTTTCTATGTTGCTTAATTCCCATTTTACCAATGATCAAAGTAACACAGTGATGCTGATAACCTTATCTGAGGGCAGACACAGAGTCAGCAGCAGACCTAGCTAGTTCAGAAGTTACTGACTCTTTTTTTGCACTTAATCCACCAGAATAACCTGCCCTTCTTACTAGTTCATGATACTATCTACACTAACACAGAAGCTGACATGTTGCATCACTAGGGGTGTGAAAAAATGTCCCTTTCACAAGTAACACATCAACTTAAAATCGTGTCTGCACCACATTATGTTAGTGGGAGGTGCACTCTTGCCAATACAGCTTCTACCTCTCATTGAGGTGGAGTAATTACATACACAGGAGAGTGCTCTCCCATCAGTGTAATGAATCTTAACCTGAAGAGCTAAATCAGCACAGCTCCATCTGTGGCAGCAGCTCTGATTTAGCACAGTAGTGAAGACAAGTCAGGGGTGGGAGGGCGAAGACAACAAAACAGGAGTAGTAATTAATTCCCCTGGGCAATAGACCTAATTGAAAAAAAGACTTTTTTGTTCCTTTTGTCTTGAAAATTTTAACACTCAAAATTTTGCAGTGAGCTCTACCGAGTAGGGCTTACTGTAAACGATCAGCAGTGACTATTGCAATTGTTACCTCAATAACCATCTGAAGTATGAAACTGCTTCAACAGCAATATTTCACACTATCAGTACAGTCAGGTGCTGTAGCCCACATCTCAGTACAGGCTGGGTGATTGTTTTGTTTTGTTTGTGCTACTATGCAACATGATGGAACACTGCCACCATAATGGAAAAAATTAGCAATCAAATTAAATGTGGCTATTATGTGCAAAAGGGATCTGCTTGTTTGTGTCAAGCTCAGTAAAGTATTTAATGTTTATATGGTTATTCTCTTCTCCAATCATACATATTTCAGTGGGCATTAAAGCAAATTGGTTAGAGTAGAAGAGTTTGAATAAAACTATTACCAGTCTCAACAGAAATAAACAGGTTATAGGCCATCACTGTTGAATGTTCTGAATGCTGGTAGTTTAAATATATATCTTATGCCATGTACTTAAACTGCACAAACAGAAGGTGGCAATAAACCATTGTACGTTTGCTTTGCTCTACAAAAATAAAGAAAAATCTTTTTAATGTAAAAATGACATCTGACAAATTTTTCTCTTAAGAAAATGCAATTTTAGCAAAATTTTAAAAACTTTTCTGGGAAAAGCATATTTATTTCAGAAAAGTTTTTCCATAGGGAAAAAAAATACATTTAAGCTCTCTCATTTCATTACATGTTCAGCCTCTCTAGTCTGGCACTCTCTGGTCCAGCAACATGCGGGATCTGGTACAACCCTGGGATGCTATTCCAAGAAATAGTACTGCAGAGACGGGGCTCACCTTTAAAGGAAGGGGAAGAGAGTATTTGGAGACAGACTTGCTAACCCAGTGAGGAAGGATTTAAACTAGGCTTGATGGGGACAGGTGACCAAAGACCACAAGTAAGTGAAAAACATGGGTCAGAAATGGGAAGGAGCATGAGCAACAGCAGAGATAAAGGAGGGACAAGGCAGAACTGGGAGGCAAAAATCAAATCAGTATCTTAGATGTCTGTATACAAATGTAAGAAGTACAGGAAATAAGCAGGAAGTGCTAATAAACAAACAGAACTACGACATAGTTCAGGGGTTTGCAATCTTTTCAAACCAAAGAGCCAAACTACATCAAAATTCAGAACGAGTAGTAAACAAAGAACCATATAAGAATGCCAATTTACATGACTGGAAATATACAATGTAATATTATTGATAATTGACATAATGATTAATAATGGCATAAATGAAACATTGTACTCACAGACTTTATTTAATGGGACTTCTACTGCTGGAACTTTTCACACTTTTATTTGAAGTTTACATCATAACTGGTCAAATCCAGCTTCATGCATGCAATCAGGCTGTCTTCTGTCAATCTTATTGCAGGGGGCTGGTGATATGGGGGTGCAGGAGATTGGGTTGGAGTGTACGAGAGGCAGGAGATTGGGTGTATGATGGACTCAGGGCACAACGTTGGGGTATGTGGAGGTACAGGAGTGCTATGTCAGGGGACTCGGGATGTGAGGGTGAAGGAGTCTGGGGATGTGGGGATATGAGGGGCTCAGGGCAGGAGGTTCAGGTGAATGATGGACTCAGTGTTGGTGTGGGCAGGGGTACAGGAGTGTTATGATGCTGTGGCCAGATGGGGGCTGGGTAATTGGAGGCTTGCTGGTCAGGCTTCATTTTTAAATAAAGTGAAATATTATGTTCAACACAAAAGGCTTCAATGTTGTCTTGATTTATGGCAGGAGTGGAGAACCTTCTTTTGGGTCAGGGGCCACTGACCCACAGAAAAATCAGTCGGGGACCACACAAGGGAGAAGCACAAAAAAAAAAAAAACCCTCCAACCCTCACTGATGTGACCTCACTCCCCTGGTGCTCCAGACCCATAGTGGGAGGGGTGGGGGGGAGGACTGAGGTTCAAGGCCTCACGCCAGATTTACTCTTCTGGAGTTCCAGGGTTAGTGGATTTTTTGGGCACCCCAGGCTCTTGGGTGGGGCCAAACATGAGAGGTTAAGTGTGCCTGACAAGGCTACCAGTGAATGGTATAGCAATAGAAATGCAGGATCTGGGAGGGGGGGGGTGTAGGATGGAGCGAGGTTGCAAGGTCTGGCCAGGAGGCAGGCTGCCTGGCCACGGGGCAAGGGGCAGAAGCAGGCTAGCAGCAGGCTGCCTGGCCAAGAGGGCAAGAAGCTGGTTGCCTGGCCAGGGGCTGTCTGACCCAGAGGTCTGGGGATCAGGGAATATTTTGGGCAGAGGCCAGGGGATGTCTTGAAAGGGGGCTGGAGGTAGGGAGGATTTTGGCCAGGGGCCTTGGGGAAGGGGGGATTCTGGCCAGGTGTGCAGGGCGGAATGAGGGCAGGGGGTGTCTGAGCAGGGGGGATTTCAGCCTGAGGGCAAGGGGGATTCTGGCTGGGGAGCAGGGGGAGTTGAGGGCAGAAGGTGTCTGGCCAGGGGACTCGAGACAGGGGGGATTTCAGGCAGGGCCTCTCTGGCCAGGGGAGATGAGTGAGGGGCTGGGGGGCACCTATTTGTTTGCACGCCATGTAGCAGGGACCATTTAACACAACTCCTGTTGTTCCCATTCCCTGGAAGCCTCCAGGCAGGATTCGCAGGGGATGACTCCAAGGAAGTTTTTCCCCAGAGAGACAAAAAAGGCCAGTGTGCATGGAGTCATTTTGGCTGCTTGTTTCCTGCATGCCAAATCCAGTGGAAAGCCCTGGGGGTTTTTCCCTGTTCCCCCTGTTCCCTCCTTTCCTCCCCCCCCCCTCCCCCCACCGGAAGCCGGAACTGATACTCCACTCTTGCGGGGGGGGGGGGGATATCAGGTTGTAGTCCCTGCTGCAGGTGGAACAAGGGGGGGAGCTGAGCTGGGGCTCCAGAAGTACCGTATCTGGCTCCCTAGAGAGCCATGTTTGCCTCACGAGCCATAGGTTGCCAACCCGACATAGTTGGTATCACAGAGATTTGGTGGGATAATACATACGATTGGAATATTGGTATAGAAGGGTGCAGCTTGCTCAGGAAGGATAGGCAGAGAGAAAAGGGAGGAGGTGTTGCCTTGTAGATTAAAAATGTATACACGGACTGAGGTCGAGATGAACATAGGAGATAGATTTGTTGAGAATCTCTGGGTTAGGTTAAAAAGGGGATAAAGAACAAGGGTGATGTCATGCTAAGGGTCTACTTCAGACCACCTACCCAGGTAGAAGAGGTGGATAAGGATTTTTTTAAACAATTAATAAAATCATCCAAAGCACAGGATTTGGTGGTGAAGGGGGACTTCAACTATCCAGACATCTGTTGAGAAACTAACACAGCAGGGCACAGATTATCCAATAAATTCTTGGTCTGCATTGCAGACAATTTTTTATTTCAGAAGGTTGACAAAGCTACTAGGGGAGAAGCTTTTCTAGATTTGATTTTAACAAATAAGGAGGAACTGGTTGAAAATTTGAAAGTGGAAGGCAGCTTGAGTGAAAGTGATCATGAAATCACAGAGTTCATGATTCTAAGGAATGGTAGAAGGGACAACAGCAAAATAGAGAAAATGGGTTTCAAGAAGGCAGACTTTAGTAAGCTCAGAGAGCTGGTAGGTGAGGAAGCAAGACTAAGAAAAACAACTGAAGAGAGTTGGCAGTTTTTCAAAGGGACATTATTAAGGGCCCAAAAGCAAACTATTCCACTGCATAGAAAAGATAGAAAGTATGGCAAGACACCACCTTGGCTTAATCAGGAGATCTTACATTATCTAAAAATCAAAAAGGAGTAGTATAAAAAGTGGAAACTAGATCAAATTACAAAATATGAATATAAGCAAATACTACAAGTATGCAGAGGCAAGATTAGAAAGGCAAAAGCACAAAATGAGCTCAAACTAGCTACAGACAAACGATAACAAGGAGATATTCTACAAATAGAAGCAGAGGAAGACCAAGCGTAGGCCCATTGCTCAGTGAAGGAGGAGAAACAATAAGAGGAAACTTGGAAATGGCAGAGGTGCTTAATGACGTCTTTATTTTGGTTTTCACCAAGATTGGTGGTGACAGGATGCCTAACATAGAGAATGCTAGTGGAAATCGGATAGATTTAGAAGTAAAAAAGAACAAGTTAAAAATTACTTAGAAAAATTAGATGTCTTCAAATCACCAGGGCCTGATGAAATGCATCCTAGAATACTCAAGGAGC
The DNA here is from genome assembly GCA_032595735.1 of Pelochelys cantorii. Classification (NCBI taxonomy): domain Eukaryota; kingdom Metazoa; phylum Chordata; order Testudines; family Trionychidae; genus Pelochelys; species Pelochelys cantorii. The sequence goes on from CM064335.1 coordinate 29,321,275, forward strand.
TGATAGAGGAGGTATCTGAGCCTTTGGCTATCATCTTTGAAAAGTCATGAAAGTCGGGAGAGATTCCAGAAGACTGGAAAAGAGGAAATACAATGCCCATCTATAAAAAGGGATATAAGAACAACACAGGAAACTACAGACTAGTCAGTTTAACTTCTGTGCCAGGGAAGATAATGGAGCAAGTAATTAAGGAATTCATGGGGGTCATGGTGGAGCACAAGCTAAATATGATTCAGTGTGATGCTGTTGCAAAAAAAAGCAAGCACAAACATGATTCTGGGCTGCATTAACAGGAGTGCTGTGAGCAAGACACAAGAAATAATTCTTCCGTTCTAGTCTGCACTGAGTAGGCCTCAGTTGGAGTATTGTGTCCAATTCTGGGCACCACATTTCAAGGAAAATGTGAAGAAATTGGAGAAGGTACAGAGAAGAGCAACAAAAATGGTTAAAGGTCTAGAAAACATGAGCTATGAGAGAACATTGAAACAACTGGGCTTCTTTAGTTTAGAAAAGAGAAGACAGAGGGGACGCAATAGCACTTTTTGAGTATCTAAAAGGGTGTTACAAGGAGGAGAGAGAAAAAAATGTTCTCCTTGGCCTCTGATGACAGAACAAGAACCAATGAGCTTAAAATGCAACAAGGGAAGTTTAGATTGGACATTAGGAAAAACTGGAATAAATTGCCTATGGAGGCTGTAGAATCTCCATCACTGGAGATATTTAAGAGCAGGTTGGATAGACATCTATCAGGGATGATCTAGACAGTGCTTAGTCCTGCCATGAGGGCAGGGGACTGGACTCAATCTCTCAAGATCCCTTCCAGTTCTAGTATTCTATCATTCTATGATTCTAGTTAGCAAATGTCCACTTATCATAGGTGTGCCCAAGTTTCTCATGGTCCCATAAAGTTTATTTATAAGCACCAGTCCTGATTCTCAGTGCTGTTATTTATCTCTAATTTACCCCTAAATGTCTTCTAAGAGCCTAGTAAGCAGTGGAAGTATTGGTAATGCTCCTAGACAATACTGACCTCACATGCTCCAGAAAATTCTCTGGTTCAGCTCTGATCAGGTCTTGAGGGTGCCGGACTACAGAGGTTCAACCTGTACTACAATGCCAAAACCTTATAGTTTGGCTACTGTTCCATTCATTTTTACTTTTATATTAATTATTATTTGTATTATATATATTTAAAATACTTTATATTTTGTTTTAACATTATCTGAAAAATATTTCAGAATTTCCTCCTCACAAACTTCTACTTTTCATTCTGATTCAAAACATCCAAGTTTTAAAATATCTGAATTTCTCACAAGAAGGAAAGTCCATTTTCTGATCCCCTATTGTAGAAACCAGGGCACATACAAAATTGTTAAGCCTGATACTTTAACAATAGCTGACTAGCTTGGACCTTTTGACTCCACACAGGTGTAGAAGTCCATAGTAGCAGCTCATGTAGAAAGATTTGGGCCTTTCCTTGTGCTTACCTTTCACATCTCTTTATAATGATATGAACAATAGTTATAACTGAAAAAGTGCAAGGGCTTGATTTTACAAGATAAGAAGCATACTTATCACCTCAACATTAAAGATCATATTTATGCCCTAGACTGCAGCAGAAAGAGGGAAAGAAGCTAGACTAATTTATCCAACACCTCATCTTTGATGGATATAAATAAGGCAGCATGCAGCAGAAGTACCCTTTGTTTCACCATCTAAATAGTAATGATAATATTTAAATTATCTGTCAAACTGTGCTCAACAAGTATTATTTAATGTTATACACATCTCATAAATCTCTGCTATATGTCATCTGCCGTGTAACCACTTGTCTCCTTCACTGCACACCTTCCAACTTCTCAGTCTTACAGAAAATAGCCTCCCTTACTACACAACTCTCATTCTTCCTGTGCAATGAATGACAGAGGGATCCTGTGGTAAAAAAATAGCATGTGATCACATAAATAGAGGTTGCGTCATAATGCATTTGCAGAATTAGGGATGCATTGAAGTTGCACAGTCAGCCTTAACGCTGACACTTTTGCATGCTTGACTAAAACCTTTGCATGCTTGACCAAAATGAGGTTCTTTTAAACACACTGTGCGTACATGTGTGTGTAATTTCCTAGTTTTTTTCAAATAGAAAGTGAAAACAAATTTCATCATGTGAAATCCTGTGATACCCACATGGTTCAGCAATAGGGTCGCAACCTTCAGCATCATCACACTGACATCTGCCACTTGCACTAATGAGATAGCTGACACTAGTGTTGTCTGCTAAAAGGACCAACCAAAAAAGGGGGGGATGAAGCATTTTGCCAGGTATCTGCTGACAGCAGAGGAATGGAGAGATTAAGGAAACCTGAGTTCCATTCCCAGCACAGCAGAGGATCATACACTAGTGAGCACTTTCTCTGCCCTTTTCTCCAACCTTGACCCTTCTACTTGGCCCCCTCCAGCCTTGTCCCAGTGCTTCCTCTTCCTCATCCTTCGCTCCAGTTGTCTTGGTCTATTACCACTCTCCGCTCCTCTGAATTTTCATGCCTGTCCCACACTCCTTGCTCAGCTCATCCTTGCCCTCCATATATGATCTGCCTCTTCTTTCCCTGCCCACCGGCTCCCAGACCTAGTCTCCCTCCCTGAGCTCTTCATCCACTCTCTGTTTCCCCCACTATCCTTCCTTAGCTCCTTATCCCAGGCTCTTTGTTCAGCCAACGTGCTCCTACTCTCTACTTCTCTTCATAAATACTCATTTCCTTCACTGGTTCCCCGTCTGGCCTCCTTGCCCAGCCAGTTCCAGCCTCCCTCCCCCTGGACTCAAATCACCCCATTCCAAACTTCCAGTCTCAGATTTCTTGTGTCAATTTACGCCCCTCACCCTTCACCCTGATTTTGTTCCCTCAGACAACTTACTCCTCCATGTTGTCTGAGTACCAATGGGGTAGGTCATCAACAGCACAAGATAAACAGCATACCTACTCTCAGTTCCACTGTTTGGTCCTCTCCTAGCAGAGAACTGCCACTGCAGGGCAAGTCTGGCTTCACTGAAGTATCTCAGAGATGGAGCATGCACTGTCACCACAGGTAGGAGCTGAGGGGATTGAGTACACTCAGTCTGGTCACAAATAGGAGGCTCTGAGGGCATGAAATATGCTCAGTGAGGATGGAACATGCATAGTCTAATTACACACAGCAGCTCTGAGAGACTTGATGATGCTCTGAGGATAAAATCTTCAGAGAATTTAACTGCTAAAAAAATCTAGTGTTTTTACTCAGCATGTGTCAACTGACTTTAAGGTTTATAACCTGACCAAATTTGGGAAGATTTTCACAGGGATGCCAAGAAGCATCTCCCTAACACAAAGGCCATCCTCCTGCCAAAATAAAAAAAAAAAATCAGACAAATAGTTGGCATGGAAAATCTCAACTCAAGTGTTTGAACTCTGGCAATGTTCTAAGAAATTGAAAGCAGGGTCCTTTACTGGAAGTGATGGGGAACATTTACAGGAAACGTTATCAGCCTTCACATATACATTTACTCTTACCTCCCCTTCTCTGCCCAGGAACAGAGAAGTTTAGATAATTGTATGACAGTTAAGCATCTGGTACCAACTTCCTTGTTGATAAAAACCATTGCCAAACTATTTTTAAAATATCACCCTTTACATCTCAGTTGATTAAAATTTGAGTTAAAGTTCTTTGGGCATCTCTTCATGCTCTGAATTTGGGCCAACTGACACTTGGCTGGAGATCTGTTCTTCCATTAACCTTGAACAAGTTTGTTCCCAGAATGAGTTTCCCTGCTCTTGGAGCTGGAACAAGCTTTCTTAGTATCTTCTCTACTATCTTCTCCAGTTCTGATAGACGGTGACTTTCCAAGTACCCAGGATGATGGGTCCTGAAAATTTAGAAACTGCTGCAAGAAAACATGTGGAACTTCATTCAAAAGAGTATACTGATGCAAGAGTCCAGAGGTCAGTTTGAATCCTAATCCTGCCCTCGGAAGTGATAGCCATCCCTCCCATACACAATTTTTTTCATAAGCAAATTTTATAAGCACACTCTCTACTCTATTATCATTATTGAAATATCTCAGACCCAGGACTGACCTCTGCAAGACTCCACTATTTGACTTCCCTCAGTTTGACAGTGAAACATTTGTATCTACCCTGAGTACAGTTTTTCAAATCAGTTGTGCACCAGCTTTACCGCAATTTCATCTAGTCTGTTTAGGAGAACATGATGTGGAACTGTGTCAAAAGCCTTACTAAAATCAAGATCTCTCCTATCCGCCACTTCTCCTCTAGCCATTAATATAACAACCTAATCAAAGCAATATAGTAGGTTGGTTTTGGCATGATTTTTTTCTCAACAAATCTATGCTGGCTATTACTGATCACCCTATTATCCTCTAGGTGCTTCCAAATGGATTGTTCAATAATGTATTGAGCTTTCTTTCTAAGATTCAAAACTGGGGGTGACTGGTTGAGGATGCTCTTTTTCAAGACAAGTACTATGTTTCCCTTCTCCAGTTCTCTGTAACCTCACTCATCTTCCATGAATTCCTGAAGATCATTGTTAACAGTTTTGAGATTAATCAATGTAGTGAGGCAAATATCCCAGGCTGAATATCATCAGACCCTGCTGACATGGATACATGTAACTTATCTAAACATTTTAACTTTTTCCTTTCCTATTTTGACTTGTGTTCATTCCCCTTTTTTAATATTAATTGAGCTAGGTATGTGATCACCATTAACCTATCTACTTTATAGAAAATATATCCTGTCAAATTAACCTGAGTTTCTTCATGAGATTACAAGTTTAATTGATAAAAGTAATCTTAGTGCTGTTATATACTTAGATTTCTGTAAGGCATTTGACTTGGTAGCTTTGCAACATTTTGATTGTATGGGGAATCATCAAAGTCTGTTTCTAGTGGTCCTGCTAGGTTAAGAGATGACCTGATTATAGTCTATAAGGATCTACCTGGAGAACAGATATTTGATAATCAGCCACTCAATCTAGCAGTGGAAAATATAACACAATTCAGTGGCTAGAAGCTGAAGTGGAAGACAAATTTAAATTAAAAATCAAGTGTAAATTAACCACTGGCACAGTTTACCCAGGGTCATAGTGGATTCTCCATCAATTACAATTTTAAAATCAAGCTTGCAAAACTTTCTAAAATATTTTTAGATTTTATCTAGGGATTATTTAGGGAAAGTTCTGTGTGTTATGTAAGTGGTCAGACTAGATGTTCACAGTGGTTCCTTCTGGCCTCAAAATCTATGACTCCGTATATCTTTGTAATGAAGACTGAAGCAAAATTTGCATTGAACACCTCAGTCTTCTTGATGTCATGATGTTTCCTTCCCCATGAAGTACGGGACCTACGGATGCCATCTTTCTCTTTCTCCTAACATATTTATCAAACCTCTTCTTATTGCTCTTTATCTGCCTCGCTAGTGAAATTCATTTTGTGGCTTTGCCTTTCTGATTTTGTCCCTAGATGATTGTGCTATTGTCTTGTACTCATACCAATACTTCCATCTTTTAATTTTGGTTTTTCCTGATTTGGCAGGAAGAGAAACAAGTAACAAAAGATTTCTTGGGCTTCTGTGTCAGAAAACGTTGAGCTAGTAGAGCTAAAATACAGAACAGAAGATGTTGAAAAACGTTGAAAAATCAAATGTGCAAGAACTTGACAATGGAGACCCACTGTCTTTTTTTCTCTGGATTGCAAATAGCACAGTCTGAGCAGTTGAAGATTGTGCTATTAACAGGTAATGCAAGGGAGATACAAAGCTGGCTGTCACCCGAATGCTACTTGCTGATCTTCAGCTTATGTTGTCTCCCTAGTTCTCCCTATTGTTTCATAAAGATATTGAAGACCAAGGAATAAAGGACTGAGCCTATTGGGACCCAACATGTGAGGACCTGGTGGTAGAGGAAAAATCGCCCATAACTCTTTGAGGTCATTCAAAGATAAACCAGAGTCATTTCAAGATGTTACCATTTACCCTAGCAGCCTCTCAGGGCATGGAGGGTTTAATGATCTACTGTACCAAATACTGTGGAGCAATCCAACTGGATGAGGACCTACATCCATCCATCCATCAATAGGAAAGTTGCATTTTTCAGAGCAACACATACTGTCTCCGCACTATGCCCTTGCCAGAAACTCCAGAATGTTGACAACTGAGAGTGGAACAGGAGAGAGTTTCTGGGAAGCTTTTTTATTAGTTTGCTAAAGAAATGAATCTAGGTGGTAGCTTCTTCACAAGGAAGCTAGAAATACAATAGGTTTCCATAGTACTGGCCAGATTATTGAACTGCATGGGTGATAAGACTCCACCAGTAATGTAAAGACAATCTCTACCAGGGACTGCAGAGGCAGCAGTGACCCAGCATGTGACCAGAGGTTAGGGCAGTTGAAGTGAAGTGTCCAGGTAAGAGGGATGAATGAGCCTGGAACAGGAATGCCATTCCCACACAGTCAGGCAGACAGAAAGGGACACTCAGCTGTCACTTCCATTCCTGTCTGCTCCTTTTCAGGTGGGACTTGTGTGAAGACTGGAACTTTTCACACCATTGAGAGAATGCTTTTTGCAAGGATTTGCAATGAACTCAACAACATTTGCAGCACTGATTCTAGGGGATACATTAGAGGAACAATAAGCAGAAAAAGCATTACATCAAATACAAATACCCTACTATCGTGTAAAATGCATGACATATGACAGATACACACACTTCACATGGAACACCTTTCCTGTGCTGGATCTGCAAAACCTCTGTTCATTCAAATCCCTCCTAGATACTCATTTCTTCTGCCAGGTCTACAAGAAATTATATCATTAAGCCTTCCATCTACTTATGCAAGCAACTCAGATAATTCTTTGCAACCAACATGCTATGCACTAGCCTTCATGGAATAATATGGGTTTTTTTTTTGTTTTACTCCAGTCCTTACGTCCCCTTGCACCCTACCATTTTCACCCTTGGTCACTAAGTCGTGCCTAAACTTGGTACACTCATTGCAGCAGGTCTCATGAGACTGCTAAAAGAAGAAGTTAAGAGACCCATTAGCAAAAATTTTAAAAAACTAATACTGAAATACTCTATTAAATACTTAATCTAACCTAAAACATAGTAAGTCAAGAAGCTAAACTTCAAAAAGATTTTATTCATCTCAAGAAGTCAATAAACCTTTGGCATCTATTTCCACAGCCAGCTGATAAAATCAGCTGGAGCTCATCTGGCCCACATAATGCATTCCTAACTAACAACTCTCCTGTTGTGATTATTCTCTAAAAATGTTTCGTTCCGACATTTTGCCTTAATCCTCCTCCCGCCCCAAAGAACTTTAGCCACAGACAACACATAATCTGAATATTTCTGCTTTATAAACAATTATTAAGGAAGGAAGGAAGGAAGGGATGGACTGGTTGCATAGCTAAAGGGAGTTGATAATGGGATATGCAACCTCAGAACTGTTGCTAATACATGGCAGCTGTTGGGTTGCATGTAGTACTAGAGTTGGGTATCTCAGTTCATTTCCCAGTACTGGGGTTCTACATTGGAGACCTAACACCATATAATCCCAACAGACAGCTGAAGGTTCACATGGGCTGGAGAATTAACGATTCCCCTCATACCTAGAGATGGCCACAGATGTCTGAGGAATGTTGGCGGGGGATAGTAGAAAAATGTTCACTGACCCACATCTGCGCTGTATATGTCCTGTGGGTAGATAGTGGAGTTCCACTTTAAGGGTTGTCAATCCAACACTCTTTCACAAGCGCTATATTTGAAGAAAACTAAATTTTTAAAGCTACATATCAAACATACCCATTTCCACTTTAAAAGTTGGACTTCTACTTATAGTAGAAAAACAAGACATATCATTCTTAAACTATCCAGTTTGTCAGATGTTGCAGGGGTCTTCCGGCAGTCGTGATATTTACCACCGTACTTTCTCTAACCCTTTGGAGACAGCAAATATATCTGTATATCCTATTAACTATCCATTTGGCCAATAGTTTGGAAAATGTCAATGTTAGCACAATGGGAATAGAGTGACCCACTGATTTGTACAGCTGCCTAGAGTCATTTTAGCCAGCTCAAATTGCACACAAATAGTTGAAACTTCCCATCCTTCCTCAAAGCTTTTAATCCCCACTCTGACCTTTGAGCAATTCTGTTTCTCTCTCTTTTTAAAATACACACTAAATTATTTTGAATAAGGGGATATTTTCAGCCTTAACTGTGACTTTCTAGACTTTTGCCTATTTAGGCAATATCCTTATTGTTAACTAAAAGTGCACCCAGTTCATTATATATGGGAGTGTGATTTATTTTTCAAGAAGTACTCTGTATTGGAAGTGTGCTGAGCCTGAGACTATGTTTTGCCCTCTAGAATTAGAGCAAGTAAACATTTAATTAGTCAGTATGACAGTTTAAATTAAGCCTGTCCTGTTTTATAGTTTACAGAAACTATGCCGCTGTTTTACACTGGAGAACTTAACTGCATTCCTGTGAACTTTTTTCCTCTTAGAATATTGATGGAGTGCTGCAAATTATTTAGTTAACTGAAATTTTAATGACTACATTAAAAATCCTTTATTAAAAACACCCTTTTAATCAAAATAACTTACAATTACAAATTATGTTTGACCATATTAATACATCTTGGTACAAGTCCTATCCTAGTCACATTGGCAGCAAGTATGCAGAACAAAAACTCAGATGACATTTCTTTTAAGAAATCACTCTGTGTGTGTCCAACTTTTCAAAATTAGGCCTGATTTTGCAAGATGCTAGTCACCTCTTAAAACATCCATGGGAATTTATGCCGGTCAGTACGTCAAAAGATTGGGACCAAAGTTAAGGGAACTAAGTGCCATTTCCATTTCAATAGGTAAGGAAGGGGGCATTCTTTAAAAATACTAGCCTACAGTGCTCAAGGCGGGGGTGGAGAGAGCATAGAGTTTTGGCATGAGACTGTTAAATCACATCACTAGGCCATCATCTAGATTATCTAACATAATTCAGCTATCGAGTACCACAAAGGTGTTTAAAAAGGAGCCTCCCTCTCAGCTAATTACTAGAATACGCTCCATAACTCTAGCACCCCCAGTCTGTACAGTCCATACCCAAACAAATCCCCTACTCTCAAAATCTCTTCCTCTTTCCACACAGAAGTGCATGAATCTCCTCCAGGGAAGGGGAAAATCTGCACAGGCAGAGAGGAAAGCAGTTTGATTCTCATTGACCAAATACTTGCTAAATTGCATTTGTGGTGTTTTTGATTTTTAAGCGATGTGGCAGCTGAAGAAATGAAAAGCTGAAGTCAGACCTTTCTAATCAAGAATGAAGTACTAATACTAATGGCCAATATCTCAATAATATGCTTCTGATAAAATATAATGGACCAAAATCACCGCAGTGTAATAACCCAATGGATTGTTGAGCATGATCTCTTTGCAGAAAGCTGGTTTAAGTGTGTTGTAACTCATTTCAGCCTGATGGGACAGTACTTTAAGGTGAAAACAATTAGGAGTGCTGTTGCACCTTAAACATTAACTAATTTATTAGGGCATATGCTTTCATGGAGTGTGGCTCATTTTGTCATATGCATGAAGTAGAAGTTTCATTTTGGCAAGCATTTATACACTTCCAACAGTGATAAGCAGGTGAAAATACCTAAAGGGGAAAAAAATACTTTTTGTAATGAGCTAGCGATTCCCAGTCCCTATTCGAACAAGGGATGTTAAATTTAGATCAAAGAGTCAATGGAAATCCCACTGACTATTTGATTAGTTAATTAATCTATAAGGGCATCTCTGCCTTCCGGGCTCTTGCTACAGTTCAAAAGTGGAGCCCGCGGGGGTGGGGGGGTCAGTGGGGCACTGGCTCCACGGTCCCTCAGAAGCCTGAGCCTTTGAAATGTACAAGAGCGGTAGAATAGGCAGAATCGCAGAAGAATCGGCATGAGTGGACACTGCTTCAATCCCCGTTCGCACCATTTTCCACTGTGCCTCTACCTTCCCTGCTCCTCGCCAAAGACCATTCCGGGGGGAACTGGCTTTTAAGCCAGCTCCCCCCAGGACCAGCCACTGCTGCCTCCACTAGATTACTCAACTAGTCACTTACATCCCTAATTTGAACCCGTTTTGATGGTATCAAGTTTGCCTATGAATTCCAGGACAGCAGTTTCATGCTGAAATCTGTTTTTCAAGAATGGCAACTTATCGCTGATGGAACTGGGTCATATCCATCGTGATTGAATTAGCCTGATGAGCACTGATGTGACACTCCCACATCTGTATAAATCCTTGCCAAACTGAAGCTTCCATTTCATGCATCTGATGTTGGGATTTGAAAGGTTAACTAGTAATCGTCACCCTAAACAGGTGATGCTTACTGGTTCCAGTTAACCAATAACTGGAGGGGGCTGGATCAACTCTCTGCCTCTTATCAGGAGCAGACCCTGTCCATGGTGGGCCCAGGTGCCTCACTGTCAGGGGCTGCTCTGGCATCCAGAGCAGCCTCTGTCTGCAGGGAGGCCAGGCCCGCCACAGACAGGCTGGGGTAGTCCCTTGCCTGGATCCTGCTTACTCAGCTAACCAGTTAAACATTAGGTTAACCTAACCCTGAACATTTAACTGGCTAACTGATGAACCAACATTTTACATCCCCAAGCTGATAAAGTGAGCTGCAGCCCACAAAAGCTTATCACCTTAAAAATGAGTCTTTCAGGTGCAACATGATTCCTCCCTGCTTTGGCTGAAACAGACTGTGACAGACTGCTGGCTAAGCCAGAGCTCTGCCACTACAGCCCAGTTGACAAGGCCAACTACAACCAGATGAGCAAGTCCAGGCCTGAAGGGCTAATGGAAGCAGCTGTGGGCCTCATTAGCTAGAGGGCTAAGGCAGACAGTGGGGAAGTGAAAGGGGAGAAGTGAGGAGCCAGGATGTGGCTGAGTATACTTGCCAGCCAGGAGAGGCTGGCTGAGTTTGCTGTGAACAAAAACTCTGTAAATAGAAGGTGGTGGGAAATTGACATGGACGATAAAAGGCACAGATGACTGCACAGAAAGGGTCCCAAGGCAAGGGGCCTGGGCAAGGACTTTGACACAAGACTAACATGGCTACATCTCTGAAGCTTGTCATACATGAAAGTAACGCATTCACATAGCTGCATGACTTCTCAAACAGAAACCCCAAACAACCACAATTTAATTTCCAGCCCAGCTGTTTACTCAGATCACTTCATCTTCAAGATGGTGTGGGCTAGTCCACAATACCCAACTCATCCAGCCAGCTTGTGACCTTCAGCAAAGGGAAAGCCCAGTGGCACTTCATTTCCAGGTTTCTAGCAAGCATCCTAGTGTTCTACTGCTATTATTTTAACTGGTGATGGTGCTAAGCAGAGGAGGATTGAGGTTTCCTGGGCCCTAGGTCAGAGCAAGTGAAGGCTTCCACCTGCGGCCCCAAACCCCATTCCACCTCTTCCACCTGCAGCCTCATGCACAGCCTCACCTCCTACTGTCCCTTTGCCAGGGATGGGACCTGCCCCTGTTCTATCCAGGGTCTCCCTCATTCTGCAATCCCCGCACATCCCTTTTTTCTCCTTTCTGTCTCCCCCACCCCCATTGCAGCCACAAAACCAGAGAAGCTCTGCCCCTACACCACGGCCCTAAGGTAAAAAGTGAAGGAGTGAGAGCTCCTCCAGTCCCCAAGCCACAACTGGAGTCTGGGTGCTGGGGCTTCCCCCACCATCCCCTGTGCTTCTGCAGGGACTAGATCAGGACACTCTCAGCTCACCTACAGCTTCTGCTGGGTAGCAGGGTCCAGTGCAGGGACTTCCCCTGCTGCTCCACAGCATCCCTGGGGGATGGATCACGGCCACAGGGGCTTCCCCTGCCCTAGCGGCATCTGCCAGGTACAGGGATGGGTGCTACTGGGGGAGTGCTTAGGTGGGGGGACTTCAGCTGGGAACATGTTGCAATGTACTGGGTGGGGCGGATTTCCCCTGCCCGGCGCTGCTGCCACAGAGTCTGTTTAGGTTGTGGAAGCTTCTCCTGCCCCACCTACCTATTAGCCGGTGCTCCTGGCTTCTGCCATCAGGAGTGGATCTTTTCCAGGTGCCCTCCAGTTGGCAGGAGCCCCTGGGCACAGGTCGTATGGGCTCGGTTGCTAATCTACTGTGAGTGGTAAGAAACTGTTTATAACCCCACCCATAATCACTCCACAGCAGTAAGAACCCAAATACTTTCCCAATTCCCATTTGCAGCACAGCTACTCAGTCTTTAAGGGTATGTCTTCCCTGTATGTCTAATATAAGTGTTACCCCTAACCTCCTTCTATCTCCACAGAAAACCCTCTCACTCAGGCTTTGAGAATACTTTCATCTTGGACTAGCATGACTCAGGATACGGGCATGAGCTTGAGGTTTAGTATGGGCCAGCTAAGCACACTGACTACTTGACAGTAAGAACACAGGCTAACCAAGCCTAGGTGCTCTCTGTCCTCCAATACATAATTACACCTGCATTGCACTAGTTTGTCAAACTTCTTCTTTCTTCTGCACTGAGTTTTAACGCCACATTTATCTGCTCTATTTCTACCGAATTTTCCACTGCGTTTGAATAGAAATGCTATCCAAGAAATTCACCTGTTCTATCAGTTGGAAAGAACTTGACACCATCCTTCTGTTAAAGATATTAGTATGACACGCAAGAGAATGTCCACATGGGAGCCCAGGAAAGATGAGCAAGTTACATTATAACATAATGTGAAGGAATTCAGTGTGCCCCAGATATCCTGCTAGAAATCCAGCCTTGTACACAGGCTAGTTCAGCACCATTGTGAATGCAGCCAGATGAGCGTGGCACAGGTAAGGCTTTGCTAAAAGCCCACTCATGCCATCTTAGCTCAGGATATATCTTCATTGCAGAGTTCTCCTAACATACTAGGCCAGAGGAAGTTGCTCCAGAACATATAAGGTAGGTTTCACATCAAACAAACTTTCATGGCGTTGTGCCCTGCAAAATGGGAGAAGTTTTAACATGGGGTTTATATCTGTATTGTTTATTCACAGTTCATGGTCTATTAAAATTTCCAGTCTAAACAATGTTGGGGGGAGTTTATAAATGAACTATATATATTTACATTGGCTTTATTCACTGGGACTGAGAGCCATGTGTATTTTATTCCGATGTGGGTTTTTTCCCCTTTTTCCAATTTGCAGATGGAAAAGCTGATGTAAACAGTTTAGAGAATTTTGCCCAAGGGCACAGATGTCAGCAGTATCAGGGCTAGGACTGGAAATATTATCTGGCATCAGAGCCAATATTAAAATCCAATTAAAATTAATAGGCTGTTGCATACTAGACTATGCTTTATATAAAAGTCCTTTAAGTATTCCATTATTAAACTTTTGCCAGAATTACACAGTGAAAGGAGCTCTTGAGGTTAACCAACAGTTGATATGGCTAGAGAAATGTTTACAGGCATCAGCTATGCCAACATGAATAGATTAAAATGAAAGAAATAGAGGGAAAACAATATCTCTGCTCATCAGCACATGCCCAGTGGCACCCCCCTCTCAATGTTCAGCACATTCACAACACTTATAGCACTAATCAGGCTGAAATAGAACAGCCTCTTAAAGGCACAGTGGACAGAAGAGGTTCAAGACTTCAAAATAAAAGGGACACATTAGGACTTTTTTATTTAGCTTAAAATAATTTTTTAAAGTTTCTGCCACACTCAGGTTATTGCTACCACTTTAACATTCATAAAATTATTTTTCTGGTGTCTTTGTAGTCACTCCACATTAAAGATGAAAGATTTACTTTTTGAATTTCTTTCTGGCCAGTGAATGATACTTATATTAATTATCTGACACTCATGTTCTAGAACAGTTGTCCAATATCTAGGTTGCACACCATATCTTACTATGCAATTTCCCATTCATTTTGGTTTTGTACTCTGGGTTCCAGCAATACATAAAACATTTAATTTTCAAAAACATTGTTTTCATCAAGAAAAAATAGTGGAAAAATTCTCCTGAACTTGGGTCTTTTGAAACTTTTTTTAAAAATAAGATCTAAATGATGAGTTTAAGTCAACGGAGAGTGGCCCTTTAAATAAAAAAGGAGCTACATTTAGAATTCTGCCCAAAAGGCAGATAACATTCCACAAGCTTTCTGTTGTCTCCAAATGTAAACATATTTCTAGGAATTCAGATACTTTAAACAAAGAAAAAACTGTAAAAGCAATTGTTTTGTAACAGAAAGGAGGATTCTATCAGAATCTATTACAATAAGTGAAGACACTGCCAACCTCTGATAGCCCATGCCCCCCCCCCGACACACACACACACACACACACACACACACACACACTAGTGGGAGTTACCCGGCGTTGCTTGGGAAAGTGGAAGAACAAAATTTAGAAAAACAGTAGTCCGTTATCATTTTTTGAATGGTAGAAAAGTTACACTGAGTTCTATAGCAATTAAAATATATACAAAAAAAGTATAAAACAACCAATTTTACACATTATCATCAAAAACTTTATTGTAAACTATATTTTGTTTCATTATTCTTAACAAATATATACAATTTTTTTCCACTTCCAACTCTTGAACACGCAACACAGAGTTGTCCATGTGAAAAGCAAGATGTCTCCAAATCAATTCCAACTACATTAAGTGACTGTCCTTGTACTTTGTCAGTATACATTGTTGAAATATAAGTTGACAGTTGATATAACTGAGGTGAGGAGCCTGAGGGGAGGGAAGGGGAAGGGAGCCGCGCGCCTGCCGCTGGTGCCCGAGCCTGCCCTCCGCTTCTTTGTCCCTCCGCTGGCCTTAGTGAGTGACTGGCCCCACCACTTCCCCCAGGAAGCCGCTTCTCTCCACACTGCCAAGGTCCGTGCAGCCCCGGGGAGCGGCATTGGTCTCTCATCTCTTCCCTCCCATAGTACCTTAAAACCTTCTCCTGGATGAAAGGTTATCCCATGCAAAGTTTGGCTGCGGTAGCTCTTATAGTGTCCAAGTTATTAGCGCACAAACATACAAACATTCTCCTTTATATATTAGATATATATATAGTTTTGATCTTTCCTGGAAGTGGTTACAAGAGACAAAAGTACAGAGCTAGACACAGCCATAAAGCCACGAGGCTCTTTCATGGGCCAAAAAAGACATTTGTTAAGGTGGAGTTCCAGTAAGATTCTTTGCAGCATCAAGGCCTGTGGTCTCAGTTATGATGTAGCAAATATGAAGTAATTTCATTTCATTTGCAATTAATTAACTAATTAATTTGGGCATAATTAAGAAGAGTAACTGGTCCTACATTATTAAAGCCTTTTGTTTAACATTTTTATTGAGAATGACATTGGGTCAAAATAAAAACTGATTTATGCTAAAGTATTTTGCTGTTCTAAATTTTTCTTTTGCCATTAATTTTCCAGATGCTAAGTAAAAACAAATACCATCCTTATTTATACAATGCAGAAGGATAACATCTAAAAGAGAAAACTACAATTGTTGAAAGTCTCAAAATGTGCTATTTTTTGTTTCAAAACATCTTCTGCTGAGAACAAAAGGCAAACCAACCCATTCCCTCTCCAAAATAAAGAATACAGCTATGTAAAAAAGTTAAAATACCAGGCCTAAATTTTCCAAGTCTGACTAGTGATTTTGGATGCCCAACTTGAGACATTTGCAAGGAACCTGGCTTTCAAAGGGCAGTAACTCAGCATTTTCACAAAAATCAATCCCCTTTCAGATGTTTCAAGTTGGGAACCCTGAATGAGCAGTCACATCTGAAAACTTATTACCCATCTCCCAGACTGGGTGACCTTCTGCTTCTTCAGATACTATAGAGTGAATGGATCTTGTTCATTAGTCATAATATGGTAGTGACTCCTCAGCATAGATTAAAAACACAAAGAGAATCTACAGTCCTTTCCCAAAAGCTTATTTTCAAACATCTTTTTAAAACTTTATATTACTTTTTAGTCTAATGACAGCTTCCCTCAGCAGTCAGAACCTGACCATGCAAGATCATGCCTTTCTCATTGGGAGTTGTAGGTGCTTGGTGCCAGTTAAGTCAGGGTCGAGGGTGCTCGGCAATTGTCAAGAGAAGCTCAACATCTTGCAAGATCAGGTCCTTAATTGAGAAAGCCTTCAGATAATGCATCCAACAAAGTCAAAGGTTCAATAGTAATACAAAACTATTCACACGATCACATAGTTAATGAGGTCATTCCAGTGGTTCCTCTCCCTCTGTTGAAACACCAAAGGCATCACAGTCACAATGATTGTTTGAGAGACATGTGCTTTTGTGAACATTATCTGAGAACCTGGGACCACAGGCATTTCACACTGACTACCAAAAGCCTCTGACAGATGATAATTTTCTGTAACCATGGACTGCACTGTCAGTAACTCATGGTTTCAGTTCATGTGCGATTGGTAAATCTTTTAGACACTTCCTGTTCACACAGTTTCAGGTCTCTGAGCCTGGCACTGATGTCTGTCATTGAGACCTGTTTTACTCTGCCAACACTCCAATGGCTCTGATTTATAGAGGTATTTAGGTGTGGCACCTCTCAGCAGTACTTCCCCTAACTGATTTTGAAGACTAAATCTCATTTTGAAAAGGAATTTAAGTACCTAGAACTCAAACTGCCATTGACAGTCAATGCAGTGTTGTAGCCAAGTTGGTCCCAGGTTATTAGAAAGATAAGGTGAATGAAGTAATATCTTTTATTGAACCAATTTCTGTGGGAGAAAGTGACAGCCAATGAGGTTTTGACTCCTAAATGCCTAAATTATTTTTGAAGGCGAGATTTAGGCTCCAGAATTACTTAGGTGTTGCAATGATGAACACCACAACATCTAAATACTTTTTAAAATGCAGACCATGGTCACTAAACATGTTAAAACAGGTGACAACAGTAAAAATGTATCTGTGTGTGTTACCTGAAATTTACTATCTTGAAGTAACAAGGTTCATAGACCCATGAGATTGTGTCTGGTCTATGCAGAGACTGAGGCAGACCAGACATGTTAATCAATAGCAAGGAACTAGGAAATCTCTAATCATTCTATTTGAGTCAGGGAAACTAAACATTAAAATCAAACAGAAAAATCCTCTGGTAGAGGAAGGAATTCAAACAAATAATTCTCTTTACGTGCTAATAAATAAATCCTATATTTTCCTCAATTAACAGCCCATTCAGAGTGGGTTCATCAGTGGATCTTGTTACTCTACGAAATGAAATTTTCAGGTAAGGCACAGATACATTTTCCTATCCTTATTTGTAGTGAGGTGAAATGAATCCCATGCCAGCTGCATTTTCATAGCCATGTTCACTCAAAAGGAAAAAGGGGAATATGCACAAATTACATAAAGAGGTAACCCCTTCCTAATAATTATTGAGATGCTAAAGCACAAAATCACCCATCTACCGATTGCAGCATCAGATATTGGTAGAACATCTTATCTCCCTATATATAGAGAAACTGCCGGAGCTGCCACCCCTGGTGTTCCCCAGTGGCTAGGGAGAGAGCTGGGGTTGCCTAACCCCCGAGAGAGAGGGGTTGGTGAGCATAGTGAGCAGGGAACACAGCCCCCTAGCAGCTTCTGGAGAAGGTATTAACAGATGAGTGGACAGCTGCTTTACAGATCTCCTCAGACGGAGATCTTTCTGTACATCAATTTGTCACAGCTCTTCGGGAGCTCTGATTGTGGAAAACAGACTTAATCTCTTGCAACTGTTTCATCAAGACACTCTAGTGCCACTATGTATTGGAGCTTGCATAGTGAAGTCATAGTGACAGTCATGTGATGGCAAATCTGGACAGCTTTTCCCAGACATGGTGTCATAACCATGAGAGCTAGCCAGCAGCTAGGGTTGCCAGGTGTCCGGTTTTGAACTGGACAGTCCAGTATTTGAGCTTTCTGTTCAGGAAACAAATTGAGAAAATATAAATGAGAAAATATAAATGTCCAGTATTTTCTAAATAAGATGTAATGTAGATTGTGATGTAATGTCAAGTGTGTCCAGTATTTTTGTTGAAATCATCTGGCAATCCTACCAGCAGCCTGCGGACTAAGGGGTTAACCTAGCCAGGTACCTGGTCAGCCAATAACATTGCAAGTAGGGATTTCACACTGGGACAAAGGAATTGTTAACTTTTCCCTCCTTTGTGTCAGAGAGATTTCTTCCAAGTAACAGGGAGATGGGAAGGCCTGTCTCTCTCCAAGAAAAGTCTTTTCACAATATGTAAGTAGGGCAAAGTTTAGATAATCCGTCAGGTTTTATTGTTTTTCTGGTTTGGGAATGTTGAATTGATGTCTGAGCTGTTCAAAGTATATTTTTTTCTTTTCCCTTTAAAAGTGTTTTCCTTCTGTACTTAAAGTCCTGAGCCCAGAGGATCCCCATGAATATCTAGATTAATTGATGGCTCTCTTCCATCTAGTCACTATGCTAGCAACTATAATTTAGTTTTGATAATAAAAGTTTGCTTCTTTTTTTTATTAACCTGGTATTGGCTCATTTCTGTGTCCTGGAAAATCTGTCTGTGGGTATCTGCATGCCTCTGACTAGGGGGCAGCTACCACAGACTGCAGCTTGTATTTTCTCTTTTCTTTTCAAGCTCTTTGGGGAAAAGAGATTGAGGTACCCCTGAGATTTTTAGGGAGGAAATTTCCCAAGTGATTTCTTCCCTGGTTTTCTTGGAATACTAGGATGGTGGCAGTGGTTTTTATTCTCCAAAGTCCGAGAATTAGGATTTTAGGGGAAGTTTTTGTACCAAAACCTGTAAGAGACCAGATTTTGGGGTGCTTTTGCAGGCCCCCATTTTTGCATTTGTCATGCCAGAGTGGAGAACAGCTTTGACACATGGCAAAAGACCAAGTCTCTAATATTACTCCTTCCAGCTGCTGAAGCTGTGCAGGTGCTAGGTACAGGAACTGAGAGCAAAGAGATTGACTTTCCCAGGTTCTCAACGATGGCACCCAGGAGAAAGAGGAAGCAGCCTGCCTGCAATGCACTTGTGGAGAGGGAGGAAGCAGAGGGCAATAAGGACAATGGCAGGGAGTGGGGAATGCCAGAGAAAAATCAGAGAAATAGAAACAGACTGAAAGAGAGAAAAGCAGTGCAGAGACAGGCTGTGAAAGGTACATGCTAGGAGCACAGGCAGAAGAGGTAGGCATGGTGGAAAGAGGGAAAAAGGGCTTATGACCACTAGAACATAATCTCAGTTCCACAATTTGGAACAGTCAGCGCTTCCGAGTCAACATTAATCCGCTGTCTAACAAATACCTGAAAACCTCACTGTCAAAGTTTTGTCTCAGCCACCACTAGTGCTGGTTCACACAGCACACAACAGGCTATTGCTATCAGTCTCTCCACAAATCAAGTGGATGAGGTCTGCACTGTGGTTTTAAAGGCTCCAACCCTGCTGATGACCCATGTAGGGATTGGTATGATTGCACATGACCGAATTGCTCTCTTTTTTTTCCCAGTTTGTTTGTTTTTTTAAACCTAGGGAAATGCATGCAGAAGCTATGTTAAAAGAACATTAAGGTTGCAAAGCACCAAAAGTGAGGACATGTTAGAGTTAAAGTTACCTCTGTAAACTTATTCTGCACCCACCCTACTCGCTTACACATATGTGCCATAATACAGTCTTTAATTCATGAGCACATACCATTTTTTTCTTCAACGCTCAGGAGTATGTAGTGAAAAGCTGCTGTTGTCCATTGGACCTGCTTCACTGCAGAAGCTGGATATGTAGTGAATGAGGCAAGGGGACCGCAGGAAGAAAGAGGATGATTACGTGGTTAAGGAAGGTGAATGCTGCCTTGGAGAACTGGATTCTATCGCTATCTCTGTCACAGAGCTCCTACATGATGCTGGTGCAGTCATGTAAACCAACATTTTTTAGGTGACCACTAACTGAATTTATAAATGCCCAACTTGAAATGTAGGGTCAGATTTTCAAGAAGTGCTGAATGCTCACAACTGCAACCAAAATCTATGTGAGCTGTGCATGGAACATAAAATGCTATTCCAGGGGTGGCTAAACTGCGACTCTTTCACAGTTAAAATGTGGCTCACAGAGCCCCCCCCTTTCCAGCACACACATACATCCCTATTCTCCATCTACCAGACTGGGGGTAGGGAACTTGGGAATTCTGCTTGCAGTGGGGTGGTGGGGTCAGGAGCTTCCATCAGAGACAACTGTTTCTTGCTGAGAGTACTGGCAGCTCCTACGGATTAGCTCCATATAAGCTAATAAGCTAATGGAGAGGCAGCAGCAAACAGCTGTGAACTGCAGGGACAGGCTGCTGCATTTGCTCCTAGAGGAGCTATCGGCACAAGGGGGGCCAAACTAAGGTTGCACAAGCAATATTAATTTAGCATTTCCTAATTTCTGAGTGCTTGACTTTGCAAGATCAACATTGCTTTTACTTTTTTAAAAATGAATGTAATAATGCGAACCTTTGAGCAAAAAAAACAAACCACTTTGAGGATGGAGGGGGAAAAAGACAAACTGAAGTTCCCAAGAAAGTAACTAAAGAGAGAAAATCAAGTGTAAGGAATGCATGTTTTTGTATCACCATTCATTTACAGGTTTTATGATTGACCTGGGAGCCTGCTACTATAGCACGTGGAGACAGAGGCAGGCAAGTAATCATAAGGTTTAAAAAAAATCCCAAGGATGTATCATGCCTTTCCCAAAAATAAATATTTGTGATTTTCGCAATACACTCCAAGCAACTGCAATGCAACCCATGACCTCCAGTTTAGAGCACTTCCACTAATAAATACAGAAGCTGTTTAGTAACTTCTTAGAGAGAGTCACAGCTACGCACGAGAACAATTTTTTTTAAAGCTCAGCTTCGTCTCATTTAGTGTTTTTCCAGACTTTGAAAATTTGTAACTTCTGAATACCAGTCTATGGAGGTACATCTAAGTACAATGAAATAGGATTGGCCATCTGCAGTTTTTGACATTTAAACCACATTTGTTTAAGAATTAAGACAATGCGAACCAGCCTTTAAATTCTTCAGTTTGGGAATTAAATTAGCAGTTTCAAACACTACCACTACTTAAGAAGATTATGACCAAAACAGAGTAAAGCATATTTCAATCAAGAACAAAATACATCTGATTGCTGAGGAGTACCATTAATGGATACCACACAGAAAGTCACGCAATAATGGTAAGTGAAAGAAATAGCTATAAATTAAAACATTTTGCTTTAATATATTCTAATACATTCATATAGGATTTCTCCTGAAATATATTTCTGCTCTTAAATTAGCAAAAACAATCATATGTAAAGTTTTATATTTCATTGCTTCTCCTATTAAAAGATCATTTTAATTGTGCACCTTTTAAAATATATTTTGTACAGTCCTACATTTTTGTTACTGTACAAACATTTTAATTATTAGGTTTAAGAAAATGTTTTAAAATTATAAAAGTAAAGGAGAGCAGGAAGCCAATCACACAGTGTACAAACCACAAGCAAAACTATTATAATATCGATAGCCATTGGAGTGCAAATACTGCACGCAGAGCAAGCCAAAAAAAGCATTTCCACCTCTGTTACCAATGGTACTCACAATGCCACTATAAAATAGCACAGGTAAGAACACAGACCATTGTGATAATCTAGTTTGACCTCCTACAGATATACAGGTAAGGACTTTTCCATGTTTATACGTTGTTTTAAAATGTAATTGCTAACTTGTGTAATTTTGTTTGTTTGTTTTTTTATTTTGTTCTTTTAAGCAGTGCTTTTCAGATTTCGTTTAGTTTTCTATTACCAACAGAATATAAATGTTTAAAATTCAGGAAGGTGTCCATAGTCTGATGATTTTATATTAAATCAAGGAGTTTTATGAAAGTAGTTACATGTATTATTCAGACATGAAATTATAAAAATAATTCCTTCTCATTCATATTTTTTAAAATACCTCTTATATGCTCAAATGTTTGCTTTCAAGAACAGTAAAATTGTTAGTTCACATGAAGTATTTTACATGACTTAAAGGAACCAAAATTGGCTGATATTTCTAAAAGCTAAATTATATCTCTTTAATCCTCTGATGCTAAGGGTCAGGATCACTGTATACACACTATATTCCCACATAATCTTTTCCCCTTACTCCTCCTAATTTCCAATTAATGAAATACCTTGTGACTGACTGCAATGTTTCAAAGCTTAATTCAAATATCCAGTATTTATGCTAAATAGATGCTACAAATAGCACTACATGCAAACAAAAAGGATCCCTGAAGTAATGACAGTGTACAGGGGCTTACACAGAGCCATAATCTAGCCTTTTAATCATAAAGTCTATTTGATTACTACTGAGCCTAGACTAAAATTCAGAAACAAAAATAAAACTAACTCTCCAAAAAAAAAAAAAAAATTCTATCAGCAAAATGAGACAAGTTTACAATCTGAAGAGGAAAAGCAAGGATGCTGTGTCAGGCCCATACGCAGTAATTCCTGGGTGTGTGCGCATTTTTTTTTTGTAAGTGTGGACCGCAAGGGTGGGAATGCACTCCCTATGGTTCCCCAAGTAAGCAGGAAAATCACCCCCAGCCTTTCCTCAGGCCAGCCAGAGCATGGGGGAGGGAGGCTC
Organism: Pelochelys cantorii; assembly: GCA_032595735.1. Taxonomy (NCBI): domain Eukaryota; kingdom Metazoa; phylum Chordata; order Testudines; family Trionychidae; genus Pelochelys; species Pelochelys cantorii. The sequence goes on from CM064335.1 coordinate 29,343,969, forward strand.
AGGCAGCGAGCCGCTCCTGCCTTCCCCTGGCTGGCCAAAGCATGCTTATCTGGAAGACAATGGGGGGTGTTCTTGCACCCTTCACACACCTCCTGCATATGGGCCTGTGTTGATCGGTAATCTTGGACTGTAAGAACAAATGAACTGGCGACAAGTAAGTACTGCAGTGACCAAGCAAAACTTGAGGTGTCCTCCATCCCCAACAACATGAACTTTGTACTAGCTTCCAATGAATTTGATATTCTACTTTTAAGGAGAAAATTAACTGCATCTATAGCAATTGATTTCTATACCCTCCTGCTTTTCCCTTACGAGTATAAGAAACCATCATAAATACCAGTAAAGTTATAATCTGTTATATCCTAAATTAAATTAATAAGTGTGGTTTGTAAAGTAATAAGACTATCCATATTAAATACACCTAGTGTAAACGGCAGGCTTTCTATTGCCACATCAACTTAAGAGAGTCATCTTTACGGAACCAACATTTTTTTTCAGCACATTTATATATTTTCCGAGGGGGGCGGGGGGAGAGATGGACAGAAATACTCAGAATGTGACTGTTTATACACATACTGACTACATATATACCGATGGGCCAAATTCCATGCTAATTTACACTGTTAGCATCAATTTCAACAAAGGCCTGATCTTCAATTAGTGTAGAATTTGGCCCTCTTTCTGCTCCATCTCCAATTTTACAAAAATGCTATATCCTATCAACTCCTATATTATAGTAGCAGTTGTAGAGAAGTAAGCAAGCACGTAGCAACATCAGTAAGGAAAACTAATGAGTTTTGCTACCTTGCTTACTTATCTTCTGTACTCATGTTCCTTTCCCCCACAAGGTATAATCCCAGTTGTCTATGCTCAACATCTGAAGATGCCAATGTATTTAAAAAAAAAAAAAACACCACCACACCAACCATGGACAATTAATACTACCATAGTTTGTAACAGCACCTTAGAGACTAATAAAAAATGTAGATGGCATCATGAGCTTTTATGGGCACAATCCACTTAGCTCATGATGCCATCTACATTTTTATTAGTCTTTAAGTTGCTGCTAGACTATTCATTGTTTTTTAAGTTTTTCCCGTTACAGACTAACATGGCTACCCCTCTCAAACTATGGTAGTAACAATTTCACTTGATTACTTAAGTCCTAAAAGCACTGAATACAAAACTTTAGCTGACATCAATGGAAGCTGTAGGTGATTAGTATCTCTGAAAAATCAAACAAGTCATCTAATTACATTTCCTGTGTTCTTTCAAGTCAGTATCAGTTGTTTGATCTAGCAGGACATAAAAATTACTATATACAGCATCACTCTCTTGACTGAATATCTATGGTGGCAACGTTGTTGAGGGTAAAAGAAACAGAACAAACCTCAGTCCACATGCTGCCTAGGAATTGCACCAGAGTTAAAGTAGGCAAGGAGACAGACTCACACTAGCTTTAATCTAACTAGCACAAATAGCCAGTAGGGGCTCTTGGTACATATTTGGGCTGCTGACCCACACCAGGGTCCACATCACCATATCTTCACTGCTAAAATTAAAGCTAATGTACATAAGTGTCTCCATAATGCAATCACACTTTCAATTGTGATATAGGCATACATTTGGACACATGGATATTTTGTATCTATTTGGAAACCGGCATTCATTTATACTCCATGTACACAAAAACCCAGACACATCAGATTAATTTTGTTCTGTATTTCTGTATTATCTCTCAGTGTTGACAATGCTATTCAGAGGAAAATACTTAACCTTAAAGGTTATTATAATAAAAAATAGACAATATAGTTTTAACAAAGGAATATGTAGATTGAAGCTCAAAGACTTTCTTCTTTACCGTTTGTTAAAAATGCACCTTTAAAAGCTTCAACATAAGACTAATTCTTTCCAAAACTGTGCCATATGAGGCCAACCCAGCATGGCCTTCTATTTATGTTAGATCTGCAGCCACAGGGAAAACCACTATAAGAAGCAGAGTATTGCATTTGACAAAGCACACATAGCAATACATTACCAAGACAACAGAAATAGTTGGTTTGGTTTTTTTATTGATTACGATCTTTGACAGGAAGGGCAGTGGGGGTGTTGATGACACCAGGCATTGGTCATGTTAAATTGAGTTTGATGCCTTGATATCATCAGTTCAAATTCATCCTAGGTCAGCAATCACCTAGAGTAATTTCCATCTGGTGGCTAACGATCGAAGGAGTCAAAATGACTACCACTTAAGTCTTCATCCCCCATCGTCCCTCCTCCTGCAAAAGGCAGCCAGATAACACAGAATAGTGAAGAATTAAAATTTTCTAATGGTATCTCCGTGTCTGTCAATCAGCAGAATATTTTTGTAAATAGAGGCTTTGCATTGAACATGTTCATGTACTTGCTACATTCTCTCAATAATATTTTTTACCTCATCCAGTGAGAAAACTTATTTTGACTTTTCTGGAATCCTATAATTTGATTGATTGCATGTTCCCATTTTCCCTTTTTATGGCCTTGAAATTTGTGACAACCAAATGGAATGACTAGCCAATACAGAGTATTTCAAATGACTCAATGACTAGCCAATACAGAGTATTTCAAATGACTGAAGTAATACATTGTATTATTTTTATACATACTTTATACTCCTTCAGTTATGGCAAAAGTTGCAATGAGATGAGAAAAAACAATATGAACCGATTCTCTTAAAGGAGATAGCAAGACATAATTGACCACTAAAACACAAAATTTAGGAATCTACAACTACTGTAGTTCTTTTGACTTATATTAAATATAAAAAAAATCTGACAGAGCAAGATGAGCAAGGCCAGATGATATGAGACCCACAGTTTTAAATAAAATATTTTTTCTCAACTACAATAGCATCTAGTGGACTCCTGATCAACAACATGGTCTATGCCCCACAGAGCTTACAATCTCAATAGAGTATGAGAGGCAAGAGGTGGATACAGAGAAAGATGGACGGAACACAAGGGCTTAATGAGAGTATAAGGAAGAGCGAGATAAGCAGCCATTTATAAATGCTTACAAATCGATGAACAAAACTTGTTGTTGACAAAATTAGCACAAGCCCATTACATTAAAGAATAAAATTACCAGGCTAATCATTATTAAGTGAAGGGAAAGTTCTTTTATGCAACACTTCTCTTATTAAGTGTAAACCAGTTTTCTAAACCATTATCCTTGGACATCAGTCACCAGGGTGCAAGGTGTTTTATACCTTTGATTATGAAAATAAAAGCTAGTGTAAACATGAACTGAAAATGGTTAATCCATTATGGAATTCATCCTTAAGAAAGCAGGCCCAAACTACGACCAGTTGAAGAATCTAGAGATTTCCATGCTAGCTTACAGTAAATCTTCATCCTACTTAGTGTAATATAAAAAGTATGTACACTATGTGCAGTGTATGCATACCCTGTGCATCACTGGTGGCTGTGTGTACAGCATGTGTAGCCACCTATTGCAGTGAAAAGCACACTGCATCCACACTGCGGTATACAGCTATATGCAACAGTGAACAGCTCTGGATGCAGGGAAAGGCTCAGGCAGTGAGGATGCTGCCAAAAACAGTGTAGATGGAGGAAGCACTGCTGCTTGAGTTTCTAGAGGGCTGTGCAGGGGACATGCCCTAATGGGTTCAAGGAAGTTTTTACTCACCTAAGCAGTGCCTCACCGTCTTCATAGCTACTTATACCCGCACTGGAGGAAAAGGAGGGACATGTAGTGCATGCGTCCTCCATGCCTACATAAGGGAACTCCTACAGAGAAGCATGGCTAAAAGTGGTGTGTCAGCATGCTGTGAAACTAGTGAGTTACGATGAAACCATGATGAGGTTATGATGAGAACTTAAATGTTTAGCATACCACGGTACTAAGTTAGAAGGTTCAGAAGCAAGGAAACAGAGAGGTTTACTTAATACAACATTGCTAGAGATTAAATTCTCAATCATCCATATGGATATTGCAGACCTTCTTTACTTTAGGAAAACAAATACTGAATGTTTTTCAGCAATGGGAGCTCTCATCTTTTAACCTCAAAGGCCACATCTACACTAGGAAAATAATGTGTTGTTTTAAACATAACCAACATGCTAGCACACATTAAAATCCTACTGTAGACAAGGCAGTTGTGCTTTTAACTCAAGTTAGTTAGTCAAGGTAAACAAGGATTTTTCTGTAACTATGTTGGATCTATTTTGACTCATTTGTTTTGTTCCTAAAAATCTCATGCTTCAGCTGGTTGCTTGCAGGGTTCAGGAAGGACCCTTCCACACAAATGTATTCTTGGGGGTGAGGAGAGGGAAGAAGAGTCTGAAACATCAAAGATGGCCACAGCTAGAGACAAGACACTGGTCAGTGTGGACCAGTGTTCTGAGGTAGCACTGAGAATTCTATCCTACAAGGCACTTGCTCACATCAAGGGGTCCAACTGATAGCCATATGTGGGGTCAGGAAGCAATTTTCCCCCAGATCAGACTGACAGTAATATGGGGGAGGGTTTATCTTCCTCTACAGTGTGGGATATGGGGTCACTTGCCAAAGAACATCTGGGTAAATTTCATTTCATCAATTCTCTGCCCTCCCAGGGGCCTCTGGCATTGATGAAACTCAGTCTTTCCTATTTTCTTCCTGTGGCGTATAATAGTTTAATCTACTCTGGATTGTAATACTGTGGTCTAATTTCAGTTGCTGAGCTCAGAGTGCAGATGCAGGGTGGTGATGATTGACCTATGATATTCAGGAGGTCAGACGATCTGGTCATCCCTCCTGGCCTTAAACACCGTGATCTTCTCATGCGGTTAAATTACTTTCAAGCCCAAATGAAGCAAGCCAAGGAGAACACACAGCTAAATATCACTTTCCAGATTAGTTCATTTTTCTCCTGTAGGCAGGTCCATCAAGCACTGGCCAGTGTGTATGTGTACTATGGCTCTCTGCTAAAAAGTATCAGAACTACTTAGCTGCTAAAGGCCTTAGGTTGAATGACTAAAGAGTAGCCTCATTTAGCAGAAGTGGTAGAGGCCTGTATTTTGAGAGCAGGGTGATCTGAACTGTGTCTCCAGGCACTTAAGCACCCAAGTATGGCTGGGGCCTACCGGTATATACTCCAGGACATTTCCTAGTATCACAACTATGATGCAAAATGTATTTTAAAATTTGGTATACTTCAAAACATGGGCTGCAGCATAATTTGTAACTGCAGTAGAATGGTTATGGCTTTAAAAAGCTTTTTTTTTTTTTTTGTATCTAGGGCTTCTCATGGCACCATGGCACTCACATTTAACATTTGTCATAGTCTTGCCACCCTAGGTAGACCCTATTTTCTCAATCAGAGAGTATTTCAGAGCCAATAACTGCTCTCAACAATTCTTTCACCTATGAATTGTATCGCCTATTCACAAGGGGACTGACAGAATTGCTGGGCCCCTGGCCAGGTGGAGGGAAGGCCAACTCCGAATTCCCTTCAGTGCTGCCTGGAGTGCAGCCACCAAGGCTCTGGAGTATATAGCGCTGGGCTCCAGTGACAATTTAAAGGACCCACTCACTGCAGTAGCCAAGAGCCCATAGCCCTTTCGAATTGCCAGGCCTCAGGGCAGTTGCCCTTCCCTGCCTATTCTTTGATCACGCAGCTGCACTAGTTAGCAAGCTATCTTTGGAAACATCTCCCATATTTTAGGGCAACCATTTGCATCAGGGTGAGGAAAGGAATGCTTATATAATCAGGGAAGAGAGCAGAAAAAATTAAATTTAGTCTTTCGTCTTTCACACAGAAATCAAAGGTTTTGTCATTTGCCAGATAGTTTATGAAAATATTGTTTGGCACTAAGTAAAAAGGAGGTTATGAACTGTGTCTTAATGGCTTTGGAATTCGTGTATGGTGGGGTTAGGCATTTAAATATAGAAGGAATCCCAGCATTTTAATCATGTAGCTGTATACAAATTTCCTTTCACATTTTTGGCAAGACTATAAAATGAATTGGCAACCCCGAAAGAACCAATTGTTTATATGCTTGACCAAATCAAATCTTTGAGAACGCCACTTGTCAGTTTTGCTTTCTTACAACCCACTAATGTATGTGCATTATATACAAGCTATATCATGTTATTTGACACATGCATTTAAAAAACAATTATGCAAGCATGTAATGTTTACATGAGAAATTAAAACACAGATTTTAATATGTACATGAGCAAATCCCAGAACAGAAGTTACATGATAGCTGTCATATATGAAATATGGTGATTATTATTATTAACAACAGACACACCAGCCAAAAACTTGGCATATTTTAGCCCTAAACCTTTAGAGCATGTCAGACAGCAGATGGTGTTTCTGTGTTTCACACAGGCTGAGTATCTACAACAGCAAACCAGTCAGATAACCACAAACTCTTGCTAAGCTGTGAAATAATTTCCTCTTTTACCTTTTTGTCCTATTTTATATGCTTTACACTTATGTGTAACATAGAAAATAAATCACACTAGTTTATTTCATACAGCATCAAGGAATATTAGATAAATCTAAAAGGATATTAATTAAGGTTTAAGAAACTATCAGAAAATTATACCCATCTAAAAGCATTCAGTAATAGATTAATTCAGTTTGAGGAAGTCTCATTACCTAGGCAACCTGACCACAAAATATTATATAGTTCAAGCAATGCTATCTATTCTAAACAGAAATAGACTGGTCAAATAAATGATGTTAAACAGCTGCATCTCTTCCAAAGTTTCCTTTGTACTAAACAAATATACATTTAAATGGTATGCTGAGACGTCAATACGAAATAAATCTTTAAAGGTGAAACAATCAAAATATTTTACAGCCTAAATGACCGTAAAGCTTGATTATCTATGTGACTTTGCAACTGCCAGTGTTTCATGTATTAATGGATCCTACATGGATGGAGATTATATATATAAGATCCATAGTTCCATATAGATATCAAAATTGCCACCCAGACTAATGTAGAAAGATAAAAGTTTATCTCTGTAACAAGACTGTAATGAGACCTTGAATTAATTGAACTCATTTATCTCTTGAAAATTTGTATCAGGCCATGTTGACATTGCGAACACTATCATGTAATAATCTTTTATTTTGATTTCCGTAAGTTAGTTGCTTTCCAAGCTATTTTGGGTCTAATTCAATCTGCACTTTATACAAGGAACACACATCCATAGAACCAAGGAAAAGCTAGTAGAGGTAACAGATTAATGAAATTTATTAACCAATGCGTGTCTTATAACATATTGTTCTCATACAGCAAATTTATTAGCAAGGAATGACACTATTTTCCTACCTCAGTTGGCTTTATATCACTCTCACCTCCAAGGTAACTGTGCAAGATACAGCCATCTATCACCCATTTAAGATCGTACAAGAGAGATAGCATAAGTTTCAATGCCATGGATAAGACCACACATACAGTCAATTCTAAACTTAACACAGGCTGCTTCTATCTAAAATAGAAGATAAAAATTAGTTCCAGTATTGTTAGGGGGTTTAAGACCTCGCTGTTGTGGGGGACAGCTATTGAAAAGGTATGAAGGACTTCACACCTGCACAGCTTCACATAAGCCACCACAGAACAGAAGTGTATATACCGGAAAGGGTGAGGCCAATGGCTTTGTGGTTACCAAGGTCCAGCTGCCACAAATTTCCACATAGAGAGAAGGGGAGCAGCAGCAGCTGCTACTGCACCAGGGCGTATCAGTTTGCTCAGGTTTTTTTCAAAACTCAGGAGGGTAAGAAATGATGAGTTATTGGAGAGAACTTGGTTTTTTAGTGGAGCAGCTATTCTGCTGAGGCCATTACACTAAACATTTGATATTGGATCACTACCTGTGGTATTGGCTTTTATTTTTGTGTTTTAAGAATGGCACACATTAAGAGAAATTTGCTATGCATGTTAGGAAGCCTAAAAATGATATATCTGATTGAACCACGATCCACAGACAGCTGTGAATACAGATGCACATTTATAAACACTATGAAGATGTACAGTACAGAATTCTAGCCTTCTCATCAGAGGATACCAAACCACATATGTAGTACATGACCACAATCATAAGCACCAACTTTCCCTCCTCTAGACAGTGGATGCTTGACCCTCCCATCTGGCCTCCAGTTCCATCCCTACTCCACCCTTTGCCCTAAGTACCTGCCCCACCTCTTTCTACTCTGCTCTGTCCACATTTCAACCCTTCCTCTAAGCCCCCGCATCTTCTCTGCCACCGCCTCCTGTGAGCATACCCCTGTTCCCTCTCCCTCCCAGAACATCCCACCTGACACAAACAGCTGTTTGTGTCAGGTGGGAGATGCTGGGAGGAAAGGGAAGGAACTGAGCAGCAGGTGAGACACGCTAGGGAAAGAGGAGATCATGGCTGGCTGCTGCATGCTGAGCACCTGCTAATTCCCCGCATCCCCTGCCCTGTGGTTGGCTCCAGCCCCAGAACACCCAGGGAGTCAACACCCATGGCTTCACAGATGATTAATCAGCCCTGCCCAGTCAGAGGCTCAGGGCTCCATGCAGGGAGCTGACTGACTGGGCGGGGCTGATTAATCAGCTGTGAAGCTGTGCTGCCATGCAGCTTAGAGGGAACACTGCCTATGACCACAATGAAAGTGAAAAGCTAGATATACCCTGGCAACAAGAACTACAGAGGCTGTGTTAGGGACATCTGGTCAAGGATAATAGTTTCAGTTACAAATGAGCTAAAAAGAATCAAGTATCAGAGGGGTAGCCGTGTTAGTCTGAAACTGCATAAACAACGAGAAGTCCCGTGGCACCTTACAGACTAACAGATTTATCGGAGCATAAGCCTTCATGGGCAAAGACCCACTTGGTCAAATGCACAACTACAAAAGCAATTTCTCCTCTCTTGGTGTTCACACCTCCACATCACCTGCTAGAAGTGCGCCTCATCCTCCCTGACTGAATTGACCTCGTTATCCCTAGCCTTACTCTTGATTGGTACTCTTTTCATATGCCTGTATATTTATACCTGCCTCTGGAATTTCCACTACATGCATCTGGTGAAGTGGGTCTTTGCCCACGAAAGCTTATGCTCCAATAAATCTGTTAGTCTATAAGGTGCCACAGGACTTCTTGTTGTTAAAAAAGAATCAAGTTTGTTTCGGCATTATTGCCCTCACCTTATTTCTATCCTCAGAGATGAACTAAGTGGATTTTCTAGCGCACTATTAGAAAAGGATAACACAGCAGATTAACTGTTTAAAGTGTTCTTAAAAATGATGTTAGCTGAAGACTTTTTTCTCCTTTTTTAAAAAAGAGGGAGGAGGTGAGCTGCTGGTGCAGCCAAATAACTTACAGGAGTCCAGCCCAGCTCATCAACTCTCTATGGCCCCAAAACATAGTGAGCTCGTACTTCATTTGGTTTCCACAGGGAAAGATATTGGGTTCTGGGACTATATACACAACCACCCCTCACAACAGCTGCTCCTGTAACTCCTTGGATTTCCAATGCAGCACGGGGGCCACCTCAGACTGTTCACAGTTAGTTATTTTGAGGCAATATCAAAATTTTCCTGAGGAATGAAAGCCGCAGAAGGAAAATGACAATGTTTATCAGTTTACAACTCTGTCAAACCTGAATGGAATTCCATAAAATGTATAAAAGAGAAATCTCTAGCCCTACGCGTTTGTCTCTGCCAAATTGTAAAGGCCTGCTACAAAGAATGGAAGTGTTAGAGCTTCTCAAAAAAAGGATCTCCACAATCATTTATAACATTAAATATCAGCAACTTAGATACAGTGGTTACTCTCAGCTCCCCTTGTAATACTGCTTAGGAAGATATGTAACCACTAACACAACACTTTTTTTTCGTCTTATGTACAGATTACTCAGGAACGGGAAAATTGCTGTGCCTTTGGATGCAAAACTCTCTCAGAACACTGAGACCTCAGTAAATCGTCATTGCAACCTACCAAATCAGGGTAAGAGAGGTACAAATATGCCACTGATTTCAGCTGATTTACAGATTCTGTCCTCTGTCTAATTTCAACCACACACTACACATAGCCAGCTTGTACAGTGTCATATATTTATGAACTATAAAACTATGAAAGTCAAACTTTACTAAGTACAAATTGAAACTGTAATCTTCCTCTAAGGAGTACTCTGTCTTGACTTAAGCTAGAGAAAACATACAAAGTTCTTTTATACCTACCTGTTTGTAGCCACACCTTTGAGACAAACCTCCAAAGCCTGCAGCATCTGCGCTAGGACCATCACCAGAGCTTACCCCAAAACTCTACAACATACTGAACCACTTGCCATTCATGAATGAGCATATAGCTCATTTTCTAGTATAGGTTGAACCTCTCTAATCTGGCACCCTTGAGACCTGACCCATGCTGAACCAGAAAATTTGCTGAACTACAGGTGGTCAATATTGTCTAGCAGTATCAGCAATATTTCCACTGCTTATTGGGCTCTTAGAAGACATTTAGGTGTAAATTAGAGCTAAATAACAGCACAGATCACCAACAGGTGGTTGTAAACAAACTTTATGGAACTGTGGAAAACTTGGCCACACTCATGATAAGTGGACATCTGTCCAACTAAAATCATGCCAGATCACACATGTTACTGGACCAGAAAGTGCCAGACTAGAGAGGTTCAACCTATAGCATCCAAATGTGTCTGAGGCACTTGACAAACATAACAGCTCCCAGCTTGGAAGAGCTTAAAGTAATAAAAGAAAATATATAGTACAAACATGGGTTTAAGGAAGACTACAGTTTTCAGATACAGATGCTTTAATACCTAAATAAAAGTGTTAAGATTTTCAGAGATATGGAGGATCTGCAACTCCCATCAGTTTAGGTCCTTAAATAGGGCTTGAAGTATCTAGCTTTCACAATTTAAGATGGGGAAAACAATAGCAAGATTTTTTTTAGATATACCTATAATTGATAATATCTTCCCAAACGCTAAGTGAATTAACATTATTACTCCTTAATGAGCCTCCCCCTCTATCAACATTGTGACTATAGTCTCACAGCCCTAACAGTTTTACACACACAAAACACATCTTACACACACATTTTTTCCTAACTAAAACTGACAATTAGCTAGATTTTAGACTTGTTGATATCTGAGCATATGTCTAGGAAGAGGTTTAACTGTGGTGCTTTGAAACAATCACTGGGAGAATTTGGGACCATTGAAACACCACATGTCATCTTATTCCAAATTAAACGTGACTGATTTAAAATCTGACAATCTCTCTTTAAAAGGAAGGTTACAAATACAGTATGCAAAATGTGACCCTTTTCTAAGAAAACTTCCCATGTAATGTATTTAAAATTACTGAGAGTTTGTGTCTGAGTTCTGGCCTCCCACGCACAGGGATGCCATGGAGCTGCTATTCTTGACTTCTGATTCACTTGTGACCATTTCAAAACAAGCTTATGATAACAATCAAAAACTTTGCTTTCAAATGGCTTTATTTTCTCTGTTGCTCTTAAAGTTGCAGATTGACAAATACAGCAGCAATAGATAAGATACTCATTACTAACAAGGACAATAAACCCCTATAACCTTGTGTCAAAACAGCAGCAGTGCAGGCAGCAGATGTGATGTCCAAGAAACTGTCATTTGGGGCGCTTCAGAAGATAATTCTAGATTACATCTTATGCTAGTGTAAAAACATATCCTTATACATTGTCCTACCAACAACTAGGTTGTATCAAGCTATGCTAGCTGCACATAGGCTGTCCTTCAACAGAACACAAAGGCAGGGATGGATGTTAATGGTTAACAGTAATCTGGTAGGGGCTGGAGCAACTCACCACAGGCTGCTCCAGCTCCTTTGGGACTGTAACAAGTGGGAAGGCAGGAAAGAGGAGGGGCTGCTCCAGCCCCATCACAGTCCCTCTGCCTAGTCCCCCTGTTTAATCCATTAACCAATTACATGGAATTTTACATTCCCAACACAAGGAAGGTTCTTCACCAGCCTCTTGTTTACAAGCACAATATACAGGATGTAAAATTTGCTGAAGCAACATTTCCCACCCTCACACCTTTTAATAATATACAGGGTATCTATAGTATACCTGCCTAAGAGTTTGAGACTCCAGCACTTTCTAACTACACATATCTACAGTCATTAAACCACATATACTATGCTCCTAATCCTATTCCCAGTACCTAGACCAAGTAACTGGAGTTGGTATCTGCATGGGGGCATAACAGGAAGAAAGCCTACTCACCAAGTAACAAGTGCAGGATGAACCTCTCTGGTTCGGCAACATCTGTGGTCTAATATGATTTTAGTTAGCAGGATGTCCACTTACCATGGGTGTGGCCCAGTTTCCTACGGCCCCATAAAGTTTTACAGCCACCAGGCCTGGCTCACAGTGTTCTGTGCTCTAATTTGCCCCTAAATATCTTATTAAAGTCGAGCAAGCAGTGGAAAGTGTTGGTAAAGCTGCTAGATAATATTGACCTCCCGTGGTTTGGCAAATTCTCTGGTTCAGCACCAGTCAGATCCCGAGGATGCTGGATTAGAGAGGTTCAACCTGTACCATCTGAATAACTGTGCAGAGGCTACTTCTGCCTCCGGATTGAAGCGGCCTCTGCAGCCCTAATGACCAATGGATCTGGGCAAGGATATAGCCACCAATATCACCCCCAGTAACACCAATCTTGTCTCCACTATCGAACAAAGAACAGGGAGCCCCCTTTAAGCACCGGAAATCATGCCTTACATATTACTCCTACAGAACAGAACTGCATAGATATTGCTGTGTCTGGAACCCCCTGTGCTCAGATGGTGCAACTTTGTAGTATGCTAAAGGGAAAAAATGAAATATTTCAATGTTTCCAAAGTACAATACACTGTAACTTTTCCCTGCTGCTCCCATAGCGGCAGGGAGCAATGCTTAGGAGGGGCAGGGGATGCGGAGCGCCAGGTAAGCAACAAACCTCATTCCTCTCGCTTCCTCCCTAACCCAGCAAAATCTTTAATCCAGCAAACTTTGCCTCCCAGGGTTGCTGGATGAAAGAGGGTCAAGTGTAATTTCATTGAAGTGAAAACACAACATACACTCACATAACAACCCACACTTGAGGCACTAAAAATCAAAAAGAACACTACTATTTCACATTTTCCTGTGACAACTAATGCTGTAAGTGCGCTTTTCTTCTGGTGGCACCCAAAACATAGAAAGTTTAGATCCCTATGTGAGTGTTCTCCATGGTATTTTAACAAGGCAGTCCCACAGATTTCCCCACTTCTTTTGCAATAAACCACCTATCCAAGAACAGGGTTGAGCATGTGCAACATGCAGCTATTCACACTCACAGAAAGGCATCAAGGACTTAGAATTGTTTTAAATAGAAAACCTATTGGTTTGTTTTCCTATTTAAGACAGTGTCAAAAATGTGAACCAACACCAGTGATTAGACATTTACACTAAGCACTTTTGTTGAGAATATCTACCTACTTTGGTTCCTGAAAATATGCTGAGCAAGGGGCATTAAATGTTAAATTTATAATAATGGAAATTGAAACAAACACATCCAATTTATCTTATTGGTAAAACTGCTTTCTCTCTTCTTTCAGGAACACAGACTGAAATATTCTAAGATGTCCAACTCAAGCATAAATGCATCAGGAAACAACTGCACTTACAGCTCAGTAATAACTACTCGAGTCCTTCCAGTGGCTTATGGATTCATTTTCATAGGAGGAATTCTGCTAAATGGTATAGCAGCATGGATTTTCCTGCATATTCCTAGCAAGAAAAGCATTGTCGTCTATCTCAAGAACATTGTTGTTACCGACCTTCTAATGAGCCTGACTTTTCCTTTTAAAATTCTTAGTGACTCAGAAATTGGGCTATGGCAGCTCAATGGTTTTGTCTGCCGATATTCTGCTGTAATTTTTTACCTAAATATGTATATTGGAATAACATTTTTTGGCCTCATAGGATTTGACAGATACTACAAAATTGTAAAGCCTCTGCTTACATCCTTTGTTCACACAGTTAATTTCAGTAAGATTATCTCTGTAATCATATGGGCACTGCTCATGTCTTTATCACTGCCAAATATTATTTTAACTAACCAAAATGCTCCAGAGAATAACACCAAAAAATGTGTAACTCTTAAAAGTCCTCTTGGTGTTCAGTGGCACAAGGCTTCGAGCTACATTTGTGTAGGGATTTTCTGGACTGTGTTTCTTCTGTTAATCATTTTTTACAGTGCAATATCAAGAAAAATATATCATTCCTACAAAAATTCAGGAGAAATTCAACATTAACTAGGGAAAAAATCAATCGCAATATATTCAGTATCATGTTTGTATTTATCATTTGTTTTGTGCCATATCATCTCTGCAGAATTCCATATACATTAAGTCAAACTGGATCTAAGTTCCCCTGTCAGTCAAACAAAAATTTATTCTATGCAAAAGAATTTACTCAGCTCCTGTCTGCTGCAAATGTGTGCCTTGATCCCATTATTTATCTATTTCTCTGCAAGCTCTTTAGAGAAAAGTTGTATCAAAAACTGCATCTCAAGTTGACATCAGATGAAACAGAAAATTCTAAATCCAGAAGGTCAAACACTACATGAAAGTATAATTATTTCATAAACTCATATATCCCTTATAACATGCTGTATGGACAATTATTCCAGGTTGCAAAGCAGCTAACGAAGGAATTGGATAAATGAAGAGCATGTGCAACAAAAGATACAAGGTTTCAAAATAAAAAGCATTTCAGCTGTTTATTTTCCATATCAAAAAGTACTACCACATACTGTACTGTGTACTACCACCAGATTACTTCAAACTCTAGCTTATTATAATGGAGCCTAATAGCTGTCTGAGTCCTAAACCGATAGGAGAATGACTGGGTTAGAAAGCCCTAGATAAATAGGCCATGGTTCTACATGAGTGGCAAGGATTAACTAGCAGATCTATACAACAAGCTGAAGCTCATTAGCCTCCAAGGAAGCAAACTCCGGTGCATGTCAGAAGTGCATGCTAGCAACAAGGGTTTGGAAGTGGCTGAACAGCAAAGTTGGGCAAAAAAAATGGACAAATTGTTTTTCCACCAAAAAAATGCAGTTTCAATTGCCTTCTGATTATTGATGAATTTAACACACACAGTTTTGGGAATTCACAGAACTGCCAGAGGAAAAAGCAGGAGAAATAATGAGGTGGTGATGCTGCTGATGCTGGAAGTGCTATTCCCACCCATAACTGTTAGCTCACTCATCTGCTAGGTATTCATCTTAGATGAGGTAAACCCACGTTCAAATTTCCACTGTGGAACAAACTTTGATTCCATGATTTCAACCCATTTGGATTTTTGTCTCTATTTTTTGCAATTGTTATTGATTTTTTTTTTAAACAGTTATTTGCCCAGCTCAGGGATGGAAGAGATCTATCTATCACTTCTCACTTCAGCATCAGACTATCAATCTCTAGCAAAATGAAGAGCTAAGAGGTCAGATTCTGGAGATGGTCCCATCCAGCCTACCATAGGACAGTTGAAGGAAGAGAGGAAAGAATAAAGGTGCAACATAGCTCAGATCCCTCAAGGCTCTGTGTAGAGCTTGGGAATCATAAGTTTAGCAACATAAGGTAATTTTAAGAAAATCTTTTTGAAACTTTTATGGAAATTTCCTGTCTACCAAAATCTACAGAACTTCATAATGAAGAAACGATTTTTAATGGACCATTCTATAAGTCTCCCAGTCTTCTGATTAACATACAAATCATTACTATACTGAAATGCTGCATGTTTAATATGCCATTCTGCTTTGGAGTTAGAGGTGAGGCTCACTTTCTTAAATTTTGGACAACTTAGTACTGGCAGAATTTGAGAGAGACCAATCTTACCCCTGTTTCTACAGGCTGAGATAATGCCTAGTACAGCAGTTCTCAAACTGTGGGTTGGGACCCCAAAGTGAGTCACAACTCCATTCTAATGGGGTCACCAGGACAGGTTTAGACTTGCTGAGCCCAGGGCCAGAGACCAAGCCCCACCACCCAGAACCAAAGCTGGAGGGCCAGGGTCTGAAGCCCTTGGGCTTTGGCTTTAAGCCCCTTGCATGGGGCAGTAGAGCCTGGGCTCCAAACCCCCAGCCAGGGACCTGGGGTTTGGGCAAGATTCAGGTTTTGGTCCCTTCCTCCTGGGGTCGCCATAGTAAGAGGAGGGTCACAAAGCAATGAAGTTTGAGAACCCCTGGCATAGTCTGCCATTTGCATACTCTCAAATGACTAGTTTCAAATGCTCTCAGAGTACATCCTTTCTGGTAACATGCCCATGCACATACAGTAGCTTGTCAAATGTATGTGTAACATGGAAATGCATGCCAGTATATCAGAGAGCGGATTCTGCTCTTAGAAGAGCCTGTCAATTCTATCTAATACCAGAGCGTGTATCAAAATACATAGCAACTGCTACTTATTTTGCGGAAAGGTGGAAATGAAATTTGAGGAAAAATGGGTGACCACCCCCAGGTGATTTAGTAAGTGAAAAAGTGAACACCCACTCACATCAGCAGAGACTGAGTCATTATTCTATCTATGGGAGGAAAAAACCCATCTGGCATGCAGTCTATTCTGCATTAAAGAACCTGCAAGACAAAGTGGCTATGACTTCATTAACGATGAATTTTTAGGAGGCAAGGAAAGTCTATTGAAGCTAGGTGTTTGTACTTAAAACTCAGAGCTATTCATTTCTCTTTACAATAGACCATCTGTATACCTGGAAAGAATGGTTTGATATTTTTGCTTTGTTTCTGGCACTGTTACATTGTTGATTTGTAACAACATCTTTGTAACAAAGGACTGAAAACTACCCGTATTTCATTTTTTCATGTGTGCATATGTGTATATATATGTTTTATTGTGTGTCTCATGTTTTATTGTGTTTGTACTAAAAAAATAAAACCTCTTTTTTTAAATGCAGCTAGATTTATTTGCTTCCGTTTTATTTTTTACATAGGCAGTGGGCCAGTGAATGTACTGATTACAAAAGATTCCAAATGACACCTCTGGAAGTGGAAGTTTTCCATTTCATTCTATGTCATTGGAAACACAAGTTTTTCGAACAGGGATCCTGCCAATCTGCCTTGCCTCTGTTCTGAAAAGACAGCCTCTCGGGATGAAGAGTCGTTCATGATCAATACACATTTTCAGCTAAAAATAAGGCATCCTAGTGACAAGGCTATGAGCTATCTTGATAATCAGTAAATAAATGCATTCATTCAATCCTTAGTCTGTTTGTCTAAGCTCTGTCTAAAATTAACTGATTTGAGAGGACCAACCTTCAATAATGGCTTTTTGTAACTCTTGACAGATGCCATATTTGCCCTAGGAAGACTTGAAAGTAAACACTACATTTCGGGAAAGCCATCTAGAGCCCTCTTTATTATTGTTTTATATGAAGTGGTCCCACACTAAAATCCCAGGCCTTCACAGCCTCACATTTTGAATTTTCATCTGACTATCATAATAAGGGCCTATTTCTAGATTGAACTTTCTTTTGCGATCAGAAACAATATTTTTCATGTTGCCTCAGATCTCATATCAGTCTAGTTACAGAACAGTATATTTAGAGAAATTGCACTGGTTGCATTGGTAGATTACTCCTTCCTGGTACGAGAAATCCTAATTTGTCAAAGAGGGGGTTTCTACTGATTTGTGAGTAATTTTAATTTTATTACTGTGATTTATGGCCAGAGAATCTCTTGCCATGCATAGGTGCTCCTTTGTATATGCTGCATTATTAGACTTACCCAGCATTGCCAAATAAAGCACTGATACGGTGCAATGGGCACACCCTGCAAATTCCAGGTATACCAGCACAGTTAACAGAACTACCCTATCTTGGGAGAGCATCTTGGTCATGACAAACCACTCATCCCACTCACTAGCTTAGGCTGCCCATGGCATATCCTTGCACTGTGAAAATGAAGTTGTTCATGAGGTTTTGAACTTAATTTCTAAATGGAATTCCAAGCCACCTTTTTCTTAAGTCACTTTTTCAGTCACTCAGCTCTTGCAGTAGTGAACAGATATGAGCATATAAATCTGCCACATAATGCTCATAAATCTCACACTAACTTATGCATCCCTTCATACACTTGCTCTAGTCTGTAGTGAAAAAGCACAAACTGCACTGGACAAATATCAATGTTCCCATTAACATGCAATGTTAATGCTTTGCACTAACATATCAAATTAGACTTAAAATCCCTTTTCCACCAACAGAACATTGCAGTTTTTTCAGAAACAAGGGCTAAACTCAACAAATGGGAATTAATTTCATGGAGGAAAACTCATCCCAAACTCTGTCAACACAGAGGATGAAATCCTGGTCCCACCAAAGTCAGGTAGAGAACTCTCACTGACTTCAGCATGGTCAGGTTTTCATCCCCACAATGACTGATTTTCTTCTTAAGTTTTAATCATGCATCTTTTTTATTAAATTATACTTAAGGGGAACATCTCTTAATAGATTGACTAATACAGATATTTTACCCAGCACTGCACATCTTGAAAACACTGTGTAAACTAGAGATGTGAATGTATAACAATGTAAACTGTTAACTGATAAGCCTAGGCTTATAGATTATTGTTCACAGTTACATGCAGGCTCCTGCCCCACTCCTGGGGAGCTGGTGGGTGCTGAGAGCTGGCTTTTACAACAGTTTCCCATGCATACCAGGTCCCGCCTGCCTCCCCACACTGCTGCCTGTGATACAGAGGTAGCAGGATGGGGCAACAGGCAGGAGCTGATACATGCAGTGAACTAGCTTAAAAGCAGTCTCCTTGCGTGTACCAGCTCCTGGGGAGCTGCCTACCACCCCACACTGCTGCCTCTAATAGGGAGGCATCAGCACGGGGTGGCAGCTGGCTCCCCAGGAATAGCACGCACCGGCTCTCAGGAAGCCAGCTGCTGGCATGTGTAACCCCTGAGATTTTTCAGCAGTTACACGTTTACACAAATACTTGCATTTTAACATCCCTATTGTAAACATTAATTAAAAGTAGCTAATTGCAAATTATAAAAAACTACACAACCAGTCATGGAAGATAGTTGCTATCACATATTACACAGCTGATATGAGCTGCCACTAAGTGCAGTATTAGGTCATTTAGAGGCCTGGCTCATTACCATTTTGATGCTACAGCTTTCTTGTACACAGTGCAGTGTGCCAAACAAGAACTATACCCCTTCCTAATGGGATTAAAGTCTTAAAGACACAAGAGATATACTTAAGTACAAAATAATAATTTACCATTTTTTGTGTTTTACTTTTTGAGTTAAACTCCATTCCTTCTCCTGCAACCCCAACATAGATAACACTGCTCACAATCCATATAACTCCCTTGTGGCAGGATCTGAAGTTTTAATGTTTTTGTAAATATATTATAGAGTAAAAACTGAACCTGTCAAACGGAAGTTACGAGCACCTCAAAGACACAGTGTGCTGAACTTAGTAGCTGGTATATGAAGAGGTTAAAAAAAAATACAAAGATCTCTTTGCTCATTTCCCGAAAAGATGTGCAGGAGCCTCCCTGAAGAGACTCAGGGACAGTACAAACAGTGCCAGAGTTAACTTGGATTCCTCATAAACAATAAGGAAGAACTTTCACAAGAACTGCATGATTGAATGCTGGTAATAAAACTTTTCAACAATTACTCCTTAAGGACACAGCTTTTAGTCACAAAGCTTATAGTCACTAGATGGATGAGGATAAAGGGAAATTCCAGAACTCATTTGGATTATTCCCCTGATTACTGAGTTTATATTAAACTCAGCTGTCACAATAACTGGCTCAAAGCCAAAAACTACTTAGTACATATTCAAGAGTAATGTACTCCTAAAACCATGTAAATATCAAATAAATCCAGAATTAAAAATAAAAGATTTCCCTCCATTTCTCATTGAATTCTATTTTCACACTCTAAAATATAGAAAGGTGTTTCTACTATGCAAGGTTGGAAACACAAATGTCAACATGTGTGTGTTTTCTCCAACTTTACACAGGCACACTGCAGTTAGGCAACTCAACCCATAGATGTGCACAAAAGAATTCAAAGCAGAGAGAAATCTAAAATTGACATTTGTATTTGCAACATTACATTGTTCATAAGACAAGGTTCCAAAAACAATGGACCAAATTCATCCCTTGACTAATTGACTCCTGGACTACTGTATTTCTGAAGCCTGAACAAGCTTCTGAATGTGTTCCTCTCCTACATCCCAACAGTAGAATGGTTGCACATGTAATGTGATTGTGCACCTAGGCAAACGGCTTTGTAACTTCCGTTTAGCACAAAGCCATATGACTCTGCATGTACAGCAATATAGCCATTCTAATGCTGTTTTCAGCTACCTAATCAGTGTTTTGCCTGCTTCCTTCCTATCTGTTTTTGTTCTGCATTATACATCTACATGTGTTTCCTGCTTCCACATTCACATGCTGCTCTTTAAAAAGGCAGGACAAAAAGACAGCAAGAGAGATGTTTCTAGGATTCAGGACAGCTGCAAATATGGCCAAAGTGAACCTCTGTGACCAAGGCAGTCACGCTCACCGAGGACTTCCCAGGTCAAAGGAGGAATGCAATGGCACTCAAGGTTTTTCACTCTGATGGAGCTTAGAAATTTCACAGGAGAAAAGCCCAGAAGACTATGGCTATATCTATGCTGCAATTAAAAACCCACAGTTGGCCTGCGTGCAGATTCAGGCAATTGGGCTAGGGCTAAGAGGCTGTTTAACTTGAGCTGTACTGTTCATGCTTGGGTTGTAGCCCAAGCCCTTTGGACCTTCGCACCACAATAGGTCCTCTAGACAGCCGAGGGTCCAGCTTGAGCTCAAATGTCTATACAGCAGTTAAAGAGCCCTTTAGCCAAAGCTGAGTCAGCCAGCATGGGCCAGCCACATGTTTTATTTGCAAGGCGACATACCTTATGTAGTGACAAAGTAGGAGAAACCATGTATATGAGTAACTGGCCTACCAAATAATTGTCAAAACCTGATTCAGGAAAATATTTATCCATTTGCTTCAATGCTTTCCTGACTCAAGGCCTAAATGGCAGGTAGATGTGAATCTTCTGGACTCAAGCTTCTAGACTAACACTCTAAATTAATCAGACAGGGATTATTATAATATTCTTCATATCGAGAGAAAGAACTACATACACCTTGTACTCTTTACACTGCTTCTTAACTTCTGACTATGATGGAAGCCCCATCTTTTTCTCCTATACAGAAGGCTTGTGTCTGTCACATATTGCCTCCTAGAAGTAGGAGCTTAAAATAAAAGTGTCTTGATACTGCTGGCTAAATCCGTCAGTGATTATGATACAAAGTACAAATACATTTGAATCCCACTGACCTTTTCAATAACTGACACAAGCAGGAAAGAATTCTGAAAAGAGGCCGATCCATAAAAATAAAAGGCAAAATTTTCAAATGAAATAAATTTTATTTTTTTTATTAATCTGGAGATAATTCTATGCCTCCTTCCCTACTGGAAAGATGTCAGAAAACTAGAGACATTTTTCTCCACTTTGATCCACGGGGATTCTTCTTATTTAGAACCTGAGGAAGTCTCTGAGATTTGGTAAAAAGTTCAGAGGGGTAGTCATGTTAGTCTATAACAGTGTTTCCCAACTGGTGCTCTGCAGAACCCTGGGGTTCCACAAAGCAAAAGGAAGGGTTCCGCAAGAACGCAGCACTCCCCTGCCCCCTCTTAAAGAAACAGAATCTTTTCTTTTTTTTCTTTTTTTTGCTTGACAAATTTTACCCTGGCAACCCTAGGGGTTCCTTGAAATTCTTTTAAGTGGAAAAGGGTTCCGTGGCCAAACAAAATTGGGAAACACTGGTCTATAACTTTAAAAACAACAAATAGTCCTGTGGCACCTTAGAGACTAACAAAAATATATAGGATCATGAGCTTTATTGGGTAAAGCCCATTTCATCAGATGAGTTGAAGTGGAAAGAACAGAATCTGACATTATATATATATATATATCTCAAAAGCAGTTACCTGTCAATTGGTAACGAAGTTAATTAAGTAGGCTGGATGTGTCCCATTCATAGCTTTTGAAGTGAAAATGTGAATATCAAAAGGTAGGGGAAATGGGCTTTGTAATGTGTTAACTAGTGAATATCTTTATTCAAGCCCAGGTTGACAGTTTCAAATTTGTAAATGAATGCCAGTTCAGCAGTCTCTCTCTGTATATACTTACTAGCAGCCACACACCACACCTCAGATACACTCACCCAGGAACCTACAACGAACCCCACTGCAACCTCTGTCCACATATCTATACAAGTGATACCATCACAGGATCTAACCCAGAGGTGGGCAAGAGGCTGCCAGCAGTCAGATGCAGCCCGCCAAGCCACCAGATCCTGCCCACAGCTGCCTTCCTGGGACCCTTAAGCACAGTGCAGCAGCAGCTGCTCTGAATGGAGCGGCTTTATTCTGGGAGCAAGGAGGGAGGCTTTGTGCTCTGTCCCGCCCCTCAGCAAAATCTCTCAGCAGCCACTGGCCAGTTTCTGACCAATAGCAGCTGAGATATTTTGCTGGGGGCAGGAGCAGCCAATAAAGCCTCCTCCTTCCCTCCCTCACAACTCCATCAACCTGCCCGGAGCAGAGCCACACGGAGCAGCTTGTGACTGCAGCCTTCAGGTTCCTGCAGAGCTGCTGAGTGGCAGCTGCCTAGGTAAGTGCCTCCCAGCCACAGCCTGCCTCTGACACCCCTACTCTCTTCCCTCCGCCCCCCCCCCCCACAACTACCTGCCCCAGGCCACCACCCAAACTCTCTGTACCCCTTTCCTCAGGTCAGAACTCCCTCCCAGACCCTCTCCTACACCCCTCCCCAGGGCAGAATCCTCTCCTGCACCCCCCACTCCCTCCTGAACTCTGCACCCCAATCCTCTGCCCCAGATCACAACCCCCCCTTTCACCCACACTCCCTTTCAGACTCTGCACCCAGTCTCCTGCCCCAAGCTCCCTTCTGCATCCAACCTCTGTCCTAGACCCCAAGCCCCCCTTGGTGGAAATGTAGCCCTCGACCACTGGCCAAAACCTTACAGTGGCCCCCCATTAAAAATTATTGCCCACCCCTGACCTAATCACATAAGCCACAACATCAGGAACTCCTACGACTGCACATTTTCTAATGTAATATGTGCCATCAAGTGCCAGCAATGCCCCTCTGCCATGTATGTTGGCCAAACCAGTCAGTCTCTGTAATAAAGGATTAATGGACACACAAATCAGACATCAGAAATGGTAAACACACCAGCCTCTAAGGGAACATTTTAACCTACCTGGACACTCAACCGTGGCTTTAAAAAACAGTCATTCTTCTATAAGGGAATTTTACATCCCAATTACAGAGAGAGACTGATGAAATGGAATTAACTTACAAATTTGACACTGTCAACCTGGATTCAGTTATTTCCCATTCAACTCATCTGATAAAGTGGGTCTTACCTATGAAAGCTCACAATCCTTTACATTTGTGTTAGTCTCTAAGGTGCCACAGGACTACTCATTGACTAAGATTTTGGTTCAACTTGAACTCCAAAAATCTTAAAATGAAATTAAATTTGAGCACCTGGGGTTTCATGTCAAAAACATATAGAGCCACCATTTCTGCATGATTTAGCCAGAAGCCATGTTTGCTCTAAACTGAATCCAAGATCACTCAAAAACTTTATGAACCTTTGCAAACATTTGACAAACATGGTCTGAGTTTGAATTTGTGACTAAGCCTGAAACCAGACATACAGTGTTTTTTCTGAAAAGTTTTTTCCCTGTAAGCAACAAGGGTATTTTTGTTGGTGATGATGGCTACTTCCATTTGGCATGCCATTCAATTGTCTGAGACCTTGAGGATTCTCTCAGCTACAGATGCTGTGCGTTTACCACACATTTTAGTTTCTATCGGCTATTGTAAGTACCACAGCACAGCCCCGCCACCCCCCCCCATCCCCCCCGGCTAAATTCAGCATCTTGTTCTACTGTCTAGGATTTTTTCACTAACTTTAAAAAGCAAATATGAAGATTTTCCTGCCCCCTCAAACTATCTATTTTTAGTAGTGACTGGACAAACCTCAAAAGATTTGGAACTTGAGTTTGGTTCAGAAAGACGTCCATATGCTCAGATGTTTACCGGAAGCAACTGAAACATTTAAGTCTGCAAACTGGGCTGTAACTTCTGCAAGAAAAGACTTACTGATTACAATTTCTTATGCATCTTCTGGTTCCAAATCACATGCCACAAGATCAGGCCCAACAATGAAGGTGGGGAAGGGAAAGTTGCCCCGGGACCTGGTGACCCAAAGGGGCCCAGAGCTCCAGGTCCTGCCGCTGTTACTGCAGCTGTTACTGGAGTCCCAGACCCTTTAAATTGCAGCCACATGTTGCGCCACACACTCTGGCCAACACTAAGGGCTGGGTGGGAGGAGCACGTTGCGCTGTGGGCGGCGCTGTGGGCTGCCTTGGGGCCAGCCTTTTGCACTCAGGTCTGGCTACCCGGCCCCCAGGAACCAGCTCCCCACACATCTTGCCCAGGCCCCTGCGGAGCCTGTCAGCACACCTGCACAAGATCACCTCTTCATTACAGAGACCTAGCACTTCTAATTCTTCTGGTTCCAACCATAAGTTGAAAGCACGAGGTGGGGAGAAAGAGGAAGCCATAGTGAATGTGAAACAAAGCTTCCCTATAGTGCACAGCAAAGCATGCCAGAAATGTATGAAATATAAAGTTCACTAACATGCTAGATTCCAACTGCCCCATATAGACCCTGCTGGCGGTCCCTAAAATGTACCTCTCTCACGTTAACATAGTCCTGTTTGGAAAACATAAATGAGCATTAGGTACCTTTTAGAGAGTACCAGCAGGGCCTGCACAGAGCAGTTAGAGATCAGCATGTTAGCTCACTTTACAAATCACACACCTCTAGTGAGCTTGGCCACCACCATCTAGACAAGCCCAAAGTTCCATTTCAAATTTAGGCATTAAAAAAAAGACCAATGTTTGGGTCCACAGAATCACTAAACTAGGGATGGGGAACCTATGGCCGGTGGGCTGGCCCCCCCTCCTTCTCCCCCACCCACACCCACAGCGTAGCGAGCCAGCCTGCAGGCTCTGCCTGGCAGGAGCGGCTCTGCATGCTGCAGGGACACGCTCCCTTTAGGCACCGGCCAATGGGAAGGGCGGGGGCAGTGCCTGCAGTGTGTAGACCACACAGAGCCACCTGTGTCCCTCCTGGGAGCTACGCCATGTAGGTGACCCAACCCCACCCTCCCACCCAGACCCTGCACCCCACCCTTGACCACTCCCATACTGAACCCCTCATTTTTTACTCCACAGGCTAGGGAGGCCTCACAAAATCTACTAGCCCCGAGCCCCAGAAGAGTTAATTTGGTCCTGGGGGTAAAACACTGAGCCTCAGCACCTCCTTCCCCCCCGCCCCCTCCCTCCCCCCCGGCACTGGAGCTGAAGGGGAGCAAAGTGAGCAAGGGGTTTTTTTCTGTTGCTCATTTGGGGGCCAAGTCAGTGAGGGTCGGGGTTTTTTTGTGCTTCTCACTTGTGTGTGGCCCCCAATGAATTTTCTGTGGGTTACTGGTCCCTGACCAAAAAGGTTCCCCAACCCTGCCTCATCCCTCATTTTCAGTCAAATCAATGTTTGTTAACCTTAATTTTTATTACAACATATTGACAAGCACATGGGATCATTGATGGTCCAGCTAGGGTTGCCAGATGGTTGAACCAAAAATACCGAACCATTTCCCCCCCCCCCCCCAAAATACCACGGAAAAAATTCTGTTGAGGGAAAAAAAAAGGGGGGGGGAGAGAGACCCCAAAGTTGTTGAGCAAAAAAAAAAATTAAATAATAAAACAGCATTGCCCCTTTCAGAGTGAGTGCAGAGTTAGAATAGGGTAGGAACAGGGGAGCGGTTGAGCACTAAGACCCAGGGAAGGCACTGCTTCCCCTTGGTCTTTAAGCTTTTTGCCGGCAGCCATTTTGTGTTCTTGTTCAAGGCAGAACTTAGCTTCCCTGCGGAACCAGGTAAGCATGCGGTCTGGGGGCAGGGGGTGTCAGGGCCCCGGGGGTGGGGGGGCAGGAGGAGGCGGCCAGGGGCTGAGCCCGGACCTGGGTGCTAGGGTTGCCAGGTGTCCGGTATTTTCACCTCCCAGAGGGGGAAAAAAATCAGAAAATAATGGACATTTCAGGTGTCCGGTATTTTCTGATTTTTTTACTGGACAGGAGGCGAAAATACCGGACTGTCCGGGTCAATACCGGACACCTGGCAACCCTAGGTCCAGCTGAAACATGGTGGTAAAATTACTCTATATAGAAGGGGTCTCACACTGCCAGCCCACAGGTCTTCCCTGGCCAAAGCAATTGCATAATTTGGCCCAAGAGTCCCAGCAGGCTGGGGGGTTAAGAGCGAAGGGGAGGATGGGCTGTTACCCAAGCCCAAGCCCCTACCACCATCACCCAGCCCTCTCGGTCCAATGCCCCCTGAGGATGCAGTAGCAACAGTCAGGCCCACTAAGTGTGCTCCGCTTCCCCAGGCTCCTCAGATACTGGTCAATGGGAGTCGCAGGGCCCCACAATGATCCCCAAAGCTGTGTCCTCAGGGGACATCATGCCATATGGGGGAGAGGGCAGGGCAATGGCAGAAAAGGGCAGGACTTGGGGAACAGTAACAGATAGTTAACCCCCCAGCCCATCAGGACTCTTGAGCCAGATTGCGCAATTGCTCTGATTGGGGATGGAACGCGGGTCAGCCATTTGAGACCCCTGTTCTAGAGTGACAACATACCCAAATGCCACCAAAAAGTTCAAGTATTATAATCCATTCTATTTGTATTAGCATATTAGAAT
Source organism: Pelochelys cantorii (assembly GCA_032595735.1). NCBI lineage: Eukaryota > Metazoa > Chordata > Testudines > Trionychidae > Pelochelys > Pelochelys cantorii. The sequence goes on from CM064335.1 coordinate 29,370,916, forward strand.
TCATAACTTCTTTCATTCACTGGCTGCCTCCTACCCACACAGTTCACTCTGGTTTTGTCCTAAAAGGTGCTCTCAACATTTCACTGAAGACAACAGAAACTAAATGGTGTAGATGACTATGCAAGGCAGAACTCCCAGACAGCAAGAGTCAGTTTGCCTTCAGCTCAAGAAAACATTGTTCTATAACATCTTCTTCCAAAGAGGAAAAAGACAGCTCTGGATTGTTCCATGAACAGTTCGATTTTTCTCTCATGACCCTTTTAGGTAACTTCCATGTGGTTTAGTAATTTGAGTGCTGGTTTTAATTACGTCAATCTACACATTTGAAAACCACAGAGACATTTCTTCTAAAAACCAGCCGACGCACAAAGGGGAAAGGATTAACATATTATCAGAAGATGTGACTACTTGCTGAGACTAATCAAGCATTTTACAAACTTTCTTCTAATGCCTATGAGCCTCCAGAATCTAAAAAGGAAGGTATGTATTTTAAATACTTTTTATACATTTTAATATATACAGGTACATCAAGGTAAACCTACTGCATAAAATACTAAATAATACAGCAAATGCACTGAAAAACTAACAGGTTAAATATTTAAAAGCACTAAGAGTTTTCACTGTACATAATAAGTGTTACTTCATTATCTCCATTTTGAACGTCTTGCCTTTGGAGACCCTCCTTTCACATGAAAAAAAGGCTTTAGTGGGGCAGTTTCTGAGCAAAGAGCACTGGATACAGCTTATTCACAAGCTTCTCTGAAATCAAACAAAATACTCATCGTGGAATGACATTTTGAATTCACTTTCATATTGGGAGTGCAGCTCCTACTTTTTGTTAGCTCAGGAACAAGCCAACCATTTCCTCTGTCCCTTGTGGGCATGCAACTTGGTTTGGCCTCAGTTTAATACTCTCCTTTTTTTGGAGTGCAACATCCTCCATTTGCTGAAGGATGATTATCATCATGTTATAGATCTTATTTCTTGCCACTCAGTAGCTTCAAGTATTTGCATTTATACACACACGCAACACACTAAGACCAAATAATTAAGTTATATTGACTCATTGTCAATTGTTACTACTCAGGTAACATTTAACCTAGAATTATATTTGATCACTAAAATAAACAGAATTTTCAGCAAATTAAACAGGCTGTGTGCTACATAAATAGAAAACCATTATGGTTCAATGTACTTCAAGAAAGACTTGTTTCCCTTTTTTATTTCTCAGAAAAACTTTAACTCTCTCATTTCCTTTTCAGTCCATGTTCCCATGCCAGTGTAGCTACAAATAAACACTGATAGTCATTTTAGGTAGTTAAATACCATACTTAGGGTCCCATTTAGACAAATACACTTTCCCTAAATGTCAGATGAAGCCTGAAAATATTAAACTAATAACAGATTTTGAAAAATGTTTTCTTAACATAAAATATTCAACTTTTTTCTTTTGTTCAACTAGAAGAATCAGCTGTTTTAGAAATATTTAGTAAGGAGTACGGCTACTGTGCTTTCTCTCTCTATTGGTTGGATACTATATTGCTTTTGACAAAGTACTATTAATATTTACTACTCCTATAATATTTTTATATGCAAACTATTTTTACAAATGTCAACCTAACTGGGGCTTTTGGGGGGTTTTTTTGGATTTGGTTTGTTGTTTGAGTAAATACATCCATCTTTTTTTAAAAAATACATTTTAAATATGGATCCAGTTTACTAACTGGGTCTCTGATCCACCAAAACCTGGGCCAGACTTGGCAGCAAGGTGATCACCTTTCAGAGGTATCAACTCATCTTCTGGGGACACATCCCTGGTCCCACTCCACTCATCTGGTGTTATGTGATTTTGTTTGGGGGTTTATTATTTATTTTGGATCAACTGCTTGGCAGCACTGAAAATGTTTTCCACCATGAAGTGGAAGTGACCGTAGGGTCAGCCCTGCAAGACACTAGTAAATTTATACACACAAATACTCCCAATTTGTGGGACACAGAGAGACAAATACTTCAGTTTTACTAAATTCACTCCCAAGTCCAGTCACACATTTTTTATGAAATTATACTGAAATAAAATTCTCACATTGATTAATTCTAATATCTTACTTTTCTCTTTTTAGAATCTGGATAGCTTTAAGAAGAAAACAAAACATCTTACTTTTCCTCAAGATAATTAAAATGTCCTCAAGCAATATTTCAAATTGCAGCATCTACCATCAATTGGAACCATTTACCTATTTTTACTACTTAATTTTTCTCATTGGATTTATTGGGAGTTGTTTTGCCCTATGGGCATTCACTCAAAAGGATCAGAAACAAAAATGTATGAGCATCTATCTAATTAACCTCCTAACAACTGACTTCTTGTTGACTCTGGCATTGCCAGTTAAAATAATCGTTGACTTAGGTATTGCCCCCTGGAAACTGATGATATTCCACTGCCAAGTGACAGCTTGCCTCATCTATATTAACATGTACTTATCAATCATATTTTTGGGATTTGTAAGCATGGACCGCTGCCTTCAGTTAATGCACAGTTCTAAGGTTTATCGAATCCAGGAACCTGGTTTTGCCAAGATGTTATCTGCAGTTGTATGGCTAATGGTTCTCCTTATAATGGTGCCTAACATGGTGATTCCAATCAAAGAAATAGAACAGAAGCCTACTGTGGGGTGTATTGAGTTCAAAACAAATTTTGGAAAAGAATGGCATGTATTTACTAATTTTATATGTACCGCAATATTCCTGAATTTTTCAGCCATGATACTCATTTCCAATTTTCTTGTTCTTAGACAACTTTACCGAAACAAATACAGTGACAGTTATGCAAACTTTAAGAAAGCCCAGGTAAACATACTGCTAGTAACTGTAGGCTACATCATGTGTTTTGTTCCTTACCACATTGTTCGGATCCCCTACACTTTGAGCCAGAGTGATGCTATAACTGACTGCCTTCTGAAACAATCCCTCTTTAAAGCAAAGGAATCCACCCTACTGTTTGCAGTGTCTAATCTTTGTTTTGATCCTATTTTGTATTTTTATCTTTCCAAGTCATTTAGACTAAAAATTACTGAAACTTTTACAACATATAAAGAAACAAAGGCTCTCCCAGGAGAAGAAGATCATTGAGAAGAGGTGCATTATATACAAAAGTACTGTATATTTCTGCCTATGTGTGCATATGTAATATATGCAACTGCTGTGCATTTATGGCTAACAAGATCAATAAAATTTCTGTCAAACCCTAATTCTGTACAGAAGAAAACCTTAATGATGGAGCAGCATCACGTTAGTCTTTCACAGTTTCTTTCACCGATTTGGATTATTATACAGTTCCAGAAGACGTGATAATAGTTCTAGGAATATTTTAATGCATTATGATTACTTAAGAACATATGACCAGTCATACCAAAGGCCTAATCATGAGGCAAGATCCAAACATGTTTCACAATGCAATTTATGGAAAATATTCAAACATATTTGATAAAGGTTTATGGGTTGAGAATATCTGGACTCACCTTTACTACACACAATAATGTTAAATGCTTTCTCCATTAGTTTTACCTGGTACAATAAAGGAAGAATATACTCAACACCAACTGATAAGCTGCAAAGACTTTCCACAGCCATAATTAACCCAAATGCATTTCAAAGGGCACCACTTTCTCTAGAAAGTGATTTTAAGCTGCATTGATTTAAAATGTACTGTATCTGCCTATATCACCTCTGCAGTTGCTTACAAATAATTTTTTTTTATGTTTTAATACCTTCTTTCCCATTTTGTGATGTTACTGAATATTAAAATTATGGTAATACATAAGTTACCTGACTAAACGTCTCAGGTTAAATGGGGTAAATTGAACAAACAATGAGTGAATAGACAAAATTTAAAATACTCCATTTTTGTATGTTCATGATTTTATGACATTTTAAGGAAAAAATACCACCAATAAACCAGCTATGTGGCATTTATATCTAAGACATTTAAAAAATAAAATATCTTAAACACACAATAAATCAAAGACAAATACCAGTTACTGCCAGTGTTCTAATGGCAAACCAAAAATACTTCAGAAATATAACAAACTGAACTGTCTTCATTTATTGACCTGCAAAAATGTATTCGTATTTTTACCAACAGTAAACAAGCACCCAGAAAAAATCTGGACAGATAGCTCATCCAACATCTAATAGCAAGAATTTAAGAGCAAGAAAAATTCAACTCTAAGCTTCTTATAATTTTTAAAGCAGAAGTGATTATCGGTGTTACACTGCATCCCACCTTGATCTGATAACGACAATAGTTGGTTCAATTTTGTTCTGTTTTCTAAAATTGTCAGTTTTTCTTTGTTTGGGGTGAACATAGGCTCAATCTCTTGGCTTATTCAGTACGTGGTCACTCTCCTGAAACTGCCAGGAAGGGTATGTACTGGAATGGTGGGGTTTTCCGGGGCCTTAACACTATCTACCTTCATTTCTCAAGAGCCTACAGTTAAAGGTCAAAAAGACCCAAGGAAGAAAAACCTACCTTAAGTCTTCAAGCCACACACATTTCACCATTTTTCACCATTACTAAATCTCGTACATTGATAATTTTTCTGTTTCATTTGTTTCATTTTCTGAGTGATAATTGACAGTATAGCTGAGAAATAAGGGAATCAGAATCTATCAGGAAGTTACCCACACAGTAGTCAACTAACTCTACAGAAAATGAATATTCTAGTGACTAACAGTATCCAACTTCCTATTCAGTATAATTGTTTATTTGATCCATAAGCCATTTTAATGCAGTACAGCAGAGTTCACCAACCAGTAGATCAGGTTCTACTAGTACATCTTGAAACCTCTGACAGGTGATCCTGACTAGTTTGTCCAGGAAGCTATCAAGCGCTAGGCACTTCAGTTGCCCCGCCGCCCACTGTCATGCTGCTCCCAGTCTCTGCCTTAGAACTGTCTCTAGAAGCTTCCTGCTTGCTGTGCTGTGTGTGGAAGGGAAAAGAGGCAAGGTGCTGATGTCAGAGTACCCCTCCCCCCATTCCTGTACCCTCTGTCCACGCAGAGAGAAGAGGATGGAGAGAGTTTGGCAATGCAAATCTCTGTCACTCTCACTGTGTGTGTGTCTGTCATTCTCACAAACACACACTGTCCTTCACTCTTACCTCCCGACCCAACACATACGTGGGGTGTTGATGTTATTTCTTTTACTGCTTGCAAAGTATATTACTTTTGGGTTTTGACTGACCTGTGCATTTCGTAATTTCCATTTCTCTCTCATGCTTAAATTTAATTCTTTAAGTAATGAGTTCTATAGTGAGTTGTAAAATGCCTAACCTGTCGTGGCTGGAGTAATTATCCCTATTGTAACTGCTGCTCCTCGAATTGGTGACATGTCCCTGCAACCCCTGAGAAAGCTCCCACTGATCAGTAATGGGAAACCGTGGCCAGTAAAAGCTGTGGGCTCAGTGCCTGTAGATGAGGGACAGCACATGGTGCCATGGAGCCACTGCTGTACATGCCAGCTGCTTCCAGGAGTAGTACAGAGGCACGGCAGGAGTAAGCCTGCCTTAACCCCACTCCTCCACCACCCGAAAGCCATTTCAGTTAAGTGGTGCCTGGCCAGAGCCTGCATCCTAAATCCCTGTCCCAGCCCTGAACCTCCTCCTGCACGCAACCTGCCCCAGACAGAAGTTCCCCTGCACTCAAACTCCTTCCTAAGAACTTGCACCCTGAACCCCCTCTTGAATCCCAATCCCCTGCCCTGGGCTACACCCAGAGCCCCTCCCATACTCTGAACCCTTTGGCCCAAGACCAGAGCTTGCACCCCACCCCCACCCCACTTTCAACCTGGTGAAAGCGAAAGCGAATGAGGTTCGGAGAGAAAAGGGGATGAAGTGAGCAGGGCGAGGCCTCAGAGAAGGGGTGGAGTAGCAGTGGGGCCTCAAGAGAAGAGGACGGAAGGAAGTGGGGCAAGATCTTACATTGCACTTAAACTGAAAAAAGTGATCTTGTGGTTAAGAAGGTTGGCGATCACTGCAGTACAGGTTGGACCTTCCTGGTCCAGCACCCTTGAGACCTGACTGGTCCCAGTTGAGGGATTTTGCTGGACCAGAAGAGGTCATTTCTGCCCCTCCCCCCACCAGGCAGCCCAGCTACTTGCACGCCAGGACTACCAGGCCCCATCGACCCTCCACTGCGAATCTCTGGTCCTGGAACATCCATGGTACTATTGTACCATGGATGTTGCCGGGCCAAAGAGTCCCAGTTTACAGAGGTTCAACCTGTATTAATTTGCTTCCTCTAGCATAACACCCTATGTTATAAGAAGATATATTGCCTATGCATATATCTATAGCTAAACAGCAAAACAGCCACATGAAAGGCTTGTTAAAATATAAAACACTCTTAAAGCAACAAAGAAAATCCTTGATGCGTCTTGCATGATCCTCAGCTCTAAATATGGTTAGTATTCAGGCACAGTAATCCAATGCATTGCACAACAGGGTTAAGAATCAAATTAGTGTAACAGCAGCTGTAAATTTCATCTTTGGGGGGTAAAGCTACTCAGCATACTAGGTGCTGCGTAAGGTCCACACATTAGTAGAGGCACCAAGGAGTGCAGCTGATAGACAGGGATAATCTGCAAACTGAGGCTAAGTCTGCATGGGCCTTCACAGAAATTTGGAGGTGGGCCCAAGGAGAGACAGGTTAGGCCACTAGGTCCACATTTGCAAATCCCTGTATAGGAGTTGGGTCTCGAGTGCAGCTTTAATTCCAACACAGCGGCTGTAAAGGCAGCCAGGGAGGAGATAACAAAACTACACTGCACCAGCAAATTGTGGTTTCTGTCCAGCCAAGACCCCCACAAACAAACCAAAGTTCTCCAAACAAACCAAATGACTGAATGAGGTGCGGAACACAGGGAATCTCATTCTTAATGCAGGAGCACATATTTTGTTCATCTAAATCCCCAGGGTGGTTAATTAGGAAGCTCTAGCCAAAAAGTCATCTATTATATAAAACCTAATATTAAAATACACATTTTCCAGAATCTCAAGTATATATTATCATCATTATCCAGAAGAAACCAGATAACTTTTTTTTAAATGACGCAGTACAGGAAGAAGCCTTAAGAACATATCATTCCTTAGAATGAAACAAAAATAAAGACTAAAACAAAAATAAAGACTAACATTAATATTAAGTGAACACCTGATAACAGGTCTCAGTGGCATTACTGTAAAAACATTTTTAAAAGGCCATATTTGACATAACCAATTTTTGCCAGGAAGGAAGGGGAACAGCAAAACACTACTCCAGGGAATCCTGGGAATTTACAGCAAAAATCAAAGTAATATAAGCTTTGTATTAAATTTAAGTGTTTATACTATCCCCCTCTAGGGTTGTCAGCAATATATTTAAAAAATAAGGGACTGTTTTCTTAGCACCCCTACTATCATTATTATTATTACTACTACAGCAACAGCAATAATAAGCAGCAGTACTCATACATTTGCCAGGGATATTTCCGCAGCTTTTGCAGCTCTCATCAACCCCCAATGTCATTGTATAGAAATGAACAAATAAGGGATGTCCCTTCCAATAAAAGATTTTCCAGTAACCCTACATCCATCACGCTAGCAGTTGACCACCTTGAGTATTTAAGCAGGTTTGAGGCTTAAGAAAGGCTTTAGTGCTGTCCCAGACTTCTGCCTTGTGAAAAATCTCACCCTCCAAGTAGTTTTATTCTTTTATCTCCGTGCTTTACCATCATCAATCTATACATTTACACAGAAAATTAAAATATAAGGAGTTAACTTACCTGAGGAATGGGGAAGTGCGTTGCATATTGCAAGTGGCGAAGGAGGTCATAACTGGATGGAAAAATCAGTTCTCTCAATTTTTCTCTCTTCACCGACGTGTCACTGTTAATTGAAATTCTTCTGTCTAAAGAAGAGTTCACATTCTCACAAGGTTCCCCAGGCATTGGAGAAAAAATCTAAGCCATGTAAAAGAAATGTTTAAGATTACTGTAAACTGAAACATTCACTGTCCAACCACTGCACAATAGGTTTGATTCTGCTCCTGTTTATACTCATCTTATACAAGCAGAACTTTCTGATCTCAATGGAGATGCTCAGGATTTAAACCATCATGACATTAGAGAATCAGGCTCAACATTTAAAAAAATACACTGTAGAAATACTTGGGGTCATGTTGTGTAGTGTGTTTATTTACAGACTAACAGTGCTTTGCTATGCTGGAGATGATGAAGGGGCAAGTGTGGAAATCAGTGAGAGCGCTGCAATGCAGAAATGAAGGGATGCTATAACAGCTCAGTGTATGGAGGTTACAATGTAATACCCTATACCTGTAACAGTACAAGGATTGGAAATGAAAGAATATTAGTCATATGACAAAAATAAGATGGTTCGACTTCAGGATCATTGAGAACATATTTTTGTGCAAATAGCAAGCAAGGGGCAAAGAAATGCATGAAGTGCAGAAAAACAAAAAATTAAACCTACTGGAAACTCCGAACCAAAATCTGTCTTAAAGTCATTCTTGTCTACGTCATCAAAAATGTTAGTGGTTCCTGATTCAATGCCCATATGTTCCATAATACTATGTTCCTAATAATCACCAGAGAGAGAAACAAAAACCAGTCAGATTACAATGAAAGCTCTGTGTTTGGTCATAAAGTCAAAAATTCCATCCATTTGAAAATTAAGAAATACTTTTATTGTTCAAAGTCAAGCAAAAAATAAACCATTCCTACTGTCAATATTCACAATATTCCCTAATGTATAAAAAGTTTTTATAATTCATATCCATATACCAAAGATTAGTCAAGGGCAAACTGGTTGAGAGGGAGACAAAAGACAGATAGCATATCCTGTTCACCAAAAATCGATATCTCCCCCTACGTTGACTCTGCCTACAAGGGCTCCTACAGAATTCAAAACTGCTTCCATCAGTATTGCTGCCTGTCCTCCCTTGTGGGATAGTACTTCTCCATTTAGTTTGATTGGCTTTCCTGAAACTTAGAGATTCCAGATGAGATTGTACATGAATCAGAAGCACAGCCTTGAATTATCATCTTCAGCTAAATGCAATTCATAATACCTGCACTGCAGCTGGGGTATTTTAAAGTATAGGGATACAGACATATTTGACGTAGGGCTCCAAATACAACAGATTATTTTCATTTTCAACTCTTTCCCAATTATTAAAAGCTCAGGTTTGAAGTTTGGCATTCCTCGTGTGGAAAGCTGCTTGTAAAAGGATATTTTTGTTACTGAACCTTGAGTGCAAGATTAAAAAGAAAAGTTAAGCTGTGTATTTTTACCTCCAATTTCACATCATGGTCTTTAGAATAGTGTTCATCCACAATTTCTCCAGTAGGTGAGCGTGGTCGAGTAGTTGCAGTAACTGACAAGTCCCCACGTGATATTAAAGTGCACATGTATGCATCATGGGAGAAAACTTCATGTCGAATAAACTCACAGAACAGCAGCACCAGATTCAAAAATTCTGTCTTCTCATAGTCACTCTTTGGGTCAGCTACCAAAATAAATCAATTGTCGTTCAAAAACATAAGTGTGCTCTTCAATTCCACAAAAATGCAAAGCCTTTCAATATATCTTATGTTTTGTCTTAACCATTTTAACAACAGCCTTTTTTTTTTTTTTTTGGTTGTCTAAGAACTGCTTGTATCTTTTATATAACAACCCAACTCTAATCCAATGCTGCATAACTGGCATCCTTAGATTTGTTACCATTCAGGGCTCCTCTCTGAAGAACTATCTTCTGGCAGTGTATTCCAAAGCATTCTGTTCCATAGACTTATGCCCCCATTACATTACAAGCAGGGTATTCGCTGCTCTCTATTGTTTTCATTTTTATTTCTACCATGTTTAACAATTTATGATCATATTACATATTGTAAAAATGGATACACTAGGATCTCTTACACTCTCTCCCCACCTCACCAAAGCAGTATTCGTTATTTTATTATATTTCTGTCTATTGGGACATTTTAGGAACTATATGAAATTATGCTTTTTACTAAACACTTTAACACAAAAATTAAATCCTTTGAAATATTTTAGAAAAGTATTTGGGAAATTATGTTTCTACAGATAAATGCTGACTTTATTTTCTTCAGTTAAACATATCATGTATGTCCAAGAAAAGAGTTTATTAAAAGAAACAATCATCCACTTTTGCAAATGAGTTACCATTGACTGACAAAGAATCAAGAATGAATAATCATTTTTGAAGATTACTATTTTACATAATACTTGCATTTGTCACAGTAATAGCAAAATATTGCTCAGTCTAACACATCAAGCATTTCATGTTTGTAATTATGCAGAGGTAGCGGAAAGCAGCTCTTTACCACAATTTCTCTAATAGGAAGCAAAACCATCTGCTAGGGAGCAACCACAAATTCAGCTCAACAAGTATTTCAAAGCACAAAAATTGAGCTGTAAAATCTGAAACTGGTTTAAAACACAATCATTGGTCTATAGCAGCAATAATTTCCTATGAAATCAATATCAGAGGGGTAGCCGTGTTGTCTGTTTCAACAGAAAAACACCATCACCTTAAAGTCTAACAAATTTTCTTGAGCATAAGCTTTCATGGGCTGGAACCCACTTTGTCACATGCATGAAATGGAAACTTCAGTTTGGCAGGTATATAAACACATGCAAAGATGGGAGTGCTAACTATGTGGTGGACCAGTGCTAATCAAGTCAATTCAATCAGGGTGAATGTGGCCCACTCTCAACAGTTGATGAGAAGGTGTGAATACCAAAAGAAGGAAAATTACTTTTTGTAGTGAGCTAGCCACTCTCAGTCTTTATTCAGACCTATTATGATAGTGTCAAGTTTGCATATGAATTCCAGCTCTGCAATTTCACAATGAAGTCTCTTTTTCAATGATTTTGTTTGTTTTGTTTTTTGTTTTTGTTTCTCTCAAGTATGGCAACTTTCAAGTCTGTTACTGAGTGTCCAGGGAGGTTAAAGTGCTCTCCTACTGTTCTTGAATGTTATCATTCTTGATGTCTGATTTGTGTCCAGTACACACACCACACAACAGAAACACTAACCCAGGAACCAATCCCTGCAATAAACCCCATTGCCAAGACAGTACTGTGTAGTAACCAATTAAAATACAGTTATATATAAAGGCCCCACTTGTAATGACACTATTCCAAATTTCTGTTTTACTCCTCATATACGTAGTCTTGTGGCACACGCTGTAGCAATGCTTATCTCACTATTGCAAAACACTCAGCCTATAACCAATAATGGTAACTGTAACAGCCCTAATAGGAGTGTGTTCCTACCTGTGGCACTACATTTATAAGAGCCAGACAACCACATCATATTATAAATATGATTATGCTTGGGTATAAGATGGTGTCATAGGCACCCATACTTATATATTCACATTCACTACAAATATATACACCTTATCCGCATTATCCATATATATTTCCTATCTGGCAGTGCTCCAAGGTTCAGTCATAAAACTATATTCCTCAACATTCCCAGGCCAACATAAGGGACTTAACAATTGGCAAATAAAATCTGCCCAACAGTCATACAAGGGAATGTGGAGACTAAGGGACAGGTGAGGCGTGAATATGAGAACAGTAAATAAGGTGACCACACAACAGTGTTTAGCCCACTGGGTCACCTTCAGTCCATGCATTATGTTTCTCTGGGATTACGGGTAAACATCCTCCCCATAAAAAGACAAAAAGTGGGGGAATGTAGGCGAAAGAAAGAGCCTGAAGCATGGACCTGGAGCCTTCTAGGTAATAAGTTAGTTATAATGAATGTATATTATAATGTAAGGTTTTGATTATATTTTAAGAAACTTAAACACAAGATGTAGGCCTCAGACAAGCATAAGGCAGCTTTGCTAACTTAGCTCCAGCTCTGTTGGATGTGGTCATGTTCTGAAGTTAAAGTGAAGGGATGGAACATTACAATGAATAGTGATATTAGTATTAGATAAAGCCTTGTAATAGATAGAAAGGAGTTTAATGTTGAAAGATTTTGATGAAGTGGCTAGAAGTACCCTTTGTTCTATGCTTCTTTCAAATGTTGTGTTCAATGCTATATTTCTTCATCAAAGTTGGACGTCCAAGCTCTCCAGCCAGTGAGCAGCGTCACTGCTTAGATTGTGGATATCCTCCAATTAGACAGTGAATTTTCATGTTGGGCATTCTGCAACAATGTGATGCATAGTTTGCGGACTACCACCATCACTAAGTGGGGATGGCAACAAATTCCACTTATGCAGTAGATAACTGCACCTGCCCTGACCAGTCCTAAGCCAGTTTAGGACACACCACAGTCTCCGGAGAAGATCGAAGTCTTTCTGCTCAGTGGTGGGATCTGACATAACATGTTTGTTTAGGACGTCTACTTACTGCCATTCAGCTCGCCATAGTTCCTTGACATTGGCCGTGACTTCCTTCGCTCGCTGCCAGGGAGGCTTACGTGATTTTAGACGCGATGTTGGTGGCTGATCAAAGTATTTCTGGATGGGAAGAGCTTGGCTGCTGTGGTTGATACGTTGGTATAGTCTGCATTCCTGTTCCCATCAACGAATGCTTGGTGGGGCGATGTTTGCCGGCAGTAGTAACCATTTTATGGCCGTGGGCATTAAAGTGCCACTACCACTCGCATGGCGCTATTTAGTTGAGTGATGACTAGGTTTGTGTGGGTGCTTTCTAGCCACACAGAAGAGCAATATTCAGCAACAGAATACACCGGCATGCTCCAGCTCCCCAACTAGTTACAGTGAGATTTCTTAGAAGGTTGATCTTTGGCTTTAGTTTCTCCTTTGTTTGTTCCAGATGGCATCGGAAGGAGAGCGTACGGTCAAGTGTTACACTTAGGTACTTGCTTACAAGCCTCATCCCAATCTTTTTCTATGCTGCAAATCTGTAAATGTGTTGTTTGTGTGAATGGGAGAGAGAATGTTTTAAGAGCAATAAGTATGAAGGCCACTGCATGCCCAGATGATCAGCCAAAACTCAAAGGCACGAAACAGTTATCAATCAGGCTAAGCACTTTGAAGACAAAGACTGGACAGGGGTAGAATGACAAACCCTAAAGTTAGTGGCAAGCACTCCCTGATAGGGAACTGATAACACCCACGAGGGGTTGTCAGCATACTGATATCAGAGGACTGCGAGAACAACTTCCAGATAAACATGTCACAGAAAGACTGATTGTGATGCTGAGTGACTGAGTAAGGCCTGACAAGGAAAAATGCATAGACGTGCCTGGAAAGAAAATCCTATAAAGGAAGGGGTATCTTGTATTGTTCTTCAGGTTTCGTCCTTCTACGGCGTGGAGCATCACCCCAGTCTGACAAGAACCCGGCTCCTCCCTCGTACTCAACTTATCTGGCCAATAAGTAGGGTTGAGCTACAGACTGGTAACTATTATATCAGCAGGACACGAGTGTGTGTGTGTAAATGCATATGCTACATTGTTACATTATCAATAAATACGGTGTGTTGCCTTATCCCCCTGAAAAAGATCCCGTGTGCTTCTTTTAAGCATAACATCTGAACCAAAGTAAGCAAGAGTTATACTAGGAGTAACAGACAGGCCTTTTCAAAAGCAGATGTTTGCATGCAAGTCCATGTCTCTCAGCACTAGAACTGCTAGCACTTCTAAAAGCACATGATATATGTAAATACATTCCATCAGGACAGTACAAGGATACCCCAACTTAGTACATGATAAAATAGTTTGATACAACAGGAGTGAAAGCATAACAGGTGGTAAACAGGAATGCTTTGGAGGAAAGTACAAAAGGAGGTACCAAACGTATCATAATGGTTAAGATGATATGTAAGGTGTGTTATCATAGATTGTTTATCCCCATCTATAAATGTTGGGATACCTTGAGTTAACTCTTTGTCCAGCCCAGAAGGCAATAGCGAATCCATACTATTGACTGAGCCATGTCCATTGTCATGGGTACAAAATGCACAGATGCTCGAGGTCTATTTGGCTACTGACAACTATTAATGTACTAAGTTTGACAATAAACCTGACTCGGGTGCCTTCGTATTTTATCTGAATCTGTGGTCTTTGGGGGCTCTCTTAAAATCTATTATGCTAGCTACCTATGCAGACCTAGCATGAAATACGGAAACACACACAGCCGAATGTTTATCATCATTGACGGAGAAGGGGACGTCAGGACACCACACCATTTGTGGTGACGCTACAAATCATTTGTGAAACTGTATTTGGCCACAACCACTTACAAGTTTGTGATCCTGAACTACAGGTTTGCAGATGAACAGATCCAAATAGATCCAGTCTGTTTTGGTTCTTGTCAAATGGAACAGAACTGGGGATGTGTTGCCTGCCGTGCACCCATGACTTGGAAGCTAGCCAGAGGATGGAAGAGGAGGAAATCAGAGTCCTTAGCAGGAACACAATACTTCTTAATCTACCTTCTCAAATTTTAGAGAAATTGTAGCAGGAGTTTGCCACACAATCTTAGATGAATCCAGAGGCATGGGTAACGCTCACCTGTGTTGCTGACCATAGAGTATCCAACACCTTGTGCTGTGAATACCTGAACACTTCAAGTAGAATCTGAAGAGTGTCAACTAGCCACTTTATCAGGTCTTGAAATTACCAAAAATTGTCAGCCATGGAAGGTGGTAGAGCTACTTCTTCTGGAGATGAAGATGAAATGGCTATTTGAGGGGCAGCCTCCTTATCCACTCTGACCTCTGTTTCCTCATATTTCCTCCTGTGGGTGAACTGGCTGGGGAGGAGAGGATTGAACAACTCCATCTCCCTTTGAGGTGGTGGTCTGAAGAATTGCTGTTGGTAAGCAGCCCAGAGATCTCAGTACTACCAATGGGGAGCCAATATGGCAGTGTAGGTGGCATGCAGGGCTGGTTCCACCAACCTTTATGATAATTTTGATTTTCCCTATAACTGTCAGAGAATGGGCTTCTCACAGGATATGGGGGTAGCCCTGGACTGAAATAAAAGACCAACTGGAAGTCTCGGTCTTCCTCCTCATCATCATCCAATATAGAAGCCCCCAGAGAAATGAATGGAAGGTCCTGCATTACTAGGGTACAGTAGCAGTCAAGGTGCTGGTATACAAAGATGCTCCGTACCCATGAAAGCTACTGGTGCATGATGGTACCACTGATGGTGAGTGTATTGATGTAGATGCAAATGGAGACTGGCAGGTCTTGGCTTGTTAATAAGAGTGCAAAAAAGCAAGACTGACCTTGACAGTAGCAGACTGAGCTTAACAGTGTCTCTCCAATAAGAGAGGAGAGGAAAAAATCCTCTGACTACTAACTAACACTACTACTAACAACTAACTAATCTTAAGCAGGAGTGGCCCTAGACGAGCTGCCGGCAACTGGTGCCCTAGGCAAAACGCACAATCGGCGTGCGATCGGCACCCCCGCCTCCAAACCCCTCAATGCTGTTTAACTTTGGCGCCCTAGGCGACCGCCTAGTTCGCCTCTATGGACGGGCCACCACTGATCTTAAGAAACAACTATAAAAAGAATACGAAAAGCCAAGGCACACTCAGGGTGGGCAAGCAAATACTCTGACTCAGAGCAAGGAGATAGACAAGGAACTGGGGACAATTTGCCCATTCATCCCATATGGCTTCACTGTCCATTACTATGAGCCCAGAACAGCAGTTCCTAGTCACAGCAATCCAACATAATATTTAAAATAGATCTCAGTCCCAGAGAGCAGGGCCGTCCCACAACATTTTGGCACCGAGGCGGGGAGCTCAAATGATGCCCCCATGCCCCCTTGCTTGGGCCAAAACTTTGAAAGGTCTCAATTCTCTGGGTCCTAGTGGCACCTCCCCCGCCCCAGTCTGGCACCTGAGGCGGTCGCCTCAGTTCACCTCATGGTAAGGCCAGCCCTCCCAGAGAGTGTAAACACGAGTGTTGATTAAAACCTTGGGCAGTTCTTACCAAAGCAGGACCAAAAGCACCTAAAGACAGATTTTGTAATGTGTGTTTCTTTCTATAAAATCTCCTCCATGCAAAAAGTGTCTGCAGCCCAGTGCTTGCCAGGCTTCTGAGTCAGGAGAAAATGTTTTATTAAAAGTCATAAAAGAATTTCATTAGAAGAAGAAATATCTGATGGCTACTTAGCACACCCATTTAACTAGTGATTTTCCCACTTGCTTATAATCTGATCAGTTTTCTTTTCAAGTTCATCATTGAGTATTAATTATATACCAGATAAAAGTCAGCCATTTTCAATTCCTCATAAAATCAAAGAGGGACAGATATTATTACTTTATATTATATATTATGCATGAAAAGAATACTTTTCCCCTTCCTCATGTTGCAATCCAAACAAGGATAAAAGAAGTTTGCTCAAGTTTTCCAAAAATCCACCTTCAAACACAGTACGCAATGGAAACCTTCAGTACAAAAATGAAATATTTTGGAAAATTATGGTCACATGAATATTTGTGGAGGGGATAATAGAAACTGCAAATAAGAAGCACATACTCTAACAATGCAGGATAACTTCAACATTTGGACACAAGGCCAATTGCTCTTTTCCTATTTTGGAACAGATATGAATTAATACTTACATAAAGATGGAGCCTGTGTATCTAAAAACCTAAGTAGGACATTCTGAAAGACAGGAAGGCTGGATCCAGTGAGAGAAGCTGAAGAAATAGATTCTTTTTCATCCAGCACTTCTGACTCACCACATCTCTACACAGTGGGGAAAAAATACCAATTAGCATATCATGCAACTCTAAATGTGACAATGTTTCTTCCGCCCACCCCCTCCCCCCCCACAATGCAGTATCTATCCAAATCCCAGAAATTCCACAGAAGAATTACTGAAATAGAGCATTTTCCCACCTTTGTCTACCTTGGGTATTTCTAATGTGCTTATTTAAAAGTTATATAATAATTATATAGAATTGTACAGAATCACCACTTTTAAAAAAAGTCTTAAGAGTTAGAATATTTTAGCAAAATTTCAAACAAACTTAAATTTCTGGATTGATTACATAGGCTATAATTACACCTTTAACAAAGGAAGTTATTTTTCTTCCTTTGCATACATTACCCATTACTGGTGTAAAGGCATCTCCCTTCCCCCACTACTTGGGCTGCAGGGTAGGTGCTGGTTTGAAGGAACATAGGACAGATGAAGAGTGAAAGTAAAAAAGTGTTTGTGTGTATGGTGCTGTAGCCAGTTCCGGTGGAAGAGGCACTTCTAAAACAGTACTCTGGTTGCATTTAAAAGATTGTTGTATCTTAAATCAAAACATAAGCTATGTTTTGTTAGTAAGGCCATCTACTGAAACAGTCTATTAGACAAAGCTGAAAATACAGCTGACAGTAATCTGCATTTAGGGTTGCCAGGTGTCTGGTTTTGAACCAGACAGTCCAGTATTTGAGCTTTCTTTTCGGGAAACAAATTGAGAAAATATAACTGTCCAGTATTTTCTAAATAAGATGTAATGTAGATTGTGATGTAATGTCAAGTGTGTCCGGTATTTTTGTTGAAACCATCTGGCAATGCTATCTGCATTAAAAAGTCAACATTTACCAATGGGCTACCACACCACAGTATCTGAGGAACTCAGTTTTTAGACTAGTAAATAATTAAAGTACCAATAGCATCTCCATTTGATTCCCAATGTGGAAATGGTTTAATTTTATAAAGAAAAGAAGTTGCAATGGGCCTAAAGAACATTATGAGCCCAACAGCCACTGGTGTAAATTAGCTTAGATTCATTTGTTGCAATAAAGACACACCTTTTACACCAGCCAAGCACATAGCCCTGTGGCTATGTGAAACATTTTCATTCTTCTCATAGATTCAGTGGAAAACATACAGCTCTGCTTAAGACATGTTGTTATAGTTCTGAAGTGCCCAGTTGATTTTTAGAGTTCCCCAGATTTTGTAGGCCATCAGAGCACAATCTTTGGTATGGAGAATTGTGTACCAGTCCACACAGTTTGATGCTAATTTCTTCAAGGGACAATAGATGGCACATGCAGTACCACATATAAACGCCTAATACACTAAAGTAAATCACAACAGGAAAAATAAACAGTAATGAAACTAACTGAAGGTTTAAGGTTTATTTTTATTAGAAGCTTCATCGTCAGTCAAAGTGAAAACACAATTCAAGAACCATAAATTGGTGGCATGACATTCAATTCACCAAGTCTGAGCCAACAGTTTTAAAACCCTGTATGTTGAATCAAGCTAATTTCTCCTTAACATTTTAAGCACATTGCCAACATATCCTAGAACTAGAAAGAACAACTTACTTCTGCCTCAATTTCTGCTTGCCTCTTCTCCAAGAGTTTTGCCACAGCCATCGCTCTGTGTTTGCCAGATCTTTTACAACTCACAGCCCATTCACAAAGCAATGTCACCACAGCTTCATCATTAGGGGCGATCTGTTCAATAGAGAAATAAAATAAATAGTTACTTCACATGCACAGGAATAGCAGTGCTTATTTATTTGGTGGCTAGAAACAGTATGTAACCAAAGTGCTGGTGATTATGTACTTTGTTCTAGCACTTTGTTTTACCATGTGAAACAATTTTTAGAGATTTCCGATCCATGTGTATGCACATTTTATCTTCAAAAGGAAGAGGGTGTGGGAGGGCATAGCTGCAGCAGATGAAAGAAACCAAGTGCACAACAAAAGCATCAACAGATGTAGAGGGACATACCTGGATGTGGGGAAGAGGTGGGCGAATGGTAACCAATTAACAAGCGTTAAGTGAATCCAGGCTGGGTGTAGTGGAACACCCCATATTTCAAATAATCATACAAATTTCATGCCTCTCTTATGCTGATTCAATGCATGTTTTATGTGGTTTTTCCTCAGCTTTGTGCCTCACCAACAAAGACTCGACTGGAGAAAACAGGGAAGTTGGTACATTCCCCACTCCACTAGAGAAGTAACTCTGAGCATCCCCTCCCCAAAAGAGGAGGACAGAAGTCACTCATTCACATTCACTCAGAAGAGCATGCCCAACAGGCTCTCCTTTCTCACATCACTGAACATGGGAAACCGCCCTGCTTTCCTCTCTTCAGTCAGGGGAAAGAGATGATAGAAGGCCCAGGCCTCTCCTCCAGCTTCCCGCAGACAAATGCTAGGGGCTCTTAAAGAAGGGATTACTTGCGAACAGAGGATCACAGTAACACGGAAGAGAGGGAGGAAAGAACCCCCACGTGTTCAAACAAATTTCTATGCTTAGCCAAACACCAAATTTTGGAGCACCTGCTAACTAAGATACCTGTATTCACATAAACTTCAAATCCATTGGCATCACACAGTTCTCTCTGGTACCACCTGCCTTCTATGAAGCATTTTATATAGAATTACTCTAAGTGCTGGCAAGTACTTTTGAATAAGGACTGCACTTCTCAGAAAGACTGTAATGCGTCCAAGCAAGAAGATTTGAAAATACTTTAATGCTTAAATTGACGTGGAGTTTTTTTTACCCTTTCCCCTAAAAGGGACTTCCCCACACACATAAGCAACTTTGGTTTGGTTCCTGGGATGTATATTGATCTGCACTGAACACTTTTACTTTGTGAGTCAGAAGAGACAACTAGCAAAAATCCTACATATAAATAGACTTGACAGAAAAAGTAGTTTAGAGGGTGTGACACAAACAAACACTAAACATAATAGAAGTAGATCACCAAGATGAGAAATTGGGATTTTCATCATGTTGGAGTCCATGTTTTAGAGGGTTGATAAATTTTATCCAATTCATACCAGAGAAAAGCATTTTTAAATCTTCATAGATTAAGTATTGAGCCTATAACCCTTCGGGGGTTTCAGGTTCTTCCATCTTCTATGAAGAAAACTCACTATACAAAGCAATCTGATTTTAGTATTTTTTATGCATTAGTTCAGCAAGAAGCGTAATCCAGGTACTTGCAACATATTAATGAAGTTTTCACAGCCTTCAAGAACTGCAAGCACGTGGTTCTCTTGTTACATAGTGAGACATCACCCATGGGAAGACACTTCGCTGGAATCCCGAAGATGACCAAGGAAACAACACACACATGCTGCTTTTAGGAAGACTGTATTATTTACTAAGCAAGCTAAAACTTCTCCATCATCACTTTCACCAGTGATCACCAATCGGTAGATCACAGAGCCCCTAGGGGTCGATCACTGTGGACAGCTGGCTGGGCAGCTGCCCATCTTTGATCTAGCCCCGCAGCACAGCCTCAGCGGGCTTTCAGCCCAAGTGGCTGCCCCTGTTTGCTCCAGCCCAGCTTGGCATTCAGCCTGCCAAGGCTGCGCCACGCTCAAGCTGGGCTGGATCAAAGAGGGGTAATGGCCCCTCTTTGTTAACTTGCTGGCTGGGATGGGGGACGAGGCACGCATGCTTCTGCACGCTCACGTCCCCGCTCTTGGGAAGGGGCTGGGCGGCTGGCACATGTGCTGCAGTGGGGACAGGCTGTTCTCTGCAGGCTGTGTGCAGGGTCGGAGAGCCACCTTCCCCAGCGCCCTGCTCCACCCGGCCAGGCTGTGTGCGGGTTCAGGGAGCCCCTTCCCCAGCACCCTGCTGCACCTGGCCCAGCCGAAGCCAGCCCTGGGCGGCCCCTGGCTCTGCCAGTCCCAGCCCCAGCACTGGAGCCTGCAGGCAAAGGGCTGGGCGGGGCAAGGAAGAGACTCTGCTCCCTCCCCCTCCTCACCCCAGCACTGCTCCCTGGAGGCTGCGAGTCCCAGTGCTGCTGTCTGGAGGTGAGCGCCTGGCAGCACAGGGATGTGGGGGCAGAAGAGTAAATTTGGGGTAAAGTAAGTCTTCCTATGGGAAGCCCTGAACCTCAATCCTCCCTGCCCCTTCCCCCTCATCCTGGAGGGGCTGGGCTGCCAGAAGAGTGTGAGGTAGCTCAGTTGGGGGCCACATCACTTGTGTGGCCCCCAACTGATTTTTCTGTGGGTCAGTGGCCCCCCGACCCAAAAAAGGTTCCCCACCTCTGCCAGAAATAAATAAAACATTGAAACCTTTTGTGTTGGACATAATGTTTTACTTTATTTAAAATAAAGTTTGATAAACTAACATGAGAAAGTTAAAACGCTTAATCTGCTTAATAAATTAAATTAAACCGTTCTCCCCAGCTGCAGCTCTAGCAAAACAGCTGGAGTGTAATTATGTAATTGACAGTGAGTTTCCATTAGCAACAGGTAGTCTGCGGAAAGGTTTGGAAAGGGCAGGGCGTCAAGAAAGGAGCGTGGTCTCGGGGAACGGATGGGGTAGATCTTGGCTTGCCCTGACATTTAAAAAGTGATCTTGGGTGTAAAAAGGTTGGAGACCACTTACACATACATTGTACTGAAATTATACAGTCTCTGCTACAGTGGAGGGATGTGGTTTCCAACCTATTTTTCTCTGATTATTTCCTGTTGACACAAATCCCCTCACTATCCAGATGAGGTAGGCTGATTTAACTAAATAGGTTAAAAAATTAACCTCAACTGTCCCAATATTAAAAACATTTAAGACATTACTGGTAAGAGCCATTTGCATGTGTCCAGATAACATTTGATTTAGACTAGTTTTAAAAATCTTAAGTACCTTCTCAGTTTCTCTTGACAGAATATTTCTCAGAATAAGAGCCTACTCTGTTAGGAAATGTCCCTAGATTAAAGCTTGTCAGCTGTTCCCCCTCTCCAGCCTGGGTCACACTATGAAGGTGGTGTTGGACTTCTCTGTTCCTACCTGTTACTTCCAACCCTTTTTGTTCCCCCTTGACATTTTTTGCTTTTTCTTGAACAGCACTATAACCAACTTTTCCCTTCTTCCCCCCTCTCTGTGAAAGCAGGTGACTGGACTTGATGACTTCTTGAGGTCCCTTCCAGTTCTAGTGTCCTTGATTCTATGAAGTCAGCCTGCCGCCCTCATTCAACTCTCCCACTCACTAAAAGAGCCATTCACTCAACTCCAATTTCACCCAGCACCGCACACGCACTCGCTTTCTACCATCTGGTTCCTTTCCGAAATGACCATCAAGCTCCTGTCTATGCCCTGTCTTTCAGTCTTCTCCATGACTTCCAGTCACTCAGCACTGGTGACTTCTCATCTGTTCTCTGCCCATCTTCCACAATGAGACAGTAGTTTATTCACTTAATATTTCACTCTTAAATCTTTGCCTCCCTCACACATCCTAATGTCCATCATACCTCTGCAGAACATTCATCTGCTCTGATCCTGCTCTCACTCTTCAGAGTTTGTCTGGCAGGAAGCCTAGAGCCAAGACGACTTCCTTCTCTACAAACTCACACTCTCTTCTTCACTTCTGCCATCTTTCTAGCTAACCAAACGATGGTTATTACCGTACAGTAACTACAGTTCAAGATAATATAGATAATGCTGGACAGGGATCATGTCCCTGGTCTCTTCCACAATCTGGGAATGGGTGACAGGGGATGGATCATTTGGTGATTACCTGTTCAGTTCATTCCCACTGGGCCACTTAGCATTGGCCATTGTCGGAAGACAGAATAGTCAGCTAGATGGACCTTTGATCTGACCCAGTACGGCTGTTCTTATGTAGTCAGTGTGGATGCAGATACACATGCACCTCATGTGCACAAGACCAGAATTACTTTATTAGCAATGTCCATCGAGCCATGCATACACTGTATACCTCTTTGTGCTGCCACATGAGGACATAAAGAATAGGGTGACTACGCCCATCCCTCAGTTCCCTCTTACTACTCATGTTACTGAAGACTCCAAAAAGAAGAGGCAAAGAAGTTTGTCAGCTGGTTTCCTCCTTTCACCCCTTTATTTGCCCCACAGACAACCTCTCACTTAGGGTACGTCTAGACAACATGCCTCTGCCAACAGAGGCATGTAAAATAGGCTACCCGACATAGTCAATGAAGTGGGGATTTAAATATCCCCGGCTTCATTAAAATAAAAATGGCCGCCGCGTTGTGCCAGCGCAGCTGATCGTCGGCACAGCGCATGAGTCAAGACACTGATCGGTCGACAGGGGAAGCCTTTGTCGACCGCTCCTGTAAACCTTGTTTCACGAGGCATAAGGGAGCGGTCGACAAAGGCTTCCCTTGTCAACCGATCCACTTCTTGACTCGCGCACTGTGCCGACGATCAGCTGATCCGGCACAGTGCGGCGGCCATTTTTATTTTAATGAACCCGGAGATATTTAAATCCCCGCTTCATTGACTATGTTGGGTAGCCTATTTTACATGCCTCTGTCGGCAGAGGCATGTAGTCAAGACGTACCCTTACTGATTACGATTATGCCCACACTCATTCCTTCCCTTACTCTTTTCTCTAAACTCTCAGCCTTTCCTGGTTCTTGCCCCTCATAATACAAACATGGATGGATGGAGATAAAAGTTAATGTTTCAACATACCATACAGAGAAAAGATTATGACAAACACCAGGGAAAACATTAAAGAAAAAACAATATAAAGGAAGTTTTACTCATGAAGTTGTACAACTCTATTATGGATATTAATGTTATAATTTATAAAGCGGGATGTTCATCACAAACATGTCAAGCACACACATAGGTTCAAGGATTATAGTGAGTTCTCATCAAATATCCAAATGTAAAAAAGTTCAAGTAGACAGTGATTCACACATGTGGACTACATCTATGTTATAATGAAGGTAACAGACCTCAGCATTTTGAGGTTTCCCCTCCACTATACACAGAAACATGAATTACATTGAAGATTGTGTTACATTTGTTTACTTAATGCAACAGGTCATCACTGGTACCTTCCTGACTGCATAATTAAGTTTTCCCAAAATAGTCCCTGGTACACATTAAAGCTCATGCTGAGATGTGTTTTACTGACCTTTCCCATTTTTCCTACGTGTACTCAGACTATGAAGACAGATGCTGGAAAAATTCAAATCCTGCTTTATCAGACACTCAGCATCTCTACTAAATGTAAATTATTACATTTTTCCAAGTACTATCACATTTCTAGAGGCTCTAATTAAGGAACCATAGCTTCGATTATGTACTGTACCAATTAGAACTAGTGGCAAAGACTTATTGACTCAAATACTCTTTTTTTCATATAAGGATTTTTTTAAACCCCTCATTAGGAAAGCTTATCTCCTTCTGCAGTCAGTGTTACCAAATGATAACCTGAAAGTTTGGATTGGCTGCTAAATGAGAGGAGGCACAGTGATTAAAAACAAAAGAACATTCAAACCTTTTGCTCTGCCAATAATCCTGGAGGCAGATTTACAAAATGTATCATGAGATTTATTATACACACATACACAAGACACCCCTAGATAATATATACACCAGTAACAGTAATCTTATATCCTATTTGAATAAAACTTATATAATTAACTTTGGTTAGGAAACAGGCCCAAAAAGAGAGATTAAACAACAAAAACAGTGCCAGCTGACCATGTAATCTGACAGCTAAAATTTCTTAATGAAGTTACTCAAGAACAGCTGTGACTTCTTGCATTTGAATTATACAGTATTTACAGAGGCCCAATTTTAAAATTCTGCTAGAAGTGTTAATTGATTGCAAAACATACAGAGTACAAAACATGCATTTACCCTACTGAGGACAGCATTGAGGTTGACAAAGGCAGCTGCAGATTAAACTAAATCAGTCCCATAGTTGTTTTCCACTGCCATGGTTGTTTTCCAGTTTCACTCTGAATTTAAATAGGTTTTGTAATAGAATTGTCTAAATATTTTAAAGAGACAATCATTTCTCTCCTTACTGAAGGCTTTAAAATATTTGTATTTGTTCATTTTTCTAGCATTAATAAACTATAAGAATAGTTCTGAAATTGGAAGGGGCAAACTTCTGATTCTGTTTCTAAGTGCATCATTTATTTGTCAATATTGTACAACTGCCAGTCCAAATATAAAAATAAATTTTCATTGTAGACCTACAAAATAAAATTAATCTGAATTTTTAGAAAAGTAAGGTGCTAACAAAAAATAAAGGGAGCACTAATTGGTTGCAAGTGATTAAACTCAAAAACCATGGCACTGATTCTACAGCTTCAGATTTTTCACTAGCACAGTAAATGTGTTTTTTCAAAACACAACCTCTATTGAACAAAGACAATTATCTGAAAATTACCTGAAAAACAATTAACATGTTTTCTACCTCAAAATTCAAAATCACACAATTTCCATGTGCCTACAAGGACTCTGCATGCATTAGAACAATATAAAATAGCTGGATTTCTTAGCCCCGTATCCTCCCAATGTATCTATATTCTTCTCTAGTGACTTCCATGAGAACACTTACAGTGCACAAAAGTGTGCCTGCTAAGAGCATAACACCGAAAGTCTTCATTTTATCCATTTAAAGTGATGGGTAAGTTGAGTATAAAAATACAGCATTTTGAAATGTCATATGCACAGCATAACAAACACATTGTCTATATGATCCATAAGCCAGTGACCGTGAAAGTAGAAAACCAATTCTCATATATATAGTTCACCTTTCTTGTGAATAAGGGAGCATGTCACGTCTCATAAAAGCTGTATCTAAGGACTTCCTGTCACCTGATACTGTGAATTTTTGTTTTCACTGTAATTTAGTTAAAAACACTCAAATAGCATCACCTAAAGGTGATGGACTCCAGAGTCATCTCATCTCCTCTGGGACTTATCTAAGAACTCTTTGTTCCTGCAAGGATCCAGGGACTAGAAACAGAGCCTACAGACTGGGATGGCTGATATTCCCACAATGCCACACAAGAGGCCAGGCAAAAGCCAGGGAATGCTACTGGAAAGTAGATGCAGCAGGAAATGGTAATTGAGACACCCAGAGTGATGGTACCCTCCTGCCCTCTGAGGGGCCAAGCACCCCATTTAATCCCAGGCAGTTGTAAGGGCAACCACACAGACTCTGACCTGCTGCAACACCAAACATTGCTTGATCTCTGGTCTCCAACTCCAGCCTGACTCAGGCACTTATTCCTAGCTCTTGATATATATGCCACATACTGGAAAATTATTTTTGACAGTTTATAAAATTGTATTGGTTTTGTTCTAAAGCACTCTAGAACATAATTATACAATGTATAAAGTGTATGTACTTATAA
The DNA here is from genome assembly GCA_032595735.1 of Pelochelys cantorii. Lineage (NCBI taxonomy): Eukaryota > Metazoa > Chordata > Testudines > Trionychidae > Pelochelys > Pelochelys cantorii. Next base: position 29,397,066 of record CM064335.1, read on the forward strand.
CACCATAACTGATCGCCACATGGAAGAAAGTTATGAAAGGAAGATGGAGAGAGCCATTACTCACTATACCAAGATACCCTAGGGCTAAAGACAAGCCTTGGATTAGAGCAGTGGTTCTCAAAGTGTGGTCCATCTTGCTGGTGGGCTACAGGCTCATGGCTCGTCCTCCCCCCATGCTGCAGTAGTGAGCCTGTGCCAGTGCTCTAGTCCCGTGTTCTCCTCCCCCACGATGCTGGAGTGCCAACACTGGCTTACTGCTGTGGGGAGGGGAGTCCCGAGCCTCATGAGCCAATCCAGCTTGCAGGGGAAGGAAGCAGCTCCACACAATGCTGCTATCCCTCCCCCAGCCAGCCACCCATTTGGTCATCCTGCATGGTTTGCAGGTGCTCCATGAAAAGGTCTGCATTGAGTGCAGTAGACCACGGGCCAAAAAGTTGGAGAACCAGCAGATTAGAGGTGCATGCTATATTATATTGCATATTTGCTTTTAAAAAACAAACAGTCTGAAGAATATTGTCCTTTTAAAAAACACTTCTCTAATAATAGAAATTCTTTGTTCCGTTTGTTTTTAAAAAACTGTTCATGTTAATGTCACAGGGTAGATTTTTCCTCACAAGTGTATTTTACGCACTGCTGTCTCTCAGCATGAAGGAATTTCATGCTGGACTTCTAAAGCAGAGAAGAAAAATAGAAAGTTTCAAATGAACAGTAATTCAGTGTGCGCTAATTGCATGATTAAACTTGACAATCTCTCAGCAGTTATTCTTGCTTTTTCCTGGCGTGTTGAACTAAGCTGGAAAAGGCACAGAGAAGGGCAACAAAAATCAATAGGATCACACAACAGCTTTCAGACGAGTAGACATTGAAAAATTGAGACTGTTCTGTCTTAAAGAAGAGATGACTTGGCTGGGGAAGAGAGATATGAGGTCTATAAAAATCATGAATGATATGGATAAAGTGAATAGGAAAGTGTTAGTCAACCCTTCATATAACACAAGAACTCAAGGGTTACCTGAAGAAATTAATCCACAGCTGATTTAAAGCAAGCATAAGCAAGTACTATTCACACACCATACAATCAGCCTGTGGACTCATTGGCAGGTGATGTGGTAAAAGCCAAAAGTATAACTGGGTTCTAAACAGAATTAGGTAAGTTCATGGTAGATAGGTCCAGCAATGGGCTACTAGGCAAGATGGTCAGGGACACAACTGCCTGTTCCAGCTGTTCCTAATCTTCCGACTGCTAAAAGCTGGAACTGGGTAACAAGGGGTGGGGAAATCACTCAAAGTTGCCCTATTCTGTTCATTCCTTCTGAGACATCTGATCCAGGCCACTATCAGCGACAAGACACTGGGCTAGATGAACCACTGGTCTGGCCTGTAAGAATAAGGCCTTTTTCTGTAGCCATATTGAAAGCCCTAAGGCCTTCATCTGCAGCCAGATTGAAAGAACAGCAGCCATTAGCTGTAAAGCAGGGAGTCACATGTGATTTAGATGGAACGTGAGTACTATTAGAGTGTCATACCAGGCTTTTTAGAAGGAGATTCCACCCTAATGACACCCACTATCACCAGATAAACAAATAGATCTCAAGATGGTTAAAAAAATAGCTTGACAGCACTTCATCAGGCAAGAAATTCCTTCTGTATGATCTGTCTAGTTTTTAATTGTTTCTGTCTGCAGTATAGTTTTGCTAGGAGTAAATCAACTAAGTTGGTGGGGTGTGATTGGTTAGGTTGATCTGTTACAATCTGTTACAACTGGTTAGTAAAATTTTAGTAAAATAATTGGTTATGGTTCAGCTAAGCATGATTCGAGTTTCATTATATAAACTGGAGTCCAAGAAAGAGACCAGAAGAAAGGAAAAGAAGGAAAGACCTGGAACAACTCACCGCCAAGACACAGCCTAAGATCAGAGCTGCCAAGAATCCTCTGCTTGACCGTGATGTGCAGCAACTAGAATCCAGATGAGACTGACTTTGCCTGGCTAACGGGGGAAGTTTGCTTGCCTTGATCAGGATTGGTGAGAATGGCACTGTATGCTTAGCATGTGTATTATGCTTGGTTGGTAATTGTGAATAAATAGAGAGTATGGATATTATTGTATAAAGCTCTTTCATTGGTAAAAATCCTGCAAAACCACAGAAAGTTACACCTTGAACACTGGGAATTGGAGTAACAGGAGAATTCTGTGCAAGTAACAGACCCAGTATGACTGGTCTTATGTAGAGTCCAATACTGCAAACATATACATGCTTGCTTTACTTTGTACATGTAAGAAGTCCCACTGACGTCAAAATGCCTGCCTGTGTGTCCTAAAGAGGTTACAGGATTAAGGACTGACAAAATAACTTCTAGGAATAGACTTCCAATTCAGCTGTCAGATCACTGAATTGAAGGGTCACTCTCAGATCAAATTTGACCCATATTTTAGATTCTGTATACACAGGAGTCTATAAAAATCTAAAATAAATTTTTTTATTGTTTTTCTTGTTGGCACTGGAAAGATGCTTTTATAAGAAAAATAGATATCTTGCTGCATTTGTAACGAACACTGTCGCAGTTGCTGGCTGAGTAGAACAAGATAGCAAAATTGACTATATGCAAAAGTTAATAACCAGGCTATTTTCATTGTGAGAGATATGTGGAATGCTAATAAAAATCTTCTATATAGATTCTAAACAAAATATTTACCAAGATTTTAAAGAAAATGAGTGCCTAAAGCCTAGCTACCGCATCCACATTTAGACACCAAAATAAGGGCTTGATCCTATACCCATTGACATGATTTGCCAACTCCCACTGACATTAATGGAGCAGGGGCAAGGCCTAAGTAAGCTGCTCTTTAGAAGTCGTGAGAACCCAGCAGTTCCCATTGACATCAATTAATTCAGTGTGAGATGGTTAGCTCTTTTGAACATCAGGCTACTGATGGCCTAAACACAGGTTTAGAAGTTTAACTTTTAAATATTCTTTCCGAAAAATCTTATCTCTTTTTTATTATCTATGGAGCTTCAGTAATATGTTTTTAACCCAATAAGGTCCATCTAAAATACAGTAGTACCCTGAAATATATCAATATTTCATGTGGTTTTAATTATAATTTTCCACAAGATCAAATGAAATCCACAATGTGGCTATTTCTCAATCACCCCTATTGCTTAGATCAGTGTTTCTCAAACTGTGCTCTGCGGAGCCCCAGGGCTCCGTGAGACATCTCCAGGGGCTTCGCGAGGCTGACAAACTGGAAACATCGATAGGTACAACACATACAATCAGTGGACCACTGGGGCTCTGCATAAATTTTTACACACGTAAAGGGCTCCGGAGCCCAAAAAGTTTGAGAACCGCTGATTTAGATATATATATAGGACAAGGTTAAAATTGAATAATTTTACTCTCCAGGGGACTGAAACTGTTAAGCTAATTATAACCATTCTTAAACTGCCCTCTGTTCTATATAAAAGAAAGTTGCAACTGTTGAGGGCTGACACAAACCAACAAAACGCACAGAAACCAAAGCTTAAGTGAAAGTGTTTGCTGTACAGCAGAAAAACAGAAAGATGATTTCCTGACATGGGAAGAATACAAATTTTCTAGCAATGGTCAAAAGATTTTAAAACCTCTTGTAATTTAATTTCTGAAAAGATCCCTATTGCACCTATGAAAATAGAGAAGGTCCTATTCCAAATACTGATTCAGGATGTGTGAGAACATTTGAAAAAGTTTTCTAGAAGTAGTTTGTCATCTTTTGATGCAGAAGGTATGTACAATTATTTCAGTCATTTGCCAGGATTCAGGCTTGTGAATCAGGATTCAGGCTTAACTGCTATATGGGATAAAAGCTACGTGACACACATTTTTATGTTTATTAACAGTAATACTACTACTTGGGCATTTCACAGGGCTTTTTATCTTCAAAGCACTTTACAAATGTTAGCCTTCAGTAGTCACCCTCCAAAGTAAACATTCATGGTTTATCAGAATATCTATTAATAGAATTAGGGAAAGTCAGTAAAATACAATTCGCCCACATTTGCATTGAACTGAAGTGAACTGCTCTAAATGGGATGATATACTTTCTGTTGTGTACTATAACAACAGATATTGTTGTTATAGTAACTGAGTTAGGTCAGCCCACCCAGTTTGGGCTGGTTCCAGTTAGTTCTGTGTTATGCAATAAAATGGACACTTGCAACTACTTAAGCTCTCTGTGTTTCCACTGATTTCTTCAACTGTGGAACTCCACACAATATACCACTCTCCACAGCCTGAGGCCAGAAACTGGCCAGGCACAGAGAGCTCACCCAAGTCTCAGGGCTTGAACAGGGACCCATATAGAGATTTTGGATCCATTAAATGTACACTCATTCACCAACCTGGTGACCTTCATGGAACTGACATGAAATCTCGTTCTAGTATGTGTGAAACAACTGCCACATCTCCCTGGGTGCTCCACTGGCAGCTATTCAAGCCCCATCTTAGGGAACCATAGCAGTTCACTGCCCTGGAGGGAGAGTGGCTATAAACCTCTTGTGGCAGGCAGCTGGACTAGAGGAACCACCAAAATATGTCACCCTCACAGGTGAGGAGAAGTTACACCCTGCTACAAGAGAAGAAAAGTCCCATGACATCCAAGGACAAAGGACTTCTTCTTAAATGCAGTATCTGACATAAATAGAACTGGAACAGAGCCCTCTATTATTGCAAATCCAAGATAACTCAAAGTCAAAAAGTTACAGTGATGTAAGACCAATGTGGAAACAACTTCAGTTTTGAGTACTCCCCTCAGACTCTTAGTATTTGTCTTTACAATTAAGGTGTCTCACCACAGGACTAAAACATTCAACACAAGTGGCATCTTGACAAGAGGACCAGATAAATAGGTAGCTCCTTCATGATCATATCTGGACTCTTCTTGTGATGCACAGGGATTAAACAGGACCTCAGGGAAGTTGTGGGGGGGAGAGATTTACAGGAGTCTGTCAGGCTTTTCAGTATTCAGAATAAATTATAGCATATACCAACATAAATCACCTTCTTAACTATTTTTGTTAAGACATGCCGACTAAAATCCAACATTCTCTTGTAAAAATGATTTTGTACCACTGATCTGTAACCATCAATTTTTCCTTATGGAAAAAAAAAAACAAAAAGGATATACCATAATCTAAACAGTAACTTACATTACACAAAACCAAATAGTCTTGCAGCACCTTAGAGACTAACAAAAATGTAGATAGTGGTATGATCTTTTGTGGGCACAACCCACTTCTTCAGATGAATGGAATTTAAGGGGTCCGGTTTTCAAATAAATAGCACAGAGGAGATTGGGGGGGAGGGGAAGAGGAGGGAAAAGGGGAAAAAGGGGGGAAAATTGTCAATTAGAGTGTCCATGCTAAATGAAGCCGATAAGAATGCTTAGTACCCACTCTAAGTACTCTTTATTTGTTTTTATGTCATTAGTATGTGGAATGTAACAGGCCATCGAGCCAACGTCTTTGTTTAGACTTCTGTTGTAGGACTCAAACTCGTAAATAATATTAAGTTCTGTAGCTTCCCTGTTGAGCTGGCTTTTGAAATTGGTTTGAAATAATACGGTGACTTTGAGATCCATTAATGAGTGCCCAGTTTTGAAGTGCTATTGTAAAGGACTCCCCTAAAGTCACACACTGAGCAATGAACAGTAATGAATAGAGCATCAGTCTTCCAGCTCCCATTGTGGTGCTACAGCACCTGAAATGCTCAGTTAATCTTTCAATTTCAAGTCACGGTTCTATCAAAGAGAGTTGCATATAACATGCTTACAACTGACCAGACATCCTGATTTTTCTGGGACTGTCCCAAATTTGAATACTCTGTCCCAGTGCTCCACAAAGTAGTGAAATGTCCCAGAAAGCCCCGCCAGACATTTCACTGCTTGATGGGGACATTGGTGCAGCGCAGCAGCCTCCTCCCCCTCCTCACCAGCAAGGCACATAGGGTAGCTGGGCCAGCTTCCAGTGGTGTGCAGCCCCTCCCTCTCACCACCTCCTCTCTCCCTCTATGGGACCGCCTCTGCTTCATAGGGTCCTGTTCCAATGGCACCACCTCTTCCTCCTCCAAGCCGCCTTGGAGCCATGTGGCACCCAGCTGGGGTGCTGCAGGGCAGGGTGCACTTGGGCTCAGCAGGTGTCGGGACTGGAGTGGGGGCCACCTGTCTCCAGCCCCAGCTCCAGCTGGAGTCAAGCAGCAGCTGCATGAGGTGTGTTCCAGCTGGGGCAGCCTCACTGGAACAGGCTTTGTGTGGCTGCCACTTGACTCCAGCTGGAGCCAGGCAGCCCTCAGGGACTGGACCACAGCACTCAAAATAGCACCAAGGGTGGCCTCCACTCCAGTTCCAGCAAGCAATCCTGCCCCGGAAGCAGTTGGGGCCAGTGCTGTGTGGGCTTCTGGGGCCAGACCAAAAGCTCCAGCCTCGCAAACTGCTTTCTAGAAGGCAGAAGGTGATGGAAGGGGCAAGGGGAGAACTAAAGAGGGGGGGGTGAGGAGAAGAAGGGCTTGTACTGAGGGGAGAGGAAGGGACCAGGGCAAGAGAAGAAAGGGGAAGGCATCAAGAGGTAGAGTGGAGGAGAGACAAATGCCAGGTGGCCAAGAGGAGACAAAGAAAAAAAGGGCAGGAGGGGTGAGGGGAGGAAAGGTGTCAGTGAGGGTGAGAAAGGGGAGGGGACAGGGTGATTCTGGGAGAGGAAAGGGCAGGGACAATGGGGCCAAGAGAAAGTAGAGGAGAGGGGAGCGGTGCGTGCCAGGAGTAGAGGCATTGAAAGGAGGAGTGGGCATGAGGAAGGCAGGGGATGGAGTAAGTCATGTGTGAGTGCGCAGAAGAGCATGAGGAGAACTGGGGCAAAGGATGTTGAGGGGGTGGGCACCAGCAAGAAAGGGCAAGGAGGGCAGGGGAAGTGAGGGAAGGGGGAGGCACAAGGAAGGTGCAGGGGTAAGGGAAGGTGCAGGTGCCAGGGTACTGTGGGGGTGAAGCAGAAGGGCAGACACGTGGAGGGGAGGGACAGAAGAGAGGGGCACAGCAGGTGGGTAGAGGGAGGTGTTAGGAGAGGGGATGGGGAGGGATAGCTACAGATGATCAGAGTGGGGCTAGAGGAGGAGTGGGCACAAGGGAAGAGAAGGGCTGGTGCAGGAGAGGGGGGCTGGTCCCCAAAGGGCTAAGGGAAATGAGAAGGGCAGGAGCCAGGACAGCCGAGGAGCGTGAAGGATGGGGGGCAGCAGGCACCAGGGGAACAGATGGCGAGGGTAGGAGACAGGGCAGCAGTGGGAAAAGGGAGAGGTTTATAAGAGATTTATTAATAACTTGGGTGCCACAGTGGCACACATCTGAACAAGCACACATGAACTCAATACTGGTGCACAAGACAAAATACACTGCACTCGTGGGAGGAAAATCTTAGAGGGAACACTTCCCCCAGCCTGTCCCCCCAAGTTAATGCAATGTAAATTGGTTTAATGCAGTTGCAGGATAGTTGCATGGGGGATCCTGTGGGGGCCAAACTCACCCTTATTGGTAAGAGGACAGTGGAAATGAGTTCTTAGAGAGGTCACACAACACCCTTTACTTCTGGTCATCTGTCCGTCTTGACCCAGGGAGTACTACCTCCAGGGGTGGGACTTCTTGTGGCAGGGGGCGTGGCTAATGGGGGTTAGGGGATGTAGCTAATGTGTCCCTAATTTTGGGAAAATATGGTCATCATAAACATGCTGCATTGTTCAGCTACAGCATTACTGCCCTTTAATATACCATTTAACTACAAGGAAGAGACACTCGCAAAAAGGAAAATCCTGACGTCCCCTTCCCTCACACACAGTTCTGGATGCAGTGATACCAGTGCCCTTCCATTTCATCCTGAAGGACAGGAGACAAAAAAGCATTTGGAGACCCTGTGCAGACCATGGCTTCCTTGGACAGCCCTTGACATTCACACCTGGCCGATGTCCTTCCCCAAAGGTTCTGGAGGGTCAGGCATGGAAGCACACTATGTGCAAAAGCACAGTGCATATCCCTGAGTGCCCACAGAGCCACTCCACAGCCAAGAAGGATTTGGGTGGGGAGGGAGTAGAGATGTTAAATTTCAATTAATGAGCTAATCGAGTAGTCAATGAAGTTTCCATCGACTACTCGATTAGTCGATAAGGGGGGCGCTCGCTATCCCACTGTGCCTCTGCCTTTAAAATGTACAAGAGCCGCCCGTGGCTCTTGTACACTTCAAAGAAAGAGGCACAGTGGGAAACCCACATGAACGGGGACTGAATTGGTCCCCGCTCGTGCCGTTTCCCCCAGTGTACCTCTGTCTGTCCTGCCACCCTGCGGAGAAGGTGCTGGGGGGAACCGGCTTTTAAGCTGGCTCCCCCCAGCACCAGCTCCTGCTCCCCGCCCTCAGTGCCTCCGATACAGATGCAGCAAAGCAGGGGGAAGCATCTAGTCAACTAGTGACTTGACTACCCAATATGCCTAGGCTTATCAAGTAGTCGACTAGTTGCTTACATCCCTAGGGAGGAGGAGTCCTTTATTTACTATTCCATGGAACACCCCATTATTCATGCTGTGCAGTAGGTTGGTGATTTTGCCCAAACTAAACTGCAGTGCACAAATATGAAAAGGAAGCTTTGGGAGTACTTTAAAACCAGATAGTTGCTAGTCATGCAATTGAAGCAACCTGCTGATGATTGTTAAATATAATTTATGACTTCTGTGCATCTTGTTGCAAACCCACTCATTTAAGGCCCAGAAAGAAAATGGTACTATATTCCTGTGCATTAGTCTGCTCTGTGGGATGCTTCTTCAGTGTTTCTAAGAGCCCTATTTTTAATCCAAACTTTAAGAGGCATTTTAGCAGCTAAAAAGGAGGGATTAAAAGGCATTCTAACTCTAATTAACCACTTATTTGAAATCTAGCTGAGCTTAATAAACATTTATTCTTACTTAGAATTGCTTGGCTGGAACGGAGGCTGTCCACACAATATATTATACCTGCATCATAGTATTTATAGCACTAATCATTTCTGAACTGAGCACAACAATTCTACCGACACACATACAACCTCAAATGACATACCAAGCTGTATGGACACACTGAACTTTTTAAAATTCTATGCTGCTATGATTTTTTTGCTAGAGGATAAGTTATCAAAGACCAGGCAATTGCTAGAAGTCAGAAAGCAGCTGTTTCAATCATATTTACCTATGCCATACCATAGATGCTTTGGGTCCAATGCTATCACACTGCTGAGAATTAGGAGCAATTCCACTGAAGTCAGTGGAGCTCAACTGGTATGAATGAAAGGAGAAACAGTTTGGGTTAGCCACTATGCTTAGCATCACACACTTTCTCTCTTTTGATATGAATTTCTGTAATGCATTATGAGCACAGATAAAAATAGTAAGAGAGTTCAGACCACATGCATTGGTTTTAAAGAATTCACCTGAATATTACTACTATATCACAGAACTGAAGAGACAGCTCATGGTTAAAAATCAGAGTGCACATTGCTTTTTGGTCAGTACACAGATGGATAAATCGACTAGATCTTGAATAAAAGCAAGCCTAAGACCAAGGAACTAAGCAGGCCCTCTAATGGGCACATGAAGGGGACAACTACTCTAGGGCGCAGGGAAGGGCTCGGGGCTCCTGCTACAGCTACAAAAATTATTAGGTGTTTGGAATGGCTGCCACATGAGGAGAGATTAAAAAGACTGGAACTTTTCAAATTGGAAAAAGAGGAGACGAGGGAGGATATGATAGCAGTCTATAAAATCATGACTGGTGTGAACCAAGTAAATAAAGAAAAGTTGTTTACTTGTTCCCATAACACAAGAACTAGAGGTCACCAAATGAAATTAATAGGTAGCAGGTTTTAAACAAACACAAGGAAGTATTTCTTCATGCAACACATAGTCAACTTGTGGAACTCCTTGCTAGAGGATGTTGTGAAGACCAGGACTTTAACAGGGTTCAAAAAAGAACTAGATAAATTTATGAAGGATAGGTCCATAAATGAAACAAAAACAGGACTATGTAGCACTTTAATAAACCATCTTGTTAGTCTTTAAAGTGCTACATAGTCCTGTTTTTTGTTTCAGCTAGACCAGACTAACACGGCTACATATCTATTACTAGGTCCATAAATGGCTATTAGCCAAATGGGTAGAGATAGTATTCCCAGCTTCTGTTTGTCAGAAGATGGGAATGAGCAACAGGGGCTGGCTCACCTGATGATATCCTATTCTGTTCATTCCCTCTGGGGCACCTGGCATGGGCCACAGGATACCGGGCTAGATGGACCTTTGGTCTAACCCTTTACATCATCCCTTTACATCATCACCGGAGCGTCGGGGGGCATGCTCCAGGTCCATTGAGAGCTGACCGCCCTCAGTCCAGTGCCTAGCACCCAAGGCCATCTCTCTTCCAGGAGCACGGAGCCACTCTCCCCGCCGCCCCGCCCTGCCTCCCTCCTCTCCCCCCCTCCCCCCAGACACACATACCTTGCACAGAGGCCCAATGCATCTGATGGCTTCCCCCAAGTGTATGTATGTTCTAGTCTGTGACCACAGAACTTTTGTTTCCTCAGGCTCAGTTGCTCAAACTTAGTAACTTAGAGACCACCACCCTGCTACAGTACAGGTACAGTCAATCAGAAACAAGGAACAGTCATCTCCTGCTTAAAATTTCACTTCCTCAATATGGTATCTATGCTCCTTCATGCAGCTGTGGACCTACTAGCCCTGGTCAGAAAAAGAAGTTAGAAATTATGACTATAGTCTGACCCTTCCTAATTAGAGCACAGCCTAACAACCTTATAGCCATATCTAGAGGCCCACATACTCTGATATCCTGCATCGTTGCTGATCACACCCTTCAGCCTGAAATGCTGACCTCCCTTCCCTTTTGTAATGACATCCTCCTTGGTTCTCTTCCTGCTTCTTCGCCAGTGATTCTTCTGATGGGCAGAATCCTACCTGCTTTCTGCAAGTATCCCACAGGGGCCTCAGTGCTTAGTCTACTCTTTCCCCCTCCAGAGCTTCATTTTTGGTCATCTGCTCACACCATTTCAAAATGCCACCTTTATGTTAACCAGTCTCAAAATCAGCCTACCCACTGTCTTACTCACTCCATTTATGTATCTCCTCCTACTTATCTCACTGTAATTCACAACTTGCATTGCCACAGATGAACACTTATTTTTCATCCCATAGATTCTTCATTTATGGTCTTCTCTGATATCGTCACTGGTGCCATTCCTTCCCTACCCCCTCCAATCATCCACCTCAAGGGAGGTCACCTGCAATTCCCCCTCTCAGCTACCCAGCAGTTCATGCAGCTGCTAAGACCGTGCGTCTGGCCCACTCTGACTACGTCGACTCCCTCTTGATCCTCCAGTGCATCAAAGTTTAAACTTCAAGGCTCTGCCTAACAATTTCACTCAACCCCTTTGCTTATCCATGCTTCTCCCACAATTACTTCCCATTTGTTTTGCCACACTGCTTCCATGCTTACATTACTCTTCCTCAACTGCTTTATCTGGCCATCACTGCCCTACCCTCATTAAAAATCTCTCTCCAGGTGCCATTTGTTCCATGACATCTCCAAGAAATACAAATCTTTAGTTTTACTTCTTTCATAAAAAAAATCCTTCATGGAACCAATACGATGCGTTGGTGGCAAAGCACCACTCCAAACATAAATGTACGTTATACCTGTTTGTAGCCCCATGGGGGACTATAAATAGATTTCAGGGAATCTGCCAAGCAGGGCCAGTGTTAGACTCACTAGGGCTCAGGGGAGAAAACTGAAGCCCCACTGCATGGGGCTGATCCCCTGGTCCCTCAGCCCAGCCACCAGGGCTAAAACTGAAGCCTAAGCAACTTAGTTTCAAGGGGGCCCCCTGTGGCATGGAGCCCAGGCAAGTGCCCTGCTTGCTAACCCTTAATGCCGGCCTTGGCTTTTATACACAGAAAACAAGTTGTTGGGGTACAGAGGGGCCATGGAGTTGGGGGGGGGGCTCCAAAAGAAAAAGTTTGAGAACTGCTGTGTTCTATCATCTGGTTTTTGGGCCTCTTCAATTCTGAGGCTTTCACAATGGGACCATGTCTCCCCTGTAATTCCATACAGTGCCTAACACTTTGAGGCACTCCTTTCTTCTTCTCTTAGGGTGAGTCTACACAGGACCCTAAACTCAAAATAAGATACGCAATTTGCACTATGCACCTTGTGTCCCTTATTTCGATTCTATTTCAAAATAGCTTCTTTTGAAATTTGATGCATCTACACAGCACTAAATTCAAAATAGTGTGTTATTTTGCAGACATCCCTTAACACTTTGCTTTTTTTTTGGGTTGGGGGAGGATCAATTCTAAACAGATTTTATCGCATCAAATGCAACAAAAGGAATTTTCCTGTTGACTATGGCCTGTTGTTCATTTTTTACTTTGTCTTTTTGTTTTGCGTATAGAGAGCCACTATTTATTGTGATCTGTAATGTCTGTCTCCAAACTGGATTGCCAGCTTGGGCTTCCTGGGTCTGTGGTTCAATAACAAAGCATTTTAGCTCTCTCTCTTGCAAGAGTCCTGAATGAATCTCTCCTCCTCGTCCCACCCCCCCCCCCCCCGTATAAGATGTCTTTAAAAGGTCTCCCATCTTTCATCTTATACACATGACCTAAAAACAAAGACAGTAGTGTTTGATAATAGCTGTTAGACTGGAGATTAGTGCCCAGCACTTCACTGGTGATTTTAGCTTGTCAGCTGATGCCTAAAATGGATCACAGGCACCATACATGGAAGCTATTGAAGCCTGCTATATGAAGTGCATGTCTTACTGCTGTAAAGGAGGATGCTGATTATGCTGGCTTTATAAATCAAGATCTTAGTCTTTATTGTAAGTTTCTTGTTCTTCCATGCTCATTTTGTCAGGCAACCAAAATTGGTGGCTGCCTTCCCAATATGAGCATCCAACTCCTCGCCCAACAATTTCTTGTTAAAAATAGATCCCAGGTAAAATAGATCCCAAGTGAAGAGTTTGCCAGTAATGCTGAGAATGGAAATGCATCTGTGGTTGTTACACTGTCCCTTGCCTCCTTTCTTTCTGTAAAGGGTAATGATACTTGCGTCACATATGTCCTGAAGAACTTTTCCTTCTTTCCAACAATGAAGGCAGACTATATTGATGTAGTACAATAATGGAAAATGTTCAATGCTGGAAACAAGAAAAAGTTCTCGAGTAGTGGGGCACTCCTATAGTGTAAAAGAAACACTATCATCATTCACTATTTACACAATGAAGTTTGGCAATTTATCAACCATGGAAACAGGGGAAAAAAATCATAAATGCTACAATGGCTTCATATCAACGTAGAACAGCACACATAGTCCTTCATACCGAATTATACTTTAAATAATTGTTAGCATGCAGATAATCTGGTGCTGTGAGCACTATAAAAAATAACACAAGGACAAGCCACAACGTTACATAAATTGCTAGCTAAAAATAGGAGTACAAGCATAAACCTATGATTGAGTGCTTCTTGTAGCATACAGAAAGAAAGCCTGCCTCTTAACAATTAAATCAAGACAAAAATACAAATCAGAGACATTCTAGCTGGGTACAGATCTATTGTCTCTTGAGTATGTAATTCCTACAAAGGTAAAGGATAAGTAGTACAGCAGGGCCCATACAGGTGCCTAATAATAAACTGCCATCTAGTGGTTCAACTACACATTCTTAAATTTTGTACACGGGCTAACTAATACAGAGAATATTATTTATCTTATAGCCTTGGTCACCACACACCTGTGAGTAATTTAGATGTAGGCATTCCATGCAAGTCAGTGGACAGATGACCACGTACATCACAAGTGTCAAATTTTTTCCATGGTTAAAAACTCAAATATCAGATAATACTCAAGTCAACACTGGAAAACAGCCCTTCAGCAATACAAAGCTCTTCCACTTCCTGTTACTCAATTGATTCATGATATCAAGCAGAAAGTTACAATCCTCTGAAAATCCTAATCATGTTCTACTAGTTTAAGGGATTGCAATTTAACATCAGCCTAGGAGTCAATCAGGAAGAACAGGAAGGTCTCTCAACCTACCCACATAAGTACCTCTACATTCCTTAGTCTAATCCGATAATCCCATATAATCAAAGTGCAAGTGTGTTTGACTTCAACAGCTTGCTGTGAGAATGTGTAATAACTCACCACCACCACATACTGGATTATAAAGTTGACATTTCAAAGCCTTTAGAAAAAGGCCTGCTCTGCAAAGGAGGGGCTAGATTTTAACAGAGAAATTCAGTATCCAGAACAGGGGCCACACTTTCAAGAGAGCTCAGCTCCCATTTAGACCCAAAAGTAATGACGGGATTGGTTTTGTTTTTGAGATTTGGGCACCAAGCTTCTTTGGGAAAAAAACCTGGCCCCAAGTGCCATAAAAATTGTGAAATAATCTCATTCCACATATACAGGCACAAAAGTGAGCACAAGCTGAAAGTTACTGGCATATGCAGTAAGCGAACAAGAACACTAAAATAAGTTAAGAACAGTCTGAAACATGTATATTCTTAACACAGGACAAGGTGCTAAGCATACCACGCACACCAAGCAAACCCACACCACCTCAATCATAGAAGCCAATCCTGTTCCAATGTGGAACATCACTCCTGTGACAAAGGAAGGTGAACTGGAAGAATGAATCTGCACAGGGAGAAAAGCACAAAGAGAGTCAGACAACAAGCGGATCAGTCAAGGTGAAAAGCGGTCAGCACAAGGTATGGGAAGTGGTTTTACAAAGTAATGGTGCAGATGTGTTAGGTGACAAGAAGAGGCAAGAGGGAGAGTAAAAGGGGAGCAAAAGGAGACAAACAGATGCCAGAAGAAAGAAAAATGGAAATGGCAAGAGAGACAATAAAAGAAAAAAATAAAAGAAGCAGATGCAAATAGTAAGGAGAAATTCCATCTTGCTGCCAGCAATGCCTTTTTGTAAAATACAGACAGAAGATGAGGAATCAGTTCAGACACTGGGAAATGCAGGAGCAATAAAGAAGAGCCAAATAACCTGACAAAGAAGGAACCTGAAAACAAAATGCTAAGTCCTAAGAGCATCAAAAGGTGAACCTTTTCTTGTAGTTTAAGACTTTCATTGGGGAAAACTCCTAGCTTCTTAAATCATGGTGAAGATCAACTTGTTGAATATTCTGAATCTTCTTGCTGTAACACACTTCTTTTTCGTCATCATTTTACTCTGACTCCACTGCACTAAATGCTTCCTCTTGGACCCCAACAGAACATACAGTCCTTCTAAACCAGTGGTCCCCAACGCGGTGCCCGCAGGCACCATGGTGCCTACCGGGGCATTTATGTGCACCCGCCTACTGACCAGGGCCAGCCTGAGCCATTCTTGCGCCCCCGCCCCCGGGGCAAATGCGCGGCCCCTGCCCCAGGCTCACAGTGCATGCACGGCCCCAAAAGGTTGGGGACCACTGTAATCTAACCCATCCACATACAAAAGCCTAAAATATGTCATTGGAAGGGGATCTTTCTGAAAATCTAAAATACCAAATTATGTAAGGGCCACAACTGTATATTTACACATGAAACAAACACAAGAATCAAAAGCTTCAGGGGGTAGCTGAGTTTGGTTTTTTTCCTGTAACAGACTAACAAACAGATGGTCTGGTAGCACTTTACAGACTAACGAAACATGTAGATGGTATCATGAGCTTTCGTGGGCTCAGCCCACTTCTTCAGATGACCAGAGTCATGAGTTGGGGATATGAAAACTCGAAATAAATAGGAGAGAGGAAGGGGAGGGGGAGAGAAAGAAAAAGAGAAGGGGGGTGGGAGACAGAGCATCATTAAGTACTGGAGAATGGGTACTTAAACCTCAGCAGATAAAAATCAAAGTCAATAGACAGATTCCTAAAACAGGAAGGATACCAGTATTTGCTGAGCTATTTAATCCACTTTGTAACTGGAACTACATTAAAAGTGCTGGAACTAGGGGTGCTGGAAGTACAGTAACATCCCACGGCTTAAAGTGGTTTCCCTAATATAGGGGTTTGCAGTTTGGTGCCATGCGCCCCTGACTGGACCCCAATTTTAACTTTGCTACATGAACCTAAACTTTGCTACAGGAACCATCAAAACCTTATTCACAATTCACATTTGCACGACTAAAGGTTACAGGATATAGCCATTAAAGAATCTTGACACAGGAAAGGATAACAAAGGAAGGGCATGGAAATTCAAGCAATAGGCTTTAACATGCTGAGTAACTCCTGGTTCCACTGAAGTCATCAGCAAAACTCCCATTAGAACAGGATTTTACCCTATGTAAATGCTTTGCGGTTAATTCTATTTTATTTTAATCTAATTAATATGTCAGAATTGGCTGCTGGTGCCCAGAAGAGAGAAGTGATGATATAATAGAGATTCTAACACACACACACACTTTAGAAAATTACAATGTGGAATCCTATAAATGGAGTGTCTACTTGGCTGCAGGCAGCTTTGACAGATCCTTGGGGGTCTGCACCAGCGCCATCTTCCTGCTCGTGGGGAGAGACAGCCCCCAGGAGAATGGCAGAGCACGAACACACTGCCTGGAGGCTTCCCCATTGTTCCTATTGGCCAAATTGCGGTCAATGGGAGCATCGAGAGGCAGTGTTCCCTATCCCTCTCATGCCCATCCCCCTCTCACACTCTCTCTCTCTCTCACACACACACACACACACACACACACACACACACCCACACCCCTGCCATGAGAGAAATAATAAATATGATAGACAACCACAGAAGGCCCATGGCAACGAATTGATACATACGATAAGAAGCTGAGATCAAGGATATACTGACTTATTGGAAAAAGACACTTCACCATTAGTAAGGTGAGGAAATACAAATAAGGAGAAAAGGAAACATCTTCTACTGAATATGCATCAAACATAACAATGCCAGCATAACATATGATAAAAGTGGCATCCCAGCCTAGGGGCAGCAGGAGAAGGAGGTAGAGTCCTTGAGTCTTAAGGGTGGTAACTGGAAATTCGTAAGCCATCTTAGATCAGGCAACGGTCAAGCACAGAGTTTCCAATGCCACCCTGCAGCTTCTGCTGGGGGTGTCAGGGCATTGGGGGCTTCCTTTGCCAGGACAGTGTTGAGAGCAGTGGGAGGGGGGCTCTCTCCTACCTGGGACCTTCGAATGGGAGGGAGTTTCTCCCATTTTGCAGCTTCTGTCATGGATGATACTGCTGAGGGAAGGGGTCTTCCCCCATCCCAAAACTAGTTCCAGGAGGGTGTTTGTGGCAGATGCTGTGTTCCCCCATCTCACAGCATCTGCCAAGGATAGTGCTGCTCGGGGGGCTTTCCTGTCCTGTGGCTTCTGCTGAGGACAGAGTCAGGTGGCATGAGAGCTTCCCAGCATCACCCACCAGGCAGAAGCTGGGAGGCCCCTCTGTTGGCTAGGGCCCCCGGTCCAGGACCCATATTCTCTGTGCTAATCTGCCACTGCCCAGAGCACCAGTAATCTTCTTGGAGCAGCCCTTTGGGAGGGAGGGGGGCATGATGTGGGTCTCCTAAAGAGGATTATTAAAAAAAAAATAAAGGAAGAGTTGTACCTGTTGAGAGAACATGACTTGAGGGAATCAGGGTGTTGGGAATCTCTCCTTTCCCTCTATTCAGAAAGAAGGGAGCGATGCACCAGTGGAGAATGAATATTTCTTCTGAAAAAAAGCTGAGGCCGCTGCAGAAGTCTCTCATAACAATGAGGAACCATTTTCTCCTAACATTGTTATCAGTCAACGCAAGTAAACTAAAGAAGACATGAAGCTTTAGAGTCAAACTTTTATAAAATAATTGTAATGAATAAAGGAATCATGAGCCTACAATTTCTTAAAGTGGAATGGGAGAATATTATTTATTTTTTTAATTATTAAATATTAATTAATTAATTACCTCTTGGTTATCCTTATTCTGGTTTGCCCAGAAAATCTTGTGATAAAGAGTCTCCATTGAATTGCTGGAATCTGATCGGTCAAAACAGTGTCGATCCAAGACCTCCAGTGTATGCAAAACTCGGCTAATGGTGACCCCTACATATGGAAATTAAAAAAAAAAAAAAATGAATAAAAACTTTACCAGAAAAAAATCTTCATTAAATTTACTTCTTCACTGGATACAGGCAGCACTAATGACTCTGTTAAAAGGGCAAAAAAGCTATCCCCACTGCACCCCTTAAATAGGAGGAAGGTGAATTTAATATTTATGATACTATGAAAAGGAGTTAATTTGAGTAGTGGATCTCATGAAATCTGTCCTCAGCCAACATGACTAAAACCAATATTAACTTCCCCATTGAACTAATGGCTCTGCTTTTCAGAGACACTATCAACTTAGCCCATTGTTTCAAACTAGCCCAAGACCAGAGGCACTCTCACTCTTTTCATGAGTCCTTTGAGCCACTGCAGCCCACCAATGCTACAGCAGATAATACTAAGTAATCAATAGCTGATCCACCTAAAATTAATCAGACTGCAATGTAATCAAGCCCAAACTCACACAAATATGCCAAGCCTAGGATCCAAAATGTCTAACAATTACTTTGTGTTTGACTTGCTTTACCTGCCGTTGATTCTTGGCACTTGTCGAAAGACCATCGCACCTCCACAGCACATCCTCTTTGTTTTATCTGCTGTTCTACTTCATAAATCTTTGCCCGAACCTAAAAAGATCATTGTTACTCATTACCTGTTGTGGGGAAGCCAGAATTCTCAGCTTCAGCATGCAACACATTTCTCTGCCGGGAGTAAGGTATACGAGAGTGTCCAGGCTCATCAGTTAAACTTCATAGTTACACACAGGCTCATCTTCTTACCCCTCTTCCCCACGCTGCTGCCTCTATATCAGAGGCAGCAGCACGGGTTGGGGGAAGGAAGAGGGAGCTCATATGCAGATACAAAGGCAGCAGCACCAGGGAGGGGAGCAACTCCTACATATAAACGTGTGACCTCCTACTATTTGTTGTTCTGTACCACTAAATAACATCTGTTTAACTCTAGATCTTTACTTTGAAAGCATTAACAATACTGTAATTTAAATGCACAATGCTTTAATCCAAACAATCCCGTACTCATAATGATTTGACAAACAATTAGTACACCATAACTAATACAATTCAAAAGTTAACATTAAGTAATCCCAAACCAAGACTATAGCCATACCTAAACCTCTTAGTCTTAATGAACATGAACTATTACATTTTTGGAAGGTATACAAAATGCAGAGTTTTGCCCTTCAAAAGCAAAACAAACCTACCTGTTGATTAAATGCTGAATTTCCACCTGGCATAGGTAAACTAGATGGAGCAACTTGAAGTAAATCCAGAGGAGAGCCTGGATTAATGCTCTTATTTTCATTTGTGGAATAATTCCACACCAAGGCACTTGGGCAACAGAGAGTTACAGTCTGCAAGTGACAATGTAAAGTAGTTAAAAGTAAACTCTTCTGCAGAACATTTGCAATAGACAGGGTCATGGCTAAACATCAACAAAAGGAGACAGTCTCTTCAACTAAATCACTTCTGTCCTCACTACTGCAGTGAAAATGACTAAAGGCGGCCTTTGCAGAACCACTTGCTTTCTAAAACCTCAGTGTGGGAAATTAAATTAAAGTCATATTTTCCTTGCTCGTTATTAAATTGAAATTTGCATTTAAATCTACATTTGCTCAATTTACATTTGCATTGCTTTCATGCTGCCATCAAAGAACACTTATTGAAGGCTAATTTCCATCAGACATTGCCTATGAAACATGGATAACTTTCAGCAAATAGGTGTCATTTTAGGGTTTAGTTTACAAAGAGAAGTTGCATATGGGAAATTAAAAGTTAACTAATTAATTAAAATATCCTTTCCTACCAGGATTTTAAAAACATAAAGGAGCTATTCAAATGCACCAGGAAAATGTCACTTATTTCTAAGTAAATCTATTATTATGAAAGGTGCTAGATGACAGGCTAGAAGATCAATATCCATTTATAAACCATTATTAAAATGACTATTGCTGTGGTATCTAGTGCTGTACAAGGATTAAAAACCACAGGGTGAAATCATGCTCCACTGAAGTCAATGGGAGTTTTGCCACTGGTTTTATTGGGCTCAAGATTTCACCCACCATGAGGGCTAATCATCATCTAGATCAAGGATGAGGAAGGAACCTTTTTTGGGTCAGAGGCCACTGACAAAA
The DNA here is from genome assembly GCA_032595735.1 of Pelochelys cantorii. Taxonomy (NCBI): domain Eukaryota; kingdom Metazoa; phylum Chordata; order Testudines; family Trionychidae; genus Pelochelys; species Pelochelys cantorii. The sequence continues at coordinate 29,417,358 of CM064335.1, forward strand.
AGAAAAATCAGTTGAAAGCAAACACCCCTCACTGACATGACATCCAACTGAGGAGAAAGACACTCCCCACATTCCTGTCACACAGTAGAGCCTACAGGGGCCCAGCCTAGTATATTTTGTGTGCTCCAGCCCCATGGTGGGGCAGCGGAGGGGCAGGGACCAAGAGCACCAGAACAGGCTCCCCAGTGCAGGGGGGTACTGAGCCTCAGGGGCTGGATCCAGGCAAGCGGGGGGCTGCATCCGGCCCTTGGGCTGGAGGTTCCCCACCCCCTATTTAGATATCAGGAACCCTCTTACAGGGGCTGCTTATAGCAACCCATCCTGCTCTAAATTACTTGCATAAGAACAAATTCTAAGTTACTTTTGAGATTGTCAATCTGTTTGGGGTTTTTTGCCCTGTTTTTCTGGAAACTTTTTTTGGTGAAGGGGAACTGGCTCTTAAAGCATGATTTGAAAAGACGATAGGGTAAGGTTCTTCCCAGCTTCTTCTGAGAAGAGGTTCCAGAGTCCTGAATTATATTCTTGGAAATCTCTTCCTCTTGCTCTCACAAATCCAGATCTGGATTCTGACAACAGTAGCCTGCTAAACAGGTTGCCTGAGAAGTGTCATTTGAAGATAACCTGGGCATATGCCATTGACTGCTGCGTGAACCAGTACCAAAATTCAGTATTGATCTGGTTGAAGAGTATAATATAGTCTCTCTAGACAATTACACTTAGGAAATAAATCTCTGAGTTGTTCACCAGCTTTATGTATTTGTCTGTGCTAAGAAAGAGGAGGAGCACATGCTGCAGAAATCCAATATGGAGGCAAACACACACATTAGCTCCAAAGGCAGGTCCTTGTCCAAAAGCAACAGGAGTCCATTAGGAATATGACTGACACTACCCATTTCTAACTGACTAATGAGCAACCAAGAGATGGTAATAATATTTGTCACATATAGATACAAAATAATGACCTATAGGTATGAGACTTTTTATCCCATTACAGACCCATAAATCAAGTCCTCAGATACATTGCAGTGAGAATTGTTAGAGCCTTGAAATCATCTACCTACCTGCAGCATACAACTAAGTCCATAAACTAGTGGACGATGTTGTGGGCAAGAAAAGAAATCTGCACAGGCTAGCTGTACCGGGCTCACCACAGGACCATTTGCAGTAGGACTTGGAGCTGCTAAAGGAGGATTGTTTGGTCCAATAATCATATGAGGTGAATGTGCAGCTATGAGGTTAGGAGTATCACTTAGCAATAAAGACAGTCGTCCGGCACAGAAATAAGCGAGGCGACGGGACAGGTAGGCTGATTGAACAAACTCTTCTGAATACTGAAACAAAAATTGCATAATATCTTAAGCATCACAGCCTTTTCAAGATACTCACTTTCACTATGATTCTAATCTCTAATTGACATAAATTAGAAGGGATAATCTAATGTATCTAGAAGATCTAACAGAAAACATAGTTGAAGAAACACTAGTCCACAGTTCTGATTCTTTAAAATACCTTCTGTCTTTGAAGAGCAGGTTTTAGCTTGTTTTTCTACTAAGAAAACCTATTTTACGTATTCAAGGCAGGAGGACTTTTAAAACATTAAAATGCATACAAAACTACAGCTTAGTCCAAATACAAAGCATCTAGAAAAGATTTCAACACATTTTATATGTAGAACATTACTATATAAACAATTTTTATATATCTTGAAGAATGCCAAATAAAAAAAATTACCTAGGATATTTTAAAATAGAATTGGCTTCCAAAATAACTATAGCTTTAAACCATGTTCTGTACCTGCAACATTAGTGGTAACAAGAGTTTAAGAAGTTCATCGTCTGTCGGTCTGATTTTTTCCAGAACATCCAGTATCCACGTCAAATACTCATGTCTTTCAAGCATTCCCTCCTGAAAGAATTTTTTTAAAATTGCATCAAAATTAATTGGAAGCAGCACAAAAGAAACTTTATAATTTTGTTATGAATGCTCCTGTATCATGACACCTGGATCTGATGACATGACTTCAAATCAAAATGAATTTAAGGCTTGATGATAAGATGCTATAACTTGCAAAAGATTTTTAAAAATTAGCCTTGGAAGAAAAACGTGCAAGAACATATGCTACTCCAACAGCCCAGCAGATGAAGAACCAACCATGAACTGGAATGGACTATGCATACAGTTCAAATTCACCATACTGTTCAAACCCTATCCCCTTGATAGATTCACTCCTTTTTACTGCTATTTTTAATAATCAGATGAGAAAGAGGTGCTTTAGTGGTAGGCAAACAAGTTGGAATGCACAGTGAACCATGCAGGAGGAGAGCAAGGCTGACCAACCAGCAGGGAAAACTCCACAAGTGCATTTTCCATGGGGGAAAAACTGGATTCAGAATCAATTTGTTGTTGTTTTTAAGGACAGACAGCATAGTCTTGTACTTTGCAAATGGGAAATCAAGAAACCCTCAAATGCCAGGAATAGATCCCTGTATGTGACCTGGCTTTAATTCCCATTCAAATTGCACATTGGTTAGTCTATACAATAGCTATTTATTAGTCATACCTTCTTTAGCTTCTTGTAAACCGAAATTACTAAAACTTACAACAGGAGATAGGAAGAAACAGTAACTTACTTTACATAACCGAGAGACATGTGGTCCATATATATTCCACGGTTCATGCAAATACGCCCGATACACTTGAGTTCAGATTCTTTTGGCCAGCAGTGTGTGTGGGCAAGCAATGGCACACCTTATGTGTCCTTATGCACTGACAAGAGGCATGAAGAGCAGGATGGCCTCAACTGTCTCTCAATTCCTTAGTCCAATACAGTCTCCGGATGTTATCAGATTCCTCAGTAGCAGGGTCACAGAACATGCATGGACAACACATCTCAAAGAAACATAATTGCTATAGGGTAAGTAATTATATTTTCTTTGAGTACTTGTTCATGCATATTCCATGGCGTGTGGCTCACAAGCAGCAGCTTAGATTATTGGAAGTGAATATTACCAGTCCCCTAAACAAAGACTACAGGTAGGCCATTGCCATCAGGGATACTGAAGTCCCTCCTATAACTTTCTTTTTAAAAAAATGGAGTTAATATTGATTGTTCTTGATGAAAGGTTGCAGTGTGTAGTATGGAGTATGCAAATAGTTGCACTGACAGGTTTCAAATGAACCAGTCATCTAAATACAGATCAATCTGAACTCCTTGTTTCCTGAGGTAAGCCCCAACTACTGCTAGGGATTTTGTGAATACCTTTCATGCTGTCAATCGGTAAAACGGTGAAACACTCTCCTGGTAGAGGGAACTGCCCACTTGTCATTTCAGATACCTTCTATAGGCAGAATGAATCACTATGTAGAAATAAGTGTCTTGGAAATGAACGCTATATGCAGTCGTGTGGATCTAGAGTTGGAAATACCAAAATTATAGCTACCAACGTGAACCTGTGCATGAAGGTTTTAGTTGTCCCAGATCCTGAATGAGGTACCAGCCCTCTTCCTTTCTGGGATTCAGAAAGTAATGAGAGTAAAAGCCCTCCCATGTTCTTGAGGTACTTATTCCCTGTTCTGAAATGCGGAAGTGACTGCACCTCCTGATTTAGCATACTATCTTGACAGAGCTCCCTAAAAAGGGATGAGTAGGGGTTGGGACTGCACAATGAGCAACAAAGCTTGGACACTGCAAATCTGACTTGTAGCCTAGGGATGTTAGATAGTGTGTAATTGAATTTTACATGAAATTTTAGTGGTTACACAACTATTTGATAGTCCTTGGGAGGTGGGGCCAGCAGTCAGTGCACTCCCAGCCCAACTCCCAGGGAGCCCCCTGACACCCCATACTGCTGCTTCTCTATCAGAGGCAGCAGCATGGGGAGGCAGGTGGGAGTCTGTCCACAAGGGGAACCAGTTTAATAGCCAGCGTCCCGCGAAGACCAGCTCCACCTGCCGCCTTGCACTGCTGCCTCTGATACAGAGGTGGCACTGCAGAGCTGGTGCTGGGCAGGGGGACCATATTTTAAGCTGGTTCCCCCCAGCACCAGCTCCTGCCTGTCCTCCTCACCCTACAGACTGCTGGCAGCAGGGGGAGGGGAGCAGGTAGATCCAATGTTCGTGGGGAGCTGGGATACAGGGGCAGCAAGGGCGGAGGAGTGCATGTAGTTGACAAGATTAACCAATAAACCCAGGTTTATCAGTTAATCTTGTAATCGTCTACATGTTGACATCCCTGCCCCTTCGCTGGAGGCACAAGGAACCTCAAGTTGTAGGCACAGCCCCCTACAGACACTGCTGGCCAAAAGAACCCAGGCTCAGGTGGACAGGCTGCACGTGTATCAGGAATGGAACGCATGGACAAGCACCAGAATCACAACTGGCAAATACATGCTGAAAATACAATTATGGAGACCACGGGGTCTCATGGGCTGAGCAAGTGATTAATCTAATTAAAGACTCAGAGAATCTTGAGCTTTAACCCTGTTCCACACTCTGTCCAGCACATTATGCTAGCTGACCTCATTGTGCTTCACTCAGACAATTTGCTCAGAAAATGAGGTTTATGGAAGAAGCACCCTCTCCACCTGCCCAAAAACAAAAAAAACACTGAAGATACAGTTGAGCTGAATTACACTGTCCTGTTATAGGTGGTGAGTTATATGGGTCCACGGTGCCAGTGTTCCACCAATATTCAAAGTACAGGGGCCCAGCTCCACCTATGTTTGGGAATGGGCCTCTCCCTTGGCCCGGACTACCACCCCTATGTGCCTTCCCCTGAGTGTCCCTGAGCTGGCTGCCACCCTCCTCACCCCCTCTCTTGGCTGGGGCCACAAGCCCCCTGCCCTGAGTACCTCCCACATGCCCAAAGGAGCCCCAGGTCAGCCACAGCCACACCACACTGGCCCAACCTGCTCTGGGGGATAGCTACAGTGTCTCCTTGATTCAAAGAGGTTTCTGACATGCCCCATGCAAGTTCCAGGGCAGCTAGTCCGTCAAAGCATCTTCGATTCAAGAGATGCTTGTTCCCAGAGCGGGCAGAGCCATCGCGGTAGTAGCCAGGGACCCCAGCCCCTTTTAAATCACTATTGCCCTCTCCTCCCTTCCATCTGGGGGAGTGGTCCCCTAGAAGCTCACTGCTGCCAGTGGGGAAGAGTAATGGGGAGAATCCTCCTCTGGTCTCAATCCCAGGGTAGCCTGCCTTCACCCCACACTACTTATCCCTAACCCCGCTCTAGAGCCCACACACCCAGCCAGAGCCCTCAACTCCTCCTGCGCCTCAACTCTCTGCACTAGCCCTAAGCCACTCCCACACCCCAGAGGGCTCACCCCCTCACACATTCCACATTGTTGAAATTTTACTGTTTCTAGTCCATTTTTATATTAAAAAAAAAATCAATCAGCTTACAAGGCAGGGAGGAGGGAGACTTCACCATTCACCAGACCCTATACTATTATGAACAAGTAGCTCTTTCATTACCAAATATGAAGCCCTGAGTTTCCTATCAGCAGGTTGCACCTGAATGAACATATTAATTTGCTCATTATCTGTTTCAGTGACTAAAAATGTGAATGTTGATAACCATGTGCATTTCTTCCTAAATTATAATTGGTTTAAATTTATTTCATGCAAAATTAATCAGTAATAAGACAAGACAGCTGCAGCTTTGTCACAGTGACAATAACTGTGCATACATCAAAGTACTGGGAAAGGAGACCCCAATTTTTAAAAAGGCATTCTGTTTTGGATGCCTCAGTTTTTGGTGTACAGCCTCAGAGACCTACTAGCGCATGATCTTCTGCAGGGATGAGTACCCACAATTGCGGTAGCTGCAGAATTTCTGAAAAAAATAATACCTTAAAATGTCCTAAATCAGGCACACAAAATTAAAAAAAAAAAAACACTTGAAAGTTCAGCCCTAAATCTGAACGCCTTTAACCTTCTCTAAATCAAATGCAAAACAAACAAAAAAATCATACTAAGCAAATATTAACAATACATGCATAAATTGTAAGATGCTAATTACAAATTATGAAAGAGTGGGCAAAGTGCCCAATTACTTCTAACTTCATTTTAAAATTGAACCCTATCTAATACAATAATCCCCCCAAAATGCACTTATTACAAGGTTACCTGGAACAAATAAAATGCCAATTTTTCATTATATTCCCACTGCTTCAGAGCTTGTTCCACCTCTTGAGGCACAGCTACTGAACCACCACCTTGGTTTGAGGTCACATGATAAAACTCTGCAATCTTTGCCAGCTGCTCTCGAAGGTACCGGGTTGAGATTTGAGTCCATTCTATGAAATAAGTTTACAATTAAAAATTGACATCTTTCTTTTCATGTGATGACATAGTTTATTTGATCTTTCATAGTAAAAACACAACTATTCAATTACCTCTACAGCAGTGTTTCTCAAAGCATCCGCAAAACCACTTTGAGAAAGCTGCTAACTGGCCGCTCCAGTGCATTTATTTACCGGCGCTGCGGCCACAAAGCCTTGCAGCTCCCATTGACTCTAGTTTGCTGTTTGTAGACAAGGGGAGCCACGGGAAGCAGCATGGGCTGCACCACCACTTCCTGTAGCTCCCCTTGGCTGCAAACGGCAAACCGGAGCCAATGGGAGCCGCAAGTTTCCATGACCACAGAGCCGGTAAATAAACACAGAGTAGCCAGTTAGCAGATTTCTTAGAGTGGTTTCACAGACCACTTTGAGAAACAGTGTTCTACAGTCAAAATAACTTTTCAAAACATTCAACAGCAACTCTATAACATAATTCTGAATTAACAGGTTTAGTGTGTGCACATTTCCTGTGCTTTGTTTTCAAAGCGTACACCAAGAAATATGTAACTAGCATGCTAGCTTAATGAATGTGTAAAACCTGTAATTTAAAAAGGTACAAATACAAACTACAGGTTGAACCTCCCAAAACCGGGAATCTCTGGTCCGGCGACATCTGTGACCAAGGATATTCCTGGTCCAGGGAGTCCTGGCTGGTAGCCCAGTGGCATGAGGGCAGGCAGCGGGGAGCCCAGCGGGGAGCCCAGTGGGGCTGGGGCCAGAAAAGCGGCAACCTGGGTTACCAGGGTGGGAGACGCAGCAGCCCAGGCTGTCAGGGCCGCAACAGCACAGCAGCCTGGCAAGAAAGGGGTGGGTTGTGGCAGCCCAATGCGGAGGAGCAACTAGGGTAGTGCTAACAGGCACTGTTGTTCTTCAAATTCCCTTGTTTGGAACTGGTCAGGTTCCGAAGGAGCCAGACCAGAGAGGTCCAACCTGTGCATCTTTAGGTAATCACTCATCTGTTCCACCAAGGTTCAATATTCAAATCACAAAGCAACCTTGTATAGAAGCGTAGGAATAAATATACTATAATTAATTACTCGGATGTGGAGTCTTACTCCCCCCAGAATTAGCTACTATACATTTGAGAGTTTGCCTTTGTTTGTTCAAGAACTCCTCTTAAATGGTAAGAGTTAGGATCACTAAATTTGGTATACAGCTTCCTCTTACCATAACTTAAAGCAAGATAAGGGTTTAGTTGTGGGAGGAGGTGGCTGAAGCTTCTACCTCCCCAATTTTTACAGAGGGCCACAAAGAGAACTTCTCCTAAATGGTAAGAACTAGGACCACCAAATCAGGTATGCAGCTTCCTTTTCTCATAAGTTAAAGCAAGGTAAGGGTTTCAGGGGAAGTGGGGGGGCTGAAGCTTCCCCCATGCATACAGGGATGCATAAACACCATAGAGAAAATAGATAAGATCACCAAGCAGGTGAAAGGGGCTGGCTGTGGTGTACCACCCCCACTCCAAGACTGCCCCAGTCCTGAGCCTCCCACCCCTAAGGTGCCCTTTAGGGAGGGTGAGGGGGCTACTGCAGCTCTCCTCTACCCCCGCCCTTCGTACAGGAAAATTGCTGGCTGTACCCCTTTGTCATGGAGTAAGGGGAAGTGCACAGTTTGCTCCATTCTTCACTCCGGCTGGGGAGACCAGGGGGTAGATGAAACTGGACCTGCCCCAGCTGGGGAACATGCACCCTTCCCCCGTCTGTGCCCGCTGGCGCTGCAGTTGTCTGGTGTTGTCCTCTCTCCCAGGGGCAGCCTGTACACTGAATCCCTCATCCCCTGCCCCAGCCAGAGCAATGCTTTAAATGAGGAAAACACAAAAGTTAACTGTGTTAAGGATCTGAACAATGCTGGGCAGGTCATCTAGTAACAAATAAAACTAAAAGGATTTTACACAAGCCAAAATAATTGGAAACAAAACTGTTCTTATAACATTATACATCAATTTCAAAGGAATTCTGATTTTAGTTTTTTCTCTAGAACATAACCTTCTTAGAGCAGTTTATTAGGTCAACAGACTGGCCACTGCAATGTCAAATGCATCAAAACAAGGTAGCTTTGAAGGTTCTCACATCAGGCCAACAAAGATGCAATCACATATTTGAGTCATCTTGCACAGCTTGCCATACAGGTCATGACACTGACAGACAGCAAACAATACTGCTTCTCTCAGTCTCATCCAGCCAGGGATTCTACAATGCAGGATGCTTTGCCATGTTTTATAGGATCAAATATGTACTCAGTGCTTTACAAAGAGGCTGGAATGCAATTTCCCTGACCTAAACTATTCAGTCTCCTTTAGACCCTCAAATGGAGTAAATGGCCTTTTAAAGAAAGGCAAAGCAGGAAGGAGAATTTCCAGTTTCATAATCCAGAATGGGCAGGAAACTACTCAATGGGACAGGTATGGGAAGCTTCCCACTCCCTGGAAGATCTTTTCCAAAGATTTTGGGCAGATCGGAAAGGCAGCAGAGCTTCTTGCCACACTCTGTAGTCAATGTAAGTCTTGAAGGCAAACTCAGTATTCCAAGCAAACTTTTAGGGTGTTAGCAAAACTTCAATGGGTTAAAACTGGAGGGTTTGGGTAACTGAAGAGTTCCCCATTACTCTAATTGCAGCACTTTGGGCTACTCAAAATCAGATTCAGGTGTCTGCTAATATTTTTATTCCTTTTTGTGGTATGTCCCACTGCCTCACTGAGTTTATCAGAACAGCTTCTTCTACGAACTGGACCTTTTCTTGCTTCAGAAAAGAGCCATGACATCTAACTTTACAGCTGATAGCCATGGAGAACAATCCCTCCACCAAATATTTGTAGCATTCCTTTTTAAAGGCTACGCCTCAGATTTCTACCCTCACCTTACCTCTTTTTCCTCCTTTGAAATACAAATACCTCCACACAGACACATAAAACATGCATCTGGATATGAATTTAAAAGTCTGTTTGGAGGCACTCAGAACTGCACATTTGGTTTTAAATCTTTACTTCTAGCTCATTGCACTCAAAACTTTGGATCTTCCTGTCAGCAGTTGCTCTTGTATGAACTCCTACCATTTTCACTGAAGTCATGTAGGTCGTTTGCTGAACTTTACCTTAATATTTGTAAAGTATTCTAATGTCTTGCCTATCAAAAAACCAAACACCCCTCTCAGCTTTCAGATTCTGTCTTTGTAGGACTTTCGCACCACACAGGACACAATTATGCATTTATCATCTGTATAAAGAGGACTTCTGTGACTACGAACTACCACCACCATCATAAGCTTTGATCTTGTCATACACAGAACAATGCTAAATGAAGTTAATTGATCCACTACCATTTGCCTCATTGTGTATTTCCTTTCAGAGTGAAGTGAGCCATACCAAATGTGCAGTTCTGAGTAAAGGATGTGTGAAGTTTGCAATAATGACAGGATTGCTAATTTTCTTATCATTCTGATTCAGATAACCACAGAAACATGAAGACAGCAATACCCAAAATACAGTGGAACTTTTCTAAACATTAATATAAATGCAGGAGTAGGTGGCAGCAGGGTGCACATGGACAGTTGACGTGCTATAGATTCACACCCCAGATTGCCATCCACTAACTCTGTCTAGACAAGCCCTAAGTCAGTGGTCTCCAACCTTTTTACACCCAAGATCACTTCTGAAATGTCATGCAAGCCAAGATCTACCCTAGCCCTTCCCCAAGACCCCACCTCTTCCTTGAGGGACCACCCGCTCTGTTCCCCTCCTCTCCATCATTTGCTGTCCCCAGCCCTTACTCACTCTCCCTGGGTTGAGACAGGAGGTACAGGCTCTGGGATGGGAATGATGGATTTGGGTGTGGGAAGGACTGAGAAGGGCAAGCTCTGGGAGAGAATTTGGGTGCAGGAGGAAGTAGAGAAGGGATTGCTGGCTCAGGGAGGGGGCTCCAGGCTGGAGAGTGTTGGGATCAGATGGAGGGTTGGGGTGCTGAGCAAGCCATAGGCTTGTGGTGTGGGGGTGCAGAAGTTGGGCTGGGTCATATGAGGGGCTCAGGGCAGTGGGGTTGGGAGTATGATGGACACAGGACACAGATTTGCAGTGTGTGCATGGTGCAGGAGTGTTGTGGCAGAAGATTGGGGATGTGGGGGTACAGGAGTTTGGGGATGTGAAGGGCTCAGGGCAAGGGGTTCAGGTGTATGATAGGCTCAGGGTTTGGGTTTGGGGGCATGCAGTAGTGTTATGATGCTGTGGCCAGATGGGGGCTTGTTGTCCAGGCTTCATTTTTTAAATAAAATATTAGGTCAAACACACAATGTTGCAGCATTGTCTTTATTTATGGGAGGGGCGGAGAACCTGTTTTGGGTCAGGGGCCACTGACCCACAGAAAAATCAGTTGGGGACCACACAAGCGAGATGCAAAAAACCACCTCTCCAAAAAACCCCAACCCTCATTGATGTGGCCCCAACTGAGACACCAGCACCCTGCTTCTGGCCCCTGGCCAGACCCCCACCAGCACGCTGGCCAGACCCCATTCAGCACCCTGCCCAGATACCATCCAGCACCCTGCGCCTGCCTCATTTCCAGACACTCACCAGCGCCCTGCTCCTACCCCCTGGCCAGACACCACCCCGCCCCTACCTCCTGGCCAGACACCCACCAGCACCCTGCTCCTACCCCCTATCCAGATCCCCACCAGCACCCTGCTCCTGCTCCCTCCCTCCTGGCCAGACACCTACCCCCAGCTTGCTCCTGTACCCTAATTTCCACCCAGATTCTGAACCTCCATGCCTATCCCACTCACTGGCAGCTCTGTCCTGCACACTGGAGCCCTCATTTTTGGCCCCACCTCAGAGTGTAGGGGGCCCACAAATTCCACTAACCCTGGAACCTCAGAAAAGTTCATCTGGCCTGAGGCCCTGAACCTCAGTCCTACCTGCCTTCTCTCCCCCGCCCATGGGGATGCAGCACAGGGTACTCATGGGGGTCTGGGCAGGGGGCAGGTTGTTGGTGGGGGCCTGGTCACTGTTGGGAGGTCTGAACAATGGGTGGGGACAGGGACAGCTCAGCAAGTACCTGGGGATCCTGCAGATCACACTGCTCTTCCCCTCCCCAAAACAGCCAGCATGCTTCCTGAGCAGCTGGAGCTGGTGCGCAGCCGGGGACTTCTCCCCCCAGCCCCTGGCACAGGAAGGCAGGCAAGCAGGCAGTACGGGGAAGGAAGTTCCCAGCTGTGCGCCAGCTCTGACTTTTCAGGAAGCACGCCAGCTGTTTTGAGGAGAGGAAGAGCAGTGCGCGTGCTTCCTGAGATGCCAGATCTGGTGTGCAGCCAGGGACTTCACCTCTCCCTCCCCTCCCACAGGAAGCCGGCGCTACCTCCATTTTCCCTGGAGGTAGCACCAATACAGGCTCCTTCTTGGGGGTAGAGGGGAATGAGGGGGGCTGGAACAGCTCGCGATTGACTGGTCTTCCCCCAAAAATTGACCAGTCAATCGCAATTGATGGGTTGGTGACCACAGCCCTAAGTTAATATGGGGTGATAATTTAGAATTCCTCTTTTCCACCCTCTTAACAGTTCTGCTGAATTTACTAAGAATATTTTTAATACCCCACAAGAGACAAACATCTGTTACAAAGTTATGTTTAATCAGCATGCAATACATTTGAGAATAGCACATAATTCTATGAATGCATAAAAGCACTGCTTTGAAAGTCTAAACCTGTTTACTGTCAGAACTACAGGGACTTTCCATGTGACAGGCCACAGTTTACACGTTTGTCTTGTGCCATATTTGCTCCTCCAGCTTCATGCTAGCTTGCTCATCTTAGAAATTCAGGGGGAAAGGTTCAAACAGAGAAGTTCTGCCATCAACATCTCTATCGGAAAGTTTCTCTTTCCAAAGCTAGTGGCTTGGTACAAAAACATGTAATACTTTTCAATGTTGTTTAAGCTTAAAACAATCATATAGAAATGTTTAGTAAATATTTGCTTCAAAACACTCACTCAATTTTCTAAAAAACTATTACAAATCCGCCTATTTCACACTTCTTTTCAATGTCACGCTGTGAAAGGATAATTTTCCCAAGGCAATTTATTACCAGTACCTTAGTGCCACAGAATTAGAAACCATGGAGAATGAATCGTTTTCATTATTTAAGGCACAGACCTGAAACATTTTGAAGACTGCCAAAAACTAATCAGTGATTTACTGTATAATTATTCTCAGAAAGCTCTAAATAACCTTTGCAAAATAGAGAACTTGCATGTATAATGTAATCTTTAGCAGCCATTTGCCACATTGAAAATTAAATCTGTGTTGGAACATTAATGTAATACTCAACCAAAAACTAAGTGCATCAGCCTCAGGATAGCCCTGTTATCTCATGTCATTCTGATAATCATGCACCTCCTCCAGATTTCATAATGGAACTGACCAAAGACAAAACTGAAACCAAAAGTACGCACCCACCTATTCTTCCCTCTGACGTACAACTGGCTCTCCCTTTCCAGTAAACAGAACAACGTTTTCTTCACAAATACGGTCTCAGCTGCTGCCTCAGCTGATGTAAACTGAAATTACCAATGCCACAAGTTACACCCACTGAGGATATGGACTTTGCTCAGAAGACGTAACATTTATTTTTCTTTCTTCTTTTTTAAGAAAAGATAAACTTCACCACATTCTTCGGTTTAAATGCACCATTACCATTATTCATTCAAGGCTGAAAAGATATGCCTTTGGTACTCAAAGCTAGTCCCACGTCATTTTTTATCTCCAGGGGATAGCATGATGTGCTGTCTCAAAGAAAATCTCTAGCAGAGCTATTCACCGTGATTAGGGAACACAAACATGTATTTGTAGTGGTAAAACCGGTAACCTTCCTAGAGTCCATCCAAAATACTGTTTGGAACAGCAGTGAGAGCAAAAAAAGGGCAGAAGCTAGAGTGGAACAGGAAAAGCAGGAGACGGGAGACAGCAGGCGAGTAAGTGCCCAGAACATGGTATGTCCTATACAAACAAGTAACAGGTTGGGGAATGTGAGAGGGGGAAGAGCTACAGCAAAGGAACAGAAGAAAAGCAGAAGAGAAGCAAGGCAGCACTGGCCACAGGGTTGAAGGACATTAGAGAGGTCTTGAGATGGGGAAGGGAATGAGGCATCAAGCCCACACTGGCACCCTCAGTCTCTCCCCCTTCTCTCTGAAGTCTGCTCATTTCCTCTTCTCCATCCATGACTGCTGAGCGTGCAGCAGACCCCTTGAGGCAGGAGTGGGGATCCTTTTTGGGGTCAGGAGCTGCTGACCCACAGAAAAATCAATTGGGGGCCACACACAAGTGAGAAACAAAAACCCCCAAAACAAAACAAAACCCTCACTGACATGGCACATGAGGAGAAAGACACTCCCCATATTCCCCTTGCACACCACAGCATAGGAGAGCCCAGGCTAGTAGATTCTGTGTGCTCCAGCCCCATGGCAGGGTGGCAGGAGAGGGGGCTGGAGCACCAGCATGGGCTCCTCAATGCTGGGGGAAGGGGAGCCCTGAGCCTTGGGGGCTGGATCCAGGCAAGCTGGAGGCCACATCTGGTCCCTGGGCCTTAGGTTCCCCACCCCTGCTTAAGAAGCTGACAGTGCCTCCTGCCTCCCTGCTGTTGTGATAAGTGATTGTCACAGAAGGAAGAGGAGAAAAGGAAAGTGACCTGAACTCACATAGGAGATGAACTTAGCAGCCCAGCCACCCACCAGCAGCTGCATTAAAACACACATCACTGGGGTGGGAGGCAAATTCTCATCTAGGGATCCTCTTTTCTCAATTTTACTGAGTACTGCAAATATCCCACCATCTCCACAATTGTCTTCCCAACAGGGAGGGGAAAGAGGGCCTGGTTCTGCAAGACCTTTCCCCCAGCCATCAAGTGGAGCATACGGGAGCAGAGCAGATCTACTGCTGAACCCATACACAGCAGCTGGAAGGGTCACAAGAGGTGGGAAAAGCCCTGTTGCAACATGTACCACACCCCCAAGCTTGGGCCGAAAGAGAAGAAATTCTGCTACACTAAGAAATTATTTTGAAATAACTAACTTTGAAATAACTCCTGAAATCATTCCAAAATAAGCGTTTTTCCCAGAGGAAAGCATGAGTACAGATTTTGAAATAACCAGCCCATTTTTTTTTTTATAAATAACACACTTGGTGTTGTGGATGCTCCGCTTATTATGTCAAAATAAGAGGGGTTATTTCGAAATAACTCCCTAGTGTAGACCAGGGCTGAAAGTGCTAAGGGTGAAACATGGAGTTAGAGGCAGCGAGGAATAAGGGGAGGCAGTGCGATGAGCAAAGTGGCAAGTCCCCCAAAAAGTTGCAAATCTGCCTCATCGATATGGAGATGAGCTTCTCTTGTAGAGGAACGGAATGGAGTGGGGGGAGGGAGAGGAGAGAACAGGAGCAGAGAGGGAAGGAAGGAAAAAAAGGCAGACCAAATTCCACCAGAGCGCACTTTTTTATTAACCACAGACAAAAGGCACCAACGCCAAACCAGCCAAGTCAAAATCAGGAGAGGGCTCCCTTGCCTGACTTAAGGAAACAAGAACAGAACATGAAGGCATGAACCTATTTCAGTGTTGTGGGCCTTTTACCAGTCACTGGTGATAGGACATGGCCCCATTTCAACCAAGCCCTGAAATGCACTCCACCAATCATTACAGAGTATCTGGGCCCCAACGTGAACGCTGGGTCCAAACACACTCAGACTTTGGAGAATGCAGGCCCATACAAGAGGGACTCCAGGGTCGCCTTGCATATGGTCTGCGGCTGGAGATCAGCCCCCCCCCTTTCTCCCGCAGTGGGGAGCCCGCGCTGGCGGTGCAGCCTCACCCTCCCTTGTGAGGTTGGAGCACCAGCGCCAGCTTCCCGCTGGGGAGGTGGAGAGAAAGCCCCGAGCCTCGCCGCATGATGGGGCTCACGGGGAAGAAGCACTCCCCTTCTTGCAGGGAGCTGTTGCTGCTCTTGCCGCCAGAGCCGGCCTGTGGAGCCCAAGCTGCTGGAGCCCAAGTGGCATCCAGTGCGCTGTGCTCTGCAGGGGCATCTTTTTTTTTTCCCCCCTTCCACACACATTGGACAGAAAACCCAGACTGACCCCATGTGCTGAGACCACCTCCCTTCCAGCAGGAAGTGGGCAACAGGCTGCCCAAGAAAGCAGCAGCAGCATCTGTGAACCAGGGGGGGCAACGTAGAACCCGTCAGCAGACCCAGGGGACACCCCCCCCCAGCTTTAGATGAGGGGCAGAAGGCAGCATCCCTCCCCCAGGGCCAAGGAAATGCTGATGCCGTAACTACTGGAGGCAGGTGAAGTGCCCACCCCTTCTGCCTTCCCAGCCAAGCGGAGCTCTAGGACAGGGCACCAAAGCCTGGGGGAGGTGCTCCTGGAAAAAAGCCCTTTGGAGCTCAGGGCATGTGCCCCTAGCAGGGCCAGACCAAGACTGGCTGAGTTCCTGGCAGCAGCGTGGATGCCCAGCGTGGTTCTCAAGCTGATGGCATGTGCCAGGCAGACACTGGCAGGACTTCACCCCACAGCCCTTGTTTTGCCTTTAACCTCCAGCTCCATTTTAAAAGCAGTTCTAGCCTCCACATGCACTCATGGCCCTCCCCGGCCATTCAGGGCCCCAGGCACAGATCTGGGTGGCAGCCTGGCCCCTTGGGACTGGCTGAAGCCTCTCCAGCTGATCAAGTATCTGGGAGACATGGGGCCACTCCTGAGGGTTCACCACCATCATGGAGGAGAGCCAAGTGCTGCAGGGCAGCCAAATACCAGCATCTCAGTTTACACGCTACTGTGAAGACTTGCTGCCTGCACCGCATGTCCAGTGACGCCACCCAAGCTTTGCCTGGATGCGCTGCCTGGAGGTTTTCTCCACTGCTCCCATTGGCCAGAATCTGGCCAATGGGAGTCACGGGAGGCATGCTTGCAAACAGCATGGATCCCGAAGACAAGTGCGTGCCCCCCACCCCCTCATGCCCAGACCCACACCACAGCTCCCTCACACACACACACACACACACACACACACACACACACACAATCAAGACCCCGCACCCTCAGCCTGCTCCTGCACCCTCCTCCCTGGCCAGACACCCTACCCCAGCCCACTCCTGCACCTTCCCCCCTGGCCACACATGGGACCTTCCCTTGCTCTTGCCTCCTTCCCCTGACCAGACACCCTGCTCCTGCACCCTACCTCCCATCCAGACCTCACACCCTCAACCCCCTCCTGCATCCCACTTAATCTGGAACCATAGATAAGTAAATCTGGTCTATGGGAAGCCCTGAACCTCACTCCTCTCTGTCCCGCCACCTCCCCTGGTGCTGCTGGAGTGCTAGGGGAGTGAGGTGTCTCAGCTGGGGGCCACATCAGTGAAGGTTGGGAGCTTTTGGAGGGGTGTTTGGTGAATTTTGTTTGTTTCTCACTTGTGTGGTCCCCAACTGATTTTTCTGTGGGTCAGTGGCCCCCGACATGGGAACCTTTTGTGTTGGACAAATTAATTTTTTACTTTATTTAAAATGAAGTTTGATAAACTAACATGAGAAAGTTAAAGCACTTAGTCTGTTTAATAATTTAAATTAATATTTCCTTTCTCACTGGTTAAATTAAATTAAACCAAACCGTTCTCCCTCGCCGCTGTACTAGCAAAATGGCTTAGGCATAATTATGTAATTAACGGCAAGTTTCCATTAGCAATGAGTGGTCCATGGAAAGGTTAGCATTGAGCCAGGTGGACCACAGGTCAACAGTTTGAGAACCACTGTGTTGGGGGATGGGAGAGCGCTGTGTTGCAGGGGGATGGGTAAGCAGGGCTGGTGGCAGCAAAGAAGATCCAGGGGGAATGGCACCCCGCACCTGCGAGGAGTGGCCCAGGCCCAGCCCTGGCCCTGATGGCTGGAAGCCCCATCCACACTCACTTGGTGCTGGTCTTGCCGAGCAGATAGAGCTGCAGCAGGAAGAGACAGCTAAGGGAACAGGGAGCTATGGCAGCTGTGCTGCCTGCTATGATCCCAGAATGTAATTTCTATAAAACCTTTATTCCTGTAGAAATGTTTAGTATGTTATAACAATCATTTTACCAATCGCTGTTTCCACTCAAATTTTTCATTAACCTCTCTTAAGTGCATTCATTTCGTGATTATTTTGAACTCCTTTATATTTAAAAAAATGCAGTCCACATTCACAAAAAAAGCACCCCTTTCTCCTCCTCCCCTCCCCCCACCCCCCGAGACAGAAATACCTGCATACGGGTTGGAATGCCCAATCTAAGCATTATGATACAGACTCCTCTCTACCATTTATTACTCTGTCTTGGGAAATCAATCTTAATGTTGCACAACTATGTCATCCTTAGATTGAACAGAATATGGAAGGCCAGATCTGGGCAGAAGTCTGATGAGGTGCGCTAAGGAAAACCCAGGACAACAAAGCACATTCATTTTGCCAGTTCATTAGGAGACCTTTATCTATTGGTGACAATACTAAATCAATATACTTGCAAAACAGCACTGTGCCAAAGATTCTCTCTTTTGAATGATTTGCAAAACTAGGGTCCTAACTGCCAAATGCACAACTAAAACGAGGTTAAGTTAACTTAAAATGTTTCATTTACTTTCATTGCAGACCCTCTATTAAAAGGTACTGCATATTACACTGTAAACATTGCTTTTCCCCTGCCACATTTATACCTTTTTGGGACACTAGTTCGCTCACCTATTATCTCCCGTTTTCATACTTTGACTCCTGAATGAGTGCTGTGCTGAATTAATAATTCTGTTTTCTACCACTGTAGCTCAAGTTTATTGATTTGAGAGTTTGCTGCTACTAATGTTCAGTCAAAATACATTCATAGTAACAGGCAATAGTATTATACAGTCAAATTATCCAATCCTAAATTAAACTAATAACTGTCAACAATTTTAAAACAATTTTTCAGATTTAAAAACTGCTTTCAGACACCATGACAATTCACTTTGTGAAAAAAGCCAGACTGCCAAAGGCTGCAAAAAATTCTTTCTGTTTGAACTTATTCTCCAAAAATCTACATGTGTCTATGAAAAGAATAGAAAATAAGCAGGGAAGAGAAAAGAGTTAAGTCTGCTTGGATGATTTAATTTTCCTATTTTCTAATGTTGGGAGTTTGTCTAATTTTATCTTTGGAATTGGGTTGAAATCTGGGCATCTCCAGAAAGTTTTCCTCCTTTAAAACCTTCAACATGAAGTTTTTACCTAGGAATAGTAATGCTGTAACTATTTACCACTTCTATTGTACTCTGCATCTCCAATCACAGCGCAAACATTAAGCAGTCTTCACAAGCCTCCTTCCAAGTATGATAGAAATAATTTATTTCTTCTTAGACATTTTCTTGCCTTTCTTTTTCTATTGCTATTGATAACCATTCTTCCTTTCAACCACAGCCTCTTACTTTCCGTTCCTCTCCATACCTCAAAATCCCAACAGTTACCAAATCCTACTTTTTTCCCTCCAATATGTCCAAATTTAGACTCTTGTGCCTGCTGCTAATGTGCTTGTCCATGCATTCATTCATTAAATATTTAGAAGGATAAAGGAGCCACCTTTCTGCCCTCTACCATTCCCATCTTGCTCTCCTCCACTCCATCTCCACTTAGAATGCAACTCCTAAAAATAAACATATTCACTTGCCTGCCACTTGGACAATGTCACCTCACCCGGAATCCCTCCACAGACCTCCTCTCCCCTACTCCCACCCAATGTCAACTGCCCTCCATGACTTTTAGTCCTGCTCAAGTATTCTCTGCCTGGCTGTTCTCAGGTACTATCATCATCATCTTTGCTTGGGAATTCTACTTCACTTCTTTCCCCTTTCTCTTATCTTTGCCCTTGCTGACTCCAGAGCCTATTCCCAGTATGCCAGGCACCTCCTTCCATTTAAACCCTACAACAGTACAAATGCCATCTCCAAATTACATTTTAAAATTAATGTAAAAATAAATATATTCAAATATAGAACCTTCATTTATTCTTTTCAGAGTGTAAATTTCTCAGGCTGGTACCACATTTTATGCTGTGCTGCATGCACTCTGGGCACTTTTTGAAGTAATATCTTCACCCATGTTTTACACATGGGGAAAGTGTCACAGGGGATTAAATGACACAGATGGAACATTGCATCCAATTCTGGGGCCCCCACTACAGAAAGGATGTGGGCGCATTGGAGAGGGTCCAGAAGAGGGCAACCAAAATGATTAGGGGGCTGGAGCACTTGACCTATGAGGAGAGGCTGAGGAATTTGGGTTTATTTAGTCTGCAGAAGAGAAGAGTGAGGGGGGATTTGATAGCAGCCTTCAACTTCCTGAAGGGAGGTTCCAAAAGGAGGATGGAGAGAGGCTGTTCTCAGTAGTGACGGATGGCAGAACAAGGAGCAATGGTTTCAAGTTACAGTGGGGGAGGTTTAGGTTGGATATTAGGAAAAACTATTTCACTAGGAGGGTGGTGAAGCACTGGAATGGGTTACCTAGGGAGGTGGTGGAATCTCCATCACTAGAGGTTTTTAAGTCTCCGCTTGACAAAGCCCTGGCTAGGTTGATTTAGTTGGGATTGGTCCTGCCTTGGGCAGGGGGCTGGACTCGACCTCCTGAGGTCTTTTCCAGCCCTATGATTCTATGACTTTACAAGGTTACCCAGGCACAGGCCTGCCAACAGGGGGGAGCAGAGAGGAAGTTGCCCAGAGGGCATCCATTCAAAGAGGCCCAGGGCTCCCAGCCACTGCTGCTACTGCTGCAGCCACAGCAGCAGCTGGAGCCCCTTTAAATCACTGCCAAGCACACTCCATGCAGCTCTGAGCGATAGGGGGCATTACACTCTGTGCAGCACGGAGGGCTGACTGTCCCAGCCCTGCCCCTTCCAGGAGTGTGGACCTGGCCCCATCACCACCTTGCCATGGGGCCAGGGAGCAAGTGAAAAAGCTGAGATTAGAACTCAAAAATCCCTCTCCCCTCTCCCCATGCTTAGCATCTGCGCTGAGGCATATGTGCCCTGCCCTTCCAATCTTTCTGTCCCTTTAACTGAACTGTGCAGCCTCTAAAGATGCCATATATGCTTAACTCCTCATCCAACAGATTAAAAGTACATTTGCTTGCCTAGAGCCAGGTTTGCTTTTCTTTAAGCACGAAATATGTAACGTTTTGGAAAAACTCCTTTTTAGTCTAATGGTGTCTAGCCAACGATTTAAGAAGTTTTTTTTTTTTTTTTTTTTTTTTAGAAGTTTTAAGGGTGCCTTCTCTTTTTCTGTGACCACCTGATTAGAAGGGATTTTCTGTTAGCCTCCAAGGAATCGATATTCCACTGCACACAGAAGAGGAGGGTGAGGAACCCTCCACAAATACACTTGGTATTTATAAGGAGTCAGTGGAAGTTTGCAGATTTTTGCAAATAAAATTTCATTTTGATGTTTTCTTATGTTATACATCACTGTTTTGCTGGTTTCGTTTCCCAGCTGATTTATACATTCAACACTTGCCATACTCTGTGATACAACCCCTTCTAATGACAGCAACCTTCAAGTAACAGTAATTACAAAAATAAAGTACAATCCTACAGCATGAAAGTCATTTCAGGGCAACTACTTGCATGATTTAAGCCCAGCATGATGGAGCCCGTGTGTCACTGTCTTGCTTGATTTGTTTGAAGGACAAAAGTACCACTTTCTCCTTCACATTTCCTGAATGCACAACACAACTTACTTTGTAGGGTGGCATATAAGAAGTGGGGAAAAAGAGCGGTCTTGGAATAACTTCAGTAGATGAGTTAGCATTGGCCCACGTTATGGCCTGGTCACAGTCCCAGACAGAATAAGCTACAAGATTTGGTGGGCCAGATCAAGACACACCTATGCAATAGTGCAAAATGCTCTCAGACACCCTATACTCTGAAAATACTCTCCACAGGTGTGGCACATGAGCTTTTTTCCAAATCACTGCAGATGAACAATTATATCCTGTTTGGCCACCTCTTTCTCCCCATGTCCTAGATCTAATGCAACATGTTACTAACATTCAGATTCTAAAAAAGAGTTTAATTCTTTCAACAGAAAGAAAAAAAGCTGTAAGGGAAGGTTTGTAGGCTACTGAATAGAGCAGATATATATGAAATTGAGATGCACTACAACCAGGGTACCAAATATGCTGCCAAAGTTCAGCACACTCCTTAATAGTCCTGGTTAGGGTTACCAAATATCTTTTTTGAGGGGCAATCCACCAGCTCATGTTCTCAATGGTTATTGCAGAATTGAGTTTTATCCTAGTTTCACCACAGCACTAGAAACACAGTTGTTCAGTTAGATTCCCCTCTTGCTACTGTTGGATCCCAACAAAACCGTGCTGATCCCAAGTGCCCCACCTCCTCTCTTCACTGCACCCCACTCTCTCCTTCAATTACTTCTCCACTGAGTTAAGCTGGTTGCCATGTTATACATTAATAGACACAATTTGGGATGTTCTATAAATATACTGCCATTATGCCATGCATATTCAATTAGCAAGTAGCTGGTGGAAAGAAAAAGCAGCCAAACTGGGTTTGCATATGGCAATGCTGGGTCCTAAAAGCAAGGAGAGTAGCAAAAGCCAGAAGCACCTAAACCCTTAAGGAAGGATGTGGAGAGTGTGATATTCCTCCATCTGTGTTTTCTTAGAGGCTAACAGATTTCCCATGATATTATTTGTTTTATCAGCCTTCTTATCCCAGCTGTCAAAATCCTATCAGGTCTCATCCTTCTACCACAGTGACAAGCATCTAGGATTTACATTTTTAAAATGCCAACCCAAAGGAAATATTTGGACTTTATGTAAAACTGTCTTTTTTCCTTGTAGAAAGTAGACTTAAATCTGGCTGGTAGTGGACCCCTCCAGAGCAAGAGAATCTCTAGGTAAATCCACCCCAGCTCTTAAAAGAAAGGCTTGGACACAGGGTCTATATGCCCTGATGATGTCCAGACACCAGAACAGCCCCTTGACAGCTAGCATAAGATCATAAGAATGACCATACCATTCAGATCAATGGTCCACCTAGCCCAGTATCCTGTCTCTGACAGTGGCCAGGACCAGATGCTTCCGAAGGAACTAACAGAACACAGCAATTTCAAGTGATCTGTTCTCTGTCATTCAGTCTCTGCTTCTAGAAATTGAAAATGTAGAGACACTTGATGCGTGGGGTTGTGCCCCTCACCATCTTGCCGAATAAGCCACTGATGAACTTATCTATTTTTTTGAACCAGTTATACTTTTAACATTCATATAATCCCATAGCAATGAGTACTAGAGGTTGATTGTGTTGTGAGACTGTATTTCATTTGTTTGTTTAAACCTGCTGCCTATTAATGTCACTGGCCCTATGTTTCACAGAGGTGGCCCTATGTTCCACAGAGGTAAACACCACCATCTTTTTCATTGTCTCCATACCATTCACAATTGTATAAACCTCCATCATATCCCCCCTTGGTCATCTCTTTCCTAAGATGAGCTGTCCCCATCTTTTTTACCTTTCTTTTATGGAAGTTCTTCCAAATCCCTAATACTCTTTGTTGCCCTTTCTCTGTACTTTTTCCTTTCTAATATGCATTTTTGAGATGAGTGACCACAGACCAGTATTCAATGTGTGGGTGTACCATACATTTATATTAACAGCAGTTTCATATTTTGTCTTATTATCTATCCCTTTCCCAGTGGTTCCTAATATTCTGTTCCCTTTTTTGACTGATTCTGTATCTTGAGCAGATGTTTTCAAAGAACTATCCAAGATACCAGTTAAAAAAGAGATCTTGGAGTTAACAGCTAATTTAGCTATCATCCATTTGTAGGTATACATTGGATTATTTTTTTCCAAGGTACATTACCTTCGCTTAACACCACATGCCATTTTACTGCCCAGTCACCCAGTTTAGTGACATCCCTTTGTAATTCTTCACGGTCAGCTTTGGATTTATCTGTCATGAGTAATTTTGGCACTCCACTATTGAGTTCATTTATGTCTATGTTGGACATCACTGGCACTGGTAGAGATGCTTGAGGGATCCTGGTATTTCTCTCTCTCCATTGTAAAAACTGACCATTTATTCCTACCCTTTAATTCCTATCTTTTGAGCAGTTACTGACCATGAGAGGACATTTTCTATTGTTCCAGGATTCCTTACTTTGCCTTTAGAGCATCTGAGTGAGAACTGTTGTCAAAGACTTTCTGAAAGAACATCCTATTTAGGCACAGGAGCTGCATGGATGTGAGGATCTCACCCATATCCTCTGCAGTCAAGGAAAATGCAAAAAATTAATGCAGCTTTCCCACAATGATCTTGACTTCTCTGAGTGCCACTTAAATACCTCAGTGGGGCCACTGAATGGATGACTGGCAAGCTTCCTGTTCCAATTTACTTTTTTTTTTTTTAAATGCCATTCATTTGTGTCTTTTGCTAGTTGTTCAAATTCTTTTTTAGACTGCCTTATATTTTTACCTGACTTGCCAGAGTTTAGACTTGTTTCTATTTTCAATCACAGTATTTAACTTCCAATTTTTAAAAGATGACTTTTTACCTTTAACTGCTCTTCTCTTTAACAGTGGCATTTCTGGTCCTCTTTCTATTTTTTTATTCGGGATATACATTTGGTTTGAGGCTCTATTATGTTGATTTTGAATAGCCTCCATGCCGTTTGCAGGCATTTCATCCTTGAGACTGTTCCTTTTAATATTCCATTTAACTAACTTCCTCATTTTTGTGTAGCTCCTCTTTTTGAAATTAAACAGTGTTGTGGTTGGGGTTTTTTTGGTATTTTTATCCTGCAAGGACACTAATTTTAATTATACTATGGTTGCTGTTACTGCACGGTTCAGCTTGATCCATCTTCTGGACCAGATCCTGTGCTCGTCTTAGGCCTATGTCAAGAATTGCTTCTTCTCTTTGCGAGTTCCAGGACCAGCTGCTTCAAGAAAAAAAATCATTTCAATGTGTCTAGACATTTCATTTCTCCATCTTTCTGAGATCATATATCCAGTCCCTAAAGGTGCATCTACACAGCAGGGCTTAGCTCGAAATAAGCTACGCCAGTTGAGCTATGTCAATTGCATAGCTTACTTTGAAATAGCTTATTACAAATTGGGAGCATCTACACAGCACTTACTTCAAAATAGAGCACTCTTCCTCTGACTTCCCTTACTCCTCCTACAGTGAGGGTTACAGGAGTCAGAATAAGAAGTCCTCCAGCTTGACAGTATTTTCACATTTCAAAATAACTGCTTGCTGTGTAGACGCAGACTAAGTTATTTTGAAATAAAGCTAGTTATTTCCAAATAATGTTGCTGTGTAGAGGTACACTATGACAATAGTCGTAATCCCCCATTGTAACAGCCTCTCAAATCTTCCTGAGCATTCTACAGTCACCATCAACATCCTGGTCAGGTGGTCAAGTCCTACTGCTGTACTCCTGTTGGGCAAGCATGGAATTTTTATCCATAGAGATTCCATGGTACCATTATTTGAGTCTATATTTTCTCTCACATACTATGCTACTTCCCCACCAGTAGACCCTGCACTGCCATTACCATACATTTCGTACCTTAATATTACTGTGTTCCATTGAGTATCCTCTTTTTACCAAGTTTCCATGATGCCTATTAAATCAGTGCCCTCATTTCATGATAAGCATTCTAAATACGAAGACATGAACTAGACTTTGAGCATTTGTACATATGCACTTGTATATTTTATTAATATTTAGTTACTTCCCTTCGTGTATTATGTTTAAATAGGACTCTTTTACAGTTAACCACTACTCACTAGCTTCTATCTGTAGTTTACCAGTTTCTTTCCTGTCTTCTTTACTATCACATGAAGTTTCCCCTTTAATAAATTTATCCCTAAACACGGTTTCTACCCAAGCCTGGTTTAGAGCAGCCCTCAAGCTTCTCTAATCTACCCTGAAAATCCATCTGATTCAGAATTAGCCCAACCAGGATTGGGGTTGAGGCGGTTGCACACTTCTCCTTTGTACCTATACTCTCCAGCTATGCTCAGAATTGGATAAGATTTATCAGCCCCATTTCCAAAGACAGACATAAAATTAAAGTTCTCCGAGGAAAATGTGAGCTTACAGATAACTCTCATTATAATTATTTTAAACTCAAATATTTATGATCCTTCAGAAGGCTGCCTTCCGAAGATCCAATTTCTATCTAATAAGATAGAAATGCAACCTGAAAACTCATCTTGCCAGTAAATCCACATTTACTTGTTCCTTGCTGGCTAGCAGAGTGGGTTGATGTACAAGCATTTCATCCCTTGAGACACAAAAGCAGCTCTTCTAAAGTCACAAATTACTTCTCTTGATGATTTGTGATGTATCTTGAGAGGAAGGATACATTTCTGTCCTGAAATTCTGTCAGAACACTTGTACATGACATCAAAACATATTTATGTGGTGCAAAAGATTTATCAGCATAAGTTTAGCATAGACATATTAATAAGAGACTGGCAAAGCCAAAAGTGAGTTATACAGGTGACCCCAAAAATGCACTATTAAAATCTTTATATCTTATCAAAATGCCATATATTTGGCATATGCCACATGTTTTACAGAAAAAAATATCAATATTGCAATTACGGAAAAAAATCTAATTTCTGTATTTTATATCCCTTTGCCTGACTTCATGCAGACAGACTCAAGTTTTTGCTCCCATTCAAACTCAAGTTAGCTGACTGCCAATTAGCTAACAAGTTTTAACACATTAACCTAGACACCCCTAACATTTGTCCCATGCCACAAACAAAATTACATTTACTGTAGGCCAACACCTAGAGCAAAACCACAAAGATTAATAACCTATATTAAACAGTTTTGAGTGTCTAGATCACCATCCTGCAAACTGAACGACCCCGGGTTCTGTGGGAAAGGGTTGTGTGTAATCATGTACTTAAAGACTCTATCATCATTCATATACACTAAGGGTGCATCTGTAGCAAAATGATGGCCTAAAACATAAGCCCATATAGCACAGGCCAGGTTAGAAGCCTGAGGCCTAGCTAAAAGACAAAACACGGCTAACAAAACAAACCTCAGCTGTGAGCAAGAGGCAGGCCCCTGCTCACAGAACTTGGCGTGAACAGGGCTGAGAGTGCAAAACTATAATTGATAATAGGCCCAGGTGGAGAACAATAATTGGTACTGGTCATAATTGGAAAGCACATGGTATCACTAGCTCATTAAAAAAAGACCTTGACACCCACTCTTCACAGATACAAACCCAGGTTCAGGAAAGAGTCTAAAATGACAGCATGATGGACAGTGATGTATAATTTGTTTGTACCTGTATGTAAAGTGGTGTCTTGGGGGGGACAGTCTTTGTATGACTTAGGGGGCAATGGAAATTTCCCACTGACTAAATCATTTCATTGTTACGGGGTACATATGTGTAATGGTTCAGTAGAGTCTACTGACAACTATTACTGTACTTCACTGAATAATAAACCTGGGCAGGCGCCTTCAATCCTTATCTGGGTTGTGGTCTTTGGGGGCTCTCTTGGGGTGCTTGTGCACTTAGTCTGCTTTGGAGACTAAGTGCACAAGCTGATACAGCCTGCATCATTGAGCAGACACTCAAGCAGCCTTCTGGTTATCAACAGAGCCAGAGACCTGTAAGAACACCTCAGCAGTAAATCCTGACTGCCACTTAACTAACTGCAGCATCTACACTGCACTGTTATTTTGAGATAACTAGCATTATTTTGAAATAACAATGCGAGCGTCTACACCACAGCTACTCAATTTTGGAAGCCCCAGGGGCCACAATGATACCTACTGCACATGCTGAGGGCCGCAACTTAAGTGTGGTTGCACATACATGGAAATATATATGCAAATAGCTTCTTTCACACTGGCGGGCATGAATACAAAGATTAAGGCAAAGACTACACAACATGCAGGCCCCATTTAAGTCAGTTCTGCTGATATTAATAAAATGCAATATTTACCCAATTTCCATCCATATGACAGAACTTTTAATGAGCAATGACAGTCCAGGAATTTAACTACTAAAATGCATATCAACAGAAGACCATTATATTGACTCGCCATTATGGAGAGTGTTCCCAGTGAAGGCCATATTCACAGGATCCCACCTGCAGGCCACGTGTTGAGCCCTGTGTAAATCCAAACCACACCGTGGGCCACAAAAACAGGCCGCAGAGCGCATGCGGCCCATGGACTGCGTGTTGAGTAGCCCTGGTCTACACAGCCATTCTGATATTTCAAAATCATTTCAAAATAATGGACAGCTTACTCCGAAATCTGTAAGCCTCAGTCTAAGAGAAATAACACCTATTCCAAAACAGCTAATTCAAAATAAGGCATGTGTAGACACTGCACTGCTGCTATTTCAAAATAGCCCCTCACCAGGGGCATTCTAAGTTACTCCTCCCCAGTGCCTCCTGAGGCTCTAAATCAAGATAGCACATCTACATTAGGGAAGCCTGCATCAGACTTCTGAGGCTTCCTGCAGTGTTGATATGCTATTTCGATTATAAGCTATTTCAGAGTAATTATTCCGGAATAGCTTATTTCTAAATAAGGGCATGTCTAAACTACTTCCCTCTTTCGAAAGAGAGGGATGTAAATTAGACATGTCAAAATTACAAATGAAGTTGGGATTTGAATTTCCCACGCTTCATTTGCATAATGGTAGCCGTGCATTCTTTTGAAAACGGGTATTTCAAAAGTGAAACTGCCATCTCCATGCGGTTCTTTCGGAAAAAAAACCTTTATTCGAAAGATCCTGTACTCCTCAAAAAATGTTTACAGGATCTTTCGAAAAAGGATTTTTTCGAAAGAACTGCGTCTACAGCAGTTTCACTTTCAAAATACCCATTTTTGAAAGAACACGTAACCACCATTATGCAAATGAAGTGAAATTCAAATCCCAGCTTCATTTGCAATTTCAATGTGTCTAATTTACATCCCTCTTTCAAAAGAGGGATATAGTCTAGACATAGCCGTAGTGTGCAGTGTAGACGTACCCTAAGCAACCAAATTAATGTTGCATGACTAATCTCAGACCTCGCATTTCCTAACTTCTGAGGGTTAGATTTTGCAATCTTAACATTCTTTTAAGGTAGTTGTATAATGTAAAGTCAATTTTATAATCAACTTGATTAGTTCAGTTTGTTAATGTGTTTGCCATTAGAAGCATTATTTTTTAAAAAACGTACTGTATACTCATATGCGTTCAGTTTGCCTCCTTCCTGGTTTGACTCTGAATCTGAAGCCCCAAGTTATGTAGGATGGAAAATAAAATAGCACCTCTAGTATTAACAATGCTGGCACCATGCAGCATTTCCACAGGTTTCTTTGGCTCCATCCACTACTATTTTAAATCTTCCAAAATACAAAAACTTTCAGAGTTTTTGAAAGATTGGGTCAGACACTTATTTCTGTACATCCCCATTAGAGGAGCAAGTTATCTAAGATTTTTGTTAAAGAAAGAAAACCATGCTTGCCTATCTTATAATATGTTACTCAAAGCCAAATTTATGGGAAGAAAACCCACAAATAGTAACTGAGAAAGTATTTTCATATAAAATACAAGATAAGTCAACCAGACATCTCACAGGTGCTCAGAGCAGGTACATGTAAGCGTGGCAGCATGATGGTAAAAAACAAAAGGTCTCTTGCTTTAATTTAATTAGTTAGATTACAGTTAAAGGACTGGAGAGTATGAAAACAGTTTCCTTACCTGATCAATTTTTTTAAACATTTTCCCTTTATTTTTTAGTATTTACAGTAATGTACTTGCTGTTTTTTTCTCTGCTGCTGCCTGATTGCATATTTCCAGTTCCAGAGGTGGTGTGTGGTAGACTGGTCAGTTCATAAGTTTGGCATTTGTAACTCTGAGGTTCTACTGTATTTTGTCCTGTCTCCTATCTAGCCTATAAACTTTCTGGGCTTGAGACCAGCGTTCCCTGTACGCTGAGTTACTGGGTGGCCACCAAAGAGAAATTCAAAATGCCACCCAGTTGATTGGCAAAGTGCTCACAGTTTCTACCAGTGGTGCACATCCTACATGCATTGATACACATAACAAAATGTATTCCACATTTGGATGGAAAAAATGGAGGGAAGATTGGTTGGGATTGTCTTTCTGGTTATTTATACAGAGTCCAGCACAATGTGGCCCTGATCCTTAATTGGGATTCCCAGACGTTATAATACAAATAATAAATTAGTGCAAACCTGAAAACAAGGAAGAGTGGCAAGAGGAAGCTCAAAAGTGAGGATTTAGGAAAAGGAAATACAGCTGGAGAACAGAAAAGAGAAGTCTGCAGTGGGAATGGTGGGTTGGGGTCAGAGGAAATGGAAAATGGGTAGTGGGAACAAGATGGACCATGTTAATGACATAGCCAAATATCAGACCAGAAAAATGACACATTTCCTCCAAGAGCAGGCTTGTTCCAATTATTATTTGTGTTCTGGTAGTGCCTAGGAACCACAATCAATAGTACCATTCTGGGAGGCACTGTACAGACAAGGAAGGGAGAAGAGACCGTCCCTGCCCCAGAGAGCCCATACTAGATAATTCTGACAACACTGACTAAGATATATAGGTCAGATCTGGCTCAGGTAGCCCAACCTGTATGTATATCCATATAATTTGACATGAAATATAGTCTCTCCAGCCTTGAACAGCCTGAAAATATGTTTTCAAGTTAGAGTTCAGCAGGAAGACAAATTCCCCCCTTCTCTGAAAAAGCATGCTGTCTCACTGTTCTTGAAAACTCTTTGTAGTTTCATGTTCACATATATGGTACATTCAGTGCTTGGCCTAGTTCTTCTGGTTGGTGCCAGAAGGCAATATTCAACCCCCATTAGTAAAATGAAAAGTGCTCCCACATTCATTTTAATATAATTATACCTAAAATGTAAGCTTACAAATTTAATTTTGAAGCTTTTCAAAGTAGCAATTCAATTCACTCCAGGACGACATTCATCCTAGCATACAAGGACCTCTGGCCCTTATAAGCCCTTAACTTGATAATAAGAGGAACTTGAATGGTTATAGGCCCCTCAGGTGAGCTCCCTGCTTTTGGGAGGGACACCACCAGCTGATGATGAAAATACAGTACATCCTTTTTAATAAAGTAATTAGAGATTTGGGATATGATTGCCCAGGTGGAGGGGTAATTGTATATTGCAACTGCAATTGTAAATTGCAAATTTTATATCTTACAGTGCTTTGTATTTGAAAGGTTTGGGAAGAAGGGAAGCAGGGGAATAAAAATTTAAATGATTCCTTGCTACATACTTCCCTAGCAACACCAGAATACTGAATAAAAACAACAGTTCCATTCAATTATTACAATGCAGGTAGAATTAGAATTCTTGTTCATTTACCAATATTTGGATCAGTAGCTTGACGTTTTTTAATTTTAGCTTCGGAAACAGCAGCATAGTAGGCACATGTCATCTTGATCAGCCATGCTGCTCGCAGTAGTGGCACAGAATATTTTGCTAAATAAGCAAAGACATCCTCTTTTTTACTAAGAATAGGAACCTGGAACAGACAGAAAATAAATACTATATCAAATCCAATATAACAAATTGTAAGAAAATCAGCTTGGGTTTCTATATACCTTTGCTATTTAATTCTAAAATACACTTCAGAAGGAATCTTATGTTAAACCATAATCTCAGGAGATCTAATTTTTCCATATCTAAGGAATAATTTTGTAAAACATTTTGAAGCATTATCCAAGAAGGAAAACATACCTATTGAGCACTTTTTCCAAAATACTCTCGAACTGTGGAGTATAATGGCGGCTGTTTTATCATCTTTGACATTGACTGGTAGTATTTTTTATACGGTATCTCTCCAATGTTCAGTACCAATGGTTCATCCACTCTGTGGTACCAGACACCTGACACTATTAGCATCCCATTGTGGTGTTATTGGCAGGTCAGTTATCCAACTGTTAAGGTATGTAAGTGTCCTGGCCACTTACTATGAAGCAAGTATACAGTCTAAAAGATTCATTCAATATCACAACTTCTGAGATTAACTTTTTTTAAGTTAAGAAATGAACTTTATTGGTCATTAATGAGCATGATTCTTATTATAGAAATCCCGCACTCCTGGCAAGATCTGGTATATATTCCTGGACTATTCATTCTAGTCAAATGATTTGGAAACACAGAAACCAGAACCAAAATTGGTCTAACTCTTTTACTTATTTCAGTTCAGTATCTCTGAAACTTATTAAGAAATAAGAGTACCTTATTAAGAAATAAGAGTACCGTATTTCAATTTGAATTCATAGGGCACTCTTATTCCACACAAGATTGTCTCAGAGATTTACACCAAAGTTACTAATGGCACCAATTTAGTTATTTTGGTTCCAGTTTCATACTCAGGCACAGGAAGATTTCCACAGCCACACTGACATTTGTCTTCATTGTCTCAATATTCTTAATTGATCAGAGTTTGATAGAATTTTCTCCTAATGTCACACTAATATTTTTTCAGATCCTTCATGCTGTTTGGAAAAAAAAAACTGAAAAGAAGCAAAAAGTCTTCCCCATCCTTGAGCTGTTGGAAACATGCTGCTATCATACCTAAGCAAAATTTTAGGAATAACAATGGTTCAAGAAAAAGAATTTACAAGAGACCATAAAAATGTACTGATGTCAATGTAAATGGCATTCAAGAGGGTTGGAGTAAAAACAAAGTGTTTCTCTCAATACTCCATCAACCTCCACCACTTACTTTCTTTGTTATGAGAAATTTTTGTAGAGCAGAATTCTTGCAATGAGACAGAAAACATTTAAGAGTGTATATAGAGAACCTGGTTACCCAAGGTTAACTGCAGCCAAAGCGAAGTAAGCTAGTTTGCACGAAGACCTTCACAGCTTACACTGTTTGGGAATTTGCCCTCTCTTCTTTTGAAGAAGAAGGTAAAAGACATCCTCCTACTCCTGTTGAAGTCAGTGGCAAAAATCACTGATTTCAGTGGGGACCCTAAAATATGCCAATTTCCCCATTACTGTACATCTCTGGACAGAGAAAAAACATGTCCCCCATGTGATGTACACAGAGGAGTCCATATCCATCTACACCCTTACTAAAATAATTTTGTAGAAAGCCTGCTTTGGGATTGATACAGAATGAGATCAGGTCACTTTTTAATAATATATGCAGAGATGGTCAATATAAACAAACAAAATATTACATAAACATTCCAACTATGTAAAATCCAAGGAACATTTTAAAAAAGGGAGTGAAAAATCTGTTTATACCTTTTTTGCTAAAATAGTCAGTGGTTTACTTCCTGCTAAATCTGTGAACCAGTTGTGAATTGCACTCTGAGAGCGAGCAGTAACCAGCCAATAATTATCTTTGGCATTTACTTGTGGTTTCTTCTTTCCTGTGTCCTGGAAAGTATTAAGCTTTAGCTTTTCTGCTAATATGCTGCTAAAATAAGCCCCAATCTGGTGGAAAAACAAACACAAATATAAAACAACGCAATAAGTAAGCATCTATTGTACATTAACACACACAGGATTTCCATTTGAATAGATGTAGTGACTGTAGTCTAAGCTATCAATTTAATAAGATTACACTTTAATTCCCTGGGGCTCAGAGTTGGAGTTTCCTGAGCACCATTACTAGTCATAAGAGACAAAAGCCAATAAAGCCAAGCAGTAAACAAGAAATGTGTTTGAAGATACCTGATAAAGTGATAAAAAAAAATGCACTGGACACCATAATTGCAATGATTACAGGATAAGCCACACTCCCAAGTCTCTCCTATAGGACATTACCCCCAATTTAGACCCATTCCAGGAAAGAATTTTAAAGTGTCCTAAACATTAAGTACATGAATAGTCCAATTTTAATGGGATTCCTCACCTGTTTAAAGTTCAGGATGTGCTTAACTCCTTTGCTGGAACGAAACCATAATGCAAGTCTAAAATAGTTAATCTAATAATAGTACATTTCTAACCGTTCCTTGATCTTCCATCGTTATAGCACATTGTGTGTGAGTGCATGCATGTGCCCGTGTTCCCCCACACAGGCAAGCCAACCGATCTACTGGGCCCCCTGGCCAGGGAGGAGGGACACGGCTCTGTGCTCCTAAAAAGGGGCAGTGCTTCGGGCAGAAGGACTGGGGGCCGCCGGCCCTGAGCACCACGCGGACCATGCAACCTGCTCAAGTGCCATCTGGGGCATGCCACCCAGGACTCTGCAGCACTTCATGCTGGGCTCCAGTGGTGATTTAAAGGGTGGTGGTAGCCAAGATCCTTGGACGTATTTGAACTGTTGAGCCCCAGGGTAGTTGTCCTCTTTGCCCCTCACCTGTCGGTGGGCCTGCCCTCCCCACACACCCTTTGCTTAAAAGGCAACTGTGGGCTTATCTACATGATAAATCATTGCTCAGCAAGCCAGGATATCAATCTACAGAAGTGGTCACCAACCAGTAGATCAGGATCTACCGGTAGATCTTGGAGCTTCTGACAGGTGATCCTGACGGGTTTGGCCAGGGAGCTATCAAGCGCTGGTACTTCAGCTGCCACTACACCCACTGTCATGCTGCTCCTGCCCTCTGCCTTGGAGCAGCCCCCCTGGCAGCCTCCTGCTTGCTGTGCAGGGCATGGAAGGCAGAAAGGGAGGCGCTGACGTCAGGGTGTCCCTCCTCCCCGGACTTCTGTACACCATCTCCACACAGAGAGAAGGGGATGGAGGGAGCTTGGCAGTGCAAATCTCTGTCACTCTCACACAGTGTGTGTGTCTTTGTCATTCTCACAAACACACACAGTCCTTCACTCTCATTTCCTGACCCAACACATACATGGGTTGTTGTTGCTACTTCTTTTCCTGCTTGCAAACTGAGTTATTTTTGGTTTTGACTGGTCTGTGCATTTCATAATTTTCATTTTGCTTTTACACTTAAATTTAATTCTTTGAGTACTGAGTTCTAAAACGCCAAACCTGTCACAGCTGGAGTAATTATCCCAGTGGTAACTGCTGCTCCTGGAAATAGCTGGCATGTCCCTGCAGCCCCCGAGAAAGGCAGAGGAGGGGGTCTCCACAGGCTGTTCTGGTCTGCAGACACCACTCCTGCAGATGCCATTGGTCAATAATGGGGAACCATGGCCAGTAGAAGTTGTGGACTCAGTGCCTGCAGATGAGGGGCAGCACATGGTGCGATGGAGCCATTGCTGTACACACCAGCTACTTTCAGGAGTGATGAAAGGCCAGGGCAGGAGCAAGTCTGCCTTAACCCCACTGCTCCACCACCATGAAGCCATCTCAGTGAGATGGTGCCCAGACAGAGACTACTTCCTGAACCCCTGTCCCAACCCTGAACCTCCTCCTACATCCAACCTCCTACCCAGACACAAGTCCCCCTGCACCCAAACTCCTTCCCAGAGCTTCCACCCTGAAACTCCTCCTGGACCCCAATCCCCCATCCTGAACTAAGCTCCATCCCACACTCCCAACTCCTTGGCCCAAGACCAGAGCCTGCACCTCAACCCCCTACCCCAGCCTGGTGAAAGCGAATGAGGTTCGGGGAGGAAGAGGGATGGAATTAAACAAGATGAGTCCTCGGAGAAGGTGGACCAGGGGCAAGGCCTCAGAGAAGGGGTGAGAAGGAAGTGGGGCAAGGGTATTCGGGTTTGAGGTAGATCTTACAGTGCACTTAAATTGAAATAGTGATCTTGTGGTTAAAAACGTTGGAGACCACTTATCTACAGCATACCAGCTTCCATATAGTGATATCCCATGTGGACACTCTTACAACACAATGAACACTGTAGCATGACTCAGTGTACTGTATTTTGAAGTAGAAATCTGCTAAGCCTCACTCCGGGACTTTGTGGGCTGTAATAGTGTCCATGTGGAACATTATTGTGAAGCAAGCTAGAGTCCTACAGATTCATACCCCGCCTTGCCACACAGTATCCTGGCATGCAGACAAGCCCGCAGCTATGATCAGGACATTATCCACTTCCCTTTCATCATCAGTGACGATACGCAAATCCTGAAAGGCATGAATAAGCCTATAAAGGTTCAACTGTCTATGCAGATCTTTTGAGCACAGATTCACAAGATTTCCAATACTTCTTGATTTAATCTAAGCAAAACTGCTTGAGGGAACTGCCCCTTTTGGTATTTCAGCAATTTCAGGTTCAATCAAAAGCTAGGGTTGCCAGCCATCCAGGAGTGTCCTGGAGTCTCCAGGTATGAAAGATCAATCTTTAATTAAAGATTATGTCATGTGGTGAAACCTCAAGGAATACATCCAACCAAAACTGGCAAGCCTATCAACAGCAGGAATTATTCAGTTCAAGACTAATTTAAATGTAAAAAACAAAGCATGTCTGTAAATTGGCAAATATCAATATATATTTATGTTTCCACAAATAACAGTTACATGGCCTTTGTGTATAAAACTGTTGATTACCTATCACAATATCATCACTTTTCCAACCATTCCTGAAGATGTGTTTTCTATTAAAAATTTCAAATGCAATATTTTTTTCTAATTTGCTTGGAAGTTAAATTTTTCTGTCAATAACTAATTCCTCTCTTTTCTCCCTCCTCCTCCCTGCTCACTTCCTTTCCTAGTTTTAAGTGGGGAAGGAGAACAGAAGGAGAGAAAAATAAATCCTCTGTTTCCTTTGAAAAAATCTTGTTTTCAAAAAATATTTTAGTTTTCAGCTTTCAGCTGCAAGTATTTATGTTAGAAGCCTTATTAGTGTTTTACTGAGCTTTACCATACATGGTACGTAGCTTAGCTTTTTTCATAAAAATGTAAGAAGTTTCAAAACTACATTTTAAAAGTGATAATTTGAATAGAATCAAACCACAAGCAACAACTTATAGGCAAGGGATTTCCTGGCAATGAGTAAACAGATGGAATACTGAAAGAGCCCACTACAAGGCAGGTGTTGTTACACCAGTAATGATAGCTTAGAAGGAAAGAAAGTTATTATTGCCTTTATTAAACCATAAAACATAAAAATTGGAAACAAAAAGTAATTACCTTTTCCAGGCTGAAATGTTACAATCTATTATTTTGACAAGCATACAGTCATCAGGTTTTAGTACCCTTTCTCCCTTAACATTGAATTACAGGAATGGAGGGCTGTAAGGGACCATGAGAAGTCATCTGATCCAGCCCACTGGATAAAACAAGAACAGGTGTTTGTCTAACCTGGTCTTAAAAACCTCCAGTGATGGGAATGCTACAGACTCCACTGGAAGTGTAGTAAGTGCTTCTCTATCTCCTTCTAGTTATAAAGCTTTTCTTGGTATCTAACCTAAGTCTCCCTTGCTGCAAATTAAACTGTTTACTTCA
Source organism: Pelochelys cantorii (assembly GCA_032595735.1). NCBI lineage: Eukaryota > Metazoa > Chordata > Testudines > Trionychidae > Pelochelys > Pelochelys cantorii. Next base: position 29,454,080 of record CM064335.1, read on the forward strand.
AGTCCTAACTTTTCTGCACATGGAGAAAAATTGATCAGAGTCCACTTTATAGCAGCCCTTAATATATCGGAAGATTATCATCACCTTTCTCTCCACCGCCCAGTCTTCTTTTCTTAAGACTAAAGGTGTCCAGTTTTTGCTAACTTTTCCTCAGACAGGTTTTCTAAGCCTTTTATTATTTTGGTGTCTGTCTTCTGGACTCTCTCCAGTTTGCCCATATCTTTTCTAAAGCATGGCACTCAGAACTGGACATCATACTCCAGCTGGGGCTGTACCAGTATCAAATAGAGCAAGACAATTACATCCCATGTTTTACATACAACACTTCTGGTCATACGCCCCTGAATAATTAGCTTTTTTCAAAACTATAATCCTCAGCTCCTTTTTGGCAGTACTGCCATCTAGCCAGTTATTTCACATGTTGTAGTTTTGCATTTGATCTTTCCTCCCTAAGTGTAGTACATTGCACTTCTCTTTAAGGAACTTCATCTTGTTGATTTCAGACCAATTCTCCAACCTGCCAAGGTCATTTTGAATTCTAATCTTGTCCTCCAAAGTGCTAGCAACCTTTCCCAGCCTGGTGTCATCCGCAAGTATTTAAATTTGACCACTTTTGGAGGGTCACATTCTGTGCCCCCCATCAAGGGCAGGAGGAGATCATTCTCCCTCCCATAGCCCAGACCAGAAGTTCTGTGCCCCTGCTGATTTTGAAGGGGACTGTGGCCCTGCGCACCTCTCCTGTGCACCCCCCATTATTCAAGTAATTAATTAAAAGACTTAACAGTACCAGGTCTAGAACAGACTCCTGTTCACTAGACATATCCCTCAGTTTGACAGCAATTCATTAATAACTATTCTGAGTACGGTCTTTCAATCAGTCGTGAACCCACTGCATTATAATTTCATCTAGGGCCCATTTCCCTAATTTGCTTATGCAACTATCGTGTATGACTGTCAAAAGCCTTACTTACTAAAATAAAGATGATCACATCTACAGCTTCTCTCCTACCCACTAGGCCAATAAGCCTGTAAAGAGATAGATTGATTTGGCTTGATTTGCTCTTGACAATTTCATGCTGGTGACTATTTACAATTGTACTGTTAACACCTGAAGTCTAGTACAGTAACCAGCAGAACAGGAATTTATCTTCAACATTTTCACACTACATTTAGAATAAATTTCAATACTCAAACATATGATCCTTAGACCAGAAGGGGCCATCCTGTGACCTCCTGCATGGCACAGGCCACAACTTCTCAAAAATAATTCCTAGATCATACCATTTAGACAAATATCCAGTCTTGATCTAAAAACCACTAAGACTTTAGTGTAGAACACAATCATCAGTGCAACAAAAATACACCCCCCAAAAAAGGAACTCAAGTGGCAAAATACACTTGTAAATCAGTACTGCAGCCAGCTAACAAACCTCACCTTACCTTTGAGGCATTAATGACAATGTTTCTAGCAGATCCATGTTCATCTCCAGAGAAGGCTGGTTGATTATTGAAACCCTGCTTTACATTCACTGCAGTAAGTTCATCCTGCAAAGAGCAGATTTTTGGTTAAGTTAGCTAAATTTAATTTACCATATTTAAAACTTGATCATTTGCATCAACATATTTTCATGACAACAAGTCTTGGTGTGTCACATTTTGTAATTCTTCCCTTTTCAGACAATTTTATAGAAAGAATGACAGTATGAAACTTTTGTTCCCATTTACATGAAATAATTCTTCCTCGTTCCACATTTCCAGGCTTCTGCTCAAACCTGTCTGTATTTTTGTGGAAGCAGGAGGGTTCCTATAAAAAGGAGAAATAAGGAAGAACAGAAACTGCCTGGACAGCAAATCCTCCAAGTATCTGCACATCAGGCCCACACACACTAGAACCAGTATGGTTCTACTATTTGGGAGAGGGGAGGACATGAAGCACAGAAGGAGCAGAGTGAGACTCCATAGCCCTCTGCACGCCTCAAAGCTGAGCTCCAGAGCAGGACAGGCTCTGGATTAGCCAACGGTATATGCCAGGGCATAACAAGTAGGTCCAGGAACTGGACAGATCCACTAGCCACAAACCCCCCATTAAGGGGTACATGAAAGGGTAGGGGGGTCTCCTGCCTTCATTTCCTCCATCTGTGTCTCCAATTGCCTTTACTCATAAAATAGTCTGACCCTCTGGCCAAACTGAAAAGCATTCCCTTTGGTTACCCTTAAAGATCCAAAGGAAACCTACACAAAACTGGAATTTCCTCTTCTACTTCAGTAGTATCACAACAGCCCCTTTGTCCATTGACTGCCATGGTGCCAGTACACCACTGATGTCTTGTGCCAACCCTCTAATCAGAGGCTTCAGCCCCTAACATCTTAGAGCAGCAAACTAGCTTCCCACTCCATGCATAACTCTCTCTGATCCACCTCCTCCTCCCAACCCTAACCCACCCACTCCACTGGTCCATCTCCCCTCTCCTTCCACCAGCTTTAGCACAGCCAATTACTAGAAATTCTGTTGGCTTGTCCCCATGCGCTGGATAACCTCATCAGCATGCTGCTCTTCGCAAGTCTCTCTCCACAGTGGCAAACAAGGCCCACCTTCTATATCTGCTTCCCCCTTCCCAGCAGGCCTTGTTCTCAGCAGTTACACTCTCCTTCCAGGAACCGTAACTTACAGAATACCTACTAAGACCCAGCGTTAGAGGTGCCAGGCCTCAGGTTTGCTTGTTATCCACACGCTGTATTCAGGATTACAGCCAATAAACTGTACTAATCCGCCACCTTTTGTTGTTATTGGTTTGATGGGCAGAGAGGAGGGTGTTGGGGGTGGGGGGAGGGGAAGCGTGAGAGGCAAGAGAGTTCCATGGCTCCTCGTGTTCCCATCAGCTCCAATACGTTCTCCATGCAAAGCCCTTTTATGCAAGACACCAGAATTTCTCTGTACACCAACATGCTTACATATATATTTTTCCCAAAATATATCATCTTAGGAGAATGACTGAACATTAATATTTAAGCCACCATCACTAGCACTGAATTCCCATTATCAGCACTTAAGTAGCAGACAACCCTATTATAGGTCTCAGTGCTCTTGGCTGCATTACAAGGACCATTTTCTATAATGACATGGTCTTCATAAGGAAGTTCTCCAGTGTATTGCTAAAGCCAAATATGGTCCTATTGTAACAGTATGATTTTTCTAGAGCCATATTCGAAGGCCTGTAGCCATACTGGAAGGCCTAAAGCCTTCCTCTGCAGCCAGAATGATCAGCAGAAGCCATTAGCTACAAAGCTTGGAGTCTCATACGCACATTCCATCTAAATTGCATTAAAATCGTGTGAGACCAGGCTATTAAGGAGACCCTGTCCTAATGGCACCCACTGTCACCAGATAAAGAAACAGATCTCAAGATGGGTAAAGCAGACTTAGTTAACAGCATTTCCTCTGGCAAGAAACTGTTTATCAATAGTTGAGGTTGTAGAATCCTCATTCTATGATTATGGCCCTCATTTTCCTACTGTTTGTCTATATGGTCTCGGTCTGGTTTTTAATTGTTTCTGTCTTCTGTGTAATTAATTTTGCTAGGTGTAAATCCACTAAGGTGGTGGGGTATGATTGGTTAGGTAATTCTGTCCCAGTATGTTATGATTGGTTAGTAAAATTAAACTAAAATAATTGGTTAAGGTATAGCCAAGCAGGACTCTGGTTTCACTATATAAACTGGGGCCCAAAAGGAAATTCTTTGGGAACCAACTCCAGGACACAGCTCCAAGATTAGAGCTGCCAGACCTCAACCCTGTGCCAATGACACGGTGCTGTAACTGGATTCCCCTGGGATGGAGCTGATCCTGACTGGCCATCAAGATGAGTTCATCTGTCTCACTGGGAGTGGTGAGCACTGTGTGCCTGGTGTGTGTGTCTGTTTTTGATTATTGTTAATAAATACAGATTAAGTAGGATATTAGGCTAGGTCTAGACTTCTTGCGTAAAAACTTCTTGTGCAAAAGAGCATCCACACCTCAAAGTGCATCGCTTTTGCAATGCACTTTTGCACAGTAGAGCATCCACACTGCATGGACGCTCTTGCACAAGAAAGCTCTGATGGCCATTCGCAGAATGGCTATCAGAGCACCTGTGCTTTTTCGGATAGGCTCTATTTGTGCAAGAAACCCCTGCAGAGCATCCACACATGCCTTTTTGTGCAACAGCTGTAGCACAAAAAAAGAGTTATGCCTCGTAGAAGAAGGTTTACCTACACCGCAAAAAGCCTTCTGTTCTGTCGATTGACTGTTGATTTACTTGTGCAAAAGCATGCTTGAGGTGTGGACGCTCCACGGGTTTTGCGCAAAAACCTTGTAGTGTAGACATAGCCTTACTGTGTAAGGCGCTTTCATTGGTAAAAGACCCCCACAAAGTGTAAGGCTACGCCTAAGCCCTAGGAATGGGTGAGGGTGGGTGTCTATATTAGAAAGGTTACCTTTGAGCCCTAGAAACAGGTAAGGGTGGGTGCCTATATTGAGAGGGTTATGCCTAAGTCCTAGGAACTGGCAGGGGTGGGTACCCCTAGAGAGAGAGAATATATTGTGTGGGTTACATTAGTACACACGTAAATTTAATATTTCCATCTATTTGTCCTCCCCGTTGTCAAAGATGTATTTAGTGCTGCCCATAAAAGGTAAATCCCATAACAAAGTTGTTCTACATCCTGTTTAGGCCTTTTAAGACTCAAGTCTGGGGAACCAATTGCATTTATCCCTCCTCTCCAAAGAGGGTTCCATATTTTCAAAGGGGGATAGGCATAAGTTAGGTCTACCTCGCATTGCTAAATGGAGTTATACATCTGGCCCCTGCCTCCCAGTCCCCCTAACAGGTACCATAAGTGTCAAAAGTTGTGGACACTGCATTATCCAGGTGCAATGGCATGGCTATACTCCTGAGGTAATTCTGGCATTTACTGGAATGCACCTCACAATCCTTAATGATCATAACTTTCAGATGTTATTTAAATTTTACACCACCCAAACAGCACAAAACACATTTCAGATAACACCAAGAGCCCTCTGGAACTCTGATATTAATGTTGGATTAGAAACCTGAAGGCTGAAGCTGTAGGAAACAGAAGGGATGACATTTCTATATTTTTATGCACTCATGCTGTGGCAGCTGCGCACATGACGCAAGTTAACATAAAGAACAAATGAAACTGCTCACAAGAGAAAGCACAAGCAGCCCTGGTGCCTTAACAAACCGTTATAAATATCACAAGGATGATAAATAACCAGAGTCAATCTGGACTTAAAAAAAAAAAAAAGTGTCTTGCATGGCCTTCTGAAAAAGAAAGGAGTTAATCTGAAAGCTCTCAGATTGGCCAAAGCAGAGTATTCCCACAGCTGGGGACCTTCTGCTCCAGGCCTTCAGAACACATATCTTGGTCCTGTCAGCATCTTATGTGCTCTGATGGTGCATAGACAGACATGGTGTCTAAGTAGTCAGATAAGAGAGAATGAAAAACTTTACAGATTAGAATCAACATATTGAACTGCTCCCAGAAACAAACAGGAAGCCAGTGCAATTCAAAGGGCACAAGTAAAAAATGTGTTACCAATGCACTACACAGGCAGCTTCACTCAGACTTGAGTTCTGTGGCAAGGTTTGAGAACACCGTCTTATATAGTTCTGTCCCAAGAACAAAGAGCATCTGATTTATAAAAAGTACAAAGACAAACAGCCTGCGCCACCTTTTGCTTGGCAGCAACTTTCTACGCAACCATTTCAGAGTGCTGGCTGAAACCACAACTGAAACAGACCTTTAGTGCTCCTACTGAAATAAGCAGAACAACTGACTACAGTGAAGCAATGGTGTCCCTTCCGCAGTTCAACCTACTTCTTCTGGAAAGTTGCTTTTACAGTAGGGCTGCGTCTAGACTGGCATGATTTTCCGCAAATGCTTTTAACGGAAAAGTTTTTCCGTTAAAAACATTTGCGGAAAAGAGCATCTAGATTGGCACGGACGCTTTTGCGCAAAAGCACTTTTTGTGGAAAAGCGTCCGTGCCACTCTAGACGCGGTTTTGCATAAGAAAGCCCCGATCGACATTTTCACCATTGGGGCTTTTTTGCGCAAAACGGTTCCCAGCTGTCTACACTGGCCCTCTTGCGCAAAAACATTTGCGCAAGAGGGCTTTTTCCCCCGAACGGGAGAGTCATTGTATTTGTGCAAGAACACTGACGATCATACATTAGATTGTCAGTGTTCTTGCGCAAATTCAAGCAGCCAGTCTAGACAGCTGGCAAGTTTTTCCGCAAAAGCGGCCGCTTTTGCAGAAAAACTTGCCAGTCTAGATGCAGCCTAGGAGTATTATGGTGAGAGGTTATCACTACTATAAAGTTTTGACAGCGACTTGATCCTACAGAGATTTATGCCTTTGCTTACATTACACAAATGCACAGCAGCCTCATTAATAGGACAATGAGAACTCAAGAAGAACAAGTAATCCCATTGAGTTCAGTGAAACTAGTCACATGTACATACCTAGGTCTTCACAGGCTTGGGGTGCAATGTTCCAATTAAGACCAGTTCTAACTATGTTCCTCAACTCTCTAAACTTTACAAAACGAAACAAATCCTGTGCCAGAAGAGGGTTTAAAAAAATATGGACTATAACTGGAAGTTTCCTAATCTGTTTTAGCAAAATAGCCTTCCAAAAAAAGTTTGACCTAGAAACTCCCTTTTGGTTTATTCTGCTACCCTTAACAACGAGCAGAGCTTTTGAGTATTTTGGGGAAGTCTGAAGGGTAACAGAAATTATTTACTACAGTATTTCTGAACTTAAGAGAACTGCCGGGTTTATGAAGGCAGTCAGCAACACTAATTTGAATTTTAAATGAATACAACAAGGTGCTAAAATACTCCTCCCACTACACCGTCCCTAAGACAGCCTTGCAAGCCAACCAAGAGATGAAAGTGATCAAAAGGATTCTCAAAAGATTTTGGTGTATGTCTTTATTTTAATTCTGCTTTTTTTTTTAAACCTATCTGTAAGTGACATTGTGTTCCAAATAGGGATGTAAGCAAGTAGTCAAGCAATCGACTATCCGATAAACCTAGGTTTATCAGTTAATCTAGTCGACTACTTGGGGGGAGGGGGGAGCAAGAGCCAGTGCTGCGGGGAGCCGGCCTAAAAACTAGTTCCCCCCAGCACCATCTTTGCAGTGCCGCCTCCCCCCATTGTGTGTGGGGGGGGGGGAGGGGGCGCCAGGGCTGTCTGCTACGCATCCCTCCGAGCAGCCCCTGTCTGCAAGGGGCTGCCAGCTCAGAGGCATAGCGAGGGTGTTATGCACCCAGGGGCAAAGGCAAAATTTGCGCCCCCTACCCCCACCCACTGCCGCCATGCAGCAGGGCCCCAAACCTGGTGCACTGTTGAGTCCAACCCTGGGAGGAGGTGGGGGGAGCTTGTACCGCATCTTTCCCTCCAATTTGGGGCCGGGCCCCTGCATGCACTAACCCGTCGGCAGGGATGGAAGAGGGTCGGGCTGGGGGAGGAGAGGAGGCTCCAGACACCGGTGGTTGGTGGAGGAGGAGCAGGTGAGCCGAGGGATGACGGGGGAGCAGAGGAGGACTAAACTGGCACCCCCACCCCCACCGTGGTGCCCGGAGGCAATTGTTCCTCCCCGCCCACCTTCGCTACACCACTATCCCAGCTCCCTGCTGGGACCCCCTGCGGACAGAGGCTGCTGGACTCTGTGTAAGCTAGGACTGAACAAGCCCAGCTCAGTCCCAACTCGTGCTGGGTCCAGGAGCTACTCTCCCCCCGCCAAGTGCAGCTCTGCAGTTTAAATGTAGTAAGAGCCAGGCAGGCAGGTAGCACCTTCCTCCCTTATCAACTAATCATGTAGTCAATAGAAATGTCATCGACTACACTATTAGCTAATTACTCCTAACATCCCTAGTTCCAATATCATACATACTGTTGGCCTATGGTATGAGCTGAAGATGAAGTAGTACCATTAACACTCTAGTTCTTTGGTTTGATTTAGGGATGTCAATGTGTTCATGACTATGCGATTAACCAATAAACCTGGTCTTATCAGTTAATCCTGTCAACTACATGCATTCTCCCCCTTGATGCCTCTTGCTTTAAGTTGGCTCCCAATGAGCACTGGATCCACCTGCCCCCTCCCCCACAGTGGTGTGTCTGATAGAGACGCAGCAGCGCGGGGGTGAGGGAGGCAGGTGGGAATTGATATGCATGGGGAGCCAGCTTAAAAACTGGCTCCCCCCTATCACCGGCTCCATAGCGCTGCCTGACACCCCATAGTGCTGCCTCTGACAGAAAGGCAGCATTGCGGAGTGGCAAGGGGCTCCCCGGGAGTGTGGCCAGGAGCATACTGACTGCCAACCCCACCTCCGGGGACTATCGAATAGATGTGTAACCACTCAAATTTGATGTTGTTACACGACTACTCAATTACATGCTAACTAACATCCCTGGTTTGATGTTACTTAGCCCTCCAACAACAGTTCAGACGGAAGAACTTGAAGTACATCCATGCCTTACACAGATCTAAGTGGAACTTCAGAGGAGTGGGATTACTTTTATATTAACTTCTTCCCAATCAGCTTTTGATTTTAAATTATAAAATGTTTAATATATCAAAAACAAAGGTCAAATAATCCAGGTACCAGATACCATCAAAAGATCCAAACATATCACACGAGTTGGATTCAACCAATCATTTTCATATCACTGAACACCCACCAAACTAGGAAGGTTAAAAAAATTTAAGAAATAATATCTGTACCCCATTCTTGTTAATATCAAAGAGATATATCAATTCCTTTAGTGTTGTGGGATCAGATCCTGAAAGTACAAGTCTCTCAGAAAAATTGGTAATACATCAGTAAAACACTTAGGACTTTTCCACACAGGGACGTTACCGTTCAGCAAGCTAGCATGTGGAATTAAAGTGCACTAGTTACGCTGCACAAGCACCCTGTGTGGACACTTATTGTGCAATAAGAGTGTATTAAACTAATGCACATAAAGGCACTCTTACTGTACAATAAGCATAAAAACACAAAGTTTGTGCAGAGCAACTAGTGCACGCCTGTTCCTGAAGCTTTTCTCGGACAAACCCTACATTGTATACAACTAGATGTACAAAGGTTAAGCATGCTGTCACTTGGTTTTCAAGTCATCTCCAAGCAACAAATGCAGAAGTGCAGCACAGTGCTGTCACTTACAAAGAGAGACCCTCCCGTGGCACGCTGCACTGGTGTTAAAAGGTGCCTGAAGGGATGTCAAATCTGCTTTCAAAATGTCAAGCAGAGGCCCCAGCAAACCCAATGAAAGATTTAAAACTGGTTTGTAGTTTTAAATAGCCATTCAAGAAGTTGGGCTCAAATTTTATTAAATTTTAATTGCTTTACAGAGCTTTTTTCCAGATCTATCCACGCATTCAGAACATTCATTGCTATAGTAGCTGGGCATGTATAAAGATGACAAGTTCAAATATCCTTTTCAAAATAATAATTATGAATTAGAGTGCTGATGTTCAAAAGTGCAGAGCATGCTCAGCTTCCACGGTTTGAATGTCAGTTGCAGCTGTTCCACACCTCTGAGGAAAAGTCAAGCCTTAAACTTATTTCGGTCCTTCATTATTACACTCCTCACGTACTGCCTTTGTCATTGTGTGGTAGAGTCTTGCAACACCTACCAAGTGCGGTCAAACAAGTCTTCAGAATATTAGTATGATGATCTGCCGGGTTTCCCAGAACTGTGAGCCAATTTGTTACCCCTCTGAGTCTCAGCAAGTGTGAACACTGCTGCTGTTAGCCTCCTTGTCTTGCCAGCACACTGCAGAACTCAACCAGTCCAAACCTTGCCTGGCAGGAAAGAATCACTGATTTGTAATTCCCAGGTACCTCAGATGTCTTACTGGTGCACCCACAAAGCCTTACTAAATTCACTGCTCCTTAAGGAGATATTTACATAGTTTATTAAGTTAACTGGGATCAACAAACCTTCCACTTCAATCACAGCATTTTGACTAGTTTATGGTAAAAATAAAGCAAATGTACTAACAAAAGGACACAGTTTTAAGTGAATAAAGATAGAAATGGCTACAAACAAAACTAAAAATATGCTTCTAAGATGAAAAAAAAAATCAACAAACTAGAGTCTTCTGTTCAAAGAAGTTTCTCTCCTCATATTCTTGCAGCATGGCTTTCCCAGTCATTAGTCAGGACCTCACACATAGAGCTCAAAGCACTTGACTTCTCTGACTGCATTGGTGAAAGATAAAACAAGTGTTCTCTCCCCATCTTTTTATAATCCAGTAAATCTTTCAAATATATTCTTTTGAAAAGTATGGCCAGACAAAACTTCTCTCTGCTGTGAAGTAGACAATATGCTGCCTACTCCCCCATTTGTTAGCTTTATGTACCGTATACATACATTCATTGTCACTGCCTGACAACCAAACAGGTCAGACGAGCAAATATCTATTCCTTTTTCTAGAGCAAACTTTGTTTATGCATTGATTGGCAAACACATTTTAACAGTATTACAGCATATATTTATAACTCTTTGTACAAGCCTCATATATACACCATAAAATGATTTTTAGGACCAGCGTATTAAGATACCTGTTTTATAGGATACCTTCCACGATGATACCTTTTCAGTATAGATCATGACAACAGTATATGAGGTGCCTTGAGCTGGTCAGGCCAGCTGAGATTTGCTATTGCACATCAGGGAGCCCCATGCCTGGGTGTTCCGAGCATTACAATTAGTGCATAAGAGGCCCACTCCAATTAACGTTTTTGAATCCAGAGAGAGAACACGTATGTGTATGAAACAAGTGCCCCATAAATAATTATGTTCAAACAATATTAAAGGATCATTGTCAGATTATACAGTTGTATATTAATTTGTTTTTCACTGATTGAAAAAGAATAGATTTCAGCATTCTTTAGGAATGCTGCATCATTGGGCTTCAGTTGCTGCATCATTGGGCTAGGGAAGGAGAATCAGAAAGTAAATGACTAGAAAATTACAGAGAAAAATGAAATGGGAACTGCCCAGTATACTTTGACATCCAGATTATCTGAAGTGTATGAAGTAAACAGCAGAAATAGCAAATGATAAATTAGATTTTAAATTATTTCAGTTTAATAGTGTTATTACAAACAAGGGAATTTTTTTTAAATGTAGTTTTAATTTGGGAGAATCCTTCAGAGGACTAATTTAAAGGAGACCCCAGCAATCTAAGTGCAACAGATATAAAAGTACACTGATGAACTGGCTCCTGTAGTTGGACCACAGCCCTCTACTGGATAGAATCAGAATTACTGTATTGTCTCATAGGTCCTGCATCTAGAGCAGCGGTTCCCAACCTTTTCCAGATGGGACCCATTTTGACAATTCAGGAAGACATGGTGACCCAAGGCAATTCAAAAACAGGGGGAGGAGAGAAGGCAGAGCCACCTGGGGAAGACACCTGGCAACCCTTTTGAAATGTAATGACGACCCATATCTGGGTCCCGACCCGTAGGTTGGGAAACCCTGATCTAGAGCCTGCAAAACTATGAATATCTGCTTTACATTCACGGTTCTGGATATTCAGACCATTTTTGTGGATCATGGATAGGGCAGAAGCGTAGTGAAGCAGGCCAGGGGTGGCAGTTGCCCCTGGGCACCACACTAGGCGGGCACTGGGTTGGGGTAAGAGCAAAGCGCACGCTGCTCTGGCCCATGTAACACTTTTGAACAGAGACCCGGGAATTGGCTAAGTGCTCCCGGCTTTCTACATGTTGCGAGCTGAGGCAGCAGGGCCGGGCGGCAGCAGCGGCCACTTTAAAGGTTAGATTTCCTTGCCCAGCTGTCCCTTCCTCCAGTGCCTGGCTCTGGGGGAGAGGGGATGGGATTTGATGGGAGGCGCTCCCAGCACTGGGGGAGGCCTGGTTCGGGGGAGGGTGAGTGCATTGGGATAGGGAACCCTGGCGGGGGCCTGGCTCAGGGAGAGGGGTGAGTGCATTGGGATGGGGGGCTGGCTCTGGCGGAAAAGTGGGTGCACTGGGGTTACTTATAAAGTATCTTATTTTAAAAAATTATAACAAAGGAAAAACTTGAAAAAATAATAGTCTGGTTATATTTTAAAGACTAACAAATGTATAGATCATGCATGTCAAACTTGAAGCCCACTGAGGGCCACACAAATGAAAACTGATAGAAGTACATTTTCTTTGGTGTCCCTGAAAGCTATCGGAAAGTTGTAATTATTTATTATTATAGATTATGTTTTAGGTATATTTTATAATATTTTTTCAGGTCTTGTTTTAATATAATACAATAATTTGATGTGTAAAATTATTATTTACTCAAAATAATTTTTAATTTAAATATAAATTTAAGGTACTTTTAATTTTTTTATGATACTTAACTTGCTTTGTTGAAATAAAAACAAGTATAGACCATGGTCAATCAAACAGAACAGGCTTCTGTGAAAATTTCAGATACTCTGTAAGTTTGAAATTTTGCATAAACATATAATTACTTGTGCAACTGCAAAAAATTGACATGTATTTGATATAAAATTCATATACATTTTGTGATTTTATTTGGAAATAAATAAATAAAAACCAAAATATTAACAAAATATCCCCCTCCACTCCCTCAGAGCCAGGCACTCCCAGATCCCCATTCTAACCCAATTCCCCTCTGCTCCCCCAGAGTACAACCCCCCCCAGCTCTAACCCAATGCCTCCTCCCTCCCCCAGACCCAAGTACTCCCAGCCCCTCCCCCCCCAATACCTAATGCCTGGGTCCCAGAGCCAGGTACACCACCGCCACACATTTCTTCCTTAGGCACTGGGGAGGTGTGAGCACAGCAGCCAGCTGTGAGCAGGCACTTGATGCCTGTGCAGAGCAGCCTGGCCAGCCGTGATCTGTACTCGGCTACATGCTCTGAGCGGCCAGCAGGCCACACTTTATTCTTTTATAAAATGTAGCAGCAGGCCACAAAAAATTTTGATTGGGCCACATGCAGCCCGCCAGAAGCCTGTTTGACATGCCTGATGTATATGGTATCATGAGTCTTTGTGGGCACAATCCACTTCCACCCACTAAAGCCCATGATACCATCTACAAAAGGGGTGGGCAATGATTTTTGCCCAGGGGCCACTTCAACAATTTTTGAAGTAGCCCTGAGTCACCACGAAAGGGGCGGGGCTACCCAGACCATGATTGGTCTGTGGGGGGAGCCCCTTTGCCCTCTCCTTCCCACTAGGCACCCATGTCTCTGGTAGGGCAGGAGGCGGCTTCGGGCGCTCCCTCACCCCCAGGCCCGGGCTTGAGGGCAGGGGAGCACGGGAAACCTCCTCCTGCTTTATGAGGAGTACGCGGCACTTGGAAGTGCCGTGTGCTGCTCGCAGGGTGGGGGCAGAGCAGAAAAAGCTTCACGTGCTCCCCATCCCCAAGCCCTAATTGGCCTGGGGGCAGGGGAGCAGCAGGGCCTCCGCGGACCAGATCCAACCCACGGAGGCCCTTTTGCCTACCCCATCTACATGTTTTGTTAGTCTTTAAAGTACTACTAGACTGTTTTGTTGTTTTTTACATTTTTCCTGTTACAGACTAAACTCAGCTACCCCTCTGAAGCTTATAAAAAAGGGTTCTATACTATACCATTCCTTTTTGCCTCCCTGTTTCCTTTCTCCTTTGGCAAGTTGGGCAGGCAGGCGTTTTGGTAAAAATATATCAGACGTGCACACATTGCCCCCTCTACCTTAGCTGGTGCTGGATAATCAGAGCATCAATTCTAAATTTGGCATTACTGAAGTGATAGATCACCCCACGTTTTGTTGCAGATTTTCCATCTCCCAGTCATAGCAGAGACTTGGGATTAACGTGGCTTTCTTGACTAAAAGTCTTATACATGTTCCGATGCTGTGATTGTGAACACCTGGAGAGGCAGTCTGCTCAAGGCAAAGTTGGCCTTGAATCTTGATATCTATGGCTTCAGTTGAATGGCTTGTGTGAAATTTGGAAGAGCAACTCAGAGAGACATCTCTCCTTTACTTAAGGATAGAATCTCATGGCAGCCTGAAGGAAAAAGTCCTCATGGCAGACAGAAAGCCACACTTGTAGGGTATCCTCAGCCTTAAGCTACTTATTGCTTCCAGTGCCTTTAAAAAAGTGAGGGTGATTCTTGTGTTGTGTGTTAGTTTTATTTAAAAGTTTTTTGGAGTGTTATTTTAACAGATAAGTTAACCTCTTACATTCATAACTCTCATATAGTTTTTCGCTATGCGGGAATGTGAAAAACAATTAGGTTAACTAGGTAAGTAAATGGGCAGTTAGGAAGCATTACAGATTGTTTACAATAAATTTATTAGGTATCTTGTTAGTCTTTAAAGTGCTACATAACTTTTTTCTTTTTGTTTTAACCAAGATCAAACTAACTACCTCTCTATTACAATAAATCTGATATGCTCAAAATCTTTTTTAGTTTTTATTCATTAAAGCAATGTATTACTCATTTGCTATAACAGTGGTTTTAAATGCCTGAATGAAATATAGTGATGAAATTCATATTTAGGTTTTATAACAGTAATTTATCTCGTGTTTTATAAAACTTACATATTTAAGAATTTGACATTTTTTATGTAAGACATGAACCTAATGAGAATGGGATATGAACAAATTAAAGAGAAAAAATATTTAACAGAATGTAAACCACAAAACTTTATAATTTATGTCTGTAGTTAGTAAAATAAGTAATTAATTAAACAATAAATATCCTAAGAGGTGGATTATTTACAGTGGTGTAGTGAGGAGGGCGCAGGGAGGGGAGAGGGCAAGTGGCTCCTGGGTGCCACACTAGTGAGGTGCCTGTATAGTCCCCCTACACTCCCCCTGTCATCCCTCTGCTCACCTGTTCCTCTGCTCACTCCTCCTACCCGCTGCCACCGGCTGGAGCTACCTCCTCCCCACCTCTCTGCCCCCAGCCCAACCCCCCTCCACCTCTGCCAGAAGGTTAGTGCGTGCGGGACCCAGCCCCAAACTGGAGGGGCCCCACCATTTGGCAGTGGGAGGGGGCGCCAATTTTGCCTTCACCCCCGAGCGCATAACACCCTCGCTATGCCTCTGGAATACGGTGCTGATACAAATTTTGCATCTGCAAAGGCTCTGCCTATATATCCAAGAGCAAAAGAAGTTTCTCATAAGCTGAAGTAGTAGGAGCCCATATTTCTTGAGAAGAAAGATTCAGTTTCCATCCCAGCCCTTGCTCTGAAGATTCAAGCACACAATGCCGTAATAATGGGCACTTGTGTTTGCCACCATTTATAGTACAGCTACAATAAATACCTTTTGTATAAAACCCTGGATTCCCTTCCTCATATGAAATTTAAGTATGTTTGTTTGGTTTTTATTTTAAGCATTTTACATTTTCACCTTTTTTTTTCAGTACAATATTACAAGACAGACAAAGCATTATTCCCAGTCCATGATGCATTGCTTCAATGATGCGTTGAGTGGCACAGACCAGCACAAAGCCTCAGGACACTTCAACACATCTTTAAAGCATTGTTGCATGGAAGAGCATTGACACAGTATCTAGTCACTGCTTGAACTTTGTCAATTTACAGTACAGAGATGCTGGGGAGAGTTCTCTATCCTGGCCCCCACCTGTTGGTTTTGCCCATAGGAGAGAGTGACCTATGCCACTGTATCATGAAAATCGTGACAGACCCTTAACTATGAACAAGTGTACAATGTATTCCTAAAATGTAAAATAATTTATTAGATGTTTTAGGAAGATGCACATTTAATTTTGTAATGTAAGTGTCCTTTAGAATGCCTACATTTCTACTTGCAGGAGTCCCTGTTAGGACATGTGTATGTGTGTGTGTGTAAGTAAGTGCATGACTTGTTAATTCAACATGCCCTCTTGAAACAGTCCTAAATACAATTTATTTCCATTTGACTGATGGGATTTCAGAAAGATGTGAGATCATCTTCTAAAACATACAAAGGAAGTAGTGCTATCAGTTGGACTTACCAAACCGAGAAACACAGCACGCAGTGCTAACATGCTGAAACATGTGATTTCATTGATGACACCACACAAAGCAACTACAAGGGGTTAGAAATGAGTAATTATAAAGCTGTGATATACAGTGGTTAGAAAATGGGACTGTATGTTAGGAACTCATGTGTTCAAATCCTATTGACTCCTTATATAACCTTGTATAAAGCATTAAGGGCTGATTCTGTCCATGGGTATACAATGTAGCTCAACACAAGGCTTGTACAACCAGGCCCTCATCCACTCTATTAAAGAAGAATGCTTAACTACTTACCACACGGAATTGCTATGAGGATTAGTTAACATGTGTAAACCTCCTTCAAGAGGTGAAACATAAACCCAAAAAAGTAGCCAAATGTCTGTCTGTCTGTCTGTCCCTCTCTCTCTCTCTCTCTCTCTCTCTCAAGCTGTTTTTGAACTATACAAGGATGCATTTTAGTACACATTATATTTGAGATTTCTATGTCAGAAAGACAACTGCTCCAGTATTATGGGTATTAGGATTACAGCATAATATCAAGACTCTGACCCAAAGATTGCACAAGTCAATGGGAGCCTTTCCACTCATTTCAATTAGCATCTACCTCATGTATCTGGTTTCTTTCATTTATAGATGGTGGTTGCAAATGTGGCTCCCAAGTCACATAACAGAGACTATTGCTATAAATCATACATGCACAAATACACATGCACTAACTGAATATCTAAAGGAAGGTCTGAGAGTACACAGACTATTTTTTAAAAATGGGTATGTTGTGGTGTTCTCCCCTAAAATGCTAGGTGTAACTAGACAATACTTTGAGCAATCAGTTTAAAAGATATAGATATTTTGAGCCACAAAACTGCAAAACCATTTTTTAGCTGGGAGAGAGTTTTGTTTTATTATTATTTTGGGTCTCTCTCTCTCTCTCTCTCTCTCTCTCTCTCTTATAAAATGTTAATAGCAACCCATTTGTTGTGTTTGCTAAAAAAATTCACCAAAGACAGACAATAGCACACTGAAGTTAATCCTGGATCACATTTTCAGACTTACTGGATTACTATTACATATTTTGGAAATGCTTTTTGAAAAATTAACAAGATACAGGTTGTTACGATCAGCATCTGTGTTTATTTTTCTAGTCTCCGAATGAAAATAAAATTGAGATAACCAAAAAGAAAAAATTCAAGATGAAATACAAAATGTAAAATTAAATCTAGAGCATGTACCAATAAGGATAGGTGAATCAGTTCGAGCTGCACATGGTCAGCTACATTTGTAATGCTACCTTTACATACTCTTTGTAGGCATTTGTAACAGTAACAGACATTACTGAAACAGTAGGTTTCTTTGGTGAGAAGCATGTATAATGTCTCATTATTTCAGCTCTGGCCTAAGTTTTTGTGACAGTTTATTTACTTACTGTAGCCAGCAGCAACAGGCAAGGGATTGGATTTGGGGGCCTTTACTCACAGGCTAAATCACTAGTTTGCATAACCAAAGCCTTCCTGAGTAAAGCCATGTCTACACTGGGATTTTAGGCTGGCACAAATCCCCTTGCATATACAGCCTCTCTCCTACTTACGAACCGGTTACGGACCAAGCAATTGGTCGTAACTTGGTTCATTCGTAAGTTGGACCCCATTGAGTTACACGCAACCACGCTGTTCGTAAGTGCGGATCGCGTTCGTAACTCGGGGTCCGCCATTTACAACAGCTTTGGTCGTAACTGTGAACGGTCGTAAGTTGACCGTTCGCAACTCGAAGACGGGCTGTACATGTTTTATTGTAGTGCGGCTGATTTTTAACTATGAAATCAAGAAATAACTCTCTGAAACAGATGAGAAAGCACACAGATAACATATTATGCTAGTTATGTCTTATGAAGGACATGCTACATTGCAAGGGGGTAAGGAAGGAAGCAGGAGAAGATTAGTTTTAATGTTAATATGGCAACTAGTGCTTTCTAGGGAACTATTCAGAATGGTGCTTCCCTTACTTTGGAAAGGGGAAAACACTGAATTTCAAAACCTAGTATGTATCAGAGGCAGTGAAGATTACACATTGAACATATTAAATGGATGCTCAGAGCACGAGAGAAAGGAGTGATTGGCACGTATTTTCAAAGGGCCTAAGAAGAACAGGCGTATTGTGAACCTGCATAAGGGAATAGTATTGGGAGAGGTTTTCCTGGTACGCTGGATCAGACAATTTAGTATCTTAAATGAAATAAAATCTTGTTTATGGCTTTTTAACCTAGGAGAACTGACGTTTGGGAAGAGCTATACTCTGTGCTCCTAATTTGAAAAGGACAATTGAAACCCCTTCCTTATTGGGAGCACTTCTTAAATACACAGTGATGTGTGTGACACTAAATTGTTATACTTCAATTCTGTAAATCATTTTGAGATACAATTTATATTAAAGGGTATGTCTAGACTTCACTCTAAAATAGAAATAAAATACACAACTTGCGTAGTGTGTATTTAGATTTTATTTTGAAATAGGCTATTTCGAAATTTGGCGCATCTACATGGCACCAAATAAAGCACTACTTCGACACATCCCTTATTCCTCGTGGAACGAGGTTTACAGGGATGCCAAAAGAGTGCGTCTGTTATTTCGAAAGAGACACATTCCTTGGATGCAGGGTAGTTATCTCGGGATACCTCCGGTACCCCAAAATAGCCTTGTAATCTAGAAGTACCCAAAGGGCTAAATCCTATGTTTTTAAATGAATGGGACTACTCATGATTAAACAGACAAGAGCTGGCCCTAATGATGCATTATATTATTTAGTTTAAAGTATCATTCTTTAGATCTGTATTAGGCAGCATTTAATGTCATGCATCTAATGAAGTAGGCTCCAGCCCCTGAAAGTTTATGCCCAAATAAATGCGTTAGGCTTTAAGGTGCTATAGGACTCTGGGTTGTTTTTACCTGAAATGGACTAACACAGTCACCCCTCTGAAACTTGTATTTTAATGCACTTCTTTTAAATGGACACTGTCAACTTGAAATCTAGCAAGTATTTTTAAAGAGACAAAAGTAGGTTTAGGTACAACACTTGCCTGAGTTCCCCTGTATGCATATTTTCCTTCTTTCTTTTTTCAATTTTTTCTCTCCCATGTTATGTGAAAAATGTGCTTAATCAACAAAGGACGCTGATTATACAGTGGAACTTTCTGTCAAGTGCCGTCTAAAGTAAATACACCACAAATAATTCTAGAATCTTTCTTTTATAGTAATAAAAGGAAAAAACACAGAGACAGAAGTGTGATTTTTAAGTTGAAAGTATGCCTTCAACCACCCTTTTTTCTGTAAGTTACAGTACTAACTCCAAAGAGACTGACCAATTGTAAAAAACATAGATCATCAAGTCTTGAAGCCTATAACAACTCATATTTGCACCCATTTATATTAACACCAGATTAGAGATATGGAGCTTGACAATTCAACATATGAGGTGTTGCCTGTTCTGGATGGAGTATGGATTTGGAAAAGGATGAAATGATGTTTTTTGACACCAAACTAATCAAAAATATCTAGTACAACTTGCTTCCAACTTTTCTTCCGTCATTTAAAACTTTTTACTATCTTCCAAAAATGATGACTATGCTTTAACAGAGACTCAGTTTATGCTGGTACTGTTATTTCATACTTTATATGCACAGTGTAACAAACATATAGTAATGCAATATGTGAACATAAAGTGAGTAAATCCTAAGTTATGTTTCAACCAATTATCTCATGACAAAGAACAGAATAACGGCCTATTTATTAATACAGCTATGCAATGTATTCTGAATATTAATCAGCTGGACACTTACTACTATCATTCTTATTGTAACTGACTAGATATATATAAAATGTATCTTCAAGAATCACTACACTTCCTAACTAAAAACATATAGCATTCCTGAGCTAAAAGTTGATCTGCATACATAACAGCTTAATCCAAATGCAGTTCCATAAATTTAGTCAAAATATATAATGTCACATTATAGTAAACTGGAATTTTATTTATAAATATGACAACAGGGGCTACATGTAGGATGGAAGGGTGGGACTGGAAGAAAGAAGGAAGAGAATCCTCAAGGGCTCAAAGGATTGTTAATGAGATAGAAAATGGAGCTTCAATATAAATCACTAGCCCAAATCCATCTGAAGCCAGCAGGGATCAGAAGTAGTTACTAACTGATAATGCCTGTTACTGTTTGTCCTATATCAATCAGTTGGTGGCTTAAGTTTAATGCATAGTAGATGTGTCGATGTTCACAAACCACCATCAAAATTAGTAGCCCCTGGCATCCTTGCTGGTTGTCTCTGCAAAGAAACAAAAGACTGGATGGGCTATGATAATCCGATGATCTGCAGAATCTTGCACTGCTGCAGCCCATTCTATACTGGGTCTGTAGATAACTAGACGGCTTCATTCTCCAGGACTCAGGCTGGCAACTTTAATAAGCGCTGAACTCACCAAAAAACATGTGGGTGGGGGGGGGGGAGAGTTGGAAATGTGACAAACAGTATAATCAGCTACTAATGAGAAGAATAGCAGGGAATGGATGTGTGTGGCCTCCATACCACACAAGGGGCTTTGAGCCTGATCCAAAGCCCAATGAAGTAAATAGAAAAAATGAGAATCTCACTGACTTGAATGGGCTTTGGATCAAACCTCAAGACTTTCTGCTAGAGGCATAAACAGCTTGAAGTAGGAGCTTTGAGTGTAAAAGAAATACAAAACTGAGATGGGGAAATCTCCTTGGCCAAAGGGGAAAATGTACAGGAAGCAGATATACTGATAGTGTAACTGACTGTCAGAGTTTACAAAGAAGCACCAATTCGAACATTGCTAGTCCTGAATTACTCTCCCAAGTCCAAAATATAGAGATTAGGCATAATGTTAGATACATTTTGCTATATTATCAAAGACAACCGCCTCATAAAGACCATGGTCAAATATTTGGATAATATTTCAGAGTAGAAAGTATGGTAACTTCTTCCCCTACCCCCTCTGACCAAGTTTTAAAAATACATTTTCAAGTTTCTGAATTCCTCTGGCTGCAGCTTACCTCAGAATTGAAGGTCATCCACAGCCCACTGCTTAAGATCTATAAAAACATGTTTCTAATAATTAATAAATTCCAGTCACCCACTTGAGATGGCCAAGCAACCAGTCGCTCTTTGAAATTGGAATAAATCCCTACTTCTGCAATCTCAGATCTCTATTAGGTTTACCTGCAAATGGACACATCAGCAAGCACTGCCTAAAGAGTTACCTGTCATTTTGGGATTTGCAATTTTACAATCTAGATTAACAATTAGGGGAAGGTTTTGTTAAAATGCACTTTTAGAAAGTAAGATACCAAACCTTTGTAACAGAGGACATGAACACTTGTACTTCTTAGAAAGTTTTACCCTAACAAATTTGGGGGGCCATCTCATTTCAGTCATCATCTCTGTTAAATATTTACTAGTTTTCCCCCTCCTTCCCCCAATTATATGCAAAATATCTATGAGGGCAATTACTACCATTTGGCTGAGGTCACAGTAAGGAAAGGAAAGTTACTAGGCAAAATGGTTTACAGGTGACTGTAGCTTTCACCTGTCTGAGTCATTACAGATGGGAAGCAGGTGAGTTAAAAAATAAACAAGTCCCATGGCAAATTATAGCACCATGACTCTTTTAATAAGTGATTATTTTAAAATAATTGCAGTGTATCCTACCTACGGAATGCCATGGTTACTGCACTGTGCCTACCTGCCAGGGGTACCCTGACTGTTAGAAGTCAAATAGCTTTTGCTCCAGCAGATGTTACTGAGCATTGCCTAACAGCCAAAGTACTTGCCTATTGCAGTCCAGCATCCATGGACAGAGACAAGCTTGTGTCAGTCACAAATGATTGTCCATCTCCTCTGGGGGGGGGGGGATTTACTGCCCCAGAGGGCGGCAGAACCAGTGTCCCCAGGTTGCCAAGGGAGTGGAGAAGTGGGGGGGGGGTCTCCTGCTCCCCCAGGTCCAGCGAGCTACGCCTGCCCTGGTGCCCAGCCTCGAGCCCCAGCCTCGCCGCAGAAAAATGCAAGTCAGGGGGGGTGCCTCGCCTTGCCAGCCGACATTTTTCAAAAGTTTAAAAGGCTCCACTGGGAAAGGGGATGGGGCAGCAGCAGCCGGGGCGGCCTCAGGCCCAGGCTGGGAGCAGCCCCCCGCGACAGCATCCCTGCTCCGGCTCGGGGCTCTCCCCAGACTGGCAGCAGCTCCGCGCCGGCAGGCTCCTTTCCCACCCCCGCCCCCATCACCCCTTCAGGTGGCCGCTGGGCAAACTTCTGCCCCTCGCCAGCCCCGCGGAGCCCGCGCCCGGCGCAGCCGAAGGCTCCGGCTCTTACCTCCTTCTGCTTGGGGTCCTGCGGGTAGACGTCGGGCGGCCCCAGGCGGGGGCGTTTGAGCGGTCTCTGCTCATAGCTGAGAAGCCCGAAGGCGGCCATGATCTCTCATGTTAGCCGGCAAAATGAATGGGAGTTGGAGACGGAGCAGGCTCTGAGCACCAGGGAGCAGCACTTGGCAGACAGGCTCCCTCGCGCCGTCTGGCTCGCTCCCTCTCTCTCTCTCCTGCAGGGGAGCGAGAGGCAGGCTGGATGCGGCTGCCTCCTGACACGCACCAGCATCGCCCCCAGGCTGCGGCCGAACAAGTGCCCCGCAGCTGGGGCGCCGGCAGGGGCGGGCAGTGCGTGCCCTGGGACAGCAGCGCAGCCAGCTGGAGGGACGGGTTTGGGGGCGGGGTATTCTCCCTTCCCCCGCGCCCAGCCCTGACAGGGCTCTCTCACTCTAAGCTAATTGCTCTGAGAGGGTTTCAAACCGCGCTGGCGATTTCTTTTCCAACTATATCGCTTTAAATCCCAGCCAAGTCGCTCATCAGGAGGGAGATGCCTTCCAACTGCATGGGGGGGCATAGCAGACTGCAAGGCAGAGCAAAAATCTTTTCTCCTGAGAGGGGTCCAGAAATAAACTGATTTTAGATTAATTTCAAAGTGAAGGAGAAAGAATTAATATCCACATAAGGGAGATGTTCAAAAGCATCAGCGGTGTAGCCCAGTTAGTCTGTAACTGGAAAAACAACTGAATAGTCTAGCAGCACCCTCTTGTAACTATTTAGTCTTTAAGGTGCTACTAGACTATTTGTTTTTTAAGTTTTTCCTGATACACACTAACTGGGCTACCCCTCTGAAGCTTAAAGACTTTATAATTGAGATGTTCAAAAGCTTCAGAGGGGTAGCCCAGTTAGCCTGTAACAGGAAAAACTTAAAAAACAACAAATAGTCTAGTAGCACTCTAAAGACTAACAAAATATGTAGATCAGCTCATAGCAGAGCCTTGGCTAATAGCTTGGGTCATAACAAAGCAAAACTTTGTATTAATTAAAATGCTATTTGCTATTACATGGTTTAAAAGCTAAAGTATCCTCTCCCCCAACACCCACTGCTTTGAGGGGATTGAGTGACTCTCATAAATACTCTTGTAGGGTGTGAGCACAATTGAGGCCTGAGACTGAGGAAGGGGAGGCAGTTGGGAATCTCGAGGAATTTTGTCTGTGCCTGTTAAGTTGCTGCTTCCTACTGCTTCCACTTAGAAATAATGAGGAGATGGGATAGGGGCTCTGCAACAGTCAGGCAGTTCTCACAGTGACTCACCGCCTAACTGCTTTCTTAACTCCTATGTGCTTGGTGGCTGCATGATGGCGAGTGCTAGAGACATGCTCACAGTTATTGTGGGAAAAGAAACCTCTGCAGAGCACTCCACTGTACAGAGATGTTACTCACTTAGTCCCAAACTTGCCTACATTCCACAAACTTGGTGTCACTTCTCCAGACATGCTTTTACTGTTGAAAATAATGTAATTCTGAAATAAAGAATCCTAAACCTCTGTTAATGAGAGACAAGCTTGCAAGCCCATACAGTGCTCTTCTTCCAGTCTGAGAGAGGTACTCTGAGCACTGCAGCCAAATGCAAGGTGGACCAGACTGATTAGCACTAGTAGTTAGCATGTTTTCTAAGGTTTTGTCTACAGTTCTAAAATTAAAGTGCTGCCAGGCATCACCTAAACATGAAAGTGTATCCACAGCACAAGAGCTGGGAGAGAGGTCTTCCAGCACTCGGTGTAAACTGCCTCCACAAGGGGAGTAGCTAACAGCTCTGGGAGCCTCTTTACGCTGGCACTTTATAGTGGTGCAACTTGTTGCACTCAGGGGCTATGATTTTTCACACCTCTGAGCCAGAAAAATGCAGCACAGTAAGGTGGCAGTATAGACTTGGACCAAGGGAACCATTCAAGGTAGAGAGTCTAACATTTTTGCAATCATAGGGCAAAAAGGGGGTTAGCAGATCACAGATTGTTGCAATAAACATAAATCCAGCATGTCTGTTCTGGTCTTGATCTTTAGTGTCTGGTAGAGTAATGAATTTAAGCTCCCAGGCTCATCTTCTGGCAGTGTTATACATATAGGCTGCGTCTAGACGGGCATGATTTCGCGCAAATACTTTTAACGGAAAAGTTTTTCCGTTAAAAGTATTTGCGCAAGAGAGCATCTATACTGGCATGCGCCTTTGCGCAAAAGCATCCGTGCCCAGTATAGACGCTCTCTTGCGCAAGAAAGCTCCGATAGCCATTTTAGCCATCGGGCTTTCTTGCGCAAGAAATTAACGTTCCTGTCTACACTGGCCCTCTTGCGCAAGTATTCTTGTGCAAGAGGGCTTATGCCTGAGCGGGAGCATCAAAGTATTTGCACAAGAAGCACTGATTTTGTACATTACAAAGTCAGTGTTCTTGCGCAAATTCTCGCGGCCAGTGTAGACAGGCGGCAAGTTTTTGCACAAAAGCAGCCGCTTTTGCGCAAAATCTTGCCAGTCTAGACGCACCCTTAGGTGCTGGCACTCGGGGGTGTGGTGGGTGCTGCAACACCCTCTGGCTTGAAATGGTTTCCCTTATATATTGGGTTTACAGTTTGGTTCAATGGCTCTCAGCACCCCCACTACACAAACTGTTCCAGCAGCCCTGGTTGTGCAGGTTTCCTTTGAGGATGAGGACTGATAGGTCAAATGTAGAGTGATCACTGTGTGAAAAATGTTCACTCACAGGTGATAGGGTGTTATCTTTTTTCATTTTCCTGCATGAGTTCATTCAAGAGCATGGTGATTGTCTGGTTTCACCTACATTGTCATTATTGGGGCACATAGTGCACTGGATGACCTATCCCATGTGCTGTGATAGACATGGGCCTTGAAAGATGTGTTATGGGGAGTGTTGATCATATGGAGCTGTGAAGCTGTGTCTGCAAGTTTTGCATCTGTTGTTCTGACAGGGTCTGATGACGCTTTAAGTTGGTGCATCCTGGTCTAAGTGGAGCTTGCTTTTGATGATGAAGTTGGAGCAGTTAAGTCCTTGTTTGAAGGCCAGAAATGGGGGTTCAGGAAAGATTTCTTTCAGGGTGGGGTCTGCCTTGAGTGTGCGTTGTAGTTGTTTGATGATAAAGGGCCACTCTACTATGAATGGTCCCTTACAATATGCATTAACTACTCATGCTAAATAAATAACAAATAACCTGTTCCACTTAGTATGTTGCTGTGCTGCTAGGGGCACCTTTTCCACACCTGGAGAAGAGCTCTGTATGGCTCAAATGTTTGTCTTTCTCAGCAACAGAAGTTGATCCCATAATAGATATTACCTCATCTACCTTGTCTCTCTAATATCCTGGGACCGACACAGCTACAATTTGCACTAACAGAAGAAATCCCACAGCACTTTAAATTTCCTGCATGGATGGTTTTTTGTGTCCCTCATTCTGGGCCTTTGTCGTATCACATCCCCCTTTTGGGCTTGGCAGGTTGCTACATTGTTCCTCTGGCAGGTGTGTTGTTTGCAGTGCTGAAGAGAGAGTCCACCAGCCATTACAGACCCCTCTTCCAGTGAATATATTATGTGGCTGCTGGAAGAAAGCCCACAGTTATTGTGCAGCAGGTGCACTCCCCATGGGTCTCTTAAGTCAAGTGGTGGGGGTGGAGACAAAATCTCCTCAGCGTAGGTCTCTTCCCCTTGTGGATGTCACATAACAATGGAACAGAGATACAGAGTGATTGTATTATAGAACAATGTTATCCCTCGAGCTCATCTTTCTCAGCCTTCACTGGAAAACCTGACTCACACCTTCAACCCAACTCCCCACCCCTATCTGCCTTCCCACTGCAGTTTTACAGAAACAGCAACACACATCTCCTCACAATTCCCCCTTCTTTTCAAAATTTCTAAGTGAATTTATTGTTCACAGTAGTGAAGGACTAATGGCTTTGGCTGGAGTCAGGTGGAGCACAAGTAGGTAATGGATAAATATCCCACAGAGCACGGTGAGGGTGTATATCTCACTTTGGCTCTACATCATGCCTGCTGTTTCCATCTTTTAACCGGGCCTGCCAACAGCAATTCTGGGTCCCAGGGCACTACAGTCAATGGGCCTCCATGCATGCACTAGCCACGCCTGCACAGATGCAGTCTACCTGGCCTCTGGGCAGTGCTGTGCCTGTGCTGGCTGATGCCCAGTGAACTGCTGACTGTGCTGCTGGGTGGTCTCTTCCAGCATGGCCAGGGCTTCCACGTATCTGCCTGGTAGGGTTGCCAGCTATCTAACTGTACAAACCCAAAGACCCCTGCCCCACCCCCTACCTGAAGTCACACCCTTGCCCCACCCTTTCTCCAAGATCTGGACCCCACTCACTTTATCCCCCCTCCCTCCATCGCATGCTCTCCCCCATCCTCACTCACTTTCACCTGGCTGGAGCAGGAGTTGAGATGCAGAGGGGATGCAGGGCAAAGGGTCTGAGAGGGAGATTGGATGGAGGAAGGGGTGAGGAGTCAAGATCTGGGAGGGAGTTTGGGTACAGGCTCTAGGCTGGGATTACAGGAGGAGGTGCAGGGTACAGGCTTCGGAAGGGAGTTTGGGTGCGGGAGGAAGTGAGGCTTCTGGAGGGAGTCTGGGTACATGAAGGAGTATGGGATCAGGTTCCGGGAGGGAGTCTGGGCGCTGACTCTGGGCTGAGGCAGGGGATTTGGGTGCAGCATGGAGTCATCGGGTCAATACTTACCCTGGGCAGCTCCTGAAAGCAACCGGAACACTCCACAGGCAGCAGCTCCTAAGTGGGAGGTCCAGGGGGTCTCTGCGTACCACTACCTGCAGGCACCACCCCCGCAGCTCCCACTGGCTGCAGTTCCCAGCCAATCAGAACTGCAGATTCAGCACTTGGGACACAGGCAATGGATGGAAACACACACACACACACACACACCCTAGGGGGCCACAGGGATCTTGTCCTCCACTTCTGGAAGTGGCACAGAGCAAGGGCAAGCAGGAAGCCTGCCTTAGCCTCATTGCTCTGCTGGTGGTGGCTGGGGGCCCTTGTGCTCTTTAAAATCACCCAGACCCCTGTGTAATTGCCCTTTTGCTCCCCTCACACCCTGTCAGCAAACCTGTTTATAACAGAAACTGCCACTAGTGCTGTATTAATCCAACTGTGAAGTCGTTTTGTGACAAGGACAAAAGGGGACTAGAACAAGATCAAAATCACTTACACGTGTAGAATGTATTGATTTGAATTTTGGTGTCCAGAAGTTACAGTTTTACTCTTTCAGGCATTGCACCAACTATGATCTGTTATACAAACCTGAAGACAGGTGGGGGTTCTAAAGTTTCCATGTGCACATGCTTCCCTGATCCACATGCTTCCAATCACTGGAGTACAATAAAATACACTTCATCGGCATACTAATAAATAACATATCCACTTGATTGGGATGGTTGCCATGGAGCAGATTCAATACAATGCATTTCAGTCGCAATAAACAAATGGTACTGATTTACAGAGCCATCTAAACAAGGAGCTGTGCATAGAAAACACAGAAGACTATGGCAAATCTCAGAGATACCTTCACAGTGGCACATTAGTGTGTTTAAGTGACATGCTTGGTGCAGTACCAGATTCTCTAAAACTATTCACAGTAGCTTACAGGTATGATTTGGTGATTGCTAGCATGGGCTACTTAACCCTTGAGCAATGAGTAGTGTATACACCTCAGGATCACAATGCCTCCCCTGCTTGCTCCTTGAGATGGAGGGTCGAAATCTACTGTAGGCCTGCCCCACCAATAAAATTAGAACACCCCCCATCTCAGCTCTGGTGCACTGGCCAGCATGTGGGGGACTGTGGCCAAGATTCCACCAATGCCATATCCACTCTATACCCACCTGCTCTGACGGAGGCAGACAAAACAATTACTCTTAAGCACTTAAAGCCAGGGTCTGGTTGTCTGTCTAGGGACTTAAGGAAGGTTCTGACTCCCCCTTCCTTCCTTGAGGCAGCTTTGGACCAAGTCTCAGTATCTAATCAACGTATTTTTCAATCTTTTGTTCATCCTTTTGCTTCTTTATTGGTCTATTATGGCTGCAAAATACATTTTAAATAAAATGTACCTTATGTGTTTTTTAGGCATTTTAGGGGTCTGATCTTGGAGGGAGCTGGACTTTACACAAAATTTAGCATTTATATAATGTAACATCTGCAAAGGACAGAACAATCATTAATTAATCAATCTTCACAATACCTCTGGGAGGAAGGGACATAAATATTTTTAATTTGCTGGAATATATTCCTATGAGAATCAAATTATCAGGATGGTGTCTTACTCATTTTCTTGTTGTTGCTATGTCCAGCAAGATGTGTACAGGTTGAACCTCTCTAGTCCGGCACTCTCTGGTCCGGCAATATGCGTGGTCTGGCATGATTTTAGCTAGCCAGATGTACACTTATGGATATAGCCAAGTCTCCCACAGTCCCATAAAGTTTGTTTACAGCCACCAGTCCTGGCTCTCAGTGTTCTGTGCTGTTATTTATCGCTAATTTACCCAGAGGCAAAAGTAACTTACATTTCTTACAGGTATTGTCCTATCGCAACCCCCCCCCCCCCGCCCCTGAAGGGGGATAAGGGCGGCAGTGAGGGAGGAATTTGGCAATACAACAGTACCTGTACGAAATGTAAGTGTGGGGTGCGGTGCGGGGGGCTCAGGGCAGGTGGTGGGTGAATGCCGGTTGGGGACAAGGGTGATATTTTAGAGATGGGGGGGATCGAAGGACTGTAGCCGCACTTAGTCCTGTCACTGAGGGGTTTTTTTTCTTTTTTGTGACTAGGGAGTGAAGCAATGTGCACAGCCTGTGAGCCTTCCACCTCTGCCCTCCCCGGGACAGCTGGAGCGAGAGCAGACTGTGAACTTTTCCTCACTCCCTAGTCAACAAAAAGAAAAAAACACTCAGCGACCAGATTAAGTGCAGCTGCAGCTCCTCCCCCCTGAAATGGCACTGGGGAGCTCTGGGCTGGGACAGTTCCAGATGCCACCCCAGCCAACCCCACTACACTGCCAGGCTGGCTGCTTCTAGCACAGCAATAGGAAACCCAGGGAGCTGGGTTGGGAGGGCCCCAACCCTCTCGCTGCAGCTAAGTGCTTCAGCCGGCCAGTTTCTTGCCCGAGCACCACACCAGGGCACACCGGTTTACTTTCACCTCTGAATTTACCCCTAAATATCTTCTAAGAGCCCAGTAAGCAGTTGAAGTATTGGTAACACTGCTAGATAATATTGGGTTGGCAAATTCTCTTGTTCAGCACTGGGTCAGGTACTGAAGGTACCAGACTAGAGACATTCAACCTATAGATTCTACTATACCAGTGATTCTCAAAGTGGTCTGTGGCTGCACTCTGAAGCTATGTCTACACTGCAACACTATTTCAGGATACTGGAGTATCCCGAAATAGCTATCCCATGTCTTCACAGCAAGCCCATTATCTCAAAATATAATGGGCTCGCTATTCCGACATCCCTGTAAACCTCATTCCACGAGGAGTAAGGGATGTTTCAGAATAGTGGGTTATTTTGAAATTTGGCACTGTGTACACAGCGCCGAAGTACGAAATCAGATATTTCAAAATAAGATACACAATTTGCATCGCTGAAATTGTGTATCTTCTTTCGAGCTACAGTGCAGAGTGCCTGAGACACCTGCGAAGTGGCTGCTCCAGTTTGGTTATTTACTGGCTCCACAGCCACAGAGCCTCACAACTCCCATTGGCTCCGGTTTGCAGTTTGCAGCTTGCAGCCAACGGGAGCCGTGGGAAGCAGCGTGAGCCGGCATGCTGCATTCCTGCCCACGCTGCTTCCTGCAGCTCCCCTTGGCTGCAAACAGCAAACCACAGCCAATGGGAGCCGTGGAGCTGGTAAATAAACAAATCAGAGCGGCCAGTTAACAGGTTTCCCGTAGCAGATCTGCGGACGACTTTGAGAAACACTGTACTATACTATTTACCAATCCACTGGCAACCTTCTATTATATAGATCAGCTGATAACCTTCATGCTCAGAAGCTTTGTAATCTTTGTGAGGATTCTCACAAAGTTCCTTCTTGCAAATCTCTTTCAGTCTATGCCAGGTGCATTAACTCTATGCTGCTGCTGCCATTGAATAAAATGCAATGCATGTGCAGATGAACAGGTCGTTATATCAGGTGTACTTTTTTTTTGTTTTGCACGAATATTTTCAGAAAAGCATACTCTGAAAAGTGACTTTGTAAAAAAGGTCATGGAGAAGTTTATGGCATTTAAATTACTTCCATAGCAAACCTATTTAATTTACAACTCAAATGAAAAAATGTTTTCCTTAGCAGCACAAATCAACTTATGATCAGAAAGTCTAGCTGTGGTATTTCTGCCTATTATATCATCACAAATAAAGATCTTGGAACCAGAATGTAGCTAACCGGTTTGTTGATAATGTCGTAGGCAGCATAGAACTCAGCATGCTTTCTCACACATAATGCTCTTAACACTGCAGAGCTAACCTAAAATTTATTTTTTGTCTATTAAGTAAGTAGCTGCCCTATAACTGGAAAAGAGCAGACAGATGTGACCATTAAAAAGGAGCCATGTTCATACAAACACTCTGCAAGATATCCTACCACAACTGAAAGGCATGCTCCCTTGAAAGAAGAGTACTGAATACTCCAGGAAATATACATATTGATTGAGGCTCTTGATACAGAGAAGGCAGTTAATGTTCTTACCATTATCATAGTTACCAGGCGAGCAGCTCCTTAAATACCCTTTTTGTCCCTCTTCTGTGCACCTCTTAGGTGACACGCCTGGCTTCCTGCACCTCACTATGGGTGGAACCATGTGGTCCGATTCTTTAGGCTATCTCTCTGGGGTGCGGTCCACTATTTCCCATATAACAAAATAATTGTGATGGGTACCTGTTAGCTTTTTTGTCTGTGAGCCTCTGACAGTGAGCTGACTAGTGATACAGAAACCGGTTTTTCCAAACAAAGCATAATGTATTCGTTCACCCAACAGTACAAAGCACCCAGAGTAAAAGGATTAAAACAACACAGTCCTTTATGCATCTCCCGCCTTCCCTACACCCTAATCTGGTTGAGAGAAGTAAGCTCTCTGTCTCTGTGCATGCCTGTCAAACTGTATGGAAGTGTCCTGGGTAGCCCCAATTAGCTCATCCAAACCACTTCTTTTCTTAGGCCCAGGGTCCTGTAATGGGTTAGCACCATCCCTGGACCCAAAGGAAAAATAAACAATTCTTAGCTCAGATGGGGCCACGTAAGGCATATTCCCCAAGAAATATCTTCTCCGTTGTTTCCTCAAGGACTCTTATCGGTGTCATTGATTTGTCTTTCCTGCTTGAATCCTTTCACAACCCATTTGATCTAACTCTGCATTGATGCAAGAAAAAAATCACACATGTACCCTGAAGGGCAAGGGATATTTATACAAAATACTAGGTTTATCCGATGTTGGTTGGGTCCTTCAGGACAGGAGGAAAAGGGTGTGAAGGGGTGCAGGATGCAGAGTACTGTCTTGGGGATGTGGAGGGCTCAGGGCAGGGGGCTGAGAGTGTGGGGGGTGCAGGAAAGAGGATGGGGGCGAGGGACTTTGGGCAGGAGGTGGGGGGGGTGCAAGTGTCAGGGCAGAGGGTTGGAGGTGTGAGGAGGCTCAGGCAGGGGATGGGTTGCTCCCCAGGGCCAGCCTGGGGCAGTGGGAGCCACGCTGCCTTGCTGCCAGCTGCTCCCAGGACAGGCCCCAGGCAGCAGGAGCCTCACTGCCAAATGCCGACTGCCACCCTGAACCAGACTGCAGTGATGGGGGCTGCACTGCCATGCCACTGGATGTTCCCTAGGGCAGGCTGGGGAAGTGGGAACCACACTGGCAAGCCAGCAGCTGCTGCCCTGAACCAGGCTGGTGCAGCCGCACTGCCCAGCCAACAGATGCGCCGCAGCTTTCTGGGGCTACTGGGGATGTGGGGAACTCTCCCTTGGGCTGGCTGGGGCTGCACTACCCAGCTGGCAGCTGCTCTGTGGCTCTCCAGGGCTGGCAGGAAGGCAGGGGCATGCTTTCCTGCTGTTCCCCTGTAGTCTTTCTACAGTATAGCTGTCCCTGCTATCACAGCCCACCCTTTCCATTTGATGAGAAACAGTCACATTCCATGCACATCCCATTGTCCTGGCACAACCAGACCTGACCTTGCTTTAAGTTAGGGTGAGGAAGCTGCCTACCAAAGTTGGTGGTCCTAGCTCTTACCATTTAGAAGGAGTTCTTGAACAAACAGACGCATAGACGGACAGACGGACGAACAGACAGACAGATGCACAAACTCAGGTACATAGTACACTACCCACAACCCCCTCTTTCTCCAGTCCCTCTTTTGAAAACACTGTATACAGTATTTCAGTACAGACCATGGAGCATAGCCATTGCAATTAATTAGTGAATTTGGCTAGCCATCAAAATTGTTATTAGCTGTTAAGACAAGTATGATCCCTGCCCTTAGGCCCTTGCAGTACACAAGATAGACACTGAAAGATGAAATATGCTGTGACATTGTAATAAGAAGGAATTACCCTGCCATTATTTGTATTCCAGTAATTTATGAAAACCCCATCTGGATCTCATTAGTCATTATGCTATAGAGTAAGAATAAGTATAGAGTCTCTGTCCCAAAGAGTTTACAATCTAACTAGACAAGGAGGAGGTGGTGAGGGAAGGATATAACATACATTGTGAACAGAGCCATGGAAGTCTCATATTACTGCCACGATTTTTTGCTGGCTGGATGACTTTTTAATATTTTGGGTAGGTTTTTATTTATTGTACATGTTACTGTATTATAGCTCTCAAACATATAATAGACAGGGAATGGCGAGGATGGAAGACAAAAAGGGATCAGCTAAAAAAAAAACCAGGGGACAGCAATAAGAAGGGGGAAGAGGAAAGAATGATGCACTTAAAGATAAATTTTATTTTTAACCCAGAATCTATTTTTCATTCATTTTTCATGAACATTGTAGGATACATGGGCCTTTAGTAGGAGAGGATTGAAAGAGGCGTGGCTAATGTCCTGGGACTGGTAAAATATTCTATTAGTAGGAGACAGCCTGGGGAAAGGCACAAATGTGGGAGTGACAGAAGAGAATGAAAGTGGGAGGTTGGTTTTAATAGAATGAAGGGGTCAGCTGAGAACATGGTGGGAGACAAGATCCACAATGCAGGGAGGCTATGGTTGAGCTGTACAGGATTTTAAAGGGGAGAATAAGTTTAAACTTGTCCTGGGTGGGCAAAGGGAAGACAATGAAGAGAGAGCAATTTGTCTGATCATCTGACAAGGGTTTTGTTGGCTGAGCGGTTTAAGATGGACGAGAGAAAACTAGAGACCAGAGAGGAGGAGACTGTTGACGCTGAGGCAGGAGCTGAAAAGAGTTCAGGAGAGTGTGTTTTAGTTATCAGGATGGAAAGGAAAGGTAGGATTTTTTTAACACTATGGAGAATGTCACTAAATCTTGTTGTTTCTTTCTGATCGATGGGGAGAAAGAGTCAAAGATGTCACAGAATGTAAGTTGTATAGTGTATCTCTCTACTGCTTGTGTCATCCCTACACTGCAACATGGGTGGCTTCACAATATTTTGCTGCTATATATTCCAAACTGGGCTCCTCACAGACAGCATCCAAGTCATACTCTGAGTATCTATGTACAGTCATAGCTTTGGGCCAGCAACTGACCCCAGCCTCCTGTTAGCAAACACAGCTACACACTGGCCTCCAACAGTCTTGCTTACTAATTACTTGCAGGGTGAGCCCAATACACTTCCAATCCCAGATTTTTTTGTAAGTTTGTTCTGCATTGTCCAGCCTAGACAATCAGGATGTATTAGGCTTACTGCCCTTCTAAAGGGATCACTATACAAGTTTGACGTTATAAATGGAGTTACCAGCATACTTCACAACACTGGATTAGTTTTGATTAAAGACTACTAGGGGGCTGTGCCCCCTGCTCACTATGCTCGCCAACCCCCCACTCTCTGGGGGTAGGTGTCTGGCCAGAGGGAAGGGTGCAAGCGCAGGGGAAGGTACAAGAGCAGGATGGGGTAAGTGTCTGGCCAGCAGGGGAGGGGGCAGGAGCGGGCTGGGGGTGCGGAGTCTCAGCAGAAGGGTTGAGGGGACTTGGGCTCAGATTGTGGAGGGGACATGGGGCAGCCCGGGAGAGGGGTCTGGCTCAGACAGCGGAGGGGACCCAGCCCCAGCAGCTCCTCCCAGCGGCACAGCCCCCCAGGGCGTGAAATGGGAGCCGGAGTTGGAGCAGCCCATGCCCGGAAGGGATGGTGCCGAGCAGCTGAGGATGGAGGCGGAGGTGGGTGGTGATGGTGGCATGAGGACTTAGATGATGCAATGACGTTACTCTGTCGTCCTACAGGAAATTTTTTTATATTTATAGACAGAAAAACTAAGCTTATTTACGTACAAGAGAGATTGTGAGTGAGTATAAATATGAAAGATTACAGTCAGAAATGGTTATAAGAGAAACAAAGATAAGCCTTTTTTCCCCCTTAAGCTAGACTTGGTGCAAGGTAAAATTCTTACCACCGGTTCCCAGTAACAGATCAGGACATGTATGGCCCTGCAAATCCACAGATATCTGCTTTATATCCACGGGTATCTACGGCTCATTTTTACAGATACAGATGTGGATGCAGATGCAAAATTTTGTATCCGTTCAGGTCTCTAAGGATCTGCTCCCAAAGTCCATAGGCTCTTTCTTTTGTGGGAGAGAGAGAGACAGGGAGTGAGAACTTGGGATTTTTTACCCCTCACTTTTATAGTTGAGTCACCCTGGGAAATGCATTTTTCCAAGGGTTACCCCTAGAAGTTCCTTCCAACTGTGAAGATGGAGACATGGAGTCACAGCATGAAAGACATTTCAAGCTGTAGTGTCCTAAAACACAGATTTTCCTTGTCTGCAGTCTTCACCCCTCATTGTCTGAGGAACCTGTTTCCAAGTTACACATAAATTAAGGAAATACATATTCCTTCGATTAGGACACACCTAGAACACAAAGGCTACGTCTAGACTGGCATGATCTTGCGCAAATGCTTTTAATGGAAAAGTTTTTCCGTTAAAAGTATTTGCGCAAGAGAGCGTCTAGATTGGCACGGACACTTTTGCGCAAAAGCACTTTTTGCGCAAAAGCGTCCGTGCCAATGTAGATGCGGTTTTGCGCAAGAAAGCCCTGATCGCCATTTTCATGATCGGGGCTTTTTTGCGCAAAACAAATCTGAGCTGTCTACACTGGCCCTTTTGTGCAAAAGCTTTTGCGCAAAAGGACTTTTGCCCGAATGGGAGCGTCAGAGTATTTGCGCAAGAAGCACTGATTTCTTACATAAGAATGTCAGTGCTCTTGCGCAAATTCAAGCAGCCAGTGTAGACAGCTGGCAAGTTTTTGCGCAAAAGCGGTTGCTTTTGCGCAAAATCTTGCCAGTCTAGATGCAGCCAAAGGGTATCACTGGGCCTCCTTCAGTTTTACCCCAGCTGCACCCTGGACAAACCAGTGAGAAACACTTAAAGCAAGCTCATTTCTGCATATTTAAGCGGATTTGGTTTGTGATTTCTTCAAGTTGCTTGTTGATTATTTTGGGGCTTTTCCAGCACTTTGTGGCTTGTTGAAGTTGCTCATTTGGACTTCCCAATCAGCTGCTGCTTTTTTTTTTTTTAATTTCCCAGCAAAGAGCATGATTGGCTACTGGTGGCACAATCCCACCTACTAAAAGAAAGGATCTGGAGAAGACTGTAGACTGACAGTCCTCAGAGCCAATAGGGAAAGACCAATGCTGCAGGTCAGCCTGATAGACAGGGCATTACAAACAGAGTCTATATTAGTGCTATTACCCATGCTCTTTATTTGCAGTGTATGTTCCTACCACATTCTCGCTTCTCTCGGTTGTTCAGGTTACAGCCTCAGGGTACGTCTAGACAGCAGGGCTATTTCGGGATACCGGAGGTATCCCAAAATAGCTCCCCTGCATCTTTTACACACGCCCATTATTTCAAAATATTTTTCAAAATAACGAGCATCCTGTTTCTGCATCCCTGTAACCCTCATTCCATGAAGGTTAAGGGATGTCTCAAAATAGCACATTATTTGGAAATTTGGTGGTGTGTAGACATGCCAAATTTTGAAAGAAGCTATTTCAAAATACAATTGAAATAAAATATGCAATCTGCATAGTACAAATTACATATCTTATTTTGAGTTTAGGGTGCTGTGTAGATGCACCTTCAGAGAGCACTAGCATCTGCAAAGAAGGTCTCCTGCTCACTCACTCCATTGGCTCCCTTCTCCTTCCTCTGCCAACCTTTACGAAGTCCCTGGCTATCAAGATCGGCAGCTGTTCCCCGCTGGCCCATCAGCCTGGGCTTATTCAGCTAGTTCCAATTTTCCTTTCTTTTGACTGGAGCTGGTGGGGCAGGGGTGTTGCTCAGCTTTCCTTAGCCAGTGCCTTGACACATGTCAGAAATTTCATCCTTTCTCATCCCCTCTGTCCCCTGCCAGTGGGGTTTGTTCAGGGGAGTCTCACCTTCTTTTAGGTGATCCCCAGCATTATTTCCAAGGGGTTCCTTCATCCCCCACCCATAGAAAGCACACTGTAGGTGCCTCATTAGCTCTGCTGTTACCCACAGATCTTCACATTAGTCACACCCCCTCTGGCATCCCTCCTTCATTACCCCAGTAGGGTTCACAATATTTTGCTGCTTTCATTTTCATCCAGTAGGAGGGTGAGGGTCAATCCTTTCTTTCTGCAGGACAGCCTGAGCCTCTGGTTCCCCCAGATCACCAAAGGGGGGGGGAGGGTCTGCATCTCCTCTCCTGGGAATTGCATTGTGGGTAGCTCCAGCTGCCCCTTTTTTCTGTTAAGGGGCTAGGGCTGGCCATCTTCCCTGCATCTCTTTCTACTCTATCTGGGCTAGGTTGTCTAGGGACTCAGTGAACACTTTCCAGCCCAGGATCCTCTTCCTCTTCCTCCCAAGAGCTTTTCAGTCCAAGGGTTCCCACTCCCTTCTCCGGGAACCTTTCCTTTTCCCTCTCGTGAAAGGGCTCCTGTCCATACCCTGCATGACAGAGTGTGGTAACTCCGCTAATATTCCAACCTGATTCCACTTAAATCTGCCCCACATTTCTTGGGGCCCCTCAGCCATCTGGTAGCATTTCCTGTTACACTCCATAGTCATCTGTGCAGCAGAAGTTATCCAGTGCAGTTTTATCAGCCTGCGCTGGATGAGCGAGCGGGCTGAAGCTGTATCCACCAGACCCCTTAGGGTTCCCCCCACACACACCCTCACAGGAATGGTGAATACTCTCAGCCCCGTTTCCTACCCTCCAGCTTTAGTCTAGCTGCAAAATTCAGGCCCAACCACATTCCGAAGCTGGGCAATCTCCTATTTTATGTCTTTCTGCCTGCTCCACCAGCAAACTATCGTACCATCTCTACTGGGGGCTTCTCGATGTTCCTCCTTCCTCTCTGTTCCCTCAGCTTCTTCCCCACCTCTAGGTCCCTGCAACATCAGCCTTCCCTTTGGGGACATCTGCCTACGTGCACTCCTCAGTAAACCTGATTGCAGCATTGACCACACTACACGACTATCATCTGACTCAGGTGTTCTTGGGAAAGCTCTGCAACAACTATTCTAGAACTAGGACATCCATTATTCCCCCACCCTTTGAGTCTCTTGCCTTAGCCAATGGGAGGCCCAGTCAATTAGCCTCTGGGTGAATGCCTGGGGCCACATGGCCCCCATTCATCTGGGCCAACCAGAACTCTTTTGGAAGTATTTCTCCCAGTCTAGGATGGCCACCCTTGCTGTCTCATGGATCTGGGGATGTTCATTGCCCAATATCATGTAGTTTCTTCAGCTTCACCTGCCAAGTAGGGAGCAAGCCATAGGGCCCAGGTCATCATCCGGCACCCATTGCTACCCACTTGAACATGCCAAGAAATGCATCCAGATCATCAGCCCAGCAGGACTCACCATTTGGTGCAGGAGTTGCTGCTGCAAGCTGGCCTGCTCTCTTATAAAATCCTGCAGGCTTTTTTGCTGCTCTGTCTGCCAGGTTAGCAAGGCCTATCTCCCAGCCTGGTAGGACTGCTGGAAGCATTGCAGAGCATTCTGCATCTGCTCCTGCTGCTTCATGAGTTGCTGCAGCGTCTCTTCCATCTCCAGGTCACCAACCATATCTGTTTGCTCTAGCCCTCAGACAAGTTTCCACATGTAACAGGGTATCACAGGGCCCTCTTCAGTTCTGCCCCTGCTGTGCCCACAAACCAATCCAAGTCCTCTGCATTAGTACTATCACCCATGCTCTTTATTTGCAGTGTATGTTCCCACCATGTTCTTGTGACAGACAGTGGCAGGATTACACCCTCAACGATCATTAGCTCCTGAAGAGAGGGGCTCCCACTCACTCTATTCCCTTGGCTCCCATCTCTTTCCCCTGCCAACTTTTATGTAGCCCCAGGCTAAGGAGACCAGCAACTGTTTCCCGCTGGCCCATCAGCCTGGCTTACTCAGCCAGCTCCAATTTCCCTTTCTTGATTGGAGCTGGCATGACAGGGGCATAGCTCAGCTTTCCTTAGCCAGCACCCTGTCACAACCTGTTTTACAACTTCTCCCTAGACAGTGATAGAGATGCAGCTGTGTTAGTCTGGTCTAGCTGAAACAAAAGACAGAACTATGTAGCACTTTAAAGACTAACAAGATGGTTTATTAGGTGATGAGCTTTCGTGGGCCAGATCCACTTCCTCAGATCAATTTGTGGAAGAAAATTGGCACAGCCATATATACCAAAGTGATACAATCAAAAAAATGAACACATATGAAATTGACAAATCAAATTTTTTTTTTGTTCTAAAATTTGATTTGTAAATTTCATATGTGTTCATTTTTTTGATTGTATCACTTTGGTATATATGGTTGTGCCAATTTTCTTTCACAAATTGATCTGAGGAAGTGGGTCTGGCCCACGAAAGCTCATCACCTAATAAACCATCTTGTTAGTCTTTAAAGTGCTACATAGTTCTGTCTCCCTAGACAGGACTGTGTGATTTTGAACATGAGCTAATATCATCATACAGGGGGGCTTAATAACTTTACACTGAGTGCTACTAACACATTTTACCATGATATTATTGACCAGCAAGTTATTAGTTTCAAATGGTATCTCCTAAGATATTTTGGACAAAGATTATTACAATAGTGTGTAGGATGTGAAGGCAGCTGTGCCTTCTGTCATAATCTTATACTGTAAAATATTTTAAGGCAATTGGTGATACTTTGAGTGGCAGCTTATTTATCAACAAAACAGATTTCAGTCATTTAGGGAGCATCTACACAGCACCTTAAACTCGAAATAAGATATGCAATTTGCGCTATGCAAATTGTATATCTTATCTCGAATCTATTTTAAAATAGCTTATTTTGAAATCTGGTGCATCTACATAATGCCAAATTTCAAAATAATGTGCTATTTTGAGCCATCCTTATCCCTTGTGCAATGAGGTTTACTGGGATAGCAAAATAGTGTGCTCGTCATTTCGAAAAATATTTCGAAATAACGGGTGGATTGTGTAGACACAGGGTAGGTATTTTGGGATTCCTCCGGTATCCCAAAATATCCATGCAATGTAGATGTACCCTTATTGGCCATAAAAATTAAACATCATCTCTTCCCATTTGACAGTATCCAAACACAACACCCCACTTACAACACTCCTTGAACAAATACGAGGTTATCAGACTTGCCCTTGAATGGTAATTAGCTTAAGTCCCACCCTCAGTGATATGTTTGGTTTCACATGCTCTTGAGGCAAAAAAAAAAAAATGCTAGTTGCCCCCCATACTTTTCCATCATATGATCTGTTGAATCTTCTTTTGGCTGGTCACATATTAGGAGTAACATTCATGGAGTTGGAGCATACTGCACTTGCAATAATATTAGTTCTCTGGTTATCAAAGGCCTCACTTTCACTTTTGTATTTAACCACCTGAAAAAAATAACCATTTATTGCTTCGTGTACCCTGGAAGTTGAAGGACATTTTGTATGAAATCTCAGATTCACTGAGCGAGATCTTTCTCGTCCTATATACAAAACATCATCAACATCTAAAATAATGTGGTGGGGACTTCTTTGGTAAACTGCTTGACACACAATGTAGAAGATAGCTGGAGATACTACTCTAAGCATTTGGAAGATACTGCTGCTTTACAGTGCAATGGCTGTCAAGATGCATCTGATGAATATCTAATGAATTCAGAATGACTAAAGATGCTAAAGCAATCTCAAAATTATCCTTGAATTTTTATATATATAATTATATTTGCTACTGGACAATATTAACTTGATTCACTGTGATTTATTAATGGGGAAGAAGAAATCCCAATCAAAAAGTGGACTTCAGGAAACAAGACTAATGCAGTTATACATATTCTGGTACACATACATTGCAAGTATTCAGTATCTGAGCTGTCTGATTGGACACTGATATTATAATTTATGCTTCTATTTTCTGATAAGAGGAGCATAACCCTTAAGATTAAATCAAATACAAAGCCTTGTACTTTGCTGTTTTTACAAACATTGCTGGTAGCCATCTTATTTCCTAAAATAGTAGAATGCAAAACATGAATGCAGCAAATGTAGATTTGTTTAAAAGTTTGACTGAGTCATGAGGGACAACTCAGCCACAGCCTCCAAATTTACTCCCAAAAGCATTTGTTTCCTCAAAATTAAACACGCACCCCCTACCCCTACTTAAGTACAAGTTCTTAACTTCTTGGGGTAGTTCAAAACCAGCTGAAAATTTAGCCTATAATCTAGAACTATTAGCATTATTGGCCAGGTGCTCAGCTGGTGTAAATGAGTACAGCTCTTCTGACATCAATGAAGCTGTGACCAATTTCACAAGCTAAGGATCTGGCTGGCCCTGTATGGTATTGATTTCAAATAGCACCCACAGTGTGCAAAATGCTTCCCACATAGAGCAGAATGCACAATTCCTCTCCCCAAGAGTTCACAGTCTGAAGACAGGAAGGTAAACCAGGCAGTAGGTGGGGAAAGCAATAAATGTGCAGCTGTGTTATCAAATATAAATCGTTAGGTCCTGTCAAATATTCCTCTTTTGTGTTACAAGCAGAACTTTAAACAGCAGTATTTTACAGAAGACCTATGGATTTAGGCAGAAGGCATATTAATATTACTTGTTATTAGTGAGGGGAACTGTAGTCCCCCTCCCATAAGAAATTTTGCTTTTGCTGCTGTAATAGTTCTGGATGATGTAAGGTAAATAAATATAAAGACACCTGGCAGAGAGCATAGGGGTGCACAGGGTTTTACAGGAATCTCCTGGGTCAGATATATGTAGAGCTTTTTGTTGATACAAAATTGGTATTTGCCTCTATATCCACATCTATATCTATGGATGCAGACACCAGTGAATACAAAGCAGATCTCTGAAAATTTGCAGGGTTCTAGATACAAAATTTTTATTTGCACTCTCTTCTACATCCACACAAAGGAGCCACAGATATCTGCATCCACATCTATGGATCTAAAGCGGATTTGCAGGGCTCTAGACATATGCATAATAGTTCACTGAAGGGTAGCATGTCAGGTTTCTACTGAGCCACTAGCCCACTGGTTGCTATAATCACTGGGAACTCTGTGTACAGAGAGCATTTCAGGAGTTACATACCTAAACTGAAAATCATATTCTTATGGTCTTGAAGGTAAGGCAGGTCATCAGGAGGTGAAATACCTAGGAATCATTTCTGTCAGGTAGGAGGTAACTGACACCTATCTATAGATGGAGCCATTTGTGCACTGTATGCCTATTTATATACTAAGTGCAAATTAAGAGGTCACAAATCCTATGAGAGAAATTCTACAGGAAGAAACATACAGCAGGGGGTGTGCTATTTATGAATAAAGAAAAAGGATTGGTCTGGTACATCTTGGCGCACAAAGAGATACCGTGAACCCTTTACCTACGAAACAGTGCGTTTGTCTCATGAAAGGAGAGTCCAAAAAGTCCAAAAGCTATCAAGTACTGCAAAGATTACCGGTGAGGTATGCTATCTAAGGGAGGGTGTGACTCTTTCTTGGAGGTGGAATTGGTAAGCTGGGATGTACTCTGGGAGCAACGCAACTCTCCAAGGAGATGCTCAGAAGACTCAAGAATCGGAGTGTGCCAATTGTTAACCTGCAGAGTAACAAGGTGAGTGCTTGTGTTGCCCACGGAGCTGATACACACAATAACCACTGCCAAGGCTTCCCTAAGGGCAGGTGACAGAAAGGTGCCTCACAACCCTGAGTGCAGCCAGGGAGCATCACATCACCTCTTTGGCTTAAGCACACTTTACTTTTTTCTTTAAAAAAACAGCAGCACTTTGAAATGCCCACAGACTTATCGAGCTTGAACTTCCATTGCCTTTGAATTTAAAACAAAAAAAAGTCCCTGTTTTCAAGGTACGTATTATATTTTGGATGAAAAACAGTAGGAGAAAGGCTAAGGTAATGTAGAAAATAAAGAGCTAGGTCAAAGGTCTAGGAGGTTTTCAATGCAGTGCATTTCATTGCTGAGTTAACCCAGAACTCCTTCCCATTTACAAACAGGAATAAAATGTCTCAGAGAGGTAGCTGTGCTAGTCTGTAACTTTAAAAACAACAAGTAGTATTGGAGGCTGAATCGCATTTAAGGCCACCCGGAAGCACTTCAGGCAGGGCATCCTTCCCGGAGCTGCTGCCTGAGGCTATCTGAGGCTTGTGCAACCCCTCGTACAGTTGTGTCTCAGGCTCTTCTCCTTTGCCTACTTCCTTGAGGGACAGCAAAGCCTTTTTTCTGTGTACGCTGGTTGCCCTTTTGGACACCACAGCACTCCTGCCACGGAGCCAGACCTGACTCCAAGCAGATGACGGCTCTTACATCTCATGCT
The DNA here is from genome assembly GCA_032595735.1 of Pelochelys cantorii. Lineage (NCBI taxonomy): Eukaryota > Metazoa > Chordata > Testudines > Trionychidae > Pelochelys > Pelochelys cantorii. The sequence goes on from CM064335.1 coordinate 29,497,555, forward strand.
GCACCTCCTTGTGTCTGCAGGCTGCCCTCATGGCTCTGCAGGAGGAGGACCCCAGCTATTTGTGGGGTACCTTCTCACCTCTCTCTATGCGCTGCTCATGCAGCTCGACCCCACCCGCCCTCCCCTTCACACCATTCTCTGCCACTTCTGGCGACGGGACACCAGTTCTGACTGGTGGGACCAGATCGTGATGGAGCAGTGGGACGACCAGCAGTGGCTCCAGAATTTCCACATGTGGAAAGACACTTTCTTGGAGCTGTGTGAGTGGCTCACCCCTTCCCTCCAGCAATGGGACACCCACATGAGACCCAGCATCGCCCTCCAAAAGTGGGCTGCCATCACCATCTAGAAGCTCACCATGCTGGACAGCTACCGCTCCATTGAGAACCAATTTGGCATGGGGCGATCGACTGTCGTGGTCATGGTCATGCAGGTATGGCACTCTTGGGCTATCATCCCAGAAGGGTGGTGAACTGCAGGCATGGGGTTTCCTAGGTAAGTGGAGGGGGGTGGAAGCTCCCTCCTTAGAAGGTTTTTCAGTCCCACCCTCACAAAGCCCTACTGAAGGGATGGGACAAGTTGGGGGTTGCTCCTGATCTGGTGGGGGAGTTAGACTCGGGGAATTTCTGAGGACCCTGCTAACCCTGTGATTCCCTGTCTCTCTCCTTCTACAGGTGGTGAGGGCCATCAACACCATCCTGCTGCGCAAGCTTGTAATGCTGGGCGATGTGGACCCCATTGTCACCGGCTTTGCCGTCATGGGCTTTCTCAACTGGGGGAGGAAGGAGTGTCCATTGACAGTGCTCAGATCCCCATCCAGACCCCCAACCACTGGGCATCCGAATACATCAATCGGTCTGTGGTGCTGCAAGCTTTTGTGAACCACCGAGGCCACTTCACTGACATCTGTGTTGGGTGGTCAGGGAAGGCACATGATGCACGTGTCTTCTGAAACTCCAGCCTCTTCCAGAAGCTGCATGCTGGCACTTTTTTCCCCGACCGTACCATCAGGGTCAGGGACGTGGACATGCCCCTGCCTAATGAAGCCCTACACTGGACACCTAGACTGCACCAAAGAACATTTTAATTCCAGGCTTAGCAGGGCCTGCATAGTTGTGGAGGGCACCTTTAGCCATCTGCAGGGGAGGTTCCGATGCCTCCTTACCTGCCTGAACATCAGTGAGCGGAACAGCTCTCAAGTGGTGGCAGCCTGTTGTTTCCTCCACAATATTTGTGAAAACAAGGGGGAGCCGTTCTTGCCAGGGTGGGAGCCAGAGGCCAACCGACTCAGCAGGGCCTTTGAGCAGCTGTGTACAGCTGCTATCTGGCAGGCCCATCATGGGCTATGCATATCCTAGAGGCCCTGAGGGAGAGTTTCAGACAAGGACCATAGTGACACTCCCCCCCCGGGCTTCCCCGCAAGGGGCCTGTGCATTGCCCCTCTTTGCCTTTCCTCCCACATCTCTTCCTTCCCTCCTCCCCTTCCCTCCCTTTCCCTTTCCCTGCACAGACAATAAACCACACTTTTTGTTTTGGAACAATAAACTCTGGGTTTTTTTATTGGGGTAAATGTAACTGGGGAAGGAACCTGGGAGGGGGAGGAGGAAGATGGAAGGGATGGGAAAGGCTCATTGGTGGGGCTGGGAGTCACACCTGCCTTGGGTGGTCCCACCACCTCGGGGGCGGGGCCCTCAGCAGCCACAGGAGGGTTCGGAGGAGAAGCCAGAAGGTCGTGAGCTGTGTCAGAAACTGGGGTGGGAGCTGGGGTGAAAGCGGCAGCAGGAGGGGCCACCAGGCGGTCGAGGGAAGTAGTGAAAGCCATGCAGATGGTCTAGCCCTGATGCAGCAGCTCCCGCCAGGTGTTTCAGTGCAGCTCCAGGTCCACCCTCAGTCCTGCCAGACCAGGGAGTGCTGCAGGGCAGCAACAGGCTCTCGCTGCAAGTCATTCTGGGCTTACCCGTAGGTCATGCAAGGTCAGGAGGATAGCATGGGAGGTGTTGAATGCAACCCTTTTCCAGCTGGTCCAGCTGTGAAGAACAAAGAGAAGGGCCGTCATCCCTGGAGACACTGTGCCTGAAGTCAACCCTCATCTCTGAGCCGAGACCGAAAAGTCTCAGGTCAGATGAAGACGATGTACTTCAAGCAAGGCCATGTGTGGCCTAGACAGTGGGCCCTTTCCTGGGGGGAGCCTCATGACTCCCACATCCCGGGGACAAGCAGGCATGGGAAGGTGCTGGCCAGCCTGGGAGCCTGCAGCGGGGAGGGAGGCTATGGGGCAACTGGGCTTCCCTACGTGCCACACACACGCCAGGTCCAGCAGTGGCAGCATCCTACAGGGGGAGGACTTGTATCCCTGCCCTCTGGAGGAGAGGGGGGAAGGTTCTGGGGGAGGTGTGTGGAGTGGCAGATGCCGCTTGCCGGGAAAGGTGCTGCTAGGGTCCTCTCCACTTCCTTCTTTCCCCCTGGCAGGTTCCCATGCAGGGACTTGGTGCCGCCCTCCTCGCCGCACTTGCCTGGCAGCAGATGCTTCCTCAGGAGTGCAGGCAGGATTGTGTGATGCATGCAGCACTGCTGTGTGTGTCCATGACCGCATCCCCCTTAGTGGTGGCTTGTGGTGGGAAGGTGTCCCACCACAGAGTCGGGAGCAAGGCAGGCCTCTCCAGAAACCTTGTGAGCAGGAGCACAAGGTTCCTCTGTGGCAAGCTCCTAGGGCTGTGTTCTATGGACTAGCACTCCATATGCACGGCGTGCTGTGCAATTCCCAGGCTGAGAAGGACAAGCAAGGAGCATGTAGCCCTTCACTGCCCACCACCTCCCCTCGTGTGTGTAGGGAAGGTAATGGAACTCACCTGATGGGCCCTCCCCACTATCGTCCGATCCTTGGCCGACAGCCTGGGAGGCGGTATTGGCTCCAGAGCCAGGATGACCTCCTGGCTGGTGCACATCATGTCCACGCTGGCTTCCTCCTCCTCCTGCACTTCCTCTTCCTCATCCCCAGCCATGTCCTCCAGGTGGCTCATGATGGGCGTCTCCAGCCCTGAGTCCACGACAAGTGGGGGAATGGTACTGCCCCCCTCCCAGGATGCAATGGAGCTGCCCATAGTAAGGGCAGGTCTGGGGTGTCACCCCTTGAGCGGAAGCTGAGCTCCCTGGCTTTCGTGTAGGACCGGCGTAGTTCTTTGACCTTCATGCGCACCTGCTCCTGTGTACACATGTGGCCCTTGTGGCCCAGGCTTTCCGCCATCCAGCCACAAATGTTCACATTCCAGCATCTTGTGTGGAGATCCTGCTGGTTTTCCTCCTCACCCCAGACCTCAAGGAGATCCAGGATTTCTGCCCCAGACCAGGATGGTGCCCTCCTCTTTCAGCCCCGGGCAGGGGCTTGGGAGCTGCCTGAGGTAGTGCTGGCAGCTGTGTGAGGCTCGGCTGGAGCGGTGGAGCCCATGGTAGCAGGGAAGGCTGTGCAGGGTCCTGCTGTGTGGCACGGTGCAATCAGGGCCTGCTTTGTGCCACAAGCCTTTCCCTTTCTGCCTGCAGCTTTAAAACCTGCAGGGGAAGGGGAACTATAGAGTTCTGATAAGTATGGACGGAGTGGCTACCAGGGCAGCTGTGAGATTTCCTGGAGGCTGCTTATTTTGAAATAACTCCATCTGCTCCATCTATACACACCCTGTTCTGAAATAGCTATTTCAGAATAGGTGTTATTCCTCGTAAAATGAGGGTTATAGAATTCGGAATAAGACGCTCGTTACTTTGATATTATTTCAAAATAACGGGCTTGCTGTGTAGACACTCACTTTGTTATTTTGAAATAATGTCTTTTATTCCGAAATAACACTGCCCTTAGAGACTAACAAAAATATGTATATCAGTATATAATATATATTAAATATCATATATTTTTGTAAGTCTCTAAGGTGCCATAGGACTACTCATTGTTTATAAACAGGAATGTTATTCAGAGATGGTCAGCACATTCTGGGTATTATTTGAATAAATAGTAATATTTACTGCTGTGCTGAAATGCACTTCCCCATCTCCTCTCTCTCTCATATTCTGCTTGTCTACTATAAATCTCTGAGCTCTGATCAGCTAATAACAGCCCTGAGCCAGATAGTGTGCTGGGATCTACATACTGTATGGCTGAGAAACAGCCATACAATATTTATTCAAATCAACCCCCTCCGCCACAGTGCAGAGAAGTAAAACCACTGGAGAATAAATACACAGTTCTGGGTCAGTAACTGCCCAGTCCTTGTACACTGGCTGCCTGAGAGAATTCTGCATCACTGTAATACAAAACAAACATCTGACACACACATAATTGCTTCTTTATTTGAGCCTTGCTGGGTGCCTTTAATTTTAGTTCAGTTGTCCAAGTCCTGGGAGTCAGGCTTTGCGATAGCAGAAGCCCACTGTGCACAGCAGAGAGGAGAAGGTATCTCATATTTACTGCTCCCCAATTCCCCACCTGGCTCCACCCTAGCCCTGACATACATTACAACAGCCAGTGGTGGCTCTTTTCTGTGTTGCATTCTGTTATCAGCTTCATCAGCACTACCCTTCCTAACACTAGTGAAAACGTAGGAAAAAGCCTTCACTCATATTCTGTTGAGTAAGTTTTCCATTCACAGTCAAACACCTTTGCACAGATCACCATTATGCGTACATGTTTATAGAGGGGCAAGCTAGACAGAGATATTTATTTGGTTCATTCTGATTTCAACACACACACACACATACAGAATCAGATGCTCTAAGAGTACAAACGGTACATACACTTAGGCTACGTCTATACTGCACTCTTCTTGCGCAAAAGCTTATGCAAATTAAGCACGGAGTAGAATAGTGCTGTGCTTCATTTGCATAATTAATTAGGGGCCGTTTTTGCGCAAGAGGCTTTTGTGCAAAAAGGAGCTGTGTAGACAGCTCCTTTTTGTGCAAAAACCCCCTCTTGCACAAGAGCCATTCTTCCTCATTTTTTCAGGAAGTTCTTGCGCAAGAGGGGGGTTTTGCGCAAAAACGGCCCCTAATATAGATGTAGCCTTACAAAGGGTACAGAGACCCCTCTGAATAGAGAGATCTAACTCAGTTATCTATCATCATTGAGCGACATCACTGATATGATCCAGTGCTGAGAAAACAGGGAATTTCAAACATACCACCAGGCCTGAGTTGATGATCTTACATAATGGATCTCTGCATTGGGAAACAATATGGAAAAATAGATGATAGCTACTTCAATTCAGTGCAGAGCCACTTCTCCTAAGGAATAGGAGAATTAAGCTGGTACCTAAACTTAATAATGGGTACTCCACCTAAAAAAGCACTGTAATAAAGACTGAAGGATGAATTCTGTCCCCAGAGATATCAACTGCTTTGTACCACTTGGGCTACAGAGTTGCCCTAAACAGACAACTGATAATTCCCCAAAGTGAGTTACTTTGATACCCTGGAGCTCAGTTAACTGGTAGCAAAATCAATACACAACATATGATCCAAGACACCAGGTGTGTTTGACAATCGTAATTTCATTGAACCAAAATCACGTACACTAGAATAGGATTTCAAATTACCAACAGCATCATTTTAAACACACAGTGATGATGAACCAAATTCTGCTTTTCAATACACCATTGACTACAGTGCAAGACAATTGCAGAATTTGGCCTCAAGACTTCCAGAAATTTAAAGTCCCCCTGAACACAGCTAGGTGGTGTTACAGTAAACAATCTTATGACTTTAATGCTCATGTCCAATGCAAACATAAAATCCATTCTCATTCATGTCCTTTTATTATAAACAGCTTTGCAGAGTTAAATTATCACAGTTCTTGGCAATTATGGGCTGCTGGCATGTCTTCCCAGCTGAAGAAGGATTAATGCTACATACAGATTCTGGTTCAGGCCCTTTTCCTCAGAGATTCAACTTTATTTCCTCTAAACAAATAATAGAAATTCAGAACATCAATCATCCTTTCCCACCTGGTGATAGGTCTCCCCCCCCCCATGGTTTATGAAGATTGTCTTATGAATATTAATATGCATAAGTCAGAGATGCTTGATGAACAAAATATCTCACGTAAACTATCATTAAAATTTTATGAATTTTAATGTTACAATCTGCTGAGTCTGTATATCCTATTTTGGTGCATGTATGATTCTTGTATGTAAAGTTAGAAATATGAAGTATATGATCAACTTAACAACTTGTAAACAGTCTTGTTTGTTTTGTAAGTCCAAAGGTGATTGGACTAGTAAGACATGACCATACCACCTGGTACTGGGATTCCATTTTGACCCTGGTATTCTTCCATGGAAAGGGGGGATGTAGAACAAAGGGTTCCCGCCCAGTGGAAAAGTCTATTTAAGCAAGGGAAGGCTATCAGCTTTCTGTCTTTGGCTGGCCTGGAAAACCCTATGAGAATACAAAGGGCTGGAGACCCAGGTCTAGGTAAAAGAGCTTATCTCTGACCAGAAGACTGTGCCCAAAATAAGAACAGTTCTTTAGGGTAAGAATTTGCTTGCAATAAGATTTTTTTTTTTTTTTTTTTTTTTTTTTTTGTGAATAGAGCTAGATATGCATTTTCTTTTTATTTTAATTTAGTAACTTACTTTGATTGGTCTGTTTTCACTTGCAATCACTTAAATCCTACTGTTTGTACTTAATAAAAAACACTTTTGTTTTCTGTAAGGTCCATTGTAAATAATTGTTACCTGGGGGGAACAACCAGTGGGCATATCTCTCTTTCATTGATAAACAGGGCAAACATCCTCATGAGCTTTCTTTGTGTAAAACTTTTACACAGAGAAAGACGGATTAATTTGGGGACTTTTGATCCCTTGTGTGGGTTGTTTTCCTGGGTGCTGTGGCGTAGAACTGCATCCTCCCAGAGCTGAAGTGGTTCAGCGTCTACATTGCTCTTCAGCAGGGCAGTAGCCGCAATTCTGTGACTTGTCTGGAAGAGACCAGAGAATCTGGCCCAGCAGGACAGAGTGGTGGGAAGCCCCATAGAGCAAGAAGGTGAGTGTCAATGGCATTATCAGCACACCGGGGAACAATCCTAAGCAGTCTTCTGTGACTACCCCATCACACACCTAATCCAGGGTTCTCTTCAAGGGAATGTCTATTCCGTACAGGTTCTCACGCTACCAGGCACTTGTTTAAACCAGTCTGCTACAAGAACCCATCTTCTTATAACTTTACCAAGAGACTTTCCCCCAGAAACCCTGTAATCCTAGATGCTCTCAATCCTGGCTTTTAAAACACCTGACCACTAGCTAATCAGTCTCAACTTGGAGATCTCTGATTCATCAGATATTAGGCTGGGCCCAAGTCCCCTTAAATTACCAGCTACACTGTAACAGCTAGTTTGGTTCAAAGTGGCATAGCAGAAACCTGATTCAGAGAGAAATTACTGTTCACAAAATAGTACCTTTTTTGGTTTGGGCTCCATGAATTCCCTGACCCGACAGATTTAATAAAGATTAATTTAGTAATTTAATTAGTACATTCTAAGCTTGAATGACCCACCTACTGTGTCAGTGTGAAATTTCATTCAGAAAGGGGAGAGGGGACCAGAATTCTACAACAGAGCTTGCAGATGCCCTCAATTTTAATGTGACCTCTAGTCCACAGAGACAATAGATCCCAGCATGCAATTTTGGTCTTGAGCTGAGTGGAAGGACATTATTAATGGTGACACAGTACAAATAAAAGATCTGCTTTATCTTTTCCAAACTGGGAGTCATCAGTGAGGTTCCTGGTGAGTTTCTGTATAAAACATACTTTTCCCACATCAAGTTTACTTTAATAAAGCACACAGAAGAGAGATGAAAAGTAGAAATCCCTATTAATAGCAACTCAAGAGCTGAATTCTGATAGGGAATCAAACAGAATCTGAATGGTCATACTCTTGCTTTCCAAAGGAATGCTCACATGACACTGGCAGAAACCTTATTTGCATTCTTAGGAATGCAGAATACAGGTGATCATTAGAAGGGTGTTTTTGCTTCATGTCCCTAATTCCTGAGAATACCTGTTCAAACATCAAAGAATAAGTTTAAGAATGATCAGGCATGATTCTCCTTTCAGTTATACAGGGGTACGCGAGAGGAGACTCCAATCCATAGAAAGCCATGACCTGGAAGAGGAATTAAATATTTGGGGGGTTTCATCCCAGTGGGGTTGATAGTGTTCAGCACTTTGCAGAATCAAGCTCTGACCTCCTCAAAGGACATAGGCACCAACTTCCACTGGAATCAATGAAATACTTTTAAAGAAATAGCAATGATTTGTGAAGATCAATGCATAAGTCTATAGCCTTGATTGCAGGAAATCAATGACATGGAGAGGGAGGTGACTAGCTGACTGTACATCCAGCAAAAAAAAAAGGGGGGGCATTCTACCTTAGCAGAATAAAATGGCTCGTAGCAAACCACTGATGCATAGTTCCCTGAACACTACTGTGGCTTTTTGCAAGATATCCTCTCCCCTGCATAATGCTCTCCTTTGCCCTTTTTCTTCCTCATGCAGCAGCTCAAACAAGAGTAGGATATAGCCTGGAACCTAATCAGAAAGAGCTTCATTTATGCCTCTCCTAATAAAGTAATGAAATCATGATATACTGAAATAGTCTTTGTTATACAATATAATCGGTACACTATCTAGATAAACCTGACTACCTAAGGTATCAAAAACTGAAGGGCAGTATATCAAGTTTCTCTCCTTTCCCATGCAATACAGGACTTAACTGAATTTTCTTCATACCTTTGCAACAAACGGATGTACTAAATCATACATCCTGGAACTCAATTGCAGAGGATACAACAAATGTGATCCCAAAACAGCAACATCCAGTTCTGAACTTTTGGTAAAGTCTCTTGGAGATCGATGCATATACTGCCACAATAAATAAATATTTATCTGTGGCCAGTAGATGCTGCTAACAGGATAACACACCACTTCTCTTTGCCATTCATAGGCACACCCCAATGTTCATGACCTCTGTATGTTGTGATGTACAATGCATCATACACGCAAGAGGGGGAAGAGACAGATAGCTTGTACTGTGAAATATGGGCATTGCATGTAGCAATGGTTGATTATGAGCTAAATCGTATACTCTTAGTTCACCAAACATTCTAATCAAACTCAAGAAAAGCAGGCTCTAAACTAGGAAATGTGACTCAATTGCTCAGAGGTATTTAGGCACTTAAGGCCTTGTCAACATTACAAATGTTTTGCCCGGATTGTACTGATACAACTGATTGTGTTGATACAGTTATATAAACAGGGCCTCCCTAATGCAGACAAAACACATGCCAACAGAAGGAGTTTTTCTGTAAGTGAAGTAACACCACCTCCCCCTGCCAGCATGGCTGCATCTATGGGGAGGGAGGGGAGAGTTGCTGTTATAGCTATATTGGGTGGGGTCCTTCAGCAACATGGTTATGCTGACATTTTGTAATGTAGATTTGGTCTTATTCCCCTTTATATCAATGGAGGTAAGGCAACTAAATACTTTTGAGAATCTGGGCCTGTCTAAACAGCACCACATGCATAAGACCTACCTCTACAAACCCTCTGTACCATGCTTAGGGTAACAACTGTGAGCAACCCCACTAAAGAAATAGTTTGGTAGTAAGTGCTTGAAGCAATGAGCCTAAATCTCTGAAAGCTTCCTGCACCTCTGACACAGTTCAATAGCAGGAAATATTAACAGCACCAACCTGTAGCTCCTGACTCTTTGTCACAAAAGGAAAGCCTGGGGAAGGTCATAAAGAAAAGAGGTCCCTGAATAATACCAATAACAATGAGAACAGAACCCCACCTCACCAACCGCCAACTGTTTGCTTATAGTTATAATTCTTCAAATTTGAAAACCATCAAAATATCCTTTTATCCACCAATCAGAGCAGGCAAAAGTCAATGCAGCACCGAATAGCCTCAAAGCACATTCATTCTTCTAAACTTACCTAACATCAGTAGGCTTATACCTAAAAATGTATTATTTTATCTACAGTATAACTTCACTAACCTCAGTGACATGAAGTGGGTCTCTGTCATGAGGTGTCCACACCCTGGCCTCAGGAAAGTGAGCAAAGGGTTAAGTGCCATCTTTATAAAGGAGAAAACTTTGTCACAATTCCCAGTCTCTGGCTATGTCTACACTGCAGTGTTATTTTGGAATACCGGAGGTATCCTGAAATAGCTATTCCGCATCTTTTGAGCACGCCCATTATTTTGAAATATAACAGGCTCGCTCTTCTGATGTCCCTGTAAACCTCATTCCATAAGGAGTAAGGGATGTTTCGGAATAGCGATTTATTTTGAAACAAGTGCTGTGTAGATGGCGCCAAATTTTGAAATTGACTCGAAATAAGCTACACAATTTGCGTAGCTCAAATTGCATGGCGTATTTTGAACTTCGGGTGCAGTGTAAACGCTCCCTTTGTGAGTATGTAGGGGTGTAAGGAGGCATTAGAAAGCCCTTTTCTTTCCCACGTGAGGACGATGCATATCTGCAACATTGTGCAGAGCTTCTACTCTGCCTAGCGTACAGGCAGGCTGGGAACAGGTGGATCTTTGGCTCTGCCCCTAGGCTAGTGCATGGGCCAGTGCACAGTATGTATCTATCTATCTAGCCATGGCTTTTACATTGGCCAGTGCAGCTGAGCTTGCTCAAACAGAGAAGTAATCTGTGCCATCAGTTAATTTCCTTCCCTCCTGCAGCCAGGAAGGAATCAACAACTGGATTATGATGCTCCGATTCTGCTCTTGGTACAGCACAATTAGGTGCTTTCCTTTGCTCAGGGCTTGCACTATTTGTATTGAACCCTAAAAGTATTGTTCTAAGGAACTTCAGCTACTTTTGTAATGGAGCAGAACTTGGAGTATTTAGTTATATAAGCAAACAACCTAAGCACCCATTTTGGAGGGCCTTGAGAGGGCATATATTCGTGTTTGCTCCTGTTTACCCTAGCCATGTACATCACTGGGAGTAAGACAGGACTATTTGCACGGGCTGGAGGTTTTTGCTGGGTGTGGGCTGATGAGCTGACACCTTAGTGGTTCTTTGTGAAAGCGTTTGGTGCACTAGGTCCCTCTGCTCCCTGGTCTGACCAATGGCAGGCTGATCCCAAGAGAAAAATACACTTCACTCGTTTATCAGAGCTACTGAAGTTTAGTCTGAATTACTTGTGATAAGAATGAATCCGTAGATGTACTGCATCCTATTTTCTAAAAACAATGAGGGTTTATTGGTAACATCACTATGTAGCACTTCAGTATAAAAATCTTTAGTGATATAGGGGGAGGCACGAAGAGATCTGTGTGATTTAGAGAGGGTGAGTGTTTGATATATGGATTAGCAAGGCTCTGCCGTGTCTTTAAATCAAAAGCAGTTCTGTTATGATAGCTCAGTATACAGGGCAAAATTTGGACAAGTGCTCAGCATTGGCCCAATTCTGTTCCCATTTGGAATCAATGGAGTTTTACCATTGCCTTCAATAGGAGCAGAGCTATGCTAATAGTGAGCACTCCTTTAATTACTAAGGGTGAGATTTCAACAGCCTTTTCCCTTCAAAATACAATGAGTAGTCAGTAATGCCATTTTGTGGAAGTAAGGATAACAGAATATGGCCATAGATTAGTTGGAAACTTAGTCTCAATAAAGAGAGGTTGTGCCTATCACAATGGGGTCCTTGATCTTAGGTCTCTAGATGCTACCTCAGTAGAATTGTTAAATTAATGAAATAATAATAATAATTCAGATATTTACTACTTTATTAATAATAATAATAAATTATTAATAAATTAGTGAAATAATAATAATACTTCAGACCTTTACTTCTATGAGTAGTGTCATTGACCTCAAGGGTGCCATTTGTGCACCATTCAGGACCGCTTGCATGAACAAGGATTTGCAGAAACCTGAAAATGTAACATTTGCCTCATATATCACTAGAATATTGTATGTATTTAGGTTTATAAATATGCTAAAAGGAAACTATCCACTCAGGCTCACCCAAGGCTACATCACTGTTCTATATACAGTGATTTTAAAAGCAACCCATCACAAATCAGCTTCCCCATCAAACAATTCCCCACCCTTACAATTAAAAGGAACTTACTTTCTTCTCTTTGATACAGTGCTGTAGCGGTATAGTGCCACTGACTTAGCTGAGCTCCTTCCTAATTCACACTGGTGTAAAACCTGAATTAGGCCAGCAGAGTACAACTGGAGTGTAGCTAAATTTAAGATGAAAGGCAAGACTCCCCACCCTTACACAGAGTAATACCTTACCTTTTGAGTAGCCAGCCTCCTTGAAATCAAGAGTCTTAAGCCTGACCCTTCGAGTTTTTTGTTTCAGATCTTTTTTAAATTAAACACTAAAATATGAGTGCCAGACTCTGATATTCTTGCTCACATGGAATCCTATTTTATTCCACAAGTAACACTATTACTGTAATGGAACTGTCTGTGGAATAAGTTATTACTCAAAATGAGAAAGGGGATAAGAATTTGGCCCTGATCAAATAAAATCCCCTTTAACAGGTGGTGCTGTTAGCACCCAGTTCTTTCATTTTTAAATTATGTATTTTCATTCAAATGAATCTCAGGAGTTTTTTTGTGTACGGTTTCCATGTTCTTGTACTTGTGATGTTTATATAGTATGTTAGCTGGGAATGTTCAGGGCATTCTTCCTAACCAGGAATTTTCAAAATCATTCTTAAAATTAAGTACAGGTTGAAGCTCTCTTACCCAGGATTCTCTGGTCTGGCAACATCCATGGTCTGGCACAGATGCTCAGGATCAGTGTCCCGGTGGAGGGCCAATGGCAAGGATTCCTGCAGTGCCAGCAGAGCAGTGGGCTGCCCACAGCGAGGCCGCTGTCAGTGCATGGCAGCAGGTCTGCCCAGCAGGATTGGGAGACATGTGCATGGCTGCCTAGTGGGGCTGGGAGCTGCAGTAGGTCGGTGGGGCAGGGATCCGCAGTGCGCGGCTGCCCAGCAGGTCCCAGAGCCCCAGCACGGCATGTGAAACTGTTCTGCAGGTCCTGGAATCCCAGTGCAGCTGCCCGGCAGGTCCAGAGCTGGGACAGCAATGGCTGCCCTTGCCAGAGGTGAGGAGCCAGCTGGGAGGCGGGGGGGCCGGTCGCAGGGGGTCCAGAAATGACCTCCCCTAGTCCAGCAAAATCCCTCATCCAGGACCAGGGAGGTGCCGGACCAGGGAGGTCCAACCTGTACTGCTACAACACGTATGCATGTATTGCAGATTATAATATAAATCTGCCTCAAAGGACAGTAATGAAAAAGCAGTGTGCCATCTCTTGGTTACATCCACAATCACAACTATGAGCCAACAGAAGACTATCCCATTATAGGTCTTGTTGATGCACAATCCTGTACTAGGTTAACCAAAAAAGTCTTGTTTTAAAATCAATTTGTTAAAGTAGTGCAAATAATTAATGTAATGGATTTATCTTAAGTTAGTAAGGAATCCGTTAAGGTTAATTGATATAAGGTGTTCTTAAATATGAGTGTCCATCCAAAGAGTTTGCACTCAGTTAACTAAATCCCTTTCTTAACTGGCTTGATTAAATTGATGCAACTTTTTAGTACAGACAAGGCCCCTAGTGTTTTATAAAAAAGCGTTGAGATAGCAAGTAATCAATGAATCATCCCAGGTTACTCACCTGTACATCTGGTCCTTTCTGAAGCCCTGATCTGGCAAATACATAAGAACATGTGCATAAAAAATTTATGCACATGAGTAGTCTCACTGACTCCAGCTCTCAAACATAAAAAACTAGGCATATGCATATTTGCAAAATCAGGATTTAAATACATAACTGCCCTGAATAACATATTTATAAAAGAGTAAGACAAATGGAAATTATTTGCTTATATCAGAAATCCAAACTCAAAATATGTATTTGTCCAAACTTCATCCAGAAGCTGGCATCCAGCCACGTATTTTAAACTAAGTATGGTTTAAAACATTAGCAAAACATACTAACTCTATTGTAAAGGGGATCATGACGGGGAAAAGGACATTCCACCTAAGACTTTTGTCTGTCTCAGGTTCTCTGTATAGCACAAGGAATAGTAAAGCAATGAAAAATGCTATGTGTTGCTAACTTTTAGAGCTATCGCTAGAAAATTAAAAACATCTACAGACATTAACTTTTTGGACAGAACTTCACATGATAGCCAAACATTTCGGTAATCTTCAGCTCACCAATCAGCCAAAGGACAGAGAAGAGGAGAAACATTCATCAAATTACATAGAGAGTTCCATCTGTTATCCTAAACCTTTGTTATCAAGTAACACAGAGGATATGCTGAGAAACACTTTGCAACTAGTTTTATTTCACAGCTTCTTTTAAAATGTTTGTATATAAACTAGGATTAAGAAAAAGAATTAAAAGGTTCTTTGGAGGAAGATTACTTAGCATTATAGCAGCATTAGGGAAGGGCTGTCACTGAGTTGAAACTGCAGTTTTTGGGTTGGACGTACGTCTGCTGTGCTGATGTGATGAAGATCTTTTCACTCTCTTATTAAAAGTGTTGTTCCTTCCCGAGAAAGGACTTTGCAAGCAGCCATGCCAGCCCAACAGAAGAAATTCATTTTTTGCATCGCTGGGGTGTTAAGCTTTGCTTGCGCTCTCGGCATTGCAGCAGCCGTTGGAACTCAGTTATGGATCAAAGGAACAATACTGTGCAAAACTGGAGCTCTGCTTGTCAATGCTACAGGACCAGAACTGGAGAAGTTTATTGGTGAAATTCAGTATGGGCTTTTCTATGGTGAGCGTGTTAGACAATGTGGGCTAGGAGGGAGACCTTTTCGATTTTCATGTAAGTAACAGTGACATTTGAATTATTTAATACCTTAGTGCATGCTACCATGATAATGAGCAGACAAATGCTCCAGTTTAACAAGTGTGAAATACTCTAAGATTAAAAGGTTTTGTTTCTGACATGTGTCCATCTTAACATTTAAACTACCTTATTACTAATATTAATTATATGTCACAATTTCCGTAAAACTGTATTATGGTTTATTATAATAGTTATGTACCCTTAATTTTTTTAATATTTTGAAAGAAAGATTTTGTTGACTATTTATCTATCATATGTTCCATTGCAAAATCAACAGTAAAAAGGTAACAGCAGCCTTACTAGAAAGAAAGCCATGTACAAAGCCTCATTTATTGCTTTTGAAGAACACAGCAGCAAGAACTACCAATCTTCTGCATTAATTGGGAAAACATACTGGGTTTATGGTAGTAGCTGTTCAATTAATTGATCTGCAAATTGAAGTGGGTATCTGACTGATACAGAATTTAATGGAAAGAGATTGTTAGAAATTGTTTTGATTTACATGCAATATTTATAACCTGTTCATCTTCAAGGATAAAAAAGATGAATAAACTGATCAGGAGAACATACAGTTTATATATAGCAACATATTAACTGGATAATAACAAATAGATCTTTGTTTTATGTATGTATCTCACAATATGCTACATGAAATTATTATTACAAAAGACAATTTGGAACTAGTCTACTGAAACAGTACTGGTAAAATGCTTGCATAAATCATTTGTGATGAAAGTCAGGTTACCAGATTATGCATCAGAAAAGATTTAATATTTGCTATTTTTGCAGAAGTAGTAGACCAAATTCATTTAGTTTACTATTAAATTTTGTTATGTCTAAATTACATAACTGGTTTTTTTATGATAGTTCTCTTTATTATTATCCTAACTGTCATAATATGCTGATGTTCTACCCCTGCAAGTTACAGTCTGGGATGAATTTTCAGAGCAGTCTACTAAATCGAAAGGAATTAGTTTTCATCTGTAGATATTATTATGAACTGCAAATGCTAATGCACATAGCAGGACAGAGCACTGACCGGATTTAGTTCATGTTCATTATGGTAATGGAGTTGTTAAGACTGGTTAAGGACAAAGCTGGGATCACATGATTACCACTGAGGGCTGGAGAAGTAGGGTTGGGGGGGGAAGGTATCTCTCCAGCATCTTAGAAATGTGTGAAGCACTAATGAGTTTTGGCACAAATTGTTGCGGGGAGCCTGATTCTTCAATGCTTACACTGAGTAGAATTTACTTAGACAAATAATTCTACTGTCACTTAAATAGGGACTTCTTAGTATGGATAAGAATTGCAGAATTGGGCCTGAGTTATTAGAATATTT
Source organism: Pelochelys cantorii (assembly GCA_032595735.1). Taxonomy (NCBI): domain Eukaryota; kingdom Metazoa; phylum Chordata; order Testudines; family Trionychidae; genus Pelochelys; species Pelochelys cantorii. The sequence continues at coordinate 29,513,783 of CM064335.1, forward strand.
GTATTGTCCTCATATTGTAAAGCAAAATGGTTATAATACATTTTCCTAGCCGAGAATGGCAGGGCTCATGGAACCAGCCATCACCAAAATGATTTAATAGTCTGTTCTGAATTGCTCATTTCTAATCTGATACCACTTCTGCTCCTATACCAAGAGAAATTATGAATATATTCTTAATAGGTTTGTAATGGTTTATAATAATAAAAATGCATCAAAAGATGTGAAAATGCTTTATTAAATTGCAGTTTAGAGCTGGGAAAATACTGCAACAAATTTTAAATGAATTTGCTCTCTCATCATACTTGCACTCTTTGGGTTTGTCTTCCTTGCAAAAAAAAAAGTGTCTTCTTAATACACATTATCTGACTTGGGTTAGTTAATCTGGGTTAAATTAGCAGTGATGATGCAAAATCCTATTTTTAAAATTATGTTAGCAGCTCATGTTCAACCCCTACTCTTCTACAGGTTTTAACTGCTAGCCCAAGTTAAAAACCAAGTTACTATGTTTTTACTGCTTTTTAACCTGAGTTAGCTAGCTTGGGTTAGTTAACATCAGTTAAGAGCTTACCTTTTTTCCCCCCGCACTGGAGATATACCCTTTTAGTCAGCTTTCTGGAACCACTCATCCAAATGAGCTTTACTGTCAAAAATATTCACCAAACATTAATTTCAAAGGTGCATTCAAATGTTATGCTTCACACTTATAAATAACTGCACCCAAAAGTGCATGTATGCACATCCAATCCATGAACAAAACCAATCTTAGGTGAGGTATCTAACTAATCACAGCTAAAAACACTAAACTTAGCGTGGAATGTTGAAAATTGAGCACTGAATGTTCACAGTGAACTGTGTGATTATGCCACATGTGAAAATATTCTTTAAAAATTCATCAAATATGTTTGAGTAATGAATAAATCTGAGGAAGTTTCAATGTTTGCAAATATTTCACAAGAAACAAAGAGACTGTGCTGAGTACAATATGGGAAACTTTAGCAAATATTATCTCTCCAGTTTTACAAATGGAGAAAATGATGAACAAAGGTATTAAGGCCCTGATTCAAGAAAGAACCCATTTTCCTGAGGAAGAGACCTTGACAGCATACTTAAAGTTAAAGAATATGCTTAACTGCTTTCCTGAATGAGGGTCTAAGTGACTTGTTCAAGGACGTAAAACAAATCAATAGAGTGTCAGGCCTCCTAGCTCCAGTTTTCCTAAGTGAACCACTAGTATATGTTGCCTTCCTTTTATCTAAAATTAAATAGGTTGTATTGCATTGTTATTTGAATCGGTTTTCCCCTTGTATTACAAACCCATTGTAAATTCTATTTATATGCCTGGGAATATATCATTGTAGTATATTCAGAAGAGACTTCCAGGAAGTGATTATTGGCCCTAGTGTTCATCAGAAACTGTAGCACTCTACTAGGATGACTTGCTGCAACCAGGTTACTACAAAATATCATAAATACACCCCTTTGGAAAATCACTCACTAAATCATTTTTGTCTGTGTGAACTTTCACGGATGATGGAGGAGTTAATATTCCCTTTACAAATACCTTAGACAATTTTTATTTATCTGGAAGAGAAATAAATGTATGTGATTCTTCTGTTTAAAGATGCTAAGCTAGCTTAATATCTGCAGCTAAGGAAGGATTTCATCTGCACCGAGCCCAATTATTGAGAGACATTGGTTGACAGTCTCCATATCTGTGAGAATATACATGGAAAGTTTATACAAAATCTCTCTAGAAGTCCTTATAAATATCCTGGGAAGTCGTATGATTTATGTGTCCATAGTTTAATGAACTGAAGTACAGTGTAACACGTCTGAGAAGAAACAGTCTGGAAAATAGTTCTATGTTTGTTCCCATTAAATGTTCCCTACTGACCACTATATCTCTTTTAATTGTAAAATGAATTTCGTCTGCGAGCAAACTCTGTTAGGCTGGGGAAAGCCTTCTGCTTCATTTATTCTGGCTGATTCTCATCAGTTTCTGGGTCAGTGGCTCGTTTTCTAAAGGTCATTGGCATTCAGACCTAGCACACAAATTCATTCATTATAATAAAGGAATGTTTTTCTTTCAAGACAACATCGCTGGTGAATGTAATTTTTCCTGATATGTCACCTATACAATTTTAAAATTCTAGATGTAGCTGTCAAAGAAAACAGCCAATACAATGCAGTTGTATGTTTTACTTAAAACAAAGATTGGTCTTATTAATAAGTATGCAGTATTGTACTTTATCCCAATATATTCACTAGTGCTGCAAGACTTAATTCTGGAGAACCTTATTTGTGACAGAATGTGTGATATACCATTTTAGAAAGTCCATGTGGATTAAAAGCCATGTTTTCTCTAGTTTATGACTAACTGAAATGGCATATTTGTAAAATGTATACCATTTACACTGGTACTACTATGATTAGTACTGTTTTTGGGTAGTAAGAAAGTAAATGTGTAATATAAAAAATAAGTGAAGGACCTAATTTTCACAACTATGCATGAAGCAGTGACTGGGGCTATGCATGAAACCTGGGTAGAGGCAGCCCTTGACTTTATGACATTTGATTTAAGATGAATGGCACTTATGACATTTCTGAATTGACACCCTGATTTGACTTATGACCACTGGTTTAGACTTTATCACACTCAGTCCCGCAATGGACTGCATTGCAGCTACAAGTTACAACATTTTGACTTAAAATGCAATTTTCAGGAAACAATGGTGTCACTGCCTGTATTTGGATGTGCAAATGTCTAGTTAGTGGCTCTCAGCAGAAATATCATTTGCAAATATCTGATTTATACATGTAGCCATGGTAAATATTCTGGTAATCAGGCATGCGATTCTATACATAGTTTTGGGCATACAAACATTTTCTGAAAATCAGACCCTAAAGAGTAAGGAATTATTTTTACAGTAATAGCAGTTATCATCTGATATCTTGAAGTAGAAAAGACTTAGAAAAGGGGGCAGTGGCAGCATTATCAGAGAGGTTATTTGTTGCCATTAAACAAAATCCTTTAACTATTCTACTAGTGGTTATAAGTGTTTGAACTGAACTTTCCATACATGGCTAGTTTTAAATGTAAAGTTCATAGAGTTCATGATAAACACTGGAAATATATCAACTGGTATTTGAGAAATTCTGTGATAATAACTCTGACTTTGAAATGTGATTCTGTAGTTGCCCAACTTTCGTCACAGGGTAAGAGAAACATTGATGAGATTGTACGCCTCAGGGACTATCAAGGCAAGACGGTTTGATAGAAAACCATAACTATGTAATGCCTTTGTCCATCAACACCGGTGAAGACAAGTAGAGTTTTTATCAGATCTTTGAACAGTGCCTTAGAACATTCTTCTCACAGAGGCTGAGGGGGCAATGGGCAAGGAGAAGAGAAATTGAGTGTCCGGACTCTCTGTAGCATGGTATTATATTTTAAATAATATTAAAGGTTACATTTCACAAAGCTCCTAGAAAATTTTGCAAATGTTTGCTTAAATAAAATTAATTTATTTTAATTTGTGGATTAATTAATCATGGATGATTGTATTACTTACTTTTTCAAGCTTACTGTATTGCTGGCTACAAAATTGCTGGTAAACATTTTACAAGGTACAATAATTTATGTGAGGCTCCTATTTAGCTTTTTCTCAGCATGTTATAACCACAGCATGGCAGTTGGAGGAGTTATTACCCCAGTTTAATCATGCCCTGTAGATTGGAAGCAGTTAAGTTTGTTCTATGATTAGTACTAAAATATTTGTTGTCACTAAACACACACAAGTGATTAAGAATTACTTATAGAGAATGATTCACTGTCTACCAGATCTAGGTAGGTATGGTCAAATTTGAACTTGCAACTAAAACCCAATATAAAAGATGCTAAAACTATATATAATTCCCAAAATTTTATTTTATATTGTGTTTGACAAAATATGCCTTGTTTTTAGCTGAGCCTCAACATAGTTTCCAATTTTGCAGGCACAGTTTTTAAGTAAGGGTGCAAAAGTGCAGGCATAATTGTGCCCAGGTTTGTACCCATTTAGATGAGTTGGTTTGTGAATGCTTTGTTTGTGGATGCTTTTAGGTAGTTAGAGCAAAGGGCACAAATGCACATGGAACAAACTATAGTCGAAGTATTGAGGTCATTTAAAAAAATATATAGACTTCCAAGTTAGTGTTGCTTAATGAGTTACTACATACAGAGTAATATGCCTTGTAAAATGTAGCAAAGCAAGATCCCACTTCCAAACTCCATGGGCCAAACAACAGCCATAAGTGAATGCAAACTGACCAGTGGTGGAGTTACAGAATGTAATTCAGAGCAGGAAAAGGCTCACAATAGCTAAATATCTAATTTTACCACCAGTTCCTTCTTCCTTTATTTTGGCATCCCATTTTTAAAAATTATTTTAAGGCTTCACTGTTTCTTATTACTTCTTTTATTCCCTCCCTCTTTTACATGCAGAACTGTATTTGCAGACACAAAATGTTCTATTAAATGTTTTTCTTAAAGAAAGTCATCTGACCATATAAAATGTTCTGACCATATAAAATACCCTTGACCTTTGTCAGTTCCTAGCTTCAGCAGACCATTCAGAGAATTCATGAAGAAAGAGAAATTTAGTACATTTGTTCCAGTTCATTGTTGTATCCATAAACAAAAAATATATTGGGAAGTTAACTGTGATATCCTGCCAGTGCAGAGCAAGGAAATAGCAATTTTGCACTTGAACTTCTTTGAGGAAGATTCAGGAACCTTGATAACAGCAAAGGTAAAGTTATTCCCCTCACACTTTCATAGCGCTCACCAGGGCCGTAACAAGGGTGGAGCAAGTGAGGCACTTGTCTCGGGCGCATCATAAATTGGGGCGCAAAGACACAGTAAGTAAAAATAATAAGCTGCAAGAGTAAAAAGTGCAACGGGTGCTAACCTAAGGAGAGGAGGTGCATAATTAATATTTTGCCCCAGGCGCAAATACCTAGTTACAGCACTGGCTCTCACAGTCATCCTGTCTCCTCTTTCTTCTTTTTCTCCCCAGTGCAGCCTGGGAATTATAGCTCCTGGTTTCAAAGCTAGGGAACCAACTAGGAACAACTTACAAACACAAACTGCGATAGCTATCTGCATCTAGCTACATTCACCTCAGCCTTCCACTTAATACTATGGTAAAACTTTAACAGTCATTTCCAAGCCATGATTTGAGTCTGTTATCAAAGTCTTCCAATCTTTGTCTCACACGTCTCCTAATTCCTGGAAAAGCAGGAACAAGACTAAGTGGTGGAGCAATTCCTATTACTATGGATTGTCCATCATTATTATTAATGTCACTGATGTTCTCTGGTCCAAAGTAAAAAAATCAGCACTCTGTTCTTCAGGTGCTAGCTGATGAGCTACAAACAATCTTGAAATACTCCATTTCTTTGTATCTTTGATAGAAATCCTTGGATTTCTGCTATCTTCAAAGGACACTAATATCTTGAATGTCCTTTTTTGGCTCTGTATGGCAACTTCACACAATCTACAGTTTGAAACTTGTGAGGTGTAGCACCTTTCTTACACACCACATACTGTCTGTATTTCTGCTGTTTATTCTTAACACATTCACAGATAGTTTCATTGGAAAGTTTAGTTGAAGGAGAACATGTGAGCCCTTGACAGGTAGTAAGTCATGTGTTTGCCTGGTGTCCTTTTTACAGTTCAAATACTGATACTCCTGTTTTAAGTGTGGAGTGGTCCTGTAATCAAACAGTGTTTCAAGAAAAGCTTGCAAACTGATAAGTACATTCTTTCACCAGTCTGTTCATTCTCTCAACTAGACCATTAGCTTTAGCATGGTATAAACAGTTTTGTGCTTGATAGATACTATTGCTAATGAGAGAGTGTTGCATTTCAGCAGAGGCCAGTTGCATTCCATTGTCAGATGTCAATTCTTTGGGAAATGCTTCTTGGGAGGAGACTGATACCATGAACTTAATCACTATGGTAACCATTCCAGTGAATGTATCTTCTGGATACTTTGAATGCATCTACCTTTGCATAACAGGCTAATCTTCAAATGGTCCTGTTATATTGAAAGCAATTTTCTCCTGTGGACAGTTGGGATAGTCAACTGCTGTGAGAAGAATGCTGAAGGTTTGCTATGACTTATCTCTACTAGAATAAGCCATGCAATTCCTGACTATTTCCTTAACCCATTTGTCCATCTCTGGCCACCAGAAGTCTTGTCACAATTACCTTTTGGTTAGACTCATCCCCAGATGTCCTTCATGTGCCATATGAATCAATCATACTCTCAGAAGTGTAGGCGCAACAAGACAGTCGATTTCCAAAATCCATTCATTTAGAAGGAACAGCTCATGTGATATGTGCCTATATGGTTGGAAGTGTTCTGGTGTCATCCTCTTGTAAGACCATCGGTTGAATAGGTAAGCCTTTATGTCCTCTCCTGAAGTATGTTGTTTTCTCCCATGGCTATTGCCCACTCTCAGATGCTTTGGGTTGTAGCAGATATTTGTGCAATGACAATCACTGTATGATCTCTCTCTAAGGTATGGGCAGGTGAGACAGTCTACAGCAGTATTCTTGACACGTGGAAGATATACTGTCTAGAAATCAAAGTCAATCGTTTGGTGGCCCATTTGGCAATTTCTAGTGTTGCTCACCCATAAACTCACATGCTGAATGAAACTGAAAGTAAAGATAAATCTCCTATCCCACAGGTAGGTTCTGAAGTGACTTACTGCCCAGAAATGTACCAAAGCCTCTTTCTGAGGGACAGACTAGGATTTTTCTGGATCAGTCAAGGCTCTGGAAGTGAATGCAATAGTGACTTCTTGTCCACTTTTAGCTGAGTCAAGATATCAAGACTGTACTCACAATCATCTGTTATGTTACTGTTTGCTTCTCAGAAATAAAAGGGCTAAAAGGCAGGTTGGGGAAAATTGTTTTATTAAAGCTGGTTTTGCATGCTTCATCCCATTCAAACTTCACATCCTTTTTTAGGAGATGATGCAAAGGATCTACTTTCATAGCAAGTTGCTGCACATACTTTGAGTAATATTTGCTCAGTCCCAAAAAGAATCAAAGTTTGTTGTGGTCATCAAGCTTTGGTGCATCACGAATGGCATTCACTTGGTTTGGTTTGGGTGGTATGCTATTTTTACATATTATATGTCCTAGCTGCATCACTGAGTCCATACAGAATTGACATTTCTTCTTGCTGAGGGTAAGTTGACATCATGAGGCAATTGGATAAATTTAAATTTATGTTTCTGTGTGATTCTTTTATGTTCATTGCCAGCTTGTTGTATACCTGAACCCCTTTGAGGAAGGCTTGGGAAGCTTGATAACCACAGAAACAATGTTTATTTTCCTCACTATTTCACAAAGTTCATATTCTCTTCTCCCCTCCGCCCCATGCATCCTGGGAATTGTAGTTCCTGAACTCAAAGTTATAGGAATCATCTATAAACAAACTTACTTACAAACACAAATTGAGGTAGCTATCTGCGTCTACAACAGTCAAGTTATGGGTCACCTTTAACCACAAATAAATGCCCACAAAATACATTTCCATACATACTGTACATTTTCACTAGGAAGTTCCTTCTGTCTTCAACAGATAAGATAATACACTACACAATACAATGCATTAATCTCCCCTACTGTATAAATCGAACCCTTAATTACAATGGAAAAAGCTGGTAGATTTAATCATTACATTTCTTTATATTTATAAAATCTCCCATAGAAGCTCATCAAATAAATTAAAGGACACAATAAAAATAATGATAAATTGTAAATGGACTCCTGATCTCAGCCTAAACCCCTCAGCAAATAAAGGGATAATAATATAAATCCAAACTCCAGCAAACAAAACTCTGAATTAATTTCATACATTATTACAGCTATATAAATGACCAAAACAATGCAGCGTCCATCACTTTTTAAAATAACTTATATGAAACTATGGACCAGAGTTAATGGTGTCATAAATGTAACCTACATTAGGGTAACGGGGTTAGAAAATTGATTTAACTAGCTTTAAGCAAAGCAGAATAAATTGCAACAATTTGGCATTCAGTATGTATGTCAACTAAGTGTAACTTACACCAGTTTAGGATTTTCTGGGGACAACATTTGTCCTTGTATCATCACGTGACACTCTGAAATCTGTTAGTTTCCACTGTGCCTGTGCAGAATTTTGACTCATAGGATGAACGGGAAGGTTGTCTATAAATTAAGTGAGGTGAGAGCTGCATTTTATTACACCATTTTTCTGCTGCATTCTTCTCACCTCCTCCCCCAACCAGCTCTGTGTGCATGTTACAGTCTTTATCACCACCACTGGACCTGGTTTCCCACTTTCTTGCATTTTGTGTCTTTATTTAGACCTATGCAAACTGGACCTGATTTACAACTGAATTCTTCCAGTTTTATGCCGGGCTAACTTAACAGACAGTAAAACCTTAATGCCAAATGTGGGGCAGTTACATTACTTTGCAACTTACATGCAGCAGGATCCCTTTTTTGACCAACTTATCCACAACATATAATTTGCACCAGTATTTACAAATACTGAATTTGGCCCATAGACTTCCAGGGTGTTTTAGTGTTGTACTCTAGTCTGCATTCTTTAGACACTAAAGCTGTTGAGTGCTTTAGTTTGTTCTAATACCATTTGGGAGTAAGGAGAGAACATTTAGTACGCTGATTCAGGACATATTTTTAGCATTTAACATTTCAAATATGTGGAATTTACCTTCTAAAAAGCTCAACACAAATAAGTCTGGCTCAGACAGGATGCTCTTAAAAGCCTGGCCATCACAAGGTAAGGTTTTGAGTTACTCCCTGGGCACAGAAAGGGCAGTAATTATTAATACATGTAGTTAGATGTGATCAAGAAGGTGAGATGAGGTTTCCCACAAAGCTAGTGTCTCTTGGCCAATGCACTTCTGAATTCCACAATGTGTTTCTCTTTAAACATCCTTGCTAATCTGTTCATAATTAAATTTGATGACTTTATTTTCCTCTTTCATTGAGCTCTGAGGAGCACAATTTAAAACAATTAGCACAGAGCAGCACTAAATCCCTGCCCATATTTCTAAAATAATAATTTTGTCTAATGTTTGTAGTAATTTTTTGTTCCATTTTGTTTTTAGTTTTTCCAGATTTGCTCAAAATTATCCCTGCAAGTATCCATGTAAGTGTCATTCTCTTCTGTACAGTACTGATAGTCTTTGCTCTGGTGGGAACAGGTTTCTTCATGTACAATGCATTTGGCAATCCCTATGAAACGCTGCATGGTCCAGTAGGGTTATATCTTTGGAGCTTCATTTCATGTAAGTACTTTAGTATAGTTCTGCATTTAAATTAGTCACTTATTTATAATTAATGATTTAAGATGAGTGATCTGTTTAATAAAACATGTTACTGTACTGAGAACTGTAGCTGCGTTGAATCTGAGCCTGCAAACTATAGCCAGGTGGAGAAAGGCATTCCGTTTTGGAGGACTGTGCGCTTTTAACATTTGGTTCAGTTCTGAACAAACCCCCAAACTTAAAATTTCTCCATAAAAAGTGGCTGAAGCATGGCCCCAAGTCGGTTTGCCCCCTCAGACCTTGGAAGCCTATGTTCCCCAGCACTCTACCAGACAGGTCCCAATGAGCCAGGCAGGCAAACTGGCAGGACAGTAGTTAACGTTTCAAAACTTGCCTGGCAGGCAAAGTACCATTTGTCAAACTTGAACCAGCTCCAAAGAACTTTGTTTCTGCTGAACTGGCAAATTCTCACACATACATACATACACACATACACATACACAAAATATGGGGGGTTTTATTTGTTGGGGAACCCACCTGGCAATCTTTGGGCTTGACTCTCCCATTGGTTCCACTGATGGAAGTTGCATAACTCCACTGAAGTCAGTTGAATTTCACTGGTGTAAATGTGGGGAGGATAGAGCTCTGTGTTCGTATCTTATTAACAAGAACCATAGGCCTAATTCTTATCTCATTTACAACAGTTTGACACTAGTGTAGCACTATTGACTTCACTGGATTCACTCCTAATTGACATCAGCATAAGATCAGAATCAGACCCACGGACAATCTGTGCAAGGAGCAGATTCACTGCCAATATTTCACACTTTGTAAGAGTTGCCATTGAAAAGCATCTTATCTGAAGAAGCCCATTACAGACACAAAACCTACTGCCACTTGCAGTACAGAAAATGAAGCAAATTAGATTCTAAGCAAGAGTATATTTTTATTTTTCGTTTAGCTGGAGAGAAAAAGCTGCAATTCTGCGAAGGGATGTTGCTCATTAAGACCCTGATCAGCAAAGTATTTAAGTACGTACTTAACTTTAGGTACCTGGGCAGTCCCATTAGCATCAATTGGATTATTAATAGGCTTGCATAGATGCTTTGCTGGAACTGTGGCCTTACACCAGACATAACACTTGGTATGGTTGGCTATTTAGGTCCTAATCGAAAATTCACTGGAGTCAATGGAAAGAATACCATTGACTTTGATGGTCATTAGCTCAGGTCCTGAAAAAGAAGCCACTGGGAAGGAATCTGTTAAGTGACGCTAACATGTAATAGAAAATATTGAAATGTAATGAAAATGGCATTTTACTTTTTGGTTATTTGTATGTGCTCATAAAGATTTGTTGTTGGGAAATTTTTAGAACAGTGATGTTTCTTGTTCTGTTTCAGGTTCTTGCAGTTGTCTCATCATGATACTATTTTCTTCAGAAGTGAAGATTCACCACCTCTCTGAGAAAATTGCAAATTACCGAGAGGGAAGTTTCATCTTTAAAACTCACAGTGAACAATTTGAGGATTCATTCTGGATCATCCTGGTTTGCTCCTTGGTGCACTTCCTGAATGTTTTGCTAATTCGGCTTGCTGGATTTGAATTTCCTTTTTCAAAATCTAAAGAGTCAGAGACAACTACTGGAGCAGTTGATCTCATGTACTAGCCTGATGTAGATTTTTAATTACATTCCAGGCAAAAAGGTTAATCTCAGCCACTTTCAACAATGACCAAATATCTGTAAAATACCTGGTTTTACAAGATTGATTTAGAAGACATTAAAATCAAGAAGAGATCTAAAATAAACATCAACACAGTAAATATGATAAAACTATGGTATCGGTGGTCCTCATTAAGGACTAGATCAAAATATCCTTAAATCATGTAGCACCTACCTTATTATGACAATTTGTTTCACTGGGATTATATGAGAAATAAGGTATATCTTAACATAGATACAGGTGTTCTGGGTCCTATGTACTTTAATAAAGGAGGAAGAAATTAAATATAGGAAAACATTTCCACCCGCCCTACAGAGTTTGCCTATATCTGTAAAGGTGGTAATGTATAGGAATGACTACTACTAATATTTTATGTAACAAGACTGGACTAAGAATCCACTCCAGTGAATAAACACAGAGTGGTGATTGCACCACAAAACTGCAAGCACCAAATGAAAAAAATAGATAGCTTTAGTCACAAATTTAGGGCCCATAGCTGCAAAATTCTGTCAAGTACAATGACTGTGGTTATTCCAAACAGAAGCAGGAGGAGGGAATCTACAGACTATGTAACCAAACTAGAAGGCTGCATATCCAGCTCCTTGTTGTGCCTTAAAAGTTGTGAACACTCTGTATTTTAGGGTCCAGAGGGAATTGTACATTCAGCACCTCCCAGGCTTGCTGAATACCTTGCACAACTGAGTCCATAAAACAGAGACTGCTCTATACCTTTATCTATTAGATGCCTCTCAGCCTCCTAAATTGCTCAGAAAAGTCTCCTTTCTGCTTCCTGTTTCCTCATGTATTGTCTGCTGCCCCCACTTTAACAAAGGGGGGGGAGTGTTCTCTGGACAAAGGACATGTGCAATAAAAGAGTTTGAACAGTAGGTGATTTTTTAAAATGGGTTAGTGCAGAAGCTCCATTTAAAAAAAAACTCATTTGTTCTCAGTGTACTGGTAATGTTAGGGGAAGACAGAAAACAACTTAAACTCATTCATATTTCATAGGCACCACATCTACCATGTTACTGTTAATCCCAGAGGACCATAGATAATGGAAAACAAAACCTATTGTTTTGTTGGAGAAGGGGTCAAATTAATTATAATTTGAATAAAACTGATTTCAACAGCACAAGGATTTCACCCATAGTAAGTGACCCGCTGTCCTGAAGACTTTACTTTCTAAAGAGAAGGAGAGTCAAAGGTTAGAAAGGGAAATGGAGGCACAGAGGAGCAGATGGGAAGTGACTTACCCAAGATTACAGAGACAGTCAGTGGCAGAGAATAGAATACAACCCAAGTCTCCTGCCTCCTACTCTAGTACCCCATCCACTAGTCCCCATTACCTTTTAAATGTATCATGTAAATTGGAATTTTAATGAAATGTAATGCACACTGTAGTATGCCTCAACCAGTGTTCCCTGTAATCTGAGGCTACGTCTACACTACGAGTTTTCTCGGCAAAAAATATGCTTATGAGGGGCTCATTTGCATGACTCGCAATCTCATTTGCATATTTTCTGCCGATCTGTTTTTGCTTTGGGGTTTTTGCGCAAAAACAAGCAGTGTGGACATTTCCTTTTTGCGCAAAAAAGCCTTTTTCCGCAAGATGGGTAAACCTCCTTTTTTGGGGCATAAGAATCTTGCGGAAAAAGAGGTTTTTGCACAAAAAGAAAATGTCCACACTGATTGTTTTTGCACAAAAACCCCAGCGCAAAAACGGATCAGCAGAAAATATGCAATTGAGATCGCGACTCATGCAACTTAGCCTCTCATTAGCATATTTTTTCCTGAGAAAACCTGTAGTGTAGACATAGCCTGGGTGCTTGAGTGGCCACTCAGGAGAGATTCAAATGCTGCTCAGCTGATTAACAGAGAAGCCAAGCCAGCTACATGTGTTTCTGCTGGTGGTGCACATCCACACGCCTCACTGCACATAACTAAAATTATTCTGCACATGGATGGAAAAAATTAAGGAGAACATTGGCTATAACCAAGAAATATTTTTCATATGGACAGTTAGTAAGAGTACAGCTACACTGTAATGCATTTTAATAGGATTGTTGATGGAGAAACACAGTAAATGAAAAAAAGGGATGTTCTGGTTGTTTCAGTGTGTTGTAAAGATTATCTACTTTAACACTTTGCAACATTTTAAAAATTTTAATGTAATGGCTCAAAAATACAAATAAGTTTGTTTTGTATGTTTTTAAAGATATCTTTGTATGAAGTGGGCTCTGTAGCAGAACCTGCTGCAAAAACAGGGCCATATTTGTAAAATAAAGAACGAAATAAAAAGTGATCCATAAAAATGTCAGTATTTTGAATACATTTTAGCTCGATGGAACAGAAGATACTCTTTCACTGAGGTTCTCTGTAATGGGGGTGTGCACTCACCTCATCAGAGTGCCCACTGGTCAGGTGGTGCATGAGCCTGCTTTTTTCTCAGTTCAAGTGTGTGTTCAGTGATTCAACCTTCTAGCCAAGTCACACACTTTAGGGGTCAAAAATCCAACAGGGCCTGTCATTATACCCTCTTCCTGTAGCCCTCCATAAGTTCAATCCTTATCAGTATTGCAACCATCAAATGTCCCTCAGCCCTGGTATGGAGCCATGTCCCCAAGGCTTCCTCTCTAATCACTCTTTGCTCACTCTGGGCCTTACTAGTCTAAATCTCCAGCTGGACCACCTACCTGTTCAGTTCGCCTTCTAGCACAGTTCAGGGTTCAGGCCACTTCCACAGTGGCTAATAGGGGGACTGGCATCTGCCCACTACTCCAGGTCCTAGCCCAGGGACCCTACGGGTGTGTCTACACTACATGGCTCCATCGACGGAGCCATGTAGATGAGCTTTGTAGACATAGCAAAATGAAGCGGCGATTTAAATAATCACCATTTCATTTACATCAAAATGGCTGCCGTGCTGTGCTGATCAGCTGTTTGTCGGCACAGCGTGGTAGTCTGGACGCTCGGCGGTCGACATCAAAAGCCTTTGTCGACCACCCCATTATGCCTCGTGGGATGAGGTTTACCGGGGCGGTCAACAAAGACTTTTGATGTTGACCGCCGAGCATCCAGACTACCGCGCTGTGCCGACAAACAGCTGATCGGCACAGCGTGGCAGCCATTTTGATGTAAATGAAGCGGTGATTATTTAAATCGCCGCTTCATTTTGCTATGTCTACAAAGCTCATCTACATGGCTCCGTCGACGGAGCCATATAGTGTAGACATACCCTACAAATAGTAGCCATTCACTGGACCCCTTAACCCAGGGGTGGGAAACCTTTTTCAGGTTGGGGGCTGCTGACCCACAGAAAAATCAGTCAGGGGGGACAGGGCTGGAGCACCAGTGAAGGCTCCCCAATGCTGGGGGGAGTCCTGAGCCTTGTGAGCCAGATCCAGGCAAGCCAGGGGCTGCATCTGGCACCCAGGCCTGAGGTTCCCTAGCCCTGCTTTAACTAAACTGCACTGCTACTACAGTTCCCTGGACCATTTCTCTGTAGCCCCAGCACCTTCACAACCACTTTACCCTTACAACAGGACTGAAGTATTGTACTCAGTCCCAGCAGCCAACCAGGAGCACCTTCTTGCTTCCTTTACCCCTGCCTGCAAAAATCTCTGCTCATGGTCCTGTACCTCCTTCAGCCAGCCAGGAATACCCTCCACACTCCGCCAGCTCCAGGTAGCAACTGATTGGCTCAAGTGAGCCCTGAAGTTCTTTTACATGTCCTTGCCAGGCCTGGACTGGCTGCTCCCTGCTAAATCCCTCTGATTGGCTGCTTCCCCCAGAGCCACAGTAGGCAACTTGGAGGACTTCTCTACTGTTCCTTTCAGGGATGGCATACGTAGGACTGTAAGGACTCCACTGGGAGGGGGGGGGGGTGTCTTCAGACCTAATATACCCCATCACATTCCCAAACAAACATTCTTATAAGGTGAACCACTTAAAAGAGAGTGCTCCAGGGACCACTGCCTCTCCTATTCACAGTTGTGAGGAACAGCACCATTCCCATTCATGATCATACATCATCCTTTTAGCAATCACAGCAATTGTTTACTTAGAAACTATTCATGTGTTTTAGCAGCTCAAAGCAAAGGTGAGCCAGCATTATGTGATCAGCTCTTTCTTGCTACGGACTACCAGCAAGTGCTCTGCAAACCACTGCAGTATGCAGAATTCAGATTGGGAACCACTGCCCTATGTTATTTTGATATTCACAAATGTTGTGATCAGAAAGCATGAAACAGTTGTACGTCAGGGGGGAAATATAGAAAATATGTTAAAAGGGTTCATCATTATCATATTTGCTTACCGGATTATGAAACATACAAAGTGTGGGGAGGAGAGGTTGTAATACCAAAGTCTGTAGCATTAACTTCATTACAGACCCAAGATCCTTGCTCTTCATCAGTGCCCATTGTAGAAGATGTCATTTTTTCATATGCCGTGGCCCATTTTCCTCACAGCATAGTCAGGAGTAACTACTGCGAAGTCAGTGGAGTTCTGCTGGCATAAAACAAGTAAAATGAGAAACAGTGTGGTCCTGAAGTACACACCTCCTCATGTCATTCCTTTATCCAAGTAAAGTGCTTTTAGATCTTGGGAGGAAAGTTGCTATGGAAATGCCAAGTACAGTAAAACCTGCGCTATTCGGAACTTAAGCATCTGGAAAACTGTAGAAACCAGCGAATTTCTGATGCCGGGAAAAGCAAAACAAAAAAACAAAAAAAGGAAACTGGCCCTTTAAGTGCCGGCCTGCTCCTCAGACGAGTGTGCAGCACGTACCTGGGGTAGGGGCGAACGGCAGCCGGAAGCATGCAGCAAGCATCTCAGCTCCCCCCGTGGCTCCTGCCCCCCCGCCCCCAGCAGGCCGCCCCTGCTATCTCTGCCTCCTGCCCCCCATCTTCCACTCCCCCTCACTAGGCTGCATCCCACCCCCCTCCCTTGAGGCGCATGCCCCCTCCCCAGCAGGCCACATCTCAGCCCCACACGGCTCCCGTGGCCCCCTGCCCCCCCATAGGCCCCACTCAGCTCCTGCCCGCCGCCCCTCAGATAACCAGAATTTTTAGGTTACCGGCACGCCCTAATCCCCGGGCATGCCAGATAACACAGGTTTTACTGTATTATCTTTATAAAATGATTCCTTTTCTAATCACAATAATGGCCCTATGTGAAAGCCTGGAGGTGAAACGCCATTTCCCTGCTGAGGCAGCAGTGCTGATATTCCCACAGAAATTGGGGAGAGAATGCTAACTGCACATGGGCCAGCCAGTGCTGAGAACACTCACAAGTCAGCAAAGCTGTGTCGCACCACAAAGCAAGAATTCCTCCTTCCACATGGAGGTGCTGCCTGCAATAGGAAATCTTGGTAATTTGACGTGACTTGCAGTTAAGAAAGAAGGAAATTAAAAGGATAAAAGAGCAAACGGGAGAGCAGGATCGGCCTATCCATATAGGCGAACTAGGTGGTCGCTTAGGGCGCCAAGTTAAATGGGGCGCCAAATGGTGGCGCAATATCACTGAGGGGTTTGGAGGTGGGGGTGCCGATTGCATGGTTCACCTAGAGTGCCAGTTGCTGGCAGCTAGTCTAGGGCCGCCCCTGCGGGAGAGCATAACAGAGAGGAAGCTTCCCTGAAGAGTGACTACAGCACATGTACAGTACTGAGGCCTGCTGCTTGCAGGAAGAAAAGGGAAAATTATAACATTTTCAGAGGCATTCAACTAATTTTGGCTGCCCAAACTGAACTACCTGATTTTCTGAGGGGTCACAGCCAATGCTCTCGATAATCTCTTCCATCCATGTGTGGATTTTTTCCATCCGTGTACAGAATAAATTTTATGTGCACCGACACATGTGTGGATGTGCACCGCCAGTAGAAACAGAAAAACTAGTTGTGGGTGCTCTGCTATTCAACTGGGTGGCATCAGAATCTCTCCTGAGCAGCCACACAGGCACACAGCTTACAGGAAATGCGGCTCACAGCCACCACTGAGCAGAAGTAGAGTTATCTGCTGGATCGTCCATCAAGGGTGCAACGTAGCATCCTCTTCCTTCTTTTGCCAGCCAGCTCCACAGGTCAGCGTGAAGAGAGGAGCAGAGCCATAGCCCCATTTCTTTCCACTTTCTTTTGACCAGTATTAAGCTTCCCAGTGAGGGTCCCAGCCATCCAGCTCCCTCAGGTGGATTGAAAGAGTATCTCACCTACTGAAGATCTGTCCTTTGACTCAGCCCCTTTCTCTGGGCCACAAGTGTGCACCTAAATTCTCTGTCTTTCATCCCTGAAGACAAGGAGAAAGCCCAGGAACTGAAGGACAGCAATGAAGAGCCACTTAAAAGATCAGATCTGAAACAGACTAACCACTGTTGCATAGAGCACGTAGGAATTACACACACTGGACTGGCTTGTGCTGTCAATTTGTAATCCAAACTCCCCACTGAAATCAATGAAGTATTCTACACAAGAAAAACTGGGTGGGCATAGTCCATTAAATACACTGGGCAAAGTGTTAACCAAGGATTATAAAACCGTATGGATTAATCATAATAGCAGGCAGTCTTGCTGAATGACAAGTTTTCTAGTAGCTGGAGCACACTTTTAGTGAAAGGCTACCTACTGAATTATTTATAACTTGTTTCCCTATATAAAGAAAGGTGATTTATACCTAGTATCAGGATATGTGGAAAAGTCCTAACTTTCCACTTTTCTTCCAAGTGATCACAGTTCTTATCCTCATATAAAATATCTACCACATGAGGGGAGAAACAATTAAAAATAAAACTAATTTGCTCCTGTAACTAACAGGAACAATTTAGCTATTGCTGCTGGTTATAAATAACAGATGGTGCTAGGTGGCAAAAACAGATTCCTCTTTACATTTTACCGCTGCAGACATTATGCAAAACCTTTAAAACACTAATTCATTGCTCCAGGCATCTGTTAATGTTAAAGTAGTTCTGACTTCACTAGCCAGGGTTTATTTATTACCCCCCATAATCCACCTGCCTAGGAATTTACTATGCAGCTTTTTAGCTGCAAAATTTCTATGGTGTATACTTCACAGTGAAACATATGTATTTAGAATGGCTATATACAGGAACAAGATGACCTAATAGATCTCTGCCATCTCAGTTTCAATGATTTTGTGAACTGAGTTGAACCGGTTCTTTAGGCACCTAATTTAGGGATATGACTGGCACACAAAAATGCAATGACTTTCATTAGCCTGATACAGCTAAGTTATGTTTCCCTTCTACCCAATGCTGCCTTTAGAACACTGAACCTGAACTCAGAAGACCTGCCATTGGCTCAATAAGTGTCCTTGTGTATGTCATAAAATCTCTCCATTTTTAAGAGGGGGGAAATGACAGAGCCTTCTTTGCAGAGCACTTTAAGATCTATCTACAGAAGAATGCATTACTTTAGTGCTAATATTAGTATTCAAACAATTCAAGGCAGGCAAATTGAAAATGTATAACAGGATGGGGATTGTTTTTAGAACAAAGAAATATAACTGCACCTGAAATTCTCTAAACAGCATATCCTGGGGGAGGAGGATGCAACAATTATGCAAAATCCCCACATACCTCAGCTGTCTGGTGATGTACAATATATGTTATTGCTCCTATGAAATGTTTTTGGCACATTTTCTTTTAATGTGACAACACTTTAAAAATATACAAATACTGGGCTAAATCTTGTTCTGCTTCACTCGTGTTGCTGGAACAACTCCACTGACTTCAGTGGAATTACTCCGGATTTACATCGGTGTAAATGAGGACAAAATCTGGCCCAAAGTATAAAAACACTTTAAATAGACTTCTTGTACCCACAACATGCACACACCACTTTTGGAACACTGATTCCTATTTATACGTATGTTGAGGTAAAAGATTTTTTCAGGATCTTTTGACTCCTGGGCTATGTCTACACTGGTGGGTTGTTGCGCCAGAAATATGCAAATGAGGCTAAGCATGGAATATCACCAAGCCTCATTTGCATACCTAATGAGCCGCCATTTTTGCAGAAGAGGTTCTTGTGCCAGAGGGAGCGTCTACACTGCCCCTTCTTGCGAAAGAAAAACCCTCTTGCGCAATGCCACTACGCTGATTATTTTCAGGAATAACGGCATTGCACAAGAGGGTTTTTCTTGTGCAAGAAGGGGCAGTGTAGACGCGCCTTCTGGCGCAAGAACCTCTTCTGCAAAAATGGCGGCTCATTAGGTATGCAAATGAGGCTCGGCGATATTCCACGCTTAGCTTCATTTGCATATTTCTGGTGCAACAACCCGCCAGTGTAGACATAGCCCTGGAGTTTGCAGGTCTAGTTTGAAGAAGAACATGTGTAATTCTCAGGTGGCACACAGACCTGTGTGAGCAGGTGCCTTTCACAACTTGTTCAAAACAAAGCCACACACTGTTGCCATACTAGCAGTGACATTAACTATAGCGAGGTCTACACTATAGCCTTTTTTTCTTTTTCAGAAAAAGCTATGCAATATGCGCTCCACATTTTGCATAGCTTTTTCCAATTTTTTTTTTTTTTGGAAGAGGTTTTTCCAAAATTTGACCTGTCTATACTGGGCCAAATTTCGGAAAATCCTCTTTCGAAAAATCCCTTCTTCCTCATGGAATGAGGAAGGCGGGGCTTCCAAAAGAGCACGTTTGCACTTCCGCAAAAAAAAGCAGAAGAGCAAACGCATTCCCTGGATGCGGCAGAGTTTTTCTGGGATACCAGAAAAACTCCACAGTGTAGATGTACCCTACGAGAAAGTTCAGCTCCTGTCCTTCCCTAGGAGAGTGCCTGCCTCAGCATCGCTCAACCCACACCCAAGATTCTTCCTTTCTAAACCATGTCCCTTATATCTAGCAGCGTGATGAGACACCTGCCTCAGTGAGTCAGCAGAACCCACTTACCCATCTGGAAACCAAAATTTGAAATATAAGACTCATACAGTAACATCAAACATGAGGGTCGATTGGTGACACAACTGGAATGAGAGCAGTGTTACCTAGTGGTGAGAGCAGCATTCCGGTACCTGGAGGTCAAAGTCTCAGACAAGCTAGAGGGCAAACTGAGAGTCAGATATCAGGAGACAGGCAGTCAGGTTCTGCTAGGTCAGAGTCCAAGAGTACATCTGTACAGCAGCTAGAGACCTATGCCCGGCCTGTGCCAGCCAACTGAGGCTGACAGAGCTCAGGCTGTGGGGCTGTTTCATTATTGTGTAGATGTCTGGGCTTGAGCTGAAGCCTGGCCTCTTGGACCGCACATGCTGGGAAGGTCCCAGAGCTTGGATTTCATCCTGACCTTAGTAGTCTACAAAGGAATGAACAGCCCCACAGCCTGAGCTGGCGGGCTTGGGCCAGCCACAGATTTTTCTCTGCTGTGTAGTCATGCACCACGAGGGGCTAGAGAGTGAAGCAAGAGTCAGGTAACAGGAGGCAGGTAGGGTCAGGTTACCAGGATTATTGGAATAAGTTACAGACAACAACTGAATAGCAAAGCTGAGGACAAACCAGGGGCAGAAGCCAGAGTCTACCACAAGCATGGTCTGGAGCAGAGACAGGCAGGCACTCTGTGTTGTTACACAGGCCATGTCTGCACTGATAAGGTCAAATTTATTAAGGTCTATTTTCTATCACCTGATTTTGTAAAATTGAAAGTGCATGTCCCCCCTGTGCGCAGGAATTCGACATAGTGTAACCCCAGGATGGTGACTACCATTGATTTTGACGGAGATGCACTGTAGCTAGCTATCCAAACCCTTTTCAAACCAAAGAGCCAAAGTACATCAAAATTCAGAACAAGTGGCCAACAAAGAGCCGTATAAGAATGACCATTAGCATGACTGAAAATTTACAACTTAATATTATTCATAATTGACATAATGATTAATAATAGCATAAATGAAACATTGTACTCACAGACTTTATTTAATGGGACTTCTGCTGCTGCATCTTTTCCCATATTTCTTTGAAGTTTACATCATAACTGGTCAAATCCAGCTTCATGCACACATTCAGTCTGTCTTCTGCCGATCTTATGGCAGGAGGCTGGGGATGTGGGGGTGCAGGAGTCTGGGTTGAGATGTATGAAGAGCTTGGGGCAGTGGATTTGGGTATATGATGGACTCAGGGCTAGGGTGTGGGGAGTGCAGGAGTGTTATGCAGGGCCGGATTATGGCGGGGGCTAGCCGGGCAGCTGCCTGGGGCACCAACCTATGGGGGGCACCTGATTGAAGTGGTAAGGGGCGCCGCGTGCCCAGGGTTGGGCTGCGCATGTGCTGCACGTCCGCTGCCCGAAGCACAACTATGGCTCAGTCCGGCACTGACACTGCAGCCAGATGGGGGCTGGGCCCCAACTGGGGGCTTGTTGGCCAGGCTTCATTTTTAAATAAAGTAAAATATTATGGCTCTGGGGTCGAGCCAAAAATGAGGGATCTAGTGTGTGAGACAGTGACCAGTGAGTGGGATAGGGATGGGGGTGCAAGATCCAGGTCGGAGGTAGGGTGCAAGAGCAGGGTGTGGGGTGGGGGTCTGGCCAGGGGGGAGGATACAGGACCAGTGTGGGGGTTAAGGGCCTCTGCATGGAGGGGCAGGGGTTGCAGGATCTGGGCAGCACTTACTTTTTTTCCTAGTGTCCATATCAGGGTTTATTTATTGTAACAGATGCAAGTCACTCCCACATGGCAGCCAGCCACTGCTCCACACAGGTCATGGGCCCAAGGGCTGAGTGTGGAATGGAGGCCATGCCTTGCCAGGAGCACAGGGAGTCCGGCTGGCGGGTCTGGGTGCGGATGGGAATCGGCCTGCTCATTTGTGCTTCTTGTACCTCTCCAGGCTGGCCAGGATCTAGCCCGCCGGCACCAGGAAGAAGGTGCTCAGGCCGATGATGGACTCCAGCAGCCCCATAGGACTCTCGTGCAGATGCAAGTGCACAGTGCACGCGGGTAGCACAAGGTGGGGGCAGAGTAGTACATGGAGCAGTGCACAGAGCAGGGGGGACACGGCCATGGCAGCAGCGATTCCTTCACGGGCAAGATGGTGGCCGAGTCTGCTTTTTGTACCCCACGCTACTCTCAGGTTCCCTGTCCCAGGTATGGCTTCCTGCTGCTCCATTGGCCAGATTCTGGCCAATAGAACAGCAGGAAAAGCCTCCAGGCAATGTGTCTGTTAGCCTCCAGGCAGCGTGTCTATTCCTCCAGCCCGGGAAGGGGGAGCCCATTCGTGCATACGAAGCTGTTTGTGGCTCCAGTTCCTTCCCTGATCATGTCGCGAGGCTCGGGGCTTTCTCCACCCACCCACCCCCCACAGGAAGCCAGCGCTGACTCCAATCTTGCAGGGGGCATGAGACTTGATCGTGGGAGTGGAACGGGGGGGGCTGAGCTCAAGGTGCGAGCCTTCTTTGATTAATTATTCATTTTTATTATGAATATCAGAATTGGAAGATAAGGAGAAAGGGTGTCACTGTCAGGGGTTTGGCTCTGGATGATTTTGCCTGGCTTTCACAAAACTAAATTGTGCGGCTCCCTGCCCAGCACAGAGTGTCCAAACACAGCAAAATCACACCATTGGGAATGTGAGGCCTATTTTATTGTCTCAAATTGTGGGAGGAATCTCTGTAGGGCAGAAATGGGAGGAAACCTGAGGCAGAGCAGTGGATCAGTAAGAAAAAAACCTCTCCTGCTCCCTGGGTCAGTTTTTGAGTTACTTACCCAAACAGAGTCTAATAAAGGGCTTGTCTTCGTGAAAAAAATCTATTCACAACAGAACAAGAATTTGAAGGATCAAGTTAACAGTGCATGTAATGCTGATATGACTTCACAGTTGGTGTAAATGAGGGCCAGTTGTGGCCAGTATCATGCTGGCTATCTTGACTCTTCCAAATCATGTTCTAATAAGGCTGTCCTCTTATTCCACAAGAAGGTGGAGGGTAAATAGATAACTCTGATCCCTCTAACATCTCAGAAACCCCCCAGTAAAATATAGGGCAGCTCCAAGAAGTTGCACTCTGGCCACATGCACTCTTGCCCTCCAGACACACAGCTATGTGGAGGACAGTGCCGCATTGGTCTGCATTAGGAGTACTCCACAGTGGGGAGATGTGGGTGGGATTGAGCCTCTTTCTGCCATGGACCTCTGCCTCAGGTCTGAGGGGAAGATTATAACTGCCACCTTCTCAGTGGCATTTCTCCACATGAAACTCTTTTATTTGGCTCAGAAAACCCAAATATGGACTTGTGTAAGCTGCTGTCTGGTTATATTTATGGGACAGTTCTGTCATGTCATACTCATTCTTCCCTGCTACAGACTATTCAAGGACTGTGGACTCTGAAGTTAGGGAAATGCAGCCCATTTTTTGTTTCTGAACTTGACTTTTGAGATTCTAGATACCTCTGCATAGAGGCCAGTTTTTCTCAGACATAAAAATTCTGGCCTACTTCAGCTTGCCTGCAGGAACTGCCACATTATACCCTCAGTCTAGGCCAACAACAGAAGTTAATTTTGGATTGTAGAACAATTCTATTCTACTAATATCTGAAGTCTGAAGAAATGAAAAAAGTTCCATACCAAATCATTCCTCTGGGGCAAGACTACTATTATCTAACGTGGAGATGCTCTCTGCTCGTTCCAGGTGAAACCATTTTTGTGCCTACACATATCCTTGGTTCTGCTTAATTTCACATTTGCTCTTTGGATAGGCCAGAAACAAAGCCCCAAATTCATACATCAACTGGGGAAATTCAAATCAGTGCTCTGATGTATTGACTCCTCTCTAGTTTTGACCTGAAGCTAGGCAAAATTCATTAAAATGAATTTTGTCTTAGGTTTGCATTTGAGTTTTCACAAGCTGAAATAGAAAGGAGGGAAATAATATTTCCATGACACCAACAATATGAAACCAATGTATTTCCCATAGCTCAGCTGTGCAGACTACATACCTGACCATTGTTCCTTCAACAGTAAACTCTAAACAATGACAAGTAGGAGCAAAGACAGGGTGTCAGTCTTCAATTTAAACTTCTCACCATTACTATGTTGAGTGTCTCTGAGTTTATAGATATCTGTTCGATATATGTGTTCCTCGGGAAATTTATTCCATCATCAAGCATTCATTAAGGGTCAAATCATGGACCCTTTGTAGTCAATGGGCATTTAGCCATCAACTTGAATAGAATCCAGATTTGGTCCTTAGATAGGCTTCCTACAGTGCTATATGAAAATAATCAGTCTCTTTGATTACATTCTCTCAAGCCTAGTGCCATCAATTTAATTATTCAGATTTCTCTGAAACAGATATGTAATTGCAGTTCGTTTTTGTATAAATCTGTCTTGGATTAAACATTCATGCTGTATATACAGTGAACAGAAAAAACAGCTATGTCTAATGCTAATAAAAGTTTAATCAGGATCTCACAGTATGAGCTTACAGTAAACCCAGAGTGGTGATAGCCAGAGAGTGAGTTTGCTGCTATTCGGTGATGGGGCTAGGGGACTTCATAAAGGCATATGTGCCAAGAGGGTCAGTTTCCTTTTAGATCCAAGGGAGTTTATATCCTCATTTTTAATGTTTGCATCATGTACTTTTGTGCAGAGTACAGATGGACAAGAAGGCATCCAATGGTGAATACAGTTTACAGCAAATGGAACTAGCTGAGCTATCCAGCAAATTTTCAAATCTAGATAAACGGAGAGAAATTTTTAGTTGCCATGGGTAAGATTTTTATTCTGCTTGGTTCTCACATGTTCTTACAGCTAGATAGTCTGTTATTAGGACTGTTACAATTTTTATTCCTATGTCTGCATTCTCAAATGTACTTTTATAATGCAAGTATAATTGGTTGTAAGCTTTTTCTCCCACTAATCAAGAAAAATTATACTAAGTTAATAATGTTTAAATTCTTCAGCTATGTTTCATTTTCACTTGCACGTTAGAAGTCAATAATATAATTCACCAGACAACTGTGTTTCTCAAAGGTAACATTTTTATATTTGGCTGCTCTTTTCTTTTTTTTAATCGCTTCACTAGGCAATTGCATTGAAGAGATTACTTATGTAATGTGTAGCACATTACATGCGGGTATTCTCTAAAAAAGTAACAATTAAGCTATAAAAAAGCCTGTTTTAGTAATTTCTTTTTATTTTATTTTTCCTTTTAGAAGCAAGCCTTTCATATACTTGAAAAAGAAATGTTCATAATTAGGGTTAATGTATCAGAAAAATCTAAGCTAATAAACTTTCTCTGAAAGTCAAGAGTTTCTTGGTCAATTTTAAAACATTGGAAAGAAGACACAGTGTTCAGAAATACAAAATCTATGTATTTTGAACCATTATCCAGCCTCCATAAACTTTACATTGCAAGATCTCAAAGTTTAGTCAGAGATTATATATTTTTGCACTGTAGTCATTATAATATGCCAAAGTTATTTGTAATTGATAAAAAATGTGAGTCAAACAGACACGTGAACTGCATATTAAGCAATTTAAAACAATCAATATGTACATATAACTCTTTCAACCTCATTAGTATTTAGAATAATATAATGATTTGTGGCTATAAAACCAATATATAACCTTAAATATCATGCATGTTTAAAATCAACTAATTTGAAATTAAAAGCATCACCTTTATTGGCCTTTGTTCTAAATGGCTTCCTGAACAAATTTGTTCTAAAGCAGAAATAATTACTATCTTCATTATTGTTCATTTACTAATAGGGGACAGTGAAATAATTTAAACTCTTTAGAAATCCTATT
This sequence comes from Pelochelys cantorii, assembly GCA_032595735.1. Classification (NCBI taxonomy): domain Eukaryota; kingdom Metazoa; phylum Chordata; order Testudines; family Trionychidae; genus Pelochelys; species Pelochelys cantorii. Next base: position 29,539,601 of record CM064335.1, read on the forward strand.
CAAAACTAAATGTATGAAGCAGAAAGAAGATAAGTAAAAAAAAATACTAGATAAATAACATTTTGTAGGTGGGAGGGTAGAAAAAACATTCAAAATGCCTACATGACAGCTTTGTCTTTTTGTTTTCAATAAAGCTTCTCTTTCAGTAAGTGCCTATGATTCAGATTATGTATTCACTAGATAAGAATGAGATCTTCTCCTGTTCCACACAGGTAGGAAGGCAATCCACACAGGTAATCCACACAGGTAGGAAGGCAATTCTCTTTTCAAGGTTCAGCTGTCACTGGGTAACTTCTCCTGTAACTGCTTTCATTACACAAGCAAACTATGGACATCAGTCCAAAAGTGCAGCAATTCAAAAGACAAGTAGATTCAAATTAAGTTACACTGAAATATTGGAGGAAGAGAGAAAGAAAAACCAAATAGTAAGTAGAAAAGTATTTGTTTTATTCTTTTCCCAACCCCCAAAATAGAAATGCCCTACCTTATTAGGCATTTGAGTCTTGAAAGTGATTTTGTGTGTGTGTTACCACAATGCAATGAATGGTAAGTTTTAGGAATTAGTTATGTGGCTTGAAACAGCCTTTAGAAAGACAACTATACAATTATTACAAAAACTGCACCATTTGAGCAGTGTTGCACAACTATATGTCATCTGTTGTCTTTAAATACATTGTTGTATTATTTCAAACCTAGAACATCACTGTACTAATAATTTTAGAGTTTTCTTTTTACTAGCTGGTATTATATGACAAAGAATTAGTATTCTTAATCTTTTGCCCCTTTTTTAATAACTTTAACTTCATTCTGTGCATGTTGTGATGAAAGAAGTACGTGGGAAAGAGGAGGGTAATTTAGCAAGACCAAGCACAGGAATAAGCTAGCTTCTAACTACTAAAAGAATATGCAAGTTTTGTTCATTTCTCTCTATAGAAATACCAAGACAATCGCAAATCTGATTGTGACAAAAGGGATGGCAATGGAGCACCTCAATGTAGAAGTTCCAAAAGACAGGGACAGTATCTATCCAATATCCTTTACTCAATCCCCAGACGGCTTACCGTCTCTTCAAAGCTGGGCGGCCAGCCCATCTCCCAAGAAATGGCAATGGTAAGTATATCCTGCCAATTAAGCATGACCTGTAATTTAACCTCACCAAGACAAAGAGACTTGGGAACCTAATCTGGTGTTCTATGAGGGTTAGATTATTATTGTATTCAAGGGTGCAGGTTTTTTGGACTGATAAAAGGAGCATATAATGTTAATTATTTATTTGTGATTTTTTGAAGAACACAGTGACTATACAAGGCACTGAATTGATACAATACAATCGTTATTAGATACTGTGACAAATACTAAAGGACTGTGTTTCGTTGCTATTTGGTGTTTGCTGTTTGGAGTACTGTGGTACTCAAACTTATCTGGTCACGCCGTCCCTTACGCCCAACAGAATTTGTCCAGGCACCCCCTCCATTACTGCACAGCCAAGCTTTCCTCAGCAGCAGAGCTTGAGCTGGAGGCAGAACTGGGGGGAGAACTGGGAGGGGGGAAGAGCTGGGACTAGAGGCAGAGCTGGCCTGGGGCCCAAGCAAGAGACACAGTGGAGCTGCAGCTGGGTTCAGAGCTAGTCTGGGGGCGGTGCAGGGGGTGGAGCAGAGCTGCAGTTGGGGTTGGAGCTCACGTGATGGCAAAGAGGGACGGGACACGGAGCAGGACTAGGGGGCTGAACAAGGTGGGAGGCAAAGCTGGTCTGAGGGTAGAATGGGGCTAGAAGCATGATGCTCCCTCTCTGCTACTGGGAGTGTTCCCACTACTTGCTCTGTGAACATTCCTCCATATTCCCCTTGGGGGCACCCACGCTTTGAGAACCATTGGCCTAGTGAATGGTCTTCAGAACACTGGTCATACATTCAGGAGATCAAGTTAACATTTTTCTGTTACCCCCAAAGGCTAGTTTTTTAGATCTCTAAATATTTTGGAGCATGATCCTGACAGTCCCTCATACGCAGAATCTCCACTGACATCAATGGGATTTTTGCAGATGGGGAATGTAACGGGTTTGATCACAGAGATCCCCTTGAGACTGTCATTTGGTGCCATCTACCTGCCCTCTGGAATGCCCCACCAACCTGTCTTGCTGGGTCATCACCTCTGGTCTCCTCCAGAAAAGGCACAGAGTGGGCTAAGAGCTCCCCAGCAGAGTAACACACATGCTGAACCAGCTCAGTTCTGGGAGGGCTAAGCTATAGAGAGTTGACTGCACCCAGGAGCACAGCCCTAAAAAGGGACCAAACCTCCAAATAAATCCATCTTAGTCTGTATAAAAGTTTTATAGAGAAAACTCATAAGTTCACCCCCTTTATCAATGAAAGAGAGGTATTCAGAGTTGCCGCTTCCCCCCAGTAACAATTATCTACACTGAGTTTGATGATAAACAAAAATGTTTTTATTAATTATAAAAAAAAAAAGGATTTAAGTGATGGCAAGTGAAAACAGGTCAATGCAAATTACTAAGCTAAAATAAACAAAAAACACCAGCTAAGGCTAACACTCTAAAAAGGCAATGTCTACACTATGAGATAAGGTTGAATCTAATAGGGTTGATTTCTGGGCACCTGATTTTGCAAAGTCAAAGGTCCAGGTCCTCGTTGTGGGGAAGAATAAAATGTAGTCCAAAGTAGCCTAACTTCGACTCAGAGAGCGATGCAGCGTGGGTAGCTTTGCACTCGGGGATATGCCCACTGGGACCAAAACTGTGCAGAAGGTGGTTGTGGGCTCCCATAATGCACTCATCTAGTCCCTGCCTGCTTTCGTGAGATCAACAGGAAGCAGTGTGCTCGCACCTTTTTGTGCCCTGGTTGCCCACACAAACACCACAGCAACGCGAGCATGCAGCCCCGTTTGCTCCATCTCCCTGCTCAAATGTAGATGCATCCTACGATCACTTTACGCTTTTCTGGCAATGTGAAGATAGGTGCTTTAAAGTGACTGTAAATGTAATTCACTTCTACTTGAAGGCTCCTTTACATTACCAAAGTGGTGTAAATTGACCTTAGTGTCAATCAGGGGGCCAACTGCTTCCATGGGCCCCCAAGCAAAGTGTGTGTGTGGGGAGGGGGATGACTCTATACCCTGAAAGGGGTGGGGCCTCAGGCCAAATGGGCAGGGCTGAGGCAAACAGCCCTCAGTGCGGCTCGGACCATGGCACTGGGTCCCCCCAGCCCTCAGAGCTGCATGGAGCACGCAGTGCGGCACTCTGGATGGTGATTTAAAGGACCCTTGGCTCCAGCCATTGCCACAGTAGCAGCGGCAGCAGCCAGGAGCCCCAGGCTCTTTAAATTGCTGGGCCCCAGGACAACTGCCCTCTCTGTCCCCGCTCTATCATCAGGCCTGGTGTAAATGAAAATCAGACCCACTCTGCCTTTATTCCTCTCATCTTAAGGGGCTCCAAAAGGTGTTGTTTGGGAACACATTCCACGTTTTTAGCTATGAATGGAAAATGTCCTATTTCAAGTTCCATGCTCCATATTCTGACCTATCCTATGCTTTGAAGGCAGAAAAGGTAAATTTTTGTGTGTGTAATGACTGACAATGTAGCTTCAGTATCAGAGAGTGAACTGCTGAGATTTGCAAATGTACTCTGATTCTATTCAATTCTAATTCCATGTGATCGCACCTGAACATTGTGCTCTAGTCCCGGCATCTAAATGCCAGAAATATGGACAAATTAACATGGGTGCAGAGCAGTGTTCCCTGTAATCTGTGCACTTGTGTGGAGAAATTTCAGTGCCACCCGGGTGACTAGCAGAGCACTCACAGCTAGGTTTGTGTTTCCCCTGGTGGTGCACATCTGCACATGCCTCAGTGAACATCATAAAATTTATACTGCATATTGATGGAAAAGATCAGAGGGAACACTGGTTCAGAGGTGATACTTAAGGGTCCACATTGATTTATGAGGAGAAATTACAAGAGTGGAATATATTGCATGACTAAGCAGTGACTGAAGGGGGGAAAATCAGTCTGCAAATAACTGCAGGCTATAAATACCAAAAAAAGAGGGAGGATTTATTTATAATAGTACTAGAATTAATGGGCTGAAATGGAGTTTGAGACATTTCTGCACTTTTCCCCTTTCTTGCCTTTGGCGGCTTCTTTAATTTAGAGATTTCCAGTGTAATTTGTAATGAAGTGCCCTGTTCTTCACACACAGACATCTAGCGATTCAGCAAACTCTTCAGTTTATTTCTTTATGTAGCAATGGGATTTTCCTTCCTATTTCTTTTGTCTTGCTCCTTCAAAGAGTTTTTTTGTATTAACTGCACAGGTACAATTACTATTGCTCTTTTCTTTGTATTGTTATTTTGCATAGATTTGCTGGTGTTCAGATCCCTCTGTTCATTTACTTTCTTTTATTTACAAAACTTGTTTCTTCAATTCAGTCCTTTCAGCTTTCCACCTCCAGGCCCCTCTCTCAATGGTTTTTCTCATGCCTGTCATTTCCTAATTCATGGAATCAGTCCTGATACCTGTATTTCCAACTTCTTTTAAATCATCCTTTAAAATAACCGTCCACTATTTTTGTTCTTTTTCTCCATAAAATGCACTGTAGAACAGGGGTACTCAAACATTTTCTTCCTGAGGCCCCCCTCAACATGCTAGAATAACTCCAGGGCCCAATGAAGGGCAGGAGGGGGTCTCAGAGCTCTGGGTTAGGAGTGGGAACCCTTAGGCATAGGTTAAGGTTGGCTTCTATTTGGGGAAGTAAGGGCCAGCAGGGCTCTGGCCAGCTCTGCACAGCGGGGACCAGGGAGGGAGTACCACCTGTATCCATTGTCTCACCTCCGAAGGCCACCCATCTGACTGGGGCTGTGTGTCACAGCCCTGGACACCAACAGCAGAGGAAGGAATGCCACTGCTGCCTGTTCTGTGGCACCACCAGCCAGACAAGCTGCTGTCCTGCACTGCTTCACTCTGGTTTCCCACCTAGGACCTGGGCAGAGGGAGGGGACTGGAGGCCTGGGGAGAGAAGGGGAGGTGGAATGGTCCTCAGAACTGCCCCACTCTGGGTAAGACATTGCAGTTTGAGGTGGAAACACCCTTGTGGCCCATCAACTTTGCCTACGGATTTAAAATTTCTGCTATTGCTCCCACCTTCACCTCTGCGGGGGTACTCCAGAGGTCATGGTTTCAGCTGCACAGCACTCCCCACTTCAGTCCTGTGGGGGTGCCAGGGCTCAGGGTACTGGGTTTCAGTGACAATGTGGTGGGACCTCCCTGAAAGGGCTCCAGACCCCTGGTTGAGAATTGCTGCTAGAGAGGACTCTGAATCATAGGCATGCTCCCCAGTATTTTCGCTATGGACAATTCAAAATATGTCCCTGTGGTGAATAGGAAGAGTGCTGGCCAACACCCGCACTGGTGTTGGCAGGAGGCCAGAAGAACCAAGGGGATACAGTGCTGAAATCTAAATTGCATATTGATACTTTGCCTGCTCTCTTTGGCTAGGTCTACACTACACCCCTGTGTCGGCAGAGGGATGTAAATAAAGCACATCGAAAGTAAAAATGAAGTAGGAATTTAAATATCCCATGCTTCATTTGCATAATCACGTTCTGGCACTGTTTCGAAAAAGCTCCATTTCAAAAGTGAAACCATGGTTTAGACGCGGTTCTGCGGACAGCGGGGTGATTTTTCGACAGATCCTGTACTCCTTGTTTTTTGAGGAGTACAGGATCTGTCGAAAAATCACCCTGCTGTCAGCAGAACCGCGTCTAAACCGCGGTTTCACTTTCGAAATGGTGCAGTACAGGATCTGCCGAAAAATCACCCCACTGTCGGCAGAACCGCATCTAAACCGCGGTTTCACTTTCGAAATGGCACTTGTTCGAAACAGCACCAGAACGTGATTATGCAAATGAAGCACGGGATATTTAAATCCCCACTTCATTTTTACTTTCGATGTGCTTTATTTACATCCTTCTGCCGACAGAGGGGTATAGTGTAGACATGGCCTTTATGTGAAAATTCTAAGTTAAAAGGCTGGAAGGAACAGATGCAGTAATCAGAATTACTATGTCTATAAAAAATATTGGACATGGGAGTAAACTGGAACTTGAAGTATGGATCAGCATAGATCATGAGTAGAGGGAAAACATATATTTAGTTGTGATCAGGTTATTTTTCTTTATTTTGCTGTTTTGTAAAACTTCTCTGTGTAAAATCCATATGCTCTCCCCCCGCCATTTACTATTTAAGTTGTGCCCAGAGATATCATTTTTTCTCTGTGTTTTAATCTGCTCTTTTCTTAGTTTCTCTGTAACACCTAGCAACCAAGTATGCTTTATCAAGTATGTCTTTTTGGTTTTGTTAATAAAATCACCTTTTTTAAGGCAATGATTTGACTCTCGTGTCCTGGAAGGAAACAGGAGGTTGTGTCTGTGTATGCAGGCCTAAGACTGTGAGGTCAGCTATCAGAGATTGCAGTTTGTTTTCTCTTTTTTCCAAACTCTCTTGTGGTAACAGAGCTTGTGGGTACCCCTCTGGAAGAAGTCCAAGTGCTTCCTTCCTGGGTTCAGGAAGAAAGGGGATTTTGTTTCACTTGGTGGTGGCAGCTACCTGCCAAGGCCAGGGAATCTGTGGCATTGGGGAGTTTTTAAGCAGAAGCCTACAGAGGCAAGATATTCTTTTAAGATCTCGTGGGCCCCCATCTTCTTCACTCAGAGTGCCAGAGTGGGGAACAGCCCTAACCGTCCCAAAAGTCAGTGCTTCTCAGCCAGGGGCCCATAGCTCCCTGCAGGCCATGAGCAGGTTTCAAGGCTCTGCCAAGCAGGGCCAGCTTTAAACTTGCTGGGACCCATGGCAGAAAGCCAAAGTCTTCTCACACGGGGCAGAAGACTGGGGCCCTGAGCCCCACCCTCTGGGGCTGAAGCCAAACCTGAGCAATGTAACTTTGCAGGGGTACCAATGGTATGGGGCCCCAGGAAATTCCTCTGATTGCTTGCTATCCCTTAGCACTGGCCTCAGCTTTTATATGCAGAGAACTCATTACTATAGTGTAGGTGGGCCCTGGGTGGGGGATTATAGCATGGCAGGGAGACCTCAGAAAGAAAAAAGTTGAGAATTCCTTTCATTAGGGATGCCTCAAAATGTTTCTAGATCCACATAAGGAACAAATGTGATAACATTTCACTTTAATCCAGAAGTGCATGTACCTAACTTTGAAAACATGAGCAGTCCCAATGTAACTAAACAATAATTACTAATGTGCTTAAAGTAACACACGTGCAGTAGCTGAGGGCTAAAACAGAAGCCTTTATATCACACATCTAGCTTGAGGCCTACGCAAAAATGGTCAAGACTTTGCTAATATAAAGCAAATTAAACTGTGAGCAAGAGGCAGGCCCCTGCTCACAGAACTTGGCAAGAACAGAGCTGATATTGCAGAAATACTCCTACCTAAGAAGTATTAGGGATAAGCCATAAACACATACCAGAGAAATGGTAACCAAACACATCATTAAAAAACATCTTGGTACCAACGCATTCCCCACAGATAACGGAGTCATATTGACCCAAGTTCAGGACAGGGTCTAAAATGACAGCATGATGAACAGCAATGTTTTGATCGAACCACCATGGACAAGGTAATGGGTGGTATCTAGATAATGTCAGAGGGTGGCAACCTAATATGTCAGAGGTGGATGTGTAATTTGTTTGTACCTATGTATAAAAATGTATCTTAAGGGGGTTGTCCTCTTTCAGCCTAGGGAGCAGTGGGAAATCCACCCCGGCAAAGTCTATTTTCAGGGGGTACTCATCTACTAGCAAATGTGTAGACATCTGATCCAGAGAGCTGGAGACAGTGTTTCATTTGACAATAACCCTGGCCTGGTACCTTTGTCCCTTATCTGATTTTGTGATCTTTGGGGGTTCTCTTGGAGTCTGCTATGCTGACTACCTACACAGAGCCAGTGCAACCTATAGGGGGAGCACATGCATGCAGCCAAATGGTTATCATCGGTAAACAGAGCAAGCTATCCAGCAGGACACCACATCAGTGACCTCTGACCACAACATACTGAGTGCTTTGTTGGGTAAGGGCCTCAAAATAGAAGCAAGAGAACTTATGGTGAGCAATTAATGTTGTGAATGTCCACAGTCCATTATTTAGGTAGCAATGCTTTCTAGCAATTCTATTTAACCTTCAATGAAATACTTTCAGCAAATCAATTAGAAACTCAGTAGTCTTGAAGGGTCTGATAGAATCATAGAACACAAGAATTGGAAGGGACCTTGAGAAGTCATCTAGTCCAGTCCCCTGCCCTCACAGCAGGATCCAGTACCATCTAGACCATCCCTTCAGATGTCTATCTAACCTGCTCTAAAATATCTCCAGAGATGGAGATTCCACAACTTCCCGAGACAATTTATTCCAGTGTTTAACCACCCTGACTGTTACGAAGTTTTTCCTAATGTCCAGCCTAAACCTCCCTTGCTGCAGTTTAAGCCCATTGCTTCTTATCCTATCCTCAGAGGCAAAGGAGAGCAATTCTTCTCCCTCCTCCTTGTGACACCCTTTTAGATACCTGAAAACCTCTATCATGTCCCCTCTCTGTCTTCTCCTTTCCAAGCTAAACAAGCCCAGTTCTTTCAGTCTTTCTTCATAGGGCATGTTCTCTAGACATTTAATCATTCTTGTTGCTCTTCTCTGGACCCTCTCCAATTTCTCCACATCTTTCTTGAAATGTGGTGCCCAGAACTGGACACAATACTCCAATTGAGGCCTAATCAGTGCAGAGTAGAGTGGAAGAATGACTTCTCGTGTGTTGCTCAAAACATTCCTGTTAATGCATCCCAGAATCATGTTTGCTTTTTTTGCAACAGCGTCACACTGTTGACTCATATTTAGCTTATGGTCCACTATAACCCCTAAATGCCTTTCTGCAATACTCCTTCCTAGACAGTCGCTTCCCATTCTGTATGTGTGAAACTGATTGTTCCTTCCTAAGTGGAGTACTTTGCATTTGTCCTTATTAAACTTCATCCTATTTACCTCAGACCATTTCTCCAGTTTGTCCAGATGATTTTGAATTATGACCCTATCCTCCAAAGCAGTTGCAACTCCTCCCAGCTTGGTATCATCTGCAAACTTAATAAGCGTACTCTCTATGCCAATATCTAAATCATTGATGAAGATATTGAACAGAACCAGTCCCAAAACAGACCGCTGCGGAACCCCACTTGTTATGCCCTTCCAGCATGACTGTGAACCATTAATAACTACTCTCTGAGAACGGTTATCCATCCAGTTATGCACCCATGTTATAGTAGCCCCATCTAAGTTGTATTTGCCTAATTTATTGTTAAGATCATGCAAGACCATATCAAATGCCTTACTAATATCTAGGTATACCATGTCCACCGCTTCTCCCTTATCCACAAGACTCATTTATCCTATCAAAGAAAGCTATCAGATTGGTTTGACCTGATCTGTTCTTTACAAATCCATGCTGACTGTTACCTATTCCCTATTATCTTCCAGATGTTTGCAAATGAATTCCTTAATTACCTGCTCCATTATCTTTCCTGGCACAGAAGTTAAACTGACTGGTCTGTAGTTTCCTGGGTTGTTCTTATTTCCCTTTTTGTAGATGAGCACTATATTTGCCTTTTTCCAGTCTCTTGGAATCTCTCCTGTCTTCCATGATTTTTCAAAGATGATAGCTAAAGACTCAGATACCTTTGCTATCAGCTGCTTGAGTATTCTAGGATGCATTTCATCAGGCCCTGGTGACTTGCAGACATCTAACTTTTCTAAGTGATTTTTAACTTGTTCTTTTTTTATTTTATCTTCTAAACCTATCCCATTCCCACTAGTATTCACTATGTTAAGCATTCCTTTATGTATGGAGATTTACCTATCTCATAGAACTGGAAGGGACCTTGAGAGGTCATCAAGTCCAGTCCCCTGCCCTTATGGTTCAATATCTTCTTGATGAAGACCGAAACAAAGAAGTCATTTCCAAATTTCCAGTTACTGTTTCTCCCTCCTCACTGAGCAATGGGCCTACCCTGTCCTTGGTCTTCATCTTGCTTCTAATATATTTATAGAAAGCCTTCTTGTTACCCTTTATGTCTGTAGCTAGTTTGAGTTCGTTTTGTGCCTTTGCCTTTCGAATCTTGCCCCTGCATACATGTATTGTTTGCTTATATTCATCCTTTGTAATTTGTCCTAGTTTCCACTTTTTATATGACTCCTTTTTGATTTTTAGATCATGCAAGTTCTACTGGTTATGCCAAGGTGGCCTTTTGCTACACTTTCTATCTTTCTTACACAGCAGACTAGCTTGCTTTTCGGCCCTTAATAATGTCTCTTTGAAAAACTGCCAACTCTCTTCAGTTGTTTTACCTCTTAGTCTTGCTTCCCATGGGACCTTATCTACCAGCTCTCTGAGCTGACCAAAATCTGCTTCTTGAAATCCATTGTCTCTATTTTGCTGTTCTCCCTTCTACCAATCTGAGGCTTAGAATCATAAAGTCTATGATTTCATGATCACTTTCACCCAAGCTGCCTTCCACTTTCAAATTCTCAACCAGCTCTTCTCTATTTAAGATCAAATCTAGCACAGCTTCCCTCCTAGTAGCTTTATCAACCTTCTGAAATAAAAAGTTGTCTCCAATTCAGTCCAAGAACTTATTGAATTGTCTGTGCCCCGCTGTGTTAGTTTCCCAATAGATGTCTGGATAGTTGAAGTCCCCCATCACCATCAAATCCTGCGCTTTGGATTATTTTGTTAGTTGTTTAAAAAAAGCCTCATCCACCTCTTCTGCCTGGGTAGGTGGCCTGTAGTAGACCCCTAGCATGACATCACCCTTGTTTTTTACCCCTTTTAGCCTAGCCCAGAGACTCTCAACACATCTGTCTCCTACGTCCATCTCCACCCTCCAAGGCTGTGTCTAGACTGGCCACTTTTTCCGCAAAAGCAGCCGCTTCTATACCAATATTCCAGTCATCTGTATTATTCCACCAAGTCTCTGTGATACCAACTATGTCATAGTTTTGTTTTATTTATTAGCACTTCCAGTTCTTCCTGCTTATTACCCATACTTCTTGCATTTGTATATAGGCATCTAAGATACTGATTTGACTCTGCCTTCCAGTTCTGCCTTGTCTCTCCTTTTTCTCTGCTATTATAGCCCACACTCCCTCCCATTTCTGACCTGTCTCCCAGGTCTCCATGTTCTTGCTTATTTTATTAATGTAGGCCTCACTAGCACTTTGCAGCAAGCCCTAGGTAAGGAGCTACAGAGATACCCCGGAAGGAATCAGATTGCATTTCAAAGACTCTGGTCCCTCAGGTGCTCAACTCACACTCTGACCCAGGGATTTCCCTACACCCCCCCGCCATGGGAGTGTATACCCCCTCTGAATTTCCCCAACATCTCCCCTCCCCCCCAGTTTTGTGAACTATGGTGCCATACAGCCCACCTTCACCCTCATGGTCTCACCCCTCATCGGCCCTGACACACACACACACCCGTAAATTCGAACAGCCCCCCTAATTTCAATTCCTGGGAGGCTACTGCTCTGACCTGCCTGCACACTGCACATGATGGCAAGTAGTGGCTGAGCTGCACACTATGCACTATACAAATAGCTGTAGCCAGGACAGGAGAGTAAGGGGGACATCTTCCCAGGGATATAGCCAGGGTCAAAACTGTCCTTTCTTGGATAGCAATTTCCTATTTGTAGGCTCAAGAAGTCCTCTCTATTTACTTTTCCATGTATCTCCAGAGTTTTTAGTAGCACAGTAGCCATTCTGAAGGCTGAGACAAGCTAGACAACTTACTAACACTAGCACTTGACAGCTGAAACTTTGGTCAGAGATTCAACTAGGATTAGTTTAGCATCATGTCTACATAGCACATGCTAGTTTTGTTGCACTAAAAGAACATGCTAGTTTTGCTGCACTAATTTATGGGTTTTGTGGTTGGTCTTTTATGGTTTTTTAACTCTCTGCACTTCCAGGGAGGAGCAAGAGTAATTTTGATGGCTGTACAGGTGTACATCATTAAACACTGCTTGTTTGTAAGAAACAGAGAAGAAAATGTTCCCTTCCAAAGGTAAGAAAATATACTTCCCCCCCGAAAAAAAACTTAATTACTTAAATTATTGGGACATAAACAGAAAGAATAGTGATATCCTTCCTATATGTTACACAGAGACAAGTCTACGCTCTGTTATGCTGTTGGAAATCCAAGTGTGAAGAGCAGAACTTGGTCCATTTGCTGAAGGGCAATCGGGATAGCTGTGTACAGCTGCCCCTGCTATAAAGGCAGATCTTCCTTTCCCTAGCAATGGCAGATTCCAACTGCACTCTAAGGGTGTGTCTAGATTATAGGGTTTTTTCGAAAAAAGTGGCCTTTTTTCGAAAAAAAACTTCACCTGCGTCTAGACTGCAGCTGCATTCTTTCTAAAGTAAATCGAAAGAACGTGGCAGTTTTTTTGACCGTGGAAAACCTCATTTTGCGAGAAAGAACACCTTTTTTCAAAAGTGGTCTTTCAAAAAAAGGCGCTATGTAATGCAAACTGTGCTTTTTCGAAAGAGAGCATCCAGACTGCCTGGGTACTCTCTTTCGAAAAAGTGGCTTGCTTTTTCAAAAGTACTGGTTGTAGTCTAGACGCTCTTTTTCAAAAGAGGCTTTTTCGAAAGTATCTTTTGAAAAAGCGTCTTTGAAAAGAGGGTTGCAGTCTAGACGTAGCCTAAGAGCACAGTCCTGATTCAGCAAACAGTGGCCAGCAGCTGAGCTAGCTGCACTTATGCTGATCCTTTAGCTCTGCTGATAAAAAGCCCAGTTTGACCCAGTCTATGTTTAGATTGCTGACCACTAAGTGCTGAATCAGGACTATCTGTGTATATATAATACCTAAGAGCTTCCCTCTAAGTTCATCTGCCATTGCCCTGCCTTTGACATTCTTTTGTGTCCTGCATTGCAGTTTGTGTGAAATGAGCCAAACAGAACAAGAAAACTCTCTTGCAGAATCTCTGGGAGATATTCTGTGGACAGCAGGAGAAGGTCGGAAAGCCACTGTATGTCTTGTCTCAACTGATACTTATTTTATACCCAGTATCGACTGCAACGTAGATAACTTGACTGAAAAAGTAAGAAGATATTTTTTATAAACAAGAGTTGCAGAAAAAAAGTGGGTTTTTTAAGACAAATATAAAATCTAATAAATCTGTGCCCTCCCTTATGATACATTACAAATTATAAGCACTTTAAAATCCATGTCACAGCTGGAGCTCTGAAAGGCATTTTTATCTCCTCATAAAGGCTTTATATGAATCCAGACGCTATAATTTCTTTTGATTAACAACTACGATTTCCTCCACCCCCAAAAAGGAAAAAACAAGTTAACTTTATTACTATTTATTTAGTTATCCTGTATACAACTGAATACCTTCGTTCATGAAGTCATATTAGACACCTATATTATTCTTTTGCTTGTCTGAAAGAAATATAACAGTAGGTTGAAAACTCCACTTTTAGATATAATTCAGTCTCCTATTTTATTTTTTTCTTATGTTCCTGACTTATAGCTCCAGCTGTTTGAATTCTGTGAGAAAGAAGCAGCTCAGAAATTTATCTGTGATCATATACAATGTGTAAGTGAGGAATAAACAAATTTCTTATGTTGAGTTATTTTGTTGCTTCCCATCCATTCTTATTTCTTTTATAAAAACTGATTTTGCAGTCAGTTTATAATATTGTATTTAATGTGATCTTCAGAATCTTAATGAACAGATCATGAATCATTTTTTATTTTCAATATAGTAAATTGGAACAATATGTTACTTAGCCTCATCCTGCTCTCAGTGAAAATAATGGGAGTTTGGCCAGTGATTTCAGTGGGATCAGGATACTCCACTCTATGTAATCAAAAGCTAAATTTTATGTCAATGAGAAAGAGGATTGTGAAAATACAAACAAATTAAGTAACTAAAATAACTTGTTAAAATCTGCATACAAAGAAAACAACAACTGGGAGCATAGTTTAAAAAATAAAAGATTTTTATCATTCCTTTTGACCTTAATAAGTCAGTGGCAAAGCTCTCACTGGCTGCACTAGCCGCTCATGCATTTGGTTCAGTATTTTATTCTAAGATTCTAGTAAAAAGTGCAAGGGAAACCAATCTGAAGAGTTAACAGAGGAGGTATCTCAACCATTCACGGGTAACTGCCATAATTCCTTTTTGTGGTTGTTGTTTATCAGTTCAAAGCTGAAGGAAGCCATGGAGTGATCTTATTTGTATATAGCCTGCTTTTCTCTAGGACGCTGGAAAGGTAAATTATGTCTTTTTTTTAAAGCCTACACAAGTTTAGCAATATCTGATAATATGGTCTATTTCCTTATGACATTGGAAGGAATGAGGAGAGGGAAGCCCAATTAGATCCGTAGAAAGAAAAATTGCACTCTATAATACCAACTCTTATCACATGGATAGTGGTGATAGTGTCTGAAAGTCAGTGAGATACAGACACCTAAATCACAAAGGGGTTTGTCTACACTCAAAAGTTATACCACTTTAACTATACTAATATAGATAAATGATACAACCCCTAGTCCCATCCTGAGAACAGATACAATCCATGCTTTAGACCAGTATAGTTATTCTCATGTAGGACAGAGAATAAGATGTATTGATAAAAGGCACTTTTATACTGAAATAACTGCATCCACACTGGGAATGTAAAATCACCTTTAATTAGTTAACTGATAAGCCAATTAAACAGCGGCTGGCGCCTCAGATGGGGACTGCTCCTACTGGGCTGGAGCATCCCTGCCTGTGGTGGGCTCCACAGGGCTGGAGAATCCCTTTGCCTGCGGTGGTGGAGGGTAGGCTGCTCCAGCCCCCATCAGTTAATCATAAACAGTAAACCTCACCCACTAAGGGTGAGGCTTACCAGTTAACCGGTTAATCTTTCACAGCCCTAATCCACAAAATACTTGTATACATATTTTAGATTAAAAAATTATACCCTTCTACACCAAAATAGTTATAGCTATACACAACTGATGTGTAGTCCAAGTCTTAGGCTTTAGTGATACCCCCACTAACATTTCTGTTCAATTCCTGAAGATAGGTATTAGAATTGTTAATAATAGCTATTAGAAAAAGTTAGTGATAAACCAGAACCAAACTTTGTCAACCAAACCTACATAAATCTTGGAAAAGTTTGGATCTGGGTCTAAATTTGAATTTTGCATCAAACTCCAACTCTAATAGAAGTTAAACTGGCGTGTAAAAATATAGCTAGAACACCACTGTCATGCCTGTAATAAAGGAACAAAAAATAACCCCGAGAAACATACTGCAGTTTTAATTTTTCTTTACAATCATACACTGATGTACAGAATTATTCCTGTCATTCTGATGACACCACAATAATATGTTGTATTTGGTTGAACAGACTCCAAGAAGACCTAGACGTCACAACATCTCATCTGTTACAATTCAGTCTTGGAAACTTCATCTGTAGGCAGGTAGGACGTGATTTTTTTCCTAAACGGTTCTCAGAAAATACATGTAATCAGCTTACCTAACATTCATAATTGTTAATAAGACCCACCTAAAAGTAGATGGCTTCACTTCCATATGTGATCTAAAGGTATTTCTAAAGCTTTAGAATTGCATTTTACTAATTGACTGTCTTAACATTGGTGTATGCATTTTAGGTAGAATGCCATCTGACCTGTTTCTTCCGGGACAGTCCCGTATTTGTTCCTGGCGTCCCAACTTTTTTTTTAAAAAATGGACACATTGTCCCGTATTTCCACTGCAGCAGGGGGCAGGGAGGAGGCGCCAGCGCTCAAGAGCTTCAGCTGTTGAAGCCCCAAGCACCGGCGGCTCCCCACCCTGCATGCTGCAGGGCTGAACTTCATCCCTGCAGTGGAGCAAGGTGAGTGGGGAGCTGCCGGCACTCGGAACTTCAGCCACTGGAGCCCCAAGCACCAGTGGCTCCTCCCCATCTCCCACTGTGGGGCTGGAGCCCCGAGCGCTGGTGGCTTCTCCTCTCCCCACAGGGCTGGAGCCTTGAGTATCGGCAGCTCTCCCCTGTGCAGGGCTGAAGCCCTGAGTGACAGCGCTCCCCCCTCCCCCACAGGGCTGAAGCTCTGAATGCTGCCCCTCCCCCTGCAGGGCTGAAACCCTGAGTGCCAGCACACACTGCCTCCCCCCCACAGGGCTAAAGCCCTGAGTGCCAGCGTCCCACCCCCCCACAGGGCTGAAGCCCCAAGTGCTGCCCCTCTCCCCCCCATTGCAGGGCTGAAGCCCCAAGTGCTAGCAACCCCCATTTTGGGATAAAGGCCCAAGCCCCGGCACCGCCCCCCCCCCCTTGGTGTCCCATATTTGGCATGGGGAAATATGGTCACCCTAATTTTAGGTCAATTTTTATTATTGGTTCAATCTGATCAGTTTCAGGAAGACTTCATCAAGAACTTCCTAACTGCAAAAATATTTTTATTATTTCTTAATTTCAATTTAAAATATAAAAAATACCTGTACATCATCTCTAGATGTCATGACAACAATTAAACTTGTAATTACACACAAAAAAATCACCACATACCAAAATACACTAAGAAAAGAGAACGAACCAGCTAGCAGACAGCAGATGCCAGGCTCTGCAGACAGGGACAGTTGCCCTGGAGCCCAGCAATTCAAAGGGGCCCGGGGCTCATGGCCATCACTGCTGCTACTAGGGCAGTGGTGGAGGCTAGAGCCACGGGCCCTTTAAATTGCTGCCAGAGCATTGCTCCACATGCTTTGTGTGGCTCTGAGGGGGGGAGCTGCACTCTGGGGTGTGAGGAAGGCTGGCTGCCACAGCTGCACCCCTTCCACCCAAGACTCCACCCCTTCTAGAGGCATGGAACTGGGCCTCCCCCTCACCTTGCCCTGGGGCCCACAGAGGCTGTTGGATCCTGTGGTAGATGCCATGTTTGGCACAGCAGCATACCCCCATCCCACCCCCATTCAAAAGCCCATTACCTCAGTCTCTATATATGCCTATCAAACAAATGATTTTTACAGTTCATGGTTCATACAAGTACCATAGCTAAGTGTTGGTTTCCTAGAATTTGAAACATTAATGTGACCCATGAAGAAGATGATTTCCTACATCATTTGGTGGCTGAGGTAGAAAAACAGTCATAACTTTTACTGTGCTTTGTTAAAAGACAAATATTAGGTCATAAAGAGTTATCGGCCAGATCCTCATTCAGTGGCGGTAACATGAGTTTCTACCAGCGGAGAGTCTGGCACCTATTTGCAGAGAAAAGCAGAAGATTACTGGATATCTGTGTGTGCTGGATATCTATGTCCAGAAATGACAATGAGGATTAAGAGCCATCATTATGGCTTTTACTGTTGCACAGCACTGTGTTTTATTGCCAAGGGCATTGCCGGGCTTTGTAAAGCTGCAGGCATTCTCCTGACATCTGCTACAAGGCTTTCATTAGGCATTTTTCCACTTCCCAGAATTATGTGGCTTTGGGGGCAAAAAGTCATAAAAACAGGAAATTAAGCCTAAAAACATGCATAATTAGAAAGGTTCACAGGATAGTGGGCCTGTTTTAGATTTATATTTTTTCAAAAATAGGACCAGTTTTAGATTTTTTACAAAATGCAAAATTGCTCACATGGGAAGCATTTCAAATGTAACTGCAAATATTTTTCCTGCCACTAGCTAAATGTATCAAAAGGCATCAGATGTACCTATCAGGCATAGATCACGTACCTTCAATGCACATTAAAGGCTAATAGAGAAGTACAAGCAGGAGTCAGAAGAAAGGGAATAGAGAGAGAGAGAGATGCTTGTGCAGCATAAAATAAGTTACAGTTAGTTGTGGGAAACATCAGTGACAAGCAAGATTTCAGTGCTCAGGATTCAGAACCATAGCAATTGCTTTTCCTCTCTAAGCAGGGCTGTCCTTGGTCATATGCAGCTGCTTAGGGCACCCAAAAATCTTGGGCACCAAACTTCAGATATCCCTATGCAGCTGTGTGTGCTGGTGTGCTACCAGTGGCCCTGACCACCATCAGCTGGTCCCTCTCTGGCCCAGCCCTCACCCTTAGCTGCCAGTAGCAGGGCTGCCTTAACCCTGCCCCCTTTCCTCACCCACATTCTCCTATTGGCCAGGAGGCTGCTGAGCTGAGGTCTCCCTCCTGCCACACCTGGGTTGGAGAGGCGCTCTCAACCTCTCTGGCTCCGCCCCATCCCCCAGGAAGCCCTAA
This sequence comes from Pelochelys cantorii, assembly GCA_032595735.1. Lineage (NCBI taxonomy): Eukaryota > Metazoa > Chordata > Testudines > Trionychidae > Pelochelys > Pelochelys cantorii. Next base: position 29,557,900 of record CM064335.1, read on the forward strand.
CCCCTGGCAAGATCCACACAGAGAGGCGGGGGGCACAGAGGAAGCCCCAAACTATGGAAGGAGCCCCACAGGGAAGAGGGCACAAGGGAAGCCCTGAGCCCTGACAAAAGCCAAATGGGGGTGGGGAGGCCTCAGGTAACTTGCATAGGGCTGCATAAATTATACAGACAGCCCTGTCTCAGAGGACATTTGCAAAACAATTAAAAATGAAAAGAGAACAAAATAGCAAGCACATCCTAGTGAAATAATGAATGGCAGAAGTTTTTGTTTTGCTGTCTGCCCGTATTTTGCTTAATTAATATAATGAATCCATCCCCGCATTCCCATAGACACAATGGCTACATCTAGACTGGCATGATTTTCCGCAAATACTTTTAACGGAAAAGTTTTTCCGTTAAAAGTATTTGCGCAAAAGTGCGTCTAGATTGGCATGGATGCTTTTGCGCAAAAGCGCTTTTGAGCAAAAGCATCGCTGGCCAATCTAGACGCGGTTTTGCGCAAGAAAGCCCCGATCACCATTTTAGCCATCAGGGCTTTTTTGCGCAAAACAAATCTGAGCTGTCTACACTGGCCCTTTTGTGCAAAAGCTTTTGCGCAAAAGGACTTTTGCCCGAACGGGAGCATCAAAGTATTTGCACAAGAAGCACTGATTTCTTACATTAGAACGTCAGTGCTCTTGCGCAAATTCAAGCGGCTAGTGTAGACAGCTGGCAAGTTTTTGCACAAAAGCAGCCTCTTTTGCGCAAAATCTTGCCAGTCTAGACGCAGCCAATGGGGTTTTAACTGCTGATTTGAAACTTGCATCAAAACAAGCATGGTCTAGCAGAATGAGCATTGGGATTGGCAGCAAAGCTTCTGAGTTCTGTTCCTGGCTATGCCACTGACTCCCTATGAGACCTCTTAACCTCGCTGCTTCCCGGGGGAGAGAGCCAGGGCAGGCCAGGGCTGCCACGCCTCGGCCTCACCCTCCCTTGTGGCTAGGGAGAGAGTCGGTGCTGCCTACCCCCAAAGAGGGGGGGTTGGCAAGCGGAGGAAGCAGAGAGAACAGCCTCTAGTAATACTTTATTGGCATTTAGATACAGTATCTAAATGACAGTAATAATACTCAGATAGATGTGTATGAAATCATGCTTTTGTTACACTTACTCTATACAGAGATAAGCAAATTATAGCCCATGAACCACAACCAGCACATCAGACCTCAAATCTGGCCCTCGAGTTCCCGCAAGGTAGCGGGACCAGAAGCTGGCTCCACTCCAGTACTCCTGCTGGGTAGCAGGGTTGGAAGCTTGCCTTGCCCTGCTCCATTCATGCAGTGGGTCCTCACAGCTCCCAGAAGCAGGGCAACCAGGAAGCGCCGCACAGTGGATGAGGAGTAATGTTAGTTCGAACCAAGGGGTTTGGTTTGAACTAACGCATCCCGGCGCGCACTTTCAGTTTCGAAACAGCTGTTGAGCGGAGTAACGCGCCGGCGAGATCATGCTAATGAAGCGCGGGATATTTAAATCCCCACTTCATTAGGAATTTCGGTCACCTACATTTGCATCCCTAGTTCAGACAAGTGTAGACTTACCCTCACACATGCCTCGGTGCACATAAAAAACTATTCTGCACATGGATGAAAAAGATTAGAGGGAACATTGCCCCAAACCCTTCATCCTTAGCCCCACCCCCAAGACTGCACCTCCAGCTGAAGCCTCACCCCACCTGAGTGCTCCAACCTCCAGCCTGAACCCTGATCCTTTCCTATCCCCCGAACGCCTCCTTTCCATCCTGTAGCACCGGCCTGCACCCCAAACCCTCATCCCCAGCCCAACCCCAGAGCCTTACCCCAAGCCACAGCCCTCACTTTCCCTTATGTCCTACAGACCCCTTGGTCCCAGACCAGTGCACCCTCCTGCACTCTTAACTCCTCATTTCTGGTCCCACCCCAGAGCCCACACCCCCAGCCAGAGCCCTCACCCCCTTGTGCAACCCAACCTCCAATTTTGTGAGCACTCATGGCCCTCCATATAATTTCCATACCAAGATGTGGCCCTCAGGCCAAAAGTTTGCCCACTCCTGCTCTATAGAGAGAAACATAGAGCTATGGGAAAGATAAACAGCAGCATACAGTTCTAGAGAGCAGTTTCTGCTCCACTGTCTACAAGTGTAATTGTAGGTCATTCCCCCTGCATGCAATTATCAATGTCATTTTAACAGGCAGAGCAAGTCCACATGTGTTTAATGGGTTCCAGAAATTGAACAGTGAAGGTGGAGTGCAAGAACTATTGCATGGAGTCCTGGCCCACAGTGATGTAGGCTATTTACACTGGAACAAGGAGGAAGTGGAGCATGACAGACCCCTCCAGGTGAGAATGTATGCAAATCACTGAGCTGCACTGACACTCCTGTGCTCAGAACCCCAGGGCTTCAGATTGTTACAGTGGGTACATATACTGGGTGCTTGTCTTCCCTGGGAAGTAAAGGTGGGTTCTTAATCTGAGTTAGATAACTGAGGGTAAAATACTAACCAGGACAAGTCATGTGAACACTGAAAACTGCCTTAGGAAGGTTCCTATGGAGTAAAAAGCACAAGAGTCACTGAGGGTGGGGGCCATGTCATGGCATTGGGAAAAGGCAGCAGAATGTGGGAATAGGCAGTGGCACCATTGATGAAATAAAGAATTTGAAGGCTGGGTAAGTTACTGTCTCTGTCTCAATGCCATCATGCCATGCAGCTAAAATGTGCCAACAGTGACACACACAAAACTACGGTAAAAATAGGGATGCAAATGGGTAACTGATTACCTAGTAAACATCATCCTTACCAGGTGATGCTGACTAGTAAGTGGTTAACCGGCGCCCGGCCTGGCTGGAGCAGCCGCTGGCTGCTGCGTGAGAAGGGCAGGGGGCGCGCCAGCCCAGCCAGGCTTGCACCGCTGCACCACACCACAGTGTACTGCGCCGTGAGCAGGAGCATTCCAGCCCAGCCAGGCCCACTGTGCTGCACTGGATATAGTTTAAACAGGTTAACATTTAAAACAGGATTTTATATCCTACATAAAAATAAATCATAGGCACATAAACTGGGCAAAGCTGGGCAGAAAGTCGGTGGAATGAGCTGGAGGAGGGACTGGGGGAAAAGGAGGATTATGCAAAGGAAACATGGAAATACATTCTTGGAAAGCCATCTGAACTATTGCTGACAATATCTACAATAAGTCAAAATGCAGCCAGGCACAGTTAGCCAGGCCCACACCACACTCCACACACAGCTAGCACGAAAGGGCAATGGATGGCCACACATTCCTGGTTACTCTAGATATAGATAGCAGCACTCTCAGGCTATGTCTACACTACAGGCTTCTTGCGCAAGAAGCTTTTAGCGGAAGATCTTTTCCGCAAAAATTTCTTGCACAAGAGCACGTCTACACTACAAAAGCGCATTGCGCGTCCACACTACAAAAGACTGCATGGACACTCTCTCAAAAGGAAACTGATTGCTAGTTACAGACTGGCCACCAGGGCACCTGTGCTTTTTTCGATTGCCTCTTTTTGTGCAAAAACCGCTGTTCCCCGTCCCCACACACCTTTTTGCACAAGAGCTCTTGCACAAAAAGGAGTTATTCCTCATAGAAGGAGGCATACCTACACCGCAAAAACCCCTCTGTTCTTTCGTTTTACTTGTGCAGAAATGCACTTGAGGTGTGGACACTCCGCGAGTTTTTGCACTAAAATGACAGTTTTTGCACAAAAACTATGTAATGTAGACCTAGCCTCAGAGTCTACAGCTCCCACACTTTTCCATCCTCCTCTCCATACAATCCCCACATCTAGATGCCCATATGCTGAATCTTTAAGGTACACTCCTGCCGTGTGTCCAATCCCTGCGGCATCACAGGAGCTTCCACTGATATGGCTAAAACAACCATACTTTGCTCTGGTGGCTTCACCACCAGCCTATCCAAGGAGCTACTCCATAAGTTCAGTGCTCCCTATTCTTTTCCTTTGTCCCCTATGGGATTTTCAGCCACACCCTTGTTCATGCCACGGGAGAACAATCCGCCTGCTCAACATGTTGCCTTGCAAACTCCAGGGCTTCAAAGCTACAGCCTTGAGTAACACATCTAACAAAGTCATCAAATTGACTGAGGCATGAACGTTTCGCTGATGAGAATACTGAAGACAATGAGACACAGCTTGATAAGCTGCTTGAAGCGTCTTCTAGTGTCTTGGGACATTATTTTAAGGGCTTGAGTTACTAGGACCCAGTTTTAAATCTGGAAGCCTAAATACCTTTGTGGACCTGGGCCAAGGTTTCTGATATTAGTTCCCTTTTTAAGACTGAAATATTTTATAGATCCAGTTATTGCAGAACAAATGCAAACATGTCCCTCTGGGGTTAATTTCACTTATCTAGAGAAGACTCGATATATGTTGTCCTTTTTTTCTTTCCTTTTATGTGTTACTATCGTCATATTCTTTCTTGAGGCTTACATGTATCAATAGAATAGTGATCATGTCAAACATGACTTACATGACATTGCTGTCCAATAGTTTTACTTGCATTACTTTCTAGAGAGCATAGAGAATACTTTTTTGCCCACCCCAAACAACAAAGAATACACAATCATGAACAATTTAAATTTTTCTTCTTTTATATATAGGAGATTATTTACACCCTCAAATGCCAGAGTTAATCTTATGTGTATTTTCTAATCAACCACTACTGTATGGACATGTTTGTGGATTCAAGTCTATAAAATGATTAAGAGTTTCCTTCTTCTTCAGTACTTAATTCTGCCTGACAGAAATTCTTCTCTCAAAGTGAGGAATTATTTCATCTCTAGATTGGCCATATCTCATTTCACCTCGGTAAATCATCTTTATACACAAGGCTTAATTTTAATGGCCATTGGATGCAGGCTGTTTGTTGATCAAGCACTGGTCTGAGACTGCCAAATATATAACATATGACATCAGCGTCCAAACATAATGGAAAAAACAATACAAACAAGGTTCAAAGGCCACATCCAGAGACATGAAATTTGCATTTCCCCAAGTGACACTCACAATAGCCTGCTGAGAAAGAGAGATCTTTCCTGAGAGGCCAAATACAGCCCTGGTGTAAGCAGACACAGCTCCAGCTAAGTCTATGGACTTATGGCCTCCTATACCAGGGCTGAATTTGTGCTGTTCTCTTTAACAGCAGTATCAGGTCTGTATGCAGCGGGGGTGTATGAAGGGTGCGAACGCACCCCCATGGTTTCCCAAGTAAGCATGAGGGGACTCTGTTAGGGCAATGGATCTGCCTCTCAAGCTCAACTCCCTTCTTTCCCCCAGAACAGGGAGCCCGAACTTGCGCTCCAGCCTCGCCTTTCCTCCCCTCCCCAACCCTCAGCTCCAAGGTTGAAGCACCAGCACCAACACCAACTTCACACTGGGGCAGGGGGCAGGAGACAAAGCGCTGAGCCTCACTGAGCAATCCAGCTCATGGGGAAGAAGCACTCCCTCCCCTCCTCCTCAGCTGGGGGAACAGCAGCATGCAGGCGCACTGTTTGGAGGCTTTCCCCACTGCTCCCATTGGTTGGAATCCAGTCAATGGGAGCAGCAGGAGGTGGTGCCTGGGAGTGGCACCGGGAGTGGCACAGGGAGCAAAATCAAGTAAATGTCCCCACCCATTCATACCCAGACCCCTGCACTCCAGCCCACCCACGCACCCCCCCACCAAGACACCTCATCCCCAGCCTGCTCCTGAACCCTCCCCCCAGCCAGACTCCCTGCACCCAGCCCACTTCTGTACCCTCCCCACTGGCCAGATACCCTATCCCCAGCCTGTTTCTGCATCCTCCCTTATTCCTGCACCCTCCCCCCAGCCAGACATCCTACTCCCAGCCCGCTCCTGTCCCCTACTCCCAGCCCACTCCTGCCTCCTCCCTTACTCCTGTACCCTCCCTCCTGGCCACACTGCACCACAGCCTGCTCCTGCATCCAGACCTTGAACCCTCATCCCCTCCTCCACCCCACCTTCTGCCCAGATCCTGAACCCCCATTCCTCTCACTGGTAGCCCTGTCCCACACATTTTTGTCCCAACCTCAGAGCTTAGGGGTTCCACAAAATCCATTAACCCTGAAAACCCCAGAAGAATAAATCTGACCTATGGGAAGCCTTGAACCTCAATCCTCCCTGTCCCTCCCCCTCCCCAGGTGGGGCTGGATGGCCAGAGAAGTGAAGTGTCTCAGTTGGGGCCCACATCAGTGAGGGCTGGGGGTTTTGGGAGGGGTTTTGTGAGTCAGTGGCCTCCAACCCAAAAAAGATTCCCCACCCCTGTCATATATAAAGAAAACATGGGAACCTTTTGTGTTGGACATAAATTAATATTTTACTTTATTTAAAATGAAGTTTGATAAACTAACATGAGAAAGTTAAAGTGTTTAATCTGCCTAATAATTGAAATTAATATTTCCTTTCTTACTGGTTAAATTAAACCATTCTCCCTAGCTGCAGCACTAGCAAAATGTCTCAGGCGTAATTATGTAATTAACAGCAAGTTTCCATTAGCAACTGGTGGTCCACGGAAAGGTTTGCATTGAGCCAGGTGGGCCACGGGCCAAAAAGTGTGAGAACGACTGTGTTAGGGGGATGTGAGAGCACTGTGTTGCAGGGGGAAGGCTGGGCTGGGCTGATAGCAGCGCAGCAGGGCCAGGGGAACGGCGGCCCCTTCCCACAAGGAGCAACCTGGGCCCAGCCCCGCTGGCCGAAAACCCCATCCACACTCACCTTGCATTAGCCTCGCCCAGCAGGTAGATCAGCAGCAGGTGGAGGCAGCTGAGGGAACGGGGGGCCATCGCGGCCGTGCTGCCCACCATGATCCCAGAAGGTAATTTCTATAAAACCTTTATTACTGTATACATGTGTAGTGTGTTATAACAAAATCATTTTACCAATCACTGTTTCCACTCAATTTTTTCATTAACCTCTCTAAAGCACACTCATTGCATGACTATTTTGAACTCCCTTATATATAAAAAACTGCAAAAATAAAAGCACCCCACACACAGAAATTCCAGCATATGGGCCTGAGTATGTTACTGAACTTTGTTCCATTTAAAGAGCACTCCTTTTATTTTTCTGGTTTAGGAGCTTGCAGTTTATATCCTCTGAAGTCCAAGTCACACAGTCATGGTGCCGCTGGGCTGGCGCATCTATGACACAACCCTCACAGTCCTCAGAAAGCTTTTCCCTAAGACAGTGACTAAGGACGGTATAAATACCAACGCGTACAATAGAGCGCATGACTTTTTTACGCTTATGATGTGGCACTGGCTCAACTAGGTCAATGCCAAGCCACCTCCTGAATTCTTCATAGCCTTCATCCTTGGCGTTCTCTTCAATGCTTTGTATCGGTGTTGAGCAAAAACAAGGTGGGCCCGGTTCGTCTTCCTTGTCCGATGCAATGCTGTCCTGGGTCTTAGGGTCAGCTAGAAAGGCATCATCGAGCTGTCGAGAGATTGCCAGAAAGAAATAACGTAAGACCCTCTGGTCATTTTTTTTTTTTTTTAGGTTTACAAAATCCTGGTTGGTTCCTAACCCCATGATGCCCCAACTTCGATCTTTCATTTACCTGTTTGACTTCTTTTCCGTTCACCTTGTCTGACTCTTGGGAGCCAGGGGCACCTTCCTCCTCCAGGGCGTCTAGCTCGTCAGGCTGCCTCGTGAGCGGTTGGGTTTTGGCATCAGATATTGGTGTATCCATCAGTGGCTGGGCCAAAGGGCTCCCTTCATCTTCTCCTTCCTTCTAGGAACTGTCGCTGATGTAGCACTTTCTCCTCGGCACCAAAACAAAGTTGGTGAAAGAAGCCATGTTTCGGCTCAACGTTTGCACGATCTCTGAAACACGCGCTCTTGGAACAAGATGGCCTCTTTTGTGTGGTGCTAGAACTTATGGGGAAGTGCTATGCTCTGATTGGCAGAGGGTGGCACGGGAAGCTCTTAGAGGGGTCACACGACCCACTTCCGGTCTGGTCAACCGGTCCCGGAACTGCCCCGATTGGTCAAAGCGGTTCGCGGGGCGGTCCTACAGGGGGAAAAACCCTTCCTGATTGGTAGAGGGAGGCGGGGTGAGTCCTTAGAGGGGTCACTTGACACCCTTTACTTCCGGTCACCTGTCCCTCTTGACCCCGGATGTACTACCCCCACGGGCAGGACTTCCAGTGATTGGGGGGGGGGCGCGTCTTCCGGAGACAGGGGCGGGACTTCTGGGGTCAGGGGGCGGGGCTAACGTTTGATTGATGGTAGGGCCCTTATACTACTGATGCTCATGTCAGTCGCTGATGTTACGATATAGAAATACTGGCAGAATTGCACCAGTGTTCAGAGACAACTGCACAAATGCACTTTAGAATGAGTATAAGACTGCAGAATTGGGTCCACGCTTTGTTAAACTGGCTATAACCCGATCATTATCTCATCCTATTTCAGACCATTTGGAGCTCCATTATGTCAGTGCTATTTTTAAAAGCTGATTCCCCTAAATATATTCCCAGGCATAGGATCTACTGGAGGCTTTTTATTTCACTATCCAGAAAGCAAAGTGCACTTCTCAAGCTCAGACCCCCAGCTGGTGTAAATCAATTGACATGAAAGCATGGGTGAGGATTTCATCAGCACTGGAGTTCAACTTGCAACATAGATCATTCATACTACCTTGACTTATTTACCCATTTCCTGATTAAAAGGTATCTATGGAGATATTACTAGAGGAAATGGACAGTAATACCTCGTAGTAACTCTGTATTCGGAGCAGTAAAACTGATGTTTCTTTAAAGCAACACAGACATTAAGTGCCTATTAATAAATGAGAGTATGTTTAAAATATCCTTCTCTCCCCTTCTCCCCCCCGAGGTTGGGAGCATGCTCAAGACTCCTAAATTACCCATCTGGCTGTGCAAGATCAATGGAACATACAGTGTTCTTTTCAGCACAAACAGGCTGCTCTTATGTGACTGGAAAATGGAACACATCTTTGACCTTTACTTATATAATGGGCAGCCATCACAGAAAACAACAATGCATCTAACAATAGGTGGGCATTTAAGCTTATCAAAGGAGGGTGTTTAAATGTGTGTTTCTGTCAGTGTTTAATATTAATCTGTTCATGTAGTCTAGGGAAGATACAGCAAACAACAGTGCATAAGAGAAGGCCCAGATCAAAAGCTGATTTTAAGAAACATAATCAGTTGGGTGGGGATAATATTCCTGAACAGAAGCTCTACTATTGGAGAAATGTCTAAGAATATTGTCAACGGAATTGACCACTTCTGAATCAGTACAATACATGACTATCAAGAATCCTCCGAGATGCTGAGCATCCTTGATACCCACTGATATTAATAAAAATTGAGAGCACAGCACCATGAAGGACTGGGACCATGTTATTATTATTACATGTATTACAGTAGTGCCTTGAGGCTCCAATCAAGATCAGGGTCTTACTGAACCAAGTGCTATAGATACACACAGTGTGAGACGGCCCCTGACATACAGAGTTCAAGTTTCAATAGACCAGGGTGGAAGAGAGGAAGTATTATTATCCACATTTACAGATGGGAAACTGAGGCACAGAGAGATGAAATGATTTGGCCAAGGTTAATGGCAGAGCTAGGAACTGAACCCAGATCTCCTGAATCTCATTCCACGGACTTAATCACAAAACTGTCCCACCATAATGTTAACAATGCCACAATAAAATCATGATGTTGCAGCCCCTGGGCCACATCATCCATTTGTGTCTAATAGGTATAGTAAGGCAGGAGAGTACTACAATTACCAGTCTGCTGCTACTCTGCTGCACAGTAGTCCCCTGAGGCCAAGCCTTTTGGGTTTTAGCAGTTTAATGGTGCTGGGACCTGGATCTGCAGGAGGTGGCTCAGTGACTGTCATTCTGGTTGGCTGGTCCCTAGAATTGTGATTGAAGGATTATACTTCATTCCATGCACTACGTTGTAATCCCACCACCCTGTGCCCCTCACTGCTATATAAAAGCCACTATGGGAAATGATGCCTGCTCTGTTTTAATAAACTCTATATCCTGAGTGTTACATGCTGCTGCAGTGCAGGCTTTGCTTTATTTTCAGTAAGAGTTTTCCAAACACAGCTAGTGGCTGGCACAATAACCCATGGGAGAGCAAGACTTCATTCTGAACCATTTCACTGAGTTCGTAAGCAAGTAATAACGACTGATGGGAAGGGCTTTTCCACCCTGTTTATGATCAAGGGGAAGGATTGAGAGTCTAAGGGCCTTTAACATAGTGGGGTCTTAAATTGCCACCCAGAGGTCATATTGTCAGCTAGGGTCAAATTTTTAGGGTCAGAGGTTCTCATCCATTTTTATACTAAGAGTAAACATTGCATGTCCAAATGCCTAGCTTCCTGAAATTCTAACCCCCAACAGAACGTTGAAAATAGATGCCTCTGAAATTACAAACTCTTGGAAAGCAAGCAGTGCCAACCATGATCATTTCAAACTGCATATTGCCATGAGTCTAGCGTTCCATCTGCTAGAGCTGCATTTGCCTAACAGTTCTAGGCCAGCACTGCATGTAGAAGAGCAGGATATTACCACATGGCCCCATTGGCCTTCTGATACAGAATTTTAAAATCTGATTCATGCTTGAAGGGAGCAGTCAATGGAACTGTAGCAATGAGACTCATGTGGCTGGGGGGTTTTCACTGAATCTGGAGCATTGCTCTTTCAGATACTCATTCTCATCATTGGGAAAAGCATCTCTGGGAAGAAAGTGATCCAGAAAAGAGATTTCCTTCTGTGGAGATGGCCATCAGAACTAAGTGGAAAGGGGCAGCCATCAGCTGGAACAGGGCTTTCTCATTCTTCTGAAGAGACTGCATGCACGTGGCATCCGCTACCGTGACGGGCGCTGTCAAGTACTGAAGTCCACTGACGAAGAAAATGCTTTGTTACCATTAGAACAATCTTTAGCCTCTTAACAGGATTCCCATCTTAGACTGACATTATGTCTACTGTGAATCACTTTGCGTTTGGTTATGAATTATCATTCACGAGACTGGAGAATTCATTATGAAACTGTTTCAGACTATACAAGAATTCTAGGAGGGGGTCAGGGTGTCATTTGTGATGCACACACACACACTTGTCACTACTGCAGGCTGAAAAAAGGGTAAGGCAAAAGGGGAGCATGACCTGACTAGGGGCATGGCCTCAGAGAGGAGGGGAGGAGCAGAGGGTGGGGCCTCATGGCAAGGGCAGGCTACTAGGCACCCAAACACACACACACTAGAAGAGGCTGGTGCCACCCCTGAGCCACTGGCAGGTGCGGAGCAGTGCCACAGGGCATCTGGGACAAACTCTGTCCAAGAGTTATTCACCCCAAGACATGGACTTGAACTCTGCCTTCCAGGACTGTCTTAATCAAGTCAGGTTGGGCAGTTGTCACCCTATCCATATACTGTACACAGCAACTTAATCTGTAAGCAGAGTCTCTACCACTTGGGTAATTAAAAAGTTTAAATATTTCTAGGGAATCTCTATTTCTGGAACAACAAAACCCTGACAACTAACCAAGTTCTCCTATAATAGGTATGGAGGAAATAGAAGCTGGTAGTCCCCTCCAAATGAAACTATAACAGGAAATTAATTTCTGCTGTTAAGTTAATTTTAATTATGAACTCTTGAATTTCCCCATCATTACAAGATTTGGACTTTTCTGACAAAACATTATGCATATGACAATTTCTTTATAATTTTGGTGAAATATAGAAATGAGACACTTTCCCCTTAACAGCAGTGGGTCTCAACCCCTGACTCTTAGCCGCAGTCCCTTAGCTGTCTGCCTCAGAAGGTGCAGCTCACAGCACTGAAGGGCTAGTTTCATGCCTCCCTTTGGAACACAACATTTTTATTTGGAGATAGGAATATGTCAACATGTCAGTGGCAGGGCTGTGCTATACAACTGGTGACTGATTCCTGCTTCTCATACCCAGACGCTGACAAACCAGAGTATTCTGCATTTTACAGTACACTTTCTCTCAGTTTTCTTGTCATTCTTTATGTCTTCTTCTGGGTACAACACATAGAAATATTCTACTTATATGTATAAGCATGTAGATGTTATATAACGTGACCTAGCTGAAAATCTAAAAGTAAAAAGTCGTATGGTATTAACTGTTCAATGAAACAAGATATTGCTCTGATCAGAATGGTGCCCTTTGATTGTATGCTCAGACAGTACAATATAAAGGTGAAAGAACTTTGCATTACTGAGAATAATGTGCATCTATTGAATACAAATAAACTATTGTGAATTAAACATTTTTACCAATAAACAATAATACCCTAAAACACCTGCTCTAAATAAAATTGCTTGCAGTAAATATTATTTAAGCTCTCCACAAGGTGGTGCTCCTACAGCTATTAATTTTCCCTTCACTTCAGGAAAAAAATGTACAAAAACTCACACGTGGGAATCTAAGTACTTTGCCAAAAGCAATATTCAACTATTTGTCAAGTGAATTCAATGATTTTAGTGACCATGAGACTGATAATGTGGGCAAGCTCTGTGCAATATTCCCTGTAAACTCGGGCAATGCTTATAACTTGTGATCTGCAAACAACTCTCCACTTCCATTTTGGACCTGGAGCACCTTCCCAAACACTGCTCCTCCAGCCACCTCTTTCCCCTCATTCAAATCCCCTGTCCCTTAACCCACCCCCCACCCCCGCCCACCTCTTCTCTGCTGTCTTGCCTAAAAGTAGTAAGAAAGGGGGAAAGGGGAACAGAAAAAACAAGATGTGCACACGACTCACTGATCTGAGAAACCACATGATCTCACTGTTTCCCTTTTCTTTCCTCTCTTCTTCCTCTCCCCTCCCCACACCTTTGTGTCTGTTTATATCCCCCTTGTTGCATCATGTCTAATCTAGGCTGTACTCGCCTCTGAGCAGGAGCTGTGTCTTCATTCATTTCTCTGGGGTGGCAGCAATTTTTGGAAGCTCTAAAAATAATAATCAACCACACAAGATATGTTGAGAGGAACGGCTATTAGCTAAGCCTGCTTGGAAAAACAGATGTGGAGATTAAACAGCTCTGACTGCTCAGAGAAATTCTGCATTCAAAAGTTTAATCACAATTAAAACAACTGTGACTTTCCACCTTTAGCACAGAAATTTCTTCTAAAAAAAAAAACCCACAAAAAAACCCAAACAGGCTAAGTAAGGCTCCAGACCTGTTAAGACTCACACACCTGCTTAACTTTACCCAGTAGTCTAGGCAGCCTGTTCTTCCAGTTTTAGAACTGCTTTGTTATCAGGAGAGCAATCCTGCCAACAAAGCAGCATTCACACATGCACTTGCCCCAGCAAAACTTTTGTCTTGGCGGGGAAGGGTGTTAAGCACCCATGAAGGACAAAAACATGAAGGACAAAAATTGTGTCCATCAATTAGCCTCAACAAACTGGAAATACAAAAACTATTGTATTAGAAAAGATTCATTCTAGTAGCTGAAAAACAATGATGTTACAGAAGCTAACCAAGTTAGTTTGTCCTGGATAAACTTAAAAAACCAACAAATGGTCTGGTAGCACTTTATAGACTAACAAAACATGTAGATGGTATCATGAGCTTTCGTGGGCACAGCCCACTTCTTCAGATGACCACTGAAGAAGTGGGCTGTGCCCACAAAAGCTCATACCACCACCTACATGTTTTGTTAGTCTTTAAAGTGCTACCAGACTATTTGTTGTTTTTTTAAGTTTAATTATGTTACAGTGTATTATGGAAACAATAACAAGTACTACAAGTGCTAGAGTACATGGAGTGTACTGCGTAAGGCCCCATAAATCCTAAGGAAAGCCCTGTGAAGATTATTATGAACTGGATGTGAATTCAGCTTTCTGACTACCTATAGTTGATGGCACAGCCTAGCCTACCTATAGGTGGGCAACCTGCAGTCCGCAGGTCAAATGCAGCCCATCGGGATTCTATGTGTGGCCCACCAGATATTTTGTTTACCATTGCCCATATGAAGGTTTCCCACATTCCACTAGTTTCTGGCTGCATAGTTTTTCTTCCTACCGATAGTACTAAAGTGCCACGCATGTAAAGCAAAGGCCCGTGAAGTGACGTGTATGCTGATTGTGGATAACATTAACTGTGAGAGCTGTGCGTTCCCTCTGCAGCCAAACAGCTGCTATGATTCAATCAGCACATCCTAAGTACACAAGCGCTGTTAGCAGAACTACCCTATCCCGGGAAACTGTCTTGGTTACAACACTCTTGTGGACCACTGTGATGAAAGAGGGTCACTAACCCAGGTTATTCATTGCTGGTGTAGTCAGAGCCCAGTACAACACAGATGGGTACTTCCCTGACTGTTCTTTATAAATTCTGTTACATAATAGCAGCTAGCCACCTCACAAATTGCATTGCTAGGCGATACTGCAAGGATTAAGTAGGTGATCTCACTTGGGGTGAAATCCTGCCTCACTGAGAACAGAAGTTTTGCTGTTAGCTTCAATGGGACCAGGATTTTACCCCTAGCATTCAATACAGTGCTTTTATAACAACATTTTACACAAGCTGAAGGTGAGGAAACGGTATCCAGAAAAGTGCAGGACTGGAAGTCAGGAAATCTAGGTTTCCATTTCTATCACAGACTTGCTCCTGGATATTTGGCGTCTCCATGCCATCCGTAACATGGAAGGGGGAGTAACACGTCTGTTTCTAGGGGCTAATGTTTGCCAGGAACGTTTACATCCTTGGTCAGGAAGCACTAACAGTGTGCAAAGCACTTTGTACAGGATAGGAAAAGTTGTAACATCCCACAGGCAATTCTTTTCCAATGCCCTTCCTTACACACCTACACCCACACCACATTAACTTACCACACTATTTCTCAAAAAAAGAGTAAATGCTGCCATGTCCTCAGGCATCTTTAAAAATAAACAACCTTTATCAGAGGCTAGAGGAGAGAATGAAGCAGACCGAATATTTTCACATATCACCAAGCCGCACAACTTCAATATCCAACAGTTACCCAGAGATTGGGAATTAAAAAGTAATTGAGAAAACAAGAATGTCACCATCCGAGTTTCCCTAATCTGTGTGGCCATGCACCCATGAGGTTCCCCATTAAGCCCCATACAGGGGCTCAAGGCTGCAGTGGGGAGAGATTTCTCCCCCAAGTCCTGAAGCTGCCAGGCCCGGTGATGGTGACCTGCCATGTCCAGTGCAAGGGAACCCCTCCCTGCCAGCCCCCATATGGAGCTGCTGTGGCTGGTGACGGGGAGCCCCCACCCATGGGCTCAGGCAAGGAGTTGCTGCAGCTGGTGGAGGAGAGTCCCTCCCCACAGACCCCAGCACAACACTGCTACGGCTGGGGGAAAGGGATCCGGCCTTGCTAGCCCCAGCAGGCAGCTGCCTAGGTAAACCCAACTTCCTGCCCCACCTTGAATCTCTCCCCGTCCTGTGCCCCCTCCTGTATACCAACCCCCAGCCCTAAGCCCCTTCTTAAACCTGAAGCCCTCCTCCTGCATTCCAACTCCCCCATCCCAAAGCCTACACTCCCAGTCAGAGCCCTTACACCCAAACCCCGTTTTTAAATTAATGTCTATTAATAGATTTGCACAAAACCATACTCTAGTGAAGAGGTGGGGAACCTCAGGCCCAGAGGCCGCTTGCCTGGATCTGGCCCCCCCCAGGCTCAAGGCCTCCCCCCACCATTGGGGAATCTGCACTGTCACTCCAGCCCCCCTGCTGCCCACCATGGGGCTGGAGCACACAAAATCTAGGGTGACCCCCTCCCAAGCTCTGATTTGTGAAGGGAATGTGGGAAGTATCTTTTTCCTTCTCAATTAGGGACCATGTCAGTGACAGGGAGGCCCACGACTGATTTTTCTGTGGGTGAGTGGCCCCCCAACCCAAAAAAGTTTCCCCACCCCTGCTCTAGTGTCACAAACACCCATATTGTTCCACTCTATTTGTAGGCAGGTTAATTCTCTCTGTCTCTTTCTCATACCACAGCACGCATAATAAACCACAAAAAATAACAAGGACACATTCACTTCATGAAACTGCACTGACTTCCCTGGGGGTAGCATAGGCAGAGCTTGGCTGAAAGGGTCTAACTCAAATCTGCAGGGCCAAGCTCTCACATCAGTTACACCACAGTAACTCTGCAATGACCCCACTAATTTGAAAAGAGCTCACATGTAAATGAGAGCAGAATTTGTCCCACAAAAGCAAGGACCAGGAGAGCCAACAGTCACTGTTGTCCACAATCAGCCAGGGCCTTGGGCAGGATGAGGGGGGCTGGCTTTGCACTCCTGGAAGGGGTTGTGTCTCAGGCAGAATGGGGGCAACCAGCCTTCAGCACTGCCCAGTGTGTGCCATGCCAACCCCTCGCCATCCTTTAGAGCTGCGCAGACCATGTAGCACTCCAACAGTGATTTAAAGAGCCCAGGGCTACAGGTAGCAGCAGTGGTGGCTGGGAGTCCCAGGCCCTATAGAATTACCAGTCCCTAGCCACTTACTCCCTTTATGCCCCCTACATCTGTGGGTGTGGCAGTGACTTTTGAAGGCCCCCATCTGTACTAAATTAAAGCCAGGTCAAGGGAACAGGATAAAAGAATAAAGTTTTAGCATTGTTACAGTGACACAGCTGAGTCCAAACTACAAGTTTTAACTGGGCTGTAACCAGTGTTCCCTCTAAACTGAGCAGCAGCACAGCTTCACAGGTGATTATTCAACCAGGCCTAGTCAGTCAGCTCCTGCCAGGCAGGGCTCATTAATCACCTGTGAAGATGTGCTGAGGCCCAACTTCGAGGGAACACAGGCTGTAACTGATTTCCCTGACTGGTCTAGTTGTTATGTACAATACATAGGGCCTAAGTTAACCCTCAGATGCCATCTTTAACTTGTTCTGTTGTGGCTAGATATATTTCAGGGATTTCTAAACATCAAACTTAAGACACACTTTTAACATTATTGACTTAATTGTAGTGCAAAGAGAGAGCCTGACACATGGGGCCTGGTACAAGGTTTGAAGCCTGAACCAGAGTCAGCAAAAGTCAGACCCTGTTATAAAGCAAAAGGCTGCTTACAAGTTCACTGTTCAGTGTAGGAACACTGCTGGCGTTGAAGAAGCACAAGCACTCCTCAGAAGTGCAAGTAGGGCTGCCAGATGGTTTAACAAAAAATACCGAACACCCCTCTCCCCTCCCCCACCCAAAAAAACAGGAAAAAATTCTGTTGAGGAAAAAAAAAGGGGGGAGACCAAAGTTGTTAAGCACTCCCTTCAGTTTGGGGCCAACACTAACCCCCAATGCACCCACCCCTCCCCCTGAGCCAGGTGCCCCAGTGCCCCCCATCCCAATGCACTCACCCCTCCCCAAGAGCCAGGCCCCCCCTACAGCATCCCCCATCCCAATGCACTCACCCCTGCCTCAGAGCCAGGCATCCCTAGCGCCGGGAGCACCCCGCCCCAATCAAATCCTCCCTCGCTGCAGAGCCAGACACCGGAGGAGCAGGACAGCTGGATAAGGAAATCTTACTTTTAAAGTCGCCACTCCTGCTGCCTGGCCCAGCTGCCTCGGCTTGCAGTGTGTAGAGGGAGGCATTACGTGGCCAGCTCCTGGGTCTCTGCTCAAAGGGTCACATGGGTCAGAGCAGCATGCGCTCCGCTCCCACCCCAGCCCAGCGCCCCCCCCTAGCATGGCGCCCGGCAAGTGCCCCCTCCTGCACCCCCTTTGCTACGTCTCTGCTGCGCTCCTCACTCCCCTGCCCCCGCCAGACATGACAGGGGAAAATTGTCCCCACCGGGCTTCCGTCCGAGGGAAACAGGAAATACCGGACATTTCACATGTCTGGTATTTTCTGGGTTTTTTTTTTTACCAGACGGGGGACCCAAATAACAGACAGTCCAGACAAAAACCAGACACCTGCCAACCCTAAGTGTGAGGCACTAGGTATTCACATAAACATATTCTGGAAGTTTAAGGGAAGATCAGCTCAATACAATCATGTAAACCAGTGATCACCAACCAGTAGATCGGGATTGAACCCTCTAACAGGTGATCCTGACTGGTTTGACTGGGAAGCTATGAAGTGCCAGCACTTCAGCTGCCCCTCCCACCACTGCCCTGCTGCTCCTGCCCAGAGCCTCAGAACTGCCCCCTGGGAGCCTCCTGCTTGTTGTGCAGAGGGGGAAGACAGAGGCAGGAGGTGTTTATGCCACTCTGTACCCCACCCCTGTACGCCATCTTCACAGAGTGAGGAGGGCTGGGTCTTGGGGAAGGGATGGGGCGGGACAGGGCCTCGGGGAAGGGGTATTTGGGTTTGAGGTAGATCCTGGATTGACAAATTAAAAAAGTGATCTTGCGCTTAAAAAAGTTGGAGACCACTGGTGTAAACACACTGCCCAAGGATCGTACAAAGGCACACTGACCCCTCCTAAAGATAAAGACAGGCAGGGGAGAAAACAGGATTTGCTGGGCTCCTGGGCAATGTGGGCGGGGGGCGCCTTCGCATGCCCAGAAGCAGCAGAAACTTGGGCGGAAGGATCAGGAACGCGAAGCCAGCCCACAGCACCACCCAGATGGTGCAGCGCCCTCCCTCCCTAGCCATCAGAGCCGGCCAGAGCACGTAGCAGGGGACCAGGAGCCAAGTCACTTAGAATCTCCAAACCTGAAGGCCACTGCCTCCTTTGCCCCTTCACCTGCGTTGGCAGGTCTGAAGACAGGATGAAAGGATAATGGACGGAGATGTTTTCTTTGAACAGGTACAAGGTATAGGGTGATCATTAACCACAAGAGCAGGGTACTACGTAATTCATTTTCACAGGAGGAGTGTCTTTGTCTGACTGAGGGGGCAGCAGAAGATCCTGCCACTGACTGAACTGGTCCATTATCATGAGTGGATATTTATTAGTATCCCTACAGAGTTTATAGAGTGCTGGTACCATACTTTGTCAGCAATAAACCCAGCCACACGACTTCCGCACTGAAGCAAGTTGGTCATCTTTCTGGGCAGTCTGATCGAGATCTGCTGGGCTGGCAACCTAGCCAGAGCCCAGACAGCACACAAAGGCTATGTCTACACTCGCGGCTTCTTGCACAAGTACAGCCGTTCTTGCGCAAGAATCCGCAGAGCGTCCACACTGCCCACCTGCTCTTGCGCAAGGAAATTTACAGTACGGCGTGGTAAGAGAGGGCTTCTTGCGCAAGAGCTACACTCTTTTCTAACAGGTGTAAGCCCTCTTGCGCAGGAGCTCTTGCGCAAGAGGGCAGTGTGGACGCTCGGCAGGGATTTCTTGCGCAAGAGAGCCCTATGGCTAAAATGGCTATCAGAGCTTTCTTGCACAAGAGAGCGTCCACACTGCCATGGGCGCTCTTGCGCAAAAGCACAGCTTGCACATGGCAGTGTGGACATTTTCTTGCACAAGATGTTCTTGCGCAAGAAGCCGCCAGTGTAGACATAGCCAAAGAGAACAAACACACAGCCAACAAATGACAACACTAAACTTTCCTTCCCAGTTATTAGTGATTACATGGTAAAATCCTACCTAGTGTAATCCATTGACATATTAATCTCTAGGAGGATGTCTACACCATAGACTTATTTGGGAGTAACTGACGTTATTCCAAAATAACACAGTGCATGTCTACAGAACAAGCCTTTATTTTTAAATAATGTTGGGCTAGAGGACTTTTTACTCCGATCGCAGTAACCCTCATTTCACGAGGATTAAGGGAAGTTGAAAGAAGGGTGTTCTTCCTTCAACTTCCTGCTGTGTAAACAGTGCCAAAAGCCTAAAAAAGCTATTTCGACTTAAGCTACACCACTGACATAGCTGAAGTTGCATAGCTTAATTCAGCTTTAGCCCTGCTGTGTAGACGTGCCCTAGCAGTCCTAAGATATCACACCTGACTACCAAGGCCTGCTAAAAACATTTAAGAGTTACTGGCTGTGTGTGCACAGAAGTTGCTCTATACTAAATCTATGGTTTTACATGGTTGATAGTCTGCAGCTACAGCAGTGTCACAACACAGACTTTTCAATTTATAAACTAACCAGGCATGATTTCATAGAAAAGCATTTAAACATCACAAAACTTGAGTCTCACTGCTATGGTTATAGAATCATAGAATACTAGGACTGGAAGGGACCTCAAGAGGTCTTCGAGTCCAGTCCCCTGCCCCCATAGTTAGTAGGCATGATTAGTAGGCTTTACATTATATACCATATGCACACATTACAAATACACATACAAATTTGGTTGTTTTAAATAAATGAGGGTAATATATATACACACACACAAGTTACAACAACTCTTTGGAAACTAGTGTGTGTAAGCAAAATTCACTCATTCTGCTGACAAGGAAAGGCACACAAGTTATACCACTCCTTCAAGACTAACAGATTGTTATGATAGGTTACGATAAGCATGGGCACTTGTACACAGCAAGTAGTTCAGCCTTGTTTATAACCTCTGCACATGGTCATCAAACAAAAAGACAAGCAGACCCAACCTTAAGTTTGACTCTTTACTAACTATAATCAAACGGAAAAACTTAAAAAAAACAACAAATAGTCTTGCAGCACCTTAAAAACTAACAAAACAGGTAGATGGTGTCATGAGCTTTCAAGGGTACAACCTACTTCTTCAGTTTCATCTGATGTGGGTTGTGCCCACGAGAGCTTATGATATCATCTACATGTTTTGTTAGTTTTTAAGGTGCTATAATACTATTTTAGAAAAGTCTGGCATTAGAAAAGGTTCAGAGAAGGGCAACTAAAATGATTAGGGGTTTGGAACGAGTCCCATATGAGGAGAGATTAAAGAGACTAGGACTTTTCAGCTTGGAAAAGAGGAGACTAAGGAGGGGTATGACAGAGGTATATAAAATCATGAGTGGTATGGAGAAACTGAATAAGGAAAAGTTATTTACTTGTTCCCATAATATAAGAACTAGGGGCTACCAAATGAAATTAATGGGCAGCAGGTTTAAAACAAATAAAAGGAAGTTCTTCTTCACATAGCGCACATACAACCTGTGGAACTCCTTGCCTGAGGAGGTTGTGAAGGCTAAGACTATAACAGGGTTAAAAAGAGAACTAGATAAATTCATGGAGGTTAAGTCCATTAATGGCTATTACCCAGGTTGGGTAAGGAATGGTGTCCCTAGTCTCTGTTATGTTCTTATGTTCTTAAAGTACTGCAAGACTATTTGTTGTTTTTTAAGTGTTTCCAGTTACAGACTAACTGGGCTATCCCTCTGAAGTTTATAATCAAATGCATTCCCTCTTTTATCCTCTATTTCACTCAAATTTTAAAGAGACACTGTAAAATTATTTTTTCCACATAACCAATGTTTCCTCATTTCTGTAATCAGAAGGCATACTGAAAATGTCAAATTTGATTTTTCTAACTTCACTTAGCTTGGACAATAAAAGCAATCAAATCAGTTCCACTTCCTGATTTTCAAGCACTATACAGGAAAACATGAAATGTAAAGCAAAATAACAAAACATTCCAGCATCATCACAAAACACGTTGTTGTCATTAATTCATTTTAGATTTAATGAAACAGGCCTCAACACTGCAAACACTAATGTAACAATCCTGTTTATATTTACACATGAATAATCCCACTGAAGTTTGGGTTACATCCCTATTTGCTGTATTTTTTACTCATTTATACATGCTGGCATTTTTTGCTGCATCCATTCCTGATAATGGATTTTATAGAAACAATTTAATTTCAAGCACCAAAATCACAGAGTTAACAGTAACACACTGCCAACTCTATTTTCTTAGTGGTGTCACAGAGTGTTCCATACTACAGGCAATGCAATACTACAGTTTTTCATTCTGGTATGGCACCGCAGAGTGTATAAACCTACTCTTCCACTATCCTGCCAGGGACTGCACGATTGTCTTACAGAACTGGATTGTAAGAGACCTGTTCATTATCAGTTGATGCATTACATGGTGAGAGTATAAAATAGAAGGTAAAGCTGCAATGGCTAAATGGATACAGAGGAAATGCAGGAGTTTGCAGCTCTCAAAATAATGGGATCAGAGCTTTGGCTTGTAGACAGGGAAATGCTGAGACAATCCAAAAACATCAGCAAAAGTCATTTTCCAAAAAGCACCAAGGATGCATTTTGTTCTTCTTAGTATTACTGTGGCTAAGTGCTTTTAGGTGTTTACCCAGAGTTCCAGTATAGGGATGTAAGAGTCCGCTATCCAATAAGCAAAAGCTTATCAGATAGTCGACTAGCCCCTTGACTATTTGCTTCCCCCGTCCCTTGCTGCCTGTATCAGAGGCAGTGGGGGGGGGGGCAGGAGCCGGTGCTGGGGGGGAGCTGGCTTAAAAGCTGGTTCTCCCAGTACCATCTCCTCGGGGGAGAGAGGGAAGGCAGGGGGTAGTGGGGCTCTTAATACATTTGAAAAGCCAGGAGCGAACCCCACTGCAGCTCTCCTGCTTATCAACTAATCGACTAGTCCAGGGCTACTCAACTTTGGAAGCCCTGGGGGTCACAGCACATGCCAAGGGCTGCAACTTAAGTGTGGTTGCATGTACGTGCAAATATATATGCAAACATATGCAAATAGCTTCTTTCACTCTGACAGCATGAATACAAAGATTAAGGCAAGACTACATAACATGCAGGCCCCATTTAAGTTAGTTCTGCTGATATTAATACAATGCAATATTTACCCGATTTCCACCCCTATGACAGCACTTTTAATGAGCAATGACAGTCCAGGAATTTAACTACTAAAACACATATCAACAAAAGACCAGTCCATTGACTACTTTTTTGTTTTGGCTCCCACCTGCGGGCCACATGTTGAGCCCCCTGTAAACGCAAACCACAATGTGGGCCGCAAACAAGCGGGCCATGTGTTGAGTAGGCCTGGACTAATCAATGCAAAATCCATCAACTAGTCGATTAGATGATTAAATGAAATTTAACGTCCCTATTCCAGGATAACAACAGTCAATAGGCCAGGGGATACTTAAGAAATATGTTCCTTTAGGCAAGTTCCTTTAGAATCCTTTGATCACATTGTAATGAGAGGATATATACTCTGAAAGGATGCTGTGTAAACAAGATGCAATCAAATAAAATATAGGTAATTTAATTAGGCAGTCTTCTTTCATGCAGATTCAGTAATGTCAGAGTAAACTGTATGTTCACTGGTTGGACAGAACAAGCAGTCCTCCAGCTTTCACCTCACTCAAGGAAGAACCATTGGATAATTACATTTGGTTTTGCCCTTGTTCTGCAAATTCTTAGGCAACATGTGCATAACTTTAATGAAGGTATTAGTATCAAAATTATGTATATGCTTTAGTGTTTGCAAAACACCTCACATCCCTGATGTGAATCACCAAAAAAAACCTGTAAAATTCAGAGGGCTTTTGCATTCCCTTAAAATCTGCCAAAGGAGTTTTTGAAGTGATTATGTCATGTGTTAACCTAAAGTTAGAATATATAGTGTGATTGCTAATTATAGAAGACTTGTGTAACATGATTTGAGATTAATTTTAAAAGTTTAAAATATACCAGGGTGCCCAACACCCTTTCTTTTGCACACACTTTTTTTTATACACACACTTGCAATTCCAGCAGACATAGAGTCACAAAACCAACAGAACGATAAGGTTAGAAAGGGACTGCAAAGGTCATCCAGTCTAACCCCCGCCAGATGTAGGCTTTGTCCTCTAAAGCCATATGCCACACAGTCATCATCTCTTAGAACAAGGAGTGCATGGGAAGCACTACCCTCCCCCTCCACCTACGTATGCAGTGTGCACTCTCGCAAGGGGTGGATTTTACATCAAGCCTCCAGTTGATGAGTCACACACGAGTGGAGCTGCTGAATTGCAAACAACCGCATTTCACCTAAAAATAAGTGAGGTAGGTCTCCTCTCCCACAAAGTGCGCCCCTTAGCAGTCTCTCACGCACACAGTGCTCGTGTATCAAGCGCAGAATACGGAGGGGTTTTTTGACATCATGTAAAATATCTACTGTTGGACTAGGTGCACCCCACAGCCTGAACGAGATTCCGAAGAGGCGGAGACTCGCCGCAAAGCATGAGCCTCGGTATATCCTCGCTCCCGCAGCCCAGGACAATTTTTGGAGTAACTACCACAATTGTGCAGTGCCAAAACTCTGTAGCTCGGCCTGCCACGGTGTGTCGCAACTAGTCCCCCCGGTGAACCTCACCCGCGGCCGCGGGGCAGGCCCTCCACCACCCTTTATTCCCGCGAAGTGCTGTGAGGATGGTGGCTGCATAACAGACCACAGCTCCCTTGGTGCAAACTCGGTGGCTGCTGGTGCTGTCTGTAGCGTTTCCCGCACTGGCTTACGCCAGCCATGTTAGCAGTCACGCAGTCCCATGGAGACACAGGCAGAGACGGCCCTCACCCCACCACCCCCGGCCGGTGGAAAGGGGCTTTTACACGTCAGAGTCGCTAGTGTGTGGGCCTGCCTCCCCCAGTGGAGTGTTAGCAAATGCCTTCCTCCTCTGCTCCTGCTACTCTACCTCACTTCCCCAGCGGCTAGCCCGCCCACCCCCGTGTCTCCTCTCCCTTTGCTGGGCTGATCCGAGAGTAGACTAGGGACAGCACTAGCTGGCTGGGGCATGCTCAGTTAGAGCCAGGCACTGCGAGCAGAACCCGCTGGGGAGCAGGCTTCGGCGCTACACCCTCTTCCTGCCTCTCTCGCTTGCGTCAGATCAATGTTGCAGACTGTGCGCTGAGGATCCGCGCGTGGCGCGCTCGGCCCGGGAAACGCGGCGGCTGGCGGGGCCCCTGTCGTGCTGGTGGCTGGAGCGCCCCTCGGAACGCTGGGACATCTCTCTGGAACGCCGATACACTTTGGAACGTTCGCGGCGCCCAGTCGGCTGCTGGCGGCGACCTGCTGTTGAGAGCGGAGCCGGTTCGTTGCGCGGGTCCCGCCTGCGGGGTTCGGTGAGTGGCCACCCGGGTGCCCGCAGTTCCATGGTTGGTTCGGACCGCGATGAGCCGCCCGTCCTCCGCCGGACCCAGTGCTAACAAACCCTGCGGCAAGCAGCAGCACGCCCAGTCCCCCGCTGCTGCCCCTGCTGCGGCCGCCACCATCTCGGCTGCCGGCCCCGGTTCCTCCGCGCTCCCCGCCGCGGCCGCTGTGATCTCAGGCCCCGGAGGAGGCGGCGGTGGTGGCGGGCCGGTCTCGCCCCAGCACCACGAGCTGACCTCGTTGTTCGAGTGTCCTGTCTGCTTCGACTATGTGCTGCCCCCGATCCTGCAGTGCCAGGCCGGGCATCTGGTGTGCAATCAATGCCGGCAGAAACTGAGCTGCTGCCCCACGTGCAGGGGATCCCTGACCCCAAGCATCAGGAACCTGGCCATGGAGAAAGTGGCTTCAGCTGTCCTCTTCCCCTGCAAGGTAAGAGGATCCTTCAAGTCCCTTTCTGCTCCGGCCGACACGGTCCCGGGGGTGACTGGATGGAGCTAGTCCTTGTGCCTTATTCATCCCCGGACCGGAATGCTGCTGTCATTTCTGTAGAGCCACAAAGCAAAGGCTCCTCCAAGAGCTGCCATAGGGAGCCCTTTCCCTCTGGGTCACTACTGAGATGGGGACCTGCCCTCTCAACGTATCAAAGAATTTTGCAGAGGGCCAGATCGTGAAAGTTTTGCTTCTCCTTTCCAGATTCCAGTCAACAGGAACATTCTGCACCTTCCAGCCATACCAGAGGGAGGCTCCTGTCCTAGTTATATATATGGCTTCTAAACAATTCCCTGCCCCCTTTCCCTCCCACAGCAATATGTGCCCAAGTAACCCCAGTAACAGCTGATCACCCCTTTCCAGCAGAAACATGGGCAGGGGCTTCTACTCCCAGCCCTGTCAGCAGACATTTGGCCTCCTGCTGGGAGCACAGTTCCTTTCCCCAGGAGTATTAAGAGTACAAAGAATATATATCTTGCTCTTTGTCTTAAAGATACCCACAGCCTGACTCTTGTTTACAAATTAAGTGCTGCTGTCTTGTCTTAATCCTGTGTGATAGCCCTACCGGTACACAGTGGTATTATGTGTAACTACACCATTAAGGCTTTTAAAACAATCAACTATTAAAATGTTACATAAGCATCTAATTGTTAAAAGTAATATCACACACTTAGATTCTTGAATAGATCGTTTTTCACATTGCAAAGTGTTTAGACCATCTAAATACATTATTCTTCATGCTTGCAATTTAATTTGGTAATTTAAGAGGGACATGATATATTTTAAAAGTCATGATCACTAAATGTGTTCTGTCTGTTATTTAGAACACTATTATAATTCCATCAGATTAAAGAAAATAAATCTGTCGTCTCATTTTCAGTCTGCTTACTTTGTACCATTTCTTTGGTATTTAATCAATTTCACATCTTTCCCCTGGCATGGTCTGTGTAGTTTGGGTGGGGGTCTCATAATAATTAAGGGCAGAAAACATATATTTAAATAATAGGAAATGTGATAGACCAAGGGAATCAGGAACAGATAAAGTATCAGAATCTGCTGTTCACCCACTTTTATAACAGGTTAGATTTCAAATTGAGAGTGCCTTTTTAAATAAAGTGTTGATTACTTCTCCCACCCCAATAAACTACAAAGAATATTTAGAAAAGCTTCATTTGAATTCAAGAGCTTTGATTTCCTTTGTTGTGGCTGTTGATTTAAAGTAGATTGTGTGAAATATATCTTAAAATATTTCCTTACGGAAATAAGCATACAAGGTGGATTATACAGATTCTTGCTACCCCTAGCAGAACTTTGATATTTACAAACAAGCCCAGATCCTGCTCTTTGACCCCACATAAGCTTAAGAATTCATATTATCACTCTCACCTACTTGAAGAAGTGGGGCAATAGGGAATGAAATATAACAAGTGGAATAGGCTGTTGTACTCCATTGTCTTAAATCGAGAGGCTTGACTGGAATTGATGCTTATAGTGAAAATATTTTCCTTCTGTTTGGAAAAAAGTGACAGGAGGCCATAATTTAAGCTGCTCATTTTCCACCACCCATGTATGCCCTGTGTTCTGCAGTTTGTCCTTACAACTTCAGTTTGTTTTACATATTCCTTTTATAAGGTGTTTTTTTTTTTTTTTTTTGCCATGCTGCTATTTGGGGTTCTGTAGTGTTAGCCAACAACAGAGCTCCAGGAGTAATGTTTACCTGGCCCGCACCAAAGATTGAAAAGCTTCCTCAATTCTTATTGCCTGTCATCATCTGTTTTTTAAAACATTTTATTCTTACCTGGAACCTTTTACTCATTATGCTGTGCAAACTTAAAAACCAGAAGAACGCATGGAAAAAATTGGTGCACATTTCCTAAAATTTGGTGTAAGTTTTAATGTGTCCAGTCAAAAGTGTTCCACCCATCTCTTCCCTCCCCCCCCCAATGTGAGCACTCTTTTAGGCAAGGACCTGGACTTTACAGCAAGGTCCTGATATTTTCACTATAGGAGTCAGTGCTTAGTGGAAAGTCACTAACTCCTGTATCACCTATGCACTGAGCTCAGTGTAAAATCGGAGTGGATTCTACACCAGCATCTCTTAGCGGGTTCTGAAATCCAGGCTGGGAACATTGAGGGGAAATGGGCAGAACATTAGCTGTTGCAGTATAGAAGTTGCCTTGTGCTGAGGAGTCTTTCAGGCCAGCCATACCACCCTTTTCTTGGCCAGTAACTTGCCAATCAGTTCTAAAAGGCTATTAACCAGCTAGCAAAGCTGTGACAAAGTTGGGATTTTCTGTAATGTTTTTATGAAAGGCATGCATACTTTGCATTGCTGCCCAGAGGAGGAAAAAGAGTTAAGTCTGTTCTTGGAAGCAGCACAGGACATGAGGTGTGTGGGTGTTGCTATGCTCTCTGGCCTGCAATGAATAGGGTTGTTGAGGAACTGGCTGGAACCTGCTGAAAGCAACCCTTATTGATGCTGCCTCCAAAAGAGACAATGGAAAACCTCAGGGGCTAGAACATTGACACCTAGGAAACAATGACTGAAAGGAAGGATAAACTTAAAAAACAACAAATAGTCTGGTAGCACTTTATAGACTAACAAAACATGTAGATGGTGTCATGAGCTTTCATGGGCACATCTGAAGAAGGGGGCTCTGCCCACAAAAGCTCATGATACCATCTACATGTTTTGTTAGTCTATAAAGTGCTACTAGACCATTTGTTGTTTTTTAAGTTTATCCTGTACATACTAACTCGGCTACCCCCTGAAGCTTCTAAAAGGAAAGAGGTTTTCTCCCCATCTCTCAGCAGGAAAGCAGAGCAAAATCCCCCACCTTGAGAACTAAGAACTGATCTGGAAAGGAAAAGGGGATTGGCTTCTGGAAGAGTCTAACTGCTCTCACCTGGATAGGCAAGGAGAGAAAGAGAGAGATGGAGTCCATTAGAACGTGGCTTGCTCATTCACTGGTTTGACCAGAATTGACAGAACTCTTCTCTCTCTTTGCCAACCCAAGAACGTTTAGATTCTGTGCACCAAGTGACAAATACTTTGTTACCTTGTTTAGAAAAAGCTGGTCCTCACTGGGACCATTGTGCCCAAAGGATACAAGCCTCTTGCAGGGGTCTGGCTTAGCAAGATTTGTTATAGAGAGTCAGAGAGAGAGATGAATACTCAGTTTTAGAGGCCAGGGTCCTGTCTGTGGAATTGTGTGACTTTGGGGGATTTGGTATGTCACTCCCAAGAGACTTCTCATACATTAGAGAGCAATGACCAGACCTTGTGAATCCATGAGTGAAGCAAAAATGTGTGAGTATTTGGTTGTGTGACAGTCTCAGCCAGTGGCATTGCTGGGCAATCCAAAGTTGTAATAAACATTAGTATTACTGGATTTCCTTAAAGAATTATTTTAAATTACCAAGTGGAAATTGATGCATGAGAGGTGTGATGCAACTGAACTGCAGTGTAAGTGCTGATTGAGTTAATGTTAAATTTCATTGCTAGCAAGACCTAGACACACAATGGTTTGCAGTTACAGGAAGATTTCCAGGATTTTTCTAGAGTTAATCAAAAGTGTCAATGGAAGGTTTGTTTGGCTGTTTTAAGGGGAAGATGCTTTGTTGTTTTTCAAATAATTTTTATTATGAGGTTTTCTTTGTTTCAAGGCCCCTGAAGTTGTGGGTCTCTAAATGCTGCTCAATGCAGTGCCCCAGCCCAGGGTACACTAAGGAAGTTAAGTAATTTTCACCATGGAACTCTGCTGGCACCCCTGTGAAGCATCGGGTAAATGCCCTTTGCAGTACAGTGTATATATGGCTCTGCTAAGTTTTCTGTTTGTAAAGATATTGCAAACAGAATACACTGTACTTAAAAGAGGGCACATACCCGACACTCTATGGTCTAGCTCACATGCTTCAGCTGTGTGGAGTGTCATCCATCACAATGATAGGAATTTACTGATATTTTTAATTGACTACTGTTGTTCTTGTTTGCAGTAAAGCTGATGCAGAACGTCTCTCTTGTCCTTCTTTTGGTACAGTCAACCTGCAGTTATGAAGCTAGAAGTGTTTTGGGAGGTATTTTTATTCTGCTTTTAAAAGAACTATTCAGTGATGGAATGGGGTATCCGTCATATCTGTTCAGCTAGATTTCTGCAGCCCTTCTTGAGGGAGTGAGAGAGGATTGACAAGCTGCCCAGTCACAAATTATAGTTGACATCTTTAGATTTAGTTCAGAACTTTTCAGTTTTTCAGAAGGTACATTAAGTATTTAAATCTTACTGCATTTTTAAATTTTTTTAAAACTTAGTGAACTGTTTTGAAGTCCATATCTCTTCCAATATTCATTTGGAGGTGTAATTCTAGTGCAGTCACTCTTAAAACTTTAGCTAGAGATCCTTAACCCTTTGCACTTTCATAATGCCTCAAAGCACCTGACAGACAGCTAAACCTCACAACAGTACAAAAATGGCTAAAGCCATTATTGGTTGTGGCACTGAACAGTCTTGGTTCTCTTTGTTTTTAAATGTAAGTTTGTGAGAGAGAATGCTTGATGACATAAGCAAGCAGAATATAATGACCTAGTTTGGACAGAACACTGTTGTTAAATCTGTACTCTTATGTTCTATGGGATATTTATGGTCATTAGTTCTGTATCACCTCTGAAACCTAGTCCATAGCAGTATAGTGCCCCATAACAACCTGTAAGATTCATTACACATTGAGGGGGAAGAGTGACACCTCCAGAATGAATCATTAGTATCACTTCTTGCAATATTTTAAATTCAGTCCTTGGTTGGGACACTTTTATTTAGCTTGTGAACTAGATCACAGGACAAGGTGGGATGAATGTAGGTGTTTTGTTGGGATTTTAAGAATGTCAGAGTCTGTTTCTGTTCAGTTTTCAAATGAAATGTAGAACTAAAACATAGCTGTTATTTTAAAATCCAATATAGGAAGTAGTTCAGAGAGTCAGATACCCAGCTATGATGCATTCTTGGCCTAAAAAGAACAAAACATTCCATGCATTCTTTTCAGATATGCTTGCTTGCCTAGTTTTTATTTTTAAAGCATCCTCTTGTCTTAATATTCTGTGACAGTGTGGCCTATTTCCCCTTAACAATATCTCTACATCACCCCAAAAGCGGCTAGCCTGATCACAATATTGTAGCTAGTGTTATATTGAAACAGATTAGAGATACATTGAGGCTGAAGACCTTGTCTTACAGTGGCCATTGCCCCGTTAGACTTATGCTTTTTTATTATTATTGTACTTTATTTATTTATTGCTGCTGTGTGATGATTAAAGGAGGCCTAACGGGTGTGTGAATGTAACTGTTACACTCTGGAAATGTCAAGTCTTGTCTTTTGTTGTTGGAGAGCATCTTGATTGTCTCAGAAATGGGCACAGAAAGCTTTCTGAGACCTTAAAGGAAAGGATGCGGGTTTTCCTCCCATATTTGAAAACACTTCCTTACATACTCCTACTCTCACTGGTAGCTTTAGAAAATTCTGATAAGCAATTATAAATCTTGGTGAAAACAGCTCTCTACTCAGACTTTCCTTTAATCAAGCTCTTTTCTGTATTTTATAGTGATACTTTTAGCAAAGCAAATACATTTAACCAGTTCAGCTTACAGGATAAAACAAAGGATGGGCTTGTTGATTCTTTAACAAAAGTTATTTTCTCTCCTGCTCTTTAAATAAAAAAGTGTAACCAATAAAACCTAAGATGATTTAAACAGTCTGAATAAAAAGCACCTCATCTTTTCCTGAGTCAAGTTTCTCGTCTGGTATATCTGTCCTTAATCCATCAGTTCTCCAATTAACCAGAAGCTCTCAGCACAGACAAATCCTGACTGACTAATGTAAACAAACTAAGCAGAATTTGTTTGCAACTTCTTTGAACATTATAAAGAAGTAAGAAAAGGTACACACATGCCCAGCTCAGTTATCTTGCTTTTGGGATAGGCTAATTGGAAACATAAGTATATGGGCTTTAATAGTTTAATTTTAAATACTTTTTTACAAACTACTACTAAGGGCATGTCTACAATAGGAAATTATTTCAAATTAGCCTTAACTCCCAATTTTACAAAATCGAAATAGCATGTCCCCACTACAGGGAAGCCTCAAAATTACTCCAAGGCAGGCTCTATTCATGAGGATGTGCTACCTCAATTTAGAGCCTCAGGAAACACTGGGGAGTAATTAGTTTGAATTATTCTGGGGAGCAGTTATTTCAAAATAGCAGCACCAGAGTGTCCACACAAACATTATTTCGAAATAACTATTTTGAAATTAGCATATTCCCTGAGAAAAGCAGGAGTACAGATTTCAAAATAAGCAGTCCGTTATTTCGAAATAACGGGCTTGGTAGTGTGGATGCTGTGTTTATAAATTCGACCTAAGGGGGGTTATTTAAAAAATAAAGCCCTAGTGTAGACCAGAGCTGTCTGTGACTCAGAGACAATATAAAATAAGGCATGGGAAAAAATGGAGCCAGGAGCTGGCTTTTAAGCTGGCTCCCCATGAGCACTGGATCCAGGGAGCTGTCTGCCCCCATCTCACTCCTCACACTGCTGCCTCTGATAGAGGGGCAGCAGCAGTGCAGAGGGTGAGGGGGGCAGGCAGGAGCCAGTACACATGGGAAGCCAACTTTCAAGCCAGCTTCCTGTGCATATCAGCTCCTGTGGAGCTGCCTCGCCCCCTGCCCCTGCTGCCTCTCTATCAGAGGCAGCAGCACGGGGAGAGCAGGCAGGTGTCGATATGCATGGGGAGCCAGCTTTTAAGCAGGCTATCCTCTCATGCTGGCTCCACAGAGCTGCCTCGCCCTCCCCCCCACGCTCAGCAGTGCTGGGGGGAGGCTGCCACAGAGCAGCCTTTGTCCATGGCAGGCATAGACTCACAGCAGACAGAGACTGCTCCATGGGATGCCAGCACAGCTCCTGTCTGCAGGGAGCTTGGACCCCCCTGTGGACAGGGGCTGCTGCTGCCCTATGCTGCTGCTGGGTCTGTATCGGAGGCAGCAGTCCGGGACAGCAAGCAGCCAGTCTGCACAGAAAGCCAGTTTTTAAATCAGCTCCTGCCTGCCACCCCACGCTGCTGCCTCTGCTAAAATTTGATGCAGTTGCACAAGTATTCAATTAATTGCTATCTAACATCCCTAATTATTCCCTTTGCAATTAACTTGCATCTTGCTTGGGACATTTTGACCTGCAGAGATGTTCTGACACTATTAACACTGGCTGGGAAAAGGGGAGTGATGAAGCTGGTGGTGTAAGAAAACAAATTTTCTTACTGGTATAGGAGGGGAGAGCACACTAG
The DNA here is from genome assembly GCA_032595735.1 of Pelochelys cantorii. Lineage (NCBI taxonomy): Eukaryota > Metazoa > Chordata > Testudines > Trionychidae > Pelochelys > Pelochelys cantorii. The sequence goes on from CM064335.1 coordinate 29,590,748, forward strand.
ATTGGGGGGGGGGCTATGTGACCCCCCACATGACTCTATCCCAACCCAAGCCTGGGACCCCATGCTCATCCCCTCCCCATCTCATGTTACCTGCAGGGAGAAGAGGTGGGAACACTACCTGCTTGCATTGTTCTGCTCTCCCCGCTACCCCTCCCAACATGGAAAGGAGCAGAACTCCCAGCCCTGCCTCCTGCCCCTCCATGGAGCTGCACCTCTCTGTGTACAAGGCTGGGGAGCAGGGCTGGCAGTTCTGTTCCTTTCCCATTGGGAGGGGCAGCAGGGAAAGGAGCAGAATGTAGGCATCTGTTATAGTGCTTCCAGGCCTGCCCTCCAGGCCCCAGCCCTATACCCAGAGATGCAGCGGAGGGGAGGTTGGGGATGGCCTGCTGGGAGCCTTTCCAATACACCATACTGGCTAAAAATAACTTGCTGGTACAGCGTACCAGACCACACTGGCACACTTGCACCACTGGATGGAAGGAGGAATAATTGATTTTATTTTTTTTAAGCTATGAGTGTCGATTGCTCAGAGGCTTACTTCGTGATGGGATTTGGAGCTTTTCTTCTCTGGCTTACCAGTTCAGATGTGGCAGAAAGCTAGATAGTTCAGTTACATGTGTGCAGTAGGCTGAGACCTGATCATGCATTTCTTCATGCATCCAGATCTCCTGCAGGAGGCCAGCAGGAAACGGAATTGGATCACCGACATATATATGCACCGTTTGGCACAGGCCCTGAAGAACTCATCAGAGAGAGAGAAAGAGAAAAGATGGAGTGGAAACTAACTACTCCTCTGTCTTCCCTAACTGTTGGAAAATGTTCAAAAGCTTCAGAGGGGTAGCCGAGTTAGTCTGTAACTGGAAAAACTTAAAAAACAACTAATAGCCTAGCAGCACCTTAAAGACTAACAAAACATGTAGATGGTATCATGAGCTTTCGTGGGTACAACCCACTTCTTCAGATGACTGGAGTATTAGAAGTCTAGATCCAAGAATAAATACGGGAAGATGGTGGGTGGGGGGAAAGAAAAAAAGAGGAAAAATAGTGAATTGGATTGTTCAAGTTACAAGGGGCTGATAAGAACAATTTGCACTTGGATAGGAAGATCATGTCTATTTGGAGAGTTCTGAGACTTTCCCAGGCTGATGTTCCTGTTCTTTGCATGGATGCTCCATCCTTCAACTTAGCCTCTGGCTGGCAGTAGTCTACTAAAGTGGACATTTTTGCTTCCTGCTACTTGTTGGAAAGTAGAAGGAGCTTTCTGTCTCTTACTGAGGGCAGAGGGGTGGAAATAGTAAGACACTCTCCTATTTTCTACACCTTTCCCTTTTTAAACAGGAGTAATTTCTGTGCTGCTGCAAATACTTCTCCCAAACAGCAACAAAGTGAAATGAATAGGGGTATTTTTCTCTGGCATTTGTCTTCCATGCTTAAAAAGCATCTATTTATTGTTTTTACACTGCCCCAAAGTTCACAGTAGAGAAAACAGCAAGACAAGTGTCCCGGTTTAGAAGAGTAGGGCGGGGATGCAGTAAAGAAAGGCAAGGTTTATAGCAGATTACTTGGTTATGGCCTGTGCCCACGTAGGTGGGTTACAAACCCTTTTTAAAATTACACACACACACACTCACTCTCTCTCTCTCTCTCTCTCTCGCCTTTTATGGGGACTGTGAAAGAAGAGAGTCCTAAAAGGAGAGAGAAGTGTTAAGTAATTGAAATTTTAAAATATGCACAGAATGCTCTGGGCATTCTTTTCAGAGCTTGAAATGCATCTCCTCATCATCTGACTCAAAATCCTCATTAAAGACAGGCTAACATATCACATATTGCTATCTTTCCTCTTTTAAATAAATATGGAATTGAAATGGTTAGCTGTGGAAAAGTGCTATGTAGTCAGTGAGGTTTTCTTAATATGGATCTCTCTTGTGATCTCAGGTGACTTTGTAAAGATGCTGTAAACTGGAGAAAATAAAGCCCGTGAACTCACAGCTCCATGAGTAGCTATTAAAATCTAATTAATTATACAGTACTTGCGTGACATTGCAGTAGAGTTGAGTTGGTTAGAAAGCTGAAACTTGGCAACGTGGCCTAGGTATCTGGATGGTGGAAATTACTTTTTTAGATGAACTATTTCTTTAAAAATTTGCAGTGAAGTAATTAGTTTTAAATGCTGCTGTTTAGTTTGAGATACAAAATTGCAGAGGCTTCATGTAATTATATGTGATGTTGGCCCGTATTTGTGTCTTCTGCAGTATTTTAGCATGACCTTTCATGATGATAATTCACAAACAACCATTCACGCCTGAGCGATCATTGTGGTGGCCATGGAAATGAATGACCTAATCCTGTGAGGAACTGCACTCCTGATCATTGTTAAAACTCATGATACTTCCTGCTTGTGTTTTAGTTTATGATAGAATTTACTTCAGATTTACACAGCCATATAATTAGTAGAGCCCTGCAAATCTGCAGATATTTACTTTATATCCGCAGCTCATTTTTGTGGCTATGGGTGCAGATACAAATTTTGTATCTAGAACCCTGCACATTTGTAGATATCTGCTTTATACCTTGTGTATTCACATCCGCGGGTGGATATCAATGCTGATATCTGGGGCTTTTTGTGGATGTGGTTACAAATTTTGTATCCATGCAGGGTTCTAACAATTAGTCCCCTTGTATTAGCTTTCAGGACTACAGTTGGGTGGAGGGGGGAGGCAAATTATATGAACTTGCCCAGTTACATTAAGTACTATCTTAGAAAACATTTTAGGAGTTTTGCCCTTTGCCACATGAATGGGTTGTTAGTGATGTGAGTAATTTGATTTAAGACGAGGTTTTGAAAATTAAGAAGGAACTAGTCAGATTCCTGTATTTTTCATTATTGCATATATTCTACGAGTCTCAGAGAAGTGAGAAGCTTGATTTTTTTTGTTTCAAAGATTTTAAACCCACATCTCCTGACATCAGTGGGAACAGTGATGCTCAGCACTTTATGAATTTAGACCAGAGATACATTAGATACAGAAACGTCATTTCAAGAAATATGCCAGTTGCAGATCTTGCCATCCAGTGAAATCTACCATCAGGTAACCCAGGCCTACTAATAGCAATTCCAGGCACTAGGGCAGAACAGTCAGTGGCCCCAAAGCATGCACAAGCTGCGCCCACACAGATGCAGTTCCTCTGACATTGGGGCAGTGCTGCACCTGTGCTTACTGGTGCCCAGTAAGCTACTGGCTATGCTGCTGACCATGCTCTTCTGGCATGGCTAGGGCTTCCATACGCCCATCTGGTAGGTTGCCAACTGTCTAATCACGCAAACCCAAATATCCTTGCCACACCCCTTCCCTGCCCCCCCACTCCATACCCCCACACTCACTCATTTTCCCCAAACTGGGGCACGGGGTTGGGATGTGAAAGTGGATGTGGGTTCTGGGTTGGGGCAAGGGGTTTGGGTCCAGGACGTCAGGGTAGCTGCGGCTCCCTAAAGCAGTGTTTCTCAACCAGTGGTACGAGTACCCTTGGGGTACTCAAGAGAAGTTGGGGGGGGGGTACATCAACACAACTGAAATTTGGAGAAAACTGAATTTTTGTTGCAAGTTTTACAGCACTTTATTATTTTTGTACTTTTTATACCCAAAAATTTCATTGCTGCCCGGCTACGATTAAGTTGTTTAAACAAATGTGTTGCAATAGTAGAAAAAAATTGTGTGTCTGAAAACTGTAGGTAGTAGGGGTACTTCTAATTTTATTTTTTTTTAAAGGGGGTACTTATAATTTTTTTTTTAAAGGGGTACTTTATAAAAAGAGGTTGAGAAACACTGTCCTAAAGTAACCGGCACACCCCTCTAGCAGCAGCTCGTAGGTGGGAGAGGGTCTGGGTCTCCACACAAGCACTGCCCCCCGCCCCAGCTACCACAGGCCACAGTTCCTAGCCAATGGGAGCTGCATAGTCTGCACTCAGGGCACAGGCAGCGTGCAGAGAGGAGAAACCTTCTCTCCCCTTCTGTTGTCCCCCACTGAGATGTGCTGTGCCATGAGGGCAGGCAGGAAGTCTGCCTTAGCTGTCTGTGCTGCCAGTAGCAATGGCAGCCAGCACCCCTAGGCCCTTTCAAATCTCCCAGGTCCCTGGGCAGTTATTCCCTTTGACCTTGTTGGTGGGCCTCAGGTAATCAGATGCTTCTAAGCCTTCTAAAGACAAGTGTACTCATTACAATAAAGCCTGATAAACTCACTACATTGTGTAATTAACTTTTGACTCAAGAAAAAATTTGAATTTCATCCTGTGCTTCACTGTCACCTCACAGCTTTCAGAAGTTTACCCACAAACAAGGCAAATGAAGACTACCTGTTAACATACATAGAAAAATTAGTCTTCCACTTGTAAACAAAGGAGACCCTTATTTTAATTGTGCACACACAAATAAACATAGCACACAGATAGGTAGAATGACAGTTTTCCTAGTCAGATAAATATTATGCCAGCAGTCTGGCATTTCATATTTATGTGCTGCATATTTTCTCCCCTTCCCAGTTAATCAGTCAGTGACTCTGTGTCCTGTGATTTCAAAGCTTATTTTAAATCTTCCAAAACCAGAATGGTCAAGAAGCATTCTCTTGCTCTCAACTGCATGGCTGGCTGGTTCTTGTTCACATGCTCAGGGTCTAACTAATTAGCATATGTAGGTGGGGCCAGAAAGGAATTTCCCTCAGGTCAGATTGGCAATGACCTTAGAGTTAGGGGAGTTTTTGCTTTCCGCTGCAGCTTTTGTGAGTGTGGGGGACTTGCCAGGAAAATGATTTCACTTTTTTTTTTAACCGCAAGTGTAGGTGTCTCAGGCAATAGTGCATGTCAGTCTCACTGTGGTGCAGAATACTTTAGTCTCCTATTGGCAGTTGTACTTAGAGGCCTAATCTCAGTTGTTGGAACCAATGTGCAGGTGCAGAGTAGTGGTGGTGGCCTGTAACATACAAGACATCAAAGTAGGTGATTTGGTGGTCCCTTCTGCCCTTATTTAAATTAGAATTACAAAGTATTTATTACATTTGCACATGATCTAAAAAGTGTCCAACATTAGAAGATACTTCCTAATTTTGAGGCACAACAGGCTCATCTAAAAGCTTGTGTTCATTGCTGCAGAGATCAACACTGCAGCAGTCTTATCTTCTGGTGTTCAATTTAGCGGGTCTAGTAAAGACCCGCTAAACTGAACACTGATGGCACCCTCATTGACTGCTGTACTCCTTGCAGTTGCAAGGAGTAAAGGAAGTTGAGGGCGCATTTCTCCCATCAACCTCCTGCTGTGGGGATGGTGCCAAAAACAGCTTAAGGTACATCGACTCCAGCTACATTATTTACATAGGTGGAGCTGCATACCTTAAGCCGACCTGCCCTAAGGCTTGCAAGACACAATGCTGTGAAAGAAATAGATGGCAATTGACATTTTTATTAATAGTTCCAATTCTGCTTTCATTTGCTATCGTTTCCTAGTGGATGTTTATTTTCCCAATATTTACTCTTCTGATATGTTATTGTTATCATATTTTGTTTTTTAATGTGCAGACATCCCTTATAGCCCCTCTGCACTGTTTGCTCTGTTTACACTGTGCTGAATAGAAGTTGATCGTTCTAAGTGATATTACTATCTCAATTTTACATACAGTTGTTTAGCCTCTGCCTACTTTAGCCATAGCTTTGCTGGAGAAGCAGCGTTTTCGAGAGGCACTGTAGCTAGAGTCCTCTAACCTAAGAAGCCTGCTAACAAAGGGAGCATACAAGAGACTGTTTGGTTTAAGGGCTGTAATCCTCTATTTAACAGACTTTATTCACCTACCGAGAGAAAAATATCATTGAGGGCTGGGCATCTAAATCTATAATTGAATGAATGCTTCACGTGGCAGAGATGAGGTCAGACGCAAAAGCAGTGCTCTCACATGCCATATAATTTTGGGTGAGGCTCTTCCACATCAGAGAGCTCACATTTTTCAAATTCTGAACATCCATCGGAAACTCCTATTTAACCCTTTGGGAAACTGTCCTTAAATGATAAGTAACAGTGTTATGCCACGAGAACAGCTTTCCAGCAACAAAGTGCAGTATTGGGGGCTGTTTGGTTTTTTAAATAAAATGTAAGTACTAGCCTGTGTTTTTTAAAAGAAATGTAAAGTATTTACAGTGATGGCTCTTCTAACAAAAATCACTGCCCAGTCACTGGACTTTCTCTAAAGTGTTGCCTTTTCTGTGCTATGAGCACAGATATAACTGCACTTTAGTTTTCTCTAGCATCTTGTTTTACCTTCCAAACAAATGTGTTACCGTTGGAAAGTCTTATTTTCAGTGGGAAGAATACTGAGGCTTAAGACTTTGTCTTGTTTTATGTCTACCTGCATCTGTCCCTGTGTGTCTGGAACAATCCATTCTTGTGTACATGCATGCTCAGACAGCAGTGCAGAAATTCTGACAAATTGCATCATTTGGCCTCACATGTGGCTGGGTCCTTTGATGCAAGGACCCCTTCTTTCTATTGTCACTGTGGTTGTATAGAACCCATGTGTTGTCTGCTCACTGGGCATAACTAAACAAATCTCTTTGAAGATTACACAGTGAGAGGAGGGGCAGATAACATGAAGCTCTGCATTTACTGTGACTCTTAACTGACATCTGAAAGAGAAATTAGTACTTTGGTATTCTTCCACTATACTTCAGCGTCACATTAGCAGCATGATTATACTGACATGAGAGGACGTTGATATGAGCTCTTATTTCTCAGGCATTTAGCCCTTGGAATTTCTCTGCTTGTTATGACTCAAATAGCTGTTATCTTTTAAACGTTTAGAAAAATTGCATTTAAGCTTCAATTTTTTTAAAAAAATTGGTCAGATAATAAGAAACAGCCTTTTTTATCTTGTTCCTATTGCTAGAAATTTTCACTCCAGACTTGTTGGTTTTTTTATATTTGACATTTAATTCAGCATCTTTTAATACATTGAGTCTGCTATTCTTACACCTAAAGCTGGTAGCTGAGTCCTCTCTTCTATTCCTTGGGAAAAGGAGCATATATTTTCCCCAGTTACTAAACAGCTGTGAATGTGTATATTGCAACAGAGACCACTAACATCCGATAACACTGCTTGTCGGATAGTCAAGTAGTCGTTTACATCCCTATGCCTGCCACGGTGGCACGCATCCAAACAAGCACAAATGACTTTAATACTCATGCACAAGACAAAACTCCCTCTGCTCATGAATGGAAAATCTTAGAAAGAACACTGTCTGGGACCCCTGCAGACAAGGGCTGCTGCTGGAGCAGCCTCTGCCTATGGCGAGCCAAGGCTGCTTCATGGCAAACCGCCCTCCCCCCGCCCCCAGCCTTCCCCCCCCCCCCCCGCTGCTGCTTCTGAAAGAGACAGCAGCTGCAGCTGGGATGGAGGGGGGGAGAGAGGGAACAGGCAGCACCGAGGAGATAGTGGTGGGGGGAACTGGCTTTTAAGCCAGCTCCCCCCAACACCAGCTACTCCTCCCCACTTGCTGCGTCTCATACAGAGGCAGCAAAGGGGGGGGGAAGCAAGTAGTGGAGTACTCGACTCGACTCGACTACTTGCTTATATCCCTAGTCTCTATATTTAAACAAAATATGTTCAAAATTTTACACCTTTGAAGATAGTGCAGCAATAGTGTACACGAGGTAAAAAAAAAAGCTGACTAGAAAAAATTGGTATGTGTCCTATTTTTATTGCTGTGTTAGACTATGTCAATGCCAAGAAAAGAATATAAATGGAGAATTAGTAGCATTCTGATAGCACAATAATTCAGATAGTGGAAGTTGAAAGGAGTTTTCAGTCAGATACAGAACATGTTGCTTCATTTTGGTATTGCCTCTAAGCTCCAATGATTAGCAGACATTTTGGATAAAGGAGACTGTGTTAAAGATTCTACTCACCTGCCCTCTGTTAAATTATAAGATCTAAAGTCCTCCATCAAATCTTGACATTCCTGAAATTACTAACTTTAAAAAAATCTGTGGGGCCTTCTTGTACAATGTATAAACCCAATTTAAAAAACAAAACAGTTTTTTTTTTCAGGTCACCTTTAACCTTCTCCACTGTAAATCTTCTCTGATCCCTGGACAGCTATTTCTGTTCCTTATGTAAAGTTCCTCACACCATGTGTCTTTGAATGTGTGACTTCTAGCGTTCTGCCTGCACAGCCAAGTGCGTTTCTCTCTTCCTTCTGAAGGAAGTGTAACCAGCCCCCTCCATACACACAAACACACAAACCAGCACATCAGTGGGACACTAGATGATACAGAAAGTCAGGAAATGCCAAGATGCACTCTCCATGAGGCCCTTATGCAAAGGCCAAGTAGTGGTTGCTGTGAGAATGGTCACTTGACATTTCATAACTGTGTTACATATAAACTTACTGTGCACTTAACATAGTGGGTATTGCAGCAAAGTGTCTCAGCTTATTTGTTAGTGGCTGGTTTTGGACTGGTCCCTAAGTAGAGACTGGGAATAAAATGACTGTAAATACATCAGTGCATGGAAAAGATAAGGGGTAAGGCGGAGGAGAGTTTGCCTCCCGTTATGCTCCTTTTCTGAGACATTGTTGTTATTTAGCCAGATGGGAAGTAAAAACTTGATTAATCTGTTTTCTTCTGAACCTGAGATGCACATACTGGGGGGATCTTATTGCTGTCAGTATAGAAAGTGTTCTGGCTTGTCTCACAGCTGTAGCGATTGTAATATTCAGATGCTAAGATGAAGGGGGAAAACTTTCCCATTAAGGGACTGTTGATGTGTAAGGATGAAGAAATATGTGCTTTGTTTGAGGAATATTGAATTTCCTATAAGAATGTAAAGGGACCCTGGCTGGTTTAAAACAAATAAATACATGTTCTTACCTGTGTGACTCAGGGCCTATTAAAACACAGAACTTTACACAAAACCTCACTTGCTTAGGCTGTCAATTTACTTGTATGGTGAAAATAGTCAGTTTCACTCTTGAGTCTCATGCAGTGTCAGAGTGAGACTGCCAACATTTAAATTAAAAATCTTTATTGAACGGGACACACCTTGTAGTAATGCTGCACTTTCTAATAGAATAGCTGTGTTTATCTAAGGGCTTGCCATTCCCATATAAAAGCATATGAAGCAGGAATCCATTTGGAGGTAAAATAAAATTCACATCTGAATCCAGAACACTTAAAAATCTACTAATGTAAAATTGAGAATGAAATGATGACTCTTGCTGGTGCTGAGTTTTGCAGTTCCCAGCTGAGAGCTATAGAACTTTGAAGCGAGATATATATCTTGATGGCCCTTGTTTTCTCTCCCTCTAGTATGCCACTACCGGCTGTTCCCTGACACTCCACCATACAGAAAAGCCGGAGCACGAAGACATCTGTGAATACCGTCCTTACTCCTGTCCATGTCCTGGTGCCTCCTGTAAATGGCAGGGCTCTTTGGAAGCTGTGATGTCCCACCTCATGCATGCTCACAAAAGCATTACCACCCTTCAGGGAGAAGACATAGTCTTTCTTGCCACAGACATTAACCTGCCAGGAGCCGTTGACTGGGTCATGATGCAGTCTTGCTTTGGCCACCACTTCATGCTGGTGTTGGAGAAACAGGAGAAGTATGAGGGTCATCAGCAGTTTTTTGCAATTGTGTTGCTCATTGGCACTCGCAAACAAGCAGAGAATTTTGCATACCGACTGGAACTGAATGGTAACCGACGCAGGCTGACCTGGGAGGCAACACCCCGCTCCATTCATGATGGGGTGGCTGCCGCCATCATGAACAGTGACTGTCTAGTTTTTGATACAGCTATAGCACATCTTTTTGCAGACAATGGAAACCTTGGCATCAATGTGACTATTTCTACGTGTTGTCCGTGATTATATCTGTGTAGTTAGTGAACCTGAGGGTTGTCTGGGCATAGTGCTTTACATTCTTAAGGGATTTTTAAAAATGATATTCAACTATGTCTTCATATTTATCTCTTAGGATTCCTAATTAGCCAATATTTTGTAACAACTTTCTCTTTGGGTTTTAAGGCATGGCTAACTAGACAAGATGACTGAGTGTGTCCTGTCCATCTAAATGGGGAGACTGTTTTAAAAAAAATAATTTTTGGATGCTTTTTGAAGATTTTTTTTATCACTTTAAAAAAAAAAATACAGAACTTCCATTAGACATAATGACTTTAGTAGACTTGAGAGTCTGTTTTTCTCTTTGAAGTGCACCCTAAGCTCCCCTCAAGAAGAGTATACAAGGGAATAACAGACACCTCTTGACTTACTTCCCTTTCTAGGCTTTTTAAAAAGAGAATAAACAAATAGCTTCAAGTGAAATACCCACCAGAAGTGATTGTGACTCAGAGGAATGAAAGGTACTTTGGTGAAGGTTTCCTTGCTGCTCTGATTCCCTCTTTATTTAAAAATACAAACAGAAAGCAGTTGTGTTGGCTCACTTGCCGCGTTTATAAAAATGAACCAGGCCTGATCGCCAACCTATTGAGCATCTTCTGCTCCCATTCACTTCACTTAAAGTTGAGCGTGCCAGGAACATTTTAAAAGGGCCCAAGATCAGGCACTGGCAAAGCAAGAGACACGTATGTGATAGTTCTCAAACAGCTAGGAGCTGATCATATAGATGTGCAGTCAGGTTGTTTACATGTGGCTTTCCCTGGAGACATACTTGATTATTGATATTGTAAGAGACATATTAGATTAATATAGTAAAAGCTTTATGGCCAGTGTCCTGTCATTTGCTATTTAAGTTTTTGTTGCCATATCTACTTTAGTTTTTTAATAAATGTTTTGCAAAAACAACATTATGTGGCGTGTTTAATGGTGGAGATGCCCACATTAAGTTTAATTGTGTGAATTTATGGTGGCAGCTGTTTTTAGGTTGTTTCATGATGTACCTGTAAATTTTCCCTTGTGCTGCTGTGAACTGAGATCACAATCTCACTCCTAGCAGTCATTTACATCAGCTTTTTAACTAAATCAAATCAGAAGAAAGGATACCACATTATGGATGGATTTTGTAAGCTCTCTACATACAGAATTTCCATAGACACCAGTGGGAGTTCCCGCGTGTAGAAGATTTGCAGGACTGGGACTACAGTTTTATTACTCAGTTATGCTAATATAGAAAAAACAAAGAAAATAAGCAGATCTGGGTCTTCACACATTGCTTTTTCCTCCAGAAAGGAGCTGAGATCTATTACATCACCCTCTGACAATAGAAGAACTCTGATTTCCATCTAAGAATGTACCTGTGTCTGTGACCATATTGAATACATGCTCTGTGCTCCAAAATGGAAGAAGAATCTGATATTCCAGGCAAAATGTTTCCTTCCTTTCTGTCATCTAGTTCATTGTGTGTGGGGGAGGTTCCTTTACAATCTCTTGTGGATGCAACATAGCACTCCCAAAAACTTGTATACATTATAATCTACCAAAACCAACAATAGGACATGTTTTCTGAGATCATGCAAAGAACTCCCTGGAACTATTATCTGATGATGTTATAGTTCAAGGTCCTACTGGTGGATCTCACACTAACATAAATACAATGATTTAAACTGAGAAAACTGGTTTAAACTGGTGTTGCAAGATCAGACTCAGGCTCTGGGTCATCAAAAGTAATGCCTGTGCTCTGCGCAGGACCAGTTAGAGAAGAATACCAAAAAGGAATTCACATTCCAGTAGCCTAGCAATGCTTACAATGAGAAATGACTACTTTTTCAACTTAAAGTATGAATTTACTGCCGAAGGCCCTCAATGCAAGCATGACAGAATCACAGCAATAATTTAAACCAGGGCTACTCAACTTTGGAAGCCCCGGGGGCCACAATGATACTCACATGTGAGGGCCGCAACTTAAGTATGGTTGCATATATATGCAAATAGCTTCTTTCACACTGACAGGAATGAATACAAAGATTAAGGCAAGACTAAACAACACGCAGGCCCCATTTAAGTCAGTTCTGCTGATATGAATAAAATGCAGTATTTACCCCATTTCCACCCATATGACAGCACTTTTAATGACAGTCCAGGAATTTAACTACTAAAATGCATCTCAACAGAAGACCATTATATTGATTACTTTTTTATTTTGGCTCCCACCTTCAGGCTGCATGTTGAGCCCCATGTAAATCCAAACTGCACCGTGGGCCGCAAACAAATGGGCTGCGGGCCATATGTGGCCCATGGGCCGCGTGTTGAGTAGCCCTGATTTAAACAGAACTAAAATGTAAAATGAAAACGAAGTCCTGGTTTGTAACTGTATTCATGAATCCAGATTAATACCCCTAAAATTGTAAGTCACACTGCACAATTCGTGTTGGATGATTTAGCACCTATGTTAGATTCACTGGAATTGTCATTTATTCAGACTTGATTACATAGTTAAGTCCTTAGACCAGGCCTGGGCAAAATACGGCCCACCAAGCCACCAGATCCAGCCCACAGAGGCCCAGGCAGGCTCCCCTATTTGCCCCCCCAGCCCTGCATGCTCTCAGAAATGCAGCTCCTGGGCCCCATTTCTATTTCAAAACTGGAGTGGAGAGGGGAAAGCTTCAAGAGCTGCCCCCACCCCCAGCACAGTCCCATTGGCCAGTTTCTGGCCAGAAACTAGCCAGTGGGAGCTGCCTGTTTGAATAACATGCAGCCAAGAACCACCATACCCCCTTTCGTTGGTTTAGTTATTCACTGAAGCATCGGGTCCGGGCAAGCAGGCTGGGAAACGTTTAAAGCTCTGCAAGGCTTTAGCTCGGCAGGCAGACAGGCTGGTTTGGCTGCTGGCTGGTAAGTCTCCTACCAGAGCCTCCCTCTGGCACCCCAGCCCCTCTCTGCCCCAACCCTCTGCCCCCACAATCAACATACCCAAACCATCTACCCCCCTCTTACACTCATACCTCCTCCCAGATCTGGCACCCCAATCACCTGCCCCGTATCACAATCCCCTCCTACTCTAGGTCATGTCCCAAACCCCTGTACTCCAGTCCCTGCCCTAGGTCACAACCGCCTCCTCCACCCAAACTCCCTCCCCAACTCCCTTCTCCCTCCTGCACCCCAATCCCTTACCCCAAGCTCTCTTTTGCACCCAAGCTCCATCCCAGACCCCACATCTCCACTAATAAAGAGTTCGGCCCTCAACCACTTTCCAAAATCTTGGAAAATTATATCCCATCAAAAATTATTGCCCATCCCTGCCTGAGACATAATATATTGGGTTAAGTTAATGGAGAAGGTCCTTTTACTCTGGATTTTACAGTGCCTAAGTTTTGATGTTTTACTGTATCTTATTATTTTGAACACAGAAGATATAACCCCAAGAAGCCAAGAAGCTAGATGTGTTACCCATTTTGACAATAAACTCAGGTAGCTGATACTTGATCCAAAAATCAGATTAACTTCTTAAAGAAGCAACCCTAAACATATTCTTAGAGACAGTCTTACCAGTATGACTTTCCAATGGCCATGGCTGCCTCATCAAGAGAAGAGAAAATAGCACAGGGCCAAGGTATATTGGATACAAAAACCAAGTGAACTTTTAATTAGAGAAGTGACCAATCAGAAGAGAAGCCATGTAGTATGGAATTGGTAACATGTCACAGAATCACATCTTACAACATCTCTAATCATATTTCTCATCTGTCCAACATTTTGACAACTGACTGAGAAACACAGACTGTACCAACAGAACTGATCATACTTGCTCTCTGCATGGCATATTCTTAGAGTTTAATTAATTCCAGCAACAGAAGGTATACCAGTAACAGAATAATTATCTGCTTATGAAGCTTTTTCTTTGCAGAGTTTCTTAACCTTCACCCTGCTGGCATCTCTCCCTGAAATGGAATTATTTACATTGAAAAGACTTGTGGGGAAAGTCATTTTAGGCTATCTATGCCTTGGTTCCCCTATCTTTAAATAGGAATAATGCTTGTATATTTTTGTTATGGGGCTTATGTAGTATTTGTAAAAATTGATAGTCATATGAAAGGTGCATCCTAAAAGCAAATGGCTAACTTTTATAAACTGATACTAAAACAGTCAAATTACAAATATACTTACATTTCCAAACCACATATTTTAAGAGTAGTTTTCATTTACTTACTTGCCAAGTTCTGAGTTCAGGATCTTTGTTACAGAGCTGATCCTATCGCAGCCACCTAAAATAGTAGATAAGGAGGTGTCAGGCTGCTGTAATAACACGTAAATTTGTTTAAAACTTTTTATATGATGTTTTTATTTGTAACAAGTTTCAACATATATAAGGTGTCTTTTATTTAGCATGTATATGGGCATGTCTTTACTGCATTGTTAGACTGAGTTATAAATGGAGTTTTGTATCAACCCATTTCCCATCCACACACAAATTTGCAATTTAAGAGATGTAAGATCCAGCAAGTTGGCCTATTGAAGAGGGAAGATTGAATCTCAAGCACTGTTGACAACTTGACACTAGATATGGGGATGCAACAGCTGCTAACTCAGTCACATTGTGTAGCCCTAATGTTGCTTTGTTGTGTGATCACCCACTCCAGTGAGGCTGGTTCAAGTGGAGTATGTGCCAACTGTTGCAGGGAAGCTCATCATGCTATACAAACCTCTCTAATCCTCAATCCTTCTCTGTGTTGTATTCTGTAACTGAAGAGTTCATGACAGTTTATTTTTTAAAGCATTGCAGCTGGTCTTCTAAGTGTATTTTCATCTTGGTTGGTAGCCATTTCTACCATATCCCAGAGACTCTGATAAAGATTATTTTGTGAGGAAATACATGCTCCATTTATAGTGCAGCTAACAGTGCACTGACTGCACATGGAACTTGGCATCATTAGCTGGCTGCATATTGATAATGGTGAATTTAGGGCATTGCAGTGATTTGATAATTATCAAATTGATCAAAATAATGACCTCAAGGCCATGAAGGCATCCTTAATGAGGCTGAATAAAAAGTAATTTCTGGTAATTGTTACTACTTCACTACTGGAACCATTGCTTTCTAAGAAGGAACTCTAAATGAGCAATGATTTTCTAGGCCATGTCTCTAGGGGAATCTCTTGCAGGTTTTATTCTGTTTTAAGGTTGCCTTAATGCCAGTATGGTATAAAAGTAAACTCTGCACTAGTGGCTTTATTTATGGATCTTTGGGCTTATAATGCTGGACTGAGATTTCCCAGTGGAATTTGTTTCTGCTTAATACTCACCAAAATCAAAGGGTAAATGCTACCTCTGCATGTACACATCAGAAATACACTTCCACTCTGCTAGAGAAAACAATTGCTGACACAGCTGCCATGCCCCTCCCCCCCCACACACTGATTTTCTTCATACTCCTGCATATACTACCTCTTCTCCTTCCCAAACAGGTCTCCCTAATATATAACCTTAATCTCAGTGATTACCAATGTGTACCCTAATACCTGTAATTTCTATATCTACCAAATTTACAACATTCATAAATCACCCATTCATACAAGTTTTCCTAAACATTATAGGAAAACTGCTGTTTGCAATCTGATACCACACATTGCTGTATGGAAGAGTACATAACACAGTAACATATAACCATTACACATGATCAGAATTAAGGCTGTCTGTTTGTTTACAATGACAGGAGTGGAGCTACATGGACTGTGGTTGAAATAAAGGGGTGGTGGAAATTTACAAGGGGAACAAGTGAATGGAGTGCAGACAGAGTTTTAAATGCTATAACTGCTCGGACATCATGTCCACTGTAAAAACCAAAGAACTAACAACCTTAACTCTAAATAAGCACAGTGCTGTATTATGTATGAGTATTTGTTTAAACTTATACCAGACAGCATTCTCCAACTGAAAAAATATCTAGATATCACTTAGGTCCTGTCTACCTTAGAGATATTTTCTAACTGGTTTAAAACTATTACTAGATACATTTGGATAAAAAGAAGAGATGGCTCAAAGAATATTAGATCTCCATTCCATTTAACCCTGCCTCTTTTCCCTCCTTATTGTTGTATATAGTATTACCCCCATCCTAACATGTTTATGTAGTATGGTCTGGTCTTCCAGCTTTGGCAGATTGCAAAATTGGGTAATTCTATGGGCAACCCCATAGCACATGTGGTAGTTGAAAACCAATATGAGCTGTATGTCATTTATGATTTTATATTTTTCATTGTATGCCTCTTTATAAAAATAAGTATAAAAAAATCACCAAAAAAAAACCCTCACCATGGTTCAACTACCCAGATCTCAAAGCTGGTTAGAATTATTGTGTAGAGCTTTTTATACCCAACTGGCTTTGAATTCTGACTAGGTCCAGTAAAAACAGAACCACATGGGAATTGGATGTCTAAATCTCCTTTTGAAATTTGTAGGAACTGGGCATCCTAGGGAGCTTTGTAAAATCTCAGCCTATGCCCCTACTAGAGATGTTAAAAAGTGGGAAATTGTGTAACTGTGTAACCACTGAAAAGCTCAGTAGTTACACACAACTGCAGTGGCAGCTGGCTCCCTGGGAGCCAGTACTGGCCGGAACCTGGCTTTTAAGCCAGCTCCCAGTACATACTGGCTCCTGCCTGCTGGCTTCATTCCTGGGGAGTGAGCCTGCATGTAACTGTGATTGTTAACCTATAAGCCCAGGATTATTTGTTAACTATTTACATGGTTATACTTTCACATCCCTAGCCCCTACCTGGTTTTTACATTTGTTTAGTGGAGCTAATTGTAAAACAGGTCCTCAAAGGTACAAGGGAAGACTGAATTTCTTTGTTTTGGTTACTCTAAAGCCAGCCATTCCATGGTACTGGGTTTCTGGGGTCATGAGGCTTTGTTTTAACGCTTATTGGCCTCTAAGAAAATATCTGCAGATTCTTTTTTATTTAGCAGCTACCCCTTCCGTTGTCCCATGTTTATAACTATTATTTGTTTACATTACAATAATGTCCACAGCAGTGGTTCTCAAACTTTTGTACTGGTGACTTCTTTCATACAGCAAGCCTCTGATATTACCCCTGCCCCTTAAAAATTTAAAAACACTTTAATACATTTAACTTTGTTATTAATGTTGGAGGTGAAGTACAGATTGGGGTGGAGACTGACAGTTTGTGCCCCCTCCCCCCACTTAATGACCTCACAACCCCCAAAGGATCATAACCCCCACTTTGAGAATCCCTGATTCAGAGCCTTCAGCCAGGTACAAGGCCCCCATTGTACTAAGTGCAGCAAACAAAGTATGGAACCTGCCCCAAGATACTTACATAAATTAGTTTTTTAATGTTTTCTACTTATCTCTGTGCACCTGTATCATCTGTATGTCTGTGAAACTGTGCATACACCTGAAACTAACTTGTAGGGATATTCATTGTTTAAAAAGTGGTATTTATAGGCCTGATTTCTGGACAGAGTTCTTAATCACTATACTTAAATATACTTATTTTCAAGATTTTTTTTTAAAGTTTTGATGGTCTGGATTGTGTGAATTTTCTTCGATTATCTTCCACCCTAGTTCTGGGGGAAGGCTTTATGCAAAGTTACTTTTCAGAATACTTCAGTCTCCAGGTGCCTCTTATCATATCATTCTCACTGCCAACTCTGAGCTCACAACCCAAAGCCAAATTCAGACCTGAGGGGGGGGGGGGGTAAGGGGAGGGAAAATGCAGCTGAGAAAGGCCTGCTTACACCAACCCTGAATGTGGCTTCTTGAAAGCAAGATGGCTGGCTGTTGAGTCCTTAGCAAGTCTTTTAAATGATTTGATAAACAGTGTGATTTGAAAATGTAATAGGAAAATGTGGATACACTTAACATAGTCTGGCAATACTGTTCTGAATTGCTTACATGATACAAATAGCAATGATTGAATAGCAACTGCGCACTGCCACTAATGCATCCAAAGCAGCTGCTGACATCAGCCATTTCCCTCTCTTTGAATGTATTATTTTAATCCTGTCTTCTTTGTGTGTGTTATTTCTGCTTGTAATAGCTTGACTGTCATTGCCCAGGTACAAACACCCATTTCCTAAAACACGTAGGGTTGTTTCCAAAGCATGAGAGACTTGCCAAGAATGGCTACTGAACATTCTGGAAGCTACCTCATTCATAGCTACCTCATACCTCTACCCAGAAAGGCACAGCAACTGGCCCCTCTGGATTGCACCTGCCCTTCTCTGTCATTTCCCAGGATGGTGTTTGTATATCTCTGTGGGGACACTTAGAAAGAGGTGCCAATGACTTACATTACCTTTTGACCTTATCGGGGAGGTTGCTCCTTTAATGACAACTGAGTCAACCTACCACATAGGCAAGGAATTTTGCACCTTCCTTAGCGATAACATATGTAGACTGGAATATAAGCCATCAGGGCAGATGAGAATAACAGCCAGGCCTATGGAAAGGCTCTGAACACTTTCCCCAGTGCAAGTTGTGAACCAAGGATTATAAAAGTGGGGGTTCTTGGAATGGTTCTCCCTTCATAATATTTGGTTTTCCACCTGGGATTTTTCTGAAATCCTCTTCAGAGAGAGAAGTTACAAATTGCCCCCTCCAAATATATTCTATGAGCAGCTGTAGGCAACTAAACACTTCATTCCTCAGTGTTTATTTGAAAAAGCCTGAGGTAGTAGTCAGGGTCATGAGATTGGATCATGAGAAAAAGAACAGCTAATGAGAGGAATGGAATCCAGTGGACCCTGTTTAAATAGCTAGAAGACCTTGATTTTGCAGATGACCTAGCTCTTCTGTCACATAATCAACTTCAAATGCAAAATAAAACAGTGAAGCTGGACAAGATTTCACAGCAGATGGGACTGAAGATCCACAAGGGGAAGACCAAGATCATGAAAGTGAATGCAGCAAGTAACAGCAGCCCAATTGTCCTGAGAGGAATGACACTGGAGGAAGTTGATACAATACTACCTAAATAAGTGAAGGTAAATAAAGTGGGAGGTACTGACAAAGATATTAAGACCAGAATACAGAAGGCAAGAGGTTCTTTTATTATTTTGAGGAACATATGGAATTCAAGAGAGATCAAGCTACAGACCAAAATAAGGATCTTTACCTCAAATGTAAAATCAGTACTTCTGTATGGCTCAGAATCATGTCAAACAACAAGGACAAACATCAAAAAATTGCAGACTTTTATTAATAAATGCTTGCGTAAGATCATTGGCCTGAAGTGGTCTGACAAGGTTACAGACATTAGCTTATGGGAAAGAACAGGGCAATGCCCAGTAGAGCAAGAGATTTTGAGAAGAAGATGGCGATGGATTGGCCATACACCATGGAAGCCACCAACTAGCATTACCAGACAATCCATATCCTGGAACCCACAGGGGAAAATGGGAAGAGGAAGGCCAAAGAATAGTTGGAGAAGAGACCTGGATGTGAATGTGAGGAAAACAGGCAAATGCTGGAGAGAATCAGAAAGATGGCACAAGACAGAGAGGCTTGGAAAGAAATTGTTGATGGCCTCTGCTCCCATAGGAGCTAAGGGCAAAGAAGCAGTAGTATTCAGGGCCATAGTGAGGCAATTCTGGATCTTTCACACAATGAAATGTCCCCTCACGGCTCCACTCACTTGGAATGGCAGATGCTTGGTATACCCACAACCTCCCAGAAAAGCAAAGGTAGTAGCATCATGGGGGCCTCCTCTCCCTTGGAGAGGTGGAGTAGCAGGAGGGCAGCCTCCGGACACTTCCATCCCAGCTGCTGGGATACCTGCATGAGTAGGGTGGGTTGCTACTCTCTCCTCCTGCTGCACAAAATCCATGGGTGGGGTGCTGTTGGTGAGACCTTCTCCTGCAGTGGGTCAGGGAGTTAACAGTGATGGTGGTCTCGTTCATCTCACTCTCTGCTGCTGTTTCATGCTATCTGGAACCATACATCAGTTTCATTTAAGTTATCTTTTCTTCACACTCATGATGACTAGAGGGCTTACTGGTTTTTCAAAATGAAAGCTAAGATTCTGATGTTGATCACTTGATTCTAGGAGCTGGTGCCCTACACACATGCCTATAGTGCTGATGTCTTTTTCTGACCCTGGCAGTGATGGGGAATTCCCAGCAGCTCCTTTGGGCAAAGGGGTGGTGCTCGTCAGATACATATTGGCACTGTACTGATGGTTCCTAAGCAATAAAGGGAGCCAGAGAAAGTGAGGGGGTTATGAGCAAGTGCAGGCAGCAGGTTGCCAAGTCCAGACTTATGGGAGAGCCACAGGGAGGGAATGACCAGGGGACTGAAAAGAGTGCAGGCCAGAGAAAGTTCAGGTGGTCAAGGGAAGAGAATAGTTTGCAAAAGAGGAGTTGATGAGTTGATTTGCACCTCACCTGCTTTTATGAGTGTAACAGGAGGGATGCTTGAATACTGCAAATCTGTGGGGATAATAGGTCATTACATCTAGCCATTTGATAATCACTGCAAGGAATTTACTGTCATAAACTCTATTAGTGTGTCCCAGTGATTCAGACACATATTCACTGTATTAACTTTGACATCACTTGTGTAGATTGCCATACTAATAAAGGTAATGAGGTTACCCTAGAATAGCACAGCTCCATTGACTGGAGGTAATTGAAGTTGTTCCTTTGTGGCAATGAGCTAATGTAGAATTATACCATGTGCCAGTGTTTAAATTCTCATTTGTTTGTCAGCCAGCACTGTAAAATTATTTTACAACAGAAGCTAAAGGCTTTTAAATGAAAACTGATTGCATATGGTGCACAGACATGAGTAAAATGTGATGTTTAATAAAACTTGCTACAGAGCAAGTGCAGGGAGCAGGCATGGATTTCAAAGGGTAGCTGTGCTCCAGTAATGCATGTTGTGTAATCAATGCTGTAACTCAATTCCTATGCCAGGCTTGACCACGAGAAGTGTTAGTGGAATATATCCTGGACATCTTTTGCATTAGCAGTTATAGCCCCAGTAAGCATCCAATGGCAGTTTTAAAACAGCTCACCTCTGAATCTTTGATGTGGTTAGTTATATGGCTGCCTGAGCAAGAAAGACACACACTACCACTGCTACTACCATGTGAAAAATTAGCAAAAATAAGCCACCTTTCAGATCAATGATCCATGGTTCTGGAACTATGGGTGCTTGGAGTGCTGCCTCACACTCTGGCATTAAGTGGTTTCTATTTATGTACAGGCTTTACTGTTTGGTTCAATGGCTCAGCACCCCCATTATAAAAATTGCTCCAGCATCAGTGAATGTGAACTGGGGTAGGATGACAGCAACTCTATCAGACTGGGATCAGTGACCTACCCAGAAACCACAGAGGAACAGGATCAGTGACAAAACCCTCCTTGCCATTGCCTCTCCAATCAAGGCAGGATGTCAGAATGTGTATATTCTTCCATCTAAGAATGCTGAAATGTGCAGAGGTCCATCAAATAGGCACATATAACATTTCATAGGACAGGTCCACACTAGAACCTTTTGCCCATATAACAGTGTCAGTGAGGGGTGTGTTTGGGGTTTTTGTTTTTAACATGTTATATCAGCAAAAGCTTTAGTGTAGGTTAGGGATGTTAAATTTAGATTAACTAATCCAACAGTCAATGGGATTTCCATCGACTATTCGATTAGTCTATAAGAGGCCTGTCGGGCTCTTGCTACAGTTCAAAAGTGAAAGCCTCACAGGGAGCACAGGGCCAGCGGGGGACTGGCCCCATGTTCCCTGCAACGCCTCAGCCTTTGAAAAGTACAAGAGCCCCTCTTATACATTTCAAAAGGAAGCCCTGCAACATGCGCAGGACAATCCCCCGCTGGGGTTCTTGTACATTTCAAAAGCAGAATCTCAACAGAAGTGGCGCGAGTGGAGTCTGCTTTAGTCCCTGCTCACACTGTCTCCTGCTGTACCTCAACCTTCCCTGCTTCCCGCGGAGACGGTGCTGGGGGAACCAGCTTTTAAGCTGGCTCCCCCCAGCACTGGCTCCTGCTCCACCCCTCACCCCCCGACACCTTGCTCCCTCTCTCTGATAGAGGCAGCAAGTGGGGGAAAGCAACTAGTCACATCATTAGCCGACGATGTCGCTTACATCCCTAGTATAGGTGCTGTTATACTGACCAATAGATGCTTTTGCCACTATAGCTTATTCTGTTAGGGAACTAGTATAAGCTATTCAAGCAAAAGTACATTTCTACTGGTAGAGACTATATCTACATTAGCTAAAGCAGCCAGTTTTTTCTAGCTTAGACCGGGGCTATGTCTAACCAATGCAGATTTAACAACAAGGTTGTGTTGATACAGCCCTGTTGCTAAAAATCAGCATGTGTTAATTGCTTTGTCCTCAGGAGAGCAATCCTACAACAAAGAGGCATTCACACTTGCACTTGCTGTGGCAAAACTTTCTGTCACTCTGAGAGGAGGAGGGGGGGATTAAGCATCCATGAATGACAAAAGTTATGTCGATCAATTACAAGTGGAGACACAGCCTAAATCAGTCTCAAACTGGAAATAGCAAAATTGTTGGATTAGGAAAGATTCATTCTAGTAGTACTTGCTATTGTTGCCATAATTCATCATAACATCACTGTTAAACTCTGTTTTAGGTTACAAGAAAATATAACCATGGTGCATACAAATCTGAAATATATATATATTAACATTGTGACTCACCCCTACTACACAGATTGGAAAAAGAGTTAAGAGGTATCATACCACTGTATTTGCATGACATCTTGGAAGGACTTATTATAGTCGGGGGAAGATCACTTTTAAAAAATGACTGAATAAATCTGATCCCAGTAGGATTTTTTAAATACACATTGATACCCATAGCTGATGTCCATATTTAAGCAGATAAGAGACTTAATTATTCATAAAAAAAAGGGATAAAAAAAATAAATGAGAAAACATGTTATATGTAACATGCATGCATGTTCCAAATAATACTGAAGACTCCACCATATGATTCAATAATCCATCAGTCTGGAAGAAGACTGTTAAGTAATGACTCCCACTAACACTCAGAAGCAGTATCTTGGGTAGATTGTTTGGTATCTAATTGATCCCTGTATATACAGGGAACTAAGCAAGCAAAATGTACTTAGAGACAGTAAGAGTAATTTGCTTCTCTTTCCAATCTATTCTTTAGAATATAATACGTGTCAGTATGCGTACACACACACACTACAAACATGGAAGTTCTAAGAGTTTGACGTCACACATTCAGTGCCAGTTATAGCATGCTGAGAGTTGTCATCTTCGGCTCCATCTACACTGCAGGCTTCCTACGCAAGAACACGTCCACACTGCCATGTGCTTTTGCGCAACAGCATCCATGGCAGTGTGGATGCTCTCTTGCACAAGAAAGCTCTCATGGCCATTTTAGCCATAGGGGTTTCTTGCGCAAGAAACCCCTGTTGCCCGTCCACACTGCATTCTTGCACAAGAGCTCTTGCACAAAAAGGCTTATTCCTCATAGAAAAAGGAATAACTCTTGTGCAAAAAGCCCTGTGTTCTTATGATTTACTGTACTTTTTCTTGCACAAGAACGGGCTTGTATTGTGGACGCTCCACAAGTTTTTGCACAAAAACGTCCATTTATGCACAAAAACTCTGCAGTGTAGACATAGCCTTAGTGTGGGAAAAAAAGAGAATGTTAACCTGCTTATGAAAGGAGTTCTCTCTCCCTTATATGGCCACTATCCCTATAGTCTGAGCCACTCACAGTCCCTACTGCATTTATCCTCACAACACCCCTATGAGGAAGGTAAACCCGGTTTTACAGAAGAATGGAGGGGCAAAGACTAAAAGTCATTGGTTTTAAGAGGCAGTTAAGCACTGCTCCAGTCTATGTTGCAATGCCTAACTCCAGCAAGTCTCAGACCAACAGATTCAAGCTCATGTTACGGTGCTTAAAATGCTGGAGGAGCCTGAACCTGTAAGAAGGGGGCTCCAAGTCCCAAGTTCCAGCCTCACTCACACTGTCTACATAGCAATTTTTAGCATGCTAGTGCAAGACTGAATTTGTCAACTCACGCTCCAATTTGCTGCCATGGGCTGTGGAGATGTACCCTAAGGCTATGCCTACACTGGGGACATTTGGTGACAAAAGTGCTGTCAACATGCAAAAATTAGCAAAAGTGAAAACTGGTCAAACTGGTTTTTCTGCCTCCCATTGTCAACATTTTATGGCCACATGGCTAGCCATCTGTCAACAGATAGGGGAAGACAATGTCTCTATGTCTACACTGCAAGGTTTTTGCACAAAAACGGCTGGTTTTATGCAAAAACCTGCAAAGCGTCCACACCTCAAATGCGCTTTTGCGCAAGTAAATGGGCAGTAAAATGTCAGAACAGAGGGCTTTTTCCGGTGTAGGTAAACCTCCTTTTATGAGGCATAACTCCTTTTTGCGCTACAGCTATTGTGCAAAAAGGCAAGTGTGGATGCTCCACTGAGGTTTCTTGTGCAAAAAGAGCCTATCAGAAAAAGCACAGGTGCTCTGATGGCCATGCAGTGTGGACACTCTCTTGCACAAAAGCACATCGCAAAAGTGATGTGCTTTGAGGTGTGGATGTGCTCTTATGCAAGAAGTTTTTGCACAAAAACTCTTGCGAAAAAGGCTTCTGGTGCAAGAAGAATGCAGTGTAGACGTAGCCTTGTGGGTAAGACTCCCACAGTGCAGTGTTGTAGAAAGGCAGAGCTGATCTCTGTCATTCTTGGGATTTTCTCCGAGTTCTCCCACAGCCTTCTCAGCTGCTAGGAGGAGCATCATGAGTAGCTCTATGAACTCTCCATGTTGAGGAATGTTAAAGCAGTACAGCAGTCTCTCCAGCCTTCCCCTTGCATCTGCAGTCTGCCTGCTGCTGTGTTTCTAACAGAATGGGAGCATTCCAATGATTTGCACCTTTTATTTGTTTTCCAAACTGAGCAACTCACTCAGCTGTCAGATACTGCCAGGAGCTTTGAAGAGGAAGGTACGCATGCCTGCAGGGCAGCAGAAATCACAAAATACCCAGCATAGCCATCAGGACAGGCATTGTGTGATCCTGGCAAAAGTCAGTTCTCATGACTAAAACAAACAAAAGAATACACACTGGCTCTCTCTCAACAATAAAAGAAGGGGAAAAGACAAAAGTCTCTCACAGAGGTGGAAGATTTTTTGTCACTAAAACAGTTTTTTCCAACAAAAGTTGCATCGTGTGTATGCTCACGCTGTTTTGTCAACAAAAGGCAGGTTTTGGTGGCAAAACATGCCAGTGTAGACAATGCCTTAGATTCCTAGGTACCTTTAAAAATCTGGACCTAAGCGACTTTCTCAGGGGCAAACAAAAAAATGTGTGGCAAAGCAATATATTTAACTGGCATTTCCCATTATCCTACCAATCATTATAACCATTGGACCATTCTTCCTCTAAGAGTTATAACCCACAAAAGCTCATGATACCATCTACATGTTTTGTTAGTCTGTAACTGGAAAAACAAGAAATAGTCTTGCAGCACCTTAGAGACTAACTCAGCTACTCCTCTGAAGTTTTTTAAATGTTTAAATTGGGAAAAAGGGGGCAATTTTTTCACAAGAACATTTGAGACCAGTTTTGTTTTTCAACCAGCTCTAGTGGTAAGACTGCAATGCATTTCATTTGAGTCTGTTTTCCTGCTCCCCTCAATCAATATGGCATCTCCCTCTCCTTCAGAATTTGCCAACTAAACACTCACTTCAAGATTAACAATTAGGCATCCTTCCCAGAGACTGCAAGGGAGCACAAAAGAGCAATGGAAACTGTACAGTTGTCCACGCCCAAGGAAGTTTAACAGCCTTACCCAATGATGCCAACCTACGCAAAGTTCTGCAGAACAGCATTTTACGCAACACACACACACATCCCATCTTGCAAAATACACACACACACCTCCAAAAAAAAAAAAAACCCCTCATGATTAAACTCATGCCTTAATACATAACTCCACTGACTTTTGTAGAGTTACACCAAGGATGAATTTAGTCCTAGATGTTTAAATAAAACCACCTAAGTCTCTTAAGAACACTGACAAAACATTATTTGATATCTCCTCCTAGTCACTACCTATAGCATGGGTTCCCAAATTGGGGGGTGTGAAGAAATTCCAGGGGGGGCACGAGGCAACCCAGCCTCTCCCCCTCCCCATCATGTTTTGCTGCCCCGGCCTATTCCTTTATTTTTTGCTCAACAAGTTTTGCTGCTATTTTTTTGGGGTGGGGAGGCACGAGGGTTTTTCAAAAATCAAAAAGGGGACATGATGCCTAAAAGTTTGGGAACCACCGGCCTATAGCATGACAGCCTAAGATCAGCTAGAATTCCCATTGTTTATTTTCAAATTTGATAAACCAGAAGGTATTTTAAGCACCTCAGTTAGCATAAACCGAAGTGAAATGGTATCTGCTCAGTGTTACCTATCACATTAGAGTGAGTAGATTACAGTATATGGTGTTATAGTGACCTGTTTTTAAACACCCACCTCAGTCTCTTAAACATCTAAATATTCCAGCCTGGTGGCTGTTCAACACCCTGGGGGGGTTTCAGGGTGTAAAATAAATATTGGGGACACACGACTCCACACTGCCACAGAAACCCCTCAAGGGACCTTTCCACCCCTCCCCTCCTAAAATCCCGCTAATTAACCCAGCCCGCCCGCTCCCGAGCACACTGCGAACCCCACCGCGTTTTCGAAGCCCGGGCTCTGGGGGACACGTCCAAGCACTTGCCCTTGCACCGCATCCCGGAGCCACCGCCACTGCCCTGGGTGCTGAACAGGTGGCAACAATCCAGAGCCCCCCCCTACGGAAAAGGCTCTGCAGGGGTCGGCTCCTTTGGCGGAAGCAGCGGGACAGCGCGGTGCCGCCAAGGGCTGCGGCGTTAGGGGCCGCGGGGAAACCGGACAGGCCTCCGGTTCACAGATGCGAGAGAGAAACCCCGGCCCCGCGCCGCTGGGCGCGCGAACAAGGAGATGCGTCCGCAGCGCCCAGCCCGGCAGAAGCCAACCCAGCGCCTGCCCAGCACGCGGCCGTGGAGCTGCCAAGCCTGCTCTGCCGCAGGGGATCGCGGCCGCGTGGCAGGCGCTCCGTGCCGCAGACCTCAGAAAGCGGCCGGCCCCTTTAAATTTCGGCGGGGCCGAGTGGTGAACGCCCCGCCCGCCGTTTCCCTAGAGATTAGAACGCACAACACTTTGCGTCACAAGGATGCTGGAAAGGGGCTCCCCGCGTGTTAAAGGGGCCGCAGCCCCGCAGGCGGCGGCAGCGCGCCATGGAGGGAGCCAGCAGTGCGGGGCGGGAGCGCGGTGGGTCTGCGGCGCCGGGGCCCGGAGAGCAGCCGGGTGATTGCCCCCGCCCCCCTTCCTCTCCCGCAGCAGGGTCGCGGAGCGATGCCTGAGAGGCGCGGGGCCGGGGATGAAGCGGCCCAACTTGCGCGGCTCCCCGGTACCCC
This sequence comes from Pelochelys cantorii, assembly GCA_032595735.1. Lineage (NCBI taxonomy): Eukaryota > Metazoa > Chordata > Testudines > Trionychidae > Pelochelys > Pelochelys cantorii. Next base: position 29,618,172 of record CM064335.1, read on the forward strand.
TGGCACTCGGGGCGGCTCGGAGCGCAGCGGCGCCCGGCTCACGTCCCTGTGGCTGGTGCCTCTGGGAGAGGGGCAGAGGAAAGGTTATAGGGGTCCCCCTCGCATCCCTGCCGAGGCCCCCCCAGCTGCCAGCGGTTTGGTCTGGAGGGGCCGAAGTGAAATTAGGGCGCTGGCAGAGGCGTCCTTAACCAGATGCAGGTGCATCGGGCACCTGAAAATTTGGGGCACCAAGGCGTCTTACTACCCACCCAGCCACTTCTTCCTATCCCTGGTCTGTGGCTCTGCTGGGGGGGGGGGGATCTAGTTAAATTAAAAGTGAAAAAGCCTGAGGGCCCCATTAGAACACTGAACCTGAGAGAGTCATGCAAATGGTAAGGAAGCCATTTAACAGGTATTTGCCAACCCCAGGTGTATACTGTCTGTTTCTGAATGTACTGTGTTATTCTACAGGACAGTTGTTTTGAAATATTTTTAAAGCAAATTTTAGAGTGCATTGCTGAAGATTATAAAAATCACATCTCTAAAAAATCATCATCTTCCCTCCCACCCCCAGGCTGCCCGCAAGCATAGGGGCACCCGTTTAATAGTACTGTGTAGGGCCCCATATATACTAAGGACAATGCTGGGCCCTATGCTTGGTGCTCTGAGGCAGGGGCACAAGCCACCAGGGGCTTTCCAGAAGCCGCAGAGTTCTTTAAAAAGGCTTTTAGCTACAGCTGCTCCTTAAACTATTCTAAGTCTAGTAACCGCTAGGCTTGACAACCTTGCCTGACCACTGTGGATTCCCTGGGGGAGGGGGGGCAGGTGAACTGGCTTTTCTCATTTTCTAGCTGCATTTCCCCCTTTTACCACCATCGTCTCACTTGTAAAACTGAGTCCCACCCAGCTTCTCTTTGTTTACACCCTCATCTCTTCAAGAGCCTGGCTCATTCTTTCTGCTGCATTAGCTGAATCAGGTAGGTGGAGATGTAGCTGCAGGTGCCATCAGTATGCTGCAGCCATATCACCTTGTTAACACTTCCAATAGCCAGACAGACATGATGTTTACTTTGTAAACTCAAATTAGCCTGACTCTGAGAGCCTTTTGGCTGGAAAAACAGTTATCTAAAACTACCCATCATGACTTTCCCCAAAGATAGAACATAGGGCCCTCAAGCACAATTCCAGCCATCCCTACTAGCATCTGCTGGCTGTGCCAGCAAAAACTCATGGTCAAAAGTATCAAAGACTTCTGAGATTTGAAGTCTTAATTCATTGCTAGGACAGGCACAGAAATAGTGCCACAGAAATGCAGATAGTTGCATATTTGGGCCTGTTGTAGCATTACAATCTCCTGAGCCCCCCCTTGTGGTTAGGGATGACTGTCACACCTTGCCTCAGCTTCCGTGTTTGGATATCTCAATAACTTACAGAAAGACTTTTATTTGTTCAGCAACTAGCTTAGAGACCAGTTTTATTGACATAAAAATTTAAAAAAAAATTATGCAGGACACAGCCCCTCCTCCCTGAGTACTGTCTCAAAACTCTTCTGATTTCTCAAAATCTTCCCTGTAGGAGTCTAATTTCAGGCCTTCCTGCTTAGAAATGTACCTGTGTCTCAGCATCTTCCCTGCTTTCGTAGGCCACTCCTAGATCCTGCAGGCTCTCCATAGCTTGCCCTGGTTTTCTGGTCCAAATCCTTTCCCTTGATCGGCAGTATCCTGTAAGCCTCCAGAAGCTTCCTCATTCCTCTGGCTCTTTATAGAGATCAGTTTCCCTCTGTCATACACCATCAAGAGACTGTTAATGGCATAGTTGGTCTGAAACAGTTTCTGAAAGGGCCTGGTCCAGTCTATGTTAGGGTCTAAAGTGGGATAGACTAAGATAAAGAGAGATGAGAACTGCAGAATGGATCAGAGTTGCCACCTCCTTTCCCAAAACAGAAGTATGAGCTACAGGTCAATGGTTAGCAAGATTTTGGTTTTTTGACTAGCACTTGCACAAGGACTCCTCTGTAAGGACTGCTGGCACTTCACACTCCTCTCTTTGTAGGGAAATAACAGTGGCATTCTCAGCCAAGAAGCCCAGTATTTCCCACAGGCCTTCCCCCACTAAGAACATGTACAGTTTATGATCCAAAACACTCACATCATCTGAAACTCAAGTAGAGAGCACTCAGCATTTGTCTCCCTCAAGACACTACTCTGTCACCACAAGGCTGACATTTCAGTCTGGATCCAAGCTGTTACCTTCATAGGCTACGACTACACAGCTTCCCTCTTCCACAAAAGCTTATGCAAATGAAGCATGGATTAGCATGTTGCCACACTTCATTTGCATAATTAATTAGGAGCTGTTTTTGCACAAAAAGGTGCTGTGTAGACAATGTCTTTTTGTGCAAAAATGGCTCCTAATTAATTATGCAAATGAAGCATGACAATATGCTAAGCCGTGCTTCATTTGCATAGGCTTCTGCAGAAGAGGGAAGCTGTGTAGACATAGCCACAGAGAATAAAACTGTAACTCTGAAACTGACCAGTAGCAGCTGTGATTAACAAGACTATCGTCTATTCTGTTCAGTCTTATTGTGGGACACACATGCTGCTAGGGTGAAGAGAAATAAATTTGCTTTTTGCAGAGTAATGGCAGATTTTGTCAAAATAATTTTTATTCCGATTTGGAACAAAAACTTCTGCCACTGGGGCTCTTGCCATCTCCTCATTTGATTTGTTGCCATCAAAATGGGAGCTGGTTGGAAATTTCACTTGTGTTGAAATGTTCTCAGCAGCTCTACAGTAAAGCATTGTGTCCGGAAAGTGAATTGGGAGAAAGTGGCCACTTTGTTGATAGATGAAGCAAAAGAGTTCTAAGAACCTGATTTGATGGCAAAACATTATCCCTCCACATCCTTCACATGGAGTATCTTTTCTATTTACTGCTGTGGGGACCAAGAAGAAGAATGGGAGTCACTGAATATATAGCCTTAATACCTTATCTTAAAATTCTTTGCCATTTCTCTAGTCCAGCTTGCATTCTGAGGGTTATGCTTGCACATTTGGCTGCATATCTTGCAGTACAACTAATCTGCATACATTTGCATTCAACAGATACCAAAGGAAATAGAAAAGAAAGTTCATCTTCATCCTATGAAGGACGAAGCAGGTAAGCAACTGATTTGATTTGTTTTATTCTGGGTTCAGCAGTGATATGAAGTTGTCATACTTGATCTTAGAGTTAGCAATACAATATTCTACTAGGGCATCTTCTTTCCCTGTCTTCCCTCATCCCCCTATTCCATTTTTACTTATATCAACTTAGAGACATTGTTGTTTATGCAGCTCTCCAGTAGGTCATCTAGTCCATCATTCCTTGTTTCATGGCAATATGGTTCCCCAAAACCATCCCTGATAGGAAAATGTCTAGCATTTAAATATAGCCAGGATAATGTTGTAACCTTTGTTGCACCTACCAGATGTCAAATATAACTTCCTTAGCATAACACTTTGTCTGTTATCACTTGTTCTGTCCTCATTGACTAATGTCTCCTTATCTTTAGTTACTGTCCTCCCTCCAGTTCCCAGACTGAATAAACCTTGATGTACCTGGTTTTTCTATTTTAGCTTTATTTCAATCTTCATGCTTATTCAGTTCTTGAACTTCTGCTCAGACTAATCAGCAGAGGTGCCAGAAGAGGAGGAGGGACTCTATGAATATATCTGCTAGGAATTAATACTGATGTGCTTCCTAATGCAGTATTTTCTTTATTCAAGGAAAGGGAAATAGATGACCTATCTCTAAAGGAAGTCAATTATAAACAGTGGTCATTAGTGAGACAATACATGCTATGCAGAGATGTTTCTTTTCAACTTGCTTAGCTCATCTGAAGACAGGAGTTCACAGCATGAATATAACAGCATGGAGGTGAAATCAGAGAGCAGCCTCCAGGATGGAGCCACAGAGCAGCCAGCTCCAGGCTCAGGTACCATGACATAATCCCATCCTTGCTAGAGACTGGGGTTGTAATGCATTTGGTATTTAGAAGGGAAGAGAGAAATCAGTACCTACCAAAAGGGAGGAAGTGGTGATGTGGAGCATGTAGGACAGGGTGGGCAATAATTTTTGGCTGGGCTACCCCAGAAGGGGCAGGGCCTACACCGGAAGGGGCAGGATGCTTTTGGGCTACCCCACCCCCAGACCATGAGTGGTCTGGGGGTGGGGCAGCCCCTTTGCCCTCCCTTACCACTAGGCATCCATGCCTCTGGCAGGGCAGGAAGAGGATTCGCATGCTCCCCCACCCCCAGGCCAATCTGGGCTTGGGGACAGGGGAGCACGCAAAGCCTCCTCCCGCCCTGCGAGGAGCACATGGCAGCTGGAAGTGCCGCGCGCTCCTCGCAGGGCCAGGGCAGAGCGCAGGAAGCTTCACGCAGCTCCTCTGCCTCCAGGCCCTGATTGGCTTGGGGGTAGGGGGAACTCATGAAGCCTCCTCCCGCCCTACCGTGCCCAGCGAAGAGCATGTGGTGCTTCAAAGTGCTACGTACTCCTCTCAGGGCGGGAGGAGGCTTCACATGCTCCCCCTGTCCCCAGGCCAGTCAGGGCCTGGGGGCAGGGGAGCTGTGCAAAGCTTCCTTCACCCTGCCCCCGCCCTGCGTGAGCATACAGCACTTTGAAGTGCTGCACGCTCCTCGCAGGGCGGGGGTAGGGGAGAGGAAATTTTGAGCGCTCCTCCCTCCCCCAGACCAAACAGGGCTTGGGGGTGGGGGAGCATGTGACATCTCCTCCCGCCCTGCAAGGAGCGCATGGCGCTTCAAAGCGCTGCGTGGTCCTGCCAGGGCAGGAGGAAGTTTCGCACGTTCCTCTGCCCCCAGGCCTTAATTGGCTTCCGCGGGCTGGATTAATCTGCTTGGCAGGCTGGATCCAGCCCGCAGAGGCCCTTTTGCCCACCCCGATGTACGAGATGGAAGTAGATACCACAGGGCAAGAAGGAGAGAGCACTGAGAAATGGGGTATAAGGTCAGAGCTATATTTTCAGTTTTGAATGCCTCAACTTTGACACCTTAATCTATGTATATTCCTCTAAATATTAGCCTGATTTTCCAGAGGTGCTGAACACGCATTCCCTATTAAGTTTGTTTAGATTCCTGACCACAAGAATTAAGTGACTAGCTGTAGACACCCATGCTGGAGCACTTCTGCCTTGGTAATTTGTGATCTGGAGTGTAAAATCACAGACTGATCAGGTGGAGGCGGAAAGATGGTCATCCTTATCTGAGGCTAGGAAGAGGGGTTAACTGTCACTATTTAAAACAGGGCATTTTCTGTCTTAATTCAGTAAAAACAAAACTTGTTTTTAATTTACATTCACGTTAGCACACAATTCTTTTAGTCTACTATAGCAGGTCAGAATTATGCTTTTTACTGGTTTACAGATACAAAAATTACTAGTATTTACACTAGATTGTATGTAACAGGTTCCAAAGTTCACCCTACAGTACTAGGAGGAATTAGAAGAGAAATTTCCACATCATTAGATACATTAAGCAGGTAAGGAAGGATCTACTCCAACTCCCATTTGAACTCAAAGCATTGATTTCAGTGGGAATTATATCAGGCCTCAGCTGAACTATTATTTTAATATAAAACTTAATTTATTTGTATTATTATCTGAATGGTGGCATGCTGTAAGCATTCCTGGGATGTGGACTGTGCCACCACGGAGTCGCTACAGTCAGTACAATTGACCATCTTCTTTGCTTTCACTCTAATCCAAATGTTGGTCCTTAGTTATATATTATCATTTAGTTGGAAAGAACCATGATCAGTCATGTAGACTCCTCTCACTCTAATTTCTCAGAAAAACTGGTTATTCATCCAGAGGGATGCCTACATATTAATATTCCCAATAATAATGATTCCAGAGCTTTGCTTCTTCATATATTTCATTGTGAAACTGCACAATGGTGAAATTCTGTCCCTGATAACTTATGTGCAACTTTCATTGCCTTTAGTGAAAGCTGTGTACACGTATCACAGGGCAAAATTAGGCCCTTATACTAAAAAGATTTTCCTAACATTACATGTTCCCTGCTGCAGTATAAGCCTATTATTGTGTGTTCTGTTCTTGCTGACTGACGAGGACAGTTATGGGGCTGTTATAATATGGACACCTGTCCAGTAGGAACTCTTAGCGTACCCATCTATGTCATATAAATCAGCTAAATGCAGCATTTTATCTTCGGCAACAGGGAATCTAAATTCCTTAGGCAATGGCAAGCCATGTGGCTTAACCATGGCTATTAATGAGACTTGATGGGTAAAAAGCCTTTCCCTAAACGTCTAATCATATTGCCTTTCACTTGCTTAGATTGCCTCAAGACAAGATTTCAGCAGGGAAGTCTGGTGGGAGCACAGAACTCAGACCAGAGACCAGCCACCAGAAGACGACCACAAAGCAACCAGCTCCCACCACAGGTATTGTAGAATCAAAGGGACTTCCAGAAGTTACTGAGGCAGGACCAAGTAAGCTTAGCCATCCATTCCTGACAGATGTTTGTTCAAACAGAAGCATATCTACTCTGGTAGCTGGAAAGATTTTTCCCTAATATCTAATCTAAATCTTCCTTCCTGCAGATTAAGCATATTACTTCTTTTCCTGCCTTCAGTAGATATGGAGAACAATGGATCACAGTCCTCTTTATTGTAATCCTTAACATGCTTGAAGACTATGATTGGGTTCTCTGTCAGTCGTCTTTTCTCAAGACCAGTTTTTTAACCTTTCTTCATAGGACAGGTTTTCCAAACAATCATTTTTGTTGCTTTCCTCTGGTCTCTCCAATTTGTCCACATCTTTTGCTGAAGTGTGGTGCCCAGAACTGCTACTCCAGTTGAGGCCTCATGAGTGCTGCATAGAGCAGGACAACTTGTCTCCTATATCTGACATACTTTGTTAATACCAGCCTTATTTTTTTTGTCCCTGCATCACACTGAAAACTCATTCAATACCTATTCCTATTTTATAGTTGTACATTTGATTTTTCCTTCCTACAAGTAGTACTTCACACTTGGTTGAATTTTATCTTGTTGATTTCAGATTGCAACCTTTTAAAAAAAAAAAACAGTGTTTCTCCCTTCCACGCTGCCCAACTAGACAATTCAGTTTGATAGGAACCCTGTTGTATGTGGTCTATAAGGTCCCCTGCAAAAGTGTCTACTATCCCATTAGAACAAACACACTTTGCTAGTAAAAGCTGTGCCTACACTAGAAATTAGCATTTTTACTAGTATTATAGTTCCCAAAACAAAACTAGCCATACCAGCAAAAACATATTTTTCCCCAATATAATCATGTTCAGACTAGGGCTAAAATGTCATTTTAATACTTCAAATCCTTGTATTACTGTGCTGGCAAAAGTTTCTAGTGTCAACCAGACCTAAACTAAAAGTCATCTGGATACTGTCCTAACTATATCAGATAGGCTGATCACATGAACAATTTACCGTTGGAACAACTTACAAAGGATTGTGGTGGATTTTCCATCACTGACAATTTTTAAAACAAGACTGGATGTTTTTCTATATGATACACTCAAGGAATTATGTGCAGGAAGTTCTGAGGCCTGTGTTATGGAGGAAATCAGATTAGATGATCACAATGGTTCCTTCTGTCTCTGAAACCTGTGAAAACAGAGCTCTAGTAACCTTCAGGCAAACACCCATCAACACAAGGGAACAGTTTCCCACCTATACAAATAAAGGGGATGTTGCATTAATTAAGATGGCATATATGGGCCCAACAAATTAAAGGCATTAGCATAACCTGTAACTGTTCCACATTAAACAGTTGTAAACAAGGTTTGGTATATGAGACTTTAGCCTGGTTAGTACCATGAAAATCACACTCAGAAGTTTATGCCAAAAGGGCAGACATTTATTGATTGAAACACAAAAAAAGGAAAAGAATTAAAAGATGTCAAAAAAGCATTGAAATTGAATGATTATACAAAACAAAGTTAAAGTGTTTTTAGAGAGGGAATATTGATTAGAGAGCTGTGGATTGGGATGTAGGCAGTCTGGTCCAGTAGTTAGAGCAGGCGTCAGGTCTAGTGGGTGGAGCAGATACCTAGGTTGTGGGAACAAAGGTAAGGGTCATCATGAGAGTGAACTGCTAATTACAAGAGTCTGGAATCAAAACAGAGTCATAGCTGAGATCTGATACCAAATTCCAGAGTCAGGGGTCAAACCAGAGACATGACTGGTAAGTGTAAGCACAGGAACTGGAGGAGAGGCAAGGATCAAGCTGGAGCATGAGCCTGGTGGAAACACAAGAGAAGGCAGGGATGAGACAGAGGCCAAGAACAGAGGAGGAATTGCAAATGGTGCTGGGTGCAGGGAGCAGGTAGCCACCACAGGAAGTCACGTTAATGCTCAAACAACTTCCTGTACCACCATCTAGCTTAAGTAGCATGGTTGAACCAATCATTGGAGCCTGGGCGCTGCTCTAATCAGGGTTCCTCTGAGTGGTGCCTTGGCTGAGGCTGTAGTCCTACTAGCTTCTCAAACCACCAAGTTTCAAACAACATTGGGTAGAGGTCAGGGTTCAGCAGCTGTCTGGGAACTTCAAGGCCTGGGACATCACACTGAGTCTACTATTCCATCAAACAGTCCTCCTTGATGGAGAAGAATGTAGCTAGTTTAGGAATGATGGTCACTTTTCTGTCTTTGACAAAACAGATGGACCCAGAAGGGCGAGAAGAGAGCTAAGAGAGTAGGGATGGGGCAATATGGCTTTGGTTGATGTTCTCAGGATACAGGCAGCTAATCAGTCACAAATAGGTTGATTTAGGCTGGCACATTCAGAGCTGTTGCCTGTTTTGCCTCCCTTGTCAGGAATATCTGGTTGGTTTGGTCAAATCCGTCTCCTTCACTGGTCCTTCTCAGGCTGAGCAGACTGGATGGGCTGTCTCATCTTGTGCTAATGCAGCACAGTTTCTTTCGGATAAAGTGAGAGTGGGAAATGGAAAGAGACACAAGGAGGAAAAGACAAAGCAGGATCTCTCATGTAGCAGGTTTGGGTCCTCGCTGGTGCAGCAGTGATGGTCACTTGTCCCCAGTATGTTTCAGCATCTGGGTATTACAATGAAACCTCCCTAAGCATTGGCTATGGAAGTAGTCGTAGTTGTCTTTACCTGCCCTCCAAAAAATGATCTTTCAAATACTTTTCACAGATTAGCTTACAATTAGGATAAAGTTGTAAGTACAATTATAACAAAAGAGAGTAAGAGGGAAAGGGCTAGTAGATACAATAAACAAGTGGGGAAGGGACAACCAACTATCAAGAATTAGCCAAAAACAAGGAATGCGACTTACCATGTGTCCTATGGCAGCTAAGGAAGGAGTTTTGTCAATCTCTTCCAAGAGATAGTTCTGCAATCAAGTCTTTGAGAAACTTGTGCTCTATGATCCACCAAAAAGAACACAGGAAACAAGAGCAGGCCCAACATAGCCAAGGAGGGCCATAGGGCAAAAGCTCATCACTGAAGTATTTACATCTTAGATTTGGATGGGCTTTATATACAGAAACATAGTATATTGGCAGCCAGGGCATTTTGAGAAGGGTGGGCATAAATGATCTTCAGTGCTAGAGAAAAGGAGCAGCCAACCAACTGAATTCTGCTGGGATTGGCACCTCCAAGTCAGTAGCCTGGGAAGCCGAGTGAGAATAGTGGTATTGTAGGTGTAAACTGCATCCAGCAATAACAATCCCTCAACACAGATTCAGGAGTTAGTCTTGAACACTTCACCTTTTTCAACAAAGTAACATTTCTGCTCATACGAAGCACCTAGCTAACTACCATTCAAGAAGCAGGAACTGTTTTAGTTTGGAGTTTAACACATACACTTTTCTCATGTATGTATAACCAGCAGATGCACTGGAAAGCCTGTGTGTTTAATCGCTTGATACTGTTTGTATTGCATCCATGCATAGATTAGTCTGTTGTTGTCAACAGGTACAAAAGGCCTTCCTACCATATTAGGCGGAATCAGAAAAGAAACTTGTTCTCCCTCATTACACAAGTTAAGCAGGTAAGCACCTGCAATATTACCGCAGAACTTAATATGACTTGGTGAGGACCAAACAGGACCATGAGCTGGGAACTTTAGAACCAGTGAGGAAAGCTACTTATAAATCTCTGTTGCTTTCATTGTTTCTCCTGAATATACTTCAAGCCTGCTTTTAAGATGTAGATCTAGTCAAAGGGATCTCACAGCTACAGAGACTGCTGTCTTCTATTTATCCACAGCGGTGGCACAGCATGGGCTACGGGAGGTAGCATAGGCTACTCTTTGAATAAGCTTCCACCTGGACTTAGAGGGAACGTATCTGTGAGTGAAAGGGTAGTTCATTCTCTGTATAGCCATTCTGTTTTGGCTTCTACTTAAAGCAGCAGCAGGAGCACTGATTATTTGAGCTATGTCCATCATCAGGGCCAAATTAACTCTTCTGGGGCCCAGGGCTATTAGATTTTGTGGGCCCCCATAGGTGGGGTCAAAATGTGCAGGAGTGGATGTGGGCTTTGACTGGGGGGTGCAGGCTCTGGGGTGGGGCTAGGAGATGACACATTTGGGATGCAGGAGGGGGCTCAGGATAGGAGGTGGGGTGCAGGGTCTGTGAGGGAGTTAGAGTTTGGGGCGCTAAGGACTGCAGATGGGGATGCAGAATCTGGGTGGGAGTTAGGGTGCAGGAGGGGGCTCAGGGATAGAGGTGCACAGTCTGGGATGGAGTTTGGGTGCAAGAGACGGCTCAGGACAGAAGATTGGGGGGCTTGGAGCTTACCTGGGGTAGCTCCCCTTTGGTGGCGCAGACCCCGGGGAAGGAAGGGAGCAGGTGGTTCTGTGTACTGCCCTGTGGAGCCTACAGGCACGACCACCCACAGTTCCCACTGGCCACAATTCCTGGCCAATGGGAGCTGCAGGGGCAGATCCTACAGGCAAGGGAAGCTATGAACAGAGCTTCCAGTGCTTGCAGCTCCAGCCCAGCAGGGATGGGGAGAGGAATGGCGGCATGCAGAGGAACCAGGACCCAGGGATTTGAGTAGCTGCAGTCCAAGGCTAAGAAGGCCCCACAAAAAGATCTGCACTTTTGGCAGCCTGAAAATTATTTTGGAGGCCAACCTGCTTAGCCTGGGGCTCTGGGCTGCAGCCCCTAAAATTCCTCTTTATAAATCTGGCTCTGTCCGTCTGGTCTGTTTTTGCAATTCCTGTTCACTAGGCTCACTACTAGGATTATCAACATATTTCACAAATTATTTGCTCATACCTTTAAGCAGGCTAACACTTTCAACTCAGGTGTTGAATTCACCTCTCCAAGGTAGTAGGACAGCTGCATTATATAGTGGAAAAAAGGAAGAGATGCTTTCAATTTTCAAGGCTATGTCTACAGTTACAATGCTACAGTGGTACAGCTGCAGATGCACTATAGCATTTCAAGTGTGGACAAGTGGTTCTCAACTCATGGCTCAAGGGCCAGTGGGGCCCATATGATATCCTCAGGGCCATATAGGTACTATATATATTGTGTGGATGCAGCCCATATATCATATAGAGAGCTGCATATGCAGAGCACAATGGTAAATAAGCTGAGAACCACTGGTGTAGACACTACCGGGATATGAGGGATTTTCCATCCCTGTGATAAATCCGTTTCATTGAAGGAATAGCTCAGTTGATAGAACAATTATTCTATCAACCTAATCAACATGGGGATTTAGGTCATCTTAACTATGTCATTCAGGGAAGGGCAGGATGGATTTTTCACACTCCTGAGCTACATAGCTGGATGATCTAATTTTCTCGTGTAGATCAGACCTAATTTTAGATTTGATGTTATGCTTTATCTATTGCTTGGATGGTATATCTAATGTGGATTGTAATCTTCTGCATGAAGTGTTAGAAATTGAGGGGATACACAAGAGATTTCTAAAATTTTTAACTCAGTGCTGTTTACAATAGAATTTATTTAACATTGATAACACTTTACCTACTGAACATTTTTTCCTTCCCTATGCCTGCATCTACATTTTTGTTGTCTTTAAGTTTGTTCATGAGTAATGGGCTCTTAGCATTGAATTATCAATATAAAAGCTTTAGACACTTAACAGGGTCTTTGTGATCAGACACAAGAAGAGAAAAGTCAAATGTTGGAACAGTCAACCTTGATGGTGGAGCACAGGAATTGTAAATGCTGATTCCATTAATTCTGGTTTCCCAGACTTTATATATTTCATCTCATTTCTTACGATGGATTTTTGTTTTAAAGTTTTTAAACTTTAACATATAACATTTTAATATATAAAATAAACTTAGTGTTCATTTACTTGCTTCTTAATGCTTTGAGAAAGAAATTGATCTGAGGTTTTCATGTTTTAATCTAAACATTTTTAAGGACATTTTAATTGTCTAGTCCATTGGAGACCTTCAGAGACTGACTTGGTTGAGCGTAAGTCTATAAATCTTACAGATAGCAAAAAAAAGTTTCTAGGCCTTTATTCCTACATACATGTGTTACCTCTAAAATTATAATAATGTATTAAATACTCAAGTTGGAAAACCCTCCTATGTGAATAGATTTTCAAAAGCAATTTCTTTGCAGATGCCATACATAATTAATTTGCAATTTGTGTTTTATATGTAGTGGAAGAGAAACATCTGATAATGTTGATCACTCAACTGACAAGAACACTCTAGGAATTTCGGTGTCAATGCAGACAGAAACAAGCTGGATTTATGAATATATCAGAAAAAACTGTAAGAAATGGCTTTGCGAGTTCAAGTATCTGTTGCTTACTATGTGAGAGAGTCAACATACGTAGCAATAATTGCACATTTATAGCATTTTTCATCTAAGGTGCCTAGTAACCAAAGATTTGTGCATTTTCTTATTTTTCACAATTGTAAACTTGACACAGAAGTCAAATGACTTTCACCAAGGTTCTATAGCAAGCGTCAAAGTTGGGAACAGAATCCAGGAGCACTCCTTTTTGTAACCACTAGCTAGCACTTTCTCTGAATACCGCTATTATTAAAACACATGACAGAATGTGTAGCTAGTAAAAAGAATGCCCAGCAGTCTGTGTGGGAATGCTCAGCAGATAACAGACATAGTTGTTTATCATATCCTGATGGAAGATAACTTTCAAAGCCTTTAAACAGATTTGGAAATATATGGCCTCTTTCCATCTGCTGCTCAACTCAGTCATTCAGATTGGACCAAACTTTAGATAGACAAGGTGGATGATGAAGTAATATCTTATACTGGACCAACTTCTGTTGGCAAAGAGACAAGCTTTTAAGCTCAAACCGAGCTCCTCTTCAGATCTGGGGAAGGTACTCAGAGCACCACAGCTCAATGCAAGGTGGATGAGATTGCTTAAGATAAGTAGTTGGCATATATTGTAAGACCATTGAAAGTAGAATGGCCCATTAAGAGTCTGCAGTGTTATTGTAGCTGGGCTGGTCCCAAAATATGAAAGACACAAGATGGGTCAGCTAGTACCTTTTTTCTGGACAACCACAGTTGACTGGGATATCCTGTGTAAAAGGGCTGCTCTATTAGACTTTAATGGATATTTATTTGTAAAATCCAGTATAAACCCATTTGCAAGAGGAAATACTGGAGACAAGATGGAGCATTGAATGCCTGGGGCCTGTAGTCTCACAGAACCACATTGCTGTGTTAGAGAGAGGCCTGTCCACAGTGTAGTACTCTGAATATATTTTGGTCTCCGTGGCATTTCCTCTCCTCAAGCTGGGCATTCCCTGCAGCTCTTTGCTTTGAGAAGATCTAACACATTGTCAAAGCTTGGCCACTGCCTATGTTGACTGTGTATTTTAATTCTAGTTCCGAGACAGACTGAAGAGCTCATGACAGACAGTGCTCACATTGCTACTGCTGCTGAAAATGGTAACCTGATATCTGGAGGAGCTGCTATCTGTTATTTGTTCAGTACTGGGCACACCAGCACCTATAGCCAGGGTAGTGACAAAGGGAGGGCAACTCAGAAAAGTGCAACAAAAGTGGTTTGGGGTTAGAAGGTCTGACAAAATTAAATATGACTTGTTGCAAAGTTGTGAAGGATGTTAACTACTAAGGCAAAAGATGAATTACAGAGGGTGGCATAAGGAAGTATAACTGAGTAATGGGAGGCATTGTGACAGATGTTAGGGCTGGCAGGAAGCTTTTCCTATCTATTGGATTGGGAATAGCTGTCTGAGGGGAGTGGTGGAAACCCTTCGCTTGGGCTATGTATGTGTAGGTTAAATATGGGAAACAGTCTTGCACTGGCAAGGGATAGATTAGAACAGTGTTTCTCAACCTTTTTTTATATAGAACCCCTTTTAAAAAAAAATTATAAGTACCCCCCCAGTACCTATAGTTTTCAGACACACACATTTTTTCTACCATTGCAACACATTTGTTTAAACAACTTAATCATAGCCAGGCAGGTGATGAAATTTTTGGGTATAAAAAGTGCAAAAATAATAAAGCACTGTAAAACTTAAAACAAAAATTCAGTTTTCTCCAAATTTCAGTTGTGCTGATGTACCCCCCAGACTCCTCTCGAGTAGCCCTATCGGTACTCGTACCACTCGTTGAGAAACACTGGATTAGAAGACTTAATAGGAGTTTTGCCCATCTTTCGCTTCCAAGCTCTTGCTTCTCAAGACAGCAGAGATGGGAACTGCTGTAGCCACTGTAGCCCAGATCCATCACTTCACTTGAGTGCTTAACTTTAAACAGTGAGCAATCCTGTTGACTTCAATTGAACTATTCCTTATTTAAATTTAAGCCAATGTTTTACTGCACATGCTTGAGTACAATATGGGATAAAGGCCTATATGTCCCTTCCCCCGCCAAAGTGAGGAAGAGCTTCACACTGATGGGCAATAACCCTACCAATGGTTTAGGAGCAGTGCACTGATAAGCTCCAAAGATGTTCCAGCTAGGTGGGGTGTGTGAAGGAAGAGGGCAGAGTGGCGTGGAAAAGCCAGGGAGGGAATTCCTCCCAAGAGACTAGGAAAAAATGCTCTCCTGGAACACAATGCCTTCCCTAATTAATTTCATTGCTGCTATTCAGATATAGAGGCAGTCCTGTCACAAGATCTCAGCAGTTTAGGCATTTTATGCGACACGGAGGTATGGTGCCCCTGGTTCCTACAATTATACATTTTATTCTTAACAATTTTCTCTCTGAAAAAGAGCTGACTCTACACTGAATTCGCTGTTTTCAAATTTAAGTTTACTGAAGACTTCATAAAGCTGTTTGAGGAATCTCTGTGCACACTGTCCCATATTGGACCACCAACTATTCTAGCATATAAGCCAGAATCATCAAGAGAAGACCTGGAGATACAGGTGATATTTCTTTCTGCTATATAGGTAGTGTGTTTGTACTAACTTCCAAGAGCCACAAGAGGCAAAAATGTAATCAATGTAGGATGCTACTATCTGTCAAACTCATCTTGCAAGGGTTTCTTTAGAAGGGATAGGTTTTCTTTTGCTAGGGCATTGAAATGTGTAAACCACCTACCAAAATATTAGATTGTGTAAGCATCCACACTTTCATGCTGAGGATACGTTTCTAGGACAAAATCTAGTTCTTTCACAAAAACTGAGATATACAGTTTTATTGTGGTTTATATATTAAGATACATGCACAGTACATAGTGTTGGGAAGCCCAATGTGGTAGATGTTTCTCTAACAGGGACAACACTGCTTCAGAAATAAGATAACGGCCAAGCAATCTAAACATTACTCTGTAAGGGTTGGGAGCCAGAAACAGAGTGTTCCACTGATCAGAGCTACCCTTGAAACATTCTTGATGATTTATATGAATGATTTTATCCATTGCACTGAGACTAAGAAATATCCTGTGAAATAAATAAATAAGCCACAGAGGAAGGAGGAAAAAGTCTCTGAAAATACTTTTTGCTAGGTACCTGTGCAATTATAAATATGCAACACTGCCCAGACCCCTCTGTCACCAACTCAGCAGAAGCTAGACAGCTCTTAATGATCTTCAGACAAATGAATTGGATAACTTAGGCTTTGTAAAAGTTTAAGCACAGTGCTGAAAGTGTGGCCATAGCACAAGCCCTGGGAGAGAGTTCTCGGAGCGCTGTGTAAACCACCTCCACAAGGGGAATAGCTAACAGCACTGGGAGTGTGGCTCCCCACACAGTAGCCTGATTCACACTGGTGCTTTAGAGCACTGTAACTTGCTGTGGTGGGGGGTGGGGGGGGGTGTTTTCATACCCCTAAACCAGAAAGTTACAGCGCAGTAAAGTGCCAGTGTAGACTTAGTCTTAGAATGCTTGGTAATCTCCTTAGGAAATAAAAGTGAGCCAATAGTCTTAAAAATGTCCTGATAGCTCAGAAGGTTGCTTGTGCATGCAGAGACTGAGGTAAAAAGAATTTAAATATGGCATTTTCAAAGGTGCTGCCTTTTCCTAGAATAGGAAGATTATAGACATCACATCAATGTACCAATCCTTGTTTTCCTCTCGCACTCCCGTTGTAGATTGAAGAGGAATTTAGTGCAACATGCGAGTACTGTGGCAGCTTGCTGAAACATTTTCCTTCCTATGAGGCGTTCAACCCAACCTCTGAAGATTATGAAACAGTAAGCAACTGCGCTTCTCCACAAATCATGAATTCACAGTGCTTCTCCACGAATCAGCCCCTACTGAAGTAACACCACTGCTTTGCTTTTCAGTTTTTCTGTTGTGAGCAAAATCAGGATCTCTACGAGTACATCATTACTGAAAAAAAATATTATGAGAGTTCTAGAAGTGAGTCAATCTCCATTGACTCTCATGCAGCCCACGGCAGTGAAGCGGACAGGCAGAAAGCAAGGGAGAAAGCATATCAGAGGTACTATTTATTGGTTAATATAATGCTGTGCATGTAGTTCTTTTCAGGAGCAACATTCTGACCTGGGGGAGACAATGCACAGAAGCTCAATGGGAGTGAAAAGAGAATCTACAACAAATAGGTGGAATATATGTCAGGAAAAGTCCAGAGTGTGCCTGGTTAGCATGTGTTAGCACATGCCCCACTTGCACTGTGTATTACTTGATATTATTTTAGTGACATCTTTGGCTTTAGTAATCTCCAGAGTAGGTGAAACCAGACTCATCATCACATCATGTACTACACGTAAGTATTTAAGGCCTAAGTATTACCCCAAATGCTTAAGCCATGTTTTTCAGTGAGATGCTGATTTTGGATGCCTCTGTTTTAAGGTAACCAAACTGAACAAGAGATTTCAGCACCCACTTGTCAAAGGTGCTCAGTACTGGCAAATTTGACATTTATCTGAGTTATGAGTTTTCAGCACTTCTTCAAAGTTATATTGTATGTGAGAGAGAAAGAGATATTAGGGCTGTCAGCCGTTCAAAAAAAATTAATCATTTTGATAAACAATAGATTACCACTTACGTAAATGTTTTTGGATGTTTTCTGTATTTTCAAATATGTTGATTTCAATGAGAACACAGAATACAAAGTGTGCAGTGCTCATTTTATATTTTTATTACAAATATTTGCACTATAAAAAACAAAAGACAGTATTCAGTTCACCTAATACAAGTACTGCAGTGCATTTTCTTTATTGTGAAAGTTGACCTTACAAATATACAATTATGTACAAAAATAACTGCATTCAAAAATAAAACAATGTAAAACTTTAGAGCCTACAAGTCCATTTAGTCCTACTTCTTGTTCAGCCTATCGTTAAAACAAACAAGTTTAGTTATAATTTGCAGACGATAATGCTGCCCGCTTGTTCACGGTGTTTCCCGAAAGTGAGAACAGGCATTCGTGTGGCATCATTGTAACCAGCGTCTCAAGAAGAATGAAAGGACACATTTACATGCCAGATGTGCTAAAGATTCATGTGTCCCTTCATGCTTCAACCATCATTCCAGAAGACATCTCCATGCTGGCAACAGGTTCTGCTCAATAACAATCTAAAGCAGAGCGGACCAATGCATGCTCATTTTCATCATCTGAGCCAGATGCTGCCAACAGAAGGTTGATATTCTTTTTTGGTGGTTCAGTTCTGTGATTTCTGCATCAGAATGTTGCTATTTTAAGACATCTGAAAGCATGCTCCGCATTTTGTCCCTTTCAGATTTTGATAGGTACTTCAGATTCTTAAACCTTGGATCAAGTGCTGTAGCTATTTTTAGAAATCTCACATTGGTACCTTCTTTGCAGTTTGTAAAAACTGCAGTGAACGTGTTCTTAAAATGAACAACATATGCTGAATCATCATCCAAGACTGCTATCGCATGAAATATATGGCAGAATGTTGGTACAACAGAACAGGAGACATACAATTCTCCCAAGCATTTCAGTCACAAACTTAATTAAACACATTTTTAATGAGCATCATCAGCATGCAAACATGTCCTCTGGAATGGGGGCCAAAGCATGAAGGGGCGTATGAATGTTTAGCATATCTGGCAAATTAAACACCTTGCAATGTCAGCTACAAAAGTGCCATGTGGACACCTGTTCTCACTTTTGGGTGACATTGTACATAAGCCAACAGCATTATCTCCCATAAATATAAACAAACTTGTTTGTAGTGATTGGCTGAACAAGGAGGACAACTGAATGCACTTATTATAGGCTCTAAAGCTTTACATTTGTTTTGTTACATAACTGCACTCAAAAACAAAACAATCCACATTTGTAAGTTGCACTTTCACAATAAAGAGTTTGCACTACAATACTTGTACAGAGTGAACTGAAAAGTGCTATATCAGTTTTACAGTGCAAATATCTGTAATCAATAACAGTAAATGGGCATTGTACACTGTGTATTCTGAGTTGCAATAGAAATCAGTATATTTGAAAATGTAGAAAAACATCCAAAATATTTAATTTCAGTTGCCATCCTATTGTTTAACAGTGTGATTAATCACAATTAATTTTTCTGATTAGTCTTGTGATTAACTTCAATTACTTGACAGCCCTAATAATTATGGGGTCAGGTCCTTGGTGTAAAGATGGCATTCAAAGATCTATGGTAACTCCCCTACAATCCCACATTATTACTACTTAGATCACGTTAGAGGGATTTTATTAGATTGTTTTAGTAACAAATGATACTTCTGTGAGTAGCCATACAGAAACCGCCCCCCCCCCAACCCTTTTAGGTATTCAAGACAATAGAGCAGGTTGCTCTTCTGTAAGATAATGAAAAAACAATAAAAAGTTCCCTCCAAATTCCATCACTACCTACAGTAGCAACACAACCAAGTACCATCAATCAAATGCATTGGTGACTTTATAGAAGTCTCTACTTCCTTGAAGAAAGAGGAAAGCAAAATAGGATGGAGCTGCAAGGAGCAGTAGAAATAGGCTAATGCCAGTGCTCAGCTGTACAAATCTAGTTCGAGAGGGCATTAGTAGAGCCTTTTGCATGTCCAAGCTGAAGGCTAATAACCGGATAAACTAATTCTAGCCATCTGCACAACTATCAGTTGTAAAAAGAGATTAGTTGGATAGAGTGGTAGTCCCACTGCAGTATGGACTGATCATCCATTATACTGCTTATTTTACTGTGCACTCCAGTTTTTCTGCCCTTAAAAGGAAGCCAAAAGCCAGTGCAAATATCTGAGCCAACTCCACAAACTTAACGAACAAAAATAAAGTGTCAGAGAAAAAATTAAGAACATTTCTATCCCTAATCACTCAGTTTCAGCAGGAGTTACATGTACTTCTATAATTTAGAAGTACTCCTATAAATGAAAGTATAATGCACTATGTACCAAATTTAAGATTAAGCTGAACACATTATAAACTTAAAGAGAATATCACAGAATTGCATTAAGTAACAGTCCTCAATTTTCTGTTTTGTTTCTTCTTAATCCATTCCTGCCATGGCTTGCCCAGGATTGGCTTATTAGGACAGATTCTTGAGCAGACTTTAGAAGTGTGTTGAGCCAGCATAACATACCTGAAGCTGTGCTGGATACAAAACTGTGAGAGAGAGGCCATTATTTTCTGATTAGGAAATCTGCATAGTCTGGATATATTCTAGTCATCCCATCTTGAAATCTAGTATGCTTTTACTGTCATAGCTATTTCAAAAGATGTTGCGCATTTAAAAGCTGGGTCAGCTTGTCAAGATAACTCATAGGAGTGCAGAAGTCTTCCTCCAAAAATAAAAACCGACACACAGTCTGTTAATTTAGAACTCACCAGACTTCTCAGCCACTGAGTGCAAAATAAAACCATATTTTCTGACTCTGTCTTTTATCAGACCACAGGAGTTCTGAGCTTAAGAATTCTTTGTTTTCCAGCTTCTCAGTGTTACTGACAGAATTTTTGTTTTCATTTTATCATGACAGTAAATATCCTCATAAGCAAAAGAGAAATTTCCAACTCTGCCACTTACCTCCATATTCTGTACTTTCCCTTATGTTCTGTCTATCCATATAAGTTACCGAATCTTCCAAGACATCAAATCTTTTCTATACAAGAGGCATATTTGCATACCTTACAGTTTTTAGCTCATTCATAGAGCTGGTC
The DNA here is from genome assembly GCA_032595735.1 of Pelochelys cantorii. Taxonomy (NCBI): domain Eukaryota; kingdom Metazoa; phylum Chordata; order Testudines; family Trionychidae; genus Pelochelys; species Pelochelys cantorii. Next base: position 29,638,751 of record CM064335.1, read on the forward strand.
AAACAATAATCAAGTAACCATCATATTTTACATCATACGGTAACTTATAAATGGGCCTAGTTCTCCTATTGTGAACAGATTTCATATTGACATCATTCCACTGTCATCAATGGAGTTACTTGCAGTTGCATAAGTAAAAGGAGAATCAGACCCAAAATACCTGTCAAAAATCAGCCAACTTGCATTACTGTTGCCAGGACATCTGAATTGTACTTATACCTTTCAAAGCAAGAAGCTTGGAATTGATGTCGTGTATGTTTTTGCTTTGTAGGCAACAGGAGAGACAAATAGCAAAACAGTTTGCCTTCATGGCAGCAGAGCAGACCACCTTCGTTGATTGTGAGTTGGGTTTTTTTACTGTTACAATGATCTTCAACTGAAAATTTGTGCCAGAGTTGGAACAGCTTTCTCACTGAACATGGATGTCAGTGACTGCTCTCTAAGGGCATGTCTATACAGCAAAGCCAAACTCAAAATAAGCTACGCAACTTCAGCTACGCTAATTGCGTAGCTTAAGTCGAAATAGCTTATTTCGACTTTTGGCACTGTCTATTATAGCAATTATTTTGAAATAGAGCACTCCTCCCCTGACTTCCCTTACTCCTTGTACAATGAGGATTACAGGAGTCGGAGTAAGAAGCCTGTTATTTTGAATTTATTTTGAAATAACGGGCTTGCTGTGTAGACATGGCCTAATTTATTGTCAGGTGTGCCATCCCTTTTAGATTAAGGTGGCTTCTAGTGTGAAAAAATAGGCACCATTGTGTTACAGGGTTACACAGATGGGTTCTTTTATACAGACTTGAACTCTTTGCTTTAATATACAATTTTACACAGACGCTACCTTAACAGAACACACCGGTTGCAAAGCCAGTTAGGAAATGCCAGAATTAAGGTTGACAGGCAGTCTTCTTTTGGCCCATTTGCACACATACAGTCTGCTGTGACATCAGCACGTACTAGTTTTTCCACAAGCCCATGCTTCATTCAGAGCACAGGAAGCTTGATTCATGAGAAGCTATTCAAACCTTTTGTTTATCCACATTGTTCAATGTGTGATCCTGGGCCTTTTTTGATGCACATTATTCAAAGCCTCTCCTGAAGGCAGATCCCTGCTGTGGGTGCCAGGTCCCCTCCCCCCCCCCCGCCACATACACACATTACCCACTGCTGCCCACAACCAGCCAGTCAGTCTTTTAGTGGTATGCTGCACCGGGTTGAACTGGCTCCTTGTCCCAATTCCATTCTCCTTTCTTATCCCATTCTAGTCACCATTCCTCTGGTCAATCATCTCAGTTTCAGTCTTCTTGCCCAGATAGTCCTTTCCAATCTATTACTTCTCTTCACTGATAATTGGGAATCATTTAAGAACACTTTAGTAGATGCCCAAAATTCCATAATTGAGGAATAAGCTTGTGTTGGTTAAAAAAAAAATCTGCCCAGATTTAGAGAGAAGTAAAGATGGCTATAAATGAGATATAACGAAGAAAGGGAAGGCATTGGGAATGAAATAAATCAGAAGTTAGGAATTTTAGATAAGGGAAGCAAACAGGCACAAGGAGAAATCTGTGGCCAGAAGAGTAGAGTTAAGGAAAATAAGGAGTTTCTAAAATGTTAGGAACAAAAAAATCCTCATAAAGGCTTAGGTCCATTGCTAGATGCTAATGGAAGAATTATCAATAATAATGCAGAAATGGCAGAAGTATTCAATAAGTATTTCTGTTCTGTACTTGCGGGAAAAACAGATGATTTAATCACATCTGGTGATAACACTCTTTCCATTCCATTAATATCTCTGGAGCATCTTAAACAGAAGCTTCTAAAGTTATGCCCAGATAATTTGTGTCCAGGAATTTTAAATGAGCTGAAAGAGAGCTGACATTAATATTGCTGTTCAGTAAGTGTTGGAGCACTGGAGAAGTTCCAGAAGAAAGCTAATGTGCCAGGTTTTTAAAAGTGTAAACAGCATGACCTGGAAAATATAGGCCTATCAGCCCAACATTGGTGCTGGGCAATGATGGAGTCACTGATCAGGGTAATGGAAATGCAAATCAGCCTGCATTTATGGAAAACAGATCCTGTCAAATTAACTAGATATTTGGTTTTTATGAGATTACAACTTTGGTTGATAAAGGGAATGTCATTGATGTAATAAAAGTCTCAGAGGGGTAGCTATGTTAGTCTGTGACTGAAAAAAACACAAAGGCTATGTCTATACTGCGCCCGTTTTGCACAAGAAATATGCAAATGAGGTTAAGTGTGGAATATCACCGAGCCTCATTTGCATAATTAGTCTGTTTTTGCACAATAGGCTTTTGTGCAAAAAGGAGCTGTCTACACAGCTCCTTTTTACTCAAAAAACCCCGCTTGTGCAAGAACCGTTCCTCCTCATTTTTTCAGGAAGAACGGCTCTTGCGCAAAAGCCTCTTGTGCAAAAATGGAGCCTCAATAATTATGCAAATGAGGTTCAGCAATATTCCACGCTTAGCCTCATTTGCATATTTCTTGCACAAAACGGCCGCCGTATAGACATAGCCAAATAATCGCTAAGGTGATGCAGAACTGACAAAAAATGTAGATGGTATCATGAACTTTTGTGCTCATGATACCATCTACATTTTTGTTAGTCTCTAAGATGCTGCAGAACTGTTTGTTGTTTTTTAAATTGATGTAAGGAATTTGACATGATCTTGCACAGTATTTTGATTAAAACTAGAATGATATACAATTAACACACATTAAATAGATTAAAAATGGTGATTGGAAATGGTGAGTTGTCATTAAGCAAGCATGTTTCTAGTGTGGTCCTACAGAGATCTGTTCTTGACGCTACACTAACATTTGTATCAATAATCTGGAAGAAAACAAAATTATCACAGAGAAAGCTTGCAGAATGCACAGAAATTGAGGGTGTGGTAAATATAGAGCCCTGCAAAACCACAGACATCCGTTTTATATCTGTGGGTATCTGCTTTATATTCATGGCTCATTCTTGCAGATACAGATGTGGATACAGTTTTTATTTCTAGAACCCTGCAAATACACAGATACCCGCTTTATATCCATGGGTATCCGCATCCGTGGATGGGAATGCAGATATCCACAGCTTATTTTTGCAAATACGGATGTGGATGCAAATTTTGTATAAATAAGAAAGAGGACATCTCGGAGAGAAGGGAGCATGCCCCATGAGGACAGAACTCTCAGAGATTTTAGCTGATAAGCATTAGCAAGTCTCTACAGAGACTGAATTTTTCAAATGTTTATAATTTGGACAGATTTCCACAGGAATGGCAAAATGCACATCCTTGACACAAAGGCCACCCCTCTGCCAACTTTCGACTCTCTGTGACAAAGCAGGTAGGCACCAGAGAATTTCAGACAGAAGGTTTCAAGGATTTAACAGTTTATTTTTCCATAGCTGCCTTCTCTGAAATGGCCAATCCATTTTGGCTGAAATAGTCCCACCAAAAACAAACAAAAAGAAACAGTCAAGCCAGGGCAGACACTTAGCATGAAAAATTTCAGGACAAAACAGTTGACGTTTGCAAGTTACAGGCAACTGAAAACAGGGTAGTTTGGGCAAACTTAATAATAGGTTATACTCCTAGTGCCCCACCTATAAGTATGTAACTCTTTTCTTTTCTCCTTAGACTCAAAGCAACTCAAAACCATTTCGTACCAGCTCTCCCGTGAGCCACCCTCCCCTGGAGGTTGGACTCTCATGCCTTATGAGGCAGATGAAAAAGATGAGAATGAGGCAATTAACTACAATGTTACTTGCTGTGACTTTACCATTGCAGGTGGAAAGGTAACAGCTCTTGTACTTTCATTGTGATAGATCCCTACTCTTGGGTCTGACCCTTCCAGGGTGATATTCACCTCTTTGCACAGGGCCATGTACCATTTAAGAAGGGCCTAAGGGGACTTAAATGATGTATAGGCCTTTCACTGCCCCTCATCATTGGGGTGAGTCTCATCCCTACTGTGCAAGAGGGCAGGAACTCAAACTCCGAGCTTAGAGAGCTGCTCTCTCCACCATATTCTGCCCCGCAGTTCCATCAGTTCCTTTATCAGAGAGACCTTAGCCAGCAAAGAAGCTTCCCACATTTACTGCTTTGCCAGCAGTCAATCAACACTGGGACAGATTTAAGACTTAAGTGTTTGATGTTTCTGGATAATCAGTGTCTTGCTAATTTCCTTTTGTTATCTGGTAGTGCCCTCCATCTTAGCTTGTGCCTGAAGTGGCAATACAGTGCAGTCCTTTCATTGAGAAACAAAATGAGCTGAAACATGTAGCAGGGGAGCAGGATCTAGTTATTAAGTCACTAGACCCAGTGGTTTGGAGATCGGTGTTCAAATTCACAAACCCTCAGGTGTGTGTCTAAAGTAATTGTATGGCTACCATTACCACCACCTTGTTCTAGATTTCGGCAATACCTATTCTAGCAAGCTTACAGTGACACAGCTGTATCAATACAGCTGCACTACTGTAAGAAAACTTGGGTAGATGCTCTATGGTGTTCTCCTGTCAAAATAATAAAACCACTTCTTCAAGCAGCGGTAGCTACACTGTCAGGAGAAGTTCTCCCACCAACATAGCACTGGGCACATCAGCCTGTCGGTCTATAACTTACGTCACTCAAGGGATGTCTTTTTCCACACTCCTGAGCAACACAGGTTAGAGTCAAAAGTGGTAGTGTAGACCCCCCCCCGTTTTTAAACCTGGATTGTGGGCCCACCTGGGTAAGCTGCTGGCAGGCCCACGACACTTTGTTTATTCAAGTGTCTGTAGCCACGGAGCCTTGTAGCTCCCATTGGCTGCAGTTTACCGTTTCCAGCCAAGGGGAGCTGTAGGAAAATGTGTGGCCCAAACTGACACTGCTTCCCACAGCTCCCCTTAGCTGAAAATGGCAAGCCACAGCCAATGGGAGCTGCGAGGCTTCATGGGTGTTGACACTTGAATAAACAAAGCATTGCGGGCTGGCCAGCAGCCTACCGGGGCAGGCCTGTGACCCGAGTGTGAAAACTGGTAGCATAGACATGGCCTTAGATTGTAAAGTCTTTAGGGGACAGATCCGGGTGACTGGGGGTCGGGGGACATAATTTTTTTTAAACTCCAAGCTAAGAACCAGGCTTTCCTGTAGACAGTGGGTGTAATAAGGGACTAAACTCTTAAGAAGATAAACACATGAACAGCTGGGAGATCCTTTGCACCTTTGAGGTTAATGTGATGATTCAACTCAGCATTTTTTTCTTCTTTTTAATATGTAGCTAGTGAAGCAACAGTTCCTGGAAAAATACTACAAACACAGAGGAAAGTTCCTTACCGTATTTCCAGATGGTACAGCACAATTATTGTATCCTTCACAAGGCTCATGTACCAACGCAGTCCAGGAATTCGATAACATCTTAACAGATTAATTCCTTTTACCTCAGAATAACTTGATGTATCACTCACATTTGCTAACACAGCCCAACAAAACACTCATTGAAAAAAATTGACTGAGATTTTCAAGAGCCACTAGTGACACCTTAAATAGTCCCTGATTTTCAGGAAGGACTGAATATCTGTCATGTGAACATCAGGTCCCTTCACGTTGTCTCAAATTAGGAACCCAAAAATTACCACTCACTTGACAATTTAGGCTTGCAATGGTCATTAGCATTTTATGAGGATAAAGGCCAACAATGCCAGTCTAAATCTAAGAAGGCTGTTCCTGACAGAGGATTAACTTCTGTTTACTCCAAAGGGCTGCAGGTGCTGGAGAGGTGCTAAGTGTTACTGCAGTGATAGGTGGAAGCAATGAACATTCTATAGCCACAACTGAGCATTACCTGGCAATATTTCATTAAAAGCAGATGCCTGTTTGAAGAACTAGATTGGATTTCTGTGTGAGAGGGTGGCAGGGGCAACACAGTAAGACTTTATAACCTAAACTGTGCTGATGTATGCCTCCTCTTCCCTTCCCCATGCATGTCCATTCTTGAAAACGACTTTTAATTGGTAGATCTAAGATTAAGCTTTTGGAGGAGTGTCATATGTTTAAAAAGGAGCATGTAGAAAATACCATGGACAGTTACAAGCCATGAATTTATAAGACATCAAAAAGTGTTTAAAATCAACAGAAATATAACAGCTCCAAGTGACTCCATAGTCCAGAAACTCTTTTTTCCATTGTAACACTCTAAGATCCTCTTGTTTTTGCTTTGCAGCAAACTCTCCAACAATGCACCACCGAGGACTTAGTAAAATACTGCCTGCAAAAATTATTTCCCTGCCTTCGCTAGCATCTCCCACCCCTACTCAGGCCCAGAGATAGAGCTAGTAATTAGCATTGTCAAATTACAAGATGCTATAAATGTGCATTTTAAATCAGCTCCACCAAAGAGAACTTATCCCTGGACTTGTAAAGATATTCCTGAAGAGCAAATGTTTTGTCTTTCAGATTGCACCAAGTGTTTGGGTTTGTTTGGTTTTTGTTGTTTAGGATTTGGCTGGCTGGTTGGTATTTTGTTTTTGCATGATGATTTCTGTGGCAAGGATATATCCTGCCCTAGATTTTCCTTCAGGATTTCACTGCTCCCATTACAATCTCACAACCTAATTCAGTATACAAGTACAATATACCCAAAACATTTTTCCAGATGTGTTTCCATAGTATAAGTTCACTAAGTGTCATTATCTCCCTCTTCGGTTACTATTGCAAGGAATCATTTCTATTTAAAATGCCTTAATAGATTCCTCCATACCTAACCACTCATTTCTAGTTGCATACAGACCACCTGTAGACAGGCTTCCTGACAGGCTGTTGTACCAATAAAAGCAAGCAGGATCTTATGAGGGGGATAAGGCAAAAAGCCACATTTATTGTAAAGATAATAATAAAGAATAAAGAAAAGATAGAAGCAAACAACGTTGTTTAACTACTTATTCCTATCACTACTTAACCCTTATACACTTATATATATATATATATATATATATATATATATATATAAACATTCATTCAATCATTCATCCATTCATTCAGGTTCTGTGTAGTTGTTATAGTTACCAGCATGGAAGTTGCTTGTGACAGAGTACTGGCCAGGTATTCTGTACACAAGTGATGGTAGTGGAGAGCGAAGTCCTGATCAGATGCGCATCTGAAGCTCCTGGTAGGCTGGCAGCAGAACCTTGGACTCTGACTCCATAGTCTTTTGGTCCAGTCTTTATAGGAATTTCTTCCTATGCCAGTCTGTGGGAATTGCTGCATCATGCTGATGTCTACAGGGTGGCTGCCAGGTGCTCGTCAGTGATCTCATAGGGTGGACCTCCAGTCTCCAGTTTTTCTCCACTTGACACCTTTTGGTTGCACTGGCACCTGACGCCTTCTTCAGCCCTTTGATACTGTATTCTCAGGCTGGCACCTCTCAAACCATTCATTCATTGTCCAAGCACTCTCTCTCTTACATACATTCCCTAATTAATGTTTCACATACAGTATTTTGTATAATAATAATTTTACATATACAAGAGTTGTAGTTACAAAAAGTTACAAAAGTTTCTGGGTGGCATTTCTTAAAACATTCTCTCTCTGAGTAAGGAGTTAGTTACTGTTATAGTTAAAATGTTTCACTTTGCGATTAGGGTTAATTGGTTCACAATGCTTTAAAGAGAAGGGGCGTCAATTGTGTAACAATGCCCTTAATCAATTATAGGGCTTGGCTCCTAGAGCAGAGTTAGTGGCTTGACAAGCAGCCACTTGCAAAAGTTTGAGTGTGCCCTGGGACACAGAGAGGGGAGCTGTTTCTGGCTACATAGTATTATATTCTTAAATTATATTCTAGAGAGGCAATAATTATAAGTCTAAACATTTAACAATCTTAACAAATAATAATAATAAATCTAAACACTTATCAAGCTTGATAACACTAAATCTAAACACTTATATGCTGCTTCTACTTGGGGAATCATTTTTAATACTTTAATATGTTATCGCTACAAGGCGACAATAAGACATTCTCCTTAAAGCTTGTAAGCAATTGCTCTTACTATCATTCATCCTCTAGTCCCCTGGTGGCCATCTCCTGGCTCCAAAGTAGCCTGTCTTTGTCTTCTTCATAACCTGATCCTGCCACCAGGTCACTTAAAAGTTCAGTTCTCATCCAGGGTGATATGAGGTTCAACTGTAAGTCCACATAAATATTGAACTAATAGTTCTTCTTCCCCAGCTGCCCTACACTGAGGTTCTCTCTTCTCAGCCTAGCCACTACTCCCAAGTCCTGCATAAGCATCTATGAGTCTGGCTTCCTCCCTCCATTTTCTCCCTTTCCCAAGGAATCTGGTAGCTTCCCTCTGGGGCATCCCCACTCCAACAGGCTCTGTCTCAGGATTGTCCCTACAGGTACCATATCTTTTCCATGGGAAGTCTCTTCCAATTCAACTCCCCCAGGTCCTTCCCAGGGGGAAAAAAAGCTCTTCTAGGTCTTCCCACTCTGAGTTCCCTATTCTGTGTAAGCAGTTGGCTCTGACCTCCCTGCAGCTGAGGACAGTCACTATAATTATCACCATCACACTCACCTGCGGGATAGCTGCCAGGGCACAGGCAAGGCTGAGCCCGGCTTATCTTAAAAGGCCAGCCTAAGCAGAGCCCCGTGGTTAAAACATTGCCAATTCAGCCTCACTGCCTTAAACAATCTCCTCCACTGAGGTGACAACTTTTGTATTATAATGCACTGATCAAAACTACTGATTGCTTGATAATAGGGAAGTTCTGCTAGCCAAACAATGAGACATTGAACCCCTTATCTGGACACAGCTATCCATCTGGCAATCTGGCAGTTATTATTGTGCAAAAGAGAAGAGGTTATATTTGTGTAGTACAGGAAGACAATCCAAGTAATGCAGCAATCCAAGCAGTGTTTGAGTCCAGCGGCAAAGGTACTTGCTATCATCCCAATGGAATTGTATGGTATGTCCATGTAAATCAATTCACCTTTGTTTTCTGTTTAGCATATGCTGACACAGCTGTAGCTCAGAAGAGTTATTTTCCCCTGTTTAAAAATGAGCATTTTAATAGCACCTTTAAAATAAATTAAAATGCCAAGCTATGGCTTGCTTAGGTTGGGTACTTTCCAGTGTGAGGTTTTACTTATGTTCTGAAGCTGTGCTCCTACAGACAGGTTAGCATGCGCATAAGCAAGCCCCTTCAGGTGAACAGAACCACTCTTAGGCTTAAGCATGTATGAAATGTTTGTGGGATCAGGTCCCATACATAGTCAACGTAAAGCCAAGGTAACGACTTAGATGAAAATGGTAACTGCCTCTTAACTAGACATGTAACAACCCCTGTAATATAGGCTATGTCTACATTGCACATTTTTGTGGCAGAAAATATGCTAATGAGAGACTCATTAGCATGAGCTGCGATGTCATTAGCATATTTTGTGCCAATACTTTTTGTGCAAGGGATTTTAGCACAAAAAGCAGCAGTGTAGCCACTTCCATTTTGCACAAAAACTCCCCTCTGGGAGGCATAAGGATCTTGCACAAAAGGGGTTTTATGCGCAAAACGGAAGCGGCTACACTACATATTTTCTGCCGCAAAAACTTGCAGTGTAGACAAGGCCATACAGTGTTTGTAGTTCTGCATTTTGTGCACTGGGGACTCTTTCCTGGGACCTAAAAAGCCTTAGAGTGGGATGATGGATGGGGAAAACTGTTAACACCAATTCCACTTTTTATTCTCCGCCCCCACAAACAAGCAATAAATTTGTCTAAACCACTGTACAGTAAAGTTAGTAAACATAACGCCTTGGAAACTGTGAAGTAAATTGAAGAAAACACACTGGGATGAAAGGTTGTCGTTTTTCTACTGCTAGGTATTTAGGGTTCAACTCTGCAAGGGGCCAAACTCCCTGAGCAGCTTTAGCCTTCAGTTGGAGTTGAGCATCTCCCAGAGGGGCTGAGGACTTTCAATGCCATTTGAAATCAAGCCCACAGGCCCTTTTTTTTTTTTTATGACCAACCTCGGCAGAACAAATCCCAATGACTATGGCCTAGGGTTAGACATAGAAGGGCCCAATCCTCCAGACTGGTAGTAGTTCCTTGATTGCAGGACAGTAAACATTTGCAGGAGTCAGTTTACATTATATTAGTAAAAGCAATGCATGATCTATTGTGAAAAGCACTAATTTTATTAATTTATTTCCTTCTTGTTTAGGATAAACATAAACATTCACGGAGGACAGTATTCAGACCAATCAGGCAATAGGGTGCGAATGTGGACCTGGCCAACTAGTTTGATCAGTTCTGGACCCTGTGTTTCATTTAAACCCATCTTTATATCCTTGAACCAGTATGTTGGCGTCAGGATAGTTGGACAAGATAAGATTGCGGTGACTTTTCTTGCTATGGGGCAACAAGCCAAATTCAACGTGGGAACAAAAGTGCAGGTACATTAGCATAGTGTCTCTCTCTCTCTCTCTCTCTCTCACACACACACCCCACCCCCACCCCCTCCATGCCATTAAATTTCCCTCTTATTGTTTAGCCACAAGCAGCTTGTGTATTTTCTGTTAAATGTTTGGCTATTTTCCCAACCTTGTTGGTATGATTAGGTCAGTTTGTTGCTCTATAGGACCTCCTCCTTAAGTCTCAGGTTATCTTCCTTGTCCACAAACCTCCATAACTCAGCATGTCTCTCCCCACTAGTTTTCTCACACAGAAATCCATTACAAGCAATCTGTGTTGCTCTGTAGTGGTCTCTCCTAGGATCACTTTATGGTCTCTCTGTTTTTAGATTTTTTTTTTTTGTATTCAGGCAGTAATGGATCTGGGTTCTGTTGACAGTACTCTTTACAAATATCCTTACAACTTTCAGTAAATAATTTTATAGATATAAAGAAACTTGCAATTCTAGATAAGGATATTGAACTCAAAGGGACGTGGGATAGGTTTCAAAATAGAGATTATTCTATCCCTTTATGCATAAATTAGTCTGTCTTTCTCAAAGTTTGTGTCTATTTTCAGAATTAGACTAAATGCCCCTGCTAATTCCATCACCCCTCTCCCAAATAGTCCATATATTGGTCTGCAGCAGCTAAACGCAGCCCCACTATACAGTAATCTGCACGTGGATTCTGTAGGTAGATTGTAGAAACATGGGGAACAGGGCATGGATTAAATTATGCAGAGCACTCTTGTTGGAGTCAGGTAAAATGCCTACAGATGGGTATGTCCATCTTAATTTGTTTAAAATATTTTATTTCAATCACTGAGCATTTTACATGTTTCATATTGTTGTCTTGTGATATTAAAAACAATAAGACCAGCAAATTTAGTCTTTAATTAGCAGGAGCATACAACATGTGACTTGCCATGAGATAGGAAGAGAGAGTGCCTTACCTCACAGGGGTTGAATGGGGGAGCCAGGTTTATGCTCCTGTTGCTGGGTGCAGTTTTTCTGACTGGTACCTGTGACTTGCAAGTTTTGCTCGTGTTTCTGCTATTATGAGTTCCTCCAGGAACTGTTAATTCCTTTTCTAAACAAACATTTTATAACTCTCCCCCTCCACCCACATTCCTTCTTTCCCTCAAAGGTAAGGCACCCTGATCAACTTCCACCGCCAAAACCTGTATGTGAAGAAGAACTGCTGCTGTTTGCCTGCAAAATAAGGATTCAGCGTCTGTTCGATAGACTACGAGGCTATTTAAACTTCCCTTCTACTGAGCAATGGGACAAAATCAAACTCCCTTCCTACCTTGCAACACAGGCTTTAAAATTAATGTATCTTTGTAAGGATTCTGACATAAGTGATGATGTAGACCGTTCTATAAGGGCTACAATAAATGCCCCTGTCTGACTAGAGAATATTAGTTTAATTATTCTGAGGAATATTTACAGCTATTGGGAAAGCTATATATGTACTGAAGAGAACTGCATTGTTTATACACATTCAATAGAAAAAAAGCTTAAAGGAATCATCTACAGTAGCTTGAATTAAAGGACAGCTTTTTTTCCTTCTGTTACTCAAACTCCACCAAAGACAGTGCTTGCTACTTTGTTAGTACCATGAGTACATAAGTGGGATTATTCATGCATTATATCTACTTGTAAGTAGCTATGGAATGATGCCCTTAGAGAGGCACTGATTTCTGTTAACTCTGTCAAAGCATGCCCTGTTGGAGTGTGAATAAGAGATGCTGCTTTTTCTAATTTCTAATACTAGTTGAAAACAGAACCATTTTGACCTGAATTTAAAACAAACACACACCCCACAAATTGTGTTTTAAATCTATTCCAATTTTCAGAAATATAAAATTACAGTTTGTTTAGTCCATGTTAGAATAAATAGTATGTTTAATGTTAAATCACTACTAAAAGGATGCATGTGAACAACACAGTGTATGTTGAATGTTGACTATTTAACACCGGTACTAATGGAAGGGAGTACGTAACTGTTTCCTGGCAGAGCTCATGCTGTATTGAGTAGGAATTACATTCATCTTATGTTAAAGAGCTAGCACCTGGCCAACTTTCCCCTACCTGCTTTGTATTGTTTGCCTGCCTCACTGTAATATCTGAGCCCACACAAGGATTTTATATTCACACCCCCATCACCACCATGCAGAAGGGAAGCATTAATATTCCCATTTTATGCCTCGGGAATGAGGCACAGAGAGAGTAAGGGACTTGCCCATGATCTCTCATACATAAAATGTTTGTGAAAGAGCAAGAAACTGAATCCAGCCCCCAATCCAATCTAGTGGATTGCATTCTCTGCACACAATAGCACAAGCTTTCCCATTTTGTCCTTCACATGTATTCCTACCCTTAAGTAGGAGGGCTTTCTTCTAGGGATGGTTTAGGTTCCATACTCACTTGATGCTTGCCCCCACTGCTGAGACAGCCAGCAAAGATTACCAAATGATGTTCATTATGGTGTCTTGTATAAGCTGGAGACCATCCACTGAGTACTACATCCATCAAGAGGAAGTCACATAAACCACCAGACAATCACTTGATAGGTGGCTGCAACTTTTGGCTATTGCCCTCTGACCACTGCTATATTTTAAAAGGTCAGGAAAGGATATTTTACCTATTGTAAAGCAGAATTGAGTTGTTTAGCTGATGTACAATATATTTTGATACAGAGGAAATACAGAGCCTGATTGATCTGGTTTCACCTGGTGACACAAAGCCGCTGGGTAGGATGACAGATTCATTCATTCACTGAACGTGGCTGACACAGGAAGATACAAAAGGACTTTCATCAAACAAAATGAAATTATAACTTGCTGATGGCTTTCTAAACAAGTCCAAATAGAGTCTCTTTGACCCACACAGGGAATGATCCTGTGCATAACTGCTACTGATTAACATAACATCAAAAGAAGTTACTCCTGAATGACCCAGCTCTGAGCAAGAGTGGACAACAGCACACTGAGGTTTATAACACTGGTAGTAAAGTATGGGGCTACGTCTAGACTGCCCCCTCTTGTGCAAGAGAATATGCAAATGAGGCAAAGTGGTGAATATCGCCATGCCTCATTTGCATAGTTAATGAGCCACCATTTTTGGGCAAGGAGCTTTTGCGCAAGAAGGAGCTGTCTACACGGCTCCTTTTTGCGCAACCCCCCCTTTTGCGTAAAAGCTGTTCTGCCTGAAAAAAAGCAGCAGAATGGCTCTTGCGCAAGAGGGGTTTTTGCACAAAATGGTGGCTCATTAAGTATGCAAATGAGGTGTGGCGATATTCACCGCTTTGCTTCATTTGCATATTCTCTTGTACAAGAGGGGGCAGTCTAGACATAGCCTAGCAGTTTAGTTGTCCAAACAGAACTCTTACAGGCTATTTTTACAAATCAGTCACTCCCACCCTTTTTGTCAAAGTTTTGATTTTGATTTTTCATTTTTTTTTTCCTGCTAGCTCAGCTACCTTTTACACAAAAGGGAGAGTAGTAAATCTGGATATCAGTCAACATGCTCCAGGTCCAGGTGGCTGGTAGGTTATGCTAGAAAACTGTCAATCTCACCTTCCACTTCACTGGTAGTTCATGCAGAGCTTCTCTCCCACCTTGGATCATGACACTAAGAAGTCTATTTTGCTTTGGCTAGAACTGCTGAAGAGAGTAGTATTGGTGACTTGATCCCCAGGTGAATTGGGCGTCTCAGCCTCTCCAGTGGATAAATCATTAAGGGCTCGGATTTTAAAGTGAACCACAGCTAGAGGCTTTACTTGGCCTTTCTTCTTGCATGTCATCAGTTTGGGCAGCTGACTTCTTATATCTTTGATGTACAGAGCATAGATAAGGGGGTTGAAGAGGGAGTTGATTTCTCCAAGCAGGAATAAGGTATCCATCATCACGTCAGCCAGGTTGCAGGAGTTACAAGTAGCTTGCACAAAGCCTGCCAAGTAGTAAGGTCCCCAGCAGATGGTGAAGCCAACAATCACTATAAGTACTGTCCGCAGTGCCTTGAAGTGGCGAAGGTGAACAGTGAGGGGTTCTGATTGCAGGCAGGTGCGCCAGATTCGCTTGTGCTGTGAGTAGGCAATCCTTCCTACGGAGATGTGCAGACAGATTATGACTAGTAAAGAAGGAATGAAGATCCCAAAGCAGGTCACATACAGGTAGTCACTTTTGGCTGCATACAGCAGTCCACAGTAACCCGTGTAGTTGCTTTGCTGCAGGGAAGGAGAAATCAAAGGCATGTGCCCAAACAAGATGGAGATCACCCACAGGGTAGTGAGGGAGAAGACCATGGGTTTTTTGTTCAAGAGGGTAGGATAATAGAGAGGGAGCTTCACTGCCAAGTATCTATCCAGGGAAATCAAGAGCAAGGTGAGAATAGAGCCAATGCAAGGTGTCATGCTCATGCAGATCCGTAAGAGACAATAGGATAAGTTCTTGTCAAAGTCTCCATCCAGGAAATCATCCAGTGCCTCTGCAATGCACATCAGTCCCACCAGCAGGTCTGCAGCAGCCAGGTTGAGGATGAAAATGTAGCTTCTTCCCTCTTTCTTCTTCATTAGTTTGTAGACAACCACAATTACCAGCAGGTTCGCTGAGGGGATGAAGAAGCCCAGGAGAGAATGTAACACTGCATACAAAATGTGACTCATCTTCCTTGGGGAATAAGGCTGGGAGACACATTGGCTCCAAGAAGTGTAACTGACTCCACAGCCTACATTGACTCCACCACAGAGAAAGCCAAGCTGTAGGGAAATGTGCAGCTGAAGTCTGGACTGAAAGAGCAGAACCCAGTGCTTTCTGTGATTTCAGCAGGAAAAAAATAAGCCCTGGTACCTGTACCTCTTGCTGATTCTTACAAGAGACAGGTTGTTCTCTTGGAATGTTCATACTTCATTCTTCAAGCCACCATCAGTCTGCTGTAGTTACAAAATGTTTTACTTTCCCTCCTTCCATTCAGACTGTTCACTTTTGCCTACAGCAATATGCTAGGAAATATGAAAACACAAAGCCCTCAGCTGCTGGCAGCAGGAGGCTACTGGCAAAATAACTCAGTGGGAGAGAAAGAGATTGGGGATGTTTGCTTACTCAATCAGTTCCTGTATGTGTCTTTGACGCAGAAAGATAAGAAAGGTCTTTATCAAATAAAGCAAAGATCAATTATAACCCCTGATAGGTGTCTAGAACATGTGCAAACTAAGAAGAGTCTCCTGGCCCACACAGGAAATGATCCCATGTAAAATTGCTATTGTTAAACACCCAGTGCTAATAATAGACCAGAATTTGTTCCCGAGAGGAACTCTGTATCTCAGTTACTACAGAGAATCACAAACTATGGTCAGCGAGTGTTATATGCCAAACACCAGACTAAGGTTATCAGTTAAATGGCGCGCTCAGAAATCTCTCTTCTGTTGAATGGGAAAAACCCTTGGATCTCTGGCAACCAAAGAACCTTAAACAGGTTGTGATCTGGGGAAAGGTTATGAGCTGCTGAAAGTCATTTTTTCTATCTAAATAGGTATATGAAGTTATGAGACTAATGCATATAAAATTATGTGTTGTATGGTTGTCACTAAATTATGCTGTGCACTTGGGAGGCATCCCGATACTAACTATCCAAAGACAATGACAAGGGAAGTAATCAATATCCACGCAGGTTCTGAACTGATATCAATAGCCACTGTCCAGCAAGGAAGCTACAATTCAATGACTCACCTGCATGAGGCCACACCAAGGCCTGGTCTACACTAGGTCCTTTGTTTGAAATAATGCCCCCAACTTCAAGTTAGTAAGCTGTGCGTCCACACTACCAAGCCTATTATTCCAAAATAAGGGGCTACGGATTCGAACTGTGTACTCCTGCTTTTCATGAGGAATAATGCTACTTCTGAACTTGTAAGTCCAAATTAACATTAGTATGGACACTCCAGTGCCACTAATTTGAACTAATTGGCCTCCAGATGCCTCCCACAGCTGTCAGCTTTGGCCACATCATGGAGCTCTGAAAGTCCCGGGAATAGGAGACAGGCCTGTCCCATGTGGCCAGCTTCATGAGCCCTGGGTGAGCAAGCAGCATACACAGACATGAGCACCCCCAACGTCCCCTTGGATACTCTGAGAGCTGCCAGGACACAAAGGGTTCCAGCCTGGACTGCTACAGAGATCCTGGACCTCATCCAGGTGTGGGGGAAGGAGTCCAACCTCCAGGAACTCTGCACCAAGAAGAAGAATGCTGACATCTATGGCAGGATCGCCGCCAGATTGGCAGAGAAAGGCCACAGCAGGAACCTGGAGCAATGCAGGCTCAAAATTAAAGAGCTGTGCCAGGCCTACCAGAAGGCCAAGGAGCAGAGTGGATGCTCTGGGGTGGCACCTCACACCTGCTGCTATTACAAACAGCGGGGTGCCATGCTGGAAGGGGGGCTGGTCTGGTCAAGACATGCCTGGCATCAGCCTGCAGGATGGTGAGGTAGCAGAGGACAACGATGACACAGAAGAGGCGGCGGCCAGCTAGGCGATGATGCCCAAGAGCCAGCAGCTGCTCCTTATATTGGAGACAGTCCCCCCCCCAGGATGTCTCACAGGCTTCCGATGACCCCGGAGAGGGCACTTCTGGTGAGTTCTCTAACTTTTCTATCTACAGGTTCAGGCAATGGGTTAAGAGGTTCAGGCAATGGGCTAAGAGGAGCTGCATGCTCCTCTCTCAGCCTACTCAACCTAAGGGTCACACAACAGCTTCTTCACATGTGTGCACATGGAGCGCCAGTCTGGAGCACTCAGCTCCATGACGCTCTCACATAGGAACCCTTTGATCCTTCTCACAAGGTTCCTGGAGAGCCCTGCCTTACTCCGGCTTCCATGGTAGGACGCCTTCCCACACCAAGCCACCACTAAGTAGTGCGAGGTCATGGAACCACAGCAGTGGTGCACATGGCACAGGTTCATGCCCGCATTCAGTCAGAATTCGCTCCTGATCAAGCACAGTGATGCATAGGAGACTGATACTGTGCATGGGAACCTGCCAGGAAGAGGAAGAGGAGGGGAACCCAATAGCACTCTCTCTGGCAAGCGACACCTGCTGCTCACACACACACTCTCCCAACACCCCACCCCTTCCAGCGGGCAGGGATAGAAGTTCTCTCTCTGCAGGACGCCACCAGTGCCAGACCCAGCGTTTGCAGGGCACAGAAAGAAGCCGAGCTGCCCGCAGGCTCCTGGCCTACCCGGAACCTTCCCATGCCTGCCTATCCCTGGGCCATGGGTGTTGTGATGCTCTCCTGGGACATCTGTGCCCTGCTGAAAAGTACCCACTTTACAGGCAACATATGGCCTTGCTCAAAACACATTGCCATCATCTGAACTGAGACCTTTGGTGTCATCTCAGAGATTAGGACTAGGCTTCATGCAGTGTCTCCTGTGAAGATTGTCCGTGTAACTTTTCTTCGCAGATGGAACAGCTGCGAGCTGGGCACATCCCCCATCTCCCACACAATCTACCCGACTCTGCGGGATCCACAGGTGGAAACACATCTGGGATGAGCTCTTGAGGGAACAGCTGGTCTGCCTGCAGTCTCTCATGCAGGGACTCGAGGCAGAATGCCAAGAGCAGGATGCCAAGAGAGGAGTGGTGAGCTGACCAGGAGGAGAGAAAAGCCGCCTGGGAAGAGCTGGTGTGCCAGCAGAAGGATATGTTCTCCACCCTCACCTCAGTGATGGAGCCCATGGTAGCGTACATGGAGTGGGCCACCAGCCACCTACTCACCCACCCGCTGGCTTCCCCTGCAAGGGTCCCTGGGGGAGGGGGTAGACCCTCTAGGGCGGCAGGAGCCTCCAGGCCACCCCACCAGTCCCTGACCCATCCCTGAGCCCCCCTACCCTATTCCAGGTTCATTTCCCACTCCCTCTCTGTTGTATGTCCCCCAAATAAAGACTCCTGTTTTTTCAAGAATGCTCTATTGTTTGCTCTGCAGGGGAGAGGGGAGGGAGGAGTGGGGGATGAAAGGCGCACACAGGGAATTCAGGGGTCCCTTGTGGAGAGTCACAGGGGAGAATCTCATAACTGGCCTTGCATAAAAGTGTCCTTCAAGGCCTCTCTGATGAGCACAGTCCCTTGCTGTGTTCTCCTTATGGCACTGGCATCCGGTTGCTCAAACTCCCTGGCCAGGTGTTCTGCCTCAGCCTCCCACCCTGACAGTAAAATCTCCCCCTTGTTCTCACACAGGCTGTGGAGTACACAACAGACTGCCACTATGAAGGGGATGTTGCACTCACTGAGGTCCAGGCAGATGAAGAGACTCCTGAACCTCCCCTTTAAACACCAGAACGCACATTCCACCACCATTCTGCACCTGCTCAGCCTGGTGTTAAACTCCTCCTTCCTGGGGTGGGATCCAGGATGCCCATGTAGGGCTTCATGAGCCAGGGGAGCAAGGGATAGGCTGCATTGCCCAGGATCACGATGGGCATGTCCACCTCTCCGACTATGATTATCCAGCTGGTGTGCATCTTTCAGAAAAGGCAAGAGTTCCCTTGTGATCCACAAGCTCCTGCAGCACCATGGAGAAGTACCCCTTGTGGCTGATGTACTCTGAGGCCCTTGTCAGGGGCAAGGATAGGGATGTGTGTTCCATTTATGTCCCCTCTCCCCACAGTTGGGGAAGTCATTGACAGTGCTGTCCACGTTGCCCAGAGCGATGACCCTCTATAGCAGCATGTGGTTGATGGCCTTGGCTACTAGCATGAGCACAGCCCTGACTGTGGATTTCCCCCCCTCAAACTGGTTCCTGACTGAGCTGTAGCTATCTGGCATGGAGAGCTTCTAGAGGGCAACGGCCACATGCTTCTGCACAGAGATGGTGGGTCTCAGTCGGGTGTCCTGTCGCCTGTGGGCAAGGGCGAGCCACTTGCAGAGTTCGAGGAAGGTGGCTTTGTACATGCGTAAATTGTGAAGCCACTGCTGATCATCCCATCCCTGCATGATGATGCGGTCCCACCAGTCCGAGCTCATTTCTCTCTGCCAGAATCCACTATGTCCAAGAGATTGAGGGGTGTGCACACTAGCAGGAGCACCAAGACTTGGCTGAGCAGGGCCTGCGGGCTTCCCTAGGGTTCATGCTCCTCGTCCTCATCCTGTTCCTGCTGAAGTAACATGCAGGACGTCTGAAAGTACTGCACCGTGAGACACAGCATGAGACACACGAGAGCCATGATCATGGCACTGCTTTGCAGCAGCTCTGGTTCCATGGTGGCAGTGCTGTCGCATCTATGTAGGCAACCAGAGCACGACAAGGCGCATGCCCACTGCATCTCCTTTCTGTCCCATGAGGGGGAAGGGAGTGGAGAAGTGCCTTGTGAGAGGTGGGCGTGGAAAGGAGCCCCTCTAAACAACCATCACAATTTGCTGGACCAAGCAGCCACAGGAAGTATCCGTCTTCCTGATGCGCTCCCCAAAGTGCTTCCGGGGGCTCTAAGTCCAAGGCAGGCTCAGGTAATTGTGGACACGCTATTTTGGACTAATTGTGATGATTCCCCATAGTGAGGGCACGCAAATTTGAATTTGTTAAATCAGGAGTCCATAAGTCAAATTTAGTAAATTTGAAATAATTTGTAGTGTAGACATGGCCCAAGGGAATTACTCAACCTTGCCTGGGGACTCAGCAATGTTCACCAGACATGGCTGGACTTGCATTCTCCAACCACATAGGACTGAGGATATAAGACAGACTATATGACCCCATGCTTGGCCTTTTCTCCTATCTTCACATATGCTGCAAACAACAGGGACACCGAGAAGTCTGAAGACTCCCAACAGAGGAGATTGGCCCAGGTTTAAGAGACAAACCTGTATATTAAGGACTGCAGTATCCAGTGAAATGAGAAAAACTGCTTAATCTATTGCTGCCCAGTCTAACAGAGCTGAGAGTTTAGACTGCATTTTATATATATAAAACTTTATCCACTGCGCCACTGGAGGAGCCCCCCAACCTCCCCATAATCTGGGCCCCCCTTTTCCTTCCTTTGTTCCAAGGGTGCCAGGTTCATCCATCGCCAAGCTCGTGGTAGCTACTGGGGTGTGGGTGTAGGTAACTACTCAGATTTTAAGTGATTGCAAAAAATCAATCTTTTGTAGACAAATTTGTGTAACTGTTTATCTTTACCAAACATTTCATGCAAACTCTTTGGTATCTGCCCAGGTTTATGAAGGCTGATGTATATCTACTTTTTACTGATGAAGTAGTGAAACAGTTAAATAAACAATATATTCCTGAGGTGCAGTGCTGGGAGCTAGGGACGTATTTGGCTGGGGCCTTGTCTCAGTGATTCATGAATGGCTTTGAATGCTCTCTAACAACCTATATGGGTGTGGTGCTCCATATGCTGTTGTGCGGAGTGGTAACAGGATGTGGAAAGGTTTGCTGGATGGCACTAGCAAAACATGAGACACAGCCCAGGCTGGAGAGTTAGAGAGACACAACAGTCCCACACTGCTCCCTGCAGCCAAGGCCATGCATAGGGCTCCTGCATTCCAGTCCAGTGTTCTGCGAGGCCACACTACCACACACTGGAAATCTTGAATTCACTATTTAGATGCCACTGACATTTTTGTTGCCCCAGTAGGACTCTCAGCACCGAGGTTTCTGTTGATCACCATTCACAAAGCCACAAAAGTCCTAATGCTTCGAATGCCACCCTACAGCAGCTTCACAGCCCAACTTCAAGCAGAAACCACGGAAATCAGGATGAGGAATATTTATCTCACCCACAGGTCCTATCTTATAGGCATGCTCAAAGAAAGCCTAAGACCTTTCAGACCCCAAAACCAAAAAGCTGGGTGCAGGCTACCACTGGGAGGAGGAGCAGCACACAGGACTCAGATCAAAGCCCACAGGCACAGGGAAATTTAGAGCAACCAAAAGAAAGGTATGGAGTGTGATTAGGAGATAGACTCTTTCAGCTTCTAGAGCATGTGCTATCTAATCATCTGATTGAGCTTAGATGCCTAACTCCAGGAGAGGGCTTGCAGCTAAGGATCTTGAGCACAGGGATCAGCCAAGTGCACCAGATCAGCAGCTTAGGCTTCAATTCCCCTCACCTTGGCATTTAGCTCTTGGTTACCTTCAGTGGCTCTCTCTGTGGCTTGCTGGAATCTGAGGATAAGTCTTGGCTTGACAAAGCCCTGGCTGGGATGATTTAGTTGGGATTGGTCCTGCTTTGGGCAGGGGGCTGGACTCGACCTCCTGAGGTCTCTTCCAGCCCTAGGATTCTCAATCTCCCCACATATTGTATGAGGAGCATGGGTGGAGAACTCAGGACTGAAGATTCCTTCAGGTGGCAGGGGGAAAGAAAGCCTCTAAAATTACCTAAAATATCTTCTCCGTATACAGTAATTGCTCATTTAACACTATAAATATGTTTCAGAAAATGATCGTGTTAAGTGAAAACGTGTTACGAGGGGTCAATTTTCCCATTGAAAATAATGGAAAAGGTGGGGGTTGCGTTTCAAGCGGTGGTGTCTGTTGGGACCGGGACATAAGGGTGGGGGAGAAAGGGGACTGGATTACAGCAGGAAGGGGAGGCATTTGGCTCTGGGAAAGGGGAGGGGAGGGGAGGAGAGGGGAGGTGGATTGGGTTGGGAGTATGCCCCTGTGACGGGTCTACCGGGACCCGCACTGTGTCTGGTGCGGGGGGGGAGGGGGGTCACCGGGGAACAGCACAGCGAGCAGCGAACCCTCCACCACTTTCCAGGGAGGTGGGGGAAGCCCTACGCAGGCGCCGGTGACAGGCCGGCTGGGGAAACCCAGCCGCCGGCCTGCAAGCAGGGGCGGAGGAGAGAGGGTAAGGCGTCCGGCGAGGGGGAGTCAGCGGGGAACGGCGCGGCGAGCAGCAAGCCCTCCGCCACTTTGCAGGGAGGCGGGGGAAGCCCCACACAGCTGCCAGCAATGGACCGGCTGAGGAAATTGTTATTCCGGGGATGGTCGTGTAATTCAAAAAACATTCCCTAAAAAAAAAATCGTGCTATCGCAAAAACGTGTTAAGCGGGCACGTGTTAAATGGGGAATTATTGTATTCAAATGTCACAATTTCAGAATCTGATACACTGGTACCTTCCATTCTAGAAGACGCTGCTGAGTCTTGCTGGGACTTGCTGTAAATATGAAATTCCCATTTCTAGTCCTGCAGGGTCACAAGGTATTGGCCATTAAACCTGACATAGGTGCAAGCCTGAGTATTGCTATCAGGTACCTATCATTTGTGAGGATAATTCCACAACTGGAAGGGAAGAGGAAGGATTTCTGATGCTCCTGATCAGAGGGTCTGATTGGTAAAAATCATTGCTAGAAGACAAGATGGTAGCTCAAGTGCAGAAGCAGTGACTGAAAGAACAGGATAAACAGTGGAACCATGTGATAAATACATAACAGAACTATCACCAGCACATCACACCTGATGTGTGTACATAATTTCGGTGTGATTTATCCCCTAACTAAATCAGAATTAGCATATGAATATTCATGGTAATATACAAGGACAAGCATGGAAACAACATTATATCTCACCTGCATTATTATATATATAAATAAAATGCAGGGTGACCTCTTAAAAGGAACTATAAAATCAATGAACAGAAGCCAAATTGTTCTAATTTTCTCTAAGATGTTTTGAACAGTGAGACAACAGAAAATGAGCTTATTTATAGGGAAACAACTCAGAAGTGGAGAAAATTAAACAAATATTTTCATCACTGCAGTTAAGATATAAAAAGCATTTTGAAAGCTCCATGAAAACATATTGCAGTTTGGCCTGACAAAGAATGGGCCATATGTCTCATACATGTGCCGCAGGTGTGACACGACACCATTTACATAAACCCTTTTGCCCTATGCCTCAAGCAAACATTGCCAGCATGTGTACTGCATAACCCTGGCAGCTGGCTTGATTGCAACTTTCCTGACACTGGTCCACACATTTTGAACACTCCACATTCAGAGTATTTCAAATCACCTTCAGAATTCAGGTCAAGAAATGTGGCTTTGGGATGCTCTGGGTTAGGGATGTAAATATCATTCAAAACAGTTAATCTATTAAATGATTAAAATTATTAGCTGGTTAACCGTTGGTAGGCTTGCACAGGCAGGGCCACTGCAGCACAGTCAGGGTCTGGGACTACTGCAGCATAGTCAGGAGCCAGGGTCCCACCTGCCCCCATCAGGGCCATTGTAGTGCAGCCAGGGTCCTTTCTGCCCCTGCCCAGGCCCACTGCAGCTCAGCCAGAGCTGGGGCCCCCTCTGTCCCTAGCCAACGGGGGTGGGATCGCACCTGCCCTTGCCTGGTGCTGGGATCTGGAGCCAGAGGTGCAGCTGGGGCTGCTAGCATGGCTGAGGTAGGCCACCAGGCCAGCACGACTGGGGCTGCTGGGACAGGGTCCTCTCTGACCACATACTGGGTCACTGCAGCCCTGCCTGACCTTCTGGGTTCCTGCTGCCCAACAAGAGTCCAGTTAACCAGTTACTTAGTAAGCATGCCAAGTTAACTAATCTTTTACAGCCCTACTCTGGGTCATGTCATAGTCAACTGAACATTGTTTTCTTTTTGTACATTTTTAGTGAGCCTCAAATTAATTTAGTAAGCTACAGGAACTACAGCAATCAGCCACAGTACCTCTCTTCCTATGACTCGGATTGCTTTCAGATCTGCATAGCTATCACAGCATCATGCATTTAACTAGGAACAGAGCAGCTGAGTATTCTGTAGTATTGTGATGCCAAAGTTGTGCTAGATGCTGTACAAACATAACAAAAGGATGGTTCTTGCTATCTGTCCCCAGAAACTAGGCGCACTCCTGTTTGGTTCTTACATACACCCGTGTTTTGAAATACTGGAGTCTAGTCTCCAGTTTGGGCATGTGAGGGAAGAAAGTGATGGGTGAGGCCATATGTGCACCAAGAAAACCTGTGTGGAAACCTTCCTTTTCTTGCCCACTGCACAAAAAAAACCAATTCTGCACATACAGTTTAAGCAGGGTTGTAAGAAAGATCCATAAGGGAGCCAGAGTTTGTAACCCTTCTTTCCCCACACTATCCTAGGTGTGCCCAACCTCAGAGGGGGCTGGTTTTAATGTGGGTTGATGCAGATGCCACAAGGGGGCTTAATTACAAGAGCAGTAGGGGGCAAGAGATGGAGCATAGGAAAGAGCTGCACCCAGTCCTATGAGCAGACTAGCCAGCTAATGTACATCTGTGATATCAGGTGCACCTATTTTTAATCTTTGCAGGGAAAATTAGAAGGTGCATCCAGTGGAATTCACATACAAATGCACTGAAGCAACAACCACATGGTGAAGTTTCTTAATATGGTAGAGACTAGGAGAAGGAAATGGGGAGTACTCATTTATAGTAGATCTGGGGGCGGGGATAGGGGCAGGATTGAAGGGTTAGTAGCAATTTGCTAGAGTTGATTATTTGTGATGCTCATTAAAGTTGTGGCCTCATTTCTGTGAAGAACAGTGTATACTTGTTAATTTATACAAGGCTCCTAGCATGTTATGGCTTAGAAATCATTTTATATATATAGTCATTTTCACTTTTGTATGCCTGTACCTCACCTTCAGGGTGAACTGGTTCAACTAAATATAAATCTACTACCTTGTCAATTTCACTTCTTGCCCTACATTCTATAATCATTTAGCTCACATTTATTATAAAATTTGATTTTAAGTCAACCAGTCCAACAAAGATTACTTGAAGCCTCTTGTTAATGACCAATATGAGAGCTCCACTAACAGCTTCACAAACATGTTTTAAAGGGATTTGTATCATTCCATTTTATCTAGGCAGTTCACACAGCACTCGTCAAGTTTTTAAAGCTTTTATCTGTCTTGAGAAAGTAGTATTGCTTTTCCATGGTTAAACTAAGAGTATTGTTCATGTTCAATAAACTAAGATAAAGAGTCTGATTTGGATATCATTTATAATGATGTAAACTAGGAGAAACTGCTGAAGTAATGGAAATAGATCAAAATTTTCAGCAGTTTAACTGAGATATGAATATGGGTCAAATGTTTATCTACCAGGTGATCCACACAGTACCATCACATACTAAAAAGCAGTAGCAGTGGCTTACCAAGCTCAGCATCAGGATAATCTATTCATAATTCCCCCTACTTCTCTTGGTGGTTGGTTAATTTTAAACATTGACTCTTCAGCTATAGCAAATTCCCTATTTCCAAAAGCAAAATATATCCTCGACCCTCCTGAGGCCACAGAACTTCATTTCTGTGGCTTCACCAATTGTTTCCAGCCTGCTAAACAGGAGCTTGGCTTTTCCCAAGTGAGATCCTTGTTCTTTTATTCCTCTCAGTTACAGTGGTTCTGCTTCATCATATGCCTCTTCCTCTGAGTTACAGTGGTTCTGCTTTCAAACCTAAAAAGTGGCATTACAGTTCTCCCTTTATTACAGACCGCAGCCTTGGGATCCTTAACTACCTTCTTCCCAAAATTTGCTGCTTAGTGTTTCACAAGATAACAGCCTCCCTTCCATATATTGAGGCCTTCTTCCTAACCACCTCACAGTAGTCTTTTCCTCAGGTCACTCTACAGAGCCAAGTCAGGCCTCTGATCTTCTCTCACCCCCAAATGGCTCCCCACTGAGTTTCCTGCTTTCACACTAGGCCCTGTTATCAGTCTCTAGTCACATGCTCCTTCCAGGGACTACTGCCCCCATGATTTGGG
The DNA here is from genome assembly GCA_032595735.1 of Pelochelys cantorii. NCBI lineage: Eukaryota > Metazoa > Chordata > Testudines > Trionychidae > Pelochelys > Pelochelys cantorii. The sequence continues at coordinate 29,664,935 of CM064335.1, forward strand.
CAAAAACCAGGCACAGGCAAGAATTGAGATGAAGACCTATTTAAAGCCCAGATTGCCCAGTGGCACAGATGTTTTCAACCTCGTTTACATAACTAATTTTTGCATCAACTGATGAGTGCTATTAGAAGACTTAGGACCAGATTTTCAAAGGTATTTAGGCACCTAAAAATAAAGGTAGGTACCTAATGGAAATTTCAAAAGCAGCAAAGCAAGTTAGGAGCCATAGGGAGTTAGGTCTCAAACTTGCCTATGAACTTTTGTAAAATCCCAGTGGGCATAGTTCTGCATCTAAAGGCATGTGAATAGCTTTGAAACATCAAGGCCCAGATTTTCAGAGACAGAGGAATATTTCACTCAACTGATTGTGCTGCAACTGTGTTTTACACCAATATACCACTACCCCAGCTTCAGGATTCTGTCACTATTGCAGGTGCAGTGGTCACTAGGACTGCCACCTAAGGAAGAGAGTGGCTCTTGAGACAAGCCAATCAAAAACACAAAACTCTCTGCAGGCAGAAGTGGTCACCCTGCAGTAGCTATAAGACTACCTTTCTCCCAGCATGGCACCCAAAGAACCCTGGAATTGGCTTACTCTCTATTGGCTTACATTTAACTGTGAACCGTTTACATTTAACTGTAAACGTCCCCAGGTACCTAGTCTGAATTCACTTAGTTCGCATTCACAGAAATTTTGACTGGACATACAGACCTTGGCACTGCTCTTGTGGCTGTATGACAACAGAATAAAAAGAGAGACAGAGTAGTTAAACCACAGCTGAGTTCTGGAAACCATACCTTAAAATATGTTCAACTTTTTCTAACTTTTGTGACACTGAATACTCTTTCTCCTTTCCTACATGAAGCATGTACAAAATATCAAGAACACATAGCACTTAGTAATTTTAAACAATATATTACAGTACAAACTTCCCAAGGCGAAGTCAAATGCATTAAGATAACAGTCTTGCATCTTTGAAAATTCACTGAGATGGAATAGAAACAATTAATAACAAGGTAAGTAGTGCTCCTGTGAAGTGTGCTCTTTCTAGGTTTATTTTCAGCTGTAATGTGAAGGATTATTCTGCATGGTCATATTTTCACAAGTAATAAAAGTACTCCAATACTTCACACAGTAAATGAAAACTCTTTATTTAAATTAATCTGCTTAGTTTATATGTAGGACATATAAAGGCCCAGCTTTTCATTTCTATAAACTGGTAAAGGGAACAAACTTGATCTGGCCAATACAATTTGAGAATCAATCGGTCTTTTAGTTTTTCCTGAAATCACATAAGTGCTAATTACTCTGCATATAGATTTGTTCATATAATTTATAGTGCACTGTTCACTCTGCAATTTATTTGGAAAAATATACAAACCTGACATAACCAAATTAGAGATGTTTGACAGGCAGCTGTCTCAAACAGTTTAGGAATATATCAGTATTCTTATAATTCCATTTTAAACTACAAAAAAGAACAAATTCATATAAAATTACAACAGATTAGTCAAACTTTTTCCAAGAAAAAAATATCAACTCAATCTTCCATTGTGTGACACATGAATATAAAACAAAAAAGTTACAATTAGTAATGCCTGCATTGTTTAGCTATGAACTGGCTGACTTAACTCTTAAAAAAACTATACAGTATTATTGCACTCTATGACTGTGCAGTATTGGGAAATATGCCAGCACTGAAAGTTGTCTTGCATTAAGGTTTTTTCAGGAGATACAACATGACTGAAAAGAAGCATCCAGTCTGCACTAACAGCTTGCTGTCTTCAGTACAGGCCTTCACAGGTTTCAGCCACGCTGCCTTTGGGAAAGTGTCACTTAATGGCTGAAAATACAGTGAGACAAAAACATTGCACCAGTGGGCAATTAAATCAAAACAATACAATGGCAAGTTGTTTCCATGTACACACTGCTTCAAGTCTGAACATCTTCACTATTAAACTATGGAGAAAACCTACATGACTCCAAAGCTTAGGCAACCAATACTAGAGATCTAAGATCTCGCTAGCTTTGCGGGCACATAGCTTCCTATTCAGTCCTGTACAAAGGCTCAGGGCTACAGTGGGGAGAGCTGCCCTTCCCCAAACCCCAAGACGCACTTCCCTGCTGACCCCAGCATGGACCTGCTGCAAGCAGGTGATGGGGTTAGGGGAAGGTGCCTTCAGACCAGCCACAACAGTTGTGCTGAGGCCAGCAGGGAGGGACCCCTCTCCTCCTGCCAGGCAGCTCCATGCTGGGGCTAGTGGACAAGAGGCCAGCGCAGCAGGCCCAGCTCCTAGTTGGGGGAACCATGGAGCTCTGCACAGCATGGAGTTCCCCAAGTGAGACCTGTTCGTTCCTTCCAGGGCACTGCATGGTGCCCTAAGGCAGGGAGACACCAAACAGCCTGCCTTAGTGCCACTGACCCAGAGCCACCTCCTGCACCCCAAGCCCCTCAATCCTTGGTTCTTCCCCTAAAGAACCCCAGCCCAGAGCCCATATCCCTCCTGCATCCCAATGCCCAGGCCTGAGCCCCTCCCCAAATTTGGAGCCCCCCTCTCTTGCATTCCAAACCCCTCATTCCTGGGCCTACCCCAGAGCCCTCACCCCACTTGTACCCCAACCCCGGGCCTAAACCTGCAGCCCCCTCCTGTATTCCGAATCCCTTGGCCCCATTCCCCAGCCTGAAGCCCCCTCCCACACACCAACCCCCTAATCTCCAGAGCCCTTGCACCCCAACCCTCTGCCCCAGCCCTGAGCTCCTCATCCATGGTCTCACCCTAGAGACCACACCCCCACTCAAAGCCCTCACAAATCCCTGCATCCTGACCCTCTGTCCCAGGCTAGAGCCACCTCCCATACTCAGAACCCCTTGGTCCCACATCCACCATATGAATTTTGTTATGTGCAACAATATGAAAATGATGTGTCACACATCACTTCTACATTAGCGCACATAATGCATTCCACTCAGGGTCAGGAAAAGTTAGAAGAACACTGCTAGAGATGCAAATGGATAATTCAGTTAAATGACAACTAGTGGTGTGTTGGGAACATTGTCCACAAAGAATATAAGTGTAAATACTAGAAAGGGAAAGTCTCAGAGGTGTAAGCAAATGTTAGTCTGCATCTACAAAAACAATGAGAACTGTGGCACCATACAGACTAAGATTGATTGTGGCATAAGCTTTCGTGGGTAAAACCCACTTTATCAGAGGTATTGGAGTGGAAGTTATATATATATATATAAGGAAGAAGTTGCTTCTGTAACTTCCACTCCAATTCATCTGATAAAGAGAGTTTTACCCATGAAAGCTTATGTCCTAACCAATCTGTTAGTCTGTAAGGTACCACAGGATGCATTTTTTTTTAAAAAAAGGAACTACATAGGAAGCTACAGGGGATAACACCAGGAATATTAGGATTAATCAGAGGAAAGAAAAAAAAATCAGAACTAGATAAATCAGGGATATCTTTTTAACAGGGGAACCTACTATACAACCATCTCCAGAGGGTAGTTATGGAAGATCATTAATTGGAACATTTAACCAAAAGCTAGTTAAGAAAAAGTGTATAGCCAGAAACAATATGGTACAGGTTGGACCTCCAAAAATCAGGACTCCCTCGTCCAGCAACATCCGTGGTCCAGCACGACCACGGATGTTCCTGGACCAGAGAGTCCTAGCTGGGAGTCCCAGTGGCAAGAGGACTAGCAATCCCAGTAGCACAGCCAGAGCCGCATTAGCCCCAGTAGCGGGGCCAGGGACACGGCAGCTGTGGCAGCTCTGGGAGCAGGGCTGGGGATGCAGCAGTCCAGGCTGCTGGGGCTGCAACAGCATGGCAGCCTGGCACGGGGATTGACTAGGGCTGGCAGCGGGGAAGGGCATCAGGCTGAAGGGGCCGGGAGCAGAAGACATCCCCTGGTTTGGCAAATTCCCTCATTCGGGATGGGTCAGGCCCCAAGAGTGCCGGATCACCGAGTTCCAACCTGTACAATAAAACCTGCCTTCGGTCTGGTCTGCATGAGTTAGATTGACATAAGGCAGCTTATGTTGACCTATGCTCATGTCTACGCTACAGTAGAGCTCCCACTGATGCAAGTTGCTCACTTCATCGACATAATTCCACCTCAGTGAGAAACAAACTACTAAGACTGATGCAATTAGGGCCTGTGTTGATACCGCATTACATCACCTGCTGGTTGAATCAGGAGCCCTGCTGCTTGCTGCCTCCTGGGGAGTGACGGGGGGGGGAGGGGGGGGGGGGTCAGGGAAGAAGGAGAGCCTACACCCAGAGGCAGGGCTCCAAACTGTCCACTCTACCCCCCACCATACTCTAGAGATAAAAGCCAAAGCCCCCAGTCCAGCACAAGGCTCACAGCAGAACCCCTCCCCTGCCTGAGGCCTGACAAGATCCAGCAGAAGCCAATTTCGCAGCAAGGAGCCTGCCAGCCATGAAATTTCGTTCTTGCCAGTTTCAGGGCTGCTATTATTTCACATTTGGTCTCTGGCTCCAGATGTGAGCCACTCCTAGGCTGAAATCAGAGAGGAAGTATAAAATAGAAAGAATGCCTGCTGTTTTTTAAAAAGTTGGCATTTCTCTCTAGGGCAGTGGTCACCAACCAATAGATCGGGATCTACCAGTAGATCTCAACTGGTTTGGCCAGGAGGCTATCAAGTGCAGGCACTTAAGCTGCCCTTCTCCCCAATGCTGGGCAACTCCTGCCCTTTGCCTTGGAGCTGTTCCCCTATCTCCACAGAACGGGGGTGTGGGGCACAACAGGACTTGGGAAGGAGGGAGTTGCTGGCTGCTTTTGAGAGTGGTGCAGGGCCAAGGCAGGGGTGAACCTGGCTCAGCCCCACTGCACCACCACACAGAAGCCACCTGTGGTAAGCTCTAGGGCAGTGGTCTTCAACCTTTTTACGCCCAAGATCGTTTTTTAAATGTCAGAACAAGCCAAGATCTGCTGCCCCATCCTTCCCCCAAGACCCCACCCCTTTCTTGAAGCCCTGCCCGCTCTGTTCTCCTCCTCTCCATCACTTGCTATCCCCAGCTCTTATACACTCTCAGGGTATGGCTACACTGCCGCTTTTTTTGATTCTTCTGTAGGAAGAGGTTTTTCCAACATTTGGTCTGTCTAGGCTGGGCCAAATGTCAGAAAAACCCCTTCTTTTGGAAGCCCCTTATTCCTCGTGGAACGAGGAATACAGGGGTTACCGAAACAGCATGTTTGCTCTTCTGCTAAAAAAAACCAGGAGAGCAAACGTGTCTCTGGATGCAGAAGAGTTTTTCTAGGATCTCTCTGGAATCCCAGAGAAACTCCTGCAGTCTAGCTGTACCCTCACTGGGTTGAGACAGGAGGTGCGGGCTCTGGGGTGGGAATGAGGGATTTGGGTGTGGGAAGGGGTGAGAGGTGCAAGCTCTGGGAGGGAATCTGGATGCAGGAGGAGTTGGAGAAGGGGATGCTGGCTCAGGGAGTGTTGGGGTACTTAGCAAGCTTGTGGATGTGAGGGTGCAGGAGTTTGGGTTGGAGTGTGTGAGAGGCCCAGGCAGGGAGGTTGGGAGTATGATGGGCTCAGGACACAGATTTGCGGTGTGTGGATGGTGCAGAAGTGTTGTGGCAGAAGACTAAGGATGTGGGGGTGCAGGAGTTTGGGGATGTGAGAGGCTCACGACGGGGGGTTCCAGTGTATGATAGGCTCAGATCTAGGGCCCGGGGGGGGGGGGGGTGCAGGAGTAGTGTGATGCTGCGGCCAGATGGGGGCTTGGCCCCAATTGGGGGTTTGTTGTCCAGGCTTCATTTTTAAATAAAATATGAAAAACAAAATGTTTCAGCATTTTCTTTATTTATGAGAAGGGTAGGGAACCTGTTTTGAGTCGGGGTCACTGACCCACAGAAAAGTCAGTTGGGGCCACACAAGTGAGATGCAAAAAAATAACTCCTCCAAAACCCCCACAAGCCTCACTAACGTGACCCCAACAGTGCTGGTGGGAGCAGGGGACATGGTACCGGGGAAGGATGCTAGTGGGTGCTGGGGCAGGGGACAGGGTGTCAGTGGGGGCAGGGTGCCAGGGTTCTGTGGCAGGGGACAGGGTGCCAGTGGGGACAGGAAGTCCCTGGCACGTGCCTCCCCCTGGGACTCCTATCCCCTCCCTCCCCAGAGGAGGGAAGCCCCAGCGCATGCCTCCTCCAGGACTCTTCCCCCCCCCGGCAGAGGAAAGCCCCAGCATGCACCCTCTGGGACCCCCCCCGCCCCGCAGAGTAGGGAAGCTCCAGCGCACACCTCCTCTGGGGACTCCTACCCCCCCATGCAGCAAGTCCCCAGCACCCCACAGACCTGGGCTGTGATACCGCACCGACTGTTTGGGGGAGGGGGAGCAGCCAGCGCACTTCCTGAAACCCCAGAAGTGACGCACAGCTGCCGGACTTCCTTTCACCCCGTAGGAAGCTGGCGCTGCCTCCATTGTTGCTGGAGGTAGGTAGTGGGGCTTCTTGAGGATTGGGGGGGGTGGGAGGCGGCCTGAACGCCTTGCGATTGACTGGTTGATCCCGACCGACTGACCAGTCAATCGCAATCGACAGGTTGGTGACCACGGCTCTAGTGGATGGGGGCGCGGGAGAGAGGGGAAAGACTTCTCACACTCCCCTACCCCAGGCCAATCAGGATGGGTGGGAAGCAAAAGAAGTCTCCTGGCCCTGGCCCTGCCCCTTCCAGAGAAATTTCTGAAGTGGCCGCCTTTTAAAAATTATTGCCCACCCCTGCTTTAAAGTGTGGGTTGCCCACTTTTGTAAACAATTTTTACTAAAATAATTGGTTATTTATTAAGAGATCATTCTTAATCATTTTCAAAAGCTGTAAAAAATGATATAGCACAAAAACCAACACCCACAATTTTATACATTTAGAACCTGTACTCCCCATAAGTACTCATGAAGTATTTGTAATTCTTAAATAAACATACCATATACATAACTATGATGGTGACTGGGGAGGAAGGAAACATACTCCTATCCTCTGGGCTCATATCATGAACTTGTATACTATTTTATATCTTCAAAGCTCCATAAACACTGCACTATATTGTTCAACAGGCAGTCTAGTGGCACTGAAGTCACATCCTAATTAACAAAATGTGACATTATCCAGAGCCATCCTTATGCCAGAGGAACTTGCCAGGATATCCAAGAGATCTGGTGGGGCTGTTGAAAGGTCATAGCTAGCTGGGAGTGAAGAGAGCTAAGGGAGTCAAAAGAAGCCAAAAGCATACAGGCCTAAAAATGGAGCATAAGTTTACCTGACAAAAGATAGCAAGTTAAGACAGGTATGCTCATCGATGGAAAAAACCACTGACAATCACTCCCTCAAATGCAGACGAAGCACACTGCTAATAGCAGGAAAGGGGATTGTTTTCTAGGTGGGCTGCAGCAGGGAAAAGTGAAATCAAGAGACCAACACCCAGAACAAATGGCAGAGTGGCCCCCTTTTAAAGATAGGATTTGAAGGAGAACATGTCTTCTCCCGGCATTCATGGCTTTGTTTTGTTTTGTTTTTTTTTTTTAAGTGTACCGTGTAGCATGACTGGCCAGTAAAAATAATCTTTTTCTGAAGAAAAATCTTCTTTCCTGTTGTGCACATCACACTTTGCAGTTTTTGCATGTTACAGTTTGAATCTCTCGAATTCGGCACTCTCTGGTCCAGCAACATCCATGGTCTGGCATGATTTTAGTTTTTTAGTTAGCAGAACGTCCACTTACCATGCATGAGTGTAGCCCAGTTTCCCAGGGTCCCATAAAGTTTGTTTACAGCCACCAGCCCTGGCGCTCTGTGTTCTTTGCTGTTATTTAACTCTAATTTATCCCTAAAAGTCTTCTAAGAGCCCAGTAAGCAGTGAAAATATTGGCAATGCTGCTAGACAATACTGGCCTCCCGTAGATCAGCAAATTCTCTGGTTTGGCACCAGTCAAGTCCTGATGGTGCTGGATTAGAGAGATTCAACCTGTATTCGTTTCTAATAATTTATTTAAAAAAATCTCTTCTAGGGGTTAAATGATGAACAAGTCAATTCATTTAGGCTCCTATTAGGTTTCTCCACACAAACTGATGCAGTGTGGGGTTAAGGTACAAACTTGTAGGAGAGCCTACATGGTACATTCCCACAGTCTCCTTAGTTACTGTAAAAGGCCCCTGAGAGTAGGGTTCACTCACTGCAATGGCAAAAGGAGATGGAGGTGGCCTGGGTCAGCCAAACAGAATAAATGCTAGGTACTCTCTAAAGTAATTGGTAATAAACTGCTGTGGAAAAATCACTGCTCATTTAAAGGACATTTCCTGAGTCATTTTATAAGGGTTTCTGCACATAGTAGAATCAACTAAGGGCTTTTTGTTTCAATTACAGAAAGAGGAAAACGTCCTTCACTGCTGCAAGGTATATTTTTAGCTTGCATTATCATGAAGTGTTATGATATAAACAGTTATATTACACTAACGTGTTAAGTTCCAACTGAATAGTTTTTGGATCACAAACACGTGAACAGTGGCCTGACTATTCTCCATAGGATTTGAGGCTTGAATAGTCATCTTACCATGCAATTATTTGCATTGCTAATTAATCAAGTAGCTAGTCATTGCAGCAAAAAGCAGCACTATCCACTCACTCACATACTTACAAGAAGTTTTCAGTGCTGCTAGAGGGGGCTATGATCGATGATGGTGCATTGACTCCATGTGCACATTGAGTTTCATTTCATTATCAAGAATTTGGACAAGCTGTTGCATGGAAGGAAGGTGACCAGACTCCAGCTTAGACCATACTGGAACATCTAACACAATAAAAGGAAAAAAAAAAACAATTAAAAGCAGTAGGAAAACCTGTAGTCATCCAATTAGCACCACAAAATTTAGGAACTGTTTGTTCTTATATTTAGGAAGTTATCTGGAACAAGACTTGTTGCAAGCCTTTGGATACGTTAAAAACAAACAAGTCATACACCCTGCATCCCAAAATGATTAAAGGTAAGCATTAAGCCCCTGCTTAAAAAGGTACCACGAGGATTCAGAATTAAAAATATCCACAACCTTGCTGTCCCCAGCTGCTAACAGATTCCCTCGCTTCCCCGGACATGGTTGCAGTTTAGATTTGTGTCTCTCTCAATCATAGCTAAGGCTTAAATCTTGTTGGTCTGATATAATCAGCTTTCAACTCATTTCTGTACACATGTAATGTATCTGAGTTGGGAAAAAAAGGCTCATAACTGCCAAAACCAGTATGGAAGGCTGTTTATCCTGTAACACTTGGTACATTTTCGGAATATTTTAGTGATCAGTCATACCATCAGCTATTTTAGGATAAACACAACCCTCAACTCTGATGGTAGGTTTTTATTTACTCACTCTGGAACTCACATTAGCATCTGGCCACCTTGCAGTTAAAAATACAATTTATCGGATATGCACCTGACGAAGTGGGTCTTTGCCCATGAAAGCTTATGTTCCAATAAATCTGTTAGTCTATAAGGTGCCACAGGACTTCCCGTTGTTAATTTATCTGCTATGTATGACAACATTAATCACTCTCATGCACCTTTTGTTATTGCAAAGGGCCCCAGAAAGCAGGGTTCACTCACTGCAACAGTAAAAGGAGATCAAGGTGGCCTGGGTCAGCCACCAAACAGAATGAATGCTAGGTCCAAAGTCAAAAGCCTAGTTGAACAAAAGTGAAGATCCTTTCCCATGAAGGTTCTGCCTCCAGTTGTAATTCAAGAACCGACAGGAATAGTAGAGTCAACTTTAGCCATTATGATGCAACATTATATTCAAACAGTCTCAAGCAGAAATGTTCCAGTGCACTCAAAACTTAAACAACCCTGAACCTCATTCTGGTGCAATTATGAAATCAGTATGAAGTCACACTGCCTTAGAGTTACGTGCTTATTATAATGGCTAGACCCAAAAAGTTAACAGTGAATTCTGCGCTGCATTAAGCTTGCGATGGGTCTGCAATGGCAGCTGTCATAATGTCACCTCCTGCTTGGATTAATGCAATAGAAGGAAATATACAATTGTTTGCAGATCCAAATCAGAAAGTAAAGATTGAAAATAAACACTACTAATCCAGTATTAGTTACTGAAAAATCAATCAGTGGCAGAAATAGCTCCAGTAGAACCTCAGGTCTTAAGCACATTAGCAAAGAGGCAGGACAGGAACCCACAGAAAAGAAAACAGACAACTCCCTCCCCATTTCTTCCCTGGCTAACCGATATCACGTTGGTCTCATCACACAGTGCTTGCATAAGAAACAGCAATCACCATTACCACAGGAGATTTCAAAGGAATGAGGTACCACTAAAGGAAAGCTTAAGTTTTTTCTACTGTGTTTTTAAATATGCAGCTTGAAGTCCACATGTGACGGTCGAGGGACATATACACAGAACGCACCACAGGACATCGACTGTACTGATAAATGAGCAGGACTGCCGACAAGCCACCAGGAAGTAACCCAAATTCTTCTCGGCAGACCGTATCTTCTTACAGAAAACCTATCCCAGATACCAGTGGACTAAGGGACAATCCCCACCCATCTCTATATCTGCTTACCATGACAAACTCTGCAAAACTTCCCATGGGTGATGTATACCAACACTTACTCCCTGTTACCTAAAAACTACACCAAAATTTGGATCAATGTTGGTTATGTACCATATGTATCTTGTGTCTTCCCAAGCAAGACTTAATTTTCAATAAGCCAAATACGACGAAGTAGAAAGAAAGAGCCCTTCCTCTAAACCTGTGTAATGTGAATTTTGATTTTAAACATCAGCTTTAATAAAAATTTGTATTTCAGTTCTTTGTGTTTACTTATCAGCATTTAGTTCACTTTTAAATAATGAGCTTCCCCTAGATAAGCTTCAAGATGAAAGGCAAATAAGAACCATCCTCTACAACCCACAGAGAATAATTATCCAATATATTAAAGATTCCAGATCCACAAATTTCACAGGCAACTGCATTATCTGATTTGCTCCCTCATTACTTCATTTAGGAGGGGCTGGTAGCTTCTAAACATTTGTGTATTATATAGCACAATGTATAGTGTACACAAAGGAATTCCTTCAAACAACACTCAAAACTCACCATTCAAAGTTATTTCAAATGCACCTGTTGACATGCACTGGTTCTCAATCATATTGCTGAGGAAGAAAACCATCATACAGGCATAGACCTAGAACCAATTAAGAATCATTGTGAATTTAAGAGGCAGTGAGGTCTTGTGAACCATGCTACATCTTTGCAAATTAAAAAAAGTCAGGTACCATTTCAATTATTCATTTGCATTCTCTCAAACAAGTTTAGAGTCACAGTTTATTATTTTCCTTGCTTCATAATGGAAAACATTATGCTACTCAGGAAATTCAATATTAAAATACTGAACCACTTGATTTTTACGGATTCATTTTCAAAATTACTACAAACGAATATGTACCACTTTAAGAAAACCATTCACATCCAGCAAAGTGAGAAGATGAGATGCACGTACAGGTTGGACCTCCCTGGTCTGGCACTGCCGGGACCGCTTACCTGGGAGTTTGCCGGACCAGGGGAGGTCAATGTTCCCTTGCTGGCTGCCCCATCCCCAAGCTTCTGAGGCTGGCGTTCCTGCTTGCTGCTACTAGGGGTTCCCCGGGTTCCCCTGCTGGGGTCACCCTGGCACTGCCAGCCCTGCTTGGACGCCACCGCCCTACAGCCAACTTGGGATTCCCCAGGGCTCTCTGTCCCAGGCTCATCTGCTGCTGCCTGGGCCTCTGACCAGGGCCACTCAAGACCCACTGCCACTGAGGATTCCAGGGGGTCCCAGGCTGGGGCACCCTGGTCACCTGGCCCCGTTGATGCTGGGGGGGGGGGGTTTCCCTGGCCCTGCCTGGCCCCAAAAATGTTGGGGAGTTCCTCAGCTGGGGCCGCCTGGCCACCACCGGCCCCATTGCCGGGGCCAGTCCTGTTACCATTGGGACTTGCCCAGCCCTACTGCTGCAAGGGGTTCCTCAGGCAGGGCAGTGACTCCCTGTTTGCTGCCTGGCCTGGCTGACACCAGGTGTTCCCTGCCTGAAGCAGAGGCTCCCCATTCGCCGCTTGGTCCTGCTGATCCCAGGGGTTCTCCAGCTAGGCCAGGGCTCCCCAGCCACCATCTGGCCCAGCCACTGCTGGCCCAGCCAGGGCTCCGCAGCCACCATCTGGCCCAGCCACTGCTGGCCCAGCCAGGGCTCCCCAGTCCTATGTTCTCTCAGCTGGCTCCCACTCTCCGCCTCTGCGGCTCTTTGATCCAGCAACTTCCATGGTGTTGCCAGACCAGAGTGTCCCAGATTTCAGAAGTTCAACCTATACAATTTTAACAGTGTTTATAAGAAAAAACAGTGGATTTATAAAAGTTGTCTCCACAATACCCTTAGTAGTCAAACAAATATTCAGTGCCTAAATATATGGTACCTTTGATAGATATAGAACAATACTGGTTTAAGTTAGTAATTGTACTTTGCTAGTAAGGTTGTCCTCCCTCCCCCCATTGTTCCTTCCACGCCATTCTTTTAAACTCTCTTTTGGCATTATACACTAAGGATCAAATGATGCAATCTTCAGCAACATAGCATTAGGAAATTTCAGGGTTAGCATATTTATTTATTTTTAACTTTTCATATTACGTATTAAACACCAGTCTCTTCACATTGGTAACCAGGAACCAATGGAAACCAGGAACCAATGGATTTAGCACATGAGAAATACTGATTTCAATACAACAACCGGTAACCTCTTAGTGATGCCATTACTAATGTCAAGCTATTGTATTGGTTCTGCTTGTTTTGTCAATCACATACTCTCATATTTCTATGTGTTTCAACCAACTGCTAGTTCATATCTACTTCACAGGTAGTTCAGTGTGTGATTTGCTGCACCCATAATAGACTCAATATTTAAAGATGCATCAAACTGCAGTAGCCTTGAAGTATAACAGATTAAGATTCTCAATTTTTTATTAGAGGGATTCTTTAGCCTTGGAGTCATTCACTTCCAAGAACAGCCAGTTTAAGAAAGATATATTATGAAAATAAACTTATTTTACGATTTATTTTGAGGGCTATTCATCTCCATGGGTGGCAGGTATAATAGGCGGGGGAAGGCACTGCCTTCCCAAACTGCCAGCCTGCACCTATCTATACTCTGCCTCCAGAACACCTACTGTAGGCACACTGGGGCCAGGGAGGCCAGGGTCACGGTGCTGCCACTCCCTCTTCCCATGTTGTTGGGGGTCACAGAGGCTGAAGCGGCACACTGCCCCTCCCCCCATACTGCTGAGGGAGGCTGACTGGCTGCTGTGGGGAGGGCAGGCCCTCAGCAGAAGGGGTGGGGCCGGGGGCAAGGCTGGGGACTTTCCTCCCCGAGCCCTACCTTCACCCACTGCCCATGTTCATATAATCAGTAATGAAAGTTTCCCTTAAAATATTTAGGTCAGCATCTACAAAAGAAGAGAGAATATTCTGAAGTTCAAATAGAGATCTCTCTTTTTTATACCAAAACACGGCATCTAAAAAAAAAAAAAAAAAGAATAAAAAAAAGTGTTAATAAAAAATAACTGAGAGTCAATAATGGGGGCGGGGGGGGAGGAGGAGGAGGAGAGAATCAATACATACATTTCTGAATTGTGATTCTACTCTCAGGCTATGTCTAGACTGCATTGCTTTTTTGGGATACCAGAGGTATCCTGAAAAAGCAATGCCGTGTCCAAGGAGCGCGTCTGCTTTTTCAAAAAAAATTTCGAAGAAGCGGATGCGCTCTTTGGCCATCCCTGAAAATCTCGTTCTACGAGGAGCAAGGGACATGTCGAAAGACCACTTTTTTCTGAAATTTGGCACCGTGTAGACATGCCGAATTTCAGAAAAGCCTCTTTTGAAAGTAAATCAGAAAAAGATACGCAATTGCATTTCTTTTTCTGATTTAACATTGCAGTGTAGACCTACCCTCAGTGACCATGTAAAAATTACTCTTTAATGACTGGCATAGACTGCCTTTGTAGCCAGTCAATGCTACATCTTTATCTTTAGGTGCTCCTTTTACCGTATTACCCATCTGGGAAGCAGAAGATTAGCAATCAAATCTGCATCTATAATGACAAAACCAAGCATCATTATTAAAAGAAATTAGATTATCCTTCAATTTGTCAAGTACATTTATCTAATAATCTAAAAATCTTTATTAGGAAGTATCTTAGAAAACACACCTGCAGCGTACAACCAACCTCAATACAGATATGTACCAAATTCATGGCCATGAAAAATGCATAATGGATCATGAAATCTGGTCTCCCCCTGTGAAATCTGGTCTTGTATGCTTTTACTCTATACTAGAGAGATTTCATAGGGGGAAACAAGTGTTTCTCAAATTGGGTTTCCTTGTCCAAAAGGGAGTTGCAGGGGAGGAGGGGCACAAGGCTATTTTAGAGGAGGTCACTGTATTGCCACTCATATTTCTGTGTGACAGAGTGTCTGGCTGTTGGCCAGACAACTGGATCTGAAGGCAGTGCCCTATCAGCAGAAATAAGGGAGGCAATACCGTATCATGCCAGGCTTACTGCTATACTACTACCTGTAGAGTTGGGTGACCCTAGAGTGGTGGCTGTTGACCAAGGGCCCAACTCTGCAGACAAAAGCACAGAAGTAAAGTTGGCAATACCATACTATGCAGCGCCATCATTAGCAGGAGTGCAAAAGTAACAGTAGCATTATTGCAACCCCCTTACAACTCCTTGTTGGGTCAAGACCCCTACCATTATAACATGGAATTTCAAATTTAAATAGCTTAATTAAAAATTAACAATTTTTAAAATCATATGACCATGAAATTAACTAAAATGGACCATGGATTTGGTTGGGCCCTAGAGATATGTCATTGGTTTCCAAGTAGTTCCATACAAATCCTATAAAGTCAGCACCCACCACCAAAAAGGTGCTTTTAAAGGAAAGGAAATGGTGTACCTTATTTTCTTGGCCCCACTGCCAGATACTTGGAGCTTGCATGCCAAAGAAAGCGAAGGGATCCTTGCCGACAATTATTAAGCCTATTAATACTAGTTTGAAGACTGACAGGAAGGATGCTATATGTCTATCAAAAGCAAAGACATAACAATCACTAAAGAGATTTTTAGTTAATACTTCACCACTTTATAGCTGAAATCACTCCAATTAGAATTATTTGCACTCTGTATGATCAGAAGCATTACAGAAAGTAATGCCACACCCAGTTGTAAAATATATGGCTTTTCAGATCATCCAGAAGAGCAAAAATAGAATGTTTTTCATTTAAGATATTTTCAACATAAGATTTACTATATTTAATATAGGATTTGTCTAACATCATACATTAGCAACTGTGCTTGGTCTTCTACAAGAATGTCTTCAATGACTCATGCTCACATACTTCCATTTGAACTGTGGTATCTCAATGAATACATAAATCCCTATAATTCACCATGACAGGGTTAAACCCACATCCAGAGAACAATGTTACTTTAAAATTCCATGTGTAAAGTCACTACAGCTTTCACAAATCTTCTGTAATGTTTATTTTGCCTTATTACAGCTGTTTAACATTTCTGCAAGAAGCAATTCAACATGTACATCCATTGCAGTACCTTTATGACAACATTAGTTTTTTTAGCTTATAAGCAACTGAATAAACACGAAAATCATTCCATTTTCATTTGTTTCCTCAACCCTCATCAAAAGATTTTAAATTATGGTTAAAGAAATTCTCCTGTTTATGATAAAGTCACAAGAAAACTCATTTTAAATTTTCTCCATTCCCAGTGAAGCCTTCTAGGTCTATTATGCAATATTATGCAACACACAGATGAGCTATAAAAGATGACGTGAACTAATGTCCAGGGACATCATCATGGATGAAAGATGAATTTTGGTTACAATTAATTTAATCTGGCATCAAATATTATGGTACAGACAGATGTAACTTTGTTTTTGTCAAATATTCACATAAGGATCAACTGCCAAGGAAGACTATATCCCAGGGTTTTTTTCTCCTTTGAATCGGATTTAGAAACAAGAGGGAAGACACCTTCATATGGAAACTGAATGATTTTACAAGAGACTATTTTAATACCTGAAAAAGTGAAGGCACTCTTTTTTTTAAAACTGTGGTTCTACTTTGACAGATATGTACAAATTCTACGTACAGCCATTACAGGTTAATTCTGCTAGTTTATAACTAGACTAGCCATATACTTACCTATATATAGGTTGTGGAAGGTAGTTTTCCCCTTCAATGCGGATGTCTGGGTACCGCTGGCTAATAACCCGCATGTACTCCTCAAACACCCGCCTGTAGCCTCAGGAAACACTAGAGGGGAAAAAAACCAACATTTTATTAGTACAAGCATAGCTTTGGATAAATGTTTATACTGACAAATTGTGGGGCAAAGATTTGATGTCTTTTTTTGTAGAATATTTATACAAACTTTTCATGGTAAGTTAGAGCAAAAGTCAGCAACCTATGGCTCACTAGGGAGCCAGATATGGTTCTTTTAAAGCTTGAGCCCAGACCCTGCTTACTCCCCCAGCAGCAAGGAGCCCACGCTGGCACTGCAGCAGTCCTGAGCAAAACAATCTAGCCCACAGACACAGCAGGGAGCCCCCAGGCAGACTCCCCTGCTTGTCCAGCCCCTACACATCATGCAGAAAAGTGGCTGTGGGGCCCTTAGTTTTTCCACAAACTGTGAGCTGGGAGGAGATATCGGGGAGTGGTGCCTCATGGCTGCTCCCACCCATAGCACAATCCATTAGCCGTTTCTGGTCAATGGAAGCTACCCATTTCAAGAACAGGCAGCACGCGAAGCACCATTCCCCAGGCTCTTAGTCAATGAGCACATGCAGCCTGTGGGAGAATGGGGCAGGCTCCTGAAAAACATGCTGAGCTGCTGGCCTGAAGTCTTACTGGTAAGTGTCCCGGCAAGAGCCTGACTCTGGAACCCTAGCCTCTTCCTCCCCCACAGCCCTCTGCCTCCCTTCCCCACATAACCCAAACCCTCTGCCACCCCTCCTGAGCCCGTACCCCCTCCTACACACTGCACTTCAATTGCCTCCTGACTTAGGTCCAACACAAACCCCTGCACTGTAATCCCCTGCCCTAGGTCACAACTGCACCCCAATCCTGTGCCTTGAGTCACAACTGTCTCCATCAAAATTCAGTGGCCCCCAACCCAAAAAATGTTCCCCACCCCACCATAAAAAAAGAATGTTGAAACCTTTTGTGTTGGGCATAATATTTTACTTGATTTAAAAACAAAGCCTGGCCAACAAGGCCAGCCCCTATCTGGCTGCAGCATCATAACACACCTGCACCTTCCCCACCCACACACCAACCCTGAGCCCATCATGCACCTGAACCACCTGCCCTGAGCCCCTCATATCCCCACATTCCCAGACTCCTGCACCCCCTCATTCCCAGGGCCCTGCCATAACACTCCTAACACCCCACACATACCTTAACCTTGTGCCCTGAGCCTATGATACACCTGAACCGCCTGCCCTGAGCTCCTCAGACCTCCACATCCCTAGCACCTTGCCATAACACTCCTGCACCCACACATACCCCAAGCTTGTGCCCTGGGCCCATCACACCCAAATGCCCTGCCCTGAGCCCCTCATACACTCCAACCCAGACTCATGCACCGTCACATCCCCAGCCCCCTGCCATAAGATTGACAGAGAACAGCCTGATTGCATGCATGAAGCTGGATTTGACCAGTTATGTAAGCGTCAAAGAAATGTGTGCAAAGATGCAGCAGCAGAAGTCCCATTAAATAAAGTCTGAGTGTACAATGTTTCATTTATGCCATTATTATTGATAACTAACATAATGATTAATACTACGTTGCATATTTTCAGTCATGCAAATGGGCATTCTTATACAGCTCTTTGTTGACCACTTGTTCTGAATTTTCATGTAGTTTGGCTCTTTGGTTTGAAAAGACTGTCGACCCCTGAGTTAGAGTGAAATGTTACTTTAGCGATTTTGACCACTTAGAGCAGGTTTGGGCAATAATTTTTGGTGGGGGGCCACTCCAAGATTTTGGAAAGTGGTCAAGGTCTGCACTTTTCTGTGGAGGAGATACAGGGTCTAAGATGGAGGTTGGGTACAGAAGGGCACACAGAGGTAAGGGACTGGGGTGCAGGAGACAGTGTGAGGCCTGAGGGAGTTTAGGTGAAGGAGGGGGTTGCGACTTGGGTCAGGGGATTGGAGTCTAGGATCAGGGAGGGAGTATGGGTGCAGGAGAGGATTCTGGCCTGGGGGAGGGGTGTAAGAGGGAATACAGAGCCTTGGAAGGAGTTGTGACCTGGGACTGGGGGATGCAGAGCGTTTGGATGGTGACCTAGGGGAGGAGGTTGGGGTTCAGGAGGGGCAGAGGTAGGCTTTGGCTGGGAAGCACTTACCTAAGTTTCTCCTGGCCTGCGACACCCCCAAAGCAGGCTGGGCTCCCCAGACCACTGAAAACTGCAGGCTGTTCCCTCCATGTGGCTCTCAGCTCCAGGAGGGGGAAGAGGCTTCTGCTGCCCCTAGGGCAATCTCTCAGCTCCTATTGGCTGGCTGTTTCCAGCCAACAGGAACTGAGGATTGGGCTGGGGACAGGGAGATCATACAAAGCCTCCCTCTCCTTACAGAGCAGAAAGCCGCATGGACAGCGTTTTAAACTGCGGCAGCTGCATCCCTGAGGGTCCCAGGCAAGTTGATCCACTGGCCAGAGCCAGTGGCTTGGCGGGCTGGATCCGGCCCCTAGGCCGTATTTTACCCAGCCCTGACAGTGTGTGCCACAGCAAAAGGTACCTTAAAAGTAAACTCAGAAATCAAATGTTTAAAAGTTCACTTAAGAGCCTTCATCACACAGTCATACCAATCAAGACAACTATCATTCAGCTGTGACTATGGCAAGATCATAAGACAGTACTTTACAGAGTGGAAAAAATTGATTTTTTTCTATTCAAATAATGTATAGCATGTTTGCGATGAGATTTAATTGTCACTTATTTTTAAATGAGAAATTCAGTACTTTATTGATATTTTAAAAAAAATTACATCTCATCAAAACATGCTCTCAGAAATGCATTAATGGCTCTAGTCTGTCCAGCTTAACTACCAGCTCTTGTTTCTTGAAAGTTCTGGGCTTTCGATTTTGTTTCTCAGCAGACTAAAAAGTAACGTGCAAAAACAGACACAGACTGGATAGGATTGTTTTTTGTTCTGTACTTATGTGGTGATGGACCTTGGCCAAGCACAGCAGAGGAGTTAGTTAAGACATTGTCTTAAAAACAGAGACAATATATAGGAAAGAACAGAAGCAGAATAGAAAGGAACAGTGGAGCGGACTCAAAAGAAAAAGGAAAGACACTATTCAACACACACAGTTTTCAGAGGTTATGTCTAGACTGCAGGCTTCTTTCGGAAGAAGATTTTCCAGAAGAGATCTTCCGAAAAAAAACTTCTTCCGAAAGAGCGTCCATACTGCCAAAGCGCATCGAAAAAGCAATCTGCTTTTTCGAAAGACAGCGTCTATTCAGTGTGGACAGAGTGGCCACCAGGGCATGTGTGCTTTTTCCTCTTCTTTAGAAAGAACTCCCTCTTCCCCGTCCACACACGCCTTTTTCCGAAAGAGCTCTTTCGGAAAAAGGCTTCTTCCCTCGTAGAAAGAGGTTTATCCATGTCGGAAAACCCCCTCTATTCTTTCGATTTTTTTCAAAAGAACACGATTGCAGAGGACGTAATTCAAGTTTTCAGAAAAACAGCTGTTTTTCAGGAAAACACTCTGTAGTGTAGACATAGCCTATATTCCCCCACTCTTTTGCCACAAAAATTGCCATGGCTTCTGGGCATGAGACCCTAAATGAAAATATTTTGAAGAAATTCATTCCCTGGGTAAAAAAGGAAAACGTATCAAGTATAAGCACTGCAGGAAGAAGATGCAGGGCCTAACCGCAAGAATGAAAACTGCTTATTGTGAGAAAATGATGTAGATAAAGATGTTGATGTGGCTGAGTGGCTCAGCTGGTTAGTAATTTCAATAATTCACTTTGCAATGCATCATTCTTCAAGATTCTCTCTATGCCTTTTCGTACAAGTGTGATTTGTCAAGTAAATTCTCAAGCTGTTTGCTGTGTTGAATATTGCTAGAAAAAACGTTTAGCTTAGCTAATCTTCATATCTTGTAAATTAGTTAACTAGGTTTAGAATCAATCACCCAAGTAAACAGAAAACTACATGCAGTAAGAGAAAGCTAGAGTTGCCAGTTGCCACTTTGATTTTCTTATTTTGTATTACCTATTTTGGAACATCACGGTCACAGACCATAATGATGATGCCATAAATCTATTGCTTATTTTACTCTAGCATTACTCAGCTCTTTCACGGGAACCCCTTTTTATACTGGCTCTCAAAAAACCGAAGTACCAGTGAGTTCAATGGGGCTTACTCCAAAATTAAGTGCACTCTAAGCACAGTCAGTCTTAGCTTTTTTTGGTAACTTGATTTAAATCAATCTTTTTGACAACTGACATACGGATATTAGATAGCGATTAACTGAATAGTCAGGTAACCACATCAAATTTTAGGACAGAAGCTGCGCCAGTATCTCATGGAACAGCCCCTGTCCGTGGGGGCCCGAGCTCCCCATGGACAAAGGGTGCGCCAGCATCCCACAGAGCAGCCTGTCCACAGTGAGCCTTGGCTTCCTCACAGACAGGGGCTGCCTGCCCCCCCCCAAGCTGCTGCCTCTGCATCAGAGGTAGCAGCGTGGGGTGGAGGAGCCGGCAGCTCTGGATTTGGTGCTCTTGGGGAGCCAGCTTAAAAGCCAGTTCCTCACTGGCACGGGCTCCCACCTCCCCCACCCTTTTGCTGCTTCTGATACAGAGGCAGCAAGGGGGGGGAGCGAGTGTAGTTGACAGGATTAACCAATAAACCCAAGCTTATCGGTTAATCATGTATTCAACTACACATTAACATCCCCTAGATTTAATTTGCCTTGACTTCAATCAATCCACCCTCATACTTTATCCTGCAATTTAAGCAAAAATATGGTTAAGTGATTAAGGAAGACAAAGATTATTTTCTACTTTCAGCCTTCAGCCAAAAACCATGAATGAGAACTTCTTCAATAAAAAGCTATCTAGCCACTTATAACTGTTACATATGTGTAGTATAGAGTTATACAATACCAGTAAAAGAGGAGAGTATTTTTTACTGTGGTACAAACAAGCAACTTTTATTTTCACTAATGGTACTTGGAGGAAAGAGCTTAATGTTCTAAAATTAGAAACCAACTAATTTCCAGTGTATCAAGAAAAAATAAAATGATTTGTGATTGAAGCAAACTGATTATTTTGGAAGTTCAGTCACTGATTTCACATGGCATAGCACAGTACGTTGAATATGGGTATTATAATTAAGGTAGGCCAACAAGGGTTTAATATTAAGCGATGTCAGGGCCAATTACATGCTAGTTTAATTTAGAAGAATAACTGAAGATGCAAATGTATATCACAATGTGAAAACTACTTCAGGAAAAAAATGTTTGCACCTCTAAATTTATGAAAATACAAGAGGGCTGTGCCCGCTGCTTGCTACCCTCACCAACCCTCCCTGCCCGCTACACTCGCCAATTCCCTCCCCTCCCCCAGCCGCTACACCCTACCCTCACCCTTGACCCCACACCCTACCCCCCAGCCTGCTCCTCCCCCCTCTCCTGGCCACACTCTGCACCCTCACTCTGCACACCACCTCCTGCCCAGATCCTGCACTCCCATCCCACTCACTGGCAGACATGGGATGGGAGGGCATGTGTGGGAGGGGGAAGGGAGGCAGCCAAACCGCTCCTGCCTCCCTGGCCCCCAGAGCAACAGGGGGAGTGGGTGGGGAGGAGGCCATGCAGCTCCTGCCTCCCCAGAGCATCCGTGTGTGGCTCTCGTCTGCGTGTGGCTGTGGCACGGCTCCCCCAGGGGACACGGGGCAGCCAGGGGATTGGGATTGGATAGCAGAGGAGGCCCAGCACCAGCAGCTCCTCCCCAGCGGCACAGCCCCACAGGGGGTGAAGCTGGAGCCGGAGCTGGAGCACCCCATGCCTGCAGAGGACTGTGCCAAGGCTGGTCACAGCAAGCGGCTGAGGATGGAGGCAGAGGCGGGCAGCGGCATGAGGATGTAGATGACATGATGACATCGCCGTCCCACAGGAAAAAAAATTTTATATAGGGAGAGGTGAGAAATAGAAATATGAAAATGAGGAATAGCTATATTATTTTGACTAAACTTTGCTACTTGTGTTTTACAGAATCACTGATATCAAAATAAATGACTCAGTTCTTAAGGGCTTCAGGTACACACTCTAGCTCAGGGGTGGCCAACCCGTGGCTCATGAGCCGCATGCTAAGAAAAAAAATTGTGGCTCCTGATGGAACCGCTCAGGTCAGCCACTCTCACGGCCAGGCTGCTGTGAGCCGCATGTGTGGTCACGGTCCGTGCCGTTCCGCTCACGGCCCCCAGCACACTACGTCATATCCTGCACGTGCAGGCCAGGCCGCACACAGCGTCCCATCCTGCAGGTGCTAGCAGCCAGCTGCTGAGCGTAGGCAGAGGCACCGGGTGCAGCAGCACCTGCAGGACCTGAGCATAAGGTTAGTGGGGGAGGGGGATTGGGTTAGAGCGGGGAGGGGAGGTGTCTGGCTCTGGGGAAGGAGAGGGAAAGGGGGTTGGGGTGCTCATGGCGTGCCAGCTGCTCAGTACGCCGGCCGATCAGTGCACGCACCCCAGCGCCTGGAGGAAGATGCGTGACTGTAGCATCTGCTCCGGGCCCCAACAATTAGGTTAGAGCGGGGGGGGGGGGGGGTGGGAGGGGTGCCTGGCTCTAGTCTGGGGGAGGGGAGGGAAAGGGAAGGGAGGGGTATTGGGTTTGGGGAGGGGGTGCGCATGGCATCCCAGCCAGCACATCTCAAAGCCAGCCGCTCCGCATACGTGCCCCAGCGCCTGGAGGGAGACACATGTGGCTGTAGTGGTGGCTCCGCCTCCAGGACCCAAGAATTAGGTTAGAGCTGGGGGGACGGGGATTGGTATAGAGGGGGGCCCGTGCCTGGCTGGGGGGGGGGGGAGAAGGTGCCTGGCTCTGGGGAAGGGGAGGGGGATTGGGTTGGGGGGGGGGTTGTGCCTGGCTCCAGGGAAGGAGAGGGGGATTGGGTTAGAGCAGCCTCCACTAATATGAAAGAGTGCAGTCCTTGACCATTTTCCAAATTTGATTGGGGGGGGGGGGGAGGCACTCCAAGAAAATTACTGCCCACCCCGATATATAACTCAGCAAAAGCGGGAAGCCTCCAAGACCCTCATTTCAAGTCTAAGTCTCAAAGGTCTCATAGCGAGGGGAGAAGTGGGGGGCTGATGCTCTGCTTAGTGTCTGCCTAACCACAGCAATAACTGAGCCCCCCTTGTCCCAGGATGGGTGGTAGGACTGGCTGGGGGGGGGAGGAGGGGGGGCGGCTGATGGCTGTAGCAGGAAGGGCCCAAGAGTGTTGCTGCTCCAGCACCAGCCCGTTTGTGGTGGACAGCCCCATCCGCTGCTGGATTCAGTGCAAGCCAGGACCAAGCAGACCTGGCTCACACTGGTTCAGGATGTGCACCTCTGCATTTTAAATGTAGTAAGAGCCCAGCGGCTCTTACTACATTTAAAATGCAGAGCTGTAGTGTGGGTGGCTCCCGGAGCTGGCACTGCTCAGTCCTGACTTGAGCCAGCTCCTGGAGCTACCCCCAGTGCAGCTCTGCAAAGCAGCCATATCAGTTAATTGTATAGTTAATACAAATTGTATTGACTATGCAATTAGCTAGGTAACCACCATTTAACATCCTTAACCCCCATGGGAGAGGGAGGAGGTTGGGTGGGCACACAAACACCCCAGCCTCTCCAGCCCCAGCGCACAGGGAGGGAAGACACTGGAGGCAGCAACACTCAGCCCCCAGAATGCCTACAGTAGGTGTTCTGTGAGTGGAGTGTGGGCCAGGTCAGGCTGGCCATTTGGGAAGTCTGTGCCTTCCCCTGCCTATTATACAAATGCCCATGCAAATATGTGACACAAAGCCACATCCATCTAAACACTGTTCATATTTGAAAGTTCTTTTCCCCACAATCATGAGGGTTAGTAACTTTTTTTTTTTAAATGAAAGCAGAATCCCGTTATGCCCTACAGGTGACAACCAGGAAGTTGCCCAGGATTATGCCCTTGAGGTGCTTGGTTAATACCTCTGTTTTAATCTCACAGTGCTCTATGAACCTGTTCTAGAGAAATGTGCCTTCTATTAAACCAAAAGTTAAGTATTATCTAAATTGAAGTAGATAGGTAACTTCCAAACTGTTGTTCAATTTCTCTCTAGAACAAGAAGGTAAGATATTTTCTCTGTTCAGCATTAATTTATAACATTTCAGCAATACAAAATCTGAAAGTGTTGCTGTATAAATTTAAAACACTAAGGCAGCAGGAAGGGGGTTGTTTATTGGCTTTTTAAAAAGTATTTTCTGTTCTGTCTCTGGGTCCCAGTTGGATGCGTTGCTATGCTGATGTAACACAGTACACAAGAGCAGCTTAAAAATAGTCCTGAAAGGAGAAACATTTTTTCATTTTAAAAAAGCACACTTGCTGTGAAATAGGTTAAGCTTAAAGATTAACCAAAAAAAGCCATTTTTAGATAGATAGATAGATAGAGAGAACAAGGAGCAGAGATTATAAAGGGTAGCCATTTATTCCACATTCATTCAGTATCAGAAGAATTCAACATTAAACACTGAATGTTCAAACGAGGTGTTGCTAAGTATTAATTTCTCATCTGTAGTTCTTTTAGGTACCACTTATCCGAATTCATCATTTAAACCCTGATTAAGCAAATGCAAGCCGTTCTGGGTCCCAACATAAACTAGACTGCACATGTAGAGGATCTCAAATTTATTCACGTTAATTATTTGAGTCTCACTATAGCAGAGATCAGTTACGAAGAGAACACTAGGAAACGTTGCCCGCCAACACAAATTAAAATATTACACACGTCAGCGACTTTGCTTAATCCGCAGAACTCCGGGACAGTCTGACCTTGTGAACCTCCCCGCACGGCCCCCGCTCTCCCTGCAAGAGACCCTGACAGCTCCCGAAGAGCGGGCTGGCCAGGGGCCTCCCAAGAAGCGTGGCCACCCGTCACTGACAGCTCCTGCCCCGGGCCGTGCGCAGCCTCCCTTCCCGGCCTGCAGGCCCGGCCGCGGGAACCTGGCAACACTCGGGGAGGGAGGTGATACCAAATGGGCGGCCGCGCTCGCCCCGCAGCTCTGCCGGCGGGACTCGGGGCCGGCCCAGGACGCCGGGGCCCAGCACCGAGCTCAACTGTGGGGGGGGAGGGCTCCGGCCCGCAGCGCGATCCGCCCAGCCCCACCGCGGAGCGAGCTCCGGCAAGGCCGCTCGCTGCCTCGGGCAGGGCGCGGCTCGGGCCCGGCCGCACCAGGCAGCGCACTCCAGGGGCGAGGGCAGGGGCTGCCTACGACTGCCGGGCGCGGGACGCTCCCGGGCCCGGCCGCGCACTTACCAGATCTGGAACTTGAGCAGCGGCCCGGTGGCGTAGGCCATGCGCAGCTTCTTCGCCGGCAGGGCCCCTTGCTCCGCCGCGGCCGGGCCCAGCCCCGCCGCCAGCAGGAACAGCAGCGCTAGCGCCCGCATCATCCCTCCCTCCGCCACCGCACGCGCGCCGGCAAATGGACGCTCAGCGCACGCCGGCCCCGAAGCAGCCCCGACCGCAAGATCACGAGAGCAGGCAACGCCCTGCGCACGCGCAGGACCGATCACGTGACGTGACCGTTCCCCTCCGCCCCTTCCTCTTCTCTCAGGCACGCCCGCGGGCACCAACTCCCCCTCCCCCTTTTTTCAGACACGTGCACAAAGCTGGGGCAGAGCTGGCTGGTGCCGGAGGGTTCTAGCCCCTGGTGGGTGGCGGGATCAGTGACCCCGCAGCACCTCTGGCTGCTTGCCAATAGTAGACCTCCCCTCCCCCCCCCCGCCCTGTGAGGCACTTCTCCCCTCACCTATTGATTTAGGCACACTCCATCCATGGCCCCACCCAGGGCTGGATTAAGCCAGGCAGCTGTCCGGGGCACCAACCTAAGGGGGGGGTGCCACATCAGGCACCCTCCCATAGGTTGCCGCCCAGGTAGGGCCACGCATGCGCTGCGCGCCCGCTACCCGGGGCACAAGAATGGCTCAGGCCAGCCCTGGCCCCACCCTGTCATGGCACCTCCTCATCAAATCCTTCCCAGCTGTGGCCATTTATAAAACGAGGGAGCAGAGGTTAGCTGCCTGCCAATAGCAGGGTGCCTCCCCCCCCCTGCCCTGTGAGGCACTTCTCCCCTCACCTGTTGATTTAGGCACACTCCATCCATGGCCCCACAAAGTTGCAGGAGCTCCTAATCGACCTCTTCCAGGCTACAGCCAACGTGACCATTTATAAAACCAAGGGTTACATCTACACTGGCCAGTCTTGCTCAAGAACATATGCAAATGAGCTGCCATTTTTTCGCAAGGGGCTTTAGCACAAGAAGGAGCAGTCTACACTGCTCCTTCTTGCGCATGAACTCCTCTTGCACAAGAGCTGTTCTGCCTGAAAATAAGCAGCAGAATGGCTCTTGCGCAAGAGGGGGTTTTGCAC
This sequence comes from Pelochelys cantorii, assembly GCA_032595735.1. Classification (NCBI taxonomy): domain Eukaryota; kingdom Metazoa; phylum Chordata; order Testudines; family Trionychidae; genus Pelochelys; species Pelochelys cantorii. The sequence continues at coordinate 29,691,693 of CM064335.1, forward strand.
AAAAAGGACCAGCGTAGACTGCTCTTCTTGTGCAAAAGCCCCTTGCACAAAAATGCCAGCTCATTAAGGATTCAAATGAGGCGTGGCAATATTCATCGCCGCACCTCATTTGCATATGTTCTTGTGCAAGACTGGCCCGTGTAGATGTAGCCAAGGAGTAGAAGTTGGTTGAAGGAGGGACCTGTAACTGTGGGTCTATTTCTGATCCTGCATCCATTGACGCATCTGGGCAGCGTTCCTCTGAGTGACATCTACTAGCTCCCTCAATGCTTTCAAAAAGCAGTGTGTGCTATCCAGGGCTGTTTAATGTCCCCTTCCATTTCTCTTGTTTTAGCCCTTTGACCTTTACACCTGCCCCTCTTTTTTAGTTTTATTTGTGCCCCATAATTATTTGGTTTCTAGTATTCTAGTATTCTCCCCACAGGCCAGAGGGGGGTCATTTAGCCTGCTCACTTCCTGGATCCCAATAGGAATAATAGGGTACTGGTTTAGGCTGGATGGATTCCTGGAGTTTTTATTCGCTTGATATAATGCTTATGTAACCCCTCCTGTTAGTTAGCCCAGTGTGAGGTTATTCAGCATAGCGGAAGCCTTGTGACTTCTTACACCACTGTGCGAGGCTAGGCCTGAGGCTGCTTGGTGTGCTCTGCGTTGTGTATGTGGGAGTGCACCTCAGACCAGACCCACCCAGACAAATCACCAGGAACAGGCTTTATTCTGTAAAAAAAACAGAGAACAGGAAAACAGTTCAGCAGCCCCTTCTCTCAGCCTGCAGCCTGCGTGCTGCTTCTAGTACAGTCCTTGCTGAGACCCTGCTAGGGGCAGAAGGTACATCTTGGCAGGAACCAGGAAGTTCTCCCAACATGCCACAGTTTGTAGTCCACAACTTGTAGTTCCCAGGGCTGCTGCTGAAACACACTGGACTTTGGACTACACCTAATTCCTGGAGACTCCAGGGCACCCAGGAGGAACGGCCCTGGGGGAGGCCTGGAGGGGAGAAGGTTGGCAAGTGGCTGGTTTTGACTTCCTTTGGCTGCAAACGGCAAACTAAAGCCAATGGAAACCACGAAGCTCCGTGGCTGGTGGAGCCATTAAGTAAACAAACTAGAGTGGCCCATTTTGAGAAGCACTGCTCTAGCCCCAGATAGGGACGTAACAGTATAGTCAATAAACCGACAAGCAAAAGCTTTTAGATTAATGCTACAGACATTTCCTTCCACCCACCCTTGCCAGTAAATTTTTTAGCAGGCTGCAGCCTAGCTCAGTTCTGGCTCACACCAGGTCCAGAACATTCTCCTGCTGCGGCTCTGCATTTAAAGGCAGGCAGCCTGGCTCACCTCTGTCTCAGGCTGGGTCCAGGAGCTCAGACCCACCTTAGACAGGTGCCACCCTGTTCTGCCTCTTTATCAGAGGCAACAGCACTGGACAACAGGCAGCCGGTCCACAAGGGTTTTTAAACTGGCTCCTCTCATGGACCAGCTCCCGCCTGACACCCTGCATTAGATGATCATGAAAACATTACTAAGTACTCCACTTAAAAGAGAGGAAACAAAGGGTAGGAATAAACAGTGGTGTGCTCCAGGGGTCTGTACTGGGACCAGTGCTGTTCAACTTATTCATAAATGATCTTGAAAAAAGGGTAAACAGTGAGATGGCAAAATTTGCAGATGATATAAAATTACTCAAAATAGTTAAATCAGAAACTGACTGCAAAGAGTCACAGAGGGATCTCATAAAACTGGGTGCTTGGGCAACCTATGGCAGATGGAATTCAGTGTTGATAAATGCAAAGTAATGCACATAGAAAAACATAATCCCAACTATACCTATACAATTATTGGATTTAAATTCATTGTTACTGCTCAAGAAAGAGATCTTGGAATCATTGTGGATAGTTCCCTGAAAACATCTGCTCAATGCGCAGTGGCAATCTAAAAAGCTAACAGAATATTGGGAATCATTAGGAAAGGAATAGGTAATAAGACAGAAAATATATTGCCTCTATGTAAAGACAATACTGCACGCAAATCTGGTCATCCCATCTAAGAAAGGTATATTGGTTTTGGAAAAGGTACAGAAAAAGGCAATAGAAATTATTAGGGATAAGGAACAGCTTCTATATGAGGAGAGATTAAAAAGACTGGAACTTCTCATCTTGGAAAACAAATGACTAAACTAAGAGTGACAGGATATGTTAGAGGTCTATAAAATCATGAATGGTGCAGAAAAATTGAATAAAGAAATGTTATTTATGTCTTTAACATAATATAAGGTCATCCAATAAAATTTATAGACAACAGATTTAAAACAAACAAAAGAAATTATTTCTTCATGGTCAACCCGTGGAACTCTTTGCCAAGGGATGGTGGAAAGGCCCAAACTATAACAGTTCCAATAAGAACAAAATAAGTTCAAGGAGGATAGGTCTATAAATGGCTAATAGTCAGGATGGGCAGGGATAAGAACATAAGAACGGCCATACTGGGTCAGACCAAAGGTCCATCGAGCCCAGCATCCCATCTGCCGATGGTGGCCAATGCCAGGTGCCCCAGAGAAGGAGAACAGAAGACAATGATCAAGTGATTTATCTCCTGCCATCCATCTCCTGCCCTTGTTATGAAGGCTAGGGCACCATACTTTATCCCTGGCTAATAGCCATTTATGGACCTAACCTGCAAAAATTTATCAAGCTCTTTTTTAAACCCTAATAGAGTCCTGGCCTTCACAGCCTCCTCGGGCAAGGAGTTCCACAGGTTGACTGTGCGCTGTGTGAAGAAAAATTTCCTTTTATTAGTTTTGAACCTACTACCCATCAATTTCATTTGGTGTCCCCTAGTTCTTGTATTATGGGAAAAGGTAAATAATTTTTCTATAATCACTTTCTCCACACCATTCATGATTTTATATACCTCTATCATATCGCCCCTCAATCGCCTTTTTTCCAAACTGAAAAGTCCCAGTCTCTCTAGCCTCTCCCCATATGGGACCCTTTCCAAGCCCCTAATCATCTTAGTCGCCCTTTTCTGAACCTTTTCTAATGCCAATATATCTTTTTTGAGGTGAGGAGACCACATCTGCACGCAGTACTCGAGATGTGGGCGTACCATAGTTTTATATAGGGGAAGTATGATATCTTTTGTCTTATTATCTATCCCTTTTTTAATAATTCCTAACATCCTATTTGCCTTACTAACTGCCGCTGCACACTGCGTGGATGTCTTCATAGAACTATCCACTATAACTCCAAGATCCCTTTCCTGATCTGTCGTAGCTAAATTTGACCCCATCATGTAGTAATGGGTGGGTGTCCTTCTGTTTGCCAGAACTAGGAGTGGGTGACAGGGAATGGATCACTTGATGATTGTCTCTTCTGTTCATTCCTTCTGAAGCACCTGGCATAGGCCACTGTTGTACGACAGGATACTGGGCCAGAAAGACTATTGGTATGATCCAGTTTGGCCATTGTAATGTTCTGATATAGAAATCAGATGTATCTTCCCCCTGCTATAACCCACTAGACTTCAGTCCCTTCCCAGAGCTCAGATAGCACCCAGGAGTCCTGACAGTGTGTCTCCCTCTCCCAGCAGATTTAGCAACAATATAAGGATATGCATTACAATTATAAACCTAACCAGTGCCCCTTAAGTGACTTGCCACAAGATGTCAGAATATGTTAGTATTACAACTGGGTTGATCTAATTTTTATTTAATTTTATTTCTTTTAGATAGGAATTAGATACAGTACTCCTATCAGCTAATTGCTAAATTATCTGACAGAAGATTAAAATTAGCCTTAGAAGCCCTTGGTGCTGTGCAGGGGAGGGAGATATTGGACAAGGCTGGTTCTCCCTCCTCCCATTTGCTGCTTGGCTTGTAATGAGCATTCTCAGAACACTGCTGAAGTCATTGTCCTCAATCCCGTCCCCGCCCCCCGCACACACGCACACACACTATCGCAGCATGCATAGGTAACCCCCCAAACTGAAATGGTGCCCCTGCCTATAAGGATGTTAAATTATATTATAGCTATTACTATGCAGTTCAGTTCTATTCACCTTTTGGACTAGATATTGTGTACTGCTTAGAACTAAATCAGGTATTGCCTCTCCCCTTGTGGGTTCCAGGATTAGCTGCTTGAAGCAGTAGACATTAATGAAGTCTACAAATTTCATCTCTGCATCCCATCCTAAGGGGATATATTCCTACCCCATGTGGGGACAATTGAAATACCCCATTATTATTAAGTTTTCTGCTTTTATTGCCTCCCTAATCTCCCTAGGCATTTCATTGTCATTGTCAACATCCTGGTCAAGTAATTAGTAATACATTCCCACTGCCAACTGGTTATTATTCAAGCATAGAATTTCTATCCATACAGATTCTATGTGACTGACACATTTAGATGTTTATAATATTTGACTCTATTCTTTTCTTTCACAGACAATCCAGGAAGTTTTTGGAGAATGTTGGGGATAACTTCTTGGTACAAGTGCTGAAGGATCTGACCAGAGGCCATGCACAGCTTGGCCTCCTGCTCACAAACAGGGAGGAACTAATAGGGGAAGTAGAGGTGGGTGACAACCTGGGAAGCAGTGATCATGAGATGGTAGATTTCAGGATCCTGACCAAAGGAAGAAAAGAGAGTAGTAAAATACACACCCTGAAGTTCAGAAAAGCAGACTTTGACTCCCTCAGAGACCTGATGGGCAGAATCCCCTGGGATGCTAACATGAAGGGTAAAGGAGTCCAGGAGAGCTGGCAGTATTTTAAAGAAGCCTTATTGAAGGCACAAAAAGAAACCATCCCGATGCGCAGCAAGAGAAGCAAATATGGTAGGAGACCGGATTGGCTTACTGGGGAAATCCTTAGTGAACTTAAAACACAAAAAGGAAGCTTACAAGAAGTGGAAACTTGGACAGATGACTAGGGAGGGGTATAAATGTATAGCTGAAGAATGCAGGGGAGTTATTAGGAAGGCGAAAGCGCAATCGGAATTGCAACTCGCAAGGGATGTGAAGGGTAACAAGAAAGGTTTCTACAGGCATGTTAGCAAGAAGAGGGTGATCAGAGAGGGTGTGGGACCCTTACTGGATGAGGGAGGTAACCTAGCGACAGATGATGTGGGGAAAGCTAAAGTACTCAATGCTTTCTTTGCCTCTGTCTTCACAGACAAGGTCAGCTCCCAGACAAATGCACTAGGTGACGCAATATGGGAAGAAGGTGGACAGCCCTTGGTGGGGAAAGAACTATTTGGAAAAGCTAAACACACACAAATCCATGAATCCGGATTTAATGCATCCGAGGGTACTGAGGGAGTTGGCAAATGTCATGAGGAGCCTTTAGCCATTATCTTTGAAAAGTCATGGAGATCAGGAAGAGATCCCGGATGACTGGAAAAAGGCAAATGTAGTGCTCATCTTTAAAAAAGGGAAGAAGGACAATCCAGGGAACTATAGACCAGTCAGTCTTACCTCAGTCCTTGGAAATATCATGGAGGGGATCCTCAAGGAACCCATTTTGAGGCACTTGGAAGAGGGGAAAGTGGTTAGGAATAGTCAGCATGGATTCACAAAGGGCAAATCGTGCCTGACCAATCTGATTAGCTTCTATGATGAGGTAACTGGCTCTGTGGATATAGGAAAGTCAGTGGATGTGATATACCTTGACTTTAGCAAAGCTTTTGATACGGTCTCCCACAATATTCTTGCCAGCAAGTAAGATGGATAGAAAGCTGGCTAGAAGGTCGGGCCCAGCGGTAGTGATCAACGGCTCGATGTCAGGTTGGCAGTCAGTTTCTAGCGGAGTGCCCCAAGGATCGGTTCTAGGACCAGTTTTATTCAACATAAGAACATAAGAATGGCCGTACTGGGTCAGACCAAAGGTCCATCTAGCCCAGCAGCCTGTCTGCCAACAGTGGCCAGCACCAGGTGCCCCAGAGGGGGTGGACCGAAAACAACGATCAAGAGATTTGTCTCCTGCCATCCTTCTCCAGCCTCTGACAAACAGGCCAGGGACACCATTTCTATCCCCTGGCTAATAGCCTTTTATGGACCTAACCTCCATGAAATTATCTAGCTTCTCTTTAAACTCTGTTATAGTCCTAGCCTTCACTGCCTCCTCTGGCAAGGAGTTCCACAGGTTGACTACGCGCTGTGTGAAGAACTTTCTTTTATTAATTTTAAACCTGCTACCCATTAACTTCATTTGGTGTCCTCTAGTTCTTCTATTATGGGAACTAATAAATAACTTTTCTTTATTCACCCTCTCCACACCATTCAGAACAAGGAGCAGTGGTCTTAAGTTACAGTGGGGGAGGTCTAGGTTGAATATTAGGAAAAACTATTTCACTAGGAGGGTGATGAAGCACTGGAATGGGTTACCTAAGGAAGTGATGGAATCTCCATCCCTAGAGGTTTTTAAGTCTCGGCTTGACAACGCCCTGGCTGGGTTGATTTAAGTGGGATTGGTCCTGCCTTGGGCAAGGGGCAGGACTTGATGACCTTCTGAGGTCTCTTCTAGCTCTATGATTCTATATAGTACCCGCTGCACCCTGACCTAGTCTGTCATTCCTCTACATTTCTCCCCTCTGGTTTTACTCTGAGCCTTTGATCATTATTGTTCCACCAAGTTTCTGTGATGCCTACTACATCACTATTCTCACTTAATACCAGACATTGAGGTCCACTCTTTCTTCTTAGTATTTAGGCATCTTGTGTCTACCATGTATTCGAGATAGTTTGTCTGTGCATGAGTCGGTCTGTTTGTTCACAAATTCCTCCTAAACGGTAAGAAGTACGACCACCAAATTCAGTATGCAGCTTCCTCTTATCATAACTTAAACCAAGGTAAGGGGTTGGCTGTGCCAGGAAAACAGGATGTGCCTGGAATGGGATTGTTTCTCCTAAAATTACACAGAAAACAGACAGAATCATCAGGGAAGTGAAAGGGGCTGGTTGGGGATGTGTCCCTCCCCCATCCTCTGCCCCAGCCAAGGTGCCCTTTAGGGAGAGAAGGGGGGGCTGCAGCTCTCCCAGGTATGAGGACACACAAAACCAGAAAAGAGACAATCACCAGGCAATCCCCCCTCGCCCCCAGCTGGGACTGCACCAGGCCCAGCTTCCCACCCTTCAGGTACTCTTTAGGATGTATGAGAGGAGCTGAAGCTTCCCCCCGCAATAATTCATATGGGAACATTGCTGATTGTTCCCCTTCAGCCAGAGCAAGGGTACATTCCTCACTCTGGCTGGGGAGAGCAGGGGACAGATGAACTTGGACCTGCCCCTGCCATGACTCTCACACACACTCACACTCCTCTCACACTCATACACATACACACAAAAGCTGTGGCAGCTGGAACTGCAGCAACCATGGAAAGATGCTTCTCACCTGGCCACAAGCTGCTACTATGGTGAGAGAGGGCTGAAGTAATCCTCTCATCCCCTGGGCAGACTGCATACTCCTCGTCCCTGGCCTCACCCCAGAGCAATGATTCAAAAGAAGAAAAACAAAAATTAATCGAGTTAAGGAGTTGAGCAACGCAGGCTAAATCTTCTAGTTTGTCTATAAAGCAAATGCTATAACATTGGTCAGTATTTAGTTGTCTTGGAAGAACAGTTTCTTAGGAACCTTAGCAGTGTAGCAGACTCTCATGGAGTCCCATTCTTCCACCAAGATAGGCCATACAGCCTCACTCTCTCCTAGACTGAACTTCTGCACTCAGTCTAATTTCACACCATCTCTGTCCATTCCAGTGAATCTAGTTGAGACAGACTGCTCATTAGAGACATATATATTCTTCAGGGACTAATGCATCCAAGCAACTATTTACAAGGACACCACACTGCCTTTTCAAAAGAATAGGATTTAGTCGACTGGAACATAGCAGGGAAAGTTCTTAAATTAGCATAGAGAAATATAAGTTAAAGCAGCATTTCCCAAACTGTGGTCCACGGCCCAGTACTGGTTCTTAGGAAAAAAATACCAGGCCTCAGAAAATTTTTGTGACAGAGCCCGCCTCGCTACTCGCAACCCTCAAGATGAACGCCGCACTGAACTCCCAGGGTCAACGGAGGTAGTGCGGGATTCCTGCGGGGTCGGGGGGCAGTTCTGCAGCTGCATGCCAGGTCCCAGAAATGTGCGGGCTGTTCTCCCCCCTGCCCTAACAGCCGGCGCGGTACTTAAAACACTGGTCCATCGCATGCTGGGGTAGGGATCCAGGACTGCACCGGCTCCAGCTGCTCGGGCAGCGCGTGCTGCCATGGGGAGCGGAGGAGCAAGGTGTGCGCTGCCTGAGTTGGGGCAGGCATGGTCTGGGACTCCCCCCTCTCTCTTCCCCCCACGCGGGAAGGCAGCAGGGGAACAAAGTACCCAGGGCACTGGCTCCAGCTGCTCGGGTGGTGCGTGCTGCCGTGGGGAGCCAAGGTGCGCGCTGCCTGAGTTGGGGTTGGCGCGGTACAGAGCTCCCCCTCCCCCGGCGCAGGAAGGCATCAGTCATGCAATGGACCAGCGTGTCAGGTACTGTGCCGCTTTTTGGGGGACAGGGGAGCAGCCCACGCACTTCCTGGGCCTTGGCAGTTACAGAATCCCCAGGTATCGGTCCCTGTCCCCTCCCCCCCCAGACCCTAACAAGTATCCTGCCCCAGCACCCACAAGCACCCTGTCCCCTGCCCCAGAACCCACAAGCATCCTGTCCCCTGCCCCAGCACTCATTGGCACCCTTCCCCAGAACTCTGTCCCAGCACCCACAAGCACAGTTGGGGCCACATTAGTGAGGTTTGAGGGGTTTGGAGGGGTTGTGTTTTTGTATCTCACTTATGTGACCCCAACTGACTTTTCTGTGGGCTAAAGTTGGCACTGGGGGCTTTGGGAGGACCAGAAACAATTTATTTGCATATTCACCATTTGCTTAATGAATATGCAAATATATGTTACCAGTCCTCCAAAAGCTCGTGAATGGATTTACTGGTCCCCAGTATCAAAAAGTTTGGGAACCCCTGAGTTAAAGCATAGTCCATTCTGGGCAAACCAACACAATTCACCAGCTGAACTCCAGTTAACTCCATGTTAGGTTCTGGTTCTTTCTGATCGCTTTAGTCAGCCCCAGGAGAGAGCAGCCAGCTTCCTCCAGAATAGCGCCGTCCCAAATTCACAACCCCTCATGTCAGAGCTTCTTGCTCTTGCTCATGAGTGTATGGTGATGAGTTGCTGGAGCTTGCACTGTCTCTCTGGATCAGGGGTGGGCAATAACTGTTGATGGGGAACCACTCCAAGACTTCGGTAAGTGGTCAAGGGCTACACTCTTCCATGATATTAATGGAGGAGGTGCAGGGTCTGGGATGGAGGTTGGGTACAGAAGGGAGCTTGGGGTAAAGGATTGGGATGCAGGAAGGGTGTGGGATCTGGGAGGGAGTTTGGCTGAAGGAGGGGGCTGTGACCTGGGGCAGGAGACTGGGGTGCAGGACAGTTTTCAAATATGGCTGTTATCAAAAGAATGGTGATCAGCTGGTTCCCTTGAAGCTAGGGCAAGAAGTAGTGTACTTCATTTGTAGCAAGGGAGATTTAGGAAAGATTAACTGTAAGTAAGGTCCTACCAAATTCATAGCCATGAAAGATGCATCACAGACCATGAAATCTGGTCTTTTGTGTATTTTTATTCTATACTATATAGATTTCATAGGAGAAACTGGTGTTTCTCAAACTGGAGGTCCAGACCCAAAATGGAGTTGCAAAGGAGATAAGGCTTGCAAGGTTACTGTGGGGTGTGTGTGGGTGTTGTGGTATTGCCACTTTTTCTTCTGCACTGCCTTCAGAGCTGAGTATCCAGAAAAAGGACAGTTGCTGGCCAGGTGCCCAGCGCTGAGGGAAACATCCGAGCAGCAGCAACACAGAAGTAATGGTGGCAGTACTCTACCATGTTACTCTTAATTCTGCATTGCTGCCTTTAGAGCTGGGCAGCTGGAAAGTGGCAGCTTCTGGCCAAGAGCTCAGCTCTGAAGACAGCAGTGCAGAAGGGTAGCAATGCCATACCATACCATACCATGCCATTCTTCTGTGCTACTACTGATGGTGGCACTTCCTTCAGAGATGTGCTCCTAGCCAGTAGCCGCCGCTCTTCATCCACTCAGCTCTGAAGGCAGCACTGCAGCTAGAAGCACAAAAATAAACATGGCAATACTGTAACATCCTCCAACTCCCTGTTGGGTCAGGACTCCTACAGCTACCACATCAGGAAGTTTCAGATTTAAGTATCTGAAATAATGAAATGTATTGTTTTTTAAAATCCTGTGGTCATGAAATTGACCAAAATAGACCATGAAGTTTAGAGTGCCCTAATTATAAGAGGAGTTAAATAGGCTTCTAAGAGACACTGTGGAATCTACATCATTGGAGACTTTTAAAAACAGGTTAGACTCAACACTTGTCAAGATGATATAGGTATGCTTGGTCCTGCCTCAGTTCAGGAGATGGGATTAGATAACCTCTCAAGGGTTTTCCAGTCTTATATTTCTATGGTTCTATGCAAATAATCCTCATGTGTTTGTTATTTCATATGTATATTTCTAATATCTATTACAGAGGCAACAGTAGTGGGCAAATAACGGCCTGTGGGCCAGAACCAGTTCCAAAGGATCAGACTCATCCAAGCAACAACTATGTTGCTGCTGATTTGTGGAAGTAGGCTGGCAGAGTAGGGAGGGACCCTGGCTAGAGCAGCCTCAGTATAGCCACAGCTCGGCCCTCCCTGGTGGCTGGGAGGAAGAGCTGGGATTGCCTACCCCCCACGACAGCGAGCAGAGGGCACAGCCCCCTAGTTTCCATAAACAGTGTAAAGTTGTATAATCTTGTAATTCAAACTGTTATCCTTCTTATTCACAATACATTTTCCTCTGCAAGAGCTACTCTCCCCCAACCAAGCAGAGAGGTTTCTCAGATTCTGATTATCTAGCATAAAATACTGCCAAAGTAAGAAAGGCAGAATTCCTTTTAGAGACCTTACCAAAGCCCCGATATTGTAATCCCTTACTCAGATGAGCAGCCTTTAGTCATAAAACAGAAGCCCATTGGCATCACAAACAGTAACTGAAGGACTGACCCTTCTGTTAATGTGTGTTCTGATCTTTGAATATATTTAATATGTTGCTTAGACTTTAAAATAATGCATCTCCATTGTATTTTCCATGCTATTCCCCTCACTTTCTCTATTATGCTGTGAGCTGGAAGTGTACTCTTTAGAAAGAGGGCAGTTTGAAATTATTCCCTGACCCTTTGATTATCTGTATCAGTACTTAGATTTTTTTTTCAAAATGATGAAATACCCCACATAAGTGGAAGCAGGTATTCAACACATTATACAAATTACTGCTCTCTCCCGAATCACTGTAACTTGCCTTTTCATGCCTGAAGTACTTCATCTCCGCTTAGATTTCCAGTGTTCCATGTACTAAATCCACCACGTTCCTTGTCTCTTTATAACAATGTTTTAACTAATGAAGTCGGGAATGCACTCCCTAAGCCCTGGTCTACACTAGGGCGTTATTTCAAAAATAACCCACCTTAGGTTGAATTTCTAAGCAGAGCATCCACACTACCAAACCCATTAGTTTGAAATAATGGGCTGCTTATTTTGAAATCTGTACTCCTGCTTATTTTGGGGAATAACACTAAATTTTGAAATATTTCAAAACAGCACTAGTGCAGACGCTGCTATTTTGAAATAATTGGCCTCCAGAGACCTCTCACAGCTGCAACTCTGACCACTCTGGTCACACCTGGCATTTCCACTGCTCCCCTCCTCCTGCAAAACTTAAAAGTCCTGGCAGCAGGAAAAGGGCTTGTCCCACGTGGAAAGCTGTGAGAGCCCCGTACAAGACAGCAGCATCTGAGGCATGCATGGCAGACCCCAATACTCCCTCAGACTTTCCCATGGCTGCCATTGCCCAGGGATGCAAGAGAGCTCCAGCCTGGACTGGTGTAGAGATCCTGGACCTCCAACAAGGTCTGGGGGGAGACCAGCCTCCAAGATCTCCACAGCAGGAAAAGGAATGTAGAAGTCTACAGCTGAATCGTTGCTAGCCTCGCTGAAAAAGGGCACACCCGGACCATCGGCCAGTGCTGGATGAAAATCAAAGAGCTCCAGCAGGCCTACCACAAGGCCAAGGAGAGGAGCAGAGCAGATACTCCGGGGTGGCACCACACAGCTGCTGGTACTACGACCAGCAGGATGCCTTCCTGAGAGGAGAACCAATTACATCCCTCCCCTCACCCCATGTCATCAGCAAGTCTGGCCAGGACACACCTGGCGTCAGCCTCCAGGAAGGCGGGGTGGTAGACGAAAAGGAGGCGGCCAGCCAGCCGACCTCACCCTCCAGCTAGGAGTGGCTCTGCATGCTGGAGCTGTCCCCACTCCCAGGATGTGGGCATCATGGGCCTTTCCCAACTATCCGACACTGATGTTGGTGATGTGTCCCTTGTGATCCATGAGGGCCTGCAACACCATGGAGAAGTACCCCATCTGTTGATAAAGTCCAAGGCACATCGGGGGCCAGGATGGGGATGAGAGTGCTATCTATGGCCCCCTGCAGTTGGGGAAGCCCATGGCAGCAAAGCCATCCAGGATGGTGTCCACGTTCCCCAAAGTGATGACCCAGCACGTGGTTGATGGCCTTCACTAGTTGTATGAGCACGGCCCCAACTATGGATTTCCCCGTGCCAACCTGGTTCTCGACGGAGCAACAGCTGTCCGGCGTGGCAAGTTTCCACAGGGCGATGACCATGCACTTCTGCTTGGGGATGGCAGGTCACATGTGGACGTCCTGTCACCTAAGGGCAGGGGCAAGCCACTCGCAGAGCTCCAGGAAGGTGGCCTTCCACATGCAGAAGTTCTGTAGCCACTGCTGATTGTCCCATAACAGCAGAATGATGTGTTCCCACCAGTCCAAGCTTGTCTCCCACCACCAGAAATGGCGTTTTGCTATGTCCAGGGGACTGAGGGGCATGCGCAGCAGCAGGAGGACCAGGACCTGGGAGAGCAGGGCCTGTGATCCATGCTGGGGCTCATCCAGCAGGTCCTGGTCCTCTTCCTGCTGGAGCAACATGCGGGCAATCTGGAAGTACTGCACTATGAGGCAGCGATGTCTGCAAGGGCAAGCAAAGCACAAGGCGGCACATGCCCACGATGTCCCTTTTGTGTCCTGTGAGGGGGAGGCAGAGGAGGAGTGGTGTGAGAAATGCGGCCGTAGAGAGGAGCCCGAAAGCACGTGTTGCAGCTTGCCTGACCAAAGAACCACAGGAAGTATCTGCCCTCCTGGCACCCTCCCCAGAGTGCTTCCAGGAGCGCTAAGTCCAAAGCAGGCTCCAATCAATGTGGATGTGCTATTTCGGACTAATTCTAACTAATTTCGATGCTTCCCCATAGCGGGGACACGCTAGTTTGATCTTGTTAAATTGGGAGTTAAAGTAATTTCAAAATAATTTCCTAGTGTAAACATGGCCTAAAGGTGAACTGGAAAATGAATTCTCCAAATGACTAGGTTAGAAAAAATAATTGATACCATCACAAGCCTGAGGGCTCTTCCAATGAAGAAATTTAATTTTAGGATGATCGTCTGCATATACCACAACTGTAAGGGAGGTCTACAGTGTAAAGAAAAGCCCGTAGCACCAAGTCTCAGAGCCTGGATCAATTGACTCAGACTGCAGGGCTAAAATTAGCAGTGTAGATGTTTGGGCTCAGGCTGGAGACTGGGCTGTGAAATCAGAGGGGGGGGGGAGGGGAGCCAGAGGCAAGTGTTTGTCAAGCCCCACAAGCCCATGTCAAATTACCTAGGTTGAAATTCACACCATGGAACTTTTCTTTGCAATGTAGACATACCTTAAACCAGCAGACAGATTCACCAGCCAATGCAGAACATTTAGGTTTTATTTGGACAAGGTCAATTCCATGTTCCTATTAACGTATGAACAGACCAACTACTGTTATCTCCTTGATTTTTAGTGTTTGTAATCATCTCTCATTTTGAATTGCTCTTAGCCCCCTTAACTATAACAAAGATTTTCATGAGGATTAAGATTTGTTTTTCATTAGACCTGTTTTATGAATTTGAGATGAAGGAAAAGTTAAAAAGTTGAACTTAGAAGAAAAGACTGACAGCTAAATATGGGCAGTTTGGTTATGAAATAATTAACAATATGTGTGATAGATAAACCAGTTATGTTTTTAAAGAGTGTTTACCACAAAGAGAGAGAGGAACTATGCAGCACAGTACATGGAGCTATAATTTTAAAAGGAGAAATTAAAGCAACATAATAAATACTTCCTGACATACTAATTAGGTTGTGGAATTATGAGAGAACATGGTAGAAGCCCCCATCACTTTGGACATTTATAACCAAATTGCTTCACACCATGAAGTGTACTATAGAAAACAAATCAGACATGGGAAAGGAGATGGAACGGATGATCTAAACAGATCTTTTTAATCCTCCACATCTGATTCACTTTGATTCCAAATTCTTATGTTCAGCACTGCCACGATTCATATTTGTCTAATCAGTAATGTGTTTCTTCCACCAGAAGGCAACCATTGCCTTTCTACGGATTGCTCTTTCATTGAGGATCTGTGTGATTTTCGACCTTCTTTCATCGGCAAACCTCTAACAAGTTTTGAATGGAGGTGCAGACCCCTTTGGAAATCTTAGATCTAGTCTGCAGGGACCCAGGAGTCCACTGACCACAGGCTGAAAACCATTGCTCTAAAATGAGTAGTAGATTTTTTGCACAATAATTTCTATTGGCCCATAATGGTTAATTATTACAGTTTTCAACCAAGACACAAAAACCAAATAAGCTGAATTCAGTTTAAAATAAAAGGTTTCCTCTAGGGCTGTTGATTAATTGCAATTAACTCATGTGATTAACTCAAAAATTAATCACAATTAATCATAGTTTTAATCACACTGTTAACAATGCCAATTGAAATTTATTAAATATTTTGGATGATTGTCCACATTTTCAAATATTAATTTCAGTTACAATACAGCATATGAAGCATACACTGCTCACTTGCTTATATTTTTAATTACAAATATTTTGCCCTGTAAAAATGATAAAAAGAGCATTTTTCAATTCACCTTCTACAGGTACTGTAGTGCAATCTATCTTGAAAGTGAAAATTAAAAATGTAGATTTTTTTCATAACTGCTTTTTCAAAAACAGAACTATATAAAAAGTTTAGAGCTTACATGCCTACTCACTCAGGCCTACTTCTTGTTCAGCCAATCACTAAGAAAAATAAACTTATTTACATTTATGGGAGACTGGGGGGCTGCACCCCCTGTTTGCTATACTTGCCAGTCCCCCTCTCTCTGGGGATAGGTGTCTGGCTGGGGGAGGGGGCAGGAGCAGGCTGGGGGTAGGTGTCTAGCCAAGTGGAAGGGCAGAAGAAGGCTAGGGGTGTGGGCTCTCGGCAGAAAGGGTGAGAGGGCTGGGGGTGGGTCAGGCTCAGATGGCAGAAGGGACCCAGAGCAGCCCGGGCTCCAATGGCGGAGGGGAACTGGCACAGCCTGGGGCGATGGCTTGGATGGTGGAGGGAATCCAGCCCCAGCAGCTCCTCCCCAGCAGTGCAGGCCCCTTCCCACCCACCCCCCGGGGTGTGAAGCGGGAGCCGGAGCTGGAGACGCCCATTCCCAAAGGGGAGGACACGGAGGCTGACCACAGCAAGCTGCTGAGGACGGAGGCGGAGACTTGTGGACACTGATGATGTCATTCTATTGTCTCACTGGAAAAATTTTACACACACACACACACACACACACACACACACACACACACACACAGAGAGAAAATGCTACCCAATTATTTACATTCTCACCTGAAAGTGAGAACAGGCAGGCGCACGCACGCACGCACACACAGAGAGAGAGAGAGAGAGAGAAAATGCTACCCAACAGGCAGGTGCGCGCGCGCACACGCACACACACACAGAGAGAGAGAGAGAGAGAGAGAGAAAATGCTACCCAATTATTTACATTCTCACCTGAAAGTGAGAATAGGCATTCTCAATGGCATTTTTGAGGCATTGCAAGGAAGTTACATGCCAGATATTCATATGCCTCTTCATGCTTTGACTTCCATTCCAGAGCATGTCTCCATGCTGATGATGCTCATTAAAAAAAAAATAATTAATTCAATTTCTTACTGGACTCCTTGGGTGAGAACTGTATATTTCCTGCTGTTTTACCCACATTCAGCTATATATTTCATGTTATGGCAGTCTTGGATGATGACCCAGTAAATGTTGCTCATTTGCAGAACACTTTCACTGCAGATTTGACAAAATGTAAAGAAGGTGCCAGCCAACGTGGCAATGTGAGATTTCTACAGCACGCAACCTAAGGTTTAAGAATGTGAAGTGCCTCCATAAACTGACAGGAACAAAGTGTGCAACATGCTGTCAGAAGTCTTAAAACAGCGACACTCTGATGTAGAAACTAGAGATCCCAAAATACCAAAAAGGAAAATCAACCTTCTGCTGGTGATATCTGACATAGATGATGAAAATGAACATGTGTCAGTCTGCATTGCTTTGGATCATTATCTAGCAGATATCATCAGCAACAGGAAGGCATGTCCTTTGGAATAAAGGGACATACAAATCTTTAGAATATCTGGCACATAAATAAACTTGCAATGCCGGCTATACCAGTGCCATACAGACGCCTCTTCTCACTTTCACATGACATTGTAAAAAAGAAGTGGGCAGTATTATCTCCTGCAAATGTAACCAAACTTGTTTGTCTAAGTGATTGGCAGTACAAAAAGTAGGACTGAGTGTACTTCCTAGGTCTAAATTTTTACATTGTTTTATTTTTAAATGCAGCTTTTAAAAAATATTTAAATACATGGTTTTCTATTATTGTTAAACAGCATGATCAATCGTGATGAATTTTTTAAATGCTTTACAGTCCTAGTTACTTTTCCTTTTTGAACAGTCTCATATTTTATCTTTAACAGACGTGACAATGTACATTGTAAAGCAATTATATATCTAACTGTATTTTCATAAGAATGACACATTTTAAAATTGGATTAACTAAGGGAGACACCAGATCAATGCAAAATTAAATGTGATTTATTCTAACAATATTTTTTAAATCTTTAATTATTTTTTCAAAACTTTTTATTTTTTCAGTATAACAAAAAGTTAACTATTATTAGTTACAAAACTAAAGAGGCAAAACATTTACACAATGGATATTAGTAAAATGTGATTGTATATCAGAAACAAAATGTAATGAAAGATTACTTTTTAAATAATGTAAAATGTTGTGTCATCTAAACAATAATGATCAGCTAGAGGGTGAGAGAGTGTGGTACCATGATAATTTAATGTGACATCGTCAATTTAAAAAAATTCTACTTACATCTGATTTTTAAAAAAAATCCTTGTATTCAGGTAACATCTGTGGCACTGATATTTTAGTCTCATCCAAATGGGCAATCTCCTACCTCTGTGCAGAGCTCCACTGACTTCACTGAGTCTCTACAATAGTTTAAGGGTCAACACATGAATTAGATTGCAGAACTGGGCCTAAAATTACTGTAAATGGAAAGACCACAGATCAGAGAATTTTCTTTTTTTCAGTTTATTCTGTGCATTTGTAGAGGCAGTTTCAGTGGTTTCCCCATGTGATCTGTTTTCCTTTTTGGTTGTGTGGATCACATACAAAAACGCAACAAAAGGGGAAAGGAATTTAAAAAAAAAAAAAAAAAAAAAAAAAGAGGAAAATGTGATTGCAAAGCCACAACAAACTGGCATGGGTAAAGACAGGAGTAGGTGAAGCAATTCAAGATACTTTCAACTCAGTTTTTACAAATTTGCTAGAATTCAAGTTGACTGTATTGATGTAACTTGGAAATATGATCGATACATTTTACAAACTGTGACTTGGTAACACAAAACCAACAACTCTTTTAATGTTAAATGCTCTTTATTATTGTCTGCAATCCTATTATTGCAAAAGGGTCACATATATCTTAAGTTTAATAAAGCTATCAAATTGGTAGATCAACCAAAAAAGCCAAAAACTAAAAAATACTTGTTTTGATTTTTAAGCAACATCCTCTTGGAGCATAAGCAAAATGTGTTTCTGGATTTGAATGTAAGCAGGAATGGCTGATTGAATATGCATTGTTTGTTTACAATTTTGCACACGCACAGGATTTCAGAAAAAAAAGTGTTAACAAATGTAGATGTGCTGCAAATATGTAAACCTGTCCTTCCTCAGCCATTTGCAGATAAAGGATATTCTTTGTTCTGTTTGGGTTAAAAAACGCCCTTATTTTGCACTGATTTTGTGTAACACACCAATTTCTTTTCAATAAAGTTTTAAAAGCCCAGTTCCAAATCTTCTAGCTCCTTTAGAAGAGCAGCCTCTTTCTGAATTTTCTCCAACTAGAAGAAAGACAACACCAGATCATACAATTTGCTTGTTACACAACTGGTAAAACAGCAATATTTAATACACTAAATAATGTACATCATAGTTAATATGTAACTTTAATAGCAAAGAATAAGACTGCAGTATTTTAACAGCAGCAGGCATTTAAAGAATCAAAATATACAGAAGTTGTTTTAATATTTAAATTATGTATGCAAATTGACAATGTATAAAACCACTAGTTTTATCATTCAAAACTTCAGATTATTACTATTTTGATCATTCCATAAAATGCATTCTCCAGTGAGAAGTATGAAAAACAAGATTTGGCCAGCTGAAGAAGTAGCCACAGATAGCATGCTGACACCCAAAATTTGTGTAATAGAGGTCAGTAAAAGCAGCATAAGTTAGTGTACTTCTGTCAAGTATTAAGCAAAAACTATGTAACCCACTAGAGTGGGGAAAGGGCACAGATGGCTGTGGAGAGAACAAATGGCAACAAGAGTGCTGTTATGGGAGGGATATAAAGCTACCACTAACCAAAGAAATCCTGATTCCCTGGCTTCTCTGTATGTTTTGTTCGCCATGGTCCCGAGTCAGGGGAGCTGACACCTCATCGGACCCCTGGGCAAGGTGGGGGCCAGTGGCTGGCTCCAAGCTCCCAGAAAGCATGGGGCCTCAGGCAAAAGAGGCGGGAGCAGGGCAGCTGGCCCTCAGCGCTGCTGGGGACCACGGCACTAGCCCTCAGTGCTACCTGAAGCGCACCCTGCCACGCCTCCATCTCCTTAAGCAGCCCTAAGAGCTGCCTGGAACATGCTGTGCAGTGCTCTGGCAGGGATTTAAAGGGCCCAGTAGATGGAAGCCCCAGGCCCTTTTAAAATACCGACCCCAGGGGCAACTGCCCCCGCCTAGTCAGCGTGCCTGTCCCTAGTAGTTCCTCAGATCTGCCTCTTTAGAGGTAAATTTGAGAAAAGAAACTCTCTTTTAACTTAAGTTTTTCCACTTCATTTGATTTTGACATGGAAGACAGACAGGGAGCCATACTTATATAGGCACTTAACCAGAATTATATTAGAAATTTACTCTGGATTAACTATGGATTAGCTTCTCCCATTCACAGCAGTGGTTTTACTACACCCTTGGCCCACAGCATCTTCACCAGACATACTGCAGTGACAGCTGCACTGCTGTACATGCAGCGATGCCTTGAGTGCACTGAAAAGTAGAAAGAGCCTGAATAAATACCTGGTTTCTCTCTAGCTGCTTTCCAGTAGCTGCTTGATCTTTCAGCTGCTCAATTGCTTTCAATTTCTGTGAGGAACAAAAGTATGGAAGAGCCAAAAGAGAAACAGAAATTTTCAATTTTCTGGGTTTACAGTTGGTCATCTTAAAGTAGATACTTTGATGGGGAGTCTTAGCAATAGAAATACATCTGCTTTTCATTTATATACTTAAACCAGAATTTCATATCAACAGAAACCAAGATAACTTAACTTATCTTACTTTCTTCATGAAAAGACCTGAGTAGAGGAACTTCTATCTAATAACTGAAAAGTTTGGAAGATTATTTTATGCATTTGAAATGTAAACTCCATACAAATCTGGCACTAAAGTGATCATTTACGAGTAGGATAATTTCTTGTAGTGGGGGGCAACATCTAAGATTCAGAAAGGGAACTCCTCCACTATAAACATCCTCTTTTCTGTATATCTTTCCTCAGCATGGCTGAGGCTTTAAGAAAAGAGGTGAATATG
Source organism: Pelochelys cantorii (assembly GCA_032595735.1). NCBI lineage: Eukaryota > Metazoa > Chordata > Testudines > Trionychidae > Pelochelys > Pelochelys cantorii. The sequence goes on from CM064335.1 coordinate 29,711,886, forward strand.
GAAAGAGGAAGCTAACTTGATTTGTAAATCTGTATGTATTACAAACTCCTGCTCTGCAATGCAGAAATAGGAAAACTTCTCTGGCCCTGGCCAGTACAACTTCACCCTTGTTTGAAAGGATTTAAATTAGACAACTCCCAAGCCTGACAGTGCTACACAGGTAGTAAATTTAGATCCTTCTGTAGGTTTGAGAAGAAAAAACAGACTGGACTTTCTTTGTCATCTAGCGGCGATTCCTTTGCATAGAGTTGACAGGATCGAGATATCTTCTTGGCAGTCCTGAGATATAAACATCACCAACCCTTTCTTCCCCAACCCTGAGTCAGAAGAGCCTTCCCACATTGTAAAGGAGACTAAATGTGCAAACCAAGGTTCGGAAGCTCACTTAGTTGCTTCACAAGTACAAATATTGACTGGCTATACCATCTGCCCTTTCGAAGAGAGCTTTGTTCAATACCCAGCAATTCTTGAGAATGGAAGAGAAGGTGGAAAACTATTGCTGTTCTGGACAAATCTCAGTCTACTTTACATGCTTAGATACTACACTGACAGGCACATTTTAAAGTGGTTACTGTTATACTGCTTTACACTATGAGAAAGCAGAGGAGAGCAGTTGCTGGAGATGTATGCTCTATGTACACCCTACCCCACTGCTATCAGTCCTCTCCACAACTAACCCTTCAGGACTTTTTCTAAGAGGAAACTATTCTTCATCAGAAAAATCACTCACCTTTTTCAAATTCTTTATTTTTTTGTCTATCTCAGGGTCTCCTGATGTCACAGAAGGCACAGTGCTGCGTGATACATTCTGTAATGCTGGAGATGGTGTTGATTCCTGGCTTCCATCAGTTTTGGCTTCCTGAAAGTTAATATACTTTATCTACTGTTCCTGTAAACCATTTAAACAACAGTTCTGTTGTTTTATGGCATGGAACCCAGAAAAGCTGTAGAATAGTTCTCCATTTCATTACTCCTATGGTACACTCTACTGTTTGTGAAAAATCTGCAGTTATAGCTCTATTATGTGATGCAGAGCTTCTACTAGAAGGTATTAGCTGTAATATTAGAGTTCTGATATATTGTGTCTTAACTCTTCACACACACAGAAAGATAAGAAACATGCTTAGTATAATGAAATTGGTAAGACTGAAACAATAAATATGCATCCACAAATATTTCTTGGAATAGGTGGTGGTCCATCCTCCCCACAACCAGAAAAATCAGGTCTAATTTACTAAGCTTTAGAAGAGTGTTTTAATTAATTGTGAAAGTTGTAGAGCTAACATCAGAAGCTGAAATCAGCCAGCTAGCCACAGAACAGGTACAATATGGGTAGCCACAGAAGCACATCGTGCCTGCCCTGCTATCATGCCTCAACGCTGAACTACAGAAAGATCACATCTTCGGAGCGAGACAGTATTTCAGTTTTTAAAACCATTCAGTCCTTTGCCTCTCACCTGAGACTGCAAAGAATTGATTCTTAAGGACTGGAAGGATGAAGTGAGTGATGTTTATGCAAACTTCACACAGACTTATGAACAACCAATTGATGGTAACTATCAGTACCTATCAATCTGGACCAACTTCAGGTGAATGACTTAAAAGGTGTATCACATGTGCCATCCAGTCGTCCGAAAGTTAGCACACCTGGCCATAATCCAAGATTTGTTACTGCAGGACTAAATGCCTTTGTAGAAGCAAATCTAAAGTTATCCCCAAGAGAGCGGAAATTAGCAGTACCTGTTTAGCAGCTTTTTTTGCTTCATGCTTCCTTTGATTTTTAAGTGCCATTTTAGATAATGGCTTATCACTATTTCCAAGTTGTGGTTTCATGTTCTGAGGTGGTTCCTCCTCATGCTAAAGGGATATATAAGATTGACACTTTTGAAATGTACCTGCCATATTACAAAATATCCTATAGAAGAACTCAAGCTTTAGAAAAATTTTTCCATGTGTTAAAGTACCAGACTTTAAAAGGGAACCTGCAAAAGACCAAAGGGGAAAAACAGGTTTGTGCCCTGTCTGCTTCATTTGATGTTTGTGAAGGCAGGCTGAAAACAATGTCACCCATAAAAAGATTTTCCTTTTTTTTTTTTTACATTAGCTTTTCAGGACTTATTGTCACATGCCTACTAGAGGCCTCTGGAGATGGCTGGAAAAGTACTAAATGAAGTACTATAAAAGCTTTGTTATCCAGCTTGGTGGAGAAGGGAGGGGGAGGGGGTGCTGATTAGTCAAATACTCTGGTGCCAGCTCTAGGGTGGGACTGGGCATAAAGGAACTATGTGCAGAAGGGGGCTCTAGGCTGGGCCCAAGGGATGCAACACGTGGGAAAGGGTGCAGGGTTTGGCCTCGGAGAGGGTGTTTGGGTACAGAAGGAGCTGAAGGCTAGGTTGGGGCCTGTGAGGGGGTGTGAGGTATGGGCTCTGGGAGGGAGTTTTGGTTTGGAAGGAGGCTTGGGGTCGAGGGTTGGCACATGGGAGGGGTTTTGGTATACTTGATCCAGGCAGTGCTCATCTCAGGTGGCTCCTCACAAGCAATGGCATGTTCCTGCTGCTCCTAGGCAGAGGCATTACAAGGTGGTTCTCCACGATGTTTCCATCCTCGGGCACCATCCTTACAGTCCCCACTGGCCACAGTTCCTGACCAATGGGAGGTGCAGAGCCAGTACTCAGGGCAGAGGCAGGCCACAGAGTCCTCGTAGCTGTTCTCTAAGAAGCAGCAGGGACATATCTCGGCTTCCAGGGAGTCATGCAGCACTAGACGGGAGCCTGTTAGCCCCATGTCAACCAGACTATGAACTGAACTTGCTATGAGAATCAGAAATGCTGGTTTATAGAACTTTCTGGTTGGTACAAGGCCAGATAACACAGCTTTTACTGTACTCGGAAGATAAAACCTTCACAATTGGGTGGGAAAGTGATTTTTATTCAAACTGTTTAAAACGTTGCTTTTTGTGCATCCATCTGTCTGTCCGTTTGTTCAAGAACTCCTAAATGGTAAGAGCTAAGACCACCAAATTTGGTATGCAGCTTCCTCACATCGTAACTTAACGGAAGGTCAGGGTTTGGTTGTGTCAAACAAAGGGAAGGGTCTGGCAAGAAGGACAGTTATACTGCAGAATGACCACAGGGGTGGGTAGCAAGAGGTCAGATTTGGGGACCAGGAGTGCTATAACCCCATTGGCCGGCAGGAGTGGAGAAAGAGACAACTATACTGTAGATTTCAGAGAGCTTGTCTGTCTGTGTATCCATTCCCCATCTTGGAGACATGCACCCATTCCCAGAATAATCATTTAAATGAAGAAAAACAAAACTTATTTGAGTTAAGGACCCAAGCAACACTGGATAAACCTAGGTTTTATATGGCAATTTTATGCAAAGAAGTGGATTTGTCCCATAAAATTCTAGCTTTCCTAGCACATATTCCTGCAAACAGGCAGCAGAGGGGCAGTCAGTGAAACCAGCCTGTTAAAAGGCAGATGTTTATTTCTAAATACAAACAAAGATTGTCATCATTCCCAAACCACCTTCCTAATTAGTGAAGTAGTTTGTATCCAAATTTCAAATACAGATGAAATGATGGACCAACATAACTGAGGTGAAGTTTACTTACCAGCTTGGAACTGGTTACAGGCTTATTTCTCAGCGCTGGTGGTCTATAAGCTTGGCCAGCTTTCAGCTCAGCATTTGGCAGTTCACTTGGAACTGCTTGGTAAGTTACTGCTTTTGCTGGAAATGTTCCATCCAAAAATGGCTGCCAGGAAACTTGCCATATTTCTGCATTCGGAGGGACTTCATATTTGTGTAGAACAGAGCCAGTGTAATGCCAGATCTTGTACCCATTACCAACTCGTAGCCTTGGAGCACATGTAGCAGTTACAAAATGTTCTCCATCAGGGCACCAAGCAAAATACGTAGAATCTGATGCCACTGGTTTGGAAATAAGTTTGTAGTTTTTGACATCCCACACTTCCATCTGTCCTCTGAGATTTCCAAATCCTGCGAGTACTAAGATATGTCCAGAAGAGCTGTAGTAGGCAGCATTACGAGGGCCAGTTCCAAAATCAAACAAAGGGTCACATTTCAGATTGAAAACAGTTGCCTTAGCAGGCATAAAACCATACACAGCACAGAACTCTGTGGAATTGGGATTCCATACTACATCATAAATGGGACCATTTTTTGCTAAAAAAAATATAAAAAGATCAGATTATAAAACCATGTAATTTACATTTGCTTGAATGACACTCCCCTTAAAAAAAAACAACAACCCCCCCCGCAACACACGACTTCAAAGCTTTCCCAAAGTCCAATCATTCACAATTCTAGAAAAACTAACCTTTGGTAATGGCTTTGGTAGACATTGATATTGCAAACCAATGTCTTATGCTCAGTTTTACTTTACTATAGGGCATCCCCGCTATAAGTCACTCCGGTATACATCTGTTCTGCACTAGAGTCATTGACGCTTGTAGGAACTGATATGTTATAAGTCCTCCCATTTCCCACTCTTAAGTCATGCCAAAAAACCAAAACAAAACAATTTGCACAAATGGAAGTCAGCCACGGGAAAAAAAATTCCCTGCATTAAGTTGTTTCACTTTAAGTCCAAGTTTTTTGGAACGTATCTTGGACTTATAGGCTACATCTACACTGGGGTTTTATTGCAGAAGAGGATATACAAATGGTGCACTAATTTGCATATCTTGCATGCTCATTTGCGTATCTTCATCCAATCCTTTTTGCAGACGTTTTGCCGTTAAAAACCCCTGTGTAAATGGGACCATGTGTCAGAAAAAAAACCTTTTGCGCAAGATCCCTTATTCCTCAAAAAATGAGGTTTACACGATTTTGCGCAAAAGGGTTTTTTCCCCAGCAAATGGCCCCATCTACACGGGTCTTTTTAACGGCAAAACCTCTTCCACAAAAAGGATCAGAAGAAGATATGCAAATGAGTGTGCAAGATATGCAAATGAGCACATCATTTGCATATCCTCTTCTGAAAAAACTCGCAGTGTAGACATAGCGATAGTGAGGATGGCCTGTATTACTACATAACCCCCCCCCACACACACATGAATTCTGAGATACCTCTCCTCAGCCTCACCACTTCTACAGTAAGACCAGGTTTTTTGTGTAAAAATAATTTTTTTTTTCATCTCAATATTCAAGTACGATAGTTCAGGACCTTCAAAAACTAGCAGCAGTGTTCCATTGGAAACCTACAAATATCCTCTTTCACAGTTGTGCAGGTTGAATTTCCCTGATCTGGCACCTTGGGACCTGATCAATACTGAATCAGAGAATTTGCCAGATCAGATGAGGTCAACATCAGCCCTTCTGCTGCTGCTGGCTATGGGGCTCTGCTCTAGTGGCACCAGAGAGGATGACATTGATAGAGTGGCACTCAAAGGAAGGGGCAGGCTGCCTGCAGAGTCCCACAGCAGAGAACCTGGGCACAGCTCCCTGACCTCCGCCACCAGCCATGAGGCTCTTCCGTTGGCTCCGCAGCCACCCTGCCTCTTCTCCTGAGTGTTCCCTCCCTCCCTGAGCTTGAACGCCACAAATCAGCTATGTGCAGTCTCCAGAAGTTCTGGGAGGGTGGGAGAGAGAGTTGCTGAATGGGGAACCCCTCCTTCCAGCTTTTCCTCTGTGAGTGCTCCAGCCCCAGAGCACCTACAGCCAGATCACAGATGTTGCCAGACAAGAGAAATTTGGATTATAAACGTCCAATCTGTACAAAGCTCTTCTTTCTATGCCGACAAAACGGTGAAATACTGGACTTTAATTTAGCACAGGACAAGGAATGAGGATTACTCAACCTGAGCTTATTACCAGTGACAGTCTTTTAAGGGAATAAGTGGGTGTGACATCTTGTTCAAGACACCCAAAATTGTGAGCCACTGCACTACTCTTCTGCCTTAGCACGATGACACACTTTAAAGTGAGTATCTCTAAATCCTCATATAGTCACTAGGGATGTATGCAAGTAGTCGACTATTGGACTACCCAATAAGTTTATGCGTATTGGGTAGTCGAATGGAGTTCTTGACTACTCGCTTCTCTCCACGCCCCCCCTTGTTGCCTCTGTATAAGGCCACCCTGGGTCGCCGTGAACAGGGGCTGCTGGACTTGGCATGAGCCAGGACTAAGCAGTCCCGGCTTGCACTGGTCTGGGATGCTGCGCCTCTGCATTTTAAATGTAGTAAGAGCCCAGCAGTTGTTGTATTGACTACACAATTAGCCAGATAATCACCATTTAACATCCTTAATAGTCATAATGATATTAAACGACCAGTATCTTACCAGCTTTCATGAAAGACTTTCCTTGATACACTTTTGTAATACTGCAGACAATCATTTGATTCAATTGCCCTTTTTTTCCCTGCACATTCAGTAATTAAACATTGCAGTTACAGTAACCAATTTTGCAAGTCAAACTTCATTTTTCCCTCCAAAGTGAATATCCACATTAGGGATTATTAACAACAAAGCTTCATTTGGGCGGGGGGGGGGGGGGGTGAGAGGGGAAGGCATTTGAAATAATGGGACACATTAAGGTATCTGCAACGTACATATCATTAAGAGGCATATGAACAAGTCCTTACTGGAGCCATGAAATTAACACAGTAGGTTTCCTGCTGTGAACCCTGTGCCCGATACACAGCTCGGGCTGTCACACAAGGGTGAGTGAGGGGCTCCCTCTGAGTGCAGAGCCAGGCTCCCACTGGGGAGGACAGGAGGACAGCCAAGCTCCCAGTGGTGAGCCAAGACCTGTGGGGAGGTGAGGAGAGCTAGGGTCCCCGCATGGAACTATGCACATAGCTGAGAGCCTAGGCTCAGCTCCCTACAATGCCCTTCTTAAATTGGTGGAAATGTTCCTGGTGAGGACACACATCACTTGTAGGAGGAGGATAATGTGGACATGAACCACTGCAGTAATTATTGCCGTGGCTTTGAGTCAACCTAACACAGGTCAACTGAAATTTTTGTGAACAGACATCTCTCCCTATCTCCCAACACTCCTGACAAACAAGTCTTAACAGGACAAAACATGCCTAAGCACAGATAAGGAAAGAAAGGGAAGAACACTACTGCAGAGAACATTTTAGGTAAACAGATTTGCAGTCTTGGACTGAATCCTGGGCTCTGGGATTAAATACCCCTATTTTTATAAAAATGTGTAAGTATGATCAGTGTTGACAACTCTCATGATTTGGTTATGAGTCTCATGATAATTATTTACTTCCTTAAAGCCCCAGCTCCTGGAATCAAGTGGATGCGTGATGATTTCAGCTTTCATTTCTTAAAGAAAAGTAAGTTTCCAGCCCCCATGGCTGTGGACAAAGTTTCAAAATGTGACCCATAGTGCACCCTGAAGGCTTAAAAAGCAGAAGGCACATAAAAGCACAAATCCGTTATTTATACATAATCTCATTATTTTTGCACATTTGGGGTTGGCAATACTCTCATCCAAGATGTTAGTGATTTTTTCCTACAAAATAGTGAATCTTTTTGTTCTTCAACAATTCTATTCACATGTGGGATATGATTAGTTTGTATGTGTAGCTGGGCGGAGCGAGAGAGAACTGTCACAGTTTTATGGTTATTATGGAATGCCCCCAACAAGCAGCGGGGCATCCTCGCATGGGATGCTTTCATGGTTTGGTTGAACTTAAAGATATCAAACCATATGCTATCAAGCATCCGATTAAATACGCATTTGTAAGCATGGGTACGAGAGACAATTTGAAGTTTTAACAGTTTTTCAAATGTTAAGGAGTAGAAGTGGAATTTTAAGTATTTTTATTTTCAATTGTCCATCACTATTATTAAACAGAAAAGGGAAATGTCACAGGAACTCTACCATGTGAGGTAACAAAATCCATTACCTTAATATCTGTTAGTGCAGAAACATTGCTAAATGACAAAAAATTGTTCAGTGTTTTCACCAAAATGTTAAGATTTTTAGCATATGTTAAGAACAATTCCCATTAACAAATAACATAACATTATGTAAATACTCAAAGGCCACTTACGTAGTTGTACAACAGCACTTTCTCCATTTGTTGCAATGTAGTGCAACGTTTGTTCTCCATAATATGAAGCTCCTGTTTTATCAACTTCTGTACTAGCTATTACTAACACAGCAGAAGCTATTAGGGTACAAAACATTGTTCAAGCATTCAGTGTCCACAAACAGAAACTACAATATGCATAGAGAAAAAAAATTAAGTTTACTAGCTGTGAAATTTATTAAGATTTTATGGACACTTTCTTTACAGATGCCTTATCACATGCTCATAACTCTCTATCATCATCTCCTTTTTCATTAAAATTTTCCTTTCTTGACTTTAACCTAAAGATGTTTTTCATTTCAAGGTGTGGAGCAACCCATTTACTCATTTTGAAGTATTCAAAGGTAAGTGTTCTTTTAGTGGTGTAACGAGAATTTTTATACACGCATAACACTAACTATATTAAACTGTCCACTTGACCAAAAAACTGTAAACTAACATTCAAGTCAATAAAATAAAACAATTTGCATATCAATAGTTTTTGTGTATATATATTTCACTTATACACCTTCACATAAGTATATAAAATAGACATTATCTTCTGTTCACGTATGTGTGTGATATTTGGTCATAGTATAAAAGTTTTACCAACATGACTTTGAAATGACCACCATTACACATGAGTGGTAAAGCACAAAGTGGACTATGCTGGTCATTTCAAATGTGGTATGGTTTTAAGTAAATAAATATCGCAGTTCTACAAATCTAAGGCTATGTCTAGACTGCAAGCCTCTTTCAAAAGAGGCTTTTTCGAAAGATACTTTCAAAAAAGCCTCTTTTGAAAAAGAGCCTCTAGACTACAACCAGTACTTTCGAAAAAGCAAGCCGCTTTTTCGAAAGAGAGCACCCAGGCAGTCTGAATGCTCTCTTTCGAAAAAGCACACTTTGCATTACACAGTGCCTTTTTTCGAAAGAGCACTTTGAAAAAAGTTGTTATTCCTCATAAAATGAGGTTTTCTGCGGTGAAAAAAACTGCCACATTCTTTCAATTTACTTTCGAAAGAACGTGGCAGCAGTCTAGATGCAGGGGAAGTTTTTTCGAAAAAACCCTGTAGTCTAGAGACACCCTAAGAGTCTAAACATAATGGAATTGTATTGCTGCACACAAAGGCACGCTCAAAAGTAATGAAATACATGTTTAGATTCTTGTAGTGACTTGAACTTGCTCACATTATACATATATGGAATATTTCAGATGACTAATTATGTTAAATACATATCTGGCACTTTACAAAAAGAGAGTAAGACAAGTTCTTTGTAGATTATAGTCTAAACAAAACATGATGCCTGTTTGGGTATAGAAAGGATGAGCAGGCAGCATTTCTGAATGAAATGGCTTTTAAAAAAGGATGTGAAAAAGTATGTTCTGTGCCAACAAGAATTAGGTCATGGTGTGATGGGATTTTCTGTTGGAGGCTTAAGTTTAACTATAATAGAATTTCTAGTCCTACATAGATATATAAAGCAGCATGAAAAAGAGCATGCAAAAATAAGAAAGAGAGGAGAAATTGTTGGGTTCAGGGAAAAGAAAAGGTACGCAAGGAGTATATGGAGCAAGATGATTAGGAAGAAACGAGAACAGAGATATAGATGGGGACAAGATCTTGAAGGGCAATATGGGCAAGTTATAAGAATGTTAGTGTTTAAAACTAACATTAATGTTGCATTAACACAAGTTTTTGTCTTGGTATTTGAGACATTTTACTAATACAAAAACAGCAGTAAGCAAAATAACCATACCTTGAGGTTAGGGAAAAAAATATAAGAGTTTAAATGAATAGCTACTGTACCTTTATTATTCCATAGCATTGTCGCCTTGTCCGCTTTAAAGAAACTTTTATTGGCCAATGCAGACTGAGGGCCACCAAAGTTAGGGTACTGATAGAGCCTTACAAACGAGGGCCCTCCCTTGCTTCCAGGAACATAAACAGCAACCTAAATCAACACCATTATATTAAATTAGTGATACACTGTTCTTGGTAGCACAAAAGCAGAGAAATACAATGATTTCTAAAGAAATTAAAGAAAAATAAAACATTTGAGTTGTGAATAAACATTATAGATACCTTGCTTGGCTGTGGTCCTGGTGATAACACAAAATCATTAATTTTTTGCAAATGAAGTTTATTTGCAATAGTATCTGCAAAACCATAAATTACAATCAAGTTAATGACAAAACACTTACCTGAACTTAATGAACTTTTAAATTATACCATTTATTATACCTACTCTGCTGATCATACACAAGGAACAATGTACTTAGCCATAAAGAGATTCTTTACTTGGCAAAAGCAGCATGGTAATCACCTTTCATTATATAATTTCTCAGTCTCACAGTTTTGTCTAGATTTATTTCTATTTATGATCACAAGTATGACAATTATAGGATGGAAAATGTCTCCATCAAACTTCAAACCAACCTAAGGTTATGTCTAGACTGCACCCCTCTGCTGACAGAGGGATGCAGATTAGGCTGGGCAAAATTGCTAATGAAGCGGGGGATTTCAATATCCCGCGCTTCATTAGCATAAAAATGGCCGCCACTTTTTTCCAGCACGGAGCTTTGTCGGAGAAAAGCGGCAGTCTAGAGGCTGATCTATCACTAAAGAAAGCCTTTTCCGATAGATCCTGTACGAGGCATAAGGGATCTATCGGAAAAGGCTTTCTTTAGTGATAGATCAGCCTCTAGACTGCCGCTTTTCTCCGACAAAGCTCCGTGTTGGAAAAAAGTGGTGGCCATTTTTATGCTAATGAAGCGCGGGATATTGAAATCCCCGCTTCATTAGCAATTTTGCCCAGCCTAATCTGCATCCCTCTACCAGCAGAGGGGTGCAGTCTAGACATACCCTTAGGTTTAAAACATTCTACAAACCTGGGGAAAGGAAGGTCACACAGCATGAAAGTCTTTGAACCCCACATTAAAATACTCCTTGTTCTATCATCAAAGCAAATGGCAGAGCTTCTACCCTCCTACCTTAACTAGGTTGTCATCTGAGGAAGCACAGCCACCCCCACACATCCTGCTCTACTCTGTATAGGTTCCCCTTCTTAGATCTTTGTGTATAACACAGGTGTCTCCTCCCCAAGGCAGGCTCTCTGAAAGGCCTGCTGTGCACTGATCCTCTCCTACACACAAGAATTTTCTTGGGAAGTGCATCCCGCACTCAGCGCCACCTCCCTTAGCTGCTGAAATGGGACTTTTCCTTCTGTATTATTCTATCAGAGTGAACTTAGTGGCAGAAGTGACAAATAAGCCCACACCTTAGTAGATACCCCTCATATTTTGTTCCCAAAGGATAGGGGAGTTCCCTAGCTACCAGGGATTATTGAGATTTCTACCCAAATTAAGTCTGGAAGCCATTGACCTGTGCCTGCTACTATAGGGTTTGAGTGGGGTGGCACCTAACATCCCTGTGAACACCCTGACTGATTTGTAGGCTCAGTGGATTCTCAACACCACAAAGCCTGTGGAGATGGGGGAGAAGAGCATGAGAAAGGAACACTTATCACCCTTCTTAAATCCTGTGGGGGGAGGGAACCCAATAAGGAGCACAGCAGCAGAAGTGGCCATGGTATCATGGAATTATCTCTTGGCAGCTAGAGATTAATATAGCTTTTCTAGCCCTCTCAAAACAAACTTCAATATTTAGTTCATGAACCACCCGATTGCTAAGTAAACAATGTTAAATAAAAAGCTTAAAGGGCATCTGCTCTCATAGCAATCTCATCTTTCCATCTACAACAGATCAGAAATGTACCATAGCACAATGTAGGAAACCCCACCTGATGAGAATACAGGGTTTTTTTCCCCACTATAACCCCTGGAAACCTGCCCTTTGATCAGCATTATGGAAGGTTTCTTCCACTTGGGAAGAATGGTGAAAAGCCTCCTCCTAGAAAAACATGTGTTTCATCCTAACCTTCCTCCTCCAACAAGCATAGAGCCAGAGGCATCCGATGTCTCTATATTCCCAAGTTTGACTAGCTTCAGAAGAAACTACCCCTGAATCCTAAAATCATGTCTTCCATAAGGCAGTGTGTTACACCCTTAGCTCCCAAACAACTTTTGGGTCATCTAAGTTTTTTTTTCTTCTCTGAACTCCTTTCTATTTTCACTGCTTTTTTCTTCTCTCTTTGGAGTTTCTTTTGTTCTCTTCCATTTTCAACATTCTGTATCTCCAAACTATCCTGGCTTCCTCCTCCTCACTGTCATCATGCTTGCCTCTGCCTCAGCTTGTTCTCTATTTCCCAAATATGTGTGGTTAATGCTGAACTACTCTGGAAAATATCCTGGCTCCACAGTAATGTTGTTGCCAGAAGCATCCATCTTCTCATGGCTCTTTGGAAATCAAAAGATGTAAACTCAGCACAACCCACAAAAGAAATCATGGATCAAATTCTATACTGACAAACAAGTTTTGAACTCCTCTGAGCATATGTTAATACAGAATTGGCCCTGTATGTCTAAAATGGAGAACTCTCTCACATTTGGGGCAGCTAAGAAGTGGAAAAACCATCAATGTACTGAAAATATGCTAAGATTTCATAATGATTCTAGGTACCAAAATAAAAGAGGATTTAAGCAACCTTTCAGATAAAGCCAACAACATGGAGGAAAAAAATCAGAAAAAAGCCAAAAGGATGGATAGGCAAAAGAGAAACATATCTATAACACAATGAAGCCATCTTAGAAATGTTTGCATACCAAAGTTGTTGTTTTCAAAGAAGTGTAATTCGTTATTTACAATCCTACCACAAATACTTTCATCATCTGCCCAGCAAGGACACCTAAGATTTACAAAAAATGACAAAACAAACACTTATGTAGGCAACATTTGCTAACTCAGTACTTACAAACTACATTTCATAACTTAAGTTTAGACCAATGCTCACAAAGAGAGCCAATATTACAAGTTATGAGGTTAGTGCCATGATGTGTCTAATAAACATATACAATCTGTAATTATTTGCCCCTAATTGTACCAAATGGCAAAGGAGTTACTGTTACAAACGTATACAAGGATATCTGTACAAGCAAAGAAACTAGATATTTTCAGTTTGTAGCAGGCAATATTTTGAAAACCAGCACAATTAAAAATTATCATTTCAAGATAAAGTTTTGAAAATTATGCATCGCTGCAGATAATTAATACTACAAAATATTATTTACCAATTCTGCATCTTTTTCTGGATGAAAGACTTCAAACACTTCCCCGTTTTCACATCATAAAGTTGTAGATTGGGCGTGCCTGCTGTGCCATCTTTAGCGGCTATAACAGAAAGAGACAGGTTTGTAGTGATGACCCCAAGAACGAGTTTAGTTCTGCTCCACTCACCAATCTATTTCATTCCAACAATGGCCTCTTGCAATTCTGCAAAGCAGAATGTGCAGCACCTTGCAAGAGGCACTCAGTTCTTGTAGGATCACATCCCAATTTGGCAGATTTTGACAGTATAAGGCTTTCAGCTAGTCCATCTTTGGATTATCTGAGTATTTTTTCCAACCATAGATCTCCTTTCTCTTTTAATCTGAGAGCTATACTCCTCCAGTTTACTAGATTTACCTTGCACTAAGAAGCATCCAGCATTCTTCAATGCCATGGTATTCCTGATCAGCACCTTGTAGTTAATTATCCAAGTTTATGTTTTGTTATGTGTTAAGATGTTCAAGTGACTATGTCACTTCCTTTCCATTTATCAGTAAGCCATGTGTTAGATTTGCTGGATGAATTTTTTTATTGTATTAGCAATCTGCAACATTAAAAAGTATTTATTGCAGAGACAACTTTCTGTTATCAACAATGGTTCCCGACTCTTCCTTCTAATTTCCAGTCTCCAAACTATTTTTCAATAGCTTCTTTCTGTGGTTTCTTTAGCTTCTTCCTATCATGCCATGAACAACATTAACAGTCTTCCCCAGCAGAGCCTTTAGCACAGTATTTCTCAAACTTTTTGGCTTGTGGCCCACCCTGCTCAACGCAGACTGTGAACCACCAGCCAACTACCCATGATAACCCATGAAAATGGGTGCAGGCAGGAGTGGGGATGGAGGTTCTGGCTGGGAGGTTGGGTGCAGGAGTGGGGGGGTCAGAGGGAAAGTTCAGGAGTGGAGTAGAGGTGCAGGGTCTTGGTAGAAGAGGGTGCAAGAGTGGGGAATGGGCATGAGGGAGCTGGGGGGGTGCTTACCTGGCTCATTGCCTCCCGCCTCTCCTAGGTACTGCCCCCCCATTACTCCCCTTGGCTGTAATTCCAGCTTCCAGGTGAGTGGTTTCCCGGACTTCCATTCACCTAGCTGGGGGGAGGAGGAGTGGCAGCACATAAAATCCCTCGCTTCCTCCCTTCCTTCCTTGGATTCAGCCTATGAGGCTTCCCCCCCTCCCACTCCTACCCTCCACAGTGGAAAGCCGGCTCTAGTGCCCCAGCCTCACAAGACGGGGGGACTGCAGGGTTAGCGTGCCAGCACAGGCTCCCTGCTGTGTGTGTGTGTGTGGGGGGGGGGGGGAGAGGATGTGGACAAGCCCTGAGCCCATAGCCACTAGCGGTCCACGGACCACACTTTGAGAACCACTGCTCTAGCAGGTTTTTCCCACAGAACATAGCTCATCAATTGTAAAAGAATAAGATGATGGTATTTAAGTCCAAAATTCTTACCACAGTAGCAAACGATTTGACCATTGACCCTCTTTGTGCTTAAATAGCACTTTACCTGTTAACAGTGCAGTTCCAACACTGACCAAGTAAATTTTCATACATGAGAAGTAGCAAGGTACTACTGTTAAAATGCAATTCTACTCTACAAAATAAACAGACTCTACTTTTCAATCAGAGTCCCATCCACCAATTTGAGGAAAGTAATTTTTCATTCCTATTAGGCCTTCAGAGCCAATATAACCGAGAGTGGAGTCCATTCCAGGTCCTGCATCAAACAGAACTGACAACTGATAACAGGGTTCCAGTCAGTTACACCTGTATAACCACGTTGGTAGAGCCTTGCATGGATACAAAATTAGTATCTGCATCCACATCTGCAAAATTGATCCATAGATATCTGATCCAGATATAAAGTGGGTGTCTGTAGATGTGCAGGGCTCAATGCATTTTATAATTTAGTGACTAACTTGGATTGCACCACCTTTATGTGTGCGTGCGCGCGGGCACACCCCCCCACCCACCCACCCACCCACCCACCCAACTTGCAGGGCAGGATTAAGACAAGCTGAGACCCTAAACTATGTCAAGTGTAAGAGGCCCCATAGCATTACCCCAAAATGTATAATTCTAACAAAAGACAATGAAAATATAAATAATAAAGTTTTATATTTGCATATATACACCAGTACATAGACAAGGATACAACTAAAAACTAGTTTGGTTTTTTTTGTATTTAGAGGCCCCTCATAATCTGAGGCCCTAAAATGTAGTTTACTTATCTTGTGCATAAATCCAGCACTGCCAGCTTGACTTGGAGTTCAGACTAGTTTTCCGAACTAGTTTTGGTGGTTACTGTGACACTGCTCATTTTTTTCATAGAGATATGGTTATTATATGAATGACACAACTAAGATGTATTTTACACAAGACGAGTCATATGAGGTATCACTGGAAAGATTGTGATTTACTGAATATGATTATCCTACTTGTATGCATGTATCATGTTGGTATCTGAAATTAAGAATATCATCTACACCTCTATTACAAACATGTTTACATCTGAGAATGCCCACTGGACAGAATGCAACCGCACCCTAGAGCTGAGAGGGGCCCCACAAAAGTCTACTAGCCCTGGACCCCCAGAAGAGTTAATCCGGCCTGGGGGGGGGGGGGGGAGACATGAACCTCGCCCCCTGCTCCCATAGAGCTGGAGTGTGATTGGAATGAGGTGAGTGTGTCTTTTTTTTTTTTTTTTCTGCTTCTCACTTGAGGGCCCGGTCTCTGAGAATTTTTTTTGGGGGGAGGGGAGGTGCGCTTCTCACTTGTATGTGGCCCTCCAACTGATTTTTCTGTGGGTCAGTGACCTCTAATCCAAAAAAGTTCTCCTTCCCGTTCTATATGACTGACTGGAAAGGGCCATTACAAAGAACAGATCTTAAAAGACGCTAGTCTATCACGGGGAGCATTCCAGGAAAGCATTCCTAAGGATGTTATAGACAGCCTTTGTCTCATGGTTGCTGTGGCCCTACAGAGACATGTGACTAAGTCATGTGATACTGAACTCCATAATAATACTAGTATTTTTCCACTAACCAGGACTGGGAATCAAACTGGGAGACAATGGGTTCCTACCTTATGAAAAAGGTATTTAAGGCAGAAAAGTGGCATCATCAGGGTTCTCCCCACCCAAGATGACTGCTGTAAACATCTAAGAAACAAAATACAACTGGGGAGAAGGACTGAACCTGGTGGTCTAATTTGTGACTAGAATATCTGAAGTTTTAAGATACAAGCAAGTGCAGTTGGCCTAGAAGAATCTCTACAACCTGTCCAAAACAACATGTAGGGTAAGAATTTGCTACTTATAACTAATTTCTTTAGTATTTTAAACTCAGATTACTTAGCAAATAAGCAAAAGCACAATCTGCTTTAATCTGCTATCCTTTATAATCACTTAAAGTCTATCTTCTGTAGTAAATAAACTTACGTTTATGTTATCTACAACCTGTGTGCGCAATTCATATCAGGGGTGCAAAAAGCTATTGCATATCTTCCTCCACATGAAAGCAAGGAGCAAATTTCAGTGCTTATGCTGTACAGTTCGCTGTATAGTGCAAGATGTTATGATTTGGGGTTTATTTTCTAGAGGGGCATGTGAACTTGAGCACTTGGCAGTTCCTTGGCTGAGCCTTCCAATGCAGAATTGATCTCAGCATCTGTGTGTATAATTGCAGCTGGGGATGTCCCTACTTGTAAGCGTACTGATAAAGTGCAGTCTGAAGCCCAGGGAAGACTTGGCACATTACACAGCAGCACAGTGCTAAGGAAACCCAGGCTGCTAGGTCTGGCAGGCTCAGTGGTACCCCAGTTCCAAGTGGCACACTGGCAGGAAGGGCAGGACCCTCACAATTCACAGTTGTTTGGGGTTTTTTTCTAAGTATGTCTGATATGAAAAACGAAGAGTCCTGTGGCACCTTAAAGACTAACAAATCTATTTGGGCATAAGCTTTCATGGGCTGGGACCTACTTCATCAGATGCATTTTTATCCACTTCATACAGCTAAATTCAATGCCTTGCATGGTGACAAATTTCAGGAGTATTCATATTAGTCTGTTTCAGCAAAAATGAGGAGTCCTTTGGCACCTTAAAGGGTAACCAATTTATTTGTTGCTTCAGGGGGTAGCCGCGTTAGTCTGTACAGGATAAACGTAAAAAACAAAAAAAACCCAACAGATGGTCTGGTAGCACTTTATAGACTAACAAAACATGTTTGTTAGTCTATAAAGTGCTACCAGATCATTTGTTGTTTTTTAAATTTAAATGTATTTGTGTATAAGCTTTTGTGGATCACAAGCTATGAATTTGACAAAGTGGGTTCCAACCCACAAAAGCTTATGCCCCAATACATTTGTTAGTAGTTAAAGTGCCTCAGGACTCTTCATAGTTCTTGCTGAAACAGACTAACACAGTTACCCCTCTGAAACATGTCTGATACGGAATTCATTATGATCACTTTAAACAATGGCATTTTTAGAGTCCATATTCAAAATAGAGTTAGATGTAATCGACTTCCATAAGGCAAAAGGGGAAGTCAAGAGCAACGCCAAAACCTACTAGAAGTCTGAAGTTCCTGGTTTCTCCTCTCTACACTATGAGGCAAAGGTACAGGAATAGAGCCACTAACCCTAGGAAAGGCACTGGGGGAGGAAGGGGTTTAAATACATAGTTTACAAACTAAGTCAAGACCAGGGAAAATCTACCATGTGGGCAAACTATAGAAAGTAAATGTTCCAAATCCCTGAAGGTTTTTTTTCCTACATGACCACATCCATCCCCATCAGTCATCACGTTTGCTTTTTTGACCATAACTGCAAACTCTCCACAGACTCATTGTACTCATTATATATAATACAAACTATTGACCTGGCTGTTCACAACAGTGTTTTAATAGTGTGCCCTCACTGTGACTCTCACCATTGGGACCCACTCTTTGACTTGTTCTGCCATCTAGAATCTAACCTACGAGTTTAAAGAATGGCTGGGTGAAAGTCTCCATTTCTCTTTAGTTCATGAGGAACTCTTTCCACTAAGTATCTTATTTCCATGGTTATAAATTGTTTTAAACTGTATTGTCGTATGTCCACACATGCTCTTGGAGGCATGGATCAGTGCTTAGATCTTATTCCCAGTCAGTACCTAGTCTGAGCCAAGAAAGCAAGTGACCCAACCATCAGACCAAATTCAGTGAGGAATCCTGGTCACGTGCCACCTGAGGCATTTTGTGTACTCACTAAACAGTAACATACAGGCACTCCCTGAGTTACAGATATGTGACTTACAAACATCTGCACATACAAACAACAGCTCACCTGCCGCCTCAAGAGAGCAGGCAAGAGGCACAGTAGTTGGGGAGCAGCGCAAGCCTGGAGAACTCCAGAGGAGTAGGGGGCGGTCGCACAGCTAGCAGCTGGAGAGAAGTGGTTCTTTGAAGAAGAAATTCTCACTTCTCTCCAGCCACTGGCTACACAGCTACTCCCTGCTCCTCCAGCCCGGGCTCATGCCGTTCAGTGCCTTCTGGTGACCAAAGACTGGGTGCAGCCTGCAGAGGCAGGGAGCAGGGCAGGGATGTGGCTGGCCACAGGAGCCAGGGCAGACCTGTGGGGGGGTGGGGAGGAGTTAAGGCTGTGAGATGCTCAGAACTCCCCTCCAGAATCTCCACCTACCTCTATGCATGCCTCTAATTAAACCTACCTTTCCTCAAGAACCAGAATTCACGGTTAAATAAAAAACTATTTCTACTATTTTTCATTGCAAATATACAGTATTTCAGCTATGTATGTGTTAAATAGATTTTTGTGGGCTAACCTAACTACTATTTATAACGTTGTTTCTATGGGAAAAAGCATTCTGCGTTCCAAACAACAGACTTAGACGAATTTTTGGAAAACATCCAGTTCGTAAGTTGGGGAGTGCCTGTATTCTTCATCTTAGTATTTAGTCTTTTTAAAACATAGCATTTGCTCAGTAGATCAGACCACTAGTCCAGTGGCCCATACCTAATGCTTCAGAAGGCATCTTCCCTTTTATTATGCACTTAACCATGCACCTGTGCATGGAGGAAACCTTCCGCCCCAATTCAGTCGGCGCAAAGTTCTCTCACATATTTTTACAGATGCTAAAATACTCACTTGTGTAGGTTTGCCACGTTGCCAGGACATTATTCTTTGGCGAGAATTCAAGGCAAACTGCCTTTGGGAGATCAAAAGAGTGCAGTAATTCAGTGTTGGCAACATTCACAATATTTACTCTGGAACCAAGAGAGGTCATTTCAACAAAGCTTGATTAGACTGGTTAATCAATAGCCAGTGTCATTTCACATATGTTTGGCTGTTCTAGATGTCTTCCACACTTGGCTGATGTAACTACATACAGGAGGATTTTTCCGTTTTGTTAAATGTCGATTAAAACACATTTTAAAGCCACATTTACTTTTTGGTATGCATGGGTAAGGAAAAATCTCAGGTCAAAAATGTGTTACACACTTGTCCTACAAAAGTTTACAGTCCAGCTAAAAAAATTCTTTTTACCTATGTTTCTGCAATGTTAAAGTTGAATTACAAATAGATAATAGCAAAGAAGAATAGAGTTAAATCTGTAAGATGCTGCATTTAGAAGTCCAGAGAACATGTACATCATAGCCAAAAAGTTACTATAACAGCCCTGAGGTACGTTAGGGCAAACAAAATATTGACTGTGACTTGAATCATGCAGAATCCAAATAACTATATACAAGTAGAATCACACCCCTATCCAACCCACTGCCAGATTCCAGCAACTGTAGTAGGACCTTGCTACCCACTGATTACAGTAGCTGCCCCTCTCCCAGTAATGGGACCTTTCCAGCTAACTGAAAAAAAGTTCATAGCACAATGGTGAAAAATCCTCAAAACTTTGAACAAAATTGAACAGAGCTCAGAAACAGGGATGTAAAATCCCGTTTAATTAGTTAACCAGTTAAATGTTAAGTTTAACTGGTTAACTGATTAAACTGGGGCAGGCGGGGGGCTGCTTCAGCCTGGCTGCTTCCAGCCCCGCGCTGCATTGGGAGTTGGTTCAGCTCCGCATAAGGCTGCCGACTCCCAGCCTGTATGGGCTTAGAATGGGCAGCCCCATGGGGCTGGAGTAGTCCTCTACCCGCAACAGGCTGTGGGCTACTCTCTGGTAATGGTTAACTGTTGCTTGGTAACCATCACCCGTTAAGGTTTAACTGTTTACCCATTTACATCCCTAATCAGAAGTGATTAATTCTTTCTTTTAAACAAAACATTCATTAACAGACATTTTGTATTCTCCAATAGCCAGGTAATGAGTACAGAGAGCATTAAATATCTTAAAACCTCAAAAACAGATCCTTATATCTGTGATGTGGCATCCTATGTTTTATGCAAATGTTCATGATATTAATGTGTCATAAATGAGGTATGCTTTATGCAAGATAGCTCATGCCAATATCAATGGAAAGGTTATGATTTATTGAATATAATTATCCTATTTGTATGCATGCATCATTTCTGCTTCTGGAGCAGAAATATGGACTGTAGATTTATATTACCTATGTGTTCATACTAGGTGAAGCTTACAACCTGCCCTTCAGCTATGAACTGTAAAAGAGCTAAACCTTCCTTTGAACAAGTGGCTCAGGCTGTGAAGAATGGCTACAGGGGCCCTACAGAAACATGTGACAATGTCATCTGACACTGGAACCCATCTTGAATTCTGTACTTTTCCATTAGAAGCTGCAAGGGAGGAGGGGGATCTAACCAGGAACAAAGGAATTTAAGGGTGGGGAGTGAGGTAATCCAAGCTGTCAGTTCTACCGAACCCAAGGTGACTTCTGGAAACAACTAAGACTGAACTGGGGGAAGGAACTTGGCCCACGCTGAAAGGACGTTGGGCCTTTGAAGATTGTCAAAACCACATTTAGGGGAGATTTTACAAGTAACTCGTTTATTTAGTGTATCTAGCTTAGATTACTAAGAAAAATACAACAACACATGCAATCAGTTTTGTTCTGTTCACTGCCTCTTTGCCCACTTAAAGTACACCTTT
This sequence comes from Pelochelys cantorii, assembly GCA_032595735.1. NCBI lineage: Eukaryota > Metazoa > Chordata > Testudines > Trionychidae > Pelochelys > Pelochelys cantorii. The sequence continues at coordinate 29,733,227 of CM064335.1, forward strand.
TCACAGTTGTTAAACTTATTTCTGGTTTATAATAAAACCTGGGATATGTAATTTGTAACTGAAGGAGAGACGGGGGTGTATGCTTTCCATTACACCGAGAAAGGAGGAGAACTTCATTTACCTTAAGTTTTGTACTCCTGGGTGAGTGAACATCTGGTATTCAAGTAAATCTCTTAAGATGAATCCTCCCAGAACTGATCTCAGCATCTATATCTGCATCTGAATGTGGCCTTGGGTGGGTTTTGCAAAAAAGGATGAAGAGCCTGGCTCAGCAAGGCCAAGTAATAGGGGGCCCAAGCTGTCAGAGAAAGGGAGCTCAATAGTGTCTAAGCACCTCAAGTGACATCCCAAGGGTCCCAGCTTGTCACAATCTTCTCTTTCCAGTCACTATCAATAGACCATTACTGCATAAAGCTCTGGTGGGCAACCTGCAGCCCATGGGCCACGTGTCCCATCAAGGTTCTATGTGCAGCCTGCACATCGCCACTTATCTTTCATGTGCTGGGGGCCCTGCACTTACCTATTCACCCTCCTCCCTCCCAGCACTTCCAGAATACTGTAAATCAGCTGATTTGTGCCCTCATCCTTGCTCCTCCTCCTCCTCCCTCCCAGAGCTTGAATGCCCCAAAGCCACTCATTTGTGAAGTTCAAGCTCTGGAGGGGAAGGGAAGGAGTGGGAATGGGGCGCACTCAGGGGAGGAGGCAAGGAATAAGCTGGGTGGGGGTTTGAGGGCCGGGTATGCACCGAAGGGGAGGGTCAAGCAGCCCCGGACAAAATGGGAAGTGACACATGTTTAAAGCAAGGTCATATGTCATATGTGAAGTGCATGTTGATGGCTCTCACCATGTTGTGTGCAATGTGCTCCCTCAGCTTCTTCATGCTCTTGGCAGCAATTTAATTTGCTATTAATAATGGAAGAAGACATAATAAAGAAGGAGAATGAAGTACAATGTATTTAAACTTATTCTTGGGATCATGGCTAGTACAATGCCTGATTTCAATCTTGCGGCCAAAAGAGATGAAGAAGCCTTGATTGCCTATTACTGGCATAAAGGAATGTTTCAGAGGGATGATTCTTCATAGTAGAGCCTGAATTCATGTAGCCTATAAATAAGGGGGCCTGATCCTCAGTTTTCTCTGGGAGATTAGGGTATTTAATACCTAACAGAATCTTGCCTAAAGTGCCAACTTCTTTTAAAATAACCTTATGTTGTACCGAAAATTCAACATTTGGTGGACAATCTAGTAGTTCCAAACATGTGAGCACTCCATGTATTTTCAAAATAATAAGACTTTTTCCTTCTCTTGCTTTTAAATAATTTAGACTAGAAATAATCATTTTATTCTCTTGCTTTTAAAGAATTTATCCTCGAAATAATGCTATATCCCAGGACCTTCGGCATAATAGAGTTGAGTCCCAAGACTGAGAACTGGATAATTTCTACTAGGTAATGTGAACAGAAACATTGCCCCTGATAAAAGCACTTCCAGATTCCATTGTGATTGATGGCCTATACATGTATGAAATCAATAATAAATAATTCATATGGTAATTTAAATACAAAACCTACCACTGCAATTGGAGTACAAAAAGTGTCTTTATAGTGTTAATTTATAGCGCTTACGCACATACTACAATATATCTCCAGATCTCATAACATCTTAAAGGAAATCATTAATAATAAAAGATGCACTGACTTTTCTCCATTGCACCATGCAAAGAGAGAACCATCCTTACTGAAAGTAAAAAATTTGCAGTTTTTCCCGAAGTCCCTAAAACAAAACATAAATACACATGCATCGTCAGATAAATCACACAAAATGGTCTCTCTCATAAAATCAAGATAAAAAACAGTATTACAACCAGTTCACATGTTGCTCATAGAAATTACTGGGGAGTGTTTATGTTATAATAGAGATAACAAAATCTTTGTAATTATACTTACTTGGTCTGGTGGGGGCAATAGTCAACTAACAAATACAAATATTATTGGTGTGTACACAAGTATAAAGCTCCCATTTCTTCCATTTTCTAAGTTATTTGCTTAGAATAAAATTCATTAATTTTTAGATATTGGCACTCACTTCATTACTTTTTTTCAAATGAAAACTCTAAAATGAAATATTTAGAAAAACTATTATTTTCTGCAAAAGATGAAATTTTTAGAACAAGAGTACCTTTGCAATGTTGTATTCTCAGTAAAACTAGGTGGTCCATTCACCATGTAGAATCCTTCAGAGCCTCGCACTAGAAAAGAAAAGTTTTCACTTTAAATTGGAAAAAAAGTTTGGAGCTAGCTAATATCTCAGTTTTGAGGCTGATATTTCCTTGTTTATGAATCTTAGAGGAGTAACCAAAATGAGGCTTATATTGGAATCTCAAGAGTGATAACTATTCTATGTCAAATAGTTTTCTTTTGATTCTAAAACAAACCTTGACATCAAAATCTCTTTGGTTACTAACGAAAATATCAAACATGCCAAATATCTACTTCTGTAAAAGAAACAGAACAAAAATGAACTGGACACTTTTCTTATCTACACAAGAAAGGAAGTGTTCTTATATAAGGCCTGAGCCTACAAGGGGCTGAATGCTCTCAACTCCCATCAATCTTCCAGGAAGTACTTCATACTGGTCTTGTGATTTTCAGTTAACACAAAAGTAGCACAACAACAAACCTGTACAATGGTATCGAAATGATATCTGAATATTCCACAGAGGATTAAAAGCCAAAACTAAAGATGATGCCAGCAAAAAATCAGGCTGACAACAGGATTTGGCCCACTGTGAAATTTGAGTTTGAAAATTAAACTCTGAATGAAGCAAATAAGAAAAACACATTGGTAGAAAATGGAATGTGAATTCTGCAATGTGCTTTATGCAATGTTACCTTGTTTCAGCTATTGTAGCCTGTCAATAAATTAAGACAGACATCTAGATTCACTCCTAAACTACCCATTAGGAAGGACTTTCTAATGAATAAAAAAAAAAAAAAATCAGTTGGGCTGACTTTCCAAAAATATTCCAAATTTGTTACTGAAGTCACAAAACAAATGTAAAGCGACCACACTTAAAGAAGTTTGATATCCCATGATATTAGAAATGCATAAACATTAATTAAATACTATGTATTTTCATGGGATATTGAAGATAGGTGGGACTTTTTGGTAAGTGTGGCATCTTTACATTGTTTTGTGATTTCAGAAACAAAACTGGACTTCTGATATCCTCATAGCAGTACATAACATAAGAATGGCTGTACTAGGTCAGACTAAAGGTCCATCTAGCCCAGTAACCTGTCTGCCGACAGTGGCCAGCACGAGGTGCCCCAGAGGGGGTGGACCGAAGACAATGATCAAGCGATTTGTCTCGTGCCATCCATCTCCAGCCTCTGACAAACAAAGGCCATGGACACCATTTCTATCCCCTGGCTAATAGCCTTTGTACATTTTGGATGATATATTTAATATATTTAATGTATATAAATAGTACAGTTTGGATGATATATTTTTGAGGGATGTAAGTGACTGGTCAACTATCCAATAAGCGTAAGATCATTGGATAGTCGAGTAGTCGCTTTCCCCCCACCCCACCGCCGTTTCTTCTATCAGACAGAGGCAGGAAGGTGGGGAGCAGCCAGCTTAAAAGCACCATCTCCGTGGTGGTGGGGGGAAGCCCATGGGGCTCTTATACATTCCAAAGGCTGAAGCAGCCGCAGCGAGCAAGAAACTGCTTCAGTCCCCGCTGGACTCAAGCTCCCTGCAGCACCTCCCCCCTTGCCTCTATGAGAGGCAGCGGGGGTGGGAGGGAGGGGCTGGTGCTAGGGGGAGCTGGCTTAAAAGCTGGTTCCCCACAGCACTGTCTCCGGGGTGCCGCCTGCTCCTCCACTGCTGCCTCTATCATAGGCAGCAGGAGGGAGGGGGCAGCTGCTGCCAAGCAGCCCCTGTTTGCAGCAGTCAGGGCTGGCCGGAGATGGAACTGTTGCCGGAGCAGCTGCTGCCTGAGGCCAGCCCTGATTGCCACGAACAGGGGCTGGTGCGGGAGCAGCCTGTTTGTGGCGGCCAACCTTGTCCACTGCGAACAGAGGCTGTTCTGGCACCAGCCCCTGTTTGCAGCAGATAGAACTGTCTGCTGCAAACAAGGGCTGCTGGACTCAGCACGAGCCGGAACCCAGCAGTCCCACTGCGCCTCTGCATTTTAAATGTAGTAAGAGCCTGGCAGCTCTTATTATATTTAAAATGCAGAGCCACAGCACGGGTGGCTTCCGGAGCCAGCCTGAGCCAGGACTGCTCAGTCCCAGTTTGGGCTGGCTCCTGGAGCTAGGCAGGTCTCTGCCCACAAATATACAAATTGAATAAACTATTGTAGATCAGTAGAGATACTGACATTAAAAATGCTGCATCAATCTCTCTCTCTCTCTTTTTTAATCCTAGAACAGAAGGGAAAACTGAATTTGATTCTAGGCAAAATAACTTAACAGTTTAGAAGGTGCTCAATTAAAATAATGAATTTAACGATAGTACTCAAACTAAAGCCAGTCAATATGGGTTTATGGAAAATAAATATTGTCAGACTAATTCATGTTTAGATGCAATTACAGGTTTAGCTGATAGAGAAAATGGTATTGACGTAATATAAAGATTTCTGTAAAACATGAGACTTGGTACTGTTACCTACCAGCCCTGTGCTCTTGGGGAGCCAGGGAGTGACACTCATGGAAAACCATCCCCCTCTCTCAGGCCTATGCTAGAATCAAAGACAAAGCAATGAAAAGGCCAGGGAAGACACACCTAAACTGCTTCAGACAAGGATGATACAATTAAGGAAACACGCCAGCCTCATCTGCAAGATAGAACAGAGAGTCATCTCCATTAGCATACAGAATGGAGACCAGCTCTTCCAAAGCAGGAACCACACTGAACTATGGGATACCGAAAGCAGAGAAGCACTGACTGATGGGAAATCTCTGCTCCAGATGCTAATGAACCCAGGCCTGCTCACACCCAAATTAGTCATTATCAGACCAATTCTAGTAATGGCTCCTATTGACATCTAAAATACTGAAACCGCCTAGTTGCTTTGTGAGCTCCTTCAAGGAACATCACCCATAACCACCAGGTGTGATCAGTCTCTATTGTCTTGCCTCTGTTTACCTATAAAGAAATCCAGCGTTCTCTTCAAACGATTGTCCTATCCCTATAAAAACTCCTACCTTTGCCCAAGAAAAACTGTTCTGATACCTGGATTTAAACTGCATCAGTTCCATTGAGACTTCTTCATCTGATCTGACTTCTTCATCTGCATCAGTTCCATTGAGACTTCATCCTGTCTGATCGTGCTGGGGGCTCTACTCTGCTTGTCTCCTGCCCTCTGGACCCCCAGCTCCCATCACCATCTGGGAACCCCAATCAGTGCAAGCTCCATGGAGTGGTGAGGTGTGTGTGTCTCTCTCTCCCCCTCCCCCCCCAACAACCTCTCTCTAAGCCTAGCCTGACTGTGCCCTATGTAAACTGTTATATGGTTAGCTAGCCCTAACATTTGTAATCAATTTCAAATTACATTTAATATTGTAACTGTTAGATTTAATATTGTAACTGTTTTGTGTGTTTGGCTCCATATACACACACACACACACACACACACACACACGGCTTCACAAATACACTCGCCCACGGCGAGTAGATTTTACCAGCTGGCGAGTGCAGGGGCGGACTGACCCTGTGGGCCGTTGTGACGGGCTGGCCGAAGCCCGCACTACGGGCAGCACGGCCCCATCCGATCCGCCGGCCGGTGGAGGAGCAGAGCGCCGCCGGGAAGGGGGAAGTGTGGCGATCCTCAGTGCCGGGCTGCCTCCAGCACGAGGAGGCGGGGCGCGAGCCAGAGGGCGGGACGCCGGCAGACGCCAGAACGCTGGCGTGACGTGGCGTCCTGACGTCACGGCCGGCGACCGCCGGATTCAGAAAGGCTCTGGCAACGTCGCAAAGGGAAGGCAGAAGCCAGGTAGGGCAGGGGCTGCGCGGAGGGGGAGGGGAAAAATATGGGGAAGGGGCTTGTGCTGAGGGGAGGGGAGGAGGTCAGGAGAAGAAGAAGAAGAAAGGGGAAGGCACCAAGGGACAGGGGTGCAGGAGAGACAAATCCCAGGGGGCCAAGTGCAGACAATGAGGAAAAGGGCAGGAGGGGAGGTGTCAGTGGGAGGGGCGACAGGGTGATGCTGGGAGAGGAGAAGAGAGGGTAAGGGCACTGGAGGCTAGAGGGGGGAGGGAGAGATGCTGGGAGAAGGCTTGAAAGAAGGGGTGGGCATGAGGAAGGCTGGGATAGAGCAAGGCATGTGTGAGGGCACAGGGGCATGAGGAGAATGGGGGCAGAGGGTGGTGAGTATTAGGGAAAAAGAGGGCAAAGGGGGCAGGGGCAGTGAGGGAAGGGGGAGGCACCAGGAGGGTGCAGGTGCCAGGGGATTCTGGGGTTGAAGCAGAAGGGCAGACACCTGCAGGGGAGGGACCAGCACCAGAAGAGAGAGGCAGGGCAGGTGTGTAGAGGGAAGTGTTAGGAGAGGGGGTGAGGAGGGGTAGCTCACATGATTAGAGTGGGGCTACTGGAGGAGTGGGCACAGGGGGCAGAGAAGGGCTGGTGGAGGGGGGCAGGTCTCAGGAGGGCTGAGGGCAGTGAGAAGGGCAGGAGTCAGGACAGCAGACGAGGGTGAGGGGTTGGGGAGCAGCTGGCACCAGGGGAGCTGATGGAGCAAGGGGTGGAGACATGGCAGCAGAGAGAAAAGGTAGAGGTTTATAAGATATTTATTAATAACTTGGGTGATATTTATTAACTTATTAGTAATTACTGTTCTTATTCTTATTAGGAATTTATGTCATTAAAAATACTTGGGGGGGGTCCCTTTTTTGTCTGGCAAGTAGGGTTTTCCATAATTTGTCGAGCCGTGTGTGTGTGTGGGGGGGGGGTTGCTTCTCTCTCTTTCTTTCTCTTTTGCTCACTCTTCCTCAAGGGGTGTTGTTTTGTCTTCCCCATTTGCTCTGCAACAACGCTTGCTGTACCCAAGCTAAAGATCCCTGTAGTGCCCAAAATCCTGTGGGGTTTGCTCATCGTGTAGTTTACCTGCGAATGATTGTGGTGTGAAAGTGGGGATAGGGAAGTGATGAACCTGGGGGCATATGAGGATGGAAGCTTAAAGTGATGTTTAATCCAGCCCACTGAGTCCAAAGGCTCATGAGGGTGCAGTGTGGCATTGCTGTTAAACCCAGTCTGCTGAGTCCAGGGAAATATGAGGGGTCAGCCTGTGAGTGCTGATTACCCAGTATTCTCAGGAGTGCTCTGTTTGTGGGTGTGAGTGTCTGTGTGTGTTGCTAAGGTGGAAAGAACCCCATCCTGAGGAACCTAGTTCCTGCAGGAGAGCTCCAATGGGAGGGGGAACTGGCAGCAGGGAGAATTCAGCTCCAGATGAGAGCACAAATAAGCACAAGCAGCACAATGATAGAATGTTAACCTTCCCCCAGTCCCATAAGAGTAACCCTAATAAATGAGCATACCCCAGAGTATTGGGCAAATCTGGTAACAGTACTGCCATTTCTGATTAGAAAATTAGAGCTAACAAAATCAACATGGCATGTATTTAATGGATTTAAAAACTAGCCAATAGATCTCAAAATGTAACTGTAAATGGGAACTCCTATTCAAGCGGGTTGTTTCCACCCGGATCTCACAAGGACCATCTATCAATATGTTTTATTAATAACCTAAAGGAAAATATAAAATCATCACTGATAAAGTTTGCAGATAGTACAAGAGTTGTGAGATTAATAAAAAGAGAAAGAGGACAAGTCACTAAAACAGAGTAGTCTGGATCACTTGCTAAGAAAGTGCAAGCAAATAAATGTGTTCTGATCTGACTAACTATAATGGGGCAGAGAACCTTTTTTGGGTTGGTGGCCGCTGGCCCACAGAAAAATTAGTCGGGGGCTGCACTAAAGAGAGAAGCAAAAAATCCCCAAAAACCTCATTGGAGCTTTGCCGGTGGCCAGCCAGGCCAGCTGCTGATGGTATGCGGCCCCTTCTCCTCCTCCCCCCCCCCTCCGAGACCGTCTCTGTCGTGCGGGGTCCCAGTCCAGCAGCACAGCCTCCTCCACCTCCAGACTGCTTGTTAGTACAGCAGCCGCTGCCGCCACTGCTGAGGAGCCAGGCGGGTCCAAGGCAAAACCTGACGGAGCTTCTCCTAAACCTCTGCACCTTGGAGCCCCGGCAAGAGTCACGCAGAGCCCGGCTGGAACACTGCAGGGTGGGGCATGCTCAGGTGCCAGGATTGCAGCAGAGGCCACCTGCGGTGCTATTTTTAGTACCGCAGTCCAGGTCCCCACAAGTGGCCCCGGCTCCAGCTGGAGTCAAGCCTTGTGCTGGGGGACGGACGGACGGACGGACGACGGGACAGGGCAGGCATCAAGGGGCAGACTGCAGCATAGAGATAAATGCCCGGGGGCCAAGAGGAGACAATGAGGAAAAGGGCAGGAGGGGGAGGATGAGAGGGAAGGTGTCAGTGGGGGTGGGAGAAGGGAGGAAACAGGGTGAAGCTGGGAGAGGAGGGGGCAATGGGGGCAAGAGAGAGGAAAAGGAGAGGGGAGAAGTAGGTACCAGAGAAAAGGGGTTGAAAAGAGGGGTGGGCATGAGGAAGGCAGGGGATGGAGCAAGTCATGTGTGAGAGCACAGAGGGGCATGAGGGGAACTGGGGCAGAGGGTGGTGAGGGGGTGGTCACCAGGAGGAAGAGGGCAAGGGGGTAGGGGCAGTGAGGGAAGGGGGAGGCACAAGGAAGGTGCAGGGGTAAGGGAAGCTGCAGGTACCAAGGAATTGTGGGGTGAAGCAAAAAGGGCAGACACAGGGAGAAGAGAGTGACAGAAGAGAGAGAGGCAGGGCAGTTGGGTAAGGGAAGGTGTTAGGAGAGGGGACAGGGAGGGGTAGCTACAGATGATCAGAGTGCGGCAGAGTGGACACAGGGGGAAGAGAAGTGCTGGTGCAGGGGTCAAGAAGGATGGGGTCGGGGGCTAGGTCCTCAAAGGTCTGAGAAGGGCAGGAGCAGAGGAGGGTGAAGGGCAGCAGCAGGCACCAGGGGAGCAGATGGGGCGAGAGGAGGGTGGGAGACATGGCAGCAGAGGGAAAAGGGAAAAGTTTATAAGATATTAATAACTTGGGGGCCATAGCGGCACACATCCGAACAAGAGCACATTAACTCAATACTGGTGCACAAGACAAAATGCACTCCGCTCTTGGGAGGAAAATCTTAGAGGGAACACTTCCCCCAGCCTCTCCTCTCCTCCCTCCCCCCAAGTTAATGCAATTGCAGTATAGTTGCATTGGGGGAGGGGAGGGGTGTTCTGTGGGGGACAAGGTTATCCCTACTGGTAGGAGGAGTTCTTAGAGGGGTCACACGACACCTTTTACTTCCGGTCATGTGTCCATCTTGACTTCGGGAGTACTACCTCCAGGGATGTGACTTCCTGGGGCAGGTGGTGTGGCTAATATGTCCCTAATTTTGCTTCAGAAAATATGGTCACCATACACATGGGCCAACTTGTGGTGTTCACTTGGGACCCTCACTGGCTCCTGGTCTCTCTCTCCATCCCTCCAACAGCAAAACAGCCCACAGCTCAGACGCATTCCCCACGCGAAGGGCACGTTTTTCGTTGGGCACGCGCCAGCATACGATCTCTCCGGCAGAGCGGCCTGCACTGACACGGCAGCTTGGTGCCTGGAGGTGCCAGGCTGAAATGCAGCGTGCGCCTGCTCCACAAGGCAGAGCAAACTGGTCATCGCGGCCACACACGGGAAACGAGCCGAGGAGGCAGGGGCAGGCCGAAAGCGGCGCGTGGGAGCACAGTGGGAACCAAGGGACGGAGGCCGGCGGGAGGGACCGACCCGCGAGGCAGGGGCCAGAGCGGCAGGCAGACGATGGCCCGGCTGAGGAGGGGGGCGGGGAGAGTTTAGCAGCCCGGCATGACCGAGACGTTCCCCCCAAGGGGCGCAGAATAGGCCCTGCTGGCGAACCGCAGAAGAGCGCGCTGCTCGTCCGGGCGCCACCCGCCGTGGCCCTTAGCCGCTGGCACACAACCCACCTGCCAGAAGCGGCGTGGACGGCGCCATGTTGGAACGGATGCAGAACTTCCCTTTCCGGGTCAAAGGCCAACTCAAGGACTCGGGAAAATACACGTCGCCCAGATCTCTGGTAGCGGGAACCACCCCCTTGGCGACGTGGGCTTCTGCGGTCATGTGGCTGGAGGAAGCGCAACTTCCTGCCTCAGCTGCCCCGCCCGTTGACCCGGAAGCACTGAGGAAGGACGAGCGGGTTGGTGGCTTTGCGGAGGCGGAGGCGTTTTCCCTTCCGGGTGGGCGCCGTCCCCCCTCTCCGCGGTGCGCGCTTCCGCTGGGCGGGGCGTTCGCTGAGTGCTTACGCTGGCAGCGGTCTGGGAGCGGCGGGTGGCGCTGAGTGTCTGAGACCCCCCCAGCCCGGCACAGAGGCGGCGGTTGCGGCGCGGGGGGAAGATGGTGGCGAAGCAGCGGATCCGGATGGCGAACGAGAAGCACAGCAAGAACATCACCCAGCGGGGCAACGTCGCCAAGACCTCGGTACGGGCCGGCGGGGGGGGCCGCTCGCACGCGGCTGGGCTGGGGGAAAATCGCTTTTTTCTCTCTGGGAGCCGGTGGGGGTGGCTCATGGGGGGGGCAGCGCGAGCCCTCGGGGCCCGGGGGTTGGCTTCGCTGGAGGGAGGTGGCCCTGACCCTGCTGCTCTCCCCGCAGAGAAACGCCCCCGAGGAGAAGGCATCCGTGGGGCCCTGGCTCTTGGCGCTATTCATCTTTGTGGTGTGTGGCTCAGGTAAGCGTTGCACGGGGGTCGCCTCATGCTGTGCCCCTTTAGCCTGTCCGGCCTTTACCTGCCTGTGAGCGGCCGGGCCAGATCCCCTTGGAACAAGCTCTCCTCCCCCCCCCCTCCCCCCGGCTGTTGTCTCTCCCAGTCACTGGAGAAAGCCCAGCAGGTGACTGTCTTTTTGTGGGACAGGACAGAGATACTCATTAGTGTGCAGATCAGATGGGTGTCCCAGGTGGTATCACATCACTAGCAGGAGTTAGAGGAAACTAATGTGAGAGACTCATCTTGAAAAATTGAAAAAAAGCTACACGTACAATTACAGGTCTTCTGTGTGTTTACTGATCTTAGCAAATGTGGTGGCCCTCCAGAAATCACGTAGGTATATAAATGGGAAAGGTATAAAAATTAGGGATGTTCAGTTTAGATTTGCATTGATTATTTAGTTAGTTAGATATACGTGCCTCCGCCTTGCTGCAGGGAGCACAAGACCAGTGAGGAACTCAAGCAGTCCCCAGCTGGCCCTGGTCTGCATGTGGTGTTTCAAAGTGGCAGCACCTCATGGAGCCTGGGGGGTCAGCAGGAGAATCCCCCGCTAGCCCCAGACTCCATGTTGCGCAGCTGCTTTGAAAAGCCACATGCAGCCCAGGGCCAGCTGGGAGTCCAGTCCCCAGCTGGCCCTGGGCTGTATGTGGTGTTTCAAAGCGGCAGAACCTGGGTTCCACATGGCGCTGTCACTTTGAAGCACCCTCTTCTTTTTCCTCCCCCCCCTTGCTGCCTCCTCCTGATAGAGGCAGCAAGGCGGGGGCAAGCGACTAGTCAGCTATCCGATAAGCATTTGCTTATCAGATAGTCGACTAGTCATTCACATTCCTAATAAAAACATTTAAAAACAGCCTCAGCAAGTTATATGTATATATGGTAATTATATTAACTTAAGTGAGTACATTAACTGGGAATATCTTGTTGGTGGGCCACCTGTTTTGAGCTTATCCTTAAGCTTGCTTAAAGTATGGCATTCAGCCATGCAATTTGTATTATGTAACGGACTCCAAAGGTCTCTTCTATGAAGTTACAAATTACTTGAAGTGTGTTTATATTCATATTTTTCATTACTTTATCCTGTAAGTATAGTGCTAAAGCAGAGTAACCAATTTCTAGTGCCTACTGTTGTTCCTAGTAATATCTATGATTAACTTTTTAGAGTAACTTGTTTTACATTGTATATTAGATAACATTGTTTCTTTTTTGATCAGTCTTTGCTGAAAAGTGCCATATAAATGTCCATGTTTAAACCATTAAGAATATACCTTTAAAGGGTTCTCTAGCAGTTTTTTCAAAATTGTTCATTTATTGCATTCCTTCATGAATGTGTGTGATAGCTAATACGTGGAAGAATCAACACAGATATCTATGATTTGTTTAAGCTGATTAGAAAGATCATTTCAATTCATCTTTTCTTTTGCAGCTATCTTCCAAATTATTCAGAGTATCAGGATGGGCATGTGAAGGAGCTGACCTTAAACAAGTTGTTTTCATCTTCCTGTGAATTACAATGAACTGCCATTCCTAATGTTTGATACCCTGGTCTAAAAACTTAATTCATGATACTGTCCTGCTCCACAACGACTTTCCAAGTTGGCCATATGTCATTCCACGTTCTTTCACAAGTCATTCCAACTTTTCTATATAATACCATAGTGCCTTGAAAAGCACCACATGTATAAAGCAATAAAATTCTATTGATCTACAATCGTGGACCTACTTATTTAGTAAAGTATAAATTCATGTTTTGTGTAGATATATTATGCTGTATGCAGTGTAAATACCTAGGAACTACTACATCTGTGTAAACACCAGTCTTGATCTGTTAACTCTATGTATAAATGGAAGTGGTTTTATTTAAAACTGAGAAGCAAGGATTCTTAGTGGCTGTATTATGAATTTAAAGCACAACTAAGCTGAGCGGCTGTGCTGCATTATATTGCTTATCTAAATGAACCATAGTTTGTGGCTGTAGCCTAGTTTTACTATGTAGCAATGCATTAGTGCTCAAATACTTATGGTAAAAGACTTTATTCCATGCCTCTTGCAAGACCATCCTCATAAAATAGTAGGCTTTACTTGATCAGACTGACCAGACATGACAAGGCAACATCTGCTTCTGGACTACTTTAGGACTAACAAGGGTATAGCAGCTATAAGTGCTGTTGTTAACTGTCAAACTTTTTTGGCAGCGGTGTATAACTTGGCTGAAAATACTTCTTGAACCACTTTCAATCAATGAAATAGTACATGGTGATATTTCTGTGCATGTACTCGGAACCATCATACACGTGCCATTTACACGCCCACACCATTTTACGCATACAGCGTAAAATGTGAGAAGTAACATGTTTTCAGATGAACCAAGCTACTGGGTCCAAACCTGCCTTTGTCTCTAGCACTTAAATATTTCCCCTTCAAAGACCCCAGTTGCATTCAGATAACCCTAAAAATCAGATTGTGTATAAGGCTGAAACTGTCTTGGTGATATTACAGCTGGTTTATTGCAGAAGTCTCTCAGAAGCATAGGCTGTAATAGCTAGGTCTAACTTAAAGATGAAGTCAGTCTTCCATTGTGCACTTCTTTTGGTAAAATAAAGGTCCGTTATTCTCCAGCATGTACTCAAATTTTGTTGCATTGAAATTGACTAGAAAAATAAGCAATGCTACTCTCATAGGGATGTGTTGCTAGCCACCTAGTCCCAGATCCTCATGCTTAAATTCACTTGAAATTAGTGACACCTTATATTTGAGGATCTGCCCTGTTGTTTAGCCAGACAAGTTATAGTCTGTCTTTGAGAATTGGTATAATTTGTAAATGAAAGCTTGTGTACAATTGCAGTACTATTTTAAATAAATTACTTTTAAAATGTGAATTGTCTCACTTTTAAACTTGTAGGTGCTGAACATTCCAAACTTAATATTCTGGTTTAATGTGAAAATTAGCTCCTAATTTTTTCAACTGTAGTTGTCTATACTAAGTGCTTTATTGATTAAATAAGCTTTTAAATGGGTGTACAGATCGCTAATGTATAGCACTAAAACAAAATAGGCAATGCCTTACTGTATGTCAGAATAGATTTAAATATAAATTTCTCTGCATTTTGTTGAACCACAGGGTTTATGCAAGCTTGATTAAATGAGATGTTAAGTTTTGTTCAGTCCAGTGACTTTTCTGTCTGATACTTCGCTGTTTACTAGCTGAGTTGCCTCCAGCCTGCTTTAACAACCCCCATAAGAGAGTTTAGAGAAAACATGGAGTAATTGCTTATTTTTAGTCAGTTATGGATGATATTCTTTAACACTTGAACCTTATGGCTGCACTGAAAACCACATAACTTGAATAGGAGACAAGTGAGTTTCTAGATCAGAGTATCACAGTTGTCACAAAAGTCCCTTTACACATTATTCCCCTTCGAAAATGGTAATGTCTAGTTTCTGTAAGGCTAAGTATGCTAGTTTTCCTTTAAATTCTTTGAAACTGTTGTCAGATTCATTCCCTACTGATACCTAGTTCTTGTTGTAAAGCTCCCATGGAGTGGCCTCCCACCCTCTGCAGTCCTGCCTCTTCTCCACTAGTGCTCCTACAGGCGGCTCCCACCTCCCCCACCAGATACTGCAGCATAGGAGTGGGGGTAGCATGTAACTATGCACATTAACCGATGAATCCAAGCTCATCAGTTAACTGGGTACACGTTCACATCCCTAGTAACAATTTGATCGTTAACCTAGAAAGGTAACTTAGTTTTAACAGTGCTTTTGATTAATACTAAACAGCTTTAGATTTAATAAAGCAATAGGAATTGTACTCGGCATTAATTTTGCAGAGGCAAGAGCTAGCCAAATGAATTCCATTTCCATCTCACTTCAGTATAATACTCCTGCTTACAGGAGAAACAGATCTGATCATTGGAAACTATAATAGAAACCCTAACATTACATATAAGGCCAGTTCCTCAGCTGGTGTGAAGTGGCATAGCTCTGCTGAAATCAATGGTACTATGCAGATTTGTCCAAAAATGCCCCTGAGGTTTATAGTCCCAACCAAACCGACATAGCAGGGAGCATGGTCCTGCCCAAGCCAGAGGCAGCGGGGGTTGGTACCCTGCAGTGCAGCCCCAGCCAGAGGCAGCATGCTAGGAAGCATAGCCCCAGTTGGACTGGGGGCAGTGGGGAGCAAGGTGGAACTCCCCTGGTCTGGAAAACTCTGTCATTCAGGACCACTCAGGTCCTGGGGCTCTGGACAAGGGAGGTCCCACTTGTAGTTTGGAGGTGAAGGACCCAATCCTCTTTGCCTTATGAGTGGTCTTGAAGATATCAGTGGGAACAATGGTGAGTAAGTGAAGCAGGATTTGGTCTTATTTTACATCACAAGCCAGAATTAACTTCAGCTTGGCTGCTATATGAAATAGGCTGGTTTAGGGACAGTAGCATAAGTAATCACTCTACCTACTGGACAAGTGCCAAGGATAATTCAACATTTTCATTCAACTTTTAGTATTACTCTGCCAATATTTTCCTTACTATACAGAATCTGTTGGATTAATCGGCCAGTGAGTTTTTTCCACAATGCACAGGAAACTGAAACTTCCTGAAGTGACTAAATAGACTGTTGGGGAAACCTTTGTATAACTTACACACAGGATGCAGAGTGACATCATGATGTGACTGTCATCCCGCAGGAATTTTTTTATATTTATTTATTTCACTCAATCAGCTATTTGCTCACAGGGAGCAGTCTCGGTATTACACATCCTTCCTGGAAGCAGCTACACACTAAAAGAAAAACTTAAACAACAAATAGTCTGGTAGCACTTTAAAGACTAACAAAACACATAGATGGTATGAGCTTTCGTGGGCACAGCCCATGAAGAAGTGGTCTGTGCCCACGAAAACTCATGATACCAACTACATGTTTTGTTAGTATTTAAAAGTGTTACCAGACTATTTGTTGTTGTTTAAGTTTATCCTGTACAGAGTAATTCGGCTGCCCCCTGAAGCTTTTCAACACTAAAATAAGTCATTAATATGGAATGACTATGCCTTAACAGATCAACAAATGTATCTTGGTGAAACTCATTAGTAAAAGAAACTGGTTATTCCAGGAAGAGAAGTTGGAGCAATAGAAATTCCAAAGCAGACAACAAAGGTAGAGATATTAGAAGCTGCTATTAAAAACCACACGCTCTTGGGACTGTTTGACCAATGGAGCAAAACAAGCTGTAAAGAAGCTAGAAGTGGGCTGAGCCCATGAAAGCTCATGATACCATCTACATGTTTTGTTAGTCTATAAAGTGCTACCAGACCAGTTGGTTTTTTTTTTTTTTTTTTTAAGCTGTAAAGCGTTTGTTACAAGAGCAAGAAAAGAGGAGGGTCTGGGGATCCAACTAACCAAAAAGGACCCTGAGTGGTGAGGATGCTGGATGTTGGCAAATTTTTTCTACAGGCACATTTTGGTTTTCTTTGGATCTATAAATTTCTGCTTTTTCCACAAAAAGTGTGGGTGCCTAAAAAGTTACCTTGCAAATATTCTGAATTCCTTACTGTGAGTGTCTCATGTCTCCAGACTGTTGAATAGGAATAGCCAAGGGAATAGAGCTCAAAGAAAAAGAGTGTTTAAGCTTCCTGGGAGACATGAGAAAATAGCTTTCAGCACTGATCTTGAGCTTCGGAGCAGCTGGATTGTGAAGTCCCATTTCCAAGCAGAACATAATGAATCAGGAATCTGCACCCCACAAGTGAGCATGAGAATCAATTAATGGTCAGGCTCAGTAAATATAGAAGCATCCAGGATCCATTCATAATTTGGAACAAAAATAGGGACACCCTTATTTTTACCATATACATATATCTGAGATTGGGAGGAGCTCCTCTCACTGAGGGAGTCTTTCCCCAATTTCATGATGGTATCTATTTTTGCATTTAAAAAAGGATTGTAGCCAGATTGCAGCTATGAGACCAAGGCATGTGAGTATATTAAAATAATGTATTTGCAATTCAAAATTGAAGGAAAGATAATTCATGAGGTAGGATTCATTGCTTACCAGGGCTCTGCTATGCTAAACTTTTAAAGCCATATGGATGCCACACTTAACTTTGAAACTTGCCTCCTTTCTAACAATGCGTAATTATTCTACAAAAAGTGAAGTTAATTAGAAAAAAATTGTTTCACGGGCATGAAGTGAATGCATTGACCAACCCAATGTACTTCTCTGATTGACAGAAAGCTTGACATGAGTAACATGTGGCTTTTCTGCTGTTAAGTTCAATAATAAGGTACTTAACACCTTATGACATGTACTGTTTCCTATGCTTCTGCAGTGCCTCCCTTAAAGAAAAAAAAAAATCATACAAACCTGTTAAGTGCTTCCATTAACAAAAGGAAGTTGAACCACAGAGCTGTGGTTAAGTTATTTTAAAAGCTCTTCTCCCTCCAAGCAATGAAATTGAGACAGAGAGAACACTGCATCCTGCTCAGTTAGTTACACAGGACTCCTAACCAAGGACAGTCAAACTCCACCCCCCATTTTAATAGGAGATTTGCCTCATTAAGGACTGCAAGATTGATTCTTATAGGAATTTATTTTAAGCACAATCAGGATAATATTTTATTCTTAATATTAAAATTTCTTTGGATTTGTCTGTTAAATTCAGATTCTTATGTCACCAGAACATAACTTGCTACTGTTTATCAAGGATCTAATCTACACTCACTCAGCAAGCAACTGATCTTTATAGAGATCAAAAAAAGACTTTTCCTTTCCTGTCAATAGGTTTTTTATAACTGTACCACATGCCAGTCCTTCTAAGCAGACAAAGATACTTCAGTTCTGAAAGCATTAATGGTCAAAACTATATGCAAAAGTACTCACCAACAAGAGTACTGTGCTTCACACTTTGTAAATGGCATTATAACTCACAGCAAAAATATAATAAAGATTAGTGCTGAAAAAAGAAAGCAATGGTTAAAATAAATTAGCCAAGTACAGTTTGCATACAAAATTTACAGAGCTAATATGATAGCAAAAGCAGTCTAGCTTTTCTATTATAGTATTCCATAATTTACAGAGGATCTTCCAGCAGTTAATTGACACTTACATTTGCTAATAGCTTTTAAACAAAGCTAACCAGCAGTAAAGCCACATGCCTTTATGAACAGAATTTCACTTTTATTTGTTGGTTTGGTGGACTTATCACCTTTCATAAAACAGAATATTAATTTTAAAATCTTAATGCATATAATGCAAGAAGAAATAAGCCTCTTATCATAAATAAAACAGTTGTAGCTGCATGATGTAGTTTGCAGTTTCTCCTGTGGATGGTAGCTTTTTTCCTCTTGATGACTCATGGGGCTTTTCTGAAATACAGCACAGCTGAGTTAGAGTTAAGTGCCAGCTGCAGCTGCTTTTAAAAGAAGCAGACTTCCATGATTTGATTGTGTGGCTCAGCAATTTTTATTGTGTTGTAAGTTATTAGATTTTTAAATTAGTGGCTAATTTATTTTGACCACTGCTTTCTTTTTTCAGCACTAATCTTTATTACATTTTTGCTGTGAGTTATAATGCCATTTGCTTAATTTCCTATTAGGCTGTGATATAATCAGACCAAAAAAAAAATCAGAAAACTTTATGTTGATGGAAGAAAACCACTGACATGCACCAGGCCACCTGATAATTTACATGAACAGAGCTTTTGGTAAAGGGAATCAGCCATGAATGTCATCCAACCTAACATTTGTTTTTGATGAGGACTATCTTCATTTTATAGTTTGGGAAAGTTTGACTGAGAAAGGTTGTGACTTCCTCAAGATGAGAAAGCAATCAAAGTAATCAATAAAATCTTGTTTTAGCTCCCAGTCCCCTGCTCTAACCAGCAGAGAGTAATGATACACGGTCACAGGGAGACTATGGGTTAGGGATAGTACCTGAGGAGTGTGGTGGAAGAAGGAGTTGGACCTCAATTCATAGGAGAAATTGGATTTACACTCATGTAGGAAGAAAAAGATATAAGGGAGGGGCCTGGACATGTGTGGACAACGGGGAAGTATAGCAGTTTTCCAAAGTAGCATATTTGGAATCATCCACCGTTCCCCCATAAGAAGTGGAGAAGAGATGCCTTTTCTAGATCCTGCAGTCAGGGCTGGCCTTACCATGAGGTGAACTGAGGGGGCTGCCTCAGGTGCCAGACTGTGGGGAAGACGGGGTGCCACTAGGACCCAGAGTGTAGAAAATTGTGTCTGCTGGTGGTGCATATGTATTCTCTCTGCTCTAGATGCATAGAGATGGTGGAGTGCTGTGCTGGAGGAAGGAAGGCACAAAAGACATAACAGGCAGGCAGGAGAAAAGGTGGCATGGGGGTATCATTTGAGCTCCCCGCCTCAGATGTCAAAATGCTGTGGGCCAGCCCTGCCTGCAGTTCTGGATTCCAGTACCTCCACAATACAATTTACTATTTATATCACTTTAACAATTGTATCAACAGTGGCACCCAGTGGCCAGATCAGTTAATCTCATAGAAAAAGATGACCATAGACTTCTTCTACTATAGTGACAAATAAGCCACAATGATCATCTCTTGTAACAGCATTACCTACAACTCTAAATGGACTCACTCCCCACTTCTGATGGCAGAGCAGCAAGATTATCCAGAGAGAAACAGCTTATTTCCTTTATTACCTCTTCAAAAAAAAGCCAAAATGTATTAAAGTATTTACATGAATACAACAATCACTATTAGGATCAGCAGGAGAAAGCAATGCCTACATGAAAGTCTATTGCTTTAGATTTTAGCTTTTTTTAAAGTCAGGGTTTCTCAAATCTTTTCCTAATCACCACTTTGCGATCTTCTGATGAAAAGTGCTCTTTAAGAGCTAGATACAGATAATAAGCAACAATAATAGAGAAGTCTCAAGCACCATCACCCCACCCATTCCAGATTATGAAAATCACCTCCAGATCCATTCATGATCAGAAAGCATCCCCATGGCAATTACACCAATTGCTTACGTGGAAAAATGAGATTAGGAAAGTATTCACTGCACTCTTTTAATGCAAAATGGCAGTTAGAAACTCAGAGGAGGAGCCAGCACCATGAACTATCAGCAGATGTTCTGTGCATCACAGTTTGTGAATCTGCTTTATTGAACAGGCCTTCTATAGGGTCATTGCCAACTTGGCTTGACAAATAGTACATCCAAGGCACTATTTCCTGCATGATTCTTTTCATGTATTAGAAAAAGCTCAAATAGAGGGTTTTTTGGGGGGGGGGGGAAGGTTTAAATACACTGTTTGGGCTTACACTGGGATACTCTGATAGGAGGATATTGCTGCAGGTGACTTAATCACCATCTTGCAAATGGCAAGCTAATTGCAGTTTTCACTAAACTTGAGGCCCCTGTGTTAGTTGTGGAAACAGTTATTTCTAATGCTGTTGTGATAGGTGCATGTTTCCTCAGCTCGCTATAAGATCACATGAGGAACTAGGGGGGCAACTTTCCCTAGAAATATGTAAGTGCCTAGTTGGTCGAGGTGGGCAGAATTTGAGGCTCAGGTGAAAGAAAGAAGTCAGGACAGCAGCTTCTGCATTAGGCCAAAGAGTTCTTGGAGAGTAATAAAGAGCTGGGAAGGTACAGTCAAATTCAGGATCTCTCTCTCCTTAAACACATGCCGATGCTGACCTTGGATTGCCAAGCATGATTGAACTATCACAACCCAGCTTGAGGACATGATAATTTTGTGACTCTGCAAAGTCCACTGGCAAAGTGGCTCTGCAGCTGTTCTTAAGTTAAAGAACTCAACTGGGTAATTTTAGTGAATCAAATGTTACCTACTAATGGTATAATCATATACACAGGAAAACTTAATTCTCTCCATTGGCAAGTGCTAAATTCTCTTCCCCGTTTTTTTTTATCGGTCACACATCTGTTCTTTTTTGGGCTTATCTACATCACTGTGGTACATCCATCTACCTTACGCAACTTCAGTTATGCGAATAACATAACTGAAGAAGTTGACATTATTGACTCCACTTACCAACGTGATCACACTGTGCTGTGTCAATGGAAGAGTTTTTCCTGTTGGCTTCTTTTATGCTTCTCGGGGAGGTGGAGTACATAAATTGATGTACTCCCAAAGTGCTCTCCCATCGATTTAGCATGTCTTCACCGGACCCAACAAATCGACACTTGCTGCATCAAGTGCAACCGTGCCAATCTACTGGCAAGTGTAGACATACCCAGTCTCATCCCAACCAGTTTTTATTTACTCTCCGATTTCCTTATTTCTAGTATAAGGTTACTCTGGGCAGGTGTCAGAAAGGGGACCTTTACGCTCTCCTCTCCCCCAGGAAGTCTCAGGAATAAGAACTCACATTTCAGTTTTCCACAGAAAGCAGCCCTTCAAGAAAAGATTATGTTGACAGTTACTGCTACTTGCAGAAATATTACCTATGGCCTAGCTCCTGTGTTCAGAAGTCCCCGAAAAGATGAACTTTCTTGTGCCGAATCATTGTCCATGCTCATTTAAAAAGGGGAAAGTGAATTTTGCTGAATTAAAAATCAAGTCATTTTTTTCTCAGAAAATTGCAACAAACTTGGTCTGGAAGGGGAGAGGGAAGTGAGCCAAGGAAACTGTTTTGTTTTATTTTGTTTTTTGGGGTTTTTTTTTTGGGGGGGGGCAATCCAGTATAGGCAGCTATGGGAAATGCTGCTATGTGCTGCAGAACGCACAATTCATAGGGGAGTCCAAACCAACAGCTGCAACAACTGACTTTCCTTGAAGATCCTGATGGACAAACAAAGGACTGCTGGGCACATTCAAAGATGGATTTAATTAATGAGTTAATCTTCTGGTAAAACAAATTACAGTGTCCCAGCTACAATCTGAAACAGAGACCAGATCAGAAAGAAACAAGAAGGCTGAAGGGAAACTGACAAAGATGTGAATGGGAGGAAGTGGGGGTAGTTACAAAGAGAGATGGCTAGGGTCAAAATTGCAAAACCACCTTCTTCTTACTTGTGTAAATACAGTTTCTTAAATGCCCTAGGCTAATCTGCTGCATTCAGTTTTAAGATTTCTTCCAGCAGGTGGAGATACATTACCAGCAAGTTATTTCCCCTGCCTATCAGCAAAACTTTTCCCTAAATAGCATATCTTTGTGAGAAAGAAAAGGGAGGAATTTAGAAAGGTACTGACTAATCCCTGTTCTCTTGTGGACACCCTCTAATCTTATTGTTAAATCACACAAACACATTTTTAAATCAGGAATATTTAAAAGTATATGGACCTTAATCCAGAGATACTAGTCATAGACAGTTTCTCTCAAAATCAGGCCATAGTATCTAGATCCCTCAAGGTGGATTTAGTCTTATTATTTATTCTTGTTACCACAGCACCTTGAAAACCTAATCATGGACCAGGACATTTGTTTTTAACCTTTCAATTTAGAGAGCTGTCTGTCCTAGGGGTTCTGTACTGATGCTCCTCATTGTAATATCTGAGCCACTCCCAGATCAAGAGAATGGCATAGTAAAGTCCCTACAGCTAGATACTGTGGCTACGTCTACACTGCCAGTTTTGCTGGCAGTGAGTATGCAAATGAGGTGCAGATTAGCATATTGAAGTGCCTCATTTGCATAATTTATGCACGCCATTTTTGCAGGGAAAAAAAGTAGTGTGGACATTTTCTTTTTGCACAAAAACCCCTTTTCCCACCAGGTTGGTAAACCTCCTTTTTGGGGGCATAAGGATCTGGTGGGAAAAGGGGTTTTTGCGCAAAAATAAAATGTCCACACTATTCTTTTTTCTGCAAAAATGGCTTGCATAAATTATGCAAATGAGGCATGACGATATGCTAATCCGCACCTCATTTGCATGCTCACTGCCAGGAAAACTGGCAGTGTAGACATAGCCTGTGAATAAGAATGCTGAGCAACCTTGGAAGTAGTTAATGCTTTAAAAGTTCTACATGAGTAGACGTGTGCACTATATGCCCGAGTCTGGAAATTTTTAGTAAGCAGTGTCTGTTTGTTCACACATCCACAGTTGTTCCTTTCATGCTCTGAACCAAAGGTATACATGTACTCCACACATGGGAGATTCACAAGCAGTAGTTAAACAAAAGGTTGGTGCAAAAATTCAGAAGTGATGGTGATCTGTAATACTGCTGTTCTACAGGTATGTCAGTTAATATCTTGTGAAGGTTTCAGAAAATCTCCAGGCAGCTGCCCTACATATCTCCAGTAGAGGCACATCTCAGAAAGGTTGCTTGCACCTTGGTGGAATGGAGCGTCATCTCCTCTGTGGGAAAAATGTGAGCTATTTGGTAACAAAGGATAATGCAGCCAGAGATCCATTTAGAAAATCTCAGCTCAGATACAGCTTGATCTCTTTGTCATGGTAGCAAAAAGTCTTTCTAATTGCTTTTGGGTTTTGCAGATAAAAGACTGGACTTCAACAGAATGAAGAATTCTCTCACCTAATACCCATCAAAACACCAGACTTAGAGCTACAGTGGCCCTCAATTGGGTACTGGAAAGTGCCATTGTGGAACTCTTTCTATGGCTCCATAGTAGAGAAAGTAATCCCATGTTTGATGCAGAATTTCCCCGTGAGATTGGTCCCTGAAAAGGAAGTGGAAAGGAGGTGTATGCATAGGAGTTGATAGAAAATGAGTCTGATAGATATCAGGAATAATTTTCTGTATCATCTATTGTTAAAGCCCCTTAGTGGTGGGCAAAGCAACCTACAAAAATCTGAAGGGCACGATGATGTAACATAAGTAACCAGATGTGGGTCTTGATGGTCCCTTCAGAATAAATTCTTTGGCTGGCTGTTAAAATGAGGTGTGGCAGGGGCCGTAGCAGGAGCTAGGTATTTGGGCCTTTGTACCCTCTGATATTTGCATGGGGATTGCTAGGAGCACCATGATAAAATGGCTGAGCAGGAGGTCTTGCTCTGTACCCGTTGGTAGTGATGCTTCTTTTTGAGGCAGGGGTGTGGATAGCCAATGGCACTGAAACTATTTTTAGGGTTGGGGTGCTGAGCTGTGTCCCCCCACTCACCTATTTGTGCCCTTTACTGCGCAGGCTGGGGTCACATGTATGGTTGCCAATTCTCTTAGACCTGATGCCACTGCCACAAATAGAATGTCCAGTCCGTGAGAGTTGGCAACCTAGCTACAGCTGGAGGTGGCTGTGGAGTCCCAGGCTGAGGCCAGGAACAGAGCCCCAGGCCAGCAGCAGGATCCTAAGTGGCAGCAGAGCCTCCAGGGCCTGTAGCCTGGACACTGGGGCCAATGGTCTGAAGAACCTGTAGGGACAGTGGGTGGTGGGGACCTGGAGGTGCCAAAGCTGCTGGACCTCAGGGCGGAGGGGGGAGAAGGAGAGGGGAGGGGATGCTGCCCACAGGCTGGGACCTGGGGCTGGTGGAGACAGTGGCAGGTTGGCAGCTGGGCTGGTCGCTGGGTGCAAAACGTAGGGTGCTATAGCATGCCCCTGCAGCGGCGGATATAGGGCAGGGTGAGCGGGGCGGCTGCCCCGGGGCCTGTGCTTCAATAGGCCCCGCGCATGTGCTAATTCCTGTCGGCTGTGGCCAGGGCACATGTGCGAAATTGTGCTGCCCTGGGCCCCCCGGCACTCTCATCCACCCCTGCCCCCCGAACCTTTATTTCCCGCACCTATGTGGATACCCAGAGAACGAAGCATTGTCCTTGAGTGAAGATATTCATCTATCTTTTCTTTGAACAGATTAACTGTATCAAGGGCAGAGCTTTAAGTAGAACTTTGCACCTCTCTGGGGAAATCTGAACTTTCTCCTCATGACTATTGCCAGTCATCCTTTTAGGTACCGTGTTCAGAGAATTTACTGCAACTTGGACAGATTTGCCCACTAATTTGCCTTAATCAATTAAGGGATGCCACTGAGCTCTGTCATCCTGAGGGAGCGTGCCCTTAAAATCCAATAACTTCACCTTGTTAGTCAAGTCATGTTTATGAGAAGGGTCTAAGAATTTGAAACTCAAATGGGAGAGAGGTGGAGGAGACCTTTCTTCCTAGGAGATTGAGTTGTTTGGCACCCTTGTCTGAGGGTATAGTATTCGAATACTGAAGCTTGGAGTGCTTTCAGTGCCTGCTTGATCCACTAACAAGTTGAGTGTTGGGTGTGAGAATAGAAACTCTGCTCTTTTAGATGGACTCAACTAGTGTGTTTTGGCTCTCTTTGCCCTGGTCTACACTCCCCTTATTTTGAAATTACAAGCAGAGCATCCACACTACCAAGCCCATTATCATATATATAGTAGCCCAGTGTCTGAGACTCTGTAACGCTGAAATGCTGGCTGTTGCCCCCCTGGCTGTTCCCTCTGAGCGGCGCTGTTGCCTCCCTGGCTGTTCCTTGTGGGCAGCGCTGTTGCCTGAGTCACATCCTTCGCCTCCCACTGTGGCGCTTGGCTGAATTCTGTGCCACTTAGCCGGGCTGCCGCGGGGGAGCAAACGGCACAAGCAGCCGTTTGGGCGCCACGGTCCCCATACAGCACGGGGAGCGCGGAACCCAAACTGCCGTTTGGGCTCCACGGTCCCCCAAGTGAGAGGCAGGAGGGGGAGGAGAAGAGAAAGAGAGAGGGGGGGGGCAGGAGGTGGAGGAGAGCGGGGGGGGGGGGGGAGGGAGGCAGTAGGAGGAGGAGAGAGAGAGAGACGGAGAGAGAGACCGGAGGCTCAGGAGAGAAGACCGATGTGGAGGAGAGACCTGAAAATCCCATCTTATGACGGGCTTATTGGCTAGTTTTGAAATAACAGGCTCGTTATTTCAAAATCTGCACTCCAGCTTTCCATGAAAAATAATGCTTATTTCAAAATCATTATTTCAAAATAGCGTGAGTGTGGATGCTCAGCTGCTGCTATTTGGAAATAACTGGCCTCCAGGGGCCACTCACAGCTGCACTTGTAGCCGCTCTGGCCACACCTGCCAGCTCCACTGCTCCCCTTCTCCTGCAGAGCTTTTAAAGCAACAGCCTTGTGCTACACCGCAAAGGCACAGGAGCCATGGCTGATCCCAGTGCTCCCTCTGAGCTGCCCCTGGCTGCCAGCACCCCTAGCTGCAAGTGGCCAGGTACACAAGGGAGCACTGGCCTGGACTGGTGCAGAGATCCTGGATCCCATTGAGGTCTGGGGCATAGAGACCAACCTCCAGGATCTCTGCACCAGAAAGCACAATGTCCATGTCCACAGCTGGATGGCTGCCAGCCTGGCCAAGAAGGGACTCACGCGGACCCTCAATTAGGCCTGTATGAAAATGAAGGCGCTCCAACAGGCCCCGCTCTACTCCAGCGGGCAGGGATAGAAGGTCTCTCTCTCGGGATGCCGCCAATGCCGGACCCAGCATGTGTGGGACACAGAAGGAGGCTGAGCTACCCTGTCCCCACTCCTGTCCACAGGCTCCTGGCCTGGCCGGAATCTTCCCAGGCCCGCCTGTCCCTAGGACGTGGGGATAGCGATGCTCCCCTGGGATGTCCGTGACCCTGCAGGAAAGTGTTCACTGTCTAGGCAACAGATGGCCTTGCTTGCAGAACTTGGCCATTGTCTGAACCGAGACCTTTGATATCAGCTCAGCGATTAGGGCAGGCTTCATACACAGTGTCTCCTGGGATGTCTGCCCTTGTCACTTTTCTTCCCAGCTGAGACAGCTGCAAGTGTGGCACGTCCACCACCTCCCATGCCATCCTCCTGCCCCCGCAGGGTCCGCTGGAGGAAATGCACCCGGGAAGCCCTGATGCGTGAGCAGATGGCCTGCCTCCAGTCCCTTGTCTGGGGGCTCGATGATGAGCACCAGGAGCGGGCCGCTGATCTGGAGGAGCGCCGAGCTGATTGGGAGCAGCGGAAGGCCTCCTGGGACCAGCTGTTGAGCCAGCATGAGGCCATGTGCTACTCTTTCACCTCAATGATGGAGTGTATGGCCTCGTGCATGGAGCAGGCCACCAGCCACTTCCCCTTCCCCATCCCCGCCCTGTGGCTTCCCCTTCTAGCCCTCCCCAGGGGCCCTTGAACACAGGGTGGTGGAACCTCAAGGGCAGCAGAAGCCTCCAGAGCTGACCCAGGCAGGCACCAGTCCCAGCCCTGAGCCCCCTTCCTTCCACCTCTCCCTCCCTGGTTTTATATCCAACAAATAGACTAGGGGTTTTTTTTTAAGGTTTTTTTATTTGCTCTGCAGGGGCAGGGGGAAGATGGGAAGGAAAGGCACACAGGGGGAATGCAGAGATGCCTTGTGCAGAGGCCCGGGGAAGAGTCTCACAACTGGCCTTGGCTGAAACTCTCCCTCAAGGCTTCCCGGATGAGCACAGCCCCCTGCTATGCTCTCCGTGTGGCATTGGTGTCTGGCTGCTCATAAGCTCTGGACAGCCGTTCAGCCTCTGGCCTCCACCCTGGCGGGAATGTCTCCTTTTGCTTTAGCATAGGTTGTGGAGCACACAGCAGGCCGCCACCACGAAGAGAATATTGTGCTCGCTGAGGTTCAGGTGCGTGAGAGACTCCTGAATCTCCTCTTCAAGCGGCCGAACAAACACTCCATGACCATGCGGCACCCGCTGAGCCTGGTGTTGAAGTTCTCCTTAGTGGGGTCCAGGTTGCCCATGCAGGACTTTATAAGCCGGGGAGCAAGGGGTAGGCTGCCTCACCCAGGATGCACATGGGTATGTCCACGTTCCTGACCCTGATTATGCAGTCAGGGAAAAAACAGGCAGGAGTTCCAGAAGATGCAGCCATTCCCCGACCACCTGATGTTGATGCACCTGAATCAGCCCTTGTGGTCCACCAGGGCCTGCAGCACCATCAAGACCTCTTCCTGTTTATATAGTCTAAAGCATAGTAGTTGGGGGCCAGGATAGGGATGTGCATGCCATCTATGCTCCTCCCCGCCTGCAGTTGGGGAAGCCTGTGGCAGCAAAGCCATCCACGATGCTGTCCACATTCTCCAGAGTGACGACCCGCCGTAGCAGCACCTGGTTTATGGCCTTGGCTACCTGCATGAGCATGGCCCCGACTATGGATTTCCCCACAGCAAACTGGTTCCCAATGGAGTGGTAGCTTTTGACATGGCAAGCCTCCACAGGGCGATGGCGACCTGTGCTTCTACAGGGGGATGGTTGCAGTCAGATGTCCTGTTGCCTGAGGGCAGAGGTGAGCCATTCACACAGCTCCAGGAAGGTGGCCTTCTGTATGTGGAAGTTCTAGAGCCACTGCTCATTGTCCCATCCCTACAGGATGATGAGGTCCCACCAGTCCAAACTGGTCTCTCTGCCAGAAGCGGTGTTCAACCTTGTCTAGGGAGTTGAGAGGCATTTGTAGCAGCACGATCACCAGGACCTGAGTGAAGGGGTCCTCCAGTTCAGGCTGGTCTTGTGGTGTGTGAGATACGGCTGTAGAGAGGAGCCCCTGAATGCAAGTGTCACAGCTTGCCTGACCAAGCAGCCACAGGAAGTGTCCGCCCTCCTGGTGCCCTCCCCAAAGTGCTTTCGGGGGCTCTAGATCTGAGGCAGGCTCCAATCAGTTTGGAACCACTATTTCAAAATAATTCTGAGCTATTTCGATGATGCCTTGTAGCGTGGCCGCGCTATTGCAGTTTTGTTATTTCAGGACTTATTATTTCATGTTACTTATTTTGAAATGTTTTCCTAGTGTAGACATGCCCTTTGTCATGGAAATACAAGAAGCAGGAGTGTATCATCATGGTTAGCCTCATTGATTGGGAGAACCACTCACCTGTGACCCAAGGATAACTATGTTAAGGCTCCTGATCCTCTTCAAGATGTATCTGGACGGACATCAGGCAGAGATGGTGAAGATGGGGTAACTACTTCTCGGGTAAATGATTAAATTGCTCCCAGAAGTGTCGGAACCATCAGTTCCTGTTCAAGAATGATGTTAAACTGGAGATGGCTCAGAGAAGACTCACAAGAATGATTAAAAGATTAGCATACATGGCCCGATATTGGTAGACTAAACAAACAAACTACTTAGTTTATCAAAGAGAAGCTTAAGCGGTGACTTGATCACAGATTATAAGCACCTCCATGGGGAACCAAAATTTGGTAATACAAGATCCAGAAGTTTAATTTTGACAAGCAGACTAAAAACAAGGTGTAAAATTTTAACTGTGAGGATAATGAGTCAGTAGAACAACTCACCAAGGGTTGGGGTGCATTCTCTTTCACTAGAAATTTCAAAGTCAAGATAGGATATTTTTTAAACAAGATATATGCTACATTAAGCACAACTTGAACTTGAAACAAGGAATTAATACAGGGAAGTTCTATGGCCTGTATTATGCAAAAGATCGGACTAGAAGATCACAATGGTCCTACCTGCCCTTCAAAATTTATGCATTTATGACTAATAAAATTTCATGCAAATATTTGTGTTTGCCAAGCAGATGTGAACAAATACCTGATGTATTATGATGTGCAAATGGGTGTCTGTGTGTTTCATACACACGAGGTGATGTCACAAAATTTAGATCTGAATGTGCATGTACACACTTATGCATTTTTCTGGTCTGTGTTATCAGATCTCTGATCTATTCTTTCTGTTTCAGTGCCTCTATTATACATCCTCTTTTAAAAGAACCACCACTAAATACCTTAGTTTAAATGGGCACCAGATGCCTCAGCATCTGCATTACCCACAAACGTGTGACTGAGATAAAAACCACAAACAAATACATTTCCTGGTTGTGAAAAGTTAGGGTGCTACACACAAACATGCACATATTTATGAATAGCATCCAAGAAGCAGAGGAACATGGGGAAATTAAACCAAAGTAGTCACTGATTAGGATAGTCCAGTGTCCAAGCCTGTTAAATCCATGCTGGCTTCCCACTGGGTGGGGAGCAGGAGACAGCCCCAAGCCTTGCTGTGCGAGCTGGCTCATGGGGAAGGAGTGCTGCCCACATGCTGCTGTTCCCCCAGCCAGGAGAAGGGGAGGGGCAGCGCTTCTTCCCTGCAAGCTGGATTGCACAGCGAGGCTCAGGGCTTTCTCTCTCTCCCTCTTCCACCCCAGCAGAAAGTTGGCGCTGGTGCTCCAACTGCATGGTAGGGGGAGTGGGAGGGCAAGGCTGAAGCACCAGCTCAAGCTCTCCGCTGCAAGGAGATGGAGGGGATCTCAGCTCGAGCCACAGACCACATGGAAGGCAGCCACGGAGCCCCCTCATGTTGACTTGAGGGACCATGGGGGGGTGCATTCACACCCTTCTCACCACCCCTGCATACAGGCCTGCAGGAAGCAAGAGAAAAGTCGGCCAGCAGGAAAAAGGAGCTGAAGGGGAGGGTCAGGGTCAGAGCCCTTTGTGCAGTGCCCTCTTGGCTGCAGTGCCCTTGGCCTAGGCAGCCTGGTCCTGGTTCCACCTAATCAGTTTGAAACTCACAGGCTAAACTCACTGGTCTGCCAGAAGAAATGGCAGGACTTCTGGTCAAAAGGAGGAATTACAGACCAGAAAACTCTTCAAAGCTTTCTTGTTATCCATACATGGAAAAATGATATTTCCCCCTTGCATAAGAAACACAAATGAGATGGTGGCTATATTAAACATTACTTTAAATAATACTTATAAACAGATAAGTAACTGTGCAAAAATGGTGCCTTCTTATTGAACAGGATCAGTAAGATCAGATCTGTTTCCTGTGTGTGTTTTCAAAGTCAGGTCTGATGGCTTTAGTGACTAACAAGTTTTCGCAGCTTTGTACTCCTTTTAACACAGCAGAATCAACCCAGCTGAGAGAGAAACAGAGCCTAATTCAGTTCTTGAATCATCAACAGAATTATTAACAAAGTTGCAATTGCAGGGCCAAATGCTGCCCTCAGTTACATGAGTGCAAGCCCATTGATGTTGACATATGAGATCTTTCTTACAGGTGATGATACCGGAATCAGAAAGATCCCTATTTGACTTTCAGATCCTAATTGCTGTCAATGAGGGGACAAAACACCCCATTTTTTTTTAAATTAGAAAACTACTTGAAGCTACTGAAATACAACAAATACAGCCTTTCATCATACCATTTTTATAATCATTTTTCAAAAAAGAACCACCCATTACTATTTTAATTGTATTTAGTACAAATGGAAGCTATACAAAATTAGTATAGCAAATATTAACTACAAAGTAGACTCCCCACACAATGGGTCAGAGTACATTTCCCAACACACCAAAGGAAAAACAAACAAAAAAGATAAGCTCTGCACTATACCCTGAATGCTGACAAATTTGGGCTTAGTTTGACTAGTGGAAAATGAGTTCTACAGCCCAAAGCCTTCTCTTCAAGACACAGGCATGCAAATCTTAGGTCTATGAACTAGTGAACCCATACTGATATACTGACTAAAAGAGCTCAGGTATCTGGGATCCAAACTCTGAGACTTCAAAGATCAACATGAATACCTTTTTATTGCATCCTGAAACAAATGAAAGAATATTCTGCAGAGCCATTTGTGTAATGTATTCCCTGTGACTACACCTAAAATGGGCCATCTCTACCCACAGCAGCTGAATCTTCCAACCTATTTGGAAGTGCTGAGTGTATGAGAATAATCCAATCTGCAGGTCTAGGATACAGAAGTAACTGCAGGGAATTCCGGTTTTGAGAGAAATAGTCACCATTATGCCAAAGACCAATGGAAAAAAGGCTCTTGACCCAACCAAGAACAATCTTCCAAGAACAATCAGGAATCTCCAAAACTCATCATGGAAGTTAGCCCTTTCAAAAGCATCAAGCAGCAGACTACCCTTAAGAGAGAACAAACCAACTCAGACCCATTTGAAAGTAATGAAATACCTGGCTGGCTGGTTAGCCTCTAATTAACTAATGAGCCAGACAGCTGGAGTGGTTCATAGAGACAGGAAACTCCTGAGCTGAGGGTCCAAGAGAGCTCACCACATCAAGGGACCTGGAAGGTATGTTCTAAGAGATTGGCAATTCTCAATGGAGGCTACAAGCACCTACTGTAATACACTTGGCCTGAAGAGGGTGATGTAGGGTAACTACAACCTGTGACAAGCATAAATTATCAGCTTCACTAGAAAAGCAGGAGTACACCCTCTCAGTCAAGAGAGTAAGGCAGCATCTGCCAACAAGCCACTACATCAGACTGAGCCAAAGCTAGCTCACTGTCATCCAAATCTGTAACTTGGCCAGGCACTAGGACACCAGAGACTACCAACCTCAACACACAATATTTCATTTTGATCTACGTAGCTTTGCTTGAATCAAGTTTGAGCAATGCACACGGGATTTACGGTCTCCATGGCTTGTATCTACTTAGTGATCCAGATGCCTTGTAACTTAGATGAAATATTTGACAGATGCAAATGAAACCTGCTCAAAGTAAAATTCAAAGAACTGTTTGCCTGGTTTTTGCTAGACTGGAGGATCAGCACACTTACAGGCCATTTCAGGTGGTTTTGGAAATTTTTAGATATACCAAAAGCATTCTTCAGCACCCTGAGCAGAAAAAAGACAAGGAAAACTACTTGATTTTTTTTCCTTATTCACCAAAGTCCAAGGATTTTGTATGGCAGTGAGACTTAATACTTATCAGAATACTTTGCTATATGTCTTCTCACATTTAAATACAACCCCAAAGCATCTACCTCTGTGTAGCCAAGATGTTTCTCTTTTCATTATATGCAATCTTTTTTCCTGCGGAAAAAAATCTGGTATAGAAAAATTTTGTTTGGACAAAAGAATCATTGGAAGACTTCAGCTGACAGAAAAGGAAATGAACAGAACATAAAGGGCCCATTTATAATTCCCATGTTTTCTTAGTCTCATCTCAAATTCTGCCTTGTGCTTTCTGCCATGAGTTGGTCCTTTCCTTGAACACACATCTTAAAAAAAAGTGTCAAAAACCAACTGGCTGACCAGCCACTAGCAATCAGCAGCTGGCATTGCTATCTTATGTGTATTTACAGTGCCAGCCAGACCCCTGATGTTCTAGGGTTTTGTTTTCTGTGTTACACTCTATAATGTGATACAAATAGACTGCAGTAGTTTATTGACTTAACTGGTGCTTTTGCATATAAAACAGAGGCTTTAAAACAGTAGGGAGCTGGCTGACACAGTGAATATATAAAGAATAACAGCCCCAGATACAGCCTGACAGTGACAAGATCAGTTAATTAACAAGTAGTGCTTATTTTGAGAGCCCCCCCCCCCCAGCTACATCATCTTAAAAAGAGTTTGTGGATTTTTCAGGTTGAGGTATGATCTTTGAAGAGTTTCATAGCTACTCTTCTTCATTATCTTTCTCCTATGCCAAATGATTGGCTTCAGCACCAACAGAAGACCATATCTGTGATCACATATAGTGTTACGTCAAGGAGGCAACAGAAATTTGGAAAATTATGTCAACTTGGTCTTCCTGTTTCACAAACTTCTTGGACTCCTGCCAGCACAAAAAAGTGCTGATGCTGGTGAAAAGGCAGAAACCAATATTCGGAGCATTTTTTTTTTTTTTTTTTAAATCAAGAGGTAGAGGGAAAAAGCAGCCCCTGAACTCTGTAGGACCAGACTTACTCTTCCTTCTCATGTTGATCTGTATATGAAAACACATGTACAAAAATGTAAAGACATGCATTAAATAATTTTTTAAAAGCTTCAATCCAGCTGCAGAATGGAAATGGAAAAATTAAATAGATTGACAGGATGTGTACTACTCCAACAGGCTGAGGAAACTCTCTGTGGAGAAGAGTGTCACATCTGAATTTGGATTAGAAAATGAACAAAGTTATTATTCAGGGGAAAAATATTTAAAAAACCACAATGTTTGTGTATGGTGATAGAGCAGTGGTCTCCAGCCTTCTTAAGCATGAGATCACTTTCTGAATTTAAGTGCATCCAGGATCTACCTCAAACCCAAAACATCCCTTGCCCTGCCTCTGCTCACTCCATCCTCCCTCACTTTTATCAGGCTGGGAGCAGGAGGGGTTCAGAACTGGGGCCAGGGTTCAGAATGCAGGCTCCAGCTTGGCCCCGCTTACTACAAGTGGCTTTTGGGTGGTGGTGGTGTAGGGAGCTAATGCAGGCTCACATCCCTACCCTGGCCCTGCACCACTTCCAAAAGCAGCCAGCAAACGCTTACCATTCCTGCCCCCCTCTGCTCTGTAGAGACAGGGTACAGGTTGGATGGAGAGGCATCCTGACAGCACCAACCCCCCCTTCCTCTTCTTTCCGTGCCCTGTACAGCAAGCAGGAGGCTCCCAGGGGTGAGGGGCACCTCCAAGGCAGAGGGCAGGAGTAGCACAGTAGTAGTGAGAGGTGCAGATGAAGTGCCAGCACTTGATAGCCTCCTGGCCAAACCTCTCAGGATCACCTGTCAAAGGTTCCAAGATCTACTGGTTGGTGATCACGGTGATGAAGTAATCTAGGCCTGCTTAATGTGGCACTCTATCCCACATTACAGTGGTTAGACAACAAGAAATTGATGAGCCTGCCCCAGCTTTAGCGAAGACACTCTTAAGTTATACAGTAACAGCTTGTACATTAAGCTCCAGCAGTCAGAGGTTTGATCCTGTCCAGTGGTGAGTGGGGCTGCATTGGCATTACAGTGGTGCCAATATACATTTAGATTGAGATTTTTCACAGATGAATTTTTTTAAGTGCCCTGAAAAAATGCATGAGTTTACTTAAATTGTGTTGAAAAAGGGCTGTATTTCAAAGTCAATGATCAAAATACAAGGCTACTTGAGCAGGGGATTCCCATGTTCAACAAAAGATTCATAACATTTTGACTCCTGTTTTATGCACACACCTTGGGAGGAGTCAAGTCAAACTGATATCTCCCACCTGGGAATGGTCTCAGACAGTGTCTGACACCCACTGCAATTTGGGGAACTATTAAAAAGTTTGAGGTGAAAGGTAGATCTACAATATAATTCAAAGCCAATTCTGTGTGTGGTTCAAAAAGGTCAGAGAAACAAGCAACAGAAGTTGGTTCACTAACAGATCTTAGGGCCACCCTGACAAGACACCCCCCCCCCGCAAAATTATTTGCACATGTAAAGCAGGACTGGGACTGTCTTTCTAGCCAGAATATTTGCAGGCAGCCCGCGTATGTGGCTCAAGATAACAAGTAGTCATTGAATTTGAATTGTACCTAATACTGTGAATTAGGAGCCCCACCCTGGACAACTGAAGAAATTTATGTTGTGTACATTAGTTACTCTCTGCTGGCATTCTCAAAGTCTCTTGAAGGATCTGTCCTGAAAGAAGCTTCTGGTTTAAGAGCTGACATTTCCAAGTGCTCTAAAATTCTCATACGCACTCACATTTGACTTTAAAAAAAGTACTGTCAAGGAAAATGGATTAAACAGAAGAAATACAAAAGACTCCAAGTAAGCAGCAGGCAACATATTTAATTTTAACCATGTCACTTGCTTCTCATCCTTTTCCTTAATAATGAGCACAATGAAAAAGAGGCCACTAGCTGCAATACTCACCACCAGCATGAAAGGGTTATGAGCATCAAAACACACATTGCAGAGAACCCTTATTTTAAGGACTGGCTTACAGCCCTCATTGACCAAATAGTGCGTCAGCATACAGTAACTAATGTTTGTAATGAAAAACAACTTTCTGCTTTCTACAATTCAGTCTACCTTTACCAGTTTCACCTGAGTGCTACAGCTTCTGTGAAAAGGGAATCTAATATGAAGTGGCAGAATAGAAAAATTAATCAGATGGTCCTTTTTGAAAGAGGCATCAAATCTCAATATTTTGCTCCCCCAAACTGTTACAGAAGAGAAATCAAGCAGTGAATAATGATTATCCCAGTAAAAATGGTAATTCTGGTGTAACATTAATCACGATGGCACTACTACCTCAGTGTAATATTGCTGTGCCGCATATGGGCCAGAGTAAAGTTAGTGTCATTTTGGACAAGGTGTTCCTCCAGATACATCCACTCCTTCCCTCTTAAAACATATTATTCCTTATAAAGTGAAAGGATAGAGTACAAGGATGCCAGAGGGGGGGCAATGCTGAAAAAAGACAGACTTAAGGTTATGAGGCAGGGCTGGCATGTACCATAACTATTCTCTTTATCAAGGGATAAGTATAGGTGCACTCAACCTTCTGGAAGGATACAAGACACTGTCAACTGTAACTATGTTAATTAAGTTTTAGGGCAAAAGTTGAGTTACTTACTATTTGAATTAAAATTTTAATAAGAGCATCTAAGCCTATTACTAGTTATTGCTCATTAAAAACAAGGCATCACTTCAATTATCTTAAGAAAAACTGTTATTCATTCTAATATTACATTTTGAACACATCTAGAGTCAAATAGTTCAACAAAACTGCATTTTAATTTCAGAAAATGTGTTAAAATATATATTTTACATCAATTTCTGACACTATGTGTTAGTATACACAAATGATGGTCTCTTGAAACTATTTATGAAATGTACATTTTTAATTTAAATACTCAATATACACTGCACTTAATCTGCATGTTGCATTTATTAAATACATTAAAATCTGCAATGTAACAAAACGTTTTCTCATACGAAATTCAAAACACCATTTTAAATGAACAAAAGATGGCTCACTTCATTTTTTTAAACAACTAGTGGATAGCACACTAGTTCAGCTCCACCAACACCAGCTGTTCGTTCTTTTTTATTTGACATTGTTCACAGACTATTACATATTACAATAAGAGTGCTGGATAAAAACATGAGGTACGAAAGTGGTTCAAAGATTATAGGTCATGCAGATCATGCTAGACAGCAAAGAAAATTGTGAATGAGAAAAACACTAAATAAAAATACATAAAGAATGTGCATTATAAAATAAAAAAAACTCAATTACACAGCTTTGCTTCTTTGGTTACAAAGTAGGTTGAACAATTTCACAGCTTTTTATTCCCCCCCCCCCAAAAATCATACGAAATGTCAAAAAGCAGAGGAATCATGGCAATTTCTCTCTATTAGAAAGTAGAAACAGAAATGAGCAAAGTTTTCTTCATCAAAATAGCCCATCAATTATTTATTATATCACAATAACTGGTGACTACCTGTACAGATGCACTATGGTCTTCGTACTTACACTCTATACAAAATTTACATTCAAGCTGGGTCTTGACTACAGTCAATAAATACCAAAAGGTAAATTGCCATTAGTGTTAGAAATATGCCAGGATTCTTTTGTTCAATTATTGCCTAAACGTCTTATCTATTCAACGCAATCCCATCTATCAATTTTTACTGATACTTACATTTATTTAAAAAAAAATTAAAAAAAGTTCTGTGACATTGTTCATGTACATTATGAAAATAGCAGCCCTGTAATAAATAAAACAAATAAATGAAACTAACGTAGGCAAATGTTACTTATACTTAAAGAACAGTGGCTCTTAAGATGAATTGTTACTTCTTACATGAGATAGCAAGGCTCAAAGTAATCCATGGGTAAAAGAAACCTTGGAGAGCCAACAAAGCTCTGAAAGACCCCACTCATGCGCACCAAATAAATGCATATGCTTTGCATTAACTCCTTCTACCATTTCCCTTGTGCACTGATGACATAACTGG
The DNA here is from genome assembly GCA_032595735.1 of Pelochelys cantorii. NCBI lineage: Eukaryota > Metazoa > Chordata > Testudines > Trionychidae > Pelochelys > Pelochelys cantorii. The sequence goes on from CM064335.1 coordinate 29,770,708, forward strand.
ACACCAACTGCGCTGTATGACATCTCAAAGTGAGGGAAAGCTCTTGTAGAATGATTGTCTAATACTGAAAAGGCCAACACACACAACTGAAGCATGGCTACTTGCTTTCATTTAAAGTGGAAAGAACACCAGTGGCACACAAGGACAGATTGCTTTCAGTTTTTTCTTAATGAGGAAAGAAAAGCTTTACGCTGAGGAAACATTCGGCTGCTGTGGAGGTTGCGTTGGCTGAGGAGGCTGTGCTATCACTGTTTGCAGTTGTGAAGTGCTACTAGGGATGGCCTGTTGAGTTGAGAGCTGGGATAACTGATCATTGTTTGAAAGAGATTTTAACAGTGCATTTTCACGTTCAAGTAAAGAGTTTCTTTCGATTAATTCTTTTATTTGTTCCTTCAGGACTTCCACTTCTTCTCTGACTGCATACATCAAATGGCTTTTCACCAGATCCTGTGAACAGTAACGCAGCAGTTACACAAGACAAACAGCAGAGTTTTGCAATACAACTCTATCCTGTTCAGTCCTAAAATGTTAGTATGATTTCACTTATTCCATTAACACAGATCTGGTTTCTAGTAACACTAGAAAAATATTTATCACTAAATAAAAACCATGTTCAGAAGTAAATAATATAGCACTTGGAGACATTGTGCAGCAACTTCCTCATCCTGAAAGGCCCTACAATTTTGCATGTTAAATAGGTTCTATTGCACAACAGAATAGGCATAGACATTTCCATTTGCATTAAAATTGCAAGATCTTTTCTATTCCACAGGAATTATGAAGGCTTTATCACAATCTGAATATAAATAGAGCTTTTGGAACAGCCTTCCAGTTATGTGTATTTTAATGTCCAAAACACACTTTATAATAAAAACAGACAGCAGGCTGTGTTCTAGGTTTTGGCTTCATGACACGCATACATTAATTGCACAAAATATTTCTATAGATGGTTTTCCAACTTGAATGCATGAACATGCATTTTTTTGCTAATATAAATTAATACTATAAACACACACATTTAGCTTTGCAGGACAGTATGTCATTGGGAGCCAAGTAGTCCAGTGATCAGACAACTAGCCTTATTTCTAGGAATATACACCAGGGGACAGCGTGATTAGAAGATAACTAAAAAATGGTGTCCTGAGAACTAATGATAGGATCCTGCAGTGCAGCATACAAGAACCAGAAGGAAACTCAGACTATTTAAAAAGGGAGGGGAAAATAAAAAACCTGCACACAAGTGGCAGAGCTGGATTTTAATTGTTCCTTTAAATAGTAAACAAAGACATTTTTTTAAAAAGTATGCTATATCTTGAGTGTCTCTACATTTAAGCCAAATTTTTATGTTAAATCCTTTCAGATTGTTTAAAAACTCTTCTGTACATCAAGTTTTGGGTCAAATGTTAAACTAATCCAGATTCGTTGCCACTCCATGATCTAGGAAAATACATTTCATATGGAATGGAAGAATCAGGACTAACTGGAGGGGAGGAGAACAGACACTGTATTCACACCTACAATGCAATTCAGCCTAATGATACACAATTTTATTCTAGAAGTCTGCACTATCCTGAAAAAAGCATGTTTGAATAAAAATGGATGTGTCTTGAAAGATTTCACCTTATTGATAACTGCTTGTCCTACAGGTTGAAGCTCTCTTACCTGGGATTCTCTGGTCCGGCAACATCCATGGTCCAGCACAGATGTCGCAGCACCAGAGTGTCCCGGTGGAGGTCCAATGGCAAGGTTCCCTGCAGGGCCGGCAAAGCAGTGGGCTGCCCGTAGTGATCCTGCTGTTAGTTAATGCGTGGCAGCAGGCATGCCCAGGGGGGTTGCGAGCTGCACTAGCTCATTGGGGCAGGGATCCACAGCATGCAGCTGCCCAGCAGGTCCCAGAGCCCCAGCACAGTGATGGCTGCCCAGCAGAGTCTGTTGGCCCCATTCCCTGCTGGAGGTGAGGAACCGGCCAGGAGGCCAGCGGGCTGGGGGAGGTCCAGAAGTGACCTTCCCTGGTTTGGCAAAATCCCTCATCTGGGACATGTCAGGTCCCAAGGGTGCTGGACCAGGGAGGTCCAACCTATACTAGAAATAGGAATCTGTTTTCTACTTACCATTGCCTGTTCTATTTTGTTGTCAATGGCTACAACACTTGCCCCAGATGCACTGTTAAAAAAAGAAAAAAAAAGCTCAGTGGATATTGGGTTCAATGTTTAGTCAAATCGGAGTAATCTATCTGTATATACAAATCTGCTAACATGTTAAAAGTCTGTTTTATGACATGCTTTCAGTGAGAAACTGTACATCCTCTGTAGACGCTCTTAAATGTCTCTAACAATTAGAGCTCTGAAAATTATATATATTGCCATTCCCATTCAAGCTTTTCCAGTTTAGCAACGATAAAACATAACCCCCTTATTCCATACCTATGGACACTTAAGATTACTAACCATTATAACCCCTTAATCTAATTCAGTTATTGTTTCACTTCCCTTCCTCATTATCCACACTATCACTTAGAAAAATGGAGGTTATGTAATATATAGAGGAGTCCCTTTTACATAATTAGCAAATATGTAAACTTGTCATCTCATATGTTAATATGAAGTGTTCTGACCAAAAACATTCAGCATTTACTAACAGACTGCCAGAAGAGGAGCTATATTATCCGGAGTGTTCTTGTGGTTTTGCAGCAGTGTGCCAGTAGTCAATAGCAGCATAAAGGTATACACAAAAATTCTGAAATCCCACAAGTATGTTCATTTGCTCCCAGGAAACCCTGGATGCCCCATTAAGTAAGGTAACTAGAACCTTACTGTAGGCAATTTAATTAAGTCCCATTTAGGCGCTTACTGGCATGGGCCATGTTTTTCCAAGGTCAAGTGCTAACAGTGTTTAGCAAGGCAAGTTTCAGATCATCAGCACAAGATGGCAAAATGTCTCAATGTGTTTTAGGAACAGAGTTTTGAAGACTTAAGAGGACAATATTTATGCTTTCAGGTAGCTGATACGAATTTTACAACAGAACTTTTAAGCTTCCTTGAATTACAAATGTCCTGTAGATGTCCTTCTCAAAATCAAAATGGCCACAAAAAACTAGCCTCCTTTCTCTTGTAAGCATTATGATTCAGGCAGATACCCTTTTCTCTAACTAACTAAAATAATTCAACGTTAGCCTTGCACAAAAATCAACTGAAAAAGTGACTGCCATTCAAGTGTCATTACTAAGCAGAAAACAAAGTTTAGTTTGAAAAATATGTTTTGATTTGCAGAGGAAACTGTTCATTTTGTTCAGAATTAACACTAAATCCAAAATTAAGACTTATTCTAAATACTGACAATTAAACAATCCTGTAGCATTAAGCCGTTTCAGTAAAACTGCTTTCAACTATTAGAGGGCAGGTCTTGTCTGTAGTCATTTGCAGAATTAGGACCCGTGAAATTAGAATTTAACTGAACCAGCCAGAACTGAGACTGAACCAGTATGTTGTACAGCCCATCTCTAAAGCAAATATATTGAAATAAAAACTTCAGTTTTAATTTAAAAAATGAAACTAAGCCTTTAGATATCATGGCAGAGAAGAAAACCCCCAAATGCAAACTAAGTGATGACTACCAACTTTTCTGCACCTTCCATTGACTTCTATCAGTTTTTAAACACACGAATTTTAGACTGCTCAGAAAATGAGCAGATCTGCAGGCTCTCTCATTACATCAATATTCTGGTTAGAAGATTCCACGAATGGAATGTTTGCCAAGCCAACATGAAGTATGGATATTAAATATTGATTAACTAATTGAATAGTCAATGGAATTTCCATCAACTACCTGATTAGCCGATAAGGACGAGTGCGCATTCCGCCTTTGAAATGTACAAGAGCCCCAGAGGGGAAGCGCCACTACTTTGCCCCCTGCCCAGTCTCAGGTGGAGCACCCCTTCCTCTTTGTGATAAAGGCAGCGGGCGGGAGGGGGAGAGGAGTAACCAGTTGACTAATGTATTGACTATCCGATAAGCTTTCGCTTATTGGATAGTCGACTAGTTGATTAGTTGCTTAGATCCCTAACATGAAGTACACAACTTACTTGTGCACCACAGTGAAATGTCATTTCATTGCCTAAAGTTTTTAGGCGTGACAAATCAGATTAGGAAAGAGTTTTATTTTAGAGGGGAGCATGGGCAGCGAGTTATATGGGCTTGTGGTGCCTATGCTCCAGCAATATTCAGAGCCGGGGGCCTGTTCCAGCAATATTTGGAGTTGGGTCTCTCCCCCAGCCCTGCCTAGAGCGGGCCCCGGCCCCCACCTGCTGGCCCCCCTGCACGTCCTTCCCCACCCCCAGAGCGTCCCTGTGACGGGGGCCTCACCCCCCGCACTAGCCCTGCCGGCGGTGCTGTGCTCGCGGCCAGCAGGCCGCCGCCATTTTGGGCTTGCGGTGCATGCGCAGGGGCAGCCAGTGGAGAACCCCCATCCAGCGCATGCGCACGCCCGCTGGGCCAGAAACTGGCGGGCTGACACCCAGGGGAGGCCTGGCCAGCTGAGGGCATGCTGGCGCCAGAATTTAAAAACGGCAGAGGCGGACGAAAAGGGGGGGGGAGGGGAAGGAGGCAGAGAGTGAGTGGCCGGCCCGCCCACAGGGGCCCCCTTCTTCCCCCTAGAGGCCGCCAGAACACCTGGGAAGGGCAGATGCGCTGGAAGAGGAGGCCGTGCTCCAGGGATCTGGCACCGCTGAGTAGGATTACCAGGTAGGCTTAAAAAAACCCCAAAAAAACAAACAAAAACAGCCACACTTCATTGTGGGGGGGGGGGGGGGGGGGGAGAAGAGGAGACCGGCCGTGAGAGGAGGGGCACTGGCCAGGAGAAGGGGGGTGGGGGCCGGAAAGCAGAGCTGGCGGGGGGGGGGGGGGGGTCGGAGGCTGGCTGGGGCAGATTGTGGGGCAGGCCGACGGGAAGCCGAGTTGGTCGGTGGGGGGAGGGGGTCAGGCAGAGCGGGGCTGGCCAGGGGAGCTCAGGAGAAGGAGGGGAGAACTGGCCGCCGCAAGCAGAGCTGGCAGGGGGTGCAGCGGGGCTTGCTGGGGAAGATCAACCTGCCAGCAGAAGGTAGAGCTGGTGGCGGGGCAGGGGTTGGGTACAGCCCTGAGCCCCCCTTAATGTGTTCTCTGAATACTGTGTGGGTGCCTCAGTTTCCCCTATGCATTTCTTAAGTATCTAGTGGGGGGATACGGGTGTGTGATTGTTGTAGAGCCCTAGAGCAGTGGTCTCCAAAGTGGGGTGCGCGAGACTATTGGAGGGAGCGCATGCCGCTGCGCAACAGCTGAGAGGGGAGACGCTGGTTCGCAAGACAACCGAGGAAGCGCATGTGGGGGTGTTCAAACACCCACGCAACAGCTGAGAGGGAAGACACCCAGTGTGCCATGATGTCACGGCCTGGGACTTTAAATTTTAACGTCACACGGCCCAGCTCTAGGCCCGGCACGTGGTCTGGGGTCACGGAAGCAGCTGGGGCCGGACCCGATCACAGACTCAAACTGGACGGCAGAAGGTGGGGGTGCGGGAAAAATAGGGGGAACGGGTGGGAGAGGAAGGGCTTGTGCTGAGGGGAGGGGGGCAGGTCAGGAGAAGAAAGGGGAAGGCACCAAGGGATAGCGTGGAAGAGAGACAAATGCCAGGGGGCCAAGTGGAGACAATGAGGAAAAAGGCAGGAGGGGAGGTGTCAGTGAGAGGGGGGACAGGGTGATGCTGGAAGAAGAGAGGGTAAGGGCATTGGGGGCTAGAGAGGGGAGGTGGTGGTGCTGGGAGAAGGCTTGAAAGAAGGGGTGGGCATGAGGAAGGTGGAGATAGAGCAAGTCGTGTGAGGGCACAGGGGCATGAGGGAAACTAGGGCAGAGGGTGGTGAGGGAGTGGGCATCAGAGAAAAAGGCAGCAAAGGGGGCAGGGGCAGTGAAGGAAGGGGGAGGCACCAGGAGGGTGCAGGGATAAGGGAAGGTGCAAGTGCCAAGGGATTCTGGGGGTGAAGCAGAAGGGCAGACACCTGCAGGGGAGGGACCAGCACCAGAAGAGAGAGGCAGGGCAGGTGTGTAGAGGGAGGTGTTAGGAGAGGGGATGAGGAGGGGTAGCTCACATGATCAGAGTGGGACTACTGGAGGAGTGGGCACTGGGGGGAGAGAAGGGCTGGTGGAGGGGGGCCAGGTCTCCAGAAGGCTGAGGGCAGTGAGAAGAGCAGGAGTCAGGACAGCAGAGGAGGGTGAGGGGTTGGGGGGCAGCAGGCACCAGGGGAGCTGATGGAACAAGGGGGAGGAGACATGGCAGCAGAGAGAAAAGATAGAGATTTATAAGATATTTATTAATAACTTGGGTGCCACAGTGGCACATCCAAACAAGCCACATGAACTCAGTACTGGTGCACAACACAAAATTCATTCTGCTCACAGGAGGAAACTCTTAGGCTAGGTCTACACTGGTGGCTTCTTGCGCAAGAACATATCCACACTGCCATGTGCGAGCTCTGCTTTTGCGCAAGAGCATCCATGGCAGTGTGGATGCTCTCTTGCACAAGAAATCCCTGCTGAGCATCCACACTGCCCTCTTGCGCAAGAGAGCTTACACCTGTTAGAAAAGAGCGTAGCTCTTGTGCAAGACACCCTCTCTTACCAGCTGTACTGTAAATTTCCTTGTGCAAGAGCAGGTGGGCAATGTGGATGCTCTGCAGGTTCTTGCGCAAGAATCCGCGAGTGTAGACATAGCCTTAGAGGGAACACTTTCCCCAGTCTCTCTGCCCCCACGTTAATGTCACACACATTGGGTTAATGCAATTGCAGAATAGTTGCATGAGGAGGGTTTGGTGGGGGCCAAACTAATGCCTGTTGGTAGGCGGATGGTGGGAAAAGTCCTTCAAGAGGGGTGACACGACACCTTTTACTTCTGGTCATGTGTCCATCTTGCCCCAAGCATGTTACCTCCAGAGGCCTGGCTAATGGGGGGTCAGGGGGTGTGGCTAATGGGGCACCACCAAAAATTATACAAACCTGCCGCCCCTGGAGGGGAGTGTGGAGGACTGAAGGATGTCAGGGTTAGAAGATTATGGAAAACACAACAAACTTGAGATAACACTACAACACTGAGTATAATGGCTCAAGCAAGGAATGTAAAATCTCAGTTAAGCATTGAAGCGGTTAACCTATTAAAAGGAGATTAAAGAAGAGGAGCAGAGGGGTGTGTTTGTGCTCCAGCCGAGCTGTCCCACCCCCAGCTGCTGGGCTAGAATGCACCTCCCCCCTCCCCCCCCCCCCATCCCTGCCACAGGCAGGGACTGATTCAGCCCATTCAGAGCAGCCCCTGCCTGCAGAGGGGCTAGGGTGCCCCGCAAACAGACCTTACCTGTGCTGGAACAGACCCTATCTGTAATGGGCCCCTACAGGGCTGAAGTAGCCCTCTACCACAACAGGTGGGGAGCTGCTCCAGCCCCACCAGTTAAACCTTCACATCCCTACTTCAAGTACAGCAATCTTTCTTTCATCCATTTAAAAGTTACAAAACTGTCTTGGAGGCTAACAAAATTCTAATTAAAAATGCATCAAGATTTTTTCTTCTTCAAGACAGGTAGATTCTTTACAATTAAAGACACTAGATCCAGCTCTTACTGAATCCACCAGGAAAAATCCCACTGGATTTGAACAGAATCAAGATTAGGCCCTTTATGCTTTATGGCCAAATGACACCCACATATCCTTCCCTGTATTTCCATTTTCCCTTGTTGAGCCACCCTTCCAGTTTGGGTTAGTTAGAAGCAATTCCATTCTTCCCATTATGGTCTAGATGGTACTGGGTCCTGCCATGAGGGCAGGGGACTGGACTCGATGACTTCGAGTCCCTTCCAATTCTAGTGTTCTATGATTCCTGCTAAAAAGCCATAGATTTTTATAAGTTTCATTACCCCTCAGTTATAAGAAACAAAGAAAGGAAAAAAAAAAAAGGAAATAACCCAAACTTAGAATCCCTTAGAGGCTGAGAGTTACAGCTATTCTAACAGCCATTTATGACGCTGCTGAAGCATAACAAATCAGAAGTGAATTATTACTGAGAAGAGAAATTTTTGAAAGGCCAGTGGACTTTGCTTATTTATATGAAAGTTTACATTTTCTAATGCCAATTTACAGGGAGAATTACACTTCTACCTCCCATTTAAGGTATTTTTCAAGAACGTAGGCTTTAAGAAAAGGTTTTTTTGGTAGTTTTCACAATGTTGTCAACCCCAAAAACTCAAGTCAGAAGTTAGCCACTGCCCACCACCAAAAATAGTGAGATTATTTTTAAAGACAAATACATATGAGTTCTGTTCATAAGCTGCCTGCTTTGAGACTGTATAGTGAACTTTCTTCATAGTTAAGATTGTGTGCAGTCATGAATTGAACACTAGAAATTTACACTGGTGAAAAATAAAAACTGTCTTTCCCAGGGGATATTCTTCAATTTTGTTTCCAACAGCAACAATTCCAGAATTCTTCCAGTAGTAAAGCTGAGTTTCTCATGCAGTCCTCTAAAAGGGGAACTGTTGGAAGCAAGATTGGTACCTCAGACCCAATGGAGACAGTGAGAAAACGACCACCTCACTAACAAATTCCATCTCAGCTTCTAGAGCTGAAACTACTCCACATAAACAGTGTATGCACACAAACACACATGCACACTGTTCCTCATAGAATCTTCTGATCAGCTTTGCTTTCACACTTCTGGGAAGAGGAAGACAACTTAAGCCTCCACTTTCTCTCAAGTGTGCATGGCATCTTACAGAACAGTCTATGAAGAAATAAACATTAGTAACTAGCAAGCAGGAAGTGGAGAGAATGTAACAGCTATTCCTCTGCCTGCTTTGGTAGCATCAAGGAGGCACTGGATAGAGAAAGAGGAAACAAAGGTGTCTCTAACCTTAAGGCACTTACTAATTACACAGGAGTGCCCAACTTAGATAAACTGGAGTTGCTATAGGATTCTGTCTGTATCTTTTTACTTAACAGAAGCCCAGCACCTCTGCACCAGCTGCTGGGATTCCCCATCCAACTTTTTTAAAAATTATTTTCTGGGCTAGCAGGATTAGTCCTCTGGATTGCAAAAGTCAAATTTTTCAAGTCCTGCTTGCACCTATCACCACTGCCACCTGACTAATTTACGCACACAAACTTCAAAAACAGTATCTAAAAATATAACCTACAAGCTTTCCCTAGACTTTGGTACTGGGGCTGCCAACTCTGCCAACTGGATGGACCCGATGCCATTGCTGGAATCTGGTTGAGAAAGACAGCAACCTTACAACTGGAATTGGGCCAAAAATGAGGGGTTCAGAGAGCAGGAGGGGGCTCCAGGATGGAGCAGAGAGTTGGAGTATAGGAGCGGGTGATGGCTCTGACTGGGAGTGCCAGCTCTGGATCAGGCCTGGATTAAATGGCTTGGGGTGCAGAAGGGGGCTTTGGATTGGGATCAAGGTGTTCGGAGGGCAGGAACTTGGTGCTCAAGGCAGGACGTTGGGGTGGGAGTTAGGTGCTGGAGTGGGCTCAAGGCTGAGTCAGGTCATAGGGGTGCAGACTCTGGAGGGAATTTGGGTGTGGGAGGGGGCTCAGGACTGAGTTGCAGGAGGGAGCGCCGGGTGCTTACCTCTGGCAGTTTCTGGATTCAGAAGCAGCTGATACATGTTCCTGTGGCTCCTGGGAGGTGGGAGGGTAGGTGGACAGTGTGATGTCCTCACCTTCAGACATCGCCCCTACAACTCCCATTACCTACAGTTCCAGGCCAAAGGGAACTGCAGGGCTATGCCTGCAGGCAAGGATAGTCTGCAGAGCTTCCTGGATTGTCACAAGCCATCATTTGCAGCTCTAGCCCCATGGGGGAGGCCCACTGAGGCTCAGGGCTTCCAGCCTACAGCACAGAGACTTGCCATAGACCGGATGAAATTAAGCAAGGGGCTGAATCCAGCCTGCAAGCCAGAGGTTGCACGCTCCTGAGCTATGTAGTAGCTACATGCTACTGTTTCACTGTGAGCTACAGATGTGGCAAAAGTGCCACTTATCTTCCATAATGGAAAGTTGTTTGAGAGGTGTGCGCCCTATTTGAATTCCACCATATAATATGCATATGCTTCATGTGCACTACAGTTTTTAAATATCCAGAAAATATTTAATGTATTTTTTCAAGGGACTCAAGGCTATACAGAAATGAAGTTTCCAAGCTCTTTAACAAACAAGACTGTATGTGCATTTGCAAACACTGCAAAAACTGTAGTTGTACTTCTGCCCAATTAATCTAAATATTATTTGTCAAAAAATACCATAAGGTGGATGAAGTAATATTATACTCAGTGCTTTTATAAGGGAACAGTCATAGAAATAGCATCTTTGACAGCATAAGAATGATGAGCCAGTGTCATCTGTAGTAGAGTTCTTTAAGTGCATGTTTACCTTTAATGAAATAGTATATCTTACTAGAGATTACACAAATTAGAAAGAATGTTCAAAAGAACAGGAAGTTGAAGTAAAGAAAATGAGAAAGTATCTAAAAAAAAGAGCAGGTATGAGGGAATAGAATTGAAGAGAAGAGAAGTGTTACAAGTCAATAAAAACAGCACTATGAAATTAGATTATATTTAAATGTCTTGGATGGTTAAAGGCATTTTACTTTCAGCAGAATCATTAAAGATGTTTAGTCGCTTACATCCCTGATCTAGTTGATAAGCCTATCGGAGGCAGCCGGGCGGGGGGGGGGGGGGGGGCAGAGCAGGAGCCAGTTTAAAAGCCAGTTCCCCCCAAGCACCGTCTCTGTGGGGAGGCAGAGATGCAGTGGAGGACTGGGCATGACCCAGGACTCAGCTATCCTGGCTTGCACCCGGTCCCAGATGCTGTGATTCTGCTTTTTAAATGTAGTACAGGGTGTCCCCGCTATAAATCGCCCCAGTATGCATCCATTCCGCACTAAAGTCGTTGATGCTTGTAGGAACTGATGCGTTACAAGTCCTTCCATTCCATGCAAAAAAACAAAAACAAAAAGAAAACCCACACCACACAACACAATTTGCACAAATCGAAGTCAGCCATGGGGAAAAAATTCCCTGCTTTAAGTTGTTTCGCTTTAAGTCCAAGTTTTTTGGAACGTATCTTGGACTTATAGCAAGGACGGCCTGTAAGAGCTGGGCGGCTCTTACTACATTTAAAAGGCAGAGCCGCAGTGGGGTTAGCTCCCGGTCCTGGGAGCTAACCCTGCTGCGGCTCTGCCGTTTCCCCCTTATCAACTAAATTGAGTAGTTGATAGAAATTCCATCAACTACTCGATTAGCTGATGAAACATAATTTAACATCCTTAGTTTAGATATTCATTATAATCTCAGCATGTCCCTACTTATTTAAATTTAACCTTGTCAAAGGGTTTAAATTAAATCACTACCATTTATGATTTCATTATGAACTATTTTTAAAAACGTTTCCATACTTGTTACCCTCTAGTTTGATCATAAAAGAAATTCACTCAGTAAAAAGTGAAGCTCTGGCAAAGTTTGTTGGCACAAAATTGAAGTTTGGACACAAAACTGAATTTCTTAAACCATAAACCTTTTAAATTTAGTTTTTAAAATTTGCACAGTACTCAATAAGGTACATGTACTATGAGAAGTTTGCAAGTTATTGCGTCACTTCCATGATTTAACATCAAACATATTGCTATGTATCAGTTTTCAACTTCAAGCTCCACTTCAAATAAGTGGAAGATATGCCCTACGTACACTGAGGCTATGTCTACACTGTTTGTTTTTTCTGGAAGAGGAAATGGAAATCTCACACTCTTATTTGAATATTCTCTTCCAATCCTTTTTGCGGAAGAGGTTTTAGTGAAAAGAAAAAAAAAAAAAAACGCAGTGTAGATGGGGCCATTTTTTGGAAAAAACCCTTTTGCGCAAGATCCTGTAAACCTCATTTTTTGAGGAATAAGGGATCCTGCGCAAAAGGTTTTTCCCCCTGAAAAATGGCCCTGTCTACACTGCCGTTTTTTCCACTACAACCTCTTCCGCAAAAAGGATCGGAAGAGTATATGCAAATGAGCGCAAGATTTGCATTTCCTCTTCTGCAAAAAACAAACAGCATAGACATAGCCTGAGAGGTATTGATTAGCTGTAAGGTCTATTTCCTCAGGAACTACACAACTATTGCAACTCATCAGAAGCTTGGAGAGGGAGGGTGGAGGGAGGATAGAGGACAAACTCATATGGATTTAGATATTCTCTTAGCCTTTCCTTGTTAAAGACAGCATCTGTAAAATTGGGAATAATAGTCACATGTCTTTGAGATTGTTAACCCACCCACCACTACCACAGCTTTGCCAGTCCTTAGAAAATGAGGAAGATGTCCTGCTAGGAGATGAGAACGCTGCCCTGAGGTTAGTAGGTAATGGTGTTGGATTTAATTTAATGGATGGTTCAAAACCAGTTTCAAGTTGCCAGCATCTTTCCAAAGGAAGGTGAAGATCTGTTACAGTACTATGGATAAACCACTCTATGACCTCACTGAAACATGCAGTGCATTTAGGCAACTGTGCAATGCTGGGTGATGTAGAGGGATCCTAACAACGTGTTTTAAGTTATTCAGCTCTTCTGTTTGGATTACAATTCATATAGATAGGAAGTTACCACTTCCAGAGTCAGATCTAGATTCTATTCTAGATCCCAAATGAATTTAAGGACTAGTATTAGGGATGTTAATACACATTTATTTTTGTAAACATGTAATCACTGAAACAGCTCCCCATTTGTACTGGCTTCTACCTGCTCTCCCTCCCCCATGCTGCTGCCTCTGAATTAGAGGCCACAGTGTGGGGGCGGCAGGCGACTCTACAGGAGCCAGTGCTCATAGGGAGCTGGCTTTTAAGCCGGCTCTCCACACATACCAGCTCCTGCCTTTCCCCCTGTGCTGCTGCCTCTAATACAGAGGCAGCAGCATACGGGGTGGTGTGGTGCGGGGCCTCCATATAACCATGAGGGTTAACCAAGAGTCCAGAGTCACTGGTTAAACATGTACAGAAGTACATTCACAACGCTAACTTGTATATGCAGAAAAACTGAGTAGCATCAGCACAGTGCAATAATTATTTCAATATAGTTATGGCCACCAGTTTCCCCATGTAGATAAGTCCTTAGTCACAAAGAACACTTCTGTAATATCATCTTGATGTTTATGATTAAATAAGTTCTCTTTTGGAGTAATACTCCACAACAATAGACCTAATAGCCGAAATACCAAAAATTATAGTTTGAGGAATAAATATGAGAGAGGTTAAACTCCCTGTTGTGCAACAGACTTCCAGTGTGACCTAAGGCAAGTCATTTAGGGACAGATTCTGAGAAGAATTTAGCAGCCAGCAATTTCATTCAGAACAATTAAGTGAATGCAAATCTCACCATTAGTTTCTTTGGGCTAGATTCACAAAGAAACTTGACACATATCACCAGACCAAACTTTCAGGTATCTTAAAAATTACAGGGATTCACAAAGCCTGGTTTACATACCTAAGCTTCCTATGCTATCATTGTAGAGAAAGGGGCACTTCCGAATGGGATTCATGAAGACCAGCACGTATGGCTGTTCCTTGCCTAAGCTATCCAATGGAAGATGCTGAAGTGAGGTATGTGTGCTAAGCCATGTCTCTGAAATACTTTAGAACCTGAAGTTACATCATCTTGGGAATGGAGGTTGTTTGCATCTTTGAAGCATTCATAACTGTGTTTTTCAAAAGTTTACAACTGACTACTGACCAGCTCTGAAACACTACTATGCAAAAATAAAATGCTGTTTTCTCTTTAAGATTACATTTAACAGTTCTGTATAGGGATGTAATAGTATAATTGATTAATCCATAAGCAAAAGCTTATCGGCTAACGCTATAGACTACATGCATTCCTCTTTCCCCCTGCCCACCACCACCACTCCGCCCATCACTTGCCGTAAATTTTTTTAGCAGGCTGACCAGCAGCCCAGCTCAGGCCCAGCTTGCTCTGGGTCCAGGACCTACCCCCACTGCAGCTCTGCATTTAAAGTGTATTAGGAGCCAGGCTGGCAGGCAGTCTGGCTCAGTTCCAGCTCGTGCCGGGTCTGGGTGCTCAGACCTCCACCCCCTAGACAGGGGCTGCTGCCATCCTGCGCTGCTGCCTTTGTATCAGAGGCAGCAGTGCGAGGTGACAGGCAGCTGGTCCACGAGGGGAGCTGTGGTTTTTTGTTGTTGTTGTTGTTTGTTTTTTTAAACACACTGGCTCCCCTCATGGACCAGCTCCCACTTGGCACCCCACACTGCTACCTCTGATACACTGAGTTACAAGGGACTGCTTGGGAGTGGAGCTGGAGTGCACTGGCTGCTGGCCCTACCCCTAAGGCTACAGAGTAATTAAGTAACCAATAAGAACTCATGAGGTTAATTGAGCTTCAATTAACGGATATTTAACATCCCTAGTTCCGTACTGTATTTGCTCTCTCTCCCTTCCCTGCTGTTGCCTGATTGTGTACTTCTGGTTCCAAATGAGGTGTGTGGTTGACCCATCAGTTTGCAACTCTAGTCTTTGTAATTGAGATTCTACTGTTAGATGCCAAGTCTGGGCTGCAGGGAGGCATCTCTCTATTTGGGTCAGCTGCAAATCTCTCCTAGAATATGGGTACCTATGCTGTCTAAGAAGCCAATGGGAGGAAAGCAGCAGCTTCATAACTAAGTGGGGTCTGATTTTGATATTCAGGAAGTTATGAGCCTCAGAGTTACTGTTAGGATAAATACTTACCAAAAAAGCTTTGGAGGAGGACCGAAATGGTTCCTCCTATCTGTACCTAAGACTGCTTACAACAAACCTGGGAATTTTTTGTGGGAGGGGAAAAGCGGGTTAAGAATTTACAATATGTTAGGGTCACTTCCCCGGTACGCAACTGTTATTCAGAAAGTAGATTTTCTCCTTTTCAGTACGCGGAGACTGACACAGGGAACAGCGGAAACCTGCTCAATAGGAAGAGACAGAAGTCTTTTGATAGATAGGGATGCCAAGACAGAGTTTGAGCCTTCGTCCCCAAAAGGGAGACCACACTGAAAATCAGCAGGAGAGCTCAGATTTATCACAAAGTTCCTGACTCCCACTGGAATGCTCAAATTAAGAATAGGCCCAGACAGAATCATAAAATGAATTTTAAGTAGCAAATATCTATTTTGTCCAATCACTAAATTAAAAACATCACATGAAAGTATTGAGTAGTTGCATCTGTTTTACAGTATTGCTTCGGGCCTGTTCTGCTAGATACTGTACAACTGAACATAAATTGTCCCTCCCACAATGAGCTTACAATCAAAGTATAAGACAGGACAACAGGGGAAGACAGGCAGAAAGAACACGAGGTAACAGTGACATCATATTGATTGGTATGAGACAGTGGTCTCATCACACCAGCTGCCTACTTGTTGCCAAGTTTGGTTTTTTGAATAGGTATTATAGCAAAAGAGAATTTAAGAAAGGACCTGAAGGAGGGTAACAAGACACTCGGCCACAAAAAGGGTATGTCTACACTTGCACCCTCTTTCAGTAGAGGGATGCAAATTAAGACATTCAAATTTGCAAATGAGCCAGGATTTAAATATCCCGTGCTTCATTTGCATAATCGCATTATGGCACACTATTTCAAAATAAAACATGCTGTGTAGACATGTTATTTCGAGAGAAAACCCTTCTCCCGAAATAACTGTTAAACCTCATTTTATGAGGAATAAGGGTTATACATTCTTTAAAGGCTTATAAGCCATGTTAGAAAGACCTATACAATTTGGTTTTATGTTGAGGTATGGTTGTATACCATACCTCAACAGAAGTTTGGGTTACTTGTGGCCTACACTATTTTAAGGCTTACTGAATTTTTGTACTCTAGGAGCTATCAGGCCTCTGCACCTGCACCCAGCTCTCTGTTTTAGTGAAGCATTTACTTTGAAAAAGTCACATCATATTCCCTGCTGTGCACTACATGTGTGGGACAAGAACGTCATGGAGCGTACTTTACATGAGAAAAGAAAACATCTCAGGCAGAAGTTTATTTAACTCAGCAATCACCAGGCTGCTTTGTTGCAAGAACAAGCTATTCCTGGTTACATTTCTTAAAATGGCTATAGAATCCTCCGGTAACTTGAACATGCCAGTTTCAACCCTAGTTTGAAAAGAATTCCCCAGTTACTGATGATGACACAAGGATGCAAAGGGGGGAGGAGGGAAACAATTTTCTGGTGTCTCCTCCCCTGCCCAACATCTCATTCTCACCGTTCCGTAAGATAAATTTGTCCTTTTTCCTGGATTTCATCTGAAAGACAGTCTCAGGGTGGGATACACAGTTTGTTTAGATTAATCCCTCACAAGAGGCATGTGTGAGTGCACTAGATTTACACAGAAAGGGATGAAGAGACATTCAGACACCTGCAAACAAGTTTGGGGGTTATTTGTTGGTAAAAATAAATCCTAACCTGAAAGTTTTATTTGCAGTGCTTTGACACATGAGAAAATTGACAACAGTTCATGATGGAAACACTGCCAGTTTTTCAGCAATTGCCAAAAATAACTTAAGATCCTAGCTGGATTTATTCCTCTAAACACTATCACATCATCCAAGACTTGTATAAAAATGCCAAGAGGCATTTGTTCCCCTTCTCTGCCTCTTTTAAATAATCTTGTGTGAAAATTGAAAAACTCAAGAGGCCAACAAGCACACCTAGCAACACCTGTGCTAACTGAATGGTGAGCAGGAAAAACATTTGCAGATTTCCCCAGGGAAGCTTCAATAATGACTCATCTCTGAAGCATCCATGTACCAAAAAAGGGGAAGGGGCACTAATAACCGTCTTCCATGCAAGATTAGTTTGTGATCAAAGTCTAGGCTTATTGTGATCTTTTATTTTAGTCTCTTAGCATCTGAATACCACCTCACTATATTTTGCTTGCTCTTGCAGTGATTCATGTTCAGCTTTGACTTAAAACACTCCCAGAAAATGATTAGCTACCAGAGATTATAAGCCCTATTTTTTAAGCGGGGGGGGGAGGGGGGGGAGAGGGGGGCAGGAGTTGTAAGGCGAGATTAATCTTAATGTTCTAAAGTCTACACTGGTACTTTACAGCACTAACTTTCTGGCCCCAACCAAGTGCAGCAAATTACAGCACAGCACAGTCAGTGTGAAACTACTCCTGGTGGAAGTAGTTTACATGAGTGTGCTGGGAGCTCTCTCCCACCACTCCTGCAGTGGCAGCTGGGCAAGGATGTTAACTAACGAGTAATTTACTTGTTGAGTAGTTGATGGAATTTCCATCAACTATTCGACTAGTCGATAGGCACTTCTGCATTCCTCCTTTGAAATGTACAAGACTCCTGTACAAGGAGGAATGCGGAACTCCACGTGCAGCCTAGGGCCAGTGGGAAGTCCTGCTGACTCCGGGCTCCATGCTGGTGCTTCCACTTGGAAATGAATAAGAACTCTCGGAGGCTTTTGTGCATTTCAAAGGGTAAGTGCTCTGGTGGAGCCTGGAGTCAGTGGGACTTCCCGTTGGCCCTGGGCTGCACATGGCGTGCCAGCTTTGAAATGTACAAGAGTCCCCAGCAGGGGCTCTTGTGCATTTCGAAGCACCCTCATGCAGCCTTGGGTCAGTGGGGGACTCCCCAGCTGATCCCAGGTTCCATGGAAATGCCACGTGGAGCCCAGGATCACTCCCCAGCTGACCCTGGGCTCCATGCAGCATTTCTGCGGAACCCAGGAACAGCTGGGGAGTCCCCAGCTGATTCTGGGCTCTGCTTGCATTTCAAAGTGGCAGTGCTGCACAGAGCCCAGGATCAGCTAGAGTGCCCCAGTTGACCCCAGGCTCTGCTTGCATTTCTAAGTGGCAGCGCCGCATGGAGCCCAGTATCAGCTTGAGAGTCCCCAGCTGACTCCGGGCTCCATGCAGTGCTGCTGCTTTGAAATGCTGTGGCAGCGGCGTTTTAAAGGGGCAGCACAGCGTGGAACCCAGGGTCAGCTCCATTCGGCACTGCTGCTTTGAAACGCCAAGGTGGAGGGAGGAGTCAACTAGTCCTTAACATCCTTAGGCTGGGCTGAACTGCAATTTAAAATTTTAAGTGTAGACAAAGCCCAAGGAAATTCTCACATTAAAGATAATTAAGTAAGCCACTGGAAGTTCCCTATCATGATTAGATACACATTACAGAATTGATCTCTCCCCCCCCCCCGCCCCCCACAAATTAAGTTTCTTAAAAAGGCAAGAAACATTTAATTTTTTGTACAGTGATCAGATCAGTTAAGTCTAATGAAGTCAGATATTTAGGGCTTCAGTTTCCCCTGCAACAGAGTTCCACTTTATACAAGGAAGATGGGCCATAATCAGATTCTGTGCCTAGCATAACACTTATGCCATTGGGAATTCTGCACCAACATGTTTAAAAATTCTGATTTTTGTAAAGTTTGGCATGTTTTCAACACACAAAATAATCATGCCAGTTTCATTTTGGTTCAAAACACTGGCCTGCAATTATATCTAACAATATAGACCCCTGCCCCTCCCCCCCCCCCATCAGGATTTTTTTGATGAATAGATTCCTTACTAGCCATATTAATACAGAATGTTAAGTAATTCATTTAAACTATAATACAGAAATGTTTCCTGCACCCCCTCAGAAGCAATGCAAAGGCTTGGGGACATCAGGGATATCAGAAGTATGGAACAGTGTCGGGAAGGGAGGGGAAAGATTGTTAGCAAGTTGGTGAATGTCCCCCTACGTAGGCTCTGGCTGATGCAGAGCCTCTCCCATTCAGTCAGGCACATCTGCCCCCTCTCCCACATGGCCCTGGAGCGCCCCACCCATTTGTTCCATTAGCTCCTGAGCATGTGCTCTAGTCTATCCCCTCCAAGCCCTTCTGAACCTCCGTGTGCAACATCCCACTGTATCCCCCAGGGGCCCTGTTTGTCCCACTCTTCCTCCTCACCCCGCTCTATAGACAGCTTGCTGTGGTAAACACAGCAGGTTGCTAGCTGTTACTGCTTGTCAGCTGGCTGTTCTTGTGCCACAGCAGCCTCTGGTGGGCAAAAGGCAGAAGTGCATCACTTCTTGGAAAAAGTATTTTCTGCATGGGGAAAAACATTGTGTGTCAGACATAAATAAGTTCTCTCTCTCTAACACAACATGCTCGAGGGACTTTACGCCAGCCAGAATACTGGGCATGACGGTTCTGGTTAGGGATGTTAAATAACGGTTAATTGAATAGTCGAGTAACCTCCTGAAATGTTATCCGTTAGTCGACTAGTCCACAGACCCCAGGAGCAGTGCCAACAGGCACTGTCAGAGGCAGCAGTGCGGGGTGCCAGATGGGAGCCGGTCCGTGAAGGGAGCCAGTTTAAAAATCAGCTGCCTGCCATCCTGTGCTGCTGCTTCTGAGAAAGACCCTCCCTAGACAGGAGCTGCTGCCTCTGAGCTCCCAGACCTGGCAGGAGCCAGAACTGAGCTGAGCTGCCTGCCAGCCTAGCTGGCTCTTAATATACTTCAAGTGCACAGCTGAAACAGGGATAAGTCCTGGA
The DNA here is from genome assembly GCA_032595735.1 of Pelochelys cantorii. Lineage (NCBI taxonomy): Eukaryota > Metazoa > Chordata > Testudines > Trionychidae > Pelochelys > Pelochelys cantorii. The sequence continues at coordinate 29,790,296 of CM064335.1, forward strand.
CTCAGCATGAGCCAAGCTGCCTGCAACACCAGCTCCTAATACACTTTAAATGCGGAGCCGCAGCAGGGTTAGGTCTTGGACCCTTCGCAAGCCAGGACTGAGCCAGGCTGCTGGCCAGCCTGATTTAAAAAAAAAAAAAAGTATTGGTGGGAGGGGGAGGGAGAGGAGAGGGAAATGCATGTTGTCTATAGCATTAACCTATACACTTTTGCTTATCGGTTAATTGACTATACTATTACATCCCTAGTTCTGTTATGCTCCCACCATGAGGTGGGGCATGCAGAGTTGTCTCCGCTGGCTTCACACAAGTGCAAATTTTCCATCCACTGAGGAAATTGTTGGCCACTTAAGGTCAGAATCCAATCAATCATTCTGCACCACCCAAAAGAACTCAAACAGAACTAAGATCATGGCAGCTAAGGAAAAAAAAAATATATATATCCACATGCAGTAATTTCAGCAATGGTATTAAAATCTAAAACCTACAGAAACTTACACAGAAAGGTAAAAAATGCAGATAACATGTCTGCTACATTAAATTTAAAAAATGTTCTTTTACTAGGAAGTAGCCAAATACATCAAGCCAGTGAAGACACGCTTACAAAAAGTTTTGCACAGCTGTGTCTTCAGGGTTGAAAACAGAAATTGAAGTAGTAGCAACAATAAAGATTTATTTTCTTGGTATAGTCTCTTGTTTCCAGGATGCACATTTTGGACATCCATAGTAAGACTTTGCACACTGACATTTGCAATATCTATACTACTTAACTTAATCACTACATGTACATTTCTGATCTTCTAGTTTGGGATTTCATAATCATGCAGTGTTTACTATTTTTAGCTCCTAGGAGTGAGATTATAAAGTAACAGAGCTAGAAAAAATTTCCAAATGGTCTAGTCGTCTGCATACAATATGTGAAAGGATAACTATCAGGTCCCCACATCTTTTCTGATATGTTTCAATTAAGGAAGTATTTTGAATTGAAATACTGCCACTATCTCACAAATGAAAAAAAAAAGGGGGGGGGGGGTGGAATTGTACTGAAAGTGTCACAAATAATACGAAGTTGCAGTAGAAGTATTGAAGTTTGAAATAAGACTATTCATCTAACTGCAGCACCATGACATATGAAATGGCATTTGTATCCTATTTCAATAGGTGATATTACAGTAGCAAGCTTTCTGTTCCTTTCTAAACTATATAGCAGTACCTGCACTGTTTTCAAACAGAGAAATAGAGCAATGAGAGCATTGGTGTTACTCAGCGCCATGTTCTGTCGTGTACAAATGCGTTGCCAAGCAAAGTTAACAGAATCCAATGAAGCTCTGAGCAAGTTTTGAAGAGATTGTTTCAGTAAGTCAAGTATAAACAAGACAAAGATGAACTGCTCATCAACACTCAACAAGTGAACACAATTTATACTCCACTGACCTTGTGAAGCAGAGATCCCGGGATAAGGCCAATGCACCGCAAGCCTTAAATTACATAAATTAGTATCAATTTTATCAGGACTTAAATCTAATGTTTACAAAAGGATAAAGTAATTAAGTGAGACAGAAAATCTGTTTGCTGCTGTTGATGAACTAGGAATACATCTTTGACAATCCATATCCATAAAACAAAAATTGAGTTTATTGTAGTTTCTCAGCATGAGTTCAAATATGACTTGTACTTGAGTTCTCTTTTGTATCAACATCTCTCAGTTTATAGGAATGAAGTCAGTTTTCCCAATAGGGTGCCCTACCTTAAACTGAACAAGTAAAACAGTTACTTGGCTTGATTCATTTGTTTTTAACTGCCCATAAATAAACTCCTTACACTGAAGGAAAATGTAAGTGCACGCATGCACAGAGTTTTTAGTTATTTGCACTAGATTTAGAAATCCTTTTTTTTAAAAATGAAGTTGAGCTACTAGCAATTGCTCTGCATTTAAATCCTTCAAATTAGGTAGTTTCAGATATGACCAGGAGAAGGAAGAGGCAAAAAAATCTTGTACGGTGTTTTCAATTCAGCGAAGTCTAAGATTATTAACTGAGCAATAGAAATCCAAAAGCAGTTCTATGATGCACTAGTTCATCCAGCAAGTACAGGTTGGGCCTCTCTGGTCCAGCACCCTTGGGACATGAGCAGTCCCAAAACAGGGAGTTTGCTGGACCAGGGGAGGTCAATGCTCTCCTACTGGCTGCCCTGTTGCTGACTCCTCTCCTTGGGGCTCCCAAGGCTGGGGATCCCCACCCTGAAGCCCACTCACTGCCACCCGGGGGTTCCCAGGCAGGGCTACCCCGCTGTCAGTCCCTTTCAGCTGCTGCCTGGCCCCACTGCTGTTGGGGGTTCCACAAGCCGGGGATGACAGCTGGCCCAGCCAGGACACCCCAAACGCCTCATTCTCCTGACTAGCTCCTGCTCCCAGCAATATCCATGATTCTGCTGGACCACAGATTTTGCTGGAACAGAGAGTCCCAGATTTCTGAGGGTCAACCTGTATCTTGATTTCAAAAGCACTCTGAAAAAAAATTTAGCATATGTAAATGATGAGAAACTGCATGGTGAAAGCCGAGTCAAATACTGATTATAAACATGCATAAGTTGAATTCACATAACTTGTTCAAACAGAATGCCTGGTAGAAGACAGTTGAAGGGTTCCTATGATAAACCAGCATTCAATGGAAAAGATAGAGTAGGGATACAGGGCAACTCAGACAAATATGAAGACTTTCAATTTTTCATGCTCTTGCATCTTAGAGTCTTGTTCCAGATGCTTAAACAGAGCATAAGTTTATCCTTGTGGGCATAGCTCATTAAGTGTCCAAGGTGTGATTCAATAGTTGAGAAATATTTTCTTGTCCCAGTGGTCCAGGAATATGTACCATCATGAAGGAGATGCAGATTCAGAACTTACTTGTTTTTCAAAATGTAATAGATCCCATTTTATGGTGATAATATACAAAATCTACCACATTCATGTGCTGTGTTCACCTTTGAATACTATGTTGCTATCCAAAGATGTGCATGTTTATTAGGGATGTGAATGGATAACCAGGAAGTATCACCCTTAATGGGTGATGCTTACCACTTATGGTTAACTGGTGGAGGCTGAAGCAGCTCCCACCCACTGCAGGGCAGGAGGTTGGGAACTGCCTTGTAGGGTCCCAACGTGCTGGGGTAAGGGTAATCCAACCCAGCTGAAGCACAACCAAACAAACAGGGGTGGGTGGGACAACAGGTTAAACTTAACATTTAACTAATTAAACAGGATTTTACATTCCTAATAGTCATATAGGTTCTTTACAAGAGTTAAAAATACACTTAAAGCAGCATTCAAAAATCCCTCCCCCAAGTGCTACTTCACTTTAACCCCAAGGATTTTACTTGGACCTCTGAACTATAGGCAAAAGTGTGCTGCAATCTGTAGGCTGAAAAGAGTAAGCTGGAGACTAAAGGGTTCTCTAAAGTTTGTGATCAGCAAACCACACACACACACACACACACACACACACACACACCACAAAAATCAGTCTTTACTAAAATACACAAGACAAAATTCTGTACATCTTTGCATGCCACATCATTCTAGTCCAGTCTTCAGAGTGACAGAAGGGAATTAGATTCCAAGTCTCAAAGTTTGAAAGTGACAATTGCCTCAGTTAGCAAAGGATGTATCAGAATATAACCCTAACATTAGTATTAAACACTTAAGAACTATGTTAATGTTAAAGGTCACATAAGCACTCAATTCAGGCTGCCTGTACAACCTTAATTTAGCCATCTTGTGAACATGTCATGTACAACATAGCCTTTAAATCAACTATATTCTCCCTTGCCCTCACAAGACTCCTGACACAGAATGGCTAACTAATATTTCTTTTAATTCTCAATGACTCCAAACTAGGGATGTAAAAATCCCATTTACTTGGTTAACCAGTTAAACTAACCAATTAAAGGGAGAGGGGCAAGAGGCCCTTCCAGCTCAGCTGGGCTGGAGCGCCTCATCCCCTCCCCCAGCCCACTGCTGGGCTGGAGTGGCGCCTGCCTGCGGGGCATCACACACCGGGGTTGGAGCAGCCATCTGTCCACCCCAGGTGGAGAGCTGCTCCAGCCCCCCACCGGTTAACTTTTAGGGGTGAGGCTAATTGGTAAAATATTCACATCCCTACTCCACACCTCACTTTACACTACATCATTTAAAACCTAGACTATATAATTAATATTGTTATAAACCACGGGTGGGCAATAATTTAAGGGGGGGCCCACTCCACTAATTTCAGAAGTGGTCACAGGTCGCCCCAGAAGGGGCAGGACCTCAGGGTAATGGGCGGGGCCAGGAGACTTCAAATGCTCCCCTGCCCACAGACCCCAATTGGCCTGGGGGTGGGGGTGGGGGGGGGGGGGGGAAGTGCGTGAAGTCTTTGCCCTCCAGCACCTAGAGAGAAGTGCCAAGCTGTTCAAACAGCTGGTGGTTTCTTCTGTGTGCTGCATGCCCCTAGCAGTGAGGAGACTTCTTATGCTCCCTCCACCCCCAGGCCAACTGGGGAAGTAGAGAGAGAAGAGGAAAAAGTACAGCAGCATTAGGAGGGGGGGTTGAAGGGAGGCTTTCCCCTTACCTCTGGAAGTGCCTCGCCTCCCCTCCCCATACCTCCTAGCCACTGGGAAGGGCCCAGGGAGTGGGGGAGCAGACGTAGTCTCTGGCTCCCCTTCCCTGCCAAGGGCAAGCAGTTCCCTCCAATGCCACATGCCCCTGGCCTAGGGTGTGTGGAATGTACAAAGTTTCCTCCCCTCACCCATGGAAACCTGGGAACAAGGGAGTGCGTGAAGTCTTCTCTCCCCACCAGGGATGTGCAGCACCAGAGAGAACTGCGTGTCCCTGGTGGGGGGTGGGGTGGGAAAGACTTTGTATGCTCCCCCTGCCTCCAGGCCAATTAGGGCCTGGAGGAGCAAGAGATTTCATGCGCTCCCAACCCCTCTGCCAGAGGCACATGGTTCCCTCCTGGCAGGGTGGGTAGTGAAAGACTCTGCACGCTCCCCTGCCCCCAGGACCAGATTTGCCTAGGGGCGAGGGGAGCATGCGACATCTCCCCCACCCGTGCCAGGGGCATGCGCTTCCCTCTGGTGCCACACATCCCTGGTGGGAAAAGACGACTTCACACACTTCCCCATTCCCAGGTCTCGATTGATTTGAGGTGGGGGGAGCGGTAGGACGGTCACAGGCCAGATCAACCCACTTTGCAAGCTGCATTAGGCCCACAGAGGCCCCTTTGCCCACCCCTGTTATAAGCTTTTCTCTCATATTTGCCACTGTAGTATGGCAGTTCTTCACCAATGTTAATGAATTTATCTTTGCAAAGTGTGTCAGATAAAGATGTGGGTTTTTTGAACAGATGGGAAGAGTGAAGCATGAATATTAAGGACAAAGTTGTGACTACTAATTCTAAGTGCTCAGCTGAAGATGGCTACGGCCTGATTTTTTAGTATTGTGAATTAAACAGGTTTAGCACAAAGCTCCAATTAACTTCAGTACATTTCTGGGGCTACAACTAGACTGCAGGCTTCTTTCGGAAGAAACTTTTCCAGAAGAGATTTCCGGAAAAACTTCTTTAGAAAGAGAGCGTCCACACAGCAAAAGCACATTGAAAAAGCAGATCAGTTTTTCAAAAGATAGCGTCCAATCAGCGTGGATGCGATCTTGCATTTAAGTTGTGATTACTATGGACAGAGTGGCCACCAGGGCACTTGTGCTTTTTCCTGAAGTCCTCTTAAAAACAAAACCAAACCCCCCCCACACACCCTCTTCCCCATCCACACACACCCTTTTTCCGAAAGAGCTCTTTCGGAAAAAGGCTTCTTCCTTGTAGAAAGAGGTTTACTCCTGTCAGAAAAACATCTGCGTTCTTTCGACTTTGTCGAAAGAATACAATTGCAGTGTGGACTTAAGTGTAGTTTTTCCTGAAAAACTACCATTTCTCTGGAAAAAACCCTGAAGTGTAGACATACTCTGAGTGCTCAGCTCTATGGCAAATTGGACTCCAAGATCTTCAACTGAGCAACCAGAATATGAAGAAGTGGGTTTTGCTCACAAAAGCTCATGATATTATATATTTTTCTTAGTCTCTAATGTGCCACAGAACTACTCATTTTTAAAAGTTACCGACTAACACAGATACTCCTCTGAGATTTCTTGAAATAAGCTATTCAATAGAAGCACTTCCTTGACAGTGGTAGAAATACAGCCTCTATAAGGAGTTCACAGATATAATTATATTTGTTCGTATAGGTTCGTGTTACCTAAAGAATATACGCACAGTGGTTCAGCAATAAAAGTCAATATTAGGTGCAGAACAGCATTGAAACGTAATCCTGTTTATCAATCAGTTGCGTCAGACCACTGAAAATCTTTTACTGATGCTACAACTTCACCTGCCGTGTAGAGGGGAAATTTTACTTAGCCTTTCCCTAAATTCATATGGCACATAATTATTCTCTGAATTACTTTAGAAGTGCTTATTTTTAAAAGTTAATCCACACTGGTAAATAGCTTTTCCTTCCTGAACCTACCATAATAAAGTCCCTACATGATTCTACATGAGAATAGATTAAGTATTTATTCAAAGCACCTTTTGTTAAGGTAATGAGGGACGTCACCAAATCACCAATGCAAAAACAAGAACCCCAACCACGACTTTTGTGCATAAAAGGCAAAGCTATCATCATCTGATTCTCACACAGGAACCTATTCCATTTACAGTACTTGGAGTATTTACTTTAAACACACCCACCCACCAGTTCTGGTCATTATTAGCCATCATGTGTCATTTATTTCCCCTAGGAGTTTAGAATTTGGCCTGGAGTTGTTTCATCCATTAATTATCATGTTCTCATATTCGAAAATATGCCTCTTAAGTAGTTTAAACACACACAAGTGTTGTTATGACAAAAAACTAAAACTGGGAAGGTAGATAATTTAAGCCACTATATGCCATATTTTTAACTGATGATTAAAAGTTACAAAGCCATTTTTAAATTCCCCATTTTAGATACTATTTGCATAGTATGAGTGGTCATAGCTTAAGCTGAGAGACAGTCTTGAAACTAATTTCTGCCTCCTGTACACAAATGAACAGAAAAGTGCTAAAAACCCTCTTCCTCAGGAAGTGATTTTAAACAAAGTCACTTATTTCCAATCCTGAATGCATATATTCACAGCATATCAAAACCTGCTATTATTAAATATGAAAGCTTATGGTTTATAACCACAACATGTGTATTTCACAGCTATTTTTAAGTTAAAAACCCTGTTATTTTATAGGTTACCAAAGGCATTATTTTTGGACAAGTTGCAAGTACAGTGAAAAGCACTTTCCAGTCTTCTGCTATATTCAAGTAGGTTAGTTTTGGTCTGTTCAGGAGAAAAGAACTTGACAGGAAGAGCTACCCCACAGGAAAAACTAACCCACAAACTGACATAACAAAATGTGTATCTGATGAACAGGTCTCAATTATCACTGAGCAAATGTATTAGATTGTCAAGCAATGCACTAGAAATAAGAATTTCTAGTGCATTCTAGTGCAGCAGGGAAAAAGAGGAAGCCATATGACCTGGGGAATTCCCCCTTTAAAAAACCCGCCTTTCCCCTATTAGGAGGTCAGATCAGAGATGTTCATCTATATTGCAACAGGGACACAGTAATTTGACAACTTCTGGACCAGGGAGCCCTGGCAGCTAGGAACAGGAGCTGGCTGTTAGTCCGGCAGCACGGAGCCCAGCCAGAACCAACAGCGGGGTTGACAGCTGAGAGGAGAACCTGGGAGCCATGGGTGGCAGCTGTAGCGGAGCCCTGCCAGGAGACTGGTTTCCCCCAGGAGAGCCAAGAGACTGGCTGCAGAGAGGCCAGCATTGACCTCTCCTGGTTCAACAACCTCCCTTGTTTGGGACCAGTCGGGTCCCCAGGGCACTGGACCAGGGAGGTTCAACTGCACTGAGATGGTGGCCAATGGACCAGTTTTCCTTCTTCAAATCTCACTGATCACCACTAAATCCAATATATACATGATTTAATTGCATGCCTTTATTTAGTCATCAGTAACTCCATTTGTCTGAACTAGTATTTTCCTTCCCTGAATTGGAGTCTTCTTAGCTAGACTCTAGATAGGGGAATAAGATTATGCGCTCATATCTTGGGGGTTTTGGCCACTGTTCCTAATACTTTTACATTGTTTTTACTTGGGCTGTAGTCTCTGGACTATACTTCACACTGAAAGTGAGTTTGTCCAAAGCGTGCTAGTCACAGCATAAACAAACTGAGAAAATATCAAAGGTTTTTAGTCCTGATGTATTGCAAGCAGAAATACTCAGCTCCCCCCCCCCCCCCGTCCCCCCAGATCACATCACTCTGGTAGGCATGCATCCTGATCTTATTTAAAAGAACTGTAGCTATTTGGAAGGGACTTGTTGAGGCTGCAATGATGTAAGCCAAATGCTTATTGGGTAATCGAGTAGGAACTTGACTAGTAACTCCCCCCCCCCCCCGTCTCTATCAGAGAGAGGTGGGGGGGGGGGGCGAGGAGGAGAGAGAGCAGGAGTCCGTTTAAAAGCCAGTTCCCCCCAGCACTGTCTCTGCAGCAAGGCAGACAGCAGCAAGGAAATAGCAGGAGCCGGGATTGAAACAGTCCGCTCTTGCTGGTCCCAACTGCTGCTGCTCCTCTCCCCTTGAAATTTACAAGAGCCATGGGCGGCAGAGGAGAGAGGCAGTGAGATAGCAAGTGCCCCCCTTGTAGACTAATCAAGTAGTCGATGGAAATTCCATCAACTACTCAATTAGCTAATTAATCAAAATTTAACATCCCTACAATGATGGAGGGAATAAGTTTGGAAGACCAAAGCAGAGGAAGGTACAAGAAGAGAGTCCTGAGTACATCTATACAGCAATAAAAAGTACTGTGTCTCAGTGCCTGGGTCAGCTGAAAGAAATCTGTGTTGCTCAAAAGATCTCTCAACTTTTCTCTCTTCTTAAAGGAATGATAGTAATGTAAACAATTCACCAGCAAAAATAGCTTACAGTTATTCAGGTGACTAGCCATGGACTGAGATGATGACCCTGAGTATATAAAGCCTTCAAGTGTCACACCGGGCATCCCTGGACTAGCTCCTACTATACCAACTACATTATGCAAACACCTGGACAGGGTCAGCTGAGATTACAATAAAATTTGGTGTGACAGAAGTAAGTTTACCAGCCTCATAACTCAGCTGTCTCCCTTCCTCTTTTTAATTCAATGCAGGCTGAAACTCTGTAATCTGGAATTTTATCATCCAGCAACATTTGTGGTCTGGCATCTGCAGTGACTCAGTTGGTACGCCATGCCTGTGGAGCAGTCATGGTTAAACACCAGTGCCAAGCTCCTAGCTCTATGCCAGGGGTGGGCAAAAGGGCCTCCATGGGCCAGATGTGGCCCGCTAAGTGAGTTATCTGGTCTGTGGAGGCCCTGCTGCTCCCAGGCCAAAAAGGGTTGAGAGGTGAGGGGAGAGCATGCAAGTCTGCTCTCACCCTGCGAGGGGCACGGTGCTTCTAAGAGAATTCGCACTTGTCCTGCTCCCAGGCCAACCAGGGCTTAGGAGCAGTGGGAGCACATGAAGTCTACTCCCACCGCCAGGAGCTCAGCACTTAAGTCAACCACCAGCTGCAGCTCAGCTGGCGATTGACTCTAAGCACAGTGCTCCCTTGCAGGGTGGAGGCAGGGAGTGAGGCACTTCACAAGCTCCCCCTACCGAAACCCTGATTGACCTGGGACAGCAGGAGGAGCATGTGAAGTCTCCTCCCAGTCAGGGGTATGGGTACCTAGAGGGAACTGCCAGCTGTTCAGAACAGCTGGTGGTTCTCTCTTGGGGGGCAGAGACTTTGCAAGCTCCCCCACCCCCAGACCAATCTGGGTCTGTGGGTGGGGAAGTGTGGAAGTTTCCTGGCCCCATCCCTTCTGCCCGAGGCCCCACCTTTTCTAGGGTGGCTTGGGGCCCACTTCAAAAATTTCTGAAGTGGCCCCTAGTCAAAAATTATTGCCCATCCGTGCTCTATGCCCATGTGCCAGCAGCCTCGCGATTAGCAACTCCCACCCTCACTCTCCCAGAGCTTTCAGAGTGCTGTAAATCAGCTGATTTGTGTCCTTCCAACTCAGGGAGGGAGAAGTGAAGATGGGGTGCACTCGGCTACTCCTTGCACAGGGTCCCGACTGCTGGGCTCCACAGCTCTTTCCCCCTCTCCCCCCTCCCACTGCAGTCCCAGCCTGGGGCAGTGAGATGCACAGACAGGGGTAAGGGCTGGGACAGCAGAGGGGCCAGTGGCTGGGACCCTGGGGAGAGGACCAGATGCAGCACCCCCTGCACACCCTTTCTTCCCCTGCCCGACTACAGAGGTTAAACCTGCATTTCATTCTTTAATTTTTTGGCGGGGAGGGAAGGGGTGTCACTGGCTACAGTGTGAAACCTACTTTTCCCCCCCCCCCAAAACAAGTTCCATTTTCAGACAGAAGAACGGACAGCAAAGATGGTAAATGGTATGGGTTAAAGGAGAAAGCTGAACAGGACAGAAGGAGCAAGTGCAGATTTAATAAAGTTCTCAAAACAAGGTGCTGGTGAAGAAACAAGTTTTCATCCTGAGAAGGGATATCACAGTGGCTATCTGGCTCAAGCTGCAGCATAAGGAAGTTCAGCGAAAGCCAGTTTCACTGCTTTACAGTTTGACCCCCCAAGATGCTGGCATCAGCCATTCCATTTCCCTTATCTATTTTGGGGATGAGTCATTTATTTCAATTCCTAACATTTGCCAACTGGGGGAGAAGGGTAGAGAAGAAAAGAAGCTTCTAAAAATTGGGAAGAGATCCTTTGAGACCCAGACAGGCTAAAATCACCATGACAAATAATGTCAGTCTGTGTCTATTACTCCCTGGATACTCACTTTTCCAGATGGAAGAAGAAATTCAAGGATATAATTACAGAATGTTGGAAAATCCATCTGTCTCACATCAAATTAAAAATCACTTGTGGTAAGTAATGCAACAGAGCTATGTTTACCAGCATCTAAGAAGTTCTCCTTCAAAGAGGAGAAACCATCTCCTAGTCCTGCATATGTGCATTACATGCCAAGTGAGCTTTTTACTTACATTGTCACCCTCCAACAAGTTCTGAACACAATACTGATCAGTAGGACAAATATGCTGGCTTGCAGGTAAGCTTTAATTATAACTAAACCTGGAGGCTTTTTTTAAAAAGTTAAAGAATGGATGCAAGAAGTCAACAAGACTAGTAAACTATCCCAGTACATTAATAGCTTTGCTAATTCCTACCATCACTAGTTTGCTCTGAATATATACTGTTTCACTTCTGAAGTGCATTGTCTTTTATTCCTAGGGCTACAATGTATAGATATAGACCTCAGTCTATCAACTGAGTGTAGAAAGACCATTTTTTAAAACCAGGAAAATTTGTATGAGTTGAATTCCGTAACTGTCCGAAAACACTGAACAAGAAGCCTCATCACTTCACAAAGTGAGGGAATTTCAATCAACTGCCATTTGTAATAATCCTTAACTGGAGTTCTCACTTCTACTTTTCAGAATCCTGTCAAACATACTGCAGTTGGGCTTTTACACAGTGCAAAGAGCTTTTACAGCTAAAGGGGGAAAAACACAGCAAAAACCAAACATATAACAAAGGACAGGCATTTTGAAATGGTTTCCTTAAGCCAACAGTTGGCTAGCTACCTCAGTTTTCCAATTTAAAAAGATAAGTTGGAACATTTTACTGTAAATTTCTAAAACTGGTGGTTCAACAACTTCTAATGTCAACTTACAAAAAAAGGGGGGTGTGTCATTTATTTGTAGACAGAAGATAGTAACAAAAAAAGGGGGGGTGTCACTTATTTGTAGACAGAAGATAGTAACAAAAAAAGGGGGGGGGTGTCATTTATTTGTATACAGAAGATAGTAACTACCAAGGTTACATCAGTAACATGAGATAGAAGAAAATAAACATGTAAATGTAAAACTAATTACTACAATTCTTAGAATATTTGTGTTTCAGTAACATGGAATTTAGGATTTCTAACCCACTGACCTATATGCTAAAAAGGTTACTAGGCCATTATGTCTGCTACAGTCAGAACCTTCAATCAACACAGGATATGAAAGAGCTGGCATTAAAAAGGTATTTATAAGTGTATTGTGCAAATTATGGAAAGCAATTTTAAGATACTGAAAGGGAATCATTTTTTCAATTACAGAGTGAGGGAAATTTGCCAGACAATCCAAATAGCCAATAAATCCAAATCTGGCCTTATTCTTTTTAATTCTCACTGAAAAAAGTTGAACTGTTAGTTTTCTCCTAAGTTCATATTAAGGCAACAAGAAAAATACTCTTAGAATTAATTTGATATTCCTCTTTTTGCTCTAGTAAATGGTTCTCAGTTAACACTAGAAGAAGGAACAACAATGAAATCAGGGCTGCTGGAGCCAACACAACTTCCATTTTGTTTATTGTTGCATACTTCTGCACAAGCAATACAACTCAGAAAGTAGTTGATAAATGCTGGATAAACTGTATTTGTATAAAGAGCAATGAGTATTTATTCAAATTATATCTTGCACATGAATAAAAGTGTAAATTTTGCATATTTTTGCCAGCATTATAGCAAATTAATTTACCTACAGAGATGTTCACAGGGTTAACGTTAGACACTATTCAGAGAACACCACATTTCAACTTATTACACTAACTATGCTAATGTAACAAGAGCAGCACTGTGCCCCATCTACTGTCAGATGTCCACATCTCTTGCCTCACTCACACAAAACTCAGACTGCGGACTCCAGTTTTTCTATTCTACTCCTCTCTCCCTCCTCCTTCCTGAGACTGGGCTTATGTGTTTCTGCTGGACTGCATTAGGGATGTGACTGATTAACTGGTGAGCTGGAGCAGCCCTCCCACCCATCACAAGCAGGGAGCTGCTTCAGCTCTGCAAAGCCTGTGGTGGGCCCAACTGCAGCAGGTGAAGGAGGTGGTCCCTCCAGCCCCATTTAACAGGTTAACCAATTACCATCAGTTTGGGTACTAAATTAGAGATGTTAAAGCAGCAGTATGATGCAGGCAAGCATGCAGTAGGCATTGGCATTATTCTAGGTCTTACTCCAATCATTCAGAGAACAATTTGGACAGGATCAAGGCTAATGCTCAGTGTGTAACACCGCTTAATGTTACTACAATAAGTCTATCAAGTAGTTTGCTGGAAAACATGTAATGTCTTTTCTCAGTTTGGACAGAGGACCAAAACCAGTGGAATATTCCTCTACCTTTGCTAGTGATAAGCCAAGGCAAAAAATTTGTATGACATTTTTAAAAGAGACCAAGATGAAGGATCACAGAGCTTTTCATGCCAAGTTAGGGATGGTTTGATCAGTTCAAGAGGTGCTTCCACATGCATAACATCAAGATGTCCAGTGAGATAGTCAGAATTTTTTTAGCTGCTGCAGTATGGGCACTAGCTATCTCAAGAAAATAATTGAGAAAAAGGATGGCTATTCCTCTAAACAAGTCTTCAATGGCGATGAAATGGGCCTTCACTGGAAGAGGATGCCAGAGCAGAGTTACATTTCACAAGAGAAGACAGCACTGGGATTTAAGCAGCTAAAGACCACCTAATCTTGCTTCTAGATGATAATCCTGTCAGAGACATAAAGGGAGTCTGCTGACAGCATATTAATCTGAAACACCATGCACACTCAAGGGATTTTCAAAGAAATACCTTCCAGTAATTTGGAGATCCAATAAGAAAACCAGAGCTATTTTTCAGGATGGCTGACTCTCTATGTTGTTCCTGCACAGAAGCAATACTGTGCCAAGGAAAAATAATCTTGATTTCAAGATTTTATTGCTTACTGATAATGCACCAGGTCATCCAGTCTACCTGGACTACTGTGCAAACATGTCAAAGTTGTCTTTCTGCCACCTATCACCACACTCATCCAAACCATAGACCAAGAAGCCATCACTGCATTTAAGGTGTATTACTTACATCTTACTTTCAACCAGTTCATCAGAGGCACCAATGGGGATGACAAACCTACAACTCAGGAATTTTGGTGGGACATCATCATCCTGAAGTGCATCAATAACATTGGTGAGTCCTGAGCTCAAGTTACTCAGATATGCACAAAAGGTGCGTCAAGAAAGTTGTGGTCTGAATCCATCAGCTTAGAAGGATTTAAAGATGTTGTCCCTGCTATGAAAATAGATATCCTCAGCTTGGCCAAGAAAAAAGGTTTTGATGAAATGGAAGAAGCCAATGTTACAACTTCTGCAATCATATGGAGAAGAGCTAACCAATGAAAATCAGATGCAACTAGAAGTGATGCAAGCAATGGAAGAGGGCTAAGAAGTTTAAAAAAAAAAAACATCCAAAATTTGACTGCCAAGTGTCTTTCTAAGTTTTCCAAATAATTGAAGATGGCTTGCAAATCTTTTGTGATGATAGTCCTGACAGGGAACACAGATCCAAAGGGATTAAGGGAGTCGATACATTTCTTTAAAGAATGTAATTTAAAGACCAATGGGGGGGGGGGGAGAGGGGGAAAGGAGAAGAGAGGAGTTTGGAAAGATCAGCAAGAAGAGCAGCCGGAAAAATCCATCCTTTGACACTACCATCTCAACCAAGCTTCACAATCATCACTGCTGAGTATAGTATTAAACTGCTAGTTTAAAACTGTTTCTATGTATAATGCCTGGTGTCTGGCAAAAAAGTTTCTTTGGTACCTAACCACCAATTTACATAATTCTTATAGGGAGCAATTAGATTTGTTTAACACTGTTTTTCTTAAAAATCACATTTTTCAGGAACATAACTACAACAGTAAGTTAGGAATTACTGTATTTATCTGAAAGAGATCCATAAAATTCTTATTTAATAGCTAATGCTTGCTGACCTATACAAAAAGCACAGACCATTGTGCTATGCTGACTAATAGCAAAAACTAGTTATTTGGTTGCATGAATGCCAAGATTGGAAACTGCTATTTAAAACACCAATTAAAAAGTTTACATAAACTGAGATTATAAATGAAAGAGTGAAGAAAACCCAATGCATTTAGTAGGGACATCAAATAGTTTTTCTCCATTACAATGGCATCTGTGGTCATAAGAGATTCTATAGTACTTTTCATAAAAAGTAAAAACTCATCATTGGACTAAATTTTAATTCTGGTAGTTGCACTCTGCCTGCCTATATTCTCCAGCCAATCATTTTTTTAGTTATATATCTTCACTTTCTCTCAAACACTTAAGCATATTTCTACAAAACTGATTCTGTTGAACAGTTGCCACATGAGAGAATAAGGAAAGAAATAGCTAAAGTAGCCATTTATGGAGTACTTCAGAATCCATAGGGATGAAAGAGGCTTGATAAACCTACAGTATTTGACCAGAAGAATCTAGAAAGGATAGCCAGAAAAATAAAAAGAACATCCTTTAGGGACATCATTAAGTTATTTTTTGTCTGTTATAGCTAGTGAAAGAAGTCTAAAATAGGATTAATAGCTTACTTTGTTCATTTGACAGTACTTTGTCCACTTTCCCCATTGTTCAAGAGACCCTCATAAAATAGGGGAGCAAAGAATTTTAAGAAGTTCTCACGATACTTTAAACACTCTGCCCTGAAAAAAAAAAAATGAGGCTTAAAGTTAACCAATTTTTACAAATTGTTCAGGTCCACAATTTCAAAGTTATTTGTAAATTATTATTAGGATGTTAGATATCGATAAACTGAATAATCGTGTAAGTACATAAATTCTTAGCAGTTACACGATTATTCAGTAGTCCCCAGAGGCAGGGGCAGGGCCAGCAGCCAGTTTGCTCCCAGTGAGTCCCACCACCCTGTATTTCTACCTCTGATACAGAGGCAGCAGGGGGATGGGAGTGCATGTAATCAATAGAATTAACTGATAAGACCAGGCATATTGGTTAATTGTATAGTTGACTACATGTTGACATCCCTAATTATGACTGCATCTCAAGTCTGAAATGTTAATGAAAGTAGCTTAATTTGTTGTTTAATTTTATTTTCTCTAAACAAAAATGTATTCATTGCTGCTGGCCTCACATAATTTAAAATAAAATTGTGTTAGCACATGTATAGCATTAGGTATTGCTGATTTTGTTCACTGAGTTTTAGTTCCATTTTAACTGCTTTTCAAAATCTGTTTTCATCATGGAGACAGGAGGAACGCTAGCTAGTCTACTTGGAAACACTCATGAAATATGACTTGCCCATATTTGTTTTTTGCGTACACCTACAGATATTCCTTCAGCTCTACGAATGTAAGAATGTTTTCAGTCTCTCAAATTAGAGTAAGTTCTGCAGCTGTAGGGGAGTTAGAAAAGGCCTAGTAGACTTAGAACAGAATGAAAAGAGGGAACAGTATTTAACAACAGCACAATTCAAGCACTGCCTATTGGTATATATTTGCATAATCCTTTATTTCTCTTCTGGAACAGAGCATAAAATATGCATCTTGAGTAATACATAAAGAATGCTTATCAAAGTTATGGTAATGCCCCATGCATGGTTTTGTTCTTATATTATGAATGAGGCCTCAAGTGCTCAGTTTTACTAATTATAATACTTGATCAGCAACAATTAGTATGCTATACAAATAAGCTGTTTAACTAAATGGAGATACTCCATGAAGAGATCCTTACAATCAGGTTTTCAACAGTCTAGCTGCTGTAGCTGACAGTTCACAATTGCAGCCATTCATTAGAGTTCCTGGAATATAGCCTGTGCAGTTCACATTGGTCAGCTATCTCTGGAAAATGATCTGTACTCTGCTCCTTTTCCAATATGCCTAGTAATATTCTGCCCCTGAAGTCTGCCAAACATGTAGGAGGCTTGAACAAACTTTCTCAATAATGTATTCTTTTAAGAGTGGCAACATATTTTTCCAGTGACAAAATACAGTACTAAGCTAGCATGTGTGTTTGGGTCCAAACAACAATTTCACTATTTGAGTATTCATCTTTCCAAAAACAAGATAGAATTTTTAGAAGTCTAGTGAAATACACCAATTTAATTGGCTTTCATTAAGATCCCTCAATCCCCATTTCACCAAAATCTTTAATTTAAAAAAAAAAAAAAAAAAAAAAAAAAAAAAAAAAGGTACGAATTAAACACCTCTAGCTGCTTTTTTAAAGTTTGACACTTAGCATTTCTCCTCAGTTCCCCAAAATATGTGGTAATTCCAACACTTAGATCTATCCTACTGACAAAAATGTACTATTTCCTCTATCCTCAAATATTGAATCCACTGACTCAATTTGGAGAAAGGAACCAAAACTGTTTGTTATGCAAGTTATGAGAGGTATCTGCAGTCTAAAGCATTTTCCCCATTTCTTTTTAACAGCATCTTTAAAAAAAGTCAGGTTTTTAAAAATATCTTTGTTGCAGCTAAACATCTCTCTCATTATACTTGCAATTTACTGACTAATCATTTCCTCATTATTCACTGGGTCAACAGTAGGACTACATACAATAGTTTTATTCAAAATATTGTAAAAACTTGCTAGATTGAAAGGACAATAGGTACAGATTAACAAAAATCAGAACCAAAACTACAGCTTGCTTGCCACCTTACATTTTAGATCTGGTTACTGATAGACTGTATGCACAATATACCTTAAGACAAATTTTCATACTGTCTGCACAGATACTACCTAACTCCATATACAGATTATGCAAATTCAAGTTTGTATGAATCCTATCCTTCTCATTTTAACTTTAAAAACAGTTAACACATTTAAATGTGTAACAGCAACTTGCAAACAAAATTGAAACCCTGCATGTGCAGGGCTACATATAAATGCTGAAGGACCAACATTTGAGATTCTTTTAAAAAGAGTTACCTATATAATGAATTCATTCTTTTCTCTAAAAAGTCCTGTAATTCAGAGGTATCCGACATCATGCTCATATGATGTATTGGCATGAATCATAATGTTCATATTATATGGAAATTATACTTTCCCTTTTAAAAGTTTCTAGACCTTACAGTTGCAAGGAAAAATTCTTCAAGTATGTGCCAAGTGTAAACTAACTGTGCTAGATTCCCAAGTCTGCAGGCAGGCAGTCTCAGTCTAACACAATGATTCAAAGTTTAAACTCTAATACCTCTTAATTTCAGAGGTGTCAACTCTAAGGCTAATGACAACATTTCCAGGTCAAACTGTTCCATTGTCGATCATTTTAAGCAGTAAAACGGATGCAAGAGAAGTTCACAGAAGGCTGGAATTTAAGTTGCTATAAAAAGGAAAGACTGAACCAAGAACCCTGAGGAAAACAGTAAAAATGAAAAGAAACAGAGAAAGGAAGAGGAATAAAAAGGATAAAAATAGTAATGGCCCTGAAAGAGAACATGTTTTAATATAAAGTGATAATGAATGTGACAATAATTTACTTAAATAGCTAAGCACTGATTTACTACTACACAAAGGCCATTCATACTTTCCCCTATACTTTTTCTGTAGTATGAGGTAAGCATGCTTTCCTAAATTCTTATTTTAGGCCACATACTATGATTTAAATGGAAATTTGGCCCTCCCCGCTGAATGACTTGACTGACATCTGTATTAGACTATATACCACTCCAAGCCTAATTCTCTCTGTTATGCAGTCTCCACTGTAGTCCATAAGGTAACTTGGGTAACAGAAGGTAAATTTTTGCCTTCCAGGATTTAAGCTTAACTCAATTATTTTAAATGTAGTTACAAAAGAGACTTAGGAAAAAGTGGTCCAACTGTGTCTAGTTTGCTGACTGTTCCAGGTGACCTGTAAATAGGATTAAGATTCACAATGAATGCTCCAAAGGCAAGAATAAAGGCATTCAAGATATAGTTTACCTCTTTTAGGTCGCCTGAATTCAGTCTTCTCCTGTTAATATTGCCCCAACATACACAATGCTTGTGAATGTACATTCACGGAAGCCCACTGAAGCATGGAACTGGCCTACTTGGGATAAGAGTGAACTGTATTCAGTTAAAGGCACACTGTCAACTTACAAAAATAGAAATAATTCTACTACTGTGTGACTCCCACTCTGCTCTGCCCCAGCAACTTCCTTTTCTCTGCCCATTGTTTTCCTAGTTTTAAGAATTTCTTCTGCATTGCTGCATGAGACACCCATAGGAACAAGGAAAGCAGTAGCATAATCTACACAAAGAGTGCTGTGAATGAGCAAAACAAGTCATTTTCAGTTATGTTATGTGTACACAACAGCAAATATAATCCAAGTTGACTGTGTACCTTTAAGTGCTTTCTATAGTTAACTGTACAAGATTCTGCAAGTTATTTCTTTGGCCTCAGTCATGCAAACTGTCCTATATGGGCCGACTCCTGCACTAAGTCCTACTGCAATCTCTACCTGTGCATAACAGCTTGCAGGAATGGGGGCGATGTTTGTTTGCAGGCTACAAGAAAGCTGAGAGCTTGAAGGATACATCCAGTACTTTTACCCTCACAAAAAGCTTGCCTCGTATTCCATAGGTTTTCTTGGATAGTACAATGCCTAGGACACTGAATATATTTTCATGTCACACAAAGCAGAAATAGATGATTGAGAAGCATAGATACCTTAACAGAACCACACCAATTGGGATACTCAGCATAGAAACTAACAACCCAGGAAAAGAGAAAATTCACAATGTAATTGTCAGTTCCTAATTCTTATTTGCAGATTTACTTTTAGATGGGAACAACTAAAACAGTTTCTGAACATAAAGTATTTCTCCTCTAAAAAAAAAAAAAAAAACACCCTTCAGAAGTACAGATAACAAGCTGGTACTACTGAAACTAAACTGAACCCTCCAGTATATCTATTGATATTCCTAACGAAATTTTGACATGGGGGAGGGGGGGCAAGGAGTTTGATGAAGCAGAAAAAGCATCTTACAGGATTCCACTACCCAGCAAGAATGCTAGGGGAATAGCTGCAACAAATGTGAGGTCTTCTGGAAGATATTTTGAGCTTTATGATAGTTGCTGTAGTGAAATCCAAGTTAACTTTAAGATAACAGGACTTCCAAAAAGATCAATAAACTGCTGCTTATCAACACTAAAATGTATAATACTGATATGACTATAAAAATGTTCTACTTGACACCCCCCAAGCCTGTTACTATCAGATTATGCCTGTGGTAATGAATGTTCTAATTTAATAACCATTTTGTACCAGAAATGTCACACTGGTTAACAACATTACTGGATATGGGTTTTGGATTAAGATATTCTGGGTTTTTAAAGTTACATTTTGTAAGAGCACTACTGAAATTATGCTCTACCTCCCTCCCTCCCCTCATGACAGCATACTACTCTGCACAAGCCAGATTTTTACATTTCAAAATTCAGTAGTTCATCCTAGATGTGTGGCTTGTATTATATGACACTTCTCTGAATGAGATAATATTGATCATTTTTAAGATTATTCTGATTCCCTAGGGAATGCTCGGCACATATACACATTTCTGCCTTCTTGTTCATAATAATCTGAACTGTAACAATGTGTCTGATGCCCTTTACAGCACAAGGTTGCCTCACCAAGATTATTTCGACTCTATACAACATGCTGCTTTCCCTGAAAGCCTCCCTCAAAATTCAGGCATATTTGGTTAACTTAGGCAAAGCTTATAAAGGTGTTTTTTTTTTTTTTAAATTACACACACTTACTTATATCAGAGGAAATATAAGGGAAAAAACCTTTGCAACATATGCAAACCAACAACAGATGTATGCTCTCACTGTATCTTTTACTAAAAGTTAATAAAAGCTGACAGTTACAGTTAATATTGCCTAACAAAATTATTCTATGGTATTAATGAAGTTATATGTATACCGAGGGGATAAAAGCTTCCCCAAGAACGGCTATGCTAAATGTAGAGGGAGATAAATGATCTGAAGAAAAGTTCTGCTACTATGTACAAGTATTTTCCTCTAATTTACCCTGCTGTTGAACTTGATTGTTATCTTTGCAATCAAGAAGGTTTGTTAATGTTAGTTCTCAACTTAAGACAACACACATTGGTTGGAGCACTGTGGTTTTAACTATTGGAATATAATTGTTATACAGCAATCTAATAAACCATTTTCCATCTGATTAACAGTTGGCAGCTTTGAAATGCATACAGAAAGATATGGGGGGCAACTATTTCCTTATACACACACACAAATTATCTGCCAATTAAAATGTAGTTGAACAGTTACATGAATTTTAAACAGTTATAATAAAATTGCTCATACCTGTCTTCATCACCATCAACAGGAATAGATATGCCAAATACAGAGCTGGCAAGACTGTTCATAGGAGTAGTTGCAGGTAAATGAAGAGGATTTGTTAGAGTGTCTGGAATGGGAGGCTTCACAGGAGGTTTACTTTCAGCAATAAGAGAAAGTGGTGGCTGAGGTAGGGGTTCTGATTTTCTTCTAGTATCATCAATCAGGCCTACTGAAGGTTGAGTTTGAGTCTGAAACTGTCCAAGATTGGATTGTGACAGATTTGTAAGTACATTAGTTGTGCCTTGCATTAGTGAAAGTCCAACATGTTGTTGGACAACACTGGAACTCCTAGTCACAGATGTATGGCTGGTCAGCTGTGACTGAACTAAAGTAACAGGGACATTTGGCATAGTAACAGAAGTGGTAGACACACTAGGCACACTTGTACCGGGTACAACTGCAGGCACATTCTGAACTCCGGAGACTACAGTATGAGGAGCACTAGGCATTCCAGATACTTGACTGCTTCCACCCATTTGATGCTGAGTCATGGATTTCTGTTGCACAACCCCTGAATGTCCAATGCTTTGCTGCACCACACCTCCTGGTTGCGGTATGACAGTCTGACTAGGTGGGGTCTGGCCACTCTGCATCAATCCTGATCCCTGTCCCATTGTTTCACTAGGCTGTGGTGAAACTCCGATGATTGGTGCTCCAACAGGTGAAGGATTCTGGCCAGCCACCTGGCCCACAGGAAGGCTGGAAGCCCCAGTACTTGGAACAGACCCTGTAGTCACTTGTTGAATGGTTCCTTGACTCTGCATTACTGTCATGTGCTGAATGTATTCTGTCTGGCCAGAAGACTGTGTTGGCAGTAGATGCCCTGGTGGAATCTGGGGCTGAGAATAAGCAAATTGTTGAGGTTGAGTCACTGGTATATTTGCTTGCTGTACCAGCTGCTGTGACATGGGCATGCTCGGTTGGGCTATTACATTTGCAGGGGACATACCCTTCCCATTAGGCCCCCCCTGTACAACACTTTGTGCATTTACCTGTGGCTGGGTTTGCTGCGGCGGCACCATAGTCTGCTGACTCGTTACCGTAGCCCCGGAATACATCGGCTGAGCAGTACTTTGAGGAATGGCCCCGCCTATGGGCTGCTGCTGCCCAATGACAAAATTAGGTTGCTGTAAAGAGGGCTGGTTCATTTTCTCTGCCTGGAGCAGCTGTGACACAGCAGTAAGGGAGCTGTCAGCTAGGGATTCAGGGCCCTGTACCGATGCTGGCACCGCTGACATTACTATGGAGCCCCCCGTTGCACCCAAGCCACTGTCCCTTTCCTGAGCAGCCTGCTCAAAGGTGCTACTGTGTCTAATGCAATCTCCTGTTCTGGCTAGGACGCCACTACTGTCCAAGTCCCGATCGTAAAATTCCATACACGTCCATCGTCCCCGCCTATAGGGCTCCCCCGTACCGTGGTCCAGCTTGATCACCCTGAAGCGTGAACTACATGCGGCCGCAGCCGTCTGAGACATGGTCCCCGGAGCGGAAACCTGCGCACTGCTGCCTCCTGCCGTCGCGGAGGGGATTTGGACGGCAGCCACTTGGGGCACCGCGGTGCTTTTGGGCAAGGCTCCCCCGTTAGCAGCAGCAGGCGGAGACGCAGTAGCAGCCCCTGCTGCCGCAGCCGCCAGCTGCCCATCCAGGAGGAGGTTAGGGGAGACAGCACCGGGAGTTTCAGCGTCACCCACATTGTTGAGGGTCTCCTCGGAGGAACTCCGTTCGCAGACATCCTCAGGGCCGTAGTCCGTGGCCCGGGACACATCGAAGATCTCGGAGGAGACATCCTCAGTGCGGGACTCGTCTGGATCATCCAGGCTCTCAGTGTCCTCCGTGATGCTGCTGGCCACCTGGGCGGTGGTCACACTGGTGATCTGGAAGCAGCTCTTCTTCTTAGCCGGCATCTTGGACATGGTGCCTCTGTGGGGAGGGAGTTCCGCCAGCGCGGGTGAAGCTCTCTGCACCCCGGGGAGAAGGCAGAGGGAGAGGCGAAGGTTGTCACGATCGGTTGCCTGAGAAACAGGAGCTATTATACATCCTCCGGCTCCTGCCTCGAGCGTCTGGATCAACCGCCGAGCCCCAAACTCATTGGGCACCACACCGGGTTTGTGGTCGGCCGGGCTCCTCCTCTTCCTCCCCCTTCAGCAAAGCTACAGGCCCCTCAGCAGGCCTCCTCCCTCCAGCCGCCGGACTGAGGATTGCGACTACTGGGCTTCGGGCCTCCTCTTTCCCCCTTGAAGCCAAGCGGCCTCCTCGTCCCCGCAGTGCGGCCGTAGCAGTGGCACCAGGCGAAGCTCCCTGAGCGGGCTTCCTGCTCCTCGCAGCGCGGCCCGGGTGGCGGCGTTCGGCGGCTCCTGGGCGGGCGAGCAGGCCTCTCGTGGGACGGCCAGTCAGTCCCTGAGCGAAGAGGAACCACGGCAGTGGCGGCCGGGTGAGGCCAGGTCCCCTGGCTCCGCCGCCCGCCCCGTCTCTTCTAGTCTCTACCTGGAGATCAGCACCAGGCGCATCTTGGTGGGAACGAGCCCGCTAGCAGCGGCCCCAGACAGTCCCAGAGGCGACAGCCCAGCCACCCTCTCCGAAGCTCCGCAAAGCCACGGGAGCGGTCGGGGAACAAACCCCGGCCCGCAGGCGGGGCGGGGTATCGAGCAGCGATGGGCCCAGCCCCCGCTCAGTGCGCTCTGCACTCACACACGGAGGGAGCTCAAATTCAAACTGCTCACTCCCCTCTCTCAAGATGGGGCTCAAATTGTACGCAAGGCATTGTGGGAAGAGCGACGACACTCACTCCCCTCTCTCAACGCAGCACCGAGCTGACATCGGCGCCTTAGACCCGCCCCCTGCCCCCGCACTGACGGACATTCGTTCCAAGCAGCGCGCGAGGCGGAGCCGAAGCTCGGCTGGGCTGGGTTACCGTGGAGGGGTGAAAGTTCCTCCTCAGAGCGGCGCATTAACCGTTTGGAATGTTCCATCGGCTGGCGTCCCCCGCATGCACGGGTGTGGTACTGCCCTGAGGGGGAAGGGGTGAGAGCGCCCGCCTGCATGTGCTGGGAGGGAGGGGTCCTCTCCCCGTCCCGGCATCGGGCCCGGGATTCAGTACAGGGGCTACGCCCCTCCCCCCCACAGTGCCCAGTAGAGAGATACGCCCCGCCCCCACGGGGCCTTGAGGGCAGTGCAGGGGCTACGCCCCCTGCTCCCCACGGGGCCCAGTGTTCGGGAGGGAGATACGCCCCTCCCCCCACGGGGCCTCGGGAACACTACGGGGCTACGCCCCCTTCCCCCCCCTTACGCGGCCTCTGGAGCGGTACGGGGGATAGGCCCCCTCCCCCTTGCGGTCCCAGGTGCAGTGGGGAGACACGCCCCCCCCCCCCCGGCATTAGACGGGGCAGTCCTCCTGCCCATAGGACCCCGTGTTTAATATGGGGATCTGCTCCCTAGCCGCAGCACCACGTTCCGTATGGGGATACTCCTATTCTCGGGCAAGGCATCCTGTTCATTTCGGGAATGTGTTCCTCCATTACCCCATGTGCAATAGGGGGTCGTGTCTCCTGTCTCCCGCAGGGCCCTGTATACGGTCTATGGCAGTGTTTCTCAACCTTTTTAAATAAGGTAGCCCTTATTTACCTACAGTTAAAAAAAAAGTAGGTAAGTACCCCCAGTACCTACAGTTTTCAGACACACAATTTTTTTCCTACTATTGCAGCACGTTTGTTTAAACAACTTAATCGTAGCCAGGCAGGTGATGACATTTTTGGGTGTAAAAAGTATAAAAATAATAAAATGCTGTAAAACTTAAAACAAAAATTCAGTTTTCTCCACATTTCAGTTGTGTTGATGTACCCCCCCCCCCACTTCTCTCAAGTACCCCTGAGGGTACTCATACCACTGGTTGAGAAACGCTGGTCTAGGGGGACATCTGTCACTCCTTATAGGGCTTCATGTTAAATATGAAGATATGACTCCTTCCACTTCATAGACCTCATGTTCAGTGTGGGGACACACCCTTTGCCCCCGTGGCAACCTCCCTGTTCAATAAACAGATGTGCCCCCCTCCTCTGTTCTTTCATGCTCAATACAGGGGTACAGGGGTAGGTACCTGAAGATAAGCAGAATTATTTTCTGAGTTCAGAGTATCTGCAAATTCTGTAGAAGTCTATGGGAAATGCATGTTCTCAGCACTTTTAAACATGAGGTCACTTATGATTGGGTGCTTGTATGGGGTAGAAGGGCCTGAGCTGGTGACACCTAGATTTAGAACTCTGAATTGTTTATAAGTTTTGACAGTGGGGAGGGGTCTTTTATGTGGTTAATTAATTAAATAAACTTCTGGGGCTGGAGCCTAAATACAGAAATGCAGCCTGCAGAAACTACAAGCCGCAGCATGCAATATTTCATACTGATTCAAGCAGCTGGGCTAGACTCCTGCAGTCTTTCTGAGAGGCTAATGTGGTGCTCAGAATGAGAGAGCATTTCAGGTAGTATGTCATCTTGTTGGACGGGACCCTTGTAGTAAATAGGAGGGCACCTAAAAAGACAATACCTCTGTGTTACAAATGAGGAGTAAGGGTTATTTCAAAGGAAGGGTTTTTTCTCAAAATAACCCCGTGGGGACCGTGTTTGTTTTCTTGAAAGACGCTATTTCGGAAAAGTGGCAGTCCACGATTACGCAAATCCGTGCTTCATTTGCAATTTCGCTTGTCTGCATTTGCATTTCTCTCTCAGAAGAGGAATGCAATGTAGGCAAACCCTTCTTTACCTTGTTGGGCCTGTCCTGAAGCAGGTTACTTCTGGGTACTCATCTGGCTCTGTCAGTCTGTTTCTTCACTTCCCCAGATGGGTATTTAAGTTTTAAGAATGCTTGATAAACATCCTGTAGGTGTTTGTCTTTGTCTGAGGGATTGGAGCACATATGGTTGTATCTTAGGTCTTGGCTTCAGACAATAGATCGTGTAATATGTCCTGGATAGAAGCAAGAGGCAAGTAGGTCAGAATAGTGGTCAGAAGGTTTCTGGTATTGTACTGTAGTATCCAGTAAGTGGATTTCTTGTGTGGATTGTTCCAGGCTGAGGTTGATAGTGGGGTGAAAATTGTTGAAATCCTGATGGAATTTTCAAGGACTTCCTTTTCATGGGTCCCTATGATGAAGATGTCACCAGTGTAGCACAAGTAGAGGAGAGGTGCTAGGGGATGGAAGCGGAGGAAACATTCGAGGTCAGCCATAAAAATGTTGGCATATTGTGGGGCCATGTGGGTAACCATAACAGTGCCGCTGACTTGAAGGTATAAATTGTCTCCAAATCAGAAATGGTTCTGGGTGAGGACAAAGTCACAGAGCTCCGCCTCCTGGTGTGCTGTGGCATCATTGGGGATACTGTTTCTGACACTTTATAGTCTGTCCTCATGTGGAATATTGGTATAGAGAGTTTCTATGTCCATGGTGGCTAGGATGGTGTTTTCAGGAAAATTATTGATGCACTGTAGTTTCCTTAGGAAGTCAGTGGTGTCTTGAAGATAACTAGGAGAGCTGGTAGCATAGGGTCTCTGAGGAGAGAGTCCACATAGCTGGATAACCCTACTGTAAAGATGCCAGTGCCTGAAATCATGGGGCATCCAGGTTTTCCAGGTTTATGGAGTTTGAGTAGCAGATAGATTACTCCTTCTTGGGGCTCTAAGAGTATGTCTGTATAGATTTGGCCCCATACTAGGGAGTTTCTTGAGCAGATGATGTGGTAACTGTATTCTTCAGCGGGATCAGAAAAAAGTGGCCAATAGTTTTTTAGTAGTTTTATATTTAACACAGTACTGTACTGTATTTGTTTGTTTTTTGTTGTTGTAGTTTTTGTCTCTGCTGCTGCCTGGTTGCTTAATTCTAGTTCCAAAAGAGGTGTGTGGTTGAATGGTCAGTTCATAACTCTGAGGGTCTATTGTTCTACTGTAGTGTAACTGATGTTTCTTAATTCTTACATTTTTACGTTTGTATTGTGTTAGAAAGCGATGAACAATGTATTTCTAGATTATGACTTTTTTTACTTGTGATTAGTGTCAAACACTATTTTGATGGTAATTCAAATTCAATACAAAATGTACAAAAATAGCATGCTTTTTTATTAAATATAACTACCTTAAAAGTGTTGAATATAAAACAGATTATCCAGTTAGCATGAGAGTTCTCCTCAGTGAAAGGCATTAGGGTTTGAGATTGTTTATAGGCTGTCAGTGTTAATTAGCTGTTTGGTATAGTTTACAATTTGGAATAGTTCTTCAGATCTTAATTTAGCAGATTCTAAGGCATACTAAAAAGACTTTTAATCACAGAAATGAAATAGGTTTTCAGAGCTTCTTATGTCACTATTAGTTGGACTTTGAGAGTGGCTTATGCCAACTGGTCTGTTTCCTATCCCTGTACTTTATCTGGCATAGGACATCTGTGAATAATGGAGACCATTGAAGGAAGTTTCAGGTAGAGGACATGTAGTATATGTCAGTAATCAAGGACAGGAAGTTGAACTAGTCTGAAATCACTTTGCTGCACTGTGGCACATTTAAAAAAATATTCAGATTGCAGGCATTTGAGCTGTTTTCTCACATATAACCCTGGTCAGTTATGGTAAAACACTTCCGATTAGCAGTAAATGTATGGGGTAACAGTGCTCATAAAAACTACATCCTCATCTCCAAGAGAGATAAGTGTTACATTTACAGATGATTACCAGAACACAAGAATGAGACGATATAACAAATGCTCTGAAATTAGTAAGACTGCCTGCAGTGTCTTCCTTTTAGTGAATGCTGAACGTATCCCAGATAGAACGTGACCAGGATTCATCACCAAATTTGGTCTGCTAGTTGGATCATTAGCTTCCCACATTTGGGCCTGGTACTGATGGAGAGTGCAATGTAAATGCTGATTCATGCCACCCACTTGCACAGTAGGGCTCTGTATTCATCATGGGTCAGGATGGCATAATCTGGCTTTAAATAAGTTATTTGACTCTATCAAAAATTGGCATCTTTGAAGTTGTCTCTAGTAGTAAACAGTATAAAATGTCACCGTTAACTACATTTGTTCATTATGATTATTTATATAATATTGTATCTGTACCTATAGCTTCACGGATAACATGCTAAAAAACCCACCAAAGTCACTGTCCCAAAAAGCTAATAATCTAAAGGCATAAATCGATACAATTACAGATAATAAAGTATGGTGTAGAAGTTATTGCTGATGAATCTAATGGAATAGATGGGCTCTCAGAAATTATTTGAAAGAGAAAAGGAATCCATACATTCATAGGTTAGTTGGAGTTCATTGTTACTATATGGGTACACTAACCACCCATCCCAGATTTTCTGGGACAGTCTTGATTTTTAATCTCCTGTTGTGGTGTCCCCATGGAGCACTGAAATGTCCTGGAAAGCCCCGAGGCTCCAAACTCAGCTAGAAGCGGCTGTGCACTGCTGTTTCCCCTCCCCTCCCTCAGCTGGGGGAATAGGAGCAGGGACACTTCCTGGAGGCTTTCCCTGCTGCTCAGGAATCCAGTCAATAGGAGCAGCAGGAGGCGGTGCCTGTTGGAAACACACAAAAGCAAGTTATTTGCTGGAGGAAGCGGGGGAAGACCAGCATGCTGCTCAGCTGAGCTGGGGGGGGTACAGGAAACACGCATGCGGCTCAGTTGGGCTGCGAGGTGGGGGCAGTGGGAGCCGGTGTGCAGCTCACCTGGACTGCTGGGGGGGGCAGGAGCCAGCATACAGCTCAGCTGAGCCACAGGGTTGAGGGGGAGCCAGGAAGCCCAGTGGGGAGGGGAGCAGCAGGGGGCCTGAAATGACCTCTCCCGGTTCAGAAAAATCCCTCATCTGGGACCAGTCAGGTCCTGAGGGTGCCGGACCAGGGAGGTCCAACCCCTACCCCAAGTACCCTCCTGCACCCTCCTTCCTGGCCAGTCTCTGCACCCTCCCCCTCGGCCAGGCACCCTACCCCCACCCTGCTCCTGCATCCACCATTGCTCCTGCACTCTTCCTCCTGTCCACACACTGCACCCTCCCTTGCTCCTGCTCCCTCCCACTGTCCCACCCTATTTCTAGCCTGCTTCTGCACCCTACCTCCCGCCCAGGCCTTGCAACCTCTCCCCCTTCTGCACCCTCCCTCCCTCCCAGATCCTGCACCTCATCCCAATCCCATTCACTGGCAGCCCTGTCCCACACACTGAACTCCTCATTTTTGTCCCCAACCTAGAACCTAAAGGGATCCATAACATCCACCAGAAAAGTAAATCTGGCCTATGGAAGCCCTGAACCTCAGTCCTCCTTCTCCCTTCCCCTTGCCCTGTGGAGCACCAGAGGAGTGAGGTGTCTCAGTTGGGGGCCACTTCAGTGAGGGTTGGGGGGGCTGTTGGGAGGAGTTTTTTTTTTCTCACTTATGTGGCCCCAACTGATTTTCTGTAGGTTGGTGGCCCCCCAACCCAAAAAAGGTTGCCCACCCTGCCATAAATAAAGAAAACATTGAAACCTTTTGTGTTGGACATAAATTAATATTTTACTTTATTTAAAATGAAGTTTGATAAGCTAACATGAGAAAGTTAAAATACTAGTGCTGCAGTGTCATGGGACTTAGGTCTTGGGCCTGGGTTAATGCAATTTCATTGCATTATAGTTGCATGGGGAGGGTGTCCTGCGGGGCCCAAACCCATCCCTATACGTAGAGGACGGTGGGAGTTCTTGGAGGAGTGTCACATGACACCTTTTCAGGAGCGGCCCAAGGCCGGCTGCAGCAGCTGGCACCTTAGGCAGAAGGCGCGATCGGCGCCCCCACCTGCTCGGCCATCAATGGCTGTGACGTAATCACGGGGCGCCCCGGCACCCTGTGATGTCATCATCGGGCGCCCGGGCTAACGGTGCCCTACGCAACTGCCTAGTTTGCCTAGGTTCACAGGCCACCCCTGCACCTTTTATTTTCAGTCATGTGTCCATCTTGACCCCAGAAGTACTACCTCCAGGGATGGGGCTTCCTGTGGCAGGTGGGTGGGCCTTAAGGGGTCAGTGGGCATGGCAAATGTGTCCCCATTTTTGGTTCAGAAAATATGGTCACCATATATATGAGACAGCATTGTTCAGCATTAACTACAGGTTGGACCTCTCTGGTCCAGCATCCTTGGGACCGCATTGGTCCTGGATGTGAGAGTTTTCTGGACCAGAGGAGTTCATTTCAGCCCCCTTCTCCCCCGACACCCCTCTCCTTGCTTCTTGGCTCTCCCCGCAGCCCAGCGAAGCCACATACTGGCTCCCTGCCTCCCCTGCCCTTTCAGCCCAGCTGAGTCGTGCGCTGGCTTCCTGCCCCCATCCCTTGCAGCTCAGCTGAGCTGCGTGCTGGCTCCCTGCTCCCCCCACACCCTTTGCAACCCAGCTGAGCTGCGCGCTGGCTTCCTACTCCCCACCCCCGCCAGCAGCTCAGCTAAGCCACACAACAGCTCCTGCAGCCCAACTGTGCCGCGGACCGGCTCCTGTCTCCCTTCAATGAGCCCAACTGAGCCACACACCGGCTCCCAGGCCCCCACCCCCACCCCTATACCCATGCAGCGCACCGAGACTCTCTGGTCATGGAACATCTGTGGTAATGCTGGACCACGGAGGTTGCCGGATCAGAGAAGCCCGGATTTTAGAGATGCAGCCTGTATTACACAGTAGGCTTCCGGATTGCAAGAACAGATTTTTTTCCCCCAGCACATTATTTTAGAATAGATTTTTGTTCTTTCTGTTTTGTAATTTTGATTTCATTATAATAGTGGTATAACACATAGTTTAACATACGTGAATACTTGTTTGCAGGCAGAGCTGGCTTTTGGTTTATGTAAACTTGAAATTTAAATGATCAAAGATCTACTCTTTTGTGTGTACCCAATAATATTTCCACAGCAGAACATCCAACTCATTTTTCACTGGCATTGCATAAAATATATTGGCCTTTGGTGTTAGGATATCCCAAATCCTGGAGTGAAAGAGTTAAACACTAACCATCCTGTTCATAAACAGTATTTACACAGGCATTTTGATGTAATTTGAAATGACCATATAATGAGCCACCTTCAAGCAAGCTATAGTTAATAAGTGTTCATCAACATGGGTTATTTGAAATTTTGTGTGGCACAAACAAGGGAGAGGGGAACTTGGTAAGGGATGGAAAAATAGGGAAAGATGAGGAACCAGAATGAACAAGACACACTGATTCATTAACAAAACAGAAAGGTTTCTAAAAAGTCAAGTATAAAAGTTGCTTCAGCCCCAGGGTAGGTTGGCTGAAACATACACAAATAACCCATACAATGGCCTTGGCAGTGTTACAGGGATAATATTTTTGCAAGGTTGAACTATTACTGAACAATGTTCTAGTATATTGGATACAAGCATACTAGTACTTATATTCAATGTCAAGCAAATATGTATTCCTTTTTTGTTTTGAACAAAAATAGCCACCAGGGTCACTGAAAAGAACATCCCACATAACTCATGTTTAAATTCCTGTGTGTACCCAGCATATCGATGTACAGGTTAAACCTCTCTAGTCCAGTACATGATCTGTTATACACGGTCCTCCCTCCCCCAACTGCCTCTCTATTGCTGCCTCTGCAGCATGGGGGGGCAAGAGATGGGAGCACTGGCTTCCCTGAATCCAACTGCCCCCCTCCTTCCCCCCACTGTTGGCTCTGATACAGAGGCAGGAGCGTGGAGTGTGTGCGGGGTGGGGGGAGACTTTGCTCACAGGGAGCCAGCTTAAAAGCTCCCATATCTCCTCCCTCCCCCGCGTGTAAATGTGTACCCACTGAAATTTTCAACAGGTACATGTTTATACAAATAAACACATTTTAACATCCCTAATAATTACAATAAAATGTAAAATAGTTGTGTGTCTGTGTGTATGCACATGCATGCTTAATAGTAGCATTTATGGCTAGCTAGTGGTTTTCAAGACAGTATTTTACAACAAATCAAAGGGAATCAGGCTATCACATTTTCCCCCAAAATGCAATGGTCTGATACATAGGACTCCAGGGTTCTTTCTTGTGACTTTAGAATAATAATTGAGGAAGATCAGTAGTTAGTGTAGGAAGGCATGGTCTACTGGATTGAGAATCAGTGGGACTAGGATTTCACCTCTGGTTTCTATGCCCAGCGTGGCTATTGATTGATATAATGATGTTGTATAAGTCATTTCCCCCATATGTCTCCATTACTCTTCCCTCCATTTGTCTAGTATTGTCAGACAGTAACTCTTCAGGGCACACACAATCTTTTACTACTTGTTTGAACAGTGACTAGAACAATGGACCACAGTTTCAGTTGGGCAAAATAATAGAAAATTGATTAGCAATTCAGTTTTATCAATTTGATCACACTATTGGGAGTTGCTAAATGTCAGATTCCATATATGTGAAATTAGTTATATTAATGTGATATTTAGAGGGTGTCCTTTCTTGCAGCTGAGGTTCTATATCAAGATCTTAAGCAAAGAGCTGAAAATTAAAAGGAAGCACCTATAGCAGAATGTCTCTTCATTTCAATGGACAAACATATATGTTCCAATTTATTAAACTAAGTGTGTTAGAAATGTGAAAATCTTGCCATATAGCTGCTATTTTAAGCTATTGGGTTGTTAGATCCTGTCATTTAGAGTTTGATTAAAAGTTCACACAAGGATGAGATGCTGTAATGGTCTAAATATTATATTGTACAAGTCATCTTAACCTTTAATAGCAAAATAATGGACTAGTCTGTATAGAAGAAAATGAATTACAGACTAAAGGTTGCTTAGAGGAGGGGGCAGAAAAAAGAATAAAACAATTTTTTAAAATGGATTTAGTTACTTGAATGGCTAGTTTAGCTTTTTGTATTTATAAATATCACGCTAGTATAAAGCGAACCAGCAAGTAGAAGCCACTGTGTTGAGTTTTGGGCTTTGCTGGAAGCCTCACGTGACTTAAACATGACTGTTTCCCTTTTTGTGACCCTGACAAAATTGTTCTAATTGTCTTTGTGATGGTCTTGTTTTTAGTTCTGGGGTTTTTTTTGGTAGAAATAGGCAATAAATAAAGAAGCTCCCAAACAATATGAAAAGGAATATGTTCAGATGGAAACATTCATACATATGGAAACATATACTTAAAATGCAAATGGGAAAGAGTAAATGTTATGAAATCTCTTCAGATTCTACTGTTCTGATCCTGACTCAGCTGAAGCAGTAGCAAAACTCATTATATTTCAATGGGAGAAATGTTTTACTTAAACAAAGCATGTCAACCTCTGTCACCTAATAATTTTCAAAATACTGTACCCTTGCTCTAATTGAGGTTGGGGCAAAACTCCACTTGAATTCAGCAGGAGCAGGATGAGATCCTTTGTTAATTAGCTACCTGTATATACTATATCAGGTGGCCAGGAGATTTGTCATCTCAGCACATCTCTGGGAAATCTCTACTACAGACTTAAACTCTGGAAGTGAAGTACAACTGTGCTTCAACATGGGGTCTCTTGGTCATATTACATCAAATCTCACATTTCTGCTACTATGTGTACTGATGCCCCACAGTGGAGCTCCTACTTGAGTTGTCAAATTTGATTTTGAATGTTATTCATGATACAGTGTTAATTTCAATCTAAAGTATTTAAACATCAGCAAATGAATTAGTTTTACCTGTCTTTTCAGTTTGTCAGACCATGTAACGCATTTTAAGATATGAATATTTGTTTAAAAAGTTGGAAAACAGGAACATTTCAAGGGCACAGTTAAAGAGTCATTAATTTTAAGGTTTTTTTCCCCCCATTTTGGCAAATAAATATCTTAGTTTACAGCATATTTGGCATTCCAATCTTGTGATCAAAGGGAATCAAGATCAGATTTCATTTAACTGGTGTTAAAGGAACAATACAAACAGTTTCAGATATTTTTCATAGAGATCAGTGGCATATTCATTTGTAGATGTAAATATTCCAAGTTAGTATTGATTTATTGAAGTTATACTAACAAGAGCTAAGAAAATCAATTATTTCTGGTATACTTTATTGTAGGGATGTGAACAAGTAACCTCCCGCCCACCCCCATTTAATCAGTTAATCAGTTAAACTTAACATTTAACTGGTTAACTAATTAAACATGATTTTACATCGCTACTTTATAGATGTTACAGATTACTCAGTTTGAGAGTAATGTGTTATGATGGAAAATTTCACTGATTTCCTGCAAGATAATTTCTGATATCTGTGTGCTACTCCCTGACACTAATTATTCTTTTAATTTCTTTGCACCATAAGTTACTAATTTAATTCTGTTCTATGAATTATTATCAGTTATTATTCATATTTTCCATAAGTTGATTTGACTACATTCATGCCTCAGAGTTAGTAAAAAAAAATAATGGCCAGGGAGGTTTGTAAATTAATATAGGATATCATCAGAGCAAAAATAATATTTTTACTAGTCTCTGTTAGCCAGTCAAGTACTTTAAATAATCTAGGGCCTGATCTCACAAATCTTTACTTACTTAAGTAGATCATTGAAGTCAATGGCTTGCACAACTGAGTTCCTAGGTTGTAGGTCCTTACTTCATTTTTGGAGCATAATAGTAAGATTAGATGAAGGGAGATCATATTTCCTTATGCTGAATACCGGACATCTGGTAAAATTTCTTTTACTCAAGCAAGTTCAAAAGCAATCAATCAGAGCTATGCAATACAAACATTCAAATTAGCATCAAGTTAACTGAGACCTTGTTAAAAAGAAGTGGGTTGCGTCTAGACTGGCAAGTTTTTGCACAAAAGCGGCTGCTTTTGCGCAAAAACTTGCCAGCTGTCTACACTGGCCGCTTGAATTTGCGCAAGAACACTGACGATCTAATGTGTGATCGTCAGTGTTCTTGCGCAAATACAATGACTCTCCCGTTCGGGAAAAAGTCCTCTTGCGCAAATGCTTTTGAACAAGAGGGCCAGTGTAGACAGCTGAGAACCGTTTTGTGCAAAAAAGCCCTGATGGCGAAAATGGCGATTGGGGCTTTCTTGTGCAAAACCGTGTCTAGAGTGGCACAGACACTTTTCCGCAAAAAGTGCTTTTGCGCAAAAGTGTCCGTGCCAATCTAGACGCTCTTTTCCGCAAATGCTTTTAACGGAAAAACTTTTCCGTTAAAAGCATTTGCGGAAAATCATCCTAGTCTAGACGCAGCCTGTATAGTTGGATTCTCTTTATTTACCTTCTTATCTTTAAGGCTTTACTTTAAGGCCGTTTTCCCCACAAAACTCTGTAGTGTAGACATACCCTCAGGGAGAGAGTGACACACACACACTCCTGTATACCTCTCACGGGAGGGGGTGACCAGCCGACTCAACTGTCCTTGCCTGGTGCTCTCCACCCTCCATGCCTGGCTGGGGCCCCATGTTGAACCTGCCTCTCCTGATACTTGGCACTGCATCTTCCTGAGGCAACACGTGGGTAGGTATGTGGGTCACATTTCCCCCTCCCTCTCCCCTGATTTCTGCCAGGGTTCACACCAGAATGGGGACAGCAGCAGCCTTTCTGCACTGTGCAGGAGGGAAAGCATGGGAGCTGCTTCTAGCCACAGGAGAGGAGAAGAGAGGGAAAGGGATGGCCTGGCCTGTGTCTTTGCAAAGCTCTTCTCTCCACTCTTATCCTGCTCCTGTGTCTCTGGAAGCAGCCAGCCCATACAGAGACAGTGGAGAAAGGAAGAAGCCCATCGGCAAGGCTGTTTGGTGAGCTCAGTGTTCTGTCCAGGGACTGGCTCAGGCCACACAGCATTGGGAGAGCAGGGATATGGAGGAGCAGCAGGGATGGGGAGAGAACTGGTAAAGCAAGGAGAGGACAGTGAGAGGGGAAGCATGTAAAGGGCCAGTGGGTGGACAGCAGAGGTAAAGTAATCAGCCACTGTGTGGTGCCTGCCTGCACTCACCAACCAGTGCCAGTGGATGCTGCATCTTTGCCCTGCCACCAGCCTATTACATCCCTCCCTGTCAGCCACTGGACCCCCTCACTCAATGCTAGTGGGCTGGTGGCTGGCAAGCAGGGATCTGGCTAGCAGCAGGACACACTAAGGCTACGTCTACACTGCACATTGTTGCGCAAGAAGATATGCATACCTAATGAGCTGTCATTTTTGCAGAAGGGGCTTTTGTGCAAGAAGGAGCTGTCTACATTGCTCCTTGCGCAAAAACTCCCTCTTGCGCAGGAGCCATTCTGCCGCTTATTTTCAGGAAGAACGGCTCCTGTGCAAGAGGGGTTTTTTGCGCAAGAAGGAGCAGTGTACTGCAAAAATGGTGGCTCATTAGGTATGCAAATGAGGCACAGTGATATTCATTGCCGTGCCTCATTTGCATATCTTCTTGTGCAACAATGTGCAGTGTAGACATAGCCTAATATTGTTGGGGATGGGGGAGACAGAAAATATGGGTCAGTTTGTCCATTATTAAGAAAGAGTTGGGACACCTGGAGGAAGGCTTAAATACAGGGCAATCTGGGCACCCTAATTAGATGGCAGTGTGGAAGAAAGCGTTGTCTGCTTTAAATGTGAGAGGATGGTTGAATAGTGGAAACATACTTATAATTTTTAAAGAATCTTTAGAAATCTTCTTTAATTGTCTTTCTGAAGGAACTCACCCAAACAGTTGGTGATGTGTTTCCTGTACAACTGGGTCTTGTGGAAAATTCAAACATCACAAATATGACTCCCAGGTTCAAAGGTGGACCTGCATGTGTGTTTCTCTCATATTTCACCTTCATATACAATACATTTTCTTCCCCTTTTTATTTGATAAGCATATATTTACAAGCAAAGAATTACAACTAGATAAATAGAGTTGTCTGGGAACTGCTATATATTTAGATGCTGGGTATTTTTATGGTAATTTGTCTCCTAAAAGATAGAGGTTAGTTGGACTGACATTGAACTCTTCGCTTTTTCATGGAAAATATATGGCATAATATTTATTCTGTAGTATCTGTTATATTTCTGCAAGCACAAGTACACATATTTTGTAGCTGATAGAGAATTTGTTGTATATTTTAGTTCCAATCTGGTGCCTATAAATATGATATAAAAACTTCCAGTATCTGCCTTTCTGTGAGCTTTGACATAATTAATATCTATACCTCTCAAAATACCATTCAGATATTATAGAAGTGAGGGAATTTGGTCTTATTGGTGCTTCCGTATTAACAGACACTATATAGAATTGGAAAAATATAATTCTATATTCCTGATCACACAGGGCCCAATTTTTCCATTCTTACTCATGTTTTAGTACTTATGTAAGTAGCCCCATTGAAGTCAATAAAACCAAATAAATCAGTGGAATTGGGAGACTATTAAACAAGACTAAGAATGGTGGAATTAGACTGATAATAGAGGTTTGTGGTAATCTTCAGTTTTAAACAATGAAATAGTTTCCATTATACTTGATTTCTTAAAGACATTTTTTAAAGGATGGGTGAGATTTTCAGGCCACCAGCAACATTAAGATAATATTTGCTAAAACATTTAAAAAAATAATTTCAATATGGAAATTATCTAAGCTGGGGGTCTCAAACTCCTGACTCAAGGGCCAGTCCTGTCCAGAGCAATTGTGCAATTCAGACCAGGATTCCTGGCAGGATGGGGAATTACCATTACCAGCCCCCAAACTCTACCCTTTCCTGCAATCGCCCTACCCTCTCTCCCACATGGCATTCCCTGCCCAAGCACTCTGCAGCCTCCCCGCATTCGCACCCCCCGCACTCTCCGCAGCAGTGATTGCACAATCACTTCAGCCGGGACTGGCCTGCAGTTTGAGACCCCTGGTCTAAGCCAATCAAGCTATAAATCCGTGGTGCACAGTTTAGGTTTTTGTGTGGGGCTAATAACATAAAACGAATTATGAAATGGACCACCAGATTTCAGAGGACTTTTGGGGTACCTTTATGTAGGCTAGGGTGCAGCAGTTTGAGAAATTTAACACTTGGAAAAATGCAGAGCTGAACAGTGGACATTTTCATACTTCTCAGAATAAACTGATGAAAACATTGGATATTTAGTTATGAATGAAATGAAGAATATTGCAACATTTTAAATACCAGTACTGATATTGTGAGAATAATTACATGTCTCAAGGCAAGTATGCCCAAGGGCCTCTAAACTTCTAACAGTCAGCAGAGAAACTGGGTGTTAAGTTAATGGGATTGTATTGAAGGTCTTACGTAATGTTGAAAAGCCAGTAGGTATACTTTACAAAGGTGATAGTACATCGAGCAACACTTTAATATGTAAGTAGGTAATAATTTTCTCAATTATAAACTAATCCTTTATAGTTAAATACTAGGTTCATGAATTGTGAGTTTATAGCATAAAGATATTACTCCTCAGTCCCCTTTGAAAATAAGCCTTTGAAAATAAGTTAGATCATAGACACAGAGCTATCATCAAGGAGAGGAGCTGGGGCCTCATTAGATTGAAGGCAATTGTAGAGAGAGATTGTAATGGTCCCTGTCTTGCAGAGATACCAATTTTATTCCCGACAGAAGTACCTCAGTCTTCCTCTGCTTGTGTTGGGTATAAATCTGATTAAATCTGCAGTAGACTAGCACCAAACACTTCAGGAGCATTGAGAAAGTGTATATATAGTTTAGATATGAAAATATATAGACAGCACAGATAGAAAAGCATTATAGCCAGACCCTTAGCTTTGTCATGGAGGAAATGTTACCCTGAAATGGCTTTTTGAATGTTAAAAGGTTTGTGTTCAACATTAGGTTCGGTGTGTTAAGGAGTCTAAGGGCTTAAAGTTTGGACATTAGTTCGAGTTGGCTGATCGAACTAAGGGCTAGTCCCTTTGCTAGTTCGGATTAACTGTTAGTTCGAACTAAGGGAGTAACTGCCACTTGGAATTCCCGCCTTTATTCAAAATTCCTCTGCACACGACACCATTTTGGCTCTGCACACGGCTCAATACCTGTGCACTCAGCTCAAAATCATTGCACTAGGCACCAATCATTGTGCACTAGGCACTAAAACTTATGCACACGACCCTATGGGGATTTTCCCGCCTAAGTGTCAATATAAACCGCTTTTGAGGTTTGTTCGTGTTCTTCGTTCGTTCCATAGGTTCGTGCGTGGTTCCTTAGGTTTGAATGTTGTTCGTCTATCCTGTTTGTTTGTATGACTGAAGTGAATGAATGATTGGATAAGTGTGGGTTACTGTCTGGAAGGCGCTTGTCTGTGGGAAATCCCAGGCATATGACAGCCTATGTCAGGGAGACTCTGAAGAAGTCAAGGCTCAGACGGAGTGCGGAAGGCCTTCGTACCTGAATCCTGTTAACCTGACCGTGCAGACCAGTGACCAGAGCAGTGTCACCGAGGGATCGCCTCACTGTTCCTCCGTGGCGGCTCGCACTGAGCCAAAGCGTCGAGGTCGTGAGCACCCCTTCTTCTGTGGCTTATTCGCGATGAATGTACAGTATATTCCTGTATCGGGGTCTTTCTTTCATTCTTTACTTCTGGGTTAGGGTGGACTTGGTTAAAGCATTTACTTGTTGGCTATTGAAATTCTTATAATATATGGTTTGGCCCTAAACTATGTCTCTGACTCGTTTGTAAAACCAATCAGCCGGTGATAGATACGGCCTCGGGTCGTTCCCGTCTTCTGGGACTTGGGACTTTAACATCATAGATAGCCAGAGCGTGCCAATTAGACCTTTTAAATTAATCGTTACCGCGTCCCAGGGTAACAGAGAATCCCAGTGTAGTGTCATTAGTGAATCTGGCCTATGTGGTACACACAGTTAGGCTTTGTCTACGCTACAGGGGTTTTGTGCAAGAAGCTTTTTGCGGAAGAGATCTTCCACAAAAACTTGTGCAAAAGCGCATCCACACCTCAAAAGCGCATCGCAAAAGCGATGTGCTTTTGCGCAAGAGAGCGTCCACACTGCATGGACACTCTTGGGCAAGAAAGCTCTGATTGCCATTAACAGAATGGCCATCAGAGCACCTGTGCTTTTTCTGATAGGCTCTTTTTGTGCAAGAAACACCTGTGGAGCATCCACACATGCCTTTTTGTGCAAGAGCTGTAGCGCAAAAAGGAGTTATTCCTTGTGGGGAGAGGGATAACTCTACTGGCAAAATCCCTCTGTCTTGTCAATTTACTGTATTTTTGTGTGTGTGTGTGCAGAAACACGCTTGAGGTGTGGATGCTCCACCGTTACACAACCTTGTAGTGTAGATATAAACTTACAGGATGGCAGATGAGCTTGCCTCATCTCCCCATGCTACAAGTAGACCAAATGGCATCATAACATCAGAGAAAACAGATAGCAGAAAGCAAGAGCAACAGTTGCATCAGAAGAACAAGTGTGGGCTGGTGCCAACTCTGAGGATATGATTTTATGGCCAGTAGGCAAGGATCCTTGCATTTATAGCACCAGA
Organism: Pelochelys cantorii; assembly: GCA_032595735.1. Lineage (NCBI taxonomy): Eukaryota > Metazoa > Chordata > Testudines > Trionychidae > Pelochelys > Pelochelys cantorii. Next base: position 29,831,092 of record CM064335.1, read on the forward strand.
TAATTTGCATTTTGGGGGAATGTGACAGGGTAAATTCACCCTGCACTGGATGGGGAAGGGTTAATTCTTCACTATAGGCAGAGAAAGTCCTACCCCCATGTCTATATCGGGCATGCTTCAGGAGTAGCAGCAGTATAAGAGGGAATGGTTCAGCTCAGTCTGGATTGACTGCCAGAGTCCCAGACCATGGAAGCTAGAGATGCCAAGACTCACACAGACACCCAGCTACCTGTGGATACCGCAGGGAGATCAGAGCTATAGAGAATTTCATGAACTGAAGAACAGAGACATCTAGTCACACAGATTGCTGACTGGAGTGACAAGATAGGAAGTAACTCAGGGAAAGACAAGCCATTGTCCCAAGGCTGGTCAGTGTGTTGTGGATGGATATCCACTTATCCAGTGGTAGACCCACTCGTCACTGAAAAGGCCCTGGGCAAGGACCCGGTGGAACAGGCAGGGCCCAGGTCCCCCTGCTGGGCTGCAACATACTCTTCCTCCAGTGGTGCTTCTCATCTCCATCCCCAAGTGGCCACTTAAACATACAATCCCACTCAAAGGGCACTTTTAGTGCTTCTGGCCATGAGGACATACAGCCCTGCCCAGAGGGCTACTCTGGTTGCCATGCTATACAGATGTGCCCAGAAGGTGATCCTGTTGGCTCTGGCTGCTCGGTCATACAGCCCCCATGCAGAGGTATACCCTATTGACTCTGACTGCTCGGCCATACAGCCGTGCCAGAGGGCTACCTTATTGACTCTGACTGCTAGGCCATGCAGGTCTGCCCATAGGACTATTGTATAGGGATGTTAAAATGTGGTTATTCAGGTAAATGTGTAACTGCTGAAAGCTTTTAAGTTAGCTCCCCATGAGTAGGGCTCCTGCCCATTCTCCCTCCCCTCCCCCAGCTGCTGCCTCTGATATAGAGGCAGCAACATGGAGGATGGGAGGCTCCCCGAGAACAGACTTAAAAGCCAGCTTCCCACGCATACTGGCTTCCGCCTATCCCCATCCCCACGCTGCTGCCTCTGTATCAGAGGCAGCAGTGCCAGGGTGGGGGGGCTTGCATGTAGCCATGTAAATGAATACACATTCACATCCCTATAACTGTATTGACTTTGGCCACTAGGTCATACAGATGCACCCAGAAGGTGACCTTATTGGCTCTGGCTGCTAGGCCATACAACTCTTCTCAAAGGGTGTCTTTATGGACTCTGGCGAATAGACCTTACTGCTCTGTAGACCCAGAGTATCTCTGTTGACCTTGGCCATCAAGCCTTACTTGCTTTGCAAACCCCGGGTTATCCCTGTACCACTAGGCCTTACTATCCAGCAGAGAAGGGCAACTCCCTGGATGTGGATCATGTGACCCTATTGCCCTAGAGAGCCAGGTGATTCCTTAGATTCCAGCCATTGAACCTTAAAGCCCTGTGGATTAGGGCATCTCTATGGACTCTTGCCATTAGGTCTCATGGTCAGGAGACAGAGGGAGCTTGAAGGACAGGGTGAAGTCACCCTGCACTAGACAGGGTCCCAACCAGGGTTCCTTGGGCGCACACCAAGAATTTCATTCCTGCCTACCCGCTCAGCAGAGCCATGTAGCTGCGACCCCAGCTGCTCCCGGGGGCGGGGCCATGTGGCGGATGACTGCCCATCCCAGAAGGAGCTGGGCAGCCACCACGCGCCCTGCGTGGTGGCTGCTGGAGCTGGAGCCTGGACTGCAGTACTAAAATCAGCACCATGGCCCAGCTCCAGTCCCAGCACACGGGCAGCCACCCGCCTCGTGGCCCAGCCCCTGGGAGCAGCTGGGGGCATGGGTGTGTGGTGACTGCTGGGGCCAGGACTGCAGTACTAAAAATAGCACCATGGCCCTGGCTCAAATCCCGGCACACGGAGTGTGCTGCCCCATGTGCTGGGACTGGAGCCGGGGCTATGGTGCTATTTTTGCTACCACGGTCCTGGCCTCAGTTATCCTGGGGCTGGGGCACGCAGTGGGTGGCTGCCCCGTGTGCTGGGCCATGGAGCAGTAGCTCCTAGCCAGGGGCCACAGTGCTAAAAATAGCACCACGGCCCTGGCTGCAGCCCCAGCACACAGGGCAGCTGTCTGCCATGCTGCCCCACTGCAGGTGCAGGTGTCAGGAAGGCGAAGGTGAGGGAAGAGGCAGGGAGATAACTAAGGGGGAGAGGGGTGAGGAGAGGAAGGGGCTTGTGCTGAGGGGAGGGGGGCAGCATAGGGGAAAAAAGGGGAAGGCACCAAGGGGAAGTGAAGAGGTGAGACAAAATGCCAGGGGGCCAAGAGGAGACAACGAGGGGAAAGGACAGGAGGAGTGGGGGAAGGGGAGGGGGAGGGGGAGGAAAATAGGAAGGTGTCAGTGGGCATGGGAGAGGGGAGGGGACAGGGTGATGCTGGGAGAGAACAGGGGAGGGGCAATGGGGGCAAGAGGAAGGAAGAGGGGAGGAGAGGAGTGGATGACAGGAGAAGAGGGGTTGGAAGGAGGGTTGGATATGAGGAAGGCGGAGGTTGGAGCAGTTCGTGTGTGAGAGCGCAGAGGGGCGTGAGGCGAACTGGGGCAGAGAGTGGTGAGGGAGTGGGCAGAGGTGTAGCGAGGATGCTATGTGCCTGGGGGCAAAGGCAAAATTTGTGGCCCCCCGCCCCCGCCACCACTGTGTGGCGGGGCCCCGAACCTGGTGCACGGCTGAGCCCGACCCTGGGAGGAGTGGGGAGAGCTTGTACTGAGTCTTCCCCCATCTTCCCCAGTTTGGAGCCGGGCCCCCACACGCACTAATCTACCAGCGGAGATGGAGGAGGTTAGGGCTGGGGGCGGAGGAGGAGCAGGCAAGCCAGGGGATGACAGGGGAAGCGGAGGGGAACTAAATTGGTGCCCCCTTAGCATGGTGTCCAGTGGCAACTGCCCTCTCCGCCCCCCCCCTCGCTATGCCACTGAGTGGGCACCAGCGAGGAAGAGGGCATTGAGTGCAGGTGTTGGGAGGGCAGGGGCAGTGAGGGAGTGGGAGGCACCAGGCAGGTGCAGGGGGTAAGGTAAAGTGCAGGTGCCAGGGGGGTTGTGGGGGTGAAGCAGAAGGGCAGACAAGGGGAGGGGACTGGAGGAGAGGGATGGGCACCAGAGGGCAGAGGAGAAAGGCAGGGGTGGGTGGGTAGAAGGAGGTGGTAGGAGAGGGGATGGGGAGGAGGGCTAGAGGAGGGATGGTCACGGGGGGAAGGGAAGGGCAGGTGCAGGGGTCAGAGAGTATGGGGAAGGAGGCAAGTCCCAGAAGGGCTGAGGGGAGTGAGAAGGGCAGGAGCCAGGACAGCAGAGGAGGGTGAGGGGGGCAGCAGCAGGCACCAGGAAAGCAGATGAGGTGAGGGGAGGGTGGGAGACGTGGCAGTGGAAGGGGGAAAGGGAGAGGTTTATAACTCATGTGCCACAGTGGCACACATCCGAACAAGCGCACATGGCCTCAATATTGGTGCACAAGGCAAAACTCACTCCATTCATGGATGGAAAATCTTAGAAGGACACTGGTCCGGACACCTCATCACAGGCATAAATGTCTTTTTTCTTTTATGATAGTGCCATCCCTGGTGCTAATTCGTTTCTTTTTTTATGTTGTGAGAAATGCTTTTGATGCCAGAACAGGATTCTTAAGGTGAAGTTCTGCACTACAAAGTGACTCTTGATGGGCTTGATCCATAGCCTTCTGAAGGCAAAGGAAGCCTTTCTATTCACTTCTGTGGGCTTCAGATCAAGAGTGGCATTGTGGGGTTTAAGAATTATTGTATCTCACTGCAGGACCAGACCAAGGGTTTTTTGCGCCCTTGGTGAACAGTCACTTTGGTGCTCCCCCCCAACATTCAATATAGAGAAAAATGAGAAGTCTAGAATGAAATGTTTACCTTTATTTACTTGACATTTGTAATGTACAACATAAAAATAAAATATTTTATTTTTTCTACTTTTCATTAATCCTAATACAATTATACTGTATAGGGTAAACTGCACAGCAACTGACACTTTGAAGTTTTAACTGTGGTGAGTTGTAAAGTGTTTCTGGTTAGCGCTATAAACAGTTGCATTTCAAGTTGCAACTGTCTTCCTTCCAAAGGAACTGATTTTGGGGAAGCTATGAAAACCTTTATTCCTTGATATTGAACGAAGTCTGTTTTGAGTTGTAACCCTTTTGCACTGGGCCATCGATTTGTGCAAACATTCAGAACTTAGCTTTTCGTACTTTTGCTTTCGCAAATTGTGTAGTCAGTAGTTTGAGACAAAGTTTTGAAGCTATTTTGTGTTCTGTTGACATGGTGGCCAGAATTTCTATAGTTATTGAACATTATTGCAATTCAAAAAGGAAGGAATGTATATGCTAAGTGGTATTTGTTAACATCAGTCAGATGTTTGAAAATGGGCCGTTAGTGTTACTTTAACAGTAATAGTCTACAATAAATACACAAACTTAATCTTACAAGTACTTGTGATTTTCCTTTTACAATTTTGTTAAAACCTCCTACCATGTTTTTCAAGTTCAACACAACACAAATCTTTGTGAGAACAGTGTCTATGAGATCATGGTTTGTAACATGGCAGAACAGCTGTTGCGGGTTGCTGACAAGCCTTCACTAAGTGGCAAGTAACACTGATTCAGCTGTATGACTGACCAATACTGGGCTACTGAAAATGACTGAACTGCCAGACCTCAGCCCGAGGCAGCAAACCTAGGCAACACTCTTTTAAAACTAGGCCACGACACATTTTAACTGTGTTTACATACACAGCTGTGCTCCACAATGTGAAATAAATAACATATCTCAACTCCAGACATGGCAATGATGCACTGTATTACAAGTACAATTTTGATATTTTTGTTTATCTTTTTTTAAATAGAGAAAAAATCACTTGCATCTAATATGGCACCCCTTAACACTGGCACACTAGGCGACCATGTAGTTCGCTTATATTCTTGGGCCAGCCCTGTCTCAATGATTTCAGAGTGACTGATCAGCTTACAAGTAAAAAAAGCATTTGTGCATCATCACCCAGCAGTATTAATTAATTTCACCTTTTGATATGTGAATGGTTTGCAATCAGATTTAGATTTTTTAAGAATTTATTTGTCTTTAAAGTTGTTTAATTAATGCTTCATGCAAGCAAATTACAGCCTATGCACTGTTTGCAAAATGATCCCTGCATTTATTTGTTGTTTATTTGAACAACACTTTGGTATTGCGGCTATGTGATTGGCAACTTTAGCCACATGCTATTGTTCATGTCCCCACATTGCTTGACTACAACGCTGATTAAAAAGCAAGGATCCATTGAAATTCCTGGGCCTTTGAGTTTCTCCTGGAAAAATGAAGAACAGTTAATGGAGTTGGAAGGCAAGAGTTTAGGACTTTATAAGCCCTCTCCTTTTTGAAACATTTAAGACAAGCTTTACCTGAAACTTCATCACTAGAAAAATCATACTGCTTTAATATTAGACTGGAGTGAAATTTAAAATTATTTTTCTTTCAGATTCATAAAATATTTGTGATACTTGTCATATCGCACGTAGCTAGACCCTTGTGTTGCTTATTTAATTGTCTCTATAATAAAGCTCTTTCCTATTGTTTTGGGAATACCCTCCAGTCCACCTTGTGCTATGTTGTTGTTTGCTGTACTGCAGTATTTCATATAATGCATATATAAAGTGCTTACATTAATTTTCTGGATTCCAATTTGGTGTTACCTATCACCATTCACTACAGTCATTGTCAGAGGCAAAATTGTGGTGTGGGTATTAGGGATGTGAAAGTGTAATTTTGTACACGGTTAACTGATGAGCTTGGGCTCATCCCATACATTCACAGTTACGCACAGGCTACCAGTACATGTGGAGAGTCCACTTAAAAGCCCGTTCCTCATGCACACTGGCTCCTGGTGAGCCACCTCCTCTCCCCTCCCGTTCCCCTTCCCCCCACCCTGTGGTGCTGTGTCTTTCTCTGGGGAACCGCCTGCCTGCAGCATTTTCACACTTAATTAAATACATTTTAACATCCCTAGTAGGCATATGTGCACAGTCCTAGTTGGGAAAGCTACAGGCAGGCAGGCCTTTTAATAGCCTTCATCTCAGGGAAATGGGGCAGGGAGCAATAGTCTCTTTGGTGGTGCGTTGTCAAGCAGTATTTTTTATATCACAATATTTCACATATAATCTGAGGGCATTGTCTTAATTTACTGCTCTCCAGTTTTTCTTTCCCATTATCATTTACCATGATTATTTACATACTAGCCAATTAGCCCGTCATAAAATGGGATTTTCAGGTCTCTCCTCCACGTCCTGTTCCCTTTCTATCTCGGTCTTCTCTCCTGAGCCTCCGGTCTCTCACTCCATCTCTCTCTCTCTCCCCTCCTCCTACTGCCTCCCCCTCTCTCTTTCTCAGCTCTCCTCTGTCTCCTGCCGCTCTCTCCGTCTCTCTTTCTCTTCTCCCCCCTCTCACTCTCTTTCTCTTCTCCTCCTCCTCCTGCCTCTCACTCTCTCTTTCTCTTCTCCTCCTCCTCCTGCATGGGGAGCGCAGAGCCCAAATGGCTGTTTGCGTCACTTGCTCCCGAGCGGCAGCCCAGCTGACCGGCTGCCTATGAGCTCCAGCTGCCCCCCTGCACCGTTTCCCTTCACCCCAGCACTGATCCTGCAGCCTCCCAGTTGTCCTACACCTCCCCCGCCCCTCATTCTCCCGCCCTCCCCCCGGGCAGGGTCTGTTCACGGCCAGGGGGCGGGGCCTAGAGCCGCTGTCATGCCTCACATCAACGCCCCGCCCCCCTTCGCCTCCTGCCGTGGCGCTCAGCTGACTTCTGCTCCGCTCAGCTGGGCCGCCGCGGGGGAGCAAGCAGCTGTTTGGGGTCTCCGCTCCCCATGCAGCACCCCCGTGCTGCATGGGGAACGCGGGGCCCAAACGGCCGCTTGTGCCGCTTGCTCCCATGCGGCGGCCCGGCTGGGCGGCGCAGAAGTCAGCTGAGCGCCACGGCGGGAGGCAACAGCGCCGCCCAGAGGGAACAGTCAGCGTTTCAGCATTACAGAGTCACAGACATTGGGCTACTATATATATACATATAGTAGACGGGCTATAAATATTTCCATGAACTGAGATTGGATCCCTGTAATAGCCTCTGCCAAATGCTCTGAAAAGCATTTCAGCAAGTCTGTGTCTCATTTTCGTTATGAAGAATTATTCAGTTTTAAACTGTCTTTACTGATCATCAACACACACACATTGAACAAGAGTGGTAGCAGTGGAAGGAGAAATGATCTGTCAAAAACACACAATTAGACCCCATACACAAGAATTATTTTAACACAGGTACAATCAACATAGCATGAATTCATCTTCAGAACCTGCCCTTCTGAAGTGGCAGACCACATTACTCTATTGCAGAGAAACAGCAAACTTTCTTAGTCAAATTGAATAGGAAAAGCAAGAAATCTACAGCTTCTTCTACTTGAAAGGAGTTTTATTTCCTCATGAAATAATTTCATGTACAATGTGAAATTCATTTTCCATTAACATGTATATGAACATATCTTACTGAATGTTTGCAAAATGCATGTATAGATGTGTTGGGAACATGGCAATTCAAAATTTATCTTCTAATTTGCCAAATCTCCATGAATATATTTTTTCGCTGTGTAGTTCTATTTACTAGTAATAAAGGTTCTATACCTTGCAGTATTATTAAAAATTCTGTATGTGAGATGAATGAGTCAGAAAATAATTTTGCTCACTTTAACAGTTTGGTATTGAATTACAATGACAACAGACATAAAAACATTTAAAAAATAAAAGACCAAATTAGAAAAAGCAGGCATAATTCTGAATACACACACATGGTGCAGAACTGCTGAATAAGGGTAATCTTTAAATGGTCAGTAAAATACTCAGAAGCATCATGTGTTAATAAAGATATTGAATAATCTTAAAAGTCTTATAAAGGTAAGCCTCAACCCTGAATTAGTCTCACTGAGAATGTATGGAACAGTTGGGAACAATTTAAATAGATACTAAAAGGTATCAGTACAATTTGAAGATCCAGTGCTGAAGTGCTTATCAGAAAAAACTCCTGCATAAACTGTTGGAAAATTGGAGCCAGTGAGAGATTGGCAAGCAATTTTTGTCCCTTCCTGCAAACCCCCAGTTGTCAAATACCACACACTCATATCTCTCTAAATATTTTTACAGTGTCTTGTGTCCATAAGGTATAAGTTCTTATCTTCTTTCATTAAAATGCTGGTCAAGTATATTATCTGTTGGGAATCAGATTTCAATGTCATTCTCCTGACAAGTCTTGTTTAGAACTTGTCGAAATATTAAGAGATTTTTCATTTACTCTCAAATTGAGAGGAATATATCAACAAAAATTCTGTTTAAAACAAACTGGACCTCTGCCAAAATGCTTAAACGTAACATATGTAATAACAGATGTTGGAATTTCAGTTAAGACAATGGATACTTGTTGCATACTGCATACTATGGCATTGTTCTATTGTGTTTCCTTTTTGGAAGGAGATGATGTAGAGATTAAATATCATTCCAAACACTGAGTTAGGTTGTGGACTAAAAATAATTGTGATTTTAATAGTTGTGATATTAGAAAAAGCCCAGCAAGCATTTATATTAAAATCTAGAGTGGATTACTATATGATTGAGGACTAACTGCTGGAAAAATGCCAGGAAAAATTTAAGGTTTAACCCCATTACAGTTCAAGTGAATTGTATCAGACCCTTAAAGCTAATTTGGACCATCCTCACATTTTGAGTGGGTCAGTTACTGTTTTATTGATAAAGTTATGGATTTTAAAACTATCTTCACTTTATTGACAAATAGTGTTAAACACGAGGAAAACTTGCTGTCTGTAAATGTGGATTATTTCTCTCTGAATGATTATATCCCACAATTGTTTATTCCCCTCCATTTTTCATCTCACCTCTCCTTTCGTCTTTTTTTTTTAATCAATAAAAATTTAAATCACATAACCTACAAATTGTAAAGAAAGAGAAAGTTTCAGAGTAAATTCTCCTGTAAATGGATACAAAGAATTTTCTGTGCCAATGTATTCCTTATATGAATTTTATATTTGGTTAGCACAAAAGTGGCCTCTATTTTTTGTTTGTTTTCCTTTTAACTTTTTATATAATATTTGCATATTGGAAAAAAATCTTCTGCATTACACAGGTAGTGGGTAAAGTGGATTTAATTATTTAAAAGTATGAGTATTGTGGATTTCCCTACTCAGACAATGGTATTTATTTGCAGTCGCAATTACTCATGTACTAATATACACTGTTAAAGTGACTTATCTGTAATGTACATTATGACTAATTTAGCTAGTAAGCAGTTTCATTGTGATCTCTCTGGGACAGGAATTTTTGGCATATTTTCAACATTAAGTCATATTGCATAATTTTTAGATGACATAATCATGCTAAGAGGAGATTGGCTGAAATAAAAAAAAAAGTATTTCCTGGACTGCCTGTTCTTTCAGCATTGCAACTTACTACTTGAATTATTAGGACTGTAGAAAAGCAATACTATTTCTGTTGATTTTTTTTCTCTTGGCGTGGCACTGAAGATCTCAGACATCAGAGTGTGAGCCAGATACTGTCTGGATCACCTTAATTGTTTAGCAAATGTAGCCATCTGATTCATTTAGGGCTGAAGTTTTTCTTCTGACATCTTCCAATAATTAAAGGCAGAAGTGATTAGTTGAATAAACATTGTTATCCATCATATATGCAACATTGTTGTGACGGTGCAGTCACAGAAAGCTTCTCGGGATTGTTTCACAGTGTGGTGATCATGCCAACTGACACTCACCTTCTTCCTCTCTGGGGCTCCCCACCACCCTGTCCTGCTGGGTCAGATCCTCTGGTTTCTCCCAGGCAAGGCACAGAGTTGAGGTTACCATCCCCTGCAGAGCAATGCAGACACTGAACCACTTCAGCTCTGGGAGGAGGCAGTTCTAGGGCACAGCACCCAGGAAACCAACCCCCCCTCCCCCCAAAAGGGATCAAAACCCCAAATAAAACTGTCTTTCTGAGTAAAAGTTTTACACAGTGAAACCTCATCAGGTAAGCTCCCTTTAGCAGTGAAAGAGAGAGATGTGATATTTAGGGATGTAAAATCCCAGTTAATCAGTTAATGTGTTAAACGTTATGTTAAGCTTATGTTTAATCGGTTAACTGACTAAGCAGGATCGGGCCAGGGACTGGTTTCCAGCCAGTAGGAGCTGAGAGATTTTGATGGGGACAGGGACCGCACGTGAAGCCTTCACACATACACATCCCGGTGCAGAGAGCCAAGGGAGCAGCCAGTTGCTTTGAGTGGTGCTGCTCTGTCCGCTGGGGCAGGCCACGGGCCGGATTAAATGACTTGGCGCAGGCCATATCTTGCCCACCCTGGTCTACACTGAAGCATTATAGCAGTGCAGTATTGTGCCACTGCAGTGTTTTAAGTATAGACATAATACAAGTTAGAACATAGGAATTCCTGGCCCCCTATCTAGTACTCTAAGGATATAAATATGCAGGGAAAACTTAACCAGTTAAATGATTAAATTGCAGTTGTTTAACCGGTTAATTGGCTGAGGTCTGGCCAATCTGCCAGATGGGGGGGCTCCTCCAATCTGCCCCTCCATGGGCAAGTGGGGGGGGGCTGCTGTGGCCACTGGGATTTTGCTGCACTGCTGATTCCCCCCACCCTGTCGGTTAACTGGTTAACTGGTAAGCATGCTAGTAAGGCAGTGCTTACCAGTTAACTTGTTACCCTTTTATATCCCTACACAATGAATTTTATAATGTGTATATAGTAGGCTTGCGTAAAATACTGCCCGTGGACTGGATCTGGCCTGCCAAGCCACCGGATCCAGCCCACAGATGCTGTGGGGATCCCCAGGCAGGCTCCTCACTTGCCTTGCCTCACCCACACGCTGCTCAGAAACATGGCTATGGGGCAGTTTCACTTTAAAAACTGAACCCAGAAGGGAGAGGGTAAAGTTTTAGGAGCGGCTCCTACCCCCAGCACAATCCCATTGGCTGGCTTCTGGACAGAAACTGGCCAGTGGGAACTGCCTGTTTCAATAACAGGCAGCCACAAAGCACAAGGGGCTCATAGTTATTCACAGAGCATATGGCTACCGCCTGTGCGGGCATGGGGCAGGCAGGGAGGCTGATTCAGGAATAGGCTGCTATCTGATAAGTCTCCTGCCAGAGCCTACCTCTGGCACCCCAGCCCCTGCCTTCACCAATCCTCTACCCCCCACTCCATATACTCAAATCCTCTGCCCCCTCCTGCATCCATACCCTCTCCCATATCCAGCACTCCAATTCCCTGCCCCAGATCGCAGTCCCCTCCAGCCCTAGCTCACATCCCAAACCTCTGCACCCCCTCCTATACCCCAATTCCCTGCCCTAGGTTACAATTCAACCCCCTGCACTCCAGTCCAGTGCCCCAGGTCACCCAAACTCCCTCCCTTACCCCAAGCTCCCTTCCGCACCTAACCTCCATCCAAGACCCCACACCTCCTCCATTAATATCATGGAAGAGTGTGGCCCTCGACCACTTTCCAAATTCTTGGAGTGGCCTCCCATCAAAAGTATTTCCCACCCCTGTATAGAGCATCTACAGTATGTGTGGTTTATATAACGCATGCTGACCAAATTTAGTGCATCTTCTGAAAGGCATATGTAAAATTTACCAGCACTTACATATTGTACAGTATATGGGCAAAAGGAGACTTTTGACACAGAGTTACTAAAAGGTTGTTGAGAGTTTGTCTTAGATCACAGCAGGGGAAGGAACATTGCAGAAGTTGCGGGGGAAGGGGGAGAGAGAGGGAGTAGAGACCACCTACAAAGAAAAGGGAGATGCTTCACTCCTTGTTCTAATTTCCTCTTGCAGCTGCCCTTATACAATACCTTTCTACTTCACCTTTGCTTGCTCTTTGCTTTGTGTGTACTAGCAGCAGAGGGAAATTTGCTTGAATAGAGTTGGATCCTTAGCTGTTGATCAGTTAGGGTTGCCAGGTGTCTGGTTTTCAGCTGGAATGCCCAGTTGAAAGGCACTGCTGACCTGGCTACTAAAAGTCCAGTTGGCTGCAGTAGCCGACTTTGCATGGCTCTCGGAAGCAGCAGGTACATCTCTCTGGCTCCTAGGTGCAGGAGTGGCCCGGGAGCTCCACAGACTGCCCTGCCCTTGATGCAGGCACCACTCCGAGTTCCAGCTCTGCAGCTCTCACTGGCCATGGTTCCCACACAGAGGTCCCTCTCTGCACCTAGGAGCAAAAGGGACATGCCTGCTAGTTCTTGAAGTTGTCTGAGGTAAATGCTGCCTGGAAGCTGTCCCAGCTCTGAGTTCCCTCCCTCTTCCAAACTCACTACCAGATCCCACAGCCCCTCCTTCACTCCAACTCCCTCCCCCAGCTCTTAGCCACCCCCTACACCCTAAGCCTTCCAACCTGGAGCCCCCTCCCACGTCCTAAGCCTAGGGTTGCCAGGTGTCTGGTTTTGAACCGGACAGTCCGGTATTTAACCTTTCTGTCTGGGAAACAAATTGAGAAAATACCGGACATATAAATGTCCGGTATTTTCTAATTAAGTAAGTTTTATTATTATCATGAGTATCAGTACATAGTTGCATACTGCCTGGCTGGTAGACATACTTACACTGCGTGAGCATGTCTACCAGCCTGGTAGTACGCAACTACGTGGTAGAGAGGAGGGGGCGGGGCTGAGGTGAGATGGAATCCCCGGGGCCGGACTGGCTCGTGCTCCACCAGGACTGTGTGTGGGACAGGCAGCACCCCGGGATCTGCGTGTGCCCGGGCCAGCCCTGCTTCCCGCCGGCCAGTTCCTCCCCCGGCCAGCCCTGCTCCCTGCCGGCTGGTTCTCCCCCGGCCAGCCCCGCTCCCCCCAACTCCCTCCTGGCCAGCCCTGCTTCCCCCCCTAATCTCCCCCGGTCAGCCCCACTGCCCCTGACCCCCTCCCAGCTAGCCCTGCTCCCCTCCCTGCCGGTATTCCCCCCTCCCCTGATCTGAGATCAGGTGTGTCCGGTATTTTTTTGAAGACATCTGGTAACCCTACCTGAGCCCCTCATTTGTAGCCTCAGTCTAGAACTTAGGGAAAGCACCAAGCCTTTGCAGCACCACCCCATGGGGCTGTGTGTGGCCCCCAACTGATTTTTTTCTGTGGGTCAATGGACCCTGATAGAAAAAAGGCTCCACCCCCCTGCTTTACATCATAGCATGCACAGTTCTATGTGAATTATTTCCTTCCATAATTTACATAGTTACAAACAAATGAGAACCCTGTAACTGTTTTTGCTTTTTAAAATGTCAAACTTAATACCTCTCAGATTTTTCTTTGTTAAAGGAAATATTGGAATGAAAATCACACCCCATAGCCCATAATTAATATTGACTACAGTCCCAGTCTGAATTAGTTCCACTCTGCAGTAGTTACTGGCACTAGTCCATTGATTTATAAATGAAAAAAACTGTGACAAAATATTTGATGGTGGGATCCTGATTACAAAGGCCAAATTGCGCTTGCTTTACTCCTGCTGTTAGTCCTATGAGTCTCGTTAGGAATACTCCATAATTAAGAAGAGCAGGATTTGACTCCACATATGGGCAGGTATAGGGGGCAGAGATTATAGTTTGAAAAATCTTGTGTCATTTTTCAACAGGTGAGGGAGATCCTGTTTTACAAGCTCAGGCATCACAGCTTTGCCAAATGAGTAATCTTGAAAGAACTTGTCTCTCCCCTCCCCCCACCCCCCCTTTTGTCCTTGAGGGAAAGAGTGGAGGTAACACCCTTGAGGCCACTGAGTTTAAAGACAGGTAAGAGTTTTTCAGATACTAATTTTCACTGATATTAAAGCAGAAAAAAAGAAACTAAATAATCTTTTCTTCTTCATTTGCTTTGTGATTATTCTTTGTTTTGTTTTGTTTTAAATTATTAGTACCAGTAGATTGTGCAACCTGTTGGGTTTTTTTTAACTGTACTTTAGGGTGTTTTTTTTTTTTTTCAGAAACAAGAATTTGGGTCCAAATTAATTAAATATAATACAGCTCAAATTCTGTTCTCAGGTATATTGGCAAATCTGGAGGATGTAGACTGTCCTTAGAGAGATTATGCTTATTTACATCAGTGTAACAATATAATTTGATGCTACAGGCACAAACTTCAGGGAATACAGATGACCAGTGGGTGTTTAGGTGTGCATGAGGGCTTTTGATTTGGATACTTCCTGGTTGTTTTCTTTGTATTTACATTTTTGTTTGACCCCCCCCCTCCCTTTTTTTTTAACTGCATCCCATATCCTCAGCAAGTGTAGATCAGCACAGCTCTAGTGAGAAGCTCCACTGATTTACATCATCTGAAAATCTAGTCACTGTTTTTTTTCAGCATCAAAGAAAATATTATGAAAATACCATGAGTATAACCAAAACACATGGTTTGTCCCCATCAATAGCTCCCTGAAGCTCTTTAAAAGGCCTGCCAAAAACCAAAACATGTACAAGGATGCTCCATTTTACCCGAACATTATACTACTATTTTTTGCTTTATTCATGCTTCTGAATTTGAATTCATGGCCTATAGTGTTTTCAGACTTCATTGAGTTTTTATTAGGGCTAAGTCTCGTAGTCCTTATTTAAGAAAAAACTTCCTTTGAAAAAAGGCATAGCATTTGTACCTGCAGGAATGCTATTGTAAGAAGTAGTGTTCTCTGGTCCATTTTGCTGAATGTGGTAATATGTTTTTATCAAGGAAGGTTCATTCTACATTTGTTCCACTTTCACTGTCAGCAAAGTTTTTCCAAATCTGTTCTTGGTGTGTCATGCTCTCCGTGTGACAGGAAATGTGACTAGCATTGGTAGGTTTCTAATTAGCTTTTCATTTGCTGGAAATAAGGTCAGCCTTCTTGACTGTATTTCTCAGATGATACTCATACTTTATAGCACTGGAGTCAAACACGTGTTTTTTAATTTTTTGTGCCCTTATGCTATTAATCAGAAAAAGGGCTAAATAATCCCAGCTACTCCTTGCTCCCACCATGCGTCCACCTGTAAGGAAATAAAAGAATAGCTTTAATGAAATGCATACCTCCACTTACTCAGACTACTGCAGTCCCTAGGGACTCTACTTACAGGGGTGTGTGTCACTCCCATGCAACTACAATCACTGAATTGGCCCTTCTTCAGGATGTTGACTTCATCAGTTTACAATTAATAGATATGAAAGGAAAAGGAGGACTTAATACCTAATCTGGTGTTCTCATTCATGCTATCTCTATCGACTTGAGTGAGACTACTTAATTGATATAACACATTGGCTTTCAAAGCAGAGACTGAGATTATTAAAAATAAAAATAGGTTAGATGCAGTGGATCAAATCCTAAAAGCCTCATTGAAGCCATTGAGAATTTTGTCTGAATAAAGATGTCAGAATTTGGCCTGTTAACAATAAGATTTGTGCATCAGGAACAATGAGATTATAAAGCTGTCAATCCAGTTCATCATAACTGATTATCAGTTAGGGTCAGACAGAATTTCTCCTACCCAGTTAGGTGCATTAAAAGGCTTTCTAATGCCTTTCACTCAAACACCCAGAGCTGAATAATGTCAGAGACTAGCTTTTAGACTAAATGGAATTTGGTCCTGATCCACTATTGCATTTCCTGTGTTCAAACCTCATTCTTGACAAAGAAAAAAGTTAGTAAGCATTTAGACTTCTTATGTTAGAAAGACAGTGAAAGAAAAAATGTGTTATTCGGACAAATCTAAGGACTGGTCTACACACAGAGGTGGATTAGCTGTAAGATAAAGCAGCAGAAGCTGCTGCAGTAAGGATATAAATGTGAGACACATTCACCTGTCTGAAGTATCTGACATTTGCAGAGCTTATGGGAATGTGGTTGGAGCACATTTTCTGCTGTTGCTTGTTCCTAAGATAAGGAAATTTGCTGGCAATGACTGACTCATTACATAAAAATGAGTCTTTGAAAGAGAAAAAAACCTAATTGGCACACAATGAAATATGATCTCTTTAAAAGATTCACCCCAACCATTTGAAGTTCAAATGGTGGTACAGCTTGACAGCAATCAGTACCAGGCTACTTTATTTCTTATTTGTTTCACATTACGTTCAAAATAAAAAGAGATAAGACCTCACTTTTTCTAGGCAGAAGCTGAGTAACTGAATTGCAACTGAATCTCTGGTGTTGGTAGCATTATAACTATAACATGAATCTTTAACATTTATGATACAAATCGTCACTGAAAAATTCATGAGTATTTCTAGTGGGTGAACCATGGGGCTAGGAATCAGGAGATGAGTTTTACTCTTTGCACTGACAATAATTTGATATTTTATATTGGGCAAGTTATTTAACTTCTTTGTATCTCACTTATTCCACCTGTGAAATAGGGATGATGCTTTTCCAACTTTGTAAAGCGTGTTGGGACATGTAGATGCAAATTGGTGGTTATATAGGCAGAATTGAGATAAACTACAATTGGCTTGTGTCATGCAATCTCAGAGTACTCCAGAAGCTGATATTTCAAGAGTTGTGCAGCCTTATCTGCTTATCAAATAGCCTGTCGTTGCTGCTAATTGAAGAAAGCATTGTAGTCTGTGGAATACATAATATCCATAACAAAAAACAGTGCAATCTATAGAATACCTAATATCTACAAAAACTTAAAAAGGGCCTATATTAGTTCTCCCTGTTTGGAAACTTTTTAATTAGTAGTTATTGTCAGGATATCCTCACCATCATTTTTATTTTGCCAAATCCCAAATTCCTTACTCAATTTTTACTCAGAGCTCTATTTCAAGGGAATAGCAGTTTTGTCTGAATAAAGATTTAAGGAATTGGGTCTATTAATTTGTTTTATTTAATTAGTATTATGTTGTTGTTTTACACACCCTTAATTCTAGATGGATAAATATGTAAAAGACCTCAGGACAATCAATCTTTAGACTAATATAGTATAACCATCTCACTGTTATCTACCTGCAATGTGAGTTGAAATCTATTAGTATTCACAGCAATAGAGCATGATCTTGTAAAGGCTTACTCTCATGAAGTCAGTCGGACTCGGTTCATGAATAAGCGTGTGGCACTGGGCCATAGGAAGAAGCTTTAGAAGATGATAAAAAAAATCTAGTAATTGGGTTTAGGACACAGGGATTCTAGCTCAGAGTAAGTGGGAATCAAGACAGAGAAATCTCTTGTGATAGAATAAGCGATAAGGAGTCCTGTAGCACCTTATAGACTAACAGATGTACTGGAGCATAAGCTTTCGTGGGCAAAGACCCAATACATCTGTTAGTCTATAAGGTGCTACAGGACTCCTTGTCGCTTTTGCAGATCCAGACTAATACAGCTACCCCTCTGATACTTGTGATAGAATGTGGTTTAAATGTGGTCTGATTTGGTTTAGATACCTCTGGAATAATTTTCCACAGAATATGTAACATCCCACTCCTTCCCCTCCCCCCAAAAATCGATGTATTCAGGTCTTGCATGTGTCACCCATGGGAAGGACTAGGTAATCATTTATCATAATACAGCTGATTTAGTAGCTCAGAGAGGGAGGGGTACAATATACACTTCCCGTCTTTTACATAAACTTGAGTTGAGGCCATTCAGAGCTTTTTGAACATTGACCAGTGCTTTGACTTTCACTTGGAAATGGAGGAGCAGCTAGTAAAGTTGTGAATCAAAAACTGTAATGAGTCAGATTCTATGATGCTTCTCTTGGAGGAGAAGCAAAGAAGTTACAGCCCAAGTGGTGGTGGGCAAAAGTGACTTTACATCACCGTTTGGATTTTGAGTTCCTCCAAGGGCACAAAAGGCCTCTGGCATAAATTAGAACAGCTCCTGTCTGCTGTGATTTGCAGCAGCCTATCCTAGGTTGACTAAGGGTTGCAATGCACCCAAAATCACTGCAGTGCTCAGTGCCTCTATGTCTACCTGTTGCAAGTCCTCTCCCCAACAAACCCCTCCACTGAGACTTGTGAAAAGGAAAATCTGGGATACTTTATGGTGGCTCTAAGCTGTGTTTGCATCAGAGGAATTCTCTCCCAGCCCACTGTAGTATATTGGCAGTCTTACATGCTTTCAGACTGGAGCATAAGAGCTGCAGTGGGGAACTGAATCTGTCTCAGTATGGTCTCACTGGTCTGTCCCCACTCTGAAAGTGGTCCATCCCTTAGTCAAAATTTCTGCATGGACTTGAGTGTTTAGCCCAGTGAAAGGTAACCTAAGCTAGAGCAGCATGAGTGGCCCTTCTTCATCTCAGTGGGCTGCAAGATTGTCATAACCAAGACAGTCTCCTGGGATAGGGTAGTTATGCTAAACACACTTGCATACCTAGAATTTGAGGGATATGCCGATTGAACTGTAGCAGCACTTTGATTGGATGCAGAGGGAGCACATGGCTCTTACAGTGAAGTGCATGCTGATTTGCACACAACACTTCATGTGCCCTTGCTTTAAGTCAGGCCTGGGCAAAACACCCTCTGCGGGCTGGATGCAGCCCACCAAGCCACCAGATCTGGCCCGCAGATGCAGCAGGGAGTCTCAGGGTATGTCTATACAGCAAAGTTAATTTGAAATAACAGCCCTTATTTCGAATTAACTTTAATAGCGTCTATACAGGCAAACCACTATTTCGAAATAAAATCGAAATAGCAGGGCGCTTAATTTGAATTAGTTAAACCTCATTCTATGAGGAATAACGCCAAATTCGAAATAGCTAATTCGAAACAAGTGCTATGTAGACGCTTATTTCAAAATAGGGGGCCTCCAGCCCTTCACAGTTTCCCCTGGTGGCCACTCTGGGCCAAACCAGGAAAACTCTTCTCCTTTCCCCCAGACCCGGAGCCCTTAAAGAGGTAGACTCTGGCCACACTGCATGTGCCAGATCCAGGCCTGCCAGCAGTCGTTGCCCCTGACCCAGTGGCCCCAGGATGAGCCGGGCAGCCAGAGCCAGCCAGCAGTCCCCCACCCAGTCCCTCAGCACCCAGGAGCCAGCCAGGGGCAGTAGACGGCGGGCACCCTCCTGGACTAGTGCGGAGATCATGGACCTCATTGAGGTTTGGGGGCAAGCCCCCAGTGTCCATGATCTCCGCACTAGACAGAGGAACGCGGCTATCTACGGCCACATAGCTGCCACCATAGGTAAGAGAGGCTACAGGTGCACCCAGGAGCACCAGGTGCGCCTCAAGATAAAAGAGCTGTGGCAGGCGCATGCCACGGCCACTAGGGGCAGCTCCTCAGCAGGGGCAGACACCTGCCCCTATTTTGATGCCCTGGACTGCATCATGGGGGGCGGTGTGGTCTGTGCCACCCCTGGGGGCAGTGAGCCGGGACCGGAGGGCCCTGACCAGGGCGCGGAGGAGGAGGAGGAGCTGCCACACCAGCAGGACCCCCAAGCAGTCCCAGGAGAGGAGTCAGCAGGGTCGTCTGGGGAGGCCACACCATGTAAGTGCCGTCACTGTCCCCTTCCTGGGGGGGGGGGGGGCGGGGAGGGAGAGCAGGGACTGTGCACATGGCCTTTGCTTACCACGCATCATGCAGCAACCTGTGCATGTGCGAGCATGTGCGTTGCCACCCCTGGGCAGGTGGCTCCAGCTGCGTGCCACACAGGGGCCGTGGCCTGATAGCCACAAGCATGTATGAAGAGACCTGACATGCTCCTGACCCCAGGGCAAGACACAGCAGGACGCCCTCCCTTCACAAACCCCCTCTAACATCTCCCCCCACCTCGGCTGCACTATACACAGCACAGGGGCCTGGGTGCGGTCTCGGGGCAGCTCCCACTCCCAGGGATAGCCGGACATTCCGACCATGGCCTCTGTGCAAGCACAGCGGCTCTGACGGTGCAGGGCATGGTCACCGTCACCTCACAGAGGGGGGGTGGGCTTCACCCACTGTGTCCCCAGGGAGAACTGACCACTTCTCTTCTTTCTCCACAGCCGCACCAGCTGCGCGTGCAGGGCGCACCATCCTGCCTGGGATGTCCTCCCACACCCGAGGGCTCAGCAGGTCCACCGCAACACTGCAGGGGTACTGAGACCAGCAGCTGGGGGCCCTGCAAGCTCTGCACCGCACCATGGAGCAGAGGGTGCAGGACGACCGGGAGTTCTGGCGGGAGCTGCTTGCCCAGGGTTGTGCCGTCTGTGCCCATCTGCAGACCCTGATGCAGAGCGTGCTGCCTCGTGCCGCTCCAGCGCCTGCTGCCTCCCCAGTTCCCGCTCCTCCTCCTACTCCTTCTCCCCCTCCCGCCTCTCCCTCCTCAACTTCCACACCCCCCACCTCAAACTCCATACCCTCCTCCCCATGCCCCCGGGGACGCCAAGGCCCCCCGCACCCGCCATGCTGGGAGACACTTGGCCTGGCGAGACCCTCCCCCTTCTTCCCCTTGCTTCCCCCTTCCAGCTCCTTCCTCCCAGTTTTCCCCCTCCCCTCTCCCGCCTCCTTTCTCCAGTCTCCCCAGAGTTTCATCCCCCCCCAGTTTTGTTAAATAAAAAGAGTTTATATTTTTGAAAATACATGTATTTTATTTGACATCAGGAAGGGGGGTTAGGGAGGGGTAAGTGGAAGGCAGGCAAGCAAGCAAGGACACCTGAGAACCGACTGCCCGGGGAAGGGGGGGTGTCCCTTTAAGCACAGGCCTCAGATAGCCTCAGGCAACAGCCACACAAAGACACTCCTTACCTGATGCCCTAACCCTGACCTGGTTCTGGCTGGCCTTAACTCCGAATCAGTGTCCGCTCAGTGTGGACGCGCTATTTCGTAATAGCCAAATGCTATTTCGAAATGCATTTTGTGTGTAGATGCGTTATTTTGAATTAACTATTTCAAAATAAGATATTTTGAAATAATGCTGTAGTGTAGACATACCCTCAGGCAGACTCCCCTGCTTGCCCACCCCTTGCATACGGCTCACAAAAGCAGCTGCAGGGCTGTTTGTGTTCCTCAAACTGTGAGCCTGGAGGGGAGGGGGAAGTGGTGTTTCATGGCTGCTCCTGCCCCCAGCACAATCCCATTGGCCAGTTTCTGGCTAATGAAAGCTGCCTTTTGAAAAACTTCCCCCTCCCCTCAGGCTCTTATTCACAGAGAAGGTGGCTTTGCAGCCTGTGCAGGGGCAGGGCAGGCTCCAGCCTGAGAAACTAACTGGGCTGCTGGCCGGGAGTCTCACTGGTAAATCTTCTGGCCAGAGCTTGCCTCTGGCACCCCAGAGCTCCCTCTGCCCCCCTCCCCAGCCCTCTGCCCCCTCCAAGCCTATATCCCCTCCCAGACTCTGCACCCCAATCCTCTGTCCCAGATCACAATCCCATCCCTTCCCTTCCCTAGGTCACAACCCAAACTCCTGCACTGTAATCCCCTGCTCTAGGTTGCATCCTGAGTCTCTGTACCCTCTCGTGCACCCCAGTCCCCTGCCCTAGGTCACAACCCAAACTCCTGCACTGTAATCCCCTGCTCTAGGTTGCATCCTGAGTCTCTGTACCCTCTCGTGCATCCCAGTCCCCTGCCCTAGGTCACAACCCAAACCTCTGCACCCCAATCCCATGCCCCACATCACAACTGCCTCCTCTACCCAAACTCCCTCCCACACCTCACAGGTCCTCATGCACTCGAATCCCTTACCTGGGGGGTGGGGAAGACAGTTTCCATGGGCTGGATCCAGCCCACCAAGCAAGTTGATCCAGCCTGCAGCCGCCCTGCCACTCCCCTATCCCCAGGCCAATCAAGACCTGGGGATGAGGCACCTTGTGATTCTCCATCTGCACTGAGGGGTGGAGGCAAAGACTTCATGTGCTCCCCCTGCCCACAGGCCAATCTGGGGCTGGGAGCATGGAAAGCCTCCTGGTCCTGCCCCTTCCAGGGCAGCCCACAACCAGTTCAGTAATTTGTGAAGTGCCCCCCCCTTCAAAAATTATTGCCCACTGCTGCTTAAGTGCATGTCACTTTTGTAATACCAGTAGGAAAAAAACTACATGGATGAAAACCAGCAGAATCTGGCAACCCTGCACATGACCAATGGTAAACAAAATGTCTTGTGGGCCACACATAAAACCTCAATGGGTCACAGGTTGCTCATCACTGGTTTAGCCCCAATTAGAGTGTGGTGCAGCAGCAAGCTAACTCACTGCATAACAATTACAAGATCTACATCTGGGAGGAAAGGATATAATTCATCAATGACAAGTTGTTAGAAGCAATTCCTATTCTTTGTGTTTACACAAGCTTAAAGTACATACACTATTTAACAGACCAGGACCATTCTTTTAGAATTGTTACACTCTACTGGGTAGATAGAAACACTCCCAAAAATTGTCCGCTGTTGCTTACGAAAGTCCCTTCAGAGTGGTTCTAATTTCTTAGACATATTCCATTTTGTGAAGTACGTATCCCATTTTGTAAAGTGCCTGACATGTACGTATTTCCTAGACTAGGACAGAGTTTGCATTTATAGTTGTTGTTCAAATCTTTATTTTATTTTCAATTTTGCTGGTGAATTTATTACATTGATTTGAAATGGTCACAATGCATGTTCTTCTTATCCATATAGATGTCCAGGATATTAAGAAGCTGGTTATTTATATAAGAATACATAAATACAGAATTTACGTAAGACTGGATATTTACATATGAATATTTAGTTACAATAGTAAGGATTTATAAAGATGACGAAGCATTTGAGCCCCCCTTCCAAAGTTCTTGAAGACAGAAGCTAACAGGGGTCAGGAAGAAACATTTCTTATGTGCAGGTTATTACATAACGGTGTTATGCAGAATTTTTTGCACCTTTGTTTCATGTAACTAGTGCCTGGCCATAGTCAGACAGGATACTGGGTCAGATGGTTTACTGTTCTGATTGATAATAACAATCCTGTGTTCCCATGAAAACAGACAGTGGACCAAACTTCAGCACTAAACTCTGCCATTGCATTTCAGTCCTCCCTTGAGAAGAGACGAATAATTTTACCACATTAAGTGCTGGCTTTGTAATGTGAAGACACTAGCATTAGGATGACATCACACTCATCCTGTCTGCTGACCTGAAGAAATGAACTCATTGACCTTGTACATATGATAAATTGGCAGATATTCTATTATTCAGATGACTTTGGAATAATACATTATGCTTAACATTTCCAGTTTACTATGGTCTTCATCTGCAGAACTCAGTGTAGTTTAGCAAAGTGATTAAAATAGGGATAATATATGTGCAAGTGAGAAACTGAGTGTATTTTTATTTTGTACAAAATTAAATTTCCAGGTTATTTGGCTAGATGCAGCCACCCAAATTTTCCCGCACAGGAATTGGCAGCATGTGCTGCTGCAAAATGTTACTGCAGCATTACAAATAAAAGAAGAGGGAAGCTATTCTATGACTGTAATCCTGACATAAAGAAATCTCCCAGTTTAATTCAGATCACCCTCTCTCATATGGAAACCAACAGGAGGGGGTCAGAAAAATTAGGCCCCCTGGCAGGAAAGGCATTGTGGGCTATGGAGTCTGAAGGGTGATGCCTTCCAAACTCATGGATCCCCAGGGGATTTAAAGGGAACATTCTCTTAAATCCCTGAGATAATAGCTATCTTGCAGTATGACTCTAATGGATGCTGGTTCTCCTGTTGCATCCACTATTCCTGCAGGAATCATACTTCTATTGCTGAGTTGATTGTATCAGCCACAGAATAAGTTTATGCTGCTCTGAGCAGCATTAATCCCTGATGTTCTTTCCACATAGTAATCTGGCAGCCTGTCTGCCGGGAATAGTGCCATGTGTTTGTAATTGCATGCTTTGACTTCTCTTACCACAGCCCCACCCCACCAAGCCCTGATTCTGCATACTCAGAGGCATTTGTGGCATCTCAGGGGAAATAAGGATAGTGTCTTAAGAGCAGCATCCCCTCTTTCTGTACAGGCTGAGGAATATCCACCTGCAGAGGTTGTGTATGTCCAGTACATGAAGGGGTTAATCTATCCATACTATTTAGTTAAAGCAACAAACAGCACTGGGAACTTAGTACTAATCTGTAGTGTCATAGCCTTGTTCTTACTTACAAAATAGATTTGAAGTGTTTTGAGATCCCTGGTGATACATTCTTCTTGAGTAGGGAATTTTCTTCCAGAAGAAATTTGGCCGAGGTAGCTCTGCTGTCTCCTGCACCAGCCCTCACCCTCATGCCCAGCGTAGGCTTATGGGGTGGAAGGGTTTACTGGGGCTACTCCAGGGACAGGATGGAGGAAGGGATGGGATTCCGAAGAACAGAATTCCTCTCCACCCCTTCCTTCATTGTGTAACACCAGTGTCATGAGAGATTCTCCCTTGCAGCTCTAACTTGTGCCAAGACTGAATGGCTGGGGACCAGGGAGCTGCAACTGGATTCCTGGCAGCCCCTTCTCTCCACTGTGCTGGACCAGAGCATGGCTGGGGGGAAGAATCTGGCGTAATGGGTCTGTCCAAGCTTGATTACCATGATCCTGTTGAACATATTTTCCAAATAATATCTTAATTTAAATTTTCTTTAATAACTTCCTTCCTCTGGTGGGCTTGAATGCAAACCTTTGCAAGCAAATAAATAACTGAAAGAACAGTACATGCACCACCATGTTTAAATTGTAATAACTTATTAGTGTTACTCCAGCTCTAATGTAAAAATATATACAGAATGTAGACTGCAGCTGCACTGAAAGGAAAGGAGGCTTTCTTTCTGTTATTGCAATAAAGCTAGCATTTTTCCATAAGGACCAATCCATAAGCTTCATATGTCTCCCCTTGACATCAGTAATATAAGGATCAGGCCCTAGTTGGAAATATGAGATTTCCCTGTTTCCAAGAAAGAAAGAAAAACACACTGAGGGGGAGAGTACAGTAGCTATCTTGGTAAAAGTTTGCTCCACCTGGAATACAGTAAATGATTTCATCCTAAATCTAAGCCATTTTATTTTTGAGGTATCTTTAAGGCGATTGCAAAATACACAGAGAACGTTATATGAAAGCCTTATTGGATCTGCCCTATTGCATACCCCTATGTCATGAAAGATGTTTTCCTGTAGTTACAGGATATAATTAGCTTTAATTTGATCTCAAAAGTGTTAATGGGATACCTGGTCCAAATTTGTATTAGGCAGCAGCAATATTGTGAGACAAACTTTTTTTTTTCATTTTTGTATTTGCCATTTTTAAGTGCCTATAGACTTATGCCCATTATTGAGACAAATAAAGCTAGCTTGTAAGCTACGGTGGCAAAATCATTAAAGATAACACAGCTTGAGAAAATTTTAAACATTTGAAATAAATTAACTCTGCATTTTCTATGAGTTTTAGCTAGGTCTGATAATTAGTAACAGCATTTTGGTGGATACTTTAGAAATGCATGTTTATAGTATGTGTGGTGTGTCTAATATAAACCATTAGGATTGCCAACATCTAGGATTGTCCTGTAGTCTCCAGGATTTAAGGATTAATCTTTAATTAAAGATAATGTCATGTGATAAAACAGCCAGGAATTAAACCTACCAAAGTTGGCAACTTTAAGTACAGAGGGGTAGCCATATTAATCTATAACTGTAAAAACAATGAGCAGTTCTATGGCACCTTAGATTAACAAATTTATTAGGTAATGAGCTTTCGTGGATAAAACCCACCAACTCACCTGATGAAGTGGGTTTTACATATGAAAGCTCATGACCTTGTTAGTCTCTTTGGGTACATCTACACATCAATTTGTTCGTCTCTAAGGGTACATCTACACAGCAGGGCTAAAGTCAAATTAAGCTATGCAACTTAAACTGCACAATTGATGTAGCTGAAGTCGAAATAGTTTAATTTGGCTTTTGGTGCTGTCTACACGGCAGGAAGTTGAAGAAAGGACACTCCCCTTGCTCCTTGTGAAATTAGGGTTACCATGAGTTGCAATAAAAAGTCCTCCATCTCAACATTATTTCGAAATAAAGGCTTGTAGTATAGACATGCATCTTATTTCGAAATAACATTGCTGTGTAGACATACCCTTAAATGCCACAGGACTACTCGTTTTAACCCTAAATACTGTACCTAAATAAAATAATAGTTACATGCAAAATAGTTCTGATTTAGGAATGAAGAGCAAGGGACATGATCTCATGGTCATAGGTATCGTCATTGATGTTAATATGGGACATCAGGGATTGTGGAATCAAGTCCAAGTTTTGTTTGCTTCTTATAGCAAAGCTCCTTCTGGAAAGGGCAAGCATAAAGGCTCTTTTATTTCTTTAGAACTTGAGGCTTTAACCTCTAACTTTGCTAGGGTAGTGATCCAAAACCTGACTTCTCTTACAGGCATGCTTGCATAGCTGTTAGCTGTCTCATGCTGCTATCTCCAAGGAGTGAGAGCAAACCAATACATATCCTGATTTAATACTGTAATAATTCTGAACCCCCAATATGTGGAGGGTTACTTCACTTGGAGATATATGTAAGATCCTCTTGCTTAACAAGGGAGGCCTAGCTGGAAAAGTAAGACGTCTCGCCCTGTTATCACACTGAAGTAATTTGAAATGCATAAAACAGAATTAACAAGAAATGTGACAAAATTAATACTTTGATATACTCTATTCAGCTCTCTGAATCCAATGGATCTGATAAGCAGAGAGATGACAGATCAGTTCCTGCTGATGTCCAATGTAGATTCCCATAAGCTAGAAATATGAAAAATAGACATATTTAGATGTCTGCATGAAAGTAAACATTTTTAGTTTTATACATCTGTGCATGTGACATTTGAATTACAGCTTCCATTTAAGAGAGACATTGTAAATGCAATATAAGAACTATTCCATTCACTACATCTAATTACAAAGAAGAGTAAATCTGTAAAACAGTAAAAACTACATCTCAAAGTTAAATATAATATAAAACGGGGTGGGAAACTGAGGCTTGGGGTTCCCTCCACAGTGTTGGAGAGCCCATGCTGGCAGTCCAGCCCCCTCCCCCCGCTGTCCCACCGTGGAGCCTGGAGCACACCAAGTCTAGCCTGGAGAATTTGGGGAGTGTCTTTCTCCTTCTCAGTTGGGGGCCACATCACTGTGGGCTTGGGGGGGTGGTTTTTTTGCTTCATTTGTGTGTGGCCCCAACCCAAAAGGTTCCCCACTCTTGATATAGAGGAATGATTATCAATCAAACAGAAAGGTGTTTGTAGATGAACAGAAGGAAAAAATCATCTTGATCGCTAGAAGACAAAGATTCAGTGTTCTATTTGTTTTTAATGGATAAATTAACCACAATTAAATTTACTCTTAAAATAAACAGCTTTGGGATGCTTTGTTGTTGTTTTTTAAATAATACAGGTTTTTCTAGAACAGATTTTAAACTGTGATTCCTCAAGTTTTCAAATGGTAAAGCAGATTTGATTTAACTGCACATTGTACCAGATCTGGCTACCCCTGGGTAGTATCATTAAAATAATACATGTCTCCCACTAAGGCACATGCATCCCATTCACTGACTACAGTTAAGGAAACATGCCCCAGTATTTTTAAAAATTCTGTTTTTGAAGTGACTATTCGTGCAGTTATTTAAGGTAGGGCTATTCAACAGAGCTGTCCTTTAATAAGAAAGCACAGCACTTATGAGACTTATGCCGCAAACCATACAGGATAATTATAACATCTCACCATGTCAACATTAAACAGCTTGGTATTAATATTAAACCAATTCAAATGAATTAGTATACATATTTTTGTACTATATTCCATAATGGAGCCCCAGCTATATAATAGCCAGGTGCTGTGAGCCATTGGCACTCACTGAATTCAGCAGAGGTGCTAAGGGCATTCAGTACCTTGTAGGAGTTTTTCAGCTCCTCGGAGGATTGAACCCTAGAAGGGTGTAGCTCTCCGGGGGTACTCTGAAGCCCCCTAGGGCTGAGCAAGGAATCTTCTACATCAAAAAAAAGCTGCAGAGCATCTAACCGAGGGAAGTGGTCCATGCTTGCCGACTGTAGGATATGGCATCTTTGCTTTCATTGTTAAGAAAAGTTGTTACCCCAAGGTAACTAGTGCATATTATCTATCCTGCTGTACAAGCATAGTGGAGACAACACACTTGAGTATTACTGCAAGGTAAACTAGGCAGTGTCAACCATAGGCAGAGGGAATAATAGCGATCTTGCCTGGTCTGTCTTGTGTTGAAATTAACATGCCTTTTCTGCACTATTTTTATAGTAGGCTAGCTAAGCCATGATGGTTACTACATGGTAAAAGCACAGCTTTTTTAATCAGTGAAAACTAAGCCAAAGAGTAGCAAAAATGGGACACTGCCTTCCTCCTGCGTGACATCTGGATCCCACTGTTTCACTGGGTGTGAACTCAACTGGCCATGTCTCTGACAGAACTACCAGTTCCTCCCTCCTCATGGCAGTACTAAGGTCCACAGAGCAGTCTAGAATGCCAGTGCATGCCTCACTCCCATACAGCCACTTCCTGACTTACGAATACACCGACTTACGACCATCCGTACTTACGACCAACCTCCCATTAATCCCATTATAATATTTTCAAGTTGAGAACCATGTATGTCAAGTTTTTCGAACAGTGCAGGCAGCGCGTTTAAGGGTATTTCTGTCTTACGACCAAATCAACCAGGTGTTCAGAATGTAACCCGTTCATAAGTCAGGGACTGCCTGTACTCAGTACAAGCATATTTCCATTGTATATGAGCTTTGTATTGCTTGCTTCACAAAGCCCTTCAGGATAGGGGCCCATAGAAGTATAATGGTTGGGTCTGGTTGGTCTAGTCACCATGTTTAATATTTCGCATGCCTTGTTGATGAAGGATTGTAAATCATGAGCCTGCTAGCAACCAGTGATAAACCAGTCATGCAAAAATGCTCTCCAGTGTAGTAACTCAACAGAATGATTTCACATCTGTCAGAGATTATTCAAGGGTGTGGACTGACTCATAGGAAACTGAGTGAATAACCCAGACTTTATTTTCAGGGAGATAAAGGAAAAGCAAGGAACATTTTATCATCTGGCATATTGCTGGGGACCTATTCGCAATGGTAGGAATTGCATTCTGGGTATGGGTAGCAAAAATATCAGAATTGAGTCCTTTTTATAATACAGTACACGCACAGGCACAAATTTGCAGTTTGACATAATAAAACAGCTCTGACTTGTGCTGAGTGAAATAAACTTTATAGTGGAAATAGCTGAGCAGAAAGACTTAGGCAGGTACCAGTCATGATGTAGAGGTCCCTGTGGCCACGGCAGGAGGCAGAAAGAAAACTCATCTCTTTGTAATCTAAATAATACCGTAAACGAGCAGCAAAAGTTCCGTGACCTAAAGCAGGCATAGGTTGGATTCAGTTCCAGAAAGACAAAAATTCCTTCCACTTATATGGTTGATTCCTTAGTCCTTTCCTTTACCCTGGAAAGATCTGGATATCATGTCTCATTCATCAGAGTTGCAGTTTTTAAATACCAAACTAAAGGGAAAAATCCAGGGAGTAGATCTCCAGGGTTTCCTTTATGTCCTATCCTATTTTCTAGGCTGGTGTTACTACTTAGGCCCTTTGGACCCCATTCTTTTTAGTCATGACAGCTTGAGTAAAGACCTGCATGGATACAAAATTTGTATCCATATCTGTATCTGCAAAAATGAGCTGCGGATATCTGCATCTGCATCCGTGGCCATAAAGCAGATATCTGCAGATTTGCAGGGCTCTAACCATGAGATCCCTCCTCTACCAGCATACCCAGCTATGGATTCCTGCTTTCTCCTTTATTTCCAGTTTCCTTCCTGATGATTTATTCTGAGTGGAATAGTTCTGGTGGGTGTTGCTGGGTGGGGCTGATTGCGGCCACTATCTATAGGTGAGATCATACAATCTTCCTGACCTAGTCCAGTGTAGGATATGCACTCCATCACAGAGCAGCCAAAACACTGCCATTGGTCATTCGGTTTCAATGCGTGACAACTCTTCAAACTGCTCTGGCAAGTTTTATTGTTCATTATGATTTTTTTCCCTTAACAGCAGGACATTTCTCATTTTGTCTTCAATAGATAGACCCTGATCTTGTATGATAGTGCAGGGCTGGGGAACCTTTTTGCAGTCAAGGGCCGCTGAGCCACAGAAAAATCAGTTGGAGGCTGCACACACTTGAGAAGAAAAAAAAACCAACAACCCCAATCATCAAAAACAAACCCTCATTGACGTGTCTCCTGATCACACACCAGAGCCTAGGGGGACCCAGGCTAGTAGATTTTGTGTGATCCAGACCTGTGGGAGGGGAACCCTGAGCCTTATGGGCCAGGGGGCTGCATTTGGCCCTGAGTCATTAGGTTCCTCCCTTCCCCCATGGTAGTGAGTGCCCATACCTCCCATTGAAAGAACTCTACATGCCATATAGGAAGGTGATGGGAAGAAAATTCAGTAGAATGTTTTTTCCCCACCCAGCTCATTGATGAGTTCGTGTTCTTCTACACCACTGGAATGTCTCCCTGTTCTTCTAAGTGTTTCATTTCTTGGAAACCAGAATTTTTTTTCAGAGATGAATGAGGCTTGTTTGCTTTTGCGGTCTTAATTAAGTAATATATTAAACCTGTTACAGGTTGAATCTCTCTAGTCCAGCATTCCCTGGTCTGGCAACATCCATGGTCTGGCATGATTTTAGTTACCTATGATGAGTGGACATCTGGTTATGGCCAAGTTTCCCACAGTCCCATAACATTTGTTTACAACCAGCAGTCCTGGCTCTCTGCCCAGTAAGCAGTGGAAGTGTTGATAATGCTGCTAGACAATGACCTTCCACAGTTCTGCAAATTCTCTTGTTTGATACTGATCAGGTCCCAAGGATGCAGGACTAGAGAGGTTTAATCTGTATTAATTAGTCTTAGTAATATGAAAAACAGTCTGGGAGGAGAGGCAGTTGCCAGCTAAACTTCAGAAATAAATAAATAAACTTAATTTAACAACAGACAGGTTAGAATCAACCATGTGAAAATAGATATGAAAGTTATAAGTAAAACAGAAACAGCAGAGAGTGGGAGAAATGTAGATGAGACCTAGTGTTTGGTAGCAGTCAAGATTTTAGACAATCTTTTTATTGTGGGATGTAGTAGTAAACAGAAAAATTTGTGTTTTTGATGTAATGATGGATTAACAACGTACTTTGCCCGAGACCAGTGGTTCCCAGCCTTTTTTATACCGCATACTGGCAAACTCATTCAAAAACCATTGGTGGACTGGCACTGGAATATTAGCATATTCACTATGGTAATTAATTTATTTGCATATTCATTATGGTAATTTTAGCCCATGGTATATCAGGCAAATCAAAGGAGGGGGGACAGGATGGTTAACAAGAATTTGAAAAACTGCTGCGCGCACACACATTTTAAAAAATCAGTAACATAGTTGCTTATATTTGTTAAAAGAGTATTATTCTCCAGTAGGGATGTAAGCGACTAGTTGACGCAGTGAGTCACTCCCCCCCACCCCCTTGCTGCCTCTATCAGAGAGAAGCAGCAAGGGGGGGGGAGCCACAGGAGCCGGTGCTGGGGGGAACTGGTAAAGCCAGTTTCCCCCCCCCCAACACCATCTCTGTGGGGGGGGGGGGTGCAGGGGAGGCAGAGGCACAGTGGGAAATGGCGCGAGCAGGGAATGCTTCAGTCCCTGCTCCTGCGGGTTCCCACTGCACTTCTGCTTTTGAAATGTACAGAGCTTTGCAAGGCTTTTGTACATTTCAAAAGCAGAAGTGCTGCAGGGAGCAGGGGGCGAGCAGAGACTCAAGCAGTCCCGGCTCATTCCCTGCTCTCTGCGATGTGCTCCCCCCTCCCCCGCTGTCTCTGAGAGGCAGCGGGGGGGGGGGGGCAGGAGCTGGTGCTGTGGGGAGCCAGTTTGAGCCATTCCCCCCCCATCTCCAGGGTACCACCTGCCCCCCCCCCCACTGCCTCTATCAGGCAGCAGGGGGGGAGGGGAGGCAGGGGATAGGGGACACTTCTGCGAACAGAGGTTGCTCAGGCACCAGCCCCTGTTTGCTGTGACCAAGCAGTACCTGCTCACAGTGATTGCTGCACCTCTGCATTTTAAATGTAGTAAGAGCCCAGCGGCTCTTGGCACTTGGCCCCACTGGCCAGGCCGTGTAGTGATCACTGGAGCTGCAACTGGAGCTGCCTCACGATGGTCCTGGTTCCAGCTGCAGCACACCTGGCTGCACCACTCACCCTGTTGCTGCGTGTGGAAGTGTGCAGAGAGGGAATTCCCTGGGAACCCAAGGGGGTGTGGCCTGGCAATGTGCAGCCCCATCATACAGGGGTTCGCGGCCTGGGAACCACTGCCCTAGACCAAGGCCTTGTCTACGCTTACAGCACTGCAGCAGCAGTGCTGCACCAGTATAGCTATGCTTCTGTAGTGCTTAGTGAAGAGAGGCAGTAGTTATGTTGATAGAAGCCCTCCATTTGACATAGTGCTATCGACACTGGGAGTTTGGTCAGTATAAATGAATTGCTCAAGGGTCTGGGATGCCCCTGAGCAGTGCAGAATACTGACGTAAGTGTGTAGTATAGCCAGAGCCAAGTTTCAGAATATTGCTGACACACCACTTCCAGTCTTCTCTATGCAAAGCAGGACGTTGAAAAAACTTTAGCTCTTAAATCAATAAAAATTCAGGGATGTTTAGATCGGAATTTTTATTTGATCCACCTTAGACTTAAAGGTTAGCTGCCAAATTTGGTCCACATCCAGATTCAGATTCCAAACATCCTTGCAATTTCTGAGAGATTCTGATGTGGGGTTTTGGTTTGGCTCAATGCTAGTAAATACTCTGTTGGTTAGAAGGAGATTCTTGGTGTTATGGTTTGTTGGAAAAGCTGCTGGGTTTTGAAAGCCTTTTGGGATGAAGGAAAGTTTTTAGTAAGGAATGAAGGAAATAGCAGAGAGAGGCTGGATAGACTGAGAAAAGGCTGTAGTTGCTCCTGAGAAGTTCTGGAGTGGATCTGAAAGAAGACCATGGAGAAGAGACTTCATGAAGATCCTTTACTTAAGAAAATGGGTGAGATCTCCCTAACTCATGCAGGGAGATTAAAGGTTTGTAGCCAGTGACACCAATGGACCTAACACTCTTTTGAGCATGGGATAAAATGTTTGTTCTGTTTAATGATTAGGCTACATGATTTATGTTGTGCTAAAGTGCTGAGAATCTGCTACCATGGAGACAGGATTACTTGGCAGTCAAAACTATTGGCAATAGATATCCCTGTGGTAACTCCATTGAACTCACTTGGTCCTATGTGTATAAACAAGTTAGTGAGAATAAACTCTAACAACATAAATACATGAGAAAAAGCATATTATTGAGAGAGACAAGGAATGCAGATGAACATGCTGGAAGGCGTGGCAAGGACAGAGGTATGTGTGGACTGCTTAATAACTATGTTGGAGAAACATCTTAATGAAAGGTAAGAGAGCCAAAGAACTGATGCAAGATCCTTGCTTTCAAATAAATTGCAGCATCAATATTACTTATTTGGTACCCATAGCAGGTAAATGTTGTGGAGGTGCATCCCAAGTGGGGGCTGGACACTCCATAAACTCTGTGTACGTGGTTGAATCTTTCTAGTCTGGCACCCTTGGGACCTGACCAATGCCAAACCAGAGAATTTGCCAAACCAAGGGAGGTCAATATTTTCTAGCAGCATTACCAACACTTTTACTGCTTACTTGGCTCTTAGAAGACATTTAGGGGTAAATCAGAGCTAAATAATAGCACAGAACACTGAAAGTCAGGGCTGGTGGCTGTAAACCAATTTTATAAAACTGGGGGAAACTTGGCAACCCCTATGGTAAGTGGACATCTGGCTAACTAAAATCATGCCAGACCATGGATGTTGCTGAACTAGAGAGGTTCAACCTGTAGTATTTTTATCACAGTTATTGAATCCCATGTGTAACTGGAAAGAATATTTTCTGTTATATGCTGAAATATAAACCTACCTTTTGGTTATCCTAATTTCCATATATTTTGTCACACTGTGCACTCCCATAGTGCCTCCACTTGAGAAGCACAGAACATGTTTTACAAATATTTATGATATGAACTCCATAGCCCTTCTGAGAGGAGCTATCATTGTCCCCATTTTACAAGTGGGGGAAGGCAAAGAGAACCTTGATTTTTTTCAAAGGTACAATTGATTGTAATGGGAGTTGGTTCTCCTTGATTAGTATGAAAAATGTTGAACATAAGAATGACCATGCTGCATCAGACCAAAGGTCCATCTAGCCCAGTATCCTGTCTTCCCACAGTGGCCAATGTCAGGTGCCCCAGAGGGAATGAACAGAACAGGTAGTCATTACATGATCTGTTCCCTGTAGCCTGTTTCTAGCCCCTGACAAACAGTGGCTAGAGACACCATCCCTGCCCATCCTGGCTAATAAGCATTGATGGACCTAACCTCAGTGAATTTATCTAGTTCTCTTTTTGAACCCTGTTGAAGGCCAGGACTTTATAACAAATTTTTGATGACACTTTTTTTTCCACTGAATAATCTCAAAACTAGTTCTAGTGGGTATGCTTTGTACATCTGAAAATTAATTCACAAGTGGCTTGTTGGAAGGTCACATGAAAAGTCTGTAATAAACACAGCAATAGACTCCAGTTTTTTAGGTTTCCGGTCCTGTGATTTAGCCACAAGACTTCCCTGCCTCACTTATTTTTCTTACATATGTACTGGAATGTGAAAAACATGTTTACCCTCTATATAGATTGCTCTAACTGCTCATACTGCCTAGTTTCAAAGATTAACGGATGCCACCTCAGAGTTGTTATGGGTGTAAAATAACTTCTTTTCAGAAAATATAATATCGTGCTTCATATACTGGTAGTCCTGATTTAGTTCCATTGTCTTGTTATTTCTCTCTATTGCACTGAATTGTCATCAGAGAAAACATCACATTCTTGAAGAATTCATGAAGCTAAGATGAACATCTTGACCATAATCAGTACTCTCTACCTGGCCTAGAAAGCATTCTTCATCAAAGAAATCAGCAAAATATTGAGTGCATGTTTGCTTGCTAAAGTCTAACACTGATCCAGTCAAGTTGTCACCTGCTATTCCCTTTGCCAGGAGGGTGGGAAGGAAATTATGCAGCTGGCAAGTGTTTATTGGTTTGGCTTGGTTGCCAAACAAGTAGTACATGATTACACATGCTACTGACAAATACTCTGATGTATTCCAGATAGGAGACATAAGTTAGTCTCATGTAAGAAAATATTAGTATAACAAGATCACATTGTCCCTCCTTTGGGATGGGGATTATGGAAACTTAGACACAGAAGAGGTTAACAATTGTGTAAAATTATTTGAGCTATTTAATTCATAACAGGATTCTTAGTCCTTGAAGAACAAAAAATTTGCAGTCAAATGCAAGTACAAAAGGCAACATTGCCTTATGGCTAGAGCCTGTGGACCTGGGTACTGACCCTCACGTGTGGCCCTCTATGTCATTATGCAGGGGCAGCCTGAGGCGGGCTGCGGCAGCTGGCGCCCCAGGTGGAACATGCGATTGGCGCCCCCGCCTGCCCGGCTGTCAATTGCCATGACGTCATCATTGGGCGCCCTAGGCGACTGCCGAGTCGGCCTATGCTCACGGGCCACCCCTACCATTATGCCAACTCTGCTGGCATACAGCAGCCATAAAACTAGTGAAAATGGCCACTTTGGAATTCACTGATGTAAGAGGCTTCCCTGAGCAGCACTGGATCATCAGAATGGCTGTATGCCACCTTCTTCACAGCCCCCAGTGTAGGATCATACCAGGGGCCTAGCTGGAAAGGGAGGAGGCGAATCTGGGATACATTGCACACTGTCTATTTTGGGCTACTGCAACAAAAAGGCTCCATGTTCCACAGATGAAAAGGACTACATATGTTCTAAGAGTCTCTGTTATCATTCTAAAACATGGCAGCTTCAAGTATACTGTTAGATATAATTCAGAGATGTCCTCTTATAATGGATAGCATGATGTTTCCTAGTTTTCAAAACAACAATCAGCAATTAATGAGACCAGTAAATGAAGTGCAAAGAAGCAAATCAGTAACTGTTTTTCTTACTCCTACCATACATATCGGTAATAGTCACTTGCGACTAAGTGAGTGGTCCTGAGATTGAAATTACAAAGCAATTCAACAATTACTGTGTGCATTGGTTGAAACTGGCAAAGCTGAAGAAGTAGAGGGATGGGGTGCCAGTTGCTGCTCTACAGATGTCCTTCATATTTAGTCTAAAGAGTGACATTGGTGGTAGTCTCAGAAGCTATTCATTGTCTTCCTAACACTTCCAAACTGGTTTGATTTGTATCTGTTTCAAAGAGTGCAGCTGTCCTCATGTATGTAAAAATTATGCAGCACTGTAATTAAATTCTA
This sequence comes from Pelochelys cantorii, assembly GCA_032595735.1. Taxonomy (NCBI): domain Eukaryota; kingdom Metazoa; phylum Chordata; order Testudines; family Trionychidae; genus Pelochelys; species Pelochelys cantorii. The sequence continues at coordinate 29,867,557 of CM064335.1, forward strand.
ATGATTAAACATTATGCAAGTCTCAGTCTCTTTCTGGGTGCAGGCTAATGCATCCTGCACTGAAATCATTTTTTCAAGATTGGCTCACTATATTAAAATCTAAGTACTGGACGGGAAGAAGAAAAATAGATAAATTGATTACACAAGGATAAAAATATCCATGAAATAGGAGAGAATATCACACCCTTCCTCATTGGGGACACTGAGGCACAGGGCATATTAGTGGCTTGCCTTGTGTTACACAATAATTCTGTGGAAGATCCAGAAAGAGAACTCAAATCTTCTGGCTCATCACTCTGGGTCTAACCACAAGAATTTCGAGTAGCTTTCCTGTAGTTTAGGACTAACTCAGCATCTTCAAAAAACATGGCATTTCTAATCCTTTTTCTTCAAAAGTGGTGAAAAGCTCTTATTGTAGCAAAACCTCAGCTTTGTATGATATACATTGAAGCAATTTATGGTGTGAGAATGTTAGGTTACTTCAATCTAAAGATTTATTTTTACCAGTTCAAAATTAAGCTTACTGATGTAGCTAAGCTTTTTTAGAAGAATGTGAGTATAGACATATCTATGACTTGTAGAGCTATTACAATCACTCTTGCTGCTTTAGAAAAAATGATTAAGGAGAATCCTTGCACTGGTGACCTTTATCCACTGCAAATATGGATTTTAGTATAGTATGTGGAATGACTGTACATGTATTGCACCCTTAACATGTTGTACAATGTTGGGTTGATAAGTATATCAAGTCTCTGAACTAAAGAGCAATCTCTCTACAGGAATGAATCAATATGAGAAGCAGAAATGTCAACTGGAATACGTACCTGTATGTATGTATGTATGTATGTAATTGTCTGATCCAGGTGGGAATAAAGTTGTGATAAAACAACTGTTTTAAACTGTTTCCACATGAGCAAGTTTAGTCATAGGGTTGTCATGGTGAAAACAAAATTCACAGAAACCATAGTACTTTGCGCTTAATTAACATCTTTCATCTGATGATCTCCAAGTGCTTTAAAAAAGGGGGCAGTCATTCAGTTCACAGGGGGAAAGGTTGCCTTCCCAGTCCTGAAATTCTCATGTCACTGCTGGTCATTCCAGGTCTGCAGAACAATCCTCTCTTACCAATCTGTGCTGGTTTCCTGAGTCCAGAAATGATGGCTGCATGCAGTGAAGCTGTTCGAAGAACCAGTCCTCTACTCTCAGTTCAGTTTTTTCCTCTTCTTTATTCACATCCCGTTTTACTGATGCTAGAACAGATGCTGCTGCTGCCACCACATCACCTCCCTGGTGCTGAAGGTGAAGTCCCAGCCAAATTTATCCATCTTTGAGTGCTGAAATACAGCCCAAGGTTGCCAGCAGAGTGATGAGGAGGATTGTTGGATCCATGCTGACTGATAGGTCAAAAATGGTGCTAGACTGCCCATAAAGGATGTACAGAGCAGAGACAGACAAATAATGAACTAGCCTCTCTTCTGCTATGCATAGCAAGAAAAATCCTAGAATGCACACTGGCTAGCCATGAAGGAAAGGAACACAGGATACCCTCAGTGAATGCCATGCCCTCAGTTTGCAGCAATTTTTGGCACTGTGTGTACCCAATACTGCACATTGATAGAAGGTGCGCCGTCCAATGTGCACACTGCTATAGCGGCTTGTGTACTGAACATTATCTGACATACAACCAAAAGCTGCAGATTTAATCTCCTGTGTAGACAAGCCCAGCGGCATTGATGAGTAAGGGGAAACAGTCAACATCATACAATGGTTTAGCAGAGTTAGAATAAAACCCAAATGTTCTCACTCCTCCACATCCCTTTTTCTAACAATTAGATCATGCATGGTGCCTTCGTGGTTTTGTTTGTTTGTTTGTTTTTTAATAAAAGGCCTTCATCATGTCAGTCTTTATTTTGTACTTCAGTCTAACTTTATTTTAATATGGAGTGCAAACATAAAATAATAGTGCATATGTTGTGGTCACAGTAACAATTATCAGCATAAGCGTTGACAGACGAGAGCTCACCTTTGTAAAATCAACATGTCTCTCCAGTTTTTAAGTCTTTTTTTGACCATATCAACCCCTTTTGACAAAAATATAGTCTGTATTGTTTGCTGTTTCTTTTTTAAAGGTTTATTTTGTTTATGCATTGCTAAATATATAACTAACATGTCACTTATTTTGGTGACATTGGAGTCAGAGGTGCCCAGGACTCTTCGCCACCCCTTTCAGTCCATAGTGCAGGTTTGTAAGTCTTGAAGTGCCAGTCTTTTCATCAAACTTCTCTTGATGTTTTATCATTGCACCCATGATCTTCTATGTCCTTTCTTGCTCTCCTCTTCCTCCCATGTTTTCTTGGGTGTTCGGTCTTCTTCCATTCTTATCACATGTCCACTTCAGACCTGTTTTCCAGTCTATCACTGAGAACCTCCAGTTCATCCTCACCCTAATTTCTTCCATGCTAACTCTGTCTAGTCTCTGCTTGCTTCCATATATTAGCATAATTAACATATATATCCACTCCAAATAGATACTTAAATCCTGTAATATACATAAAGAATGACTAGATTTAGGAAACTATACATAGAAGCAGCAGGGTTTAGATGAACACCCACAGCTAACATAGACTTTAATGGAAACTCTGCAAATCAGGATATTTATATTTAGGTGCTAAATAATGACTCAGGAGCCTAACTTTAGGCATCCAGCTTTGAAATTGTTGACTATAAATTCAGACCTGTTTTACTGCTTCAAGTAGCAGCAAAGGAGGTATTGAAAATCTGTGTCTTCTACATTATCTGAACCTGGCTCAAGAAACTGCCCCACAGTTATTGCATTGTACTAATGGCCCTGTGACTTAACAGCAAAAGGCCTCAGTCCTGTTTCTGCACTGATCACTTGCATTGACTTCAGAAGGGTGCACATTAGTGTTTCTCAACCTTTTTTTTATAAAGTACCCCTTTTTTTAAAAAAAGTTATAAGTGCACCCAGTACCTAGAGTTTTCAGACATGCACACTTTTTTTCTACCATTGTAATACATTTGTTTAAACAACTTAATCGTAGCTGGGCGGGCGATGAAATTTTTGGGTGTACAAAAGTACAAAAATAATGAAGAGCTGTAAAACTTAAAACACAAATTCCGTTTTCTTTAAATTTCAGTTGTGTTGATGTACCCCCCCAGACTTCTCTTGAGTACCCCTAAGGGTACTCGTACCACTGGTTGAGAAACACTAGTGTACATGAACGTAGAACTCTTTGTTTTGTTTTCAGCACAAAATCCTAAATATACCAGAGGGCATGTAGTCATTTGGCTTTCTTTTTTACATTTATGTACAAACTCCAGCAACCTGGTAGTATCAAAAAGAAGCTCCTTTGAAAATGTTTGCCGAACAACATTCTTGTGTTCAGCCGTAAATGACTGTGGTGAACCTGGCTCCTGAGTTTTAGTATTATATGTTTGTTTACTGGGTATCTTGTGTGTTTATTCCGTACATGTATGATGCTAGTTTCATGAAGTTATAATTAGAGATGAAATTATTCTCTAGCAGCTGTTAAAAGTAATTCCTACCGTGTAGCTCTACACAAAGCTTTGGTAGTACATGGAGGAAACAAGTATTAATGAAATAATGCAGCGATGGGCAGCCAACACTAGTCAGTGGGCTGGAAGACTGTTGTAACCAAAATGGTGTCCTGGAATAGATAGTTTTGCTAACTCTGCTTGCATACCTAGAATTTGCAGGGAGTGCTGATTGAACCGTAGCAGCACTTTGATTGGATAGAGAGGGAGCACATTACTTTCAGAGCAAGGGTATCAGCTGCCTAGAGATGTAACATTTAAAAAAAAAAACACTCATTGTGTAACCAATTGAAATTCAATCAGTTACGTGGTTAAATGCTCTGTGAGCTGCTAGCAGAGTGTTTATCAGTTAACCACTTAAACTCTTATATCCCTACTGCTGCCCACGCTGCAGTGTCCACACTACTATTTTTAGCATGATAGTTGGAGCCAGTGGCTGCTAGCGCAAGTTTGTCTACCCCTGCTGGGAAGTTTGCTTCTACAAGTTGGACCTCCCAAAACCAGGACTCCCTAATCCGGCAACATCTTTGGTCTAACAGGACCACAGGTGTTTCCGGACCAGGGAGTCCTGGCTGGGAGCCCCAGTGGCAAAAGAGCTGGCAGCTTAGAGCCCGGCAGGGCTGAGACTGGGACCAGTGCTGGAGCCCCAGTAGTGAACCTGGGGCTGCAGCAGCCCCAGTAGTAGGGCCTGGGACATGGCAGCTGCAGTAGTGAGACAAGGATCAGAGACGCAGCAGCCCCAATATCTGGGCCTGGGCTGGAGACGCCACAGCCCAGGGGTAGGCAATAATTGTGAAGTGGCCCCCCCTTCCAAAAATTTCAGAAGTGGCTGGGGGCTGGGCCCAGTTGCTGAGTGTGTGTAGGGTTGCCAGGTGTCTGGTATTTTCGCCTCCTGGCAGGGGGAAAAAAATCAGAAAATACCAGACATTTTAGGTGTCCGGTATTTTCTGAATTTTTTTACCGGACAGGAGGTGAAAATACCGGACTGTCCGGGTCAATACCGGACACCTGGCAATGCTACTTTCTGGTCTGGGGGTCTCTGGTCTGGCAGGACCATGGACGTTGCTGGACCAGAGAGTTCCAGTGGAGGGCCAGAGGCAGGAGCTGTGCAGAGGCCGGGAACCCAGCCAGGCTAGATGCAGGGGGCCCAGTGGGCAGGAGCTCTGCAAGAGAGTCCGGGAAAGCCAGCAGCAGGGTAGCTGGAATGCCCGCGGGCTAGGTCTGTGTGGCGGGGCCAGGAGTCTGTCAGCGGGACAGCGGACTGCTACGGTGGAGCCAGGAGCCCTGACAGTGGGACCATGGGCTGCTACAGCAAGTCTGGCAGGGCCAGGAGCCCCTACAGCAGGGCTGGTGCTGCTGCGCTAGGGTTGGTGGGGCCAGGAGCACCAGCGGTAGGGCAGCGGTCTGCCATAGCGGAGTTGGGAGCTCAAGAGGTGGAACTATGGGCTGCTGTGGCAGGGGGCAGCAGGGCTGGTGGCCAGTGGGGAGCCAAGAGTAGAGCCTGGCTGGTGGCAGGGAAGCCAGAAATAACCTCTCCTCATTCAGCAAATTCCCTTATTTGGGACTGGTCAGGTTGTGAGGGTGCGGGACCAGGGAGGTACAACCTGTAACAAATTTGTATGGTGTAGTGGGACAGATGCCCCACTCTAGCCAGAAGGAATTAAAGCAGGCTAAGCCTGTGCAGAGCTCTGGCCAGTCAGGGAGAGGCTTTTAAGAAGCCAATCAGAGGGCAGCTTGCTGGGGCAGCCTTGTATATAAGGAGCTGTTCAGCAGTGAGAGAGAGAGCACAAGCAGTTTGGAGCCTGACCAAGGGAGATGCAGGATGGGTTCCCAGTGAAGTACCATTGAGAAAGCAGTGCTGGGTATGCTCATGAGAGCCAGAGAGAAGGAGGCTCCAGCCTGACACCTGCCAAGCTTCAGGCCTTGACAAAGGCCAGGGAGGTGCAGGGGTAACTGGGGAAGTGGTCCAGGGAACAGAAAGCAATAGAGAGGGAGAGAAGGTGGAACCCTCTGGCGGGAACCTTGTCCTGCCCTGGACCAGGTCCCAGAGTAGTGGGCAGCCCTGGGTTCCCCCATCCCTTCCCTCTTGAACCAGACCTAGCTGAATGGAGGAGTGGCCTTTATGGACTGTTGCTTGCCCCTGAGATGGGGGAGGGGGGCGGCGGTTAGACTGAGGACTACTAATACTTCCAGAAGTAAATGAGACACCTGAAGAGGTTCCGGAGCGAATGCGTAGGGCAACAATGGATGAGACACCAACCAGAAGGGAGCACCGGGCTGAGGAGAAAACTAATTCCCAGTGTGACCAATAGGAAACACTGCAGCAGTGTGTCTTGAGGTGGTTACAATAGTCTGAATTTTGGGTAAGTTCAGCTCTAGCTCTTCACAATATAGAAATAAGGGCTAGCTGTAAAGAGCTAAACCAAAACTCGAACCAGAATTCCTTCTTTTTACCCCACCCAAAATTTTAGAGTAGTTTAGCTCCAGGTCAGAACTTTGTGGCTTAGAATCATCTCTAATTTTCAGTTAGAGCTCAGCAAATGATGCAGAATCCTATTTCTGAGCCTTCTTCAGAGTGAAAACATTATGTTGTTTTGACAGCATTCACTGTCTTTTTTATTCAATGTTTCATGGACACTGGTAATTTTCTTGTTTGTAAGAATGTGCCTGGACAGCAAAAGTCATGCAAATCCACGTTTTTGTAAAAATTCATGACAGACTGGCTTGTGCAGCTTCTTGAAAGCCCTTTCATTTCCCTCCTTCTAACATCCAGTCAGGGACCAGAAACACTATCCCATGACTTCTGTGACCCATCATGAACTGCAAATAACAAATACAATGCAAATACCCCGAAACCTAATCAAAGACAATTGTTCACAATGAAGCCATAGATGGAAAGTTCTCTGACTTTTTCACAGGTGCTAAGCTAAAGTAGAGTGCTGCTGATACTCAGCACCTATGAAAAAAAGGCCCATTAAGAGTTCATCAATTAATGTCAAATATATACATCAAATTCAGTCACTTCCAAATAACTTACAAACAGATTAAGTTCCTCAGATCAATTATTTGACTACATTAACAAGCTCTGTTTAAATTAAAACCTACTTCCCTGGCTCTTTTGTTTGAATCCAGCCCACTGTGTTCCCTTGCTAAATGTGTTTGGGTGAGTGGATCTTGAGGAAAGCAACTGTGTCATTTTGTGAGTAGGTGGTGGTTTATTTTGCAAGTAGTTTAGCAAAACAACAAATAGTTGTCAATGGGATAGTAGAGACATCACCAGATTGGTTTGGTTTGTTTACTGTGTGTTAATTGACTCTGCTTTGCATTGTTTTGTGTTTACATTTGGGGTGCTTTGGGTATCATTGAGAACAGCAAACATTTTGGCTGTTTTTATGATGGCTGGAACGAGGCTTTCTATCCCCAAATGGCTTCTGCATATACCATTAAAACCTTTGCAGCAGCTTCTGTAGCGATATGCCACTCCTCTTATCCTGGGTTACCATAGAAATAGGAGGCACTGCAAAGAGCTGCTGTATTCACCAAAGTAGCTGGGAAAGAATGTGATTGGTTTATGCCAGCTATGCAGACACATCGGAGGAGTGGTGGGGTCAAGGAGAGGTGAAATAGTTGGGGGTGGGGGAAAGGTGAGAGACCTGAGGAGGGGCTTTATGGAGGAATGGAACAGGGTATGTGTGAAGTGGCATGGAGGTGGCTGAGAAGTCTCTTGGGCCATTTTTTCAGTTAAGAAGTAGACCCTAAGAAACTAATATTTAACTCTATAATGCAATGCAGAAATATTGGTTTTACTTTAATGAGAAATTCCCCAAGTTAATTTTCCTACAAATCGCGATCACATGACACCTAGTGAATTGTACCATACTATGAATTAAGTAACTGGTAAGGCTCACTGGCTCAGAAACTGAGTAGCAAATGAAAACTATATTACTTACCCATGTGCCTCTATAGTCTAAATACTCCCGTATTTGCCCCCACAATTATTTGACTCCTGGATTAGACAAGGGGACTGGAAATTAGAAGATCTGGGAGGGGAAAATTGGTGGCTACAGATCACGTATTGCAGACCTGTTAGCACCTTTCTGTGACAATTTTTAACTTGAGTCCAGTAGTACTTGGCAAACACATTGTGAAGCAGGTGAAGCGCCTACTCTGCTCTAAAGAGAACATGCACACACTCACACTCTGAAGTCAGAGTTCCAAGCAGCAGAGTTACGAACTGACCGATCAACCACATACCTCCATTTGGAACCAGAAGAAGACAGACAGCAGAAACAAAAAATAAAGCAAATACAACATAGTACTGTGTTAAACATAAACTACTGGGAAGAGGAAGGTAAAACAGCATATTTCTTCTGCATAGTAAAGGTTCAAAGCTGTATTAATTTCAGCAGAAAACTTTTGAAAGAACATCATAACATTTTGTTCCAAGTTAACATTTCAAAGTTAGGAACAACCTCCATTCCTGCTGTGTTCATAATTGAGATAGATGAGTTCCATGAACAAATTCACTCTGGAATTCTCCCCCTCTCATTTGACTTTGGGGTTTCACTTTGGGGAGTTAGATAAAGTTTTGGAAGGAGTCTGAATACAAACCTTTGGTTTTAGTCACTTTCTACTTACGGATATAACCAACAAATAGTAATAGGGTTCTGTGCTGCTGAATGGCTATATAGTCTACGTCATGACTAGCATCCTACCAAATTCATGATCAATTTTGGTCAATATCAGAGTTGAGATTTTTAAAATAGTTTATTTTACTGTTTCAGATACTTAAATCTGAAATTTCATAGTGTTGTAACTATGGAGGGTCCAACCCAAAAGGGGGCCAGTGGAGGTTGCAAGGCTATTGTAGGGGATCACAGTACTTCCAGCCTCATTTCTATGCTGTTGATGGAAGCACTGCACTTAGAGTTGAGTGTTGGGAGAGAAGTGGCTGTTGGCTGAGTGCCCAGCTCTGATTGCAATATCACTGCCAACAGCAGAACAGAACACAGGGTGGCATGGAATGGGAGGACATAGCAGCCTTATGAGAGGGTGATATCGACAACCGCCTAGGGCACCATGCGTAATGGGATGGCTTTCTGTGGTCACCCATCCTCCCCAGCCAGCCCAAGGCCACTTTAAATCCTGAGCACCAGGACACTTGATCCAGAGCTGGGGAGGGACAGTTGTGAGTGCCCTGGCTGAGGACTTTTTCCATATATAGGGCTCTAGCTACTGGTCCTGGCCAGGCTTGTGGTTGGACAAGGCTTCTTACCCTGCAAGGGGGTCTCTGGGTAGATCTACACAGCAAGCCATTATTTCAAAATAACGTGAAGATGGAGGTCTTCTTACTCTCACTTCTTTAACCCTCATTTCATGAGGAGTAAGGAAAATCTAAGCAAAAGTGTTTTTCCTTCGACTTCCTGCTGTGTAGCCAAAAGCCAAATTAAGCTGTTTTGACTTCAGCTACGCAATTGATGTAGCTCAAGTTATGTATCTTAATTTGACTTTTGCCCTGCAGTGTAGACATGCCCTCTGGGAGCTTGGTCAGACCCTCCTCCAGGAACTTCCCCCAGCTTCAAGAAGCTCTGGGGCTGCTGTCTGGGAGCCCAGCACTGAAAGCAGCTTCACTTCCAGTGGCAGTGAAGAAATATGAGTGTTATGGTGTAGTATTCCACCTTTTACTTCTGTGCTGCTGCAGAGCTGCCTTCAGAGCTGGGTGTCTGTCCAGCATCCACCGCTTCCCAGCTGCCAGCGCACAAGTTAAGGTAGCAATACTGTAAACTCTCTACAATAACCTTACTGCTCCCCCAGCCCTCTTTTGGATTGGAACCCCCCAGTTAGAGCAACTCTGATCTCCCCCATAAAATCTGTATAGGATAAAAGTATACAAAAGACCAGCTTTCATGGGGAAGACCAGTCTGTGATACGTTTTTCATTGCTGTGAGTTTAGTAGGGTCCCATTCATGTCACATGCTGTTTCAGGCACTAATGACCATCTGTATGTTGCTCTATAACTTCTCAGTGTTTGTATGCAAAATGAGTGGAATAATAATAAATACAATACATTGGGCTTAAGATCACCATAACCATGTTCTTGGATCCTAGGTATGCATGTGATGTGGACAGATAGAGGTCATTGGATCCTGCTAATCATAGGAGAATTTGATCCAGTAAGTAGTTACAGTCTTTCCCCCAAATTATTTAAATATTCCTAATAGTGAATTTACTGGAGGGGATGAGAGGGGTGTAAAATCAAAACTGTCAAGCTGAGGGGAGGGGACTAGGGAATGGGCTGGCTTCCCATGTGTCAGTCAACAGCGTACCCTGATAAGCTAAGCAGGGCTAGATAAGGTTCTACTCCAAATGTAGATGTATTCTTATCTGTATTTTAGCAGTGCAAAAATGATAAAGAAAACCTGCTGGATGTTTCCTATGAGTTCTATTCCTCCCTTCACAGGGCCCAAACATTAGCTTGTCTTTCTTTGTCAATGTGGCATTTAAATGCCTATATTTAATCCCTCTCTGGCTCCCTAGGTGTGCACTTTGGACCAACTAACTGTTATGTGGTTGATCTGTGATGCCACAGGAAACTTAGCTGTACCCTGTTTATGCTGTAAAGCCCCTTTAAATGCTGCTTTTTATAGCTTCTGCTGAGTAGCATGGTGGAGTGCTCATGGCTATTTGGGTCTCCTGCATGCTCAGCTTTATTTTGGGGCATTTAAACTTAGTAAACTGCCTATTTTAGATCCTGGGTGTCTGTCGGACAAACAGTTCTAGGTCCATAAGCATATATCAGCCAGTCATCTGTGGCAATATGTTTATTTTGGGATCCCAGCCATTTAAAGGGAACAGCCTTCTCTAAACATAATCAGGGCTATTTAAGTAGCTGCTCACAATTGCCTCTGTAGATTGGTACAAAACACGATGCATTCTGTAACTGAGCAAAAAGCTCCTGGAGATACAGGGGCTGAAGAACTAGAGGCAGCTGGGTATTGAATTCCTTAAAGACATTTATGATCACTGCTCTACAAAGATACTTACTTTTGAGGAACTGCAAGCCTAATATAATTTACCTTCAGATTAGTTCTGGAACTATCAGATGCATTCAGCAGTTTGACACTTGTTAATATCCCTTACTTTGCTGCCTCCATTTAACAAGCTGGCAGGCAAAAACACTTGAATCGTCAGTATATTCATTTTTTATCAGTGACAGAGCAGACCCTCTTAGTCCCATTAAACGTGTATAGAAGCATTTGGAATAGATGCTTAGTGGGAGCAATGGGAAACTGTTAGCACAGAATTTAGTGCAGTAGCTTGACATACTGCACTATGTGAATGGAGGAGAAAGTGGTGTAATCCGTCATGTCTCCTCCCCAACAGCTCTGCCCTAGCCACTGGCTTCAGTGCTTTCTTCGTCCTCCCCTTGTAATTTTCTGCTCTCTTTCCCCTTCTTCCTAGAGCTCCCTTCCTCGCCCCCTTCTTTGATGGCTATTACCTTCTTTCCTTTCTCTCTTCCGGAAATTCATTATATCTTCCCTGCTCTTAGTCTTGGTGGCTGCTGCTTCCACCAACTTCTCTGATAAAGAGAAGTTATTTATTAGTTCCCTAAATAGAAGAACTAGAGGACACCAAATGAAATTAATGGGTAGCAGGTTTTAAACTAATAAAAGAAAGTTCTTCTTCACAAAGCGTGTAGTCAGCCTGTGGAACTCCTTGCCAGAGGAGGCTGTGAAGGCTAGGACTATAATAGAGTTTAAAGAGAAGCTAGATAATTTCATGGAGGTTAGGTCCATAAAAGGCTATTAGCCAGGGGATAAAATGGTGTCCTTGGCCTCTGTTTGTCAGAGTCTGGAGAGGGATGGCAGGAGACAAATCGCTTGATCATTGACTTCGGTCCACCCTCTCTGGGGCACCTGGTGCTGGCCACTGTCGGCAGACAGGATACTGGGCTAGATGGACCTTTGGTCTGACCCAGTACGGCCATTCTTATGTTATGTTTATGTTCACTATCCCTTCGCTCCAACTGGGTTTACTTTGTCACTGCACCCTCTTTCTCACCCCTTGGTAGCTGCACTCTTGCTTGCTCCTGCTACTGATGACTCACTAAGAGCCCTGAGGGATAACTAGGCTATTTTGAGTTGGAAATGTTCAAGGTAAACTTCCTGTTGGCAGGGCCACTGACAGAAGGGGGAAAGGGGGCAGCTGACCCAGGATCTGATTATTTTAAATGGGCCCGGGACTCTAGGCTGGTCACCACAGCTACCAATGCAGCAGGAGTGGTGGGAGCCCCAGGCCCTTTCATTCACAGCCGGAACACCACATGGTGCTATCCAGATGGTGGGGGAGGCTAACCCCCTACCCCTGCCACTTCTTCCTGAGGTGCTGCCCCTTCCAGGGGACCAGAGCTAAGCCCAACCCCCTGCCCAGGGCCCCACTAAGTCTGTCACAAGCCTTACCTGTTGGTGAGAGGGTCTAGAGGAGAACAGGGGCAACAGGTTTGTGGAAATTTTGGTGGTTCCCAGAATGCCCAGAGCCTTCTCCCACTCAAACTCCTTTCCCATCCCACCTGCTTAAGGCCCTGGGAGGGAGTTTGGGTAAGGGTGCAAACTGTGAGAGGGAGTTTGGGTCCTGGGTGCAGGCTTTGGGCTTGGGTAGGGGTGGGTGAATGGTGTAGGCTCTGGCAGGGATTTTGGTGGCTGGAGATGGTGCAGGAGTTTGTGGTGGGGTGTGGGGGAGAGTGGGTTATTCAAGGGAAGTGGGTGAGGGGTTCCACGAGCAGCTCCTGAAGGGCCAGAGATCTGTGCACTGCTGCCCGCTAGCTATCCCCACATGCTCTTCCCCCACAATGTATTCCCTGACTCTCCTGCTGCTCCTGGGTGATTTTTAAAAAGGCTTACAGGCCCCTGCCACCATCACCAGTCGTGCAGTAGGGCTAGAACGGTTTCCTGTCACTCTCTCCACACTGCTGCTGACATGTTCCTGCAGCCCCTGGTGGAACGGGCCCCAGGCCAGGAATGATCCTGGTGCCCAGGCACCACAGGGCTCATAAAACTTGCCACCTGTGGCGTGGACATGTGAATCATCTTTCAGGAGAGATGAGGGCAGTCCCACTTGCAGGGATATTTAAAGCACGATCGGACCCAACACTAGAAAAGGTCCTATAGGAAACAAAAATGTATTGGTATGAGGGATGGATGAAAATATCTGTCAATCAGGGTTTCGGGGTTGTCCCAGTGCATTCCTGACAGGTCCTTTACTCCATCGGTGGTGGTAAACTCTCGGCTGCGTCCGTGCGTGTGCTCCCTTTATCTAAACCATTAAACTCCATGCACTTGGGTCAACGCAGTAGATCTCTGAGAGCCCTGGAAATGACAGATTCAGGCAAGGATGAAACCAATCAAGCAGGTTTATTGCCAAATGCTATGCATTAACAGTTATCAGCAGAAAGTCTCAACGCTAAGCCACTGTGTATTCTGAAAGCGTTGATAACGCCCCCACCTACAAAGTGCATAAAGCACACGTTCCCCCCCGTATCAGGGTTGGTCGGTGCTTACCCTTTGCAGTGCCCTTTTATAGACCTGTACAAACAACTTACATAATTTCTTTACGTACCAGGTTGCCACCTTCTATTACCTAGTTTCCACCCCTCACATTGCAGAAGGGGGGCTTACTTACTATCCTTCATGATGTCAACTCCGACCCGGTCCTGGACCTGGGTCGGTATGTACATTAGTTCCTGGGGAGTTGGTTGGTACCAAGACATCTCTTAAGATGTTTTGCTACTCCCCTCTGGCTTACAGTCTGTACCTGGTGCCTCCCTATATTCTTCCATGCTCGACCTAACTTACACAATCATAGGGCCTCTTTCTTGGCTGCCGTGTTACTGAACCGAAGTCTTGCTCACTAGATGCCAGGCCTGTTGCTGTTTTCATGTTACAGGCCTTTATTTAGGCCTGCTGACTCCATGTTACTGACCCTCAACTTACTACAACCTGTATGTCTTTCTGTTTTTTCATGTTTAACCGAGCTGCATAAGTATATTGGCTGGATGTAGGTTGACACAAAACAGTGGAATGTGTACTCAGACCAGATCCTTACCTGCATATTCTTAGAAAGCAAGGAAAGGTGCATTTTCCATTTCTCCAAACTTTGGGCTGTCAGGGTTTTAAACAGCTCTCATGACTGAGAGCAGCCTGTGTTCCTTCAGCCTCCTACCACAGGAATATCCCTTCTTTCCCTTCTTCACTATACCTCTTATGACAGAGGGAGGAGCATAAAGCCAGGTACATCTCTTATATATCTCCACCTGATGGGGGAAATTTTTATCAGCCACCTTAGGGTTGGTTTAAGGTTGTTCTTCAGTGATGCAGTTGCAAAGTGTCCGCACTGGGGTCAGAGTGCCGTACTTCTCTCTACATATGAAACTAGAGAGTTAACTCCTCTCTTTCATGGCCCCCCCCATGCTTTATGAAAATTAGCTTGTGAAAATGCATAACTTTTAAAGACACTTTAGGCAAAATGCAATATGTGGCATACCATTTTGAAAGTTAAGATCAGCTGAATGTGTGTATTCTATTTCTGTACATGTATCGTTCTTGTATGTGAAGTTAGAAATAAGAAGTGTAACCCTGTTTTATTAATCCAAGTCTTCTAGTGAAACCCATTAGTGATACCTGAGGAAACTTAATGGCCCAGTGACCATGCTACCTGATGCTGGACTCCCTCTTTAATCTGGTATTTTTTTCTACGGGAATGGAGAGATTTAAAAAAAAAAGATTCTCACTCTGGGGAAAGTCTATTTAAGGAATGGAAATCAATGAGTATTTGGTGTTCTACTAGCTTTTGAAATTGCCTCCCCACCCTAAGGGTGTATATAGACTACGCTAGACTTTTGAAAGAGGATATGCAAATTCAGCAGGAATTTGCATATCTTCTTTTGAGCTCGCTTTCGAAAGTGGAACTTTTGAAAGTGAAAGTAATTAAGACATGGGTTTGTCGGCGAACCCTCCTGTTTGTCGACAAGCCGCGTAAACCAGCAGCCTGTCGACAAACGGGAGGGTTCGCCGACAAAACCACATCTTAATTACTTTCACTTTCAAAAGTGCTGCTTTTGAAAGTGAGCTCAAAAGAAGATATGCAAATTCCTGTGGAATTTGCATATCCTCTTTGGAAAGTCTAGCGTAGTCTAGATACGCCGTAAGAGGATACATGTGAAGAAAACTGAAATTCTAAAGACACAAAGAGCTGTAGGCCCAAGCCAGAGACAAAATCAACTCTGTCTTGAAGTATTTTACCTGAAATATGGACAAGGGCGAGGAACATATTTTGAAATAATTTCTCTTAGTGAATTAGGCTTAACTGGCATGTTTTATTTAGTAACTTACTTTGATCGGTCTGTTTTCAATTGCAATCACTTAAATCCTACTTTTTATACTTAATAAAATCACGGTTTATTATCAAGCCCAGTGTAAATAATTGTTACCTGGGGGAAGCAGCCACTGAGCATAGCTCTTTTTTTTTTTTTTTTTCCCTAAAGGGGTGGGGGAGGTAAACTTATTATCTTTCTCTGTGTACCACTTTTATACAAAATAAGATTTATGTGTGGGTTTGGCCCTCCTTAGGGCTGTGCTCCTGGGTGCTGTCAGAGCCCTAGAGCTGAGCCCTCCCAGAGCTGAGCTGGTTAAGCATCTGTCTTACCCTGTTGCAGGGCTCTTACCCCAACTCTGTACTTTGGCTAGAAGAGACCAGAGCTCCTGGCCCAGCCAGGATAGGATGATGGGAAGCCCCAGAGGGGGAGGTTGGGCGCAGTGGTGTCATCAGCACATCGGGTGACCATCCCAAGCAGACCCCTGTGATCCAGCCCATTACGTTCTTTCCAAACTTTGTAAGATCACTTTTTAGAGCATTATGCATTTTCTGAATAAACACAAAATCCTGAATAAATTTCAAGTGGATATCTAAAATGATAGAGGACTGAGAGGCCAAAACATATGAAAAGAGGCTCTTAAATAAAGAAGAAAATATTGAACACTTGACGTGATTATACAAAAGGCCTGCTTGTTTCTACAATAATTGTATGAACCACATTGGAGAGGCCATCTGCCTGCAATCTCAAAAATAATAATATTATATATATTGGCAAACTGCAGGGAAGAAACATATCAACACATCAATTTGGGGTCAAGTTTAGTACATTATGAAATGTCATGGAAGAGAGAAAGCTGGAAGTCATGTGTGTTAGTGTAGTTTAATAGGATCCATTTAAATTATTATACATTTACTTGCATTATTTTTCATTAAATCTTAATGCTGTCTGTCTAGCTATTCAATTATTTACAAGGTGCCTATCACTTTGGTACTTAAAGACCAGATTCTGATATGTTTATTTACACTGAGTAAGTGGGGCCACTTGTGAAGTGTTACTCAGTATAAATAAAGGTATTGGAATATGGCTGCAAATGCTGCTGAAGTTTTGGTTGAAATGTAACTGATCTTAAGAGGGTGTGATGTAAGAGTTGAAAGCTTATACACAGCTGGCCTGATCTTGCATTCCTTGCGCACACACAATTTCTAGTGAAGTCAATGGCAGATTTGAGCATGTATGGAATGCAGGATCAGGGCAAATGCACTGTATTGTGGTATGCTATTTTCAATGCATGCATTGATTATATTAGCCTGTATTGTTTCTTTTTCTTCCTCAACTCTTGCAATAAATGAAATGTACTGAAAGAAATTATGACCAGGTGAAAGAGATACCTGAAAGATTCAGAAGGCTGTTTTATTTACCTTCCCCTTTCTCCTGAAAATATTATGCACTATGTAATAGTATGAATAGGATGATAGATAGTAGTTTCCAGTATTGTTGGTATTGGTGCTCAGCTCACAAGTCCTGAGGGGAAACAAAGGAACATTTCTAAGCTGAAATAAATGGTCAGGACAAAATGTAAGTCACACAGAATCTCTCCTTGCCTCAAGTTTTTTTCCCCTTCTCCAAGAATGACAGTGTGAATAAGAACTCCAGCCTTCTCAGGCCAATTCTAGGGTGTGTGTATCTGATTAGAAGGGTCTTCATTCTGTCTACTTTGAGAACTAATACAGCAGTGAGGTTTTCTTGTACCAGCTCACCATGAAATTATAATTCTGACATACAAATGATATTTTTATTAAAGATAATGGGCTAAATCCAGCCCTGGTGTTAGGAGGTGTAACTTAAATTGCTTCCATTTAAGGAAGAGTTGAGCACGGCTCAGTGTATTCACTGAGATACACCATTTTAAAATTTAGAAGATCAAATGTCAAAAACGATTATGGTGGATTTCAGATGTTCTCTGGCCAACACAGTCTGTTACTTATTGTTTATTTCCACAGCAGAATAGCACACCTGCATTTCACCTTTCTCCCTTACTGATAACCAGTTCCGTCCATTATCCAATCATTAATAATCACATAGGCTGAATGTCTGTGTTATGTCTACATTGCGGGGTTTCTTCGCTGAAGAGCAAACATGCTCATTTGGGGAGCCCTGTATTCCTCTTTTCATGAGGAATAAGGGCTCCTCCGAAAGAGGAGGCTTTTCCACCATTTGGTCCCATATAGACAGGGCCAAATGGCAGAAAAGCCTCTTCCGGAAAAACAATCGCAATTTGCGTAGCTTTTTCCGATAAAACCCGATAGTGTAGACCTAGCCTTACAGATCAGTTTCTCATGAAAATTTTCTTGATATTTTTGGCATTAAAATGTGCTAGTTAGAGTACAGGTGCATGACTGTGCCAGAGATGGCTAAACCGTGGCTTGTGAGCCATATGCAACTCTTTTAGGGCATGTCTGCGCTGCCCCTCAAACTCGAAATAAGATACACAATTTGCATATCTTATTTGGATTTTATTTCAAAATAGCTTATTTTGAAATTTGGCACATCTACATGGCACCACATTTCAAAATAAAGCACTATTTCAAGCCATCCGTTATCCCTTGTGCAACAAGGTTTACCGGGATGGTGAAATAGTGCGCCCGTTATATTGAAAAATATTTCCAAATAACGGATGGCTTGTTTAGACGCCAAGGTAGCTATTTCAGGATACCTCCACTGTCCTGAAATAACCTTGCTGTGTAGACATTCCCTTAGACTTAGTGTGGCCCACGGAGGCACCCCGCTCCATTCTCCACCTAGACCAGTGGTTCCCAACTTTTATTTTTAATACTGTGGACCGACAAACCCATTCACTAACTATTCATGCAAATAATGAATATGCAAATAGAATGTAACCGCTCTGCTTAGCCCCAACCCAGCCTCTTGTTCCCTAGTGCCTGACAGCCTTTGACCTCCAACCCATACCCTGTGTCCTTTGACCCTTTTAACCTCTGACCCCTACAGCCCATGCCAACACCCTCTTGCCCCGTGACCCCACCATGCCCTCACCCCACCCCCGCACTCCTCAGAGCGAAGGTGCCCCCGTAGGGAGCGTGGCCATTATTGCTGCACGAGGAGGGGGAGCGGCCGTTGGTGGTGCACAAGCTGCCTCCTTCGTGCACCCTCCCTCCCCTAGCATGTCTTGCACCCCCATGGGGAGAGGAGAATGCGGAGTCTTGGCCGGGCTTCCGTTACCAAGGAGGAACGGAGGTGCCTCCTGCTCAGCCGCTGCCTCAGTCCCAGCACAAAAATCAGCCACCATGGCTGCCGGAGCTGAGCCGCCACAAACAGCCAGCTTCAGCTCTAGCAGCCACCATGGGCCAGCAGTCTGCAGAACAGCACCAGTCTGTGGACCCGTGGTTGAGAACTGTTGTACTAAACTGGGTGGGGGAAGGAGCCTGGGACCTCTGCCTTGCAGTGAAGTGATAGGGAGGGGCTTCTGCCCGGTGGGGAGGAAGGTATCAGGGCTCTAGTTCTGTGGAATTTGCCTGCTGAGGCTCAGGGCTTCTGCTGGAGGAGGGATGACGCTCTAAACCCTGGCAGGTACCTTCCATCATGTTGAAGTCCCAAGCCCCAGCAGGTGTGCCCCAGCTCTCAAATTTCTGAAGATTGTCATATGTAGCTGTGAGGGTCAGTACATGTGGTCACCCCTGGACTGTGCTCTGCTGCATGAAATGAGAATTGCTCAACTGTATGCTGTAGGCCACGTATTGCTAATGGAGTTTCTCCTTTTATGTCTAACTAGCTGGACTTACCCAGCGTTGCTTGGGAAACCGGAGGAACAAAATTTAGAAAATTTAGGAAAGGAGGGGACCCTGAGGCAGGGGACCCCCAGAGCCATAGACCCTGGGGGCTGATGGCTCCTGGCCCACACCTGACCCTGTGAGAGCAGCAGGACCCTCTCCCCCCAGGACCGAGCAGCCAGCCCCCAGGATAACAGTACACAGTCATGCGGCCAGCAGCAAGGGGACTTCTCTTTGCAGGGTTGGCTCAGGGAACCACCTGCCCTGCCTTGGCAAGGAAAAGCTCAGAGCTCACATCTAACCCTGATGGCTGGAACCAGACACAGAAGAGCCTCACTCACAGTACGAACAGCAGCCAGCTGGCTTCACAGTAGTGCAACGCATCGAGGGTTTAACCCGGCCCCTCCGCCCTGCGCTGCAGCAGGCACATGGATTCCTTCTGCTCGGATGAGGCCAGCGAGCTGAGCAGAAAGGCTGGCCGGCTTTGGTTTTGGTTTCCGGGGGGCGAGGTGGGGAGTGACCTCGGGTGGAGGGGAGGTTACACATGGGAGGGGTGCCCCAGCTCGCGCCTGTGGCTGCAGGGGCCGCGGGGGGCAGGGCAGGTGCCAGAGCTGTTGTGTGCATGGGGGTGGGGGCACTGTGTGCTGGCAGAGGGCGGGGGGGGGGAAGGGTCGGTTATGTAACCTCGTGGGCGGGAGGGGGCGAGTCCCGGCAGGCTACACGTGGAAGGGGTGCCCCAGCATGCACCTGGGGCCACAGTGCTACGGGGGGCAGGGCAGGACCCCAATCGGGTCCAAAAGTACCATAAAACCTTCTGGATGAAAGGTTATCCCATGCAAAGTTTGGTTGCGGTAGCTCTTACAGTGTCCAAGTTATTAGTGCACAAACTTACAAACATTCTCCTTTATATATTAGATAGGGTGGTACTTGGACAGATGGGGTGGAAGAAAATCAGATTCTCTGTCTATGAGGGGCACAGGCTGGCAGTTTGGGAGGTGGTGTGGGAGGAGCGGGGCGCTGTCTGTGTGGGGCATAGGGTGGCATTTAGGGAGGTGGCGGGGGAAGGGTGGGGTGGAGTGGGGTGCTGTCTGTGTGGGGCACAGAGTGGCAGTTAGGGAGGTGGCGGGAAAGGGGGGGTGGCAGCGTGCAAAAGAGCTGACCTTGCTCCCCCTTCCTCCTTCTCTCCCTCCCCTCCCTTGTGTCTGGCCCAGCACCGGTTTTAACCATCAGCACCCTTTTCCACGCCAGCACCCCAGCTCTCCCTGGGTCCACCTGCCCGCCGGTTTGCACGCTGACTGAGGTGTGCCTGCGCCATGAGGGCGGTCCTCCACGCGCCACCTCTGTGCGGGGGGGGGGGAGGAGTGGGGCCCCCGTCACACCCTCCCACAGTACCTTAAAACCTTCTCCTGGAGGAAAGGTTACCCCTGTGGAAAGTTTGGTTGCGGTAGGTCTTGTAGTGTCCATGTTATTAGAGCACAAACATTCTCCTTTATATATTAGATAGTGGAGTCCTCTGCTTGGGGAGTCCTTTTTGCCCCTTCTATTGCACCAATAGGCAGCATAGTGATAATTGTGGATTCCTAGACCATGCATGTGCTTGTAAAAACCATAGGGCAATTACAGTAGTCAAGGTTTTTAAGAACAAATAATGAAGCTAACTTTTATCATTCCTCTACAATGTTCCATATCTATTTTTTGCATGTGATCTGAAGTGATTTTTTTCAAATGGAGAAGCTATTCTGTTTGTCTTTTTTTTTTAAGAATGAATTCCATTTTTGGAATTCCGAAAAAGCCATCTTAGTAAAGAAACTGGCATTAACTCAGCTTTCTTAAAACTGCTCATTCTACTCTATGTTCATCACTGGCAGGCATGGAACTTGTAAACTAAGATCAGAGCCAGATTCTGTTCTCGTATACATTGATGTGAATGAAGTTACACTGGATTTATGCAGAATTTGACTCCTAAACTCTACAGATATAGCTGAACTATCATATTTTTTGTAACAAGAAACTCATTCTCAGAGCTGTATCATTTTCTGCAGAATGATACTCTTTGTTCCTCATTTCTGGTAACATAGCTGCCAACACATGCTATTAGCAGATGGTATAAGACATACATGGAATTTGCTGTCATAACATGTCTGCCATTCTTCTTCATTCCAGACTGAAGATGTACAAATTCAAAGTTAAGCCATATATTGACTTTGTTCCTTTTTCAAGAAGGACCACAAATAGTTAAAAACATTAGTATAAACCTTCCCACAATTTCAATCTCCCTTTTATAATTTAACAACTCAGCGTATGCTCTTTAGTCAGAAATGCAAGGAGCACATTAGTCAAACTTTTTGATGTCCTTATGTCAGCTACTTTTCAGGACCACCTGTTAAAAAGACAGCATGTACTGTATTAAAAGAAGACAGCCTGCAAGAAAGCATTTTATCCAGAAAGTTGAAGCATCTCTCTGTGCCACATAATCAATTGTCTTGGCATTCTGGATTTTATTTTTTTATTCCTTTACATACTGTGATTCACTTTTTTGCAGTCCTAAATTGAGCTAAATCCCACCACAGATTGGTGCCAAGAATTCCAGCTGAAGTCAGTGAGTTTAATGTAAATATAGCTTGTAGAAAGCCACAGTCATCTTAACACATATGAGCAGTGATTATCTTTTACTTTTTATTTTCCATAAAGGAAACTTATAGAATGTAAACCTGAACTGGAACCACAAATCCAAAAGTCTTATGATTCGGAGAAACCTGAATCACAGAGCTAGACCCAAATCTGTACTTTATGACTTGGCTCGTCGCCCAGCATTGGGTGGAAATTCTTGGTAATATATTTACAAAGATGCAATAGTTTAATTGTTTAAAGATAGGTGAACAGTGATGGAATACTTTGCCTTTCATGGTTCCTGCTATCTGGAACTCTGCCTGTCAGAAACCTAAGATCTGGACTGCTTTTGAATATACAAGGTGAACCTCTCTAGTCCAGCACTCTCTGGTCTGGCAACATCCATGGTCCGGCATGATTTTAGTTAGCTAGATGTCCATTTGTCATGTGTGTGGCCAAGTTTCCCACAGTCCTATAAAGTTTTACAGCCGCCAGTCCTGGCTCTCAGTGTTCTGTGCTGTTATTTAGCTCTTATTTGCCCTTAAATGTCTTCTGAGAGCCCAGTAAGCAGTGGAAGTGTTGGTAAAGCTGCTAGACAGTGTTGGCCTCCCATGGCCAGGCAAATTGTCTGGTTCGGTACTGGTCAGATCCTGAGTAGGGATATAAGTAACCATGAAAATTGTTAACCGGTTCAAATGATTACATTATTACCATTTCATCATTTAACCGTTGGCAGACAGCAGCCAGGGCTGGGCATCTACTTGTCCGCTCCGGGATGGCCAGGGTGGGATCCTGCCGGCCCACCCAGGCCAACTCAGAGTGGCTTGGGCTAATCCAGCGCAGCTGAGGCTTGGGTTCGCTGTTCCAGCCAGGACCAGGGCTCTGCTGACCTGTCCAGGCCGCTCCAGCCTCAGCATCACCTGCCCACCCAGCACATCTGGGGCTGGGATCTGTCGTTGTGGGCGCAGTTAAGACAGGGTCTTATCAGCCCACCAGGGCCACTCTGGCTGTGTCCTTCCTGCCCTGCCCAGTCCAGCCTGGCTGGGGTCCACAGCTTCTGTGCAGCTGGGGCCGGGATTTGCTACTCTTGCTGTCCCATTCCCACGTTGCTGGGGTATTGGACTGACATAGGCACGGTAGCCAGGGCTGCTCCAGCCTGCCATGGTTGGCCATCCAACCGGTTACCCGATAAACATTCCAGGAAGCCTAAGGCTGACTGGATAACCAATTAAATGGTTAACCTTTTACATGCCTAGTCCTGAGGGTGCTGGACTAGAGAGGTTTAACCTGTAGTTTAGTATTAGTAAAATATGCCAGATTCCATATTCTGGTCTCCATATGGGCAGTAGCAGGACAAGAGTCCCCCAAAGTGTTTCACCTCTAGTGTTGAAAGGGTAACTAATTTTCTATGTCAATTCATTTCTTGGCTTCGTTGTTATTAACTGGCATCATTCTGATGCTGTGTCGAGCGGCTCGTCCCCCCCCCGGCTTCGTCACAAAGTCAATGCCCCTCTATCAGGGTAAATACGGTTTTTGAGGCCCAGCCGCCAGGAGAAGCCTCTCCTGGGTCAGGGGTTGATTGCCCAGGATAGGGAAAAGGGTGGTAGGGGGACCCGGGTCCTCCCTCTCCACCGGGTCCCAGCCCAGGGCCCTTTAGGCAGAGACTATGGCTCCTGCCTGCTTGGTGGGAAATCCAGCCGATACACGCCAAGCCGCACTATCAGCCCTGTGCCCTGGGCTGCTTCCTACCACGTCCTGGTACCCCCATAGTCTGCTGGCCTCCAGGCCCAGTCCTTGCTGGGGCTGGCGCTGGGGCTGCGGGCGCTCCTGCCTCCTAGGGGTTGGCGGCTGCTGGCTCTGCTCTAGGGTCAGCTGCGGGCAGTGACTCGGGTCTCAGCTGCTGCAGAAACACAGGTGCAGCCTGGCCTACTCCTTCCCCCTGTGGCGCCCTTCACTGCAGGGCTCTCTTTGCTTTTATACCCTGGTTCTGCTGGGAGCATGCCCAGCAGGGCTGGAGGGGCGGGGCCTTCTCAGCCAGCTGGGCCTGGGCTACTCCCTGCCCTTCAGTGCGGGGCCTGTCCGCCCCGTCACATGCTATCTTTTGGTCATCATGATAAGACATTTTTGAGAGAACATTTCTGTAGTAAAAATTAGAGCCAGATCAGGAAGGATACTTCATGAAGGCCATCAAAGTCCCATCAGGCAGTAGTGACCTTCCATAAATCCCATTCAGGACTCAATTTGACCATTTGAAATGATTTTGAGGTAGAAAGTTATAAATTCAGTTGTCAGTTCTCAGTTATCTGGTCTCTACTGGACTAGATTTTTATGTGAACTAAATTCTTCAAAGAAAATAGTTCCCTATCTCATAAGGTGCTGAGTATCTCCTATATGAAGGAAAACACAACCTATTAAATGGCACAAAAAAAACCTTTTTATGATCCCACAGATAACATAGCCTGGTGATATCTTAGGCCCTTTTAGAACGTTAAGTTCTGCAATACTCAAACCTGTGAAAACCATGTAATCTTAACTCTGCCCTCTTAGAGCTGGCAGTGCTCACTGGGAATTATTTGTATGCACTCCAACTGCATTCATTGTATTAGACTTAGATGTAACTGCACTAAATGATGGAGGAAATAGTTGAAGCAGCTTATAAGAGCCAGTATAAACAGGCTCTCAGTGCTGGGAGTTCATGGAGGTGGTTTGCCAAGAGTGCTGGGAGAGCTTTCTCCTAGCGCTGGTGCTATGACCATACTGTTGTGTGCTTTAAATTTAGCAGTATAGCCAAAGTTTCTGCCTTTGTCTATGCTATACAGCTTTAAGCGATATGACTGTGTTGCTAAAAGTTGGGCAGTGTAAACACTATTGTCATTTTCATGATGTTCATTTATGTGTTTGATAATTCTGTTCTTCATTATACTTTCAGCCCATTTGCGTGATATTGAAGTTAGGCTTGCTACCCTGTAATTGTCAGGATCGTGTCTGGAGTGTTTTTTTTTTTTTTAAATGATATTCTATTAGCTACACTCCAACCACTACAGAGGCTGATTTAAGCAATAGGTTATATACCCTAGTTCCGCAATTTCTTATTTCAGTTCATTCAGAATTTTGGGGTGAATACCATCTGGTCCTGGTGCACCACTTTGCACCCCAGCAATGCCTGTGCTTCCCTCCTCTTTTGGTGCCATCTTTCAATGCCTTTTGTGCTGTGCACTTTGCCTCCTTAGTTTGTGGGAATGAATCCCATGAAGAAAATGCTAATTGGTCTCACTATAGGTTAGTTCTCCCTGGTCCAGCACCCCTGGGACCTGACCGGTCACCAGCTCCCTCCAGCCCTGGCCTGACCGCTAGCCTCCCAACCGTCTTCCCCCCTCTCACTGAGCCCTGCGTGCACTGGGCTCTCGCTGCAGCACCCAGTAGTCCCACCGCCTCTGCACACACTGGGCTCCTGCTGCAGCACCCAGCAGCACCATCACCTCCATGTGCACCAGGCTCTTGCTGCTAGGCCGGGCTGTCGCTGAAGTGCCCAGCTCCCACTGCCCTACTGGCCAGATCTACTATTGTCGTGGGACCCCCCGCTGCCCTGCTAGGAAGCCCTGCTGGCACGCATCAGGTTCCTGCTGCCCTCCCAGTCTGCAGGGCTCCCAGTGCTAGCTCTCCACTGGGACTCTCTGGTCCTGGTATATCCATGGATGGTCCTGCTGGACAACAGATGTTGACAGACCAGAGAATTCTGGTTAAGGGAGTTTCAACCTGTAGCATGTCATGTATGACAGTTGAACTATTCCTTAAGCTGCAAAGTGACAATGAAGAGTCAGACACTGGTCTTGCCACACATCATACATATGATACGAAATGTCTTGCGGCATTCTCATGGAGGTGCTGACCACAGTGGAATGTCATTTTGGAGTGCCTGAGACAAGCACTGAATGGTGGATTCCCATTGTTGTGCAAGTCTGGGATGAACAGCAGTGGCTGCGGAACGTTCGGATGAGGAAAGGCCTTTCCGTGGGACTGTGTGGTGAGCTCGCCCCCACCCTGCGGTGCAAGGACACGAGACTGAGAGATGCCCTGCTGGTGGAGAAGTGTAGGGATTTACGCTGTAGAAACTGGCTACTCCAGACAGCTACCGATCAGTCACCAATGAGTTTGGAGTGGGAAAGTTCACAATTGGCCTTGAGTTGATGAGAGGGTGCAGGTCTATCAGTTGCATCCTGCTCCAAAAGACCGTGACTCTGGGCAATAAGCATGAAGCTGTGGATGGCTTTGCACAGATGGGCTTCCCTAACTGTGGCAATATGGCATTGATACTCCAATTCTGGCATCAGACCACCTAGCCTCTGAGTACATGAACCAGAAAGGGTATTTTTCCATGGAGACCCCACCTACCCCTTAATGCTGTGGTTCACAAAGCCATACACTGGAGCCTTGATAGCAGCAAGACAACTTGGAGCAGTTCAACAACAGGCTAAGCAGGTGCAGAAAGACTGTGGAATGTGCGTTTTTGTTGTGGAATGTTACCTTATTGGGACAACGAACACAACAGCTCTGCCATGGAACCTGTGCAGACAAACAGCCCAGCACCTGCAAGACGCTTTTGATGAGATCTAGTAATAGAGAGGTAGCTGTGTTAGTCTGATCTTGCTAAAACAAAAGGAAAAACTATGTAGCACTTTAAAGACTAACAAGATGGTTTAATAGGTGATGAGCTTTCATGGGCCAGACCCACTTAAGCCCATGAAAGCTGATCACCTATTAAACCATCTTGTTAGTCTTTAAAGTGCTACATAGTTTCTTCTTTTTTATGAGATCTGCGAGGCTGATTACTGTGAAGTGAGAGAGTCCATCAACACCCTGTTCTGCATCTGACTAGCTCTGTCAGTACTAGCACCTCACAGACCCAAGCCTGCTTTCTGCCACCCTTCCACCCAACAACTCACATCAGTGCACTTCCAGAAATCAAAACTGCTTACCAGGTGTGTCACCTAGTGTTTGTGCTTCTCAAACCTCCAACAGCTGTGACTAGCTAGCCTCCTTCGGGGTAGAAAATTGCTCCTGATTGCATGCATCTGTGGATGCTGAGCCATGCACTGGTCCTCCTTCAGCTTGGTGCACTCATTCACAATTTCCTCCTCTTTGCTCAGTCCACTCTGGGATGGTCCCTGAGGACCTGAAATATCCACAGGAATGGAAGTGGGGTCACCCCTAAGGATGCCATCCTGCTCTGTGTAGAATTGGTAGGTCATGGGCATAACACTGGAGCAGCAATTTGTCACCCGTGCCTTGTAGTAGGGTTTTCACAGCTCCTTCACTATGACCCTGTACTTCAGTGTATCCCAGTCATGGCCCCTTTCAGTCATGCATCTCGATATCAGCCTGTAGTTATTGTAATTCCTATGGTTGGCACACAGCTGGAACTGGACAGCCTCCTTTCACCAAACATACCCTGGTGTGGCTCCGAGTAGGGATCTCTTAGGGTGTAGAGCAGGCACAATCACCTGGGAAGATGCTTTGAGAGCTCACCATGTATCCTGGAGCAAACAGGAAGACTTCCATAATTCCAAGGAAATATAAAGGAATGGGTCATAGGCCAAGTCTACACTGGCAAATTACTGCACAGTAAATCAGCTCCCAGTGCTATAACTCCCAAGATGTTCATACGGGCAAGACACTTAGGCTTGTCTACACTGGCACGTTTTGTCACAGAAAACTGCCTTTTGGTGACAAAACAGTGAGAGCATTTGCACTGCAATGCAACTTTTGTGGGGGAAAAACACCCAGTTTTAGCGACAAAAAACTTCTAGCCCTGTGAGAGAGAAGCCTTTGTCTTTTCCCCTCCCTTTATTGTTGACAAAGGACCAGTGTGGACTCTGCTGTTTGCTTTGCTGAGAGAACTGGCTCCTACCAGTATCCAGCAATGCCTGCCCTCATGGCTCTGCTCAATGTGTGGTGATCTCTGCTACCCTGCAGCCATGTGCTCCCTCCTCTTTCAAAGATCTGGGAAGTATCAGACAGCTGAGTGAGCTGCTTCGTTTGGGGAACAAAGAACAAATCATTGGAAAGCTTCTGTTTTACCTTGCTAGAAACACAGCGGCAGGTAGACTGCTGCTGCAGGGGGAGGGCTGGAGAGACTGCTGTGCTGCTTTGACATTCCTCAGCAGAGAGCGAAGGAATCCCAGGAAGCACAGGGATCTGCTCTTCCTTCCCACAACACTGCACTGTGGGATGCTTACCCCATTGGTTTGCTCTTATTTGTTGTCACCGGGCAGGGTGCTAGCAATGTGGCCATGAAATGTCGACAGAGGCAGAAAAACCGGTTTGACTGTTTTTCACTTTTGGTGACACTGGCATGTCAACAGCACTTTTGTCACCAGACCTTCCCAATGTGCTCTGGATACAGCCCAGAGGGACCAGTGTGGACACTTGAATTGAGTGCTGTGTCCTGACTGGCCTCTGGAAATGGCCCATAATCCCTCAAATCCCGTCTGCTCTTTGTCTGTGGGACTCGTCTGTGTGGCCTGCAGGCATGCACATATCCCCTTTCAGAGCTCTGTTTTGGACAGCCTGCATGCAGTGCTGATTTGCTCCAGGACACAGAGCAAACCAGTCAGATGGAATGCTCATGCTGTTGAACACCCAGGCAGGCGGCTGTGTGAGGGGAGAGAGCAGCTTTGCAAAGAGCTGAGGAAGAAGGTGGGAGGGGAGCTGAGATGTTTGGGTTCCTCTCCCTGCCCCCCCTGGTTCAGGAGGTGTTATTTCCTGCTACTGTCTGAACTTACAAGACAGCATGCTGACGTCCCCCAAAACACTGTCACCCTCCTAGGCCCCCTCCCCCCATTCCCTGTCTCACACTCCCTCCTGCCCCTGATTTCTGTCGAAAAGCAGCTCTCATTGTAATAGAATGACTGTGAAGCAATGGGATTGGGAAACCTGCATCAGATGACACTGACGGCTCCATGTGGCATTTGCAAACCCTTCCCAAAGCACCAGGCAGCCAATAGCACAGTGGGATAGTTACCATAATGCACTGCTCTTTGGTGTTGCAAGAGCTGCTAATGTGGACATGCTCCACCATCACAAAGAGCCTTGTGTGGTTACACCACAGGGGTTTCCCTGCAGTGCTCTAAGAGTAGCACTTTAACTACCAGCACTTTACATCTGCTAGTGTAGATGTGGCCTGAGGGTTGATAGCCTGAGGGCACGGCAGTGGAGTTCAAACTAATGACCAGAGAGGCAAGAGGCGGCTTTGTGGGACAGGTACTGGAGGCCTATCACAGCACTGTGGCATCCACACTGCCACCTAAGTGCTGTATCCAGAGCACAGCAAGCTTTATGTCTCTTGCCGAGGTGGTTTTCCTAGAGTGCAGCAACTGTGGAATTGGTGCGCACTAACTGCCTTGTCATTCCTGGGCTATAATTTGCCAGTGCAGACAAAGCCTTAATTTGACTTGTCAGTCTGTGATTCAACCCCTTTGGTGAGCCTCTCTCGCAGCACATGCTCTGTTTGTTGCTTGAGTCTAAAAACTCCTTTAGCGCATTCAACTGGAGAATCAAACTCTAATACAGGCTGGATCTCCTTGATCCAGCACCCTTGGGACCTACCTGATCTTGAATGAGGGATTTTGTTGCACCAGGGGAGGTTCCCTGTCACTGGCTGCCAGTGCTCTCAGCCCCCCTCCTGCCAGCCCCAGCTGGACCCTTGCCAGATGCCCTATAGCTCTGGCCCTGACCTTGGCTGGGCTGCCGGACACTGGCTTCGCTGCCACCAGAGGCTCTGGCTCTGGCTGAGCTGCTGGATGCCCTGTGGATTGGGGTCCAAGCACAGCCAGGGTGCCGGATGCTGCTCCTGCTGCCACCGTCAGCTCCAGCTCTAGACAGGATGCTGGATGCCCCGCAGCTTTGGCCCAGACCATGTCCCAGCTGCCAGATGCTGTCCCTGGCTGGGCTGCCACCGGCAGATCCGTCCCTCTCCCCACCAGACTTCTACTTCCCATGGCTCTGTCCCTGTCCCTGGCTGGGCTGCCAGACACTGGTCCTGCTGCTGCTGGTGTCACTGGTTCCAGCTGGGCTGCCAGATGCTGGACCCAGTCCCACTTCGTTCCCACCCAGCAGGGCCACCAGCCCCTCTGCCATCAAGCTCCCGGACGGGACTCTCATATCCAGGAACATTTGTGATCATGCCGGACCAGGGATGTTGCTGGACTAGAAAGTCCTGGTTTAGGGCAGTACAACCTGCAATATTGTACTTTGATTTCCTACAAGGGGCTAATAGGTGGCATGCACTTTGTGGGGAAATTCTCAAGTGTTTAAGACATTGGTGCAATGATCTCTGCCCTTGTTTGATGCCTGTCCATATGCAAGGCATTTTTTTTTCCAAACATGTCAACTTTAAGAGAAACTGCTTTACTTGGGGGGCTGTGTCTCAGGTACCCCTTATTCAAATACTGGAAAAAAAACCTCACATTCCAGTGGGAGCAGGTAGGAGAGTTGATCTTTAAACACAAAGCTAATCTTAATCTAAAATGTAGCTGAGCGCCTACTGTAAAGTCCATGCTGCAGTGAGAAAAGGGCCTTCACATGTCAGGATTGATACGGCAACAGAATTCTTACCTTTAAGTTCTTTGCGATGTGTGAATCGTGTTCAGAAAAAGGCATTAGCAAGGTGATGTGTGGTAATACCTCCTTGCTTCTAACCAGTACATTGAAAAAGTTTCTGGGTCGAATCGTGTTGGTGATATGAGAATGCAAAATAAATATAATTAAAATGTATAAGTGAAACCCACTTTCTTTTTGGATTTACAAAATGCGCTAAATGACTTGTCTGGTTTTCCTTAGTCTTTGCAGGCAAATTCTGCTCAGCATTAAGAATTGTCGCACAAAATTTCAGGCAGCTCAATTCTGTTTTGGCAAATTGGTGAGGTAGGTATAAAAGGTCAAAATCAGTCTCATCATGGGAAGCCAACTTAAAACATAACCCTGCAGAGATTAGTACTTCTACATAATATGCCTGGTAATAGCCTGAAAAAGGTGGCCTGCAACCATAAATCAGTTGCATAAACCCGGACCACACAGTATGTCTCTCTTATGCATTCCAACATTATAGGACTTGACACTGGACAGAAACCTGCTTTCCTTACGTGGAATGAGACCGTAAACCAGACTAAAAGCATCACAAATTGTGATTGCTATGTTTCTTGGTTTATAGTTTCATTTTGTCAGCCAATATGGCAAAGAAAATTCAGATCTAATAATTTTGTTTTTCTGGAACCATCATCTTGTTGACACTTTTGGCACTGTTAAATGCTCTGCCACCAAAATAATTCATTGTATTGGGTCACACAGAAAAGAAGGATAAGTATTTTCTTTTGTTGGTTGAAATCATTTAATTTCTGTGCAATTCAAAACTGTTTCATTTGCCACAATTGTGTTTTTTCTATTGCCTGGCATGCTGTATCATAGCCGGATATAAAATCCCTTTCACTTTACAAAGCAGTTGCCAAGTCTTTAGAAGGTATAGCTTTCAAAAAGCACTAAAGTTCTCTCTGTGTGGGGATATGTCCATTTAAGGGCACTGTGATGTTGTAAATGCAGAATCCTAACAGTTCAAGTAGTTTACAGCAAGAGTTGTAGGGCACAAACTTTTGATTTGTTCGGCTCTGCAGATATAACAACATTAAAATGATACTTCTGTCTGGCCTGGCTTCACTTTCCACTAGACATTGTGTTGTGGATATGTTTTTATGCCTGCCATGTCTCCCCCTGCCTCCCCAAATTTCTTTTACAGACCTAATAAAGACCACAATTCCAATTCCTGGGTAACCCCCCTGCCTCAGCTATGTGACCCCTGGGATTACTGGCCCCAACCTGCTGTGCTCTGCTACCCCAAGTCCTGCATCACTTGGGGGAGCAGAGTGCAACAGGCTGGGCTCCAGGCGCTCGGCATCCTGCCACTGTGGGGAAGCAGAGTAACCCCCAGCTAGGAGATGGCAGCAGAGCAGCGAAGGCTGTGTATGTCACTCCACTACCTGGGCTCCCACCATCACAGTGAGTGGGGGGGAGGTGTGACACCCCCCCCCCCGCCACTTCATGCCACACACCCCCACCTTCCCGTAAATCCCTAGGCTGCCCTGTTTCTACTGGCTCCCACCAATATGGGGGACAGTTTCACCCATAGGATGGTTGAGGCGGCTGCCATAGGGCCCTCCAAAGTGCAGGACCTGAGCAGCCTCCCCAGAACCATCTTATGGATGGGACAGCTCTGGTTACAACTCATAGATGGCTGTTACAGCGGCAATAGGTACCTGGAGTCATTTGGGGTGAGAAGTGAAAAACAATTGTGTGTGTGCTTCATATCTGATGTTCTGTATGTAAGAATGCATCCAGCTGTTTACATTGTTGCTCAATGGATTTGATTGCTTTAACAAGTTTTAATTGTTAAAATAACTGCTACGTTTATTTTCAATTCCTTCCGCTTTGGATGGTATGCAATATAGCAAGGTTACTATAAGAGCAGCTTTTTTGACTGGTAAAGTCTATTAAATGTATTGATAAGAGCCTGATTCTGCAAACCCTTTATTTTGTAGATTTGTATGAGTATAGTGCAAAATTACATGAATAAAGATTTTTCAGGACTGGGCCCTAAATTAAGATATCTTACTTCATAAAATCTCATGGTATCAGAAGAAGTCTTCTTGAACCTTCTTTACCTGTTGACTGTTTTGTGGTTGCATCCATTCTAAACCTGATAGGATCAGGAGTTTAAAAAAAAAAATCCCATTAAATTTTACAAGCACCTACTCCTAGGGCACACATTATCTTTGAGTGCTAAATAGACAAGGTAAGTGAATGCCAATGTATTTGCTGGTCCAGGGCGTACACTGGCTGGGCGAGCCTACATCCTTTTACTAAAGGCCTTAGCCCTATCTCAGTCACTCCGGAGTAAGGCCATGTCTACACTGCTACTTTGGCATGCTGCAACTTTCTGGCTCAGGGGTGTGGAAAAAATGCCCCCCACCGACTGCAGCGCTGTGAAGTGCCATTGTAAACAGGCTTCCTGCACTGGGAGCTATGCTCTTCGTTTAGGTGGTGTACATAGAGCAGTCCCAGTGCTTTATGCAAATCTCTCTCCCTCCATGGGTGCTGTGGCCAGACTTGCACTTGAAAGCACAGCTGGGGCCTGCTTTAATGTTTTAAGTGTAGATTTAGCCTAAATCTAGAGTAAATCCTTAAAATCAAACCCAGTTGAAGTCAGTGGACACCCATGTATAACTAAGGGCTTGACTAATCTGCCACTTTACTGTGCTGTAACATTCTCTCTCAGGGGTGTGGAACTCCCGCTCCCCCCCCCCAGCACATCAAGTTACAATGCTGTAAAATGCCACTATAAACAGGCTTCTAGTGCTGTTAGCTGCTCTCCTCATGGAAGTGGCTTACCTAGAGCACTGTGAGCTGTGCCATGACCATGCTGTCGTGTTAAAGCACTGCTGCGGCTGCAGTTTAAACCTAGCAGTGTAGACAAAGCCTAAATTCTGAATCTAATCCAAGTAATGTGATTAGACCATAGACGTCTGAATAACTAGGTGCAGTTTGAAGAGCTTTTAAAAATGAAATAGACTTTGGTTTCACTCAGAAAAATAAATTTTCCAGCCCTCTCAAGCCAATAACTTTTTTTTACAATCCATGCTTTGTGAAATAGCTTATATCCCAGCTTCATTTAACATGGATCCTTCAGGACCTTTCTGTTGCCACCTTTTCACATTCAAAATTTCTGCTTCAGCGTGAATGCATATGTTTGTCCTTGGTTTCCCTTGAAGACAACATAATTCAAATAAGTCTCTACTATTTCACTTTCCCTCCTGAAGTTTCTCCTCTCATTTGCCCTCTAAATCAGTACCCTTTTCACACATGGGTGAACTTGAAAGTCATTTAGAATGGAAATAGGCTCAGCTAGCTCAGCAAACAGCAGGTAATTATGCCTGGGAGGCTAGTTGGTAGGTTAGATATTTGTGGGTAATCTTTCCAGCTACTTTTCCACTCTGCAAAGAGAATGGGCAAATTTGAGAGGAGCTCAATTCCATTCATATGTTCCCTAGTATACTGCCCACACAGGAGCTTTTTCCCTTTCATTCTCTGCCTTTCCAAAAGTCATATTATTGGGCTGAATTCCCTCTTCACTCCCTTGGATCCTAATTTCACCAATCTTAGGGCAGCTGCAAGGTGTTTTGTACAGACAATGCACACACTTCTTTGTCTTCAGGGAAAATTGTGCTATGCTTACAATGAAGCCAGTCCTCACTGGCCTTGGGTGGGAGGGAATAAGTTCAGGTCACCTGTGTGACTGCAGAATAAGTGGTCACTAGATTGCCAGCCAGGTCAAAATGCTCATTGCTTTATTTTCTCCTTGCCCCTTCTGATAAACTTTCCTTAGTCATATAACCTATTATATGCACATGACTACACCTAAGTAGCTCTAGACTGCGAAATCAAATATCTCTGTGTGTGAACAGGTGCACCTTGAGATTGATGCCAGCATTATAGGCGTAGAGATTCCTCACACTTTTCATATATTGTCACCTGTTTGTGAGTCAAACTGTGATTTCTTGGCAGTGCATTAACTTAGTGGTGAAGACTCCCAGATTCAAAATTCACTGTGTATATCAATTTCTTTATCAAATTAGAAATTTTATATACGTATTCAGATGGTTGATCTTGCAGTAATAATGGTGTAATAGGTCTCACTGGTCTGGTCCTCGAGTTGTTGGCCCTGCCCGGGCCTCGCAGAACCCCCTCTGGGCTTCTGCCATGAACATTGCTCCGGATGACCCAGGGCCCTAAGGTCGAGGGGCAGCTTTTCCTCCCCCTACGACCTGACTGACACGGTGTCACCCTTGTCAGCCCACGGGCTTACCTCCCTAGCTCTGCCCAGGGTCGCTTCCTCCCCCTCCTATCTCAACAGGTCCCACGACCTCCTGGCGTTCTCCCACGGTGTCCTTGACACGTAATGCCCTTTCCTCCCCAGGCTCCCGCACTGCAGACCTTTCCTTCCCGTACCCCTCTTCTGCTCCTTCTTCTCTTGCTTGTCTATCCCTCTTCTCCCCTTCCGTGCCTCCGTTCTCTCCTTGTGTCTCCTCTGACCTCCCCACTCCGTGCCTCGGCGTGCTTCCATTTATATGTGGGGCTTTGACTCCGGACCAATCCCCTATACCCCTGCTTGCGCCCTCCTGCCCCCTACCCACAGAGGATGTGTCACGCTGCCTGGCAACGTCTCCCGGGCTGGCCCCTTGCGTGCTGGCGCCTGTAGCTGGGGCAGCGTCCGGCTCCCCAGCACCACCGGTCGATCTGGTCCCTTGTGCACCACAGTTGGCGGAGCTCCCCGTTCCCCTGTGGCTGGGCTGACTTTGGGGTGCTTTGTTGCCCCGCTTCGGGCGCATGGGTAAGTGCGCCTGCCCCGTGCCGCTCCGCCGCTTATTCCCCCGGGGGGGGGAGGGGCTACAAGTGCGCAGCTCGGCTGCCCCATCACAAATGGATAGAAATGTTAAAAGTAGTTTAAAATGGAACTTGGACTCTGTCAGGGCTGATTCCCTCTCTTGTACTCCAAGTGCAGAAGATGGGGGCGCACAAGAAACCGAAAATACCTTGCCTCTATGGGGAGTTTTTGTAAGCAGAACCTCCAGTCACAGATGCATTGGCTTGGGAGGAAGGGGGGGAGGAAGCTGCCACCCTCAAGTGATTTACCCTAAAAAGTAAACTGAGGGAACACTTAAATTTCTCCCTCAGGGGTACCCCAAGCTCACTTGCTCCAAAAGAGCTTGGGGGGAAAAAAGAGAAAAAGAAGCTGCCGTGTCTGGTAGCTGACCACTCAGTCTAGGCAGGCAGACACATACACACAGACCCTCTGTTACTTTGCAAGATACATGAATCAAATCATCACCTTAAAGTGACTTTTATTAACAAAGAAAAGATATACTTGATAAAGTATACTTAATTGCTAGGTGTTACAGAGCAACTAAGTAAAACAAATTAAAACACAGAAAATCTTTGAGAACAACTCTTAGGCTACGTCTAGACTACATCCCTCTGTCGGCAGAGAGATGTAAGTGAAGCACTTTGAAAGTGCAAATGAAGCAGGGATTTAAATATCCCGCGCTTCATTTGCACAATCACGTAATAGTGCTCTTTTGAAAAAGCGCTATTTAGTAATTGAAACTGCAGTCTAGACGCAGTACTTTGGAAAACTGGGTGCTTTTTTGAAAGATCCTGTAAGCCTCAAAAAATGAGGTTTACAGGATCTTTCGAAAAAGCACCCAGTTTTCCAAAGTACTGCGTCTAGACTGCGGTTTCAATTTTGAAATAGTGCTTTTTCGAAAGAGCACTATTACGTGATTATACAAATGAAGTGCGGGATATTTGAATCCCTGCTTCATTTGCACTTTCAAAGTGCTTCATTTACACCCCTCTGCAGACAGAGGGATGTAGTCTAGACACAGCCTTAGTGAATGGGGGAGGGAAAGCATGGATTCACACAGAAAAGTTCAAACCAAACAACCAAAAGAAAGAAAAATATCCTGAGCGTGACTAGATACGCTTTGCCCTCTACTCACGATCCATGCTGATCCATATTTCCAGGTCCAGTTTACTCCCATGTCCAATATTTCTTATAGGTATGATAATTCTGGTCCCTGCATCTGCTCTCTCCAGCCCTTACTTAGAACACGCACAGAGCAGACCAAATATCTATATCCAATTCACATTTCAGCACTGTATCCCCATTGGTACTTCTGGCCCCCTAGCAACACCCTTGCTAGCTACCTGAGTTTAACCCCTTAGATACCAGGTGCTGGCCAGCATTCCTATCCATCGCAGGCTCTTTAATCACTTCGGTGCTTTTCAAAGCCCTACCTGCTTGATTAAAGTGCTCCTCTTTTAAATAGACTAATACAACTACAGAAACAAAGGAATATGCATTACTATGGACAAGAAGCACAGTGATCATGCTACAGAATACCTGAACTATCCTTCACCACTCACTGTGGTGGCGGGAGCTGTGGGAAGTAGAGTAATGCAGCAGTCTGCTCTACTCTGCTGCTGTCTCCTAGCTGGGTTGCCCCACTCCATTCCCTCCAGCAACAGGGCACTTGGGAGCAGAGCAGATTGGGCTGGGGCTACGTTGCTCTGCTTCCTGCCGCTGCAGTGAAGTGGAGCGACCCAGCTGGGAGATAGGTAGCAGAGGGGAGCAGGCTGCTAGGTCGCTCCACTTCCTGTGGCTCCCACCATTGTGTTAAGTGCAGGGGGAGGAGTGACCCCTGCTGTTGCCCTGCGCCAGGCCCCTGATCATCCCCCAGGTTGAGTTGCTTGGAGGAGGGCACTTCAGGGAAGGGGTGCAATGGGGGCAGAGAGTGAACCAGAGCAGGAAGAGGCAGGGCAGAGCAGGGGTGTGTCTTGGGGGATGAGGTGGAGTAGGGACAGGGTGGTGCCAGAGTAGGGGCAGGACCTGGGGCACAGGCACAGTTGCCCCGTACCCTACACCCCCTTAGGGATGGCCCTGCCTATAGGACAGATCCTCTAGAGATGTAAATCAGGAGAACTCAATTGAACTGAATGGCACTACAGAGATTCACGCTAGCTGAGATTCTAGTGTACAGTATCCTGGCGTGCATTGGTATGACTGTTACTGATCTTATTAGGCACAGATTCTGGGTGTGATGCTAGTGAAACCTCTATGGCTCATCTTCCCATCAGTCCTAGTACAAGGGTAGAGGAGGCAACTATGTGATGCTGCCCCATTCATTAGGAGTGGTTTTCAACTTTTTGTCACTTGCAGATCCCAGAAAGCTTCAAATGGAGATGTGGACTGCTTTGGAAATCATGGCTGTAGTCTGTGGACCCCTTTGAAAACCACTGCTCTGTGGTAACAACCACCTGTTGTGTACGCTTTGGACATAGTCTGTGGGACTCCTGGGGGTCTGCCACCACAGGTTGAAAACCACTGCTCTATGGGAATACTGTTCCAGCCATGTTGCTGCTATAATAGGTCCTGAGCTTTCCCGCCAAGAAAATCTTTAGATAACATTTTCAGTTAACTCTTCGGGCCTGTTTATCCCAAGCCCTATGACTGACTCTAGTCAGACAAAATCAGCAATACATTTCTAATGCACAGCACCAGAAAGCTCCCTCATCTTTTCTTGTGCCACACAATAAAAGTTCCATAACAACCGCTCTATTTGTTTACAGGATATCCCCCTCTCTCTCTCTCTCTCCCCCCCTCCCTCCATAAAAACTTTTCCTGCGGGATGACAGAGTGACATCATCATGTCACTCTGCATTGCACCTGCTTCCTCCCTCCCTGCTTCCCCCTCCTCTTTCCCAGTGCTCAGGAGCTGGGACTGCTGCACCGTGGCCTCCCTCGTGTTCAGGGGGGAGCCAGGGCTGCCATGCCATGGCCTTGGAGCCCCCCAGAAGCCAGAGGGAGAGCGTGGGGCCTGGTAAGGCCTCGGCCCGGCCCCGCTCCCCCTGGCGGCCGGCGGAGGGAGAGAGCCAGGGCTAGTGGGCAGGTGGGGGGGGAGGTGGTGGAGGGGAAGGGAGTAGAGCTGGGGCTGTTATGGCCTCAGCCCTACCCAATGGCCAAGGGGGAGAGAGCCAGGTCTGGCACAGCCTTAGGGCTACTGATGGGAGGAGAGCTGGGGCTGGCATGGCCTCGGCCCAGTGGCTGGGGGTAAGGGGCAGGCCAGGGCTGTCACACTTCTGCCTGGCCCTGCCTGATGTCCGGAGTGGGGTGGGGGTGGAACAGGGCTGTCTACCCCCAGAAAGAGGGGATTTGGCAAGTGTAACGAGTAGGGGGCACAGCTCCCTAGCAAAATTTAAAGAAAATTAAATAGCAAAAAGTAGAGCCCAGTGAAGAAAACTTTAAATCAACCTGAAGACTTTTGTAGAAAGAAAAATAAAAGCAAAGTAATTGCACCAGATCCAACCCTGGGTTTGGATTAAACTAAATGATGTTGGGCTCTTCACCTTCAGGCTCTGTTT
The DNA here is from genome assembly GCA_032595735.1 of Pelochelys cantorii. NCBI lineage: Eukaryota > Metazoa > Chordata > Testudines > Trionychidae > Pelochelys > Pelochelys cantorii. Next base: position 29,905,924 of record CM064335.1, read on the forward strand.
ACTTTTGTTGATAGCTTGTAAAAGAAGACTCTAAAGCTTTGTCTTAAAAGAATGCAGTGTTTTAGCAGGAGAGTGATAGGGATCATGGAATGATCAAATACCTGTAGGTATATGCCTCTGAGTACAATGCTAGTGAATGCCTTATATGGGAGAATCCTTTAGTCAAATATGCCCCGGCCAAAACAGAAAGAAAGCTTTAGAAAATGTCATGTGTAGTGTGGAAAAGAAGAGCTGAGACAGGTTTAGGTAACAGCTAAAGAATATTCTTTGACAGGATTAAAAAACTTGATAATTAAACTAAGGATTTTACAATTGGTGTATTTATTATGGAATGTTACTGAAGCCTTAGTGGACTTTGGACAACTAGATATATTTGTAGCCCTCCCATGATGCTTCACACTAATGTGTGTGCTCTAGATGACTCATATTTACTATTTACCCATTTGACCAAAGATTGTCTATTGTCACCTTGAATCTGTTGGCAAGGTTTTGCTGCTTTCCCAGGAGTTTGGAGTTTTATTGTCTTCAGTTACCAGTCTTATGGCCTATCACAAATACAAAGTAAATAAAACATAGAAAACTGAGATACATTAGAGCCCCTTATCAAAGATACTGGGCAAGATGCTCCACTTACTTTGGATTTCCACGCTGCAAGTATATTTGATTAAGGGCCCTAATGAATCTGAGATTTCTGAGTTCTTAAGAACATATTTAAATAGCTAATTATTTGCACCACCACAAATTTCAGCTTATGGTCAATACATCCTGCCCCAAGTAGTGCCTAAAGTAAGACAAGGCCCCACGCTGCATGAAACTTGGCTGCAAGCCTGGAGCATGTATGCGCAGATTGAAAGTTGTCTAGAGGTGTTGGGATAGATTGGAGGTTGTCTGGAACCACTAAGTTCAGGAGGTGGATGATGGAGTGTCTGAGTCATTGAGTACTAGAGGGTAGTGGGTGAGGGGCTAAATGAAGGATGGCTGTGTAGTGGGTGGGTCTTATGGTAGGGTGCTGGATGGGTGCTAGGGTAGGTGAATGGCTACTGTCTGGGAAGGAGGCATGGGTAGATTTGAGGATTGGCTGGGGTAGCTTTGTGGTACTCTTGAGCACTTTTTCTCTCTGCCATTCAATTTATGTGCTGCTCCTGCTCCTCCCCCCCACCTCTGATTTTCCCCCTCTCTCCCCCCCCCCCCGCCCAGCTGCTGATGCCCTCTCAGCTCCTTTCCTGCTCTGCTGGGGTATGTCTACGCAGCAGAGTTATTTTGGAATAACTGACGTTAGTCCGAAATAGCACAGTGCGTGTCTACACTACAAGCCTTTATTGTGAAACAATATCGAACTGGAGGACTTCTTCCAACTCATGGTAACCCTTGTTTCACGAGGAGTAAGGGAAGTCGAAGGAACAGTGTTCTTCCTTTGACTTCCTGCTGTGTAGACAGGGCCAAAAGCCGAGTTAAGCTATTTCGACTTAAGCTATGCAATTGACATAGCTGAAGTTGCATGTCATAATTCAGCTTCAGCCCTGCTGTGTAGAAGTGCTCCTGGAGGCACAATCAGGGAGAAGGCAGGCAGGCCACACAGCCTCCTGCAGCTAGGCTCCACAGCAGCATCTAGTGGCTGCAGGAGCAGCTACAGCTCTTGTCCAGAGCTCAGTATGGCTTGTTAGCCTGGTTAATGTTGCCTTTTTAGGGTGGTTAAAATCACACAGCCTTGTACTATGTAACACTGTATAAGGTAGGTAACAATTCCTGTTATTTCTTAATTAGAATCCGCCTTGTTTCTTAATTGGGTTTTTTATACTGTTCAACATCAAGTACTTGAAATGTTGCATTTTCTTGACCGGTGTACAAATGAACCCTATTTTATTCATATCATTTGTGTCTTCAAGAAACTGCTGTTGGGCCTACTGCCACTCCCTTTTCCAAGCTTTTGCTTCTTGATGTAAGACAAAGCTGCATTTCAACTGCATTTATGTTGTACTTGTGTTTGGAACTTAAAGCATGCACACTGCGATCTATTTTGAGTAAAGATGAAATTCTATAAGTAGAAAGAAAGTTACACAGGGCCTGTTTCAGTGCTCTCACATTATAAACATGTTTTACCACCAATAATAGCTTTCTAAATCTATAAAATATAAATACATTGTTTTTAAAAATAACTATCCCTAGTGCTAACTGTATCTTCTACAGTAGGTAGCATGTAATAGTTTGTATCCACTCTGAATAGCTCTCAATCCAAATAGATCAGTTACAAAAAATGCAAATGAGGCATAGAGCAATTTATGGGAGGATTAACTCTGACAAAAAGGATTATTTTATTTGGATGTAAGTTTTAGGACATTTCAAGCTGGAGTTTTTAATCAATAGATTAATTCCTTATGGGTGCTATTATATAGCTCAGAGTCAAAATCCAGCTCAGGCTTATTGGGACTAAAAGGGCATGTCTACACTAGCAAATTATTTCAAAATAACTTATTTCGAAATAGTAACTCCTGAAATAACTGTTTTGAAACAGCATGTTCACGCTACAGGAAGCCTCGAAATCAGTCCGAGGCAGGCTTCCTTATATGGATGTGCTGCCTTGACTTAGAGCCCCAGGAAGCGCGGCAGAGTAATTACTTTGAATGACTCTGGGGATTATTTTGAAATAGCAGCAATACAGCATCCATACTACCACTATTTTGAAATTAACTATTTCAAAATAAGCATGATTCCTCGTGGAAAACAGGAGTTATTTCAAAATAACCAGCCCATTATTTTGAAATAACGGGCTTGGTAGTGTGGACACTTGGCTTGTTATTTTGAAACAACTCCCTACTGTAGACCAGGGCAAAGGTATTACTATCTGATGGTTGTTTCCGAGTAGGCAAGTATCCGCATCACAAAACTGATGGGGAACCTTTTTGGCATTGCCAGCAGAGAAGTAAAGCTACATTGGCATAGACGGGGCCCTTTCACTCTGAATGAGAGGCACTGGGCTGGGCATTATTTGCAAAATTATAGTGCCACTGCCTGGAATCTGTTTATTCTGTGGGTGTGTAGAAGGCTGTAATCTATTGGTATCTTTAATGAGCACTAAAATGATTGCTTCTCTCGGGGTTGATGACAGAAGTTTTCTTAATCTCTCTAATGTTCCATTCGTGATATCATCTGCTAACTCAGCAGTTCGCAATCTGTCCAAAGTGGATCATGAACAACCCTGTTTTAATAGGGTTCCCAGAGCTGGTATTAAACTTGCTTGGGCTCAGGGCGAAAGTTTGGCCCTGGGTGGTGAAGCTCAAAGCTTGAACGCACTGCCCAGGGCCAAAGCTGAATCCCATTCCCCATCATCAAGGGCTGACATCTAAGGGCTTCAGCCCTGAATGGCACAGCTCAGATTACAGTTCCCCACATGACTGGGGCTGGAGCCCTTTGGCTTTTGTCCTCTTCCCCCCCTACCCCCGCAGGGCGGTGGGATTTGGAGGAGCTCAGGGATTCAGTCCCCCTTCCTGAGGTCATGTGGTAAGTTTTATTTTCAGAAGGGGGTCATGATGCAATCAAATTTGAGAATGTCTGTGCTAATTCATAGGACAGTCATAAAGTAATCAATCAGCTGCCTGAGAACAGACAGCTCCTATCAGCAGAAAAGACCCAGATCCTCTGAAGTTATCACTGACCAGAGAAAATAGTTTCTACTAAAAAATAGTGCCGCTCAACATTTCTGCCACTGAGAGGAAATGGAGAAAACCAGTATTAATTAAGATTTAAAAGAAAGTAACCGGCTTAGCATAATATGACACAATATGACAGTTGTGACAAATAGAATGCCACATTTCATAGCTGTAGGAATCCCATGTTCCATTTCTATATTATGTCTTGTTTGTTGGCCAAATTACTTTGGGAGAAGGGTGTTCTCTATTATTTTTAGATCGTTGCCAAAAGATGAGACCTATTATTTTTAGGTCACTGTAGGAGCGGGATCATCTAATTTTAGGTCACTAAGTTACCCTTTCTTTCTCTTTCTCTATTAATGCTGATTTTGCCAGTCTTAGTTGTTGAGGTGTGTGTGGTTTTTTGGGAGAGGAGTTGTTTTGTGGTGCTTCTGAATTGTTGAATGATAGAAGACAAACATGATTCATGAAGAGATTAGGTGGATGTGCTTTTAGTTTTATTTTGTTGTTTTCCAGTTATTTCCTTTCACTCTTTCTTGATTATATATGCTTTCAACTCAAATATAAACTACAAAAATATTTCAACCAAAAAGAGCAGAAACTGAAATTTTAAAATAAAAAAGAAGCAAAAGTTTCTCGTGCAATTTTACCTTGAATTTCAGTAATAGCCAGGCTTATTTAAATCTATGAAGGCAAATTTGAAAAATAGTGGAAAGGATTTGTGGATAACAGATGCATATCACATCATCATACTCACCAAGCAGTGAGGCATTACAAATATTTCCAATATATTTTAATTTTCGGTGAGCCACTCACTCACAGCTACTCCTCCTCACGTTAACTAATTTCTCCTGAGATTATTAGGAGTACTCACTATAAGGATGTCTGGCAGGCCCATACACAGCAGGGGGTGTGACAGGTGCAAAAGCACCCCACATGGTCCCCCAAGTAAGCATGCTGTGGCAGGCCAGGGGAAAGACAAGAGCAGCGTGCTGCCCACACCTCCCTCCCCCATGCTCTGACCAGCCAGGGGAAAGGTGGGGCTGATTTCCCTGCTTACTTGGGAGATCATAGGAGGTATATTCACACCTTTGTTGTCCACATGTACAAAAAAGCACCCCTCCCCCCCCAAAAAAATTCCTGCCTGCAAACTGTTTTTTTTTTTTGTACATAAACAGGGCAGTAATATGTTTTTCATTTGCAAGCAAGCACTATTTCTGAAGGACAGATCTCTGCATGTTGTCCAGTTTTGATCAAAATGGGTCACTTACATGGGGTGGCATTTTCCTTTAATTCTTCTTTAGTTGTGTTTTTTCTTTCAAACTATACAGAATGATTGGCAGTTCCTTGGCCTGTTCCTGTGAGGTATTGAGAACCTGTGTCAAAGTAATTGGACCAAGTGCCTCGGCACTTAAATCACATTGATTTCAAAGGAAGCTAAGTATCTAAATTTCAGGATCTGGATTTGACACCGTGGAGGGTGAGGTCCAACTCATTTCCTTGCAAAAGAAGTAAGTGGCTATCATGTATACTAGGCAGAAGAATACAGCAGAGTGGAGGCAATGTAAGTCGTGTCTTACAATAATGATACATTTTATAGTAGTTACAGCAATTATTTGTTTTGGATCAGATCATTTCATTTCCTTCATCTTTCCTCAAACAGTTCACTTTAATCTGATACAGGCAGTAAATCTTTCTGTTTCTTCTGTCTCTCTTAGTCTTGTGAACCTTGTCTGTTTAAACATGAATGAGACTCCTATCTATAGGTGACTTTGTTTACTTTCCTTGAGTGGGCAGGGATTGCTGGAAACTGTTTACTAAAAGATTCTTGTTTATTTATCCTGGATTCTCTTCTAATTTTCATTTGGGAAGAAAAAAGGGGGCAAATTAATGGGAGAAAAAAGTCTGGTTGTATCTAGGGATGTTAAATTTAGTTTAATAAACTAATCAACTAGTCAGTGGAATTTCTGTCGGCTAGTCGATAAGCGGGGGAAACTGCAGATCCACAGCGGGATTAACTCCCAGCCCCAGGGGCTAACCCTGCTGCAGCTCTGCCTTTTAAATGTAATAAGAGCCGGCAGGCTCTTAATACATTTAAAATGCTGGAGCACAGCGGGGGGACCCAGTGTGAGCCGGGAATCAGCTGTCCCAGCGTGCTTTTTAAATGTATTGAGCTGGTAAGCTCTTAATACATTTAAAAAACAAAAGCATGGCACTTGGGACTGGGTGCGAGCCAGCTGATTCCTGGCTCACACCCAGTCCCCTCTACCCCTCTGCCTCCCCTGCCCCTCACGGAGATGGTGCTGGGGGGAACTGGCTTCTGATAGTCGGCAAAGTGTGGGGGGAAGCGACTAGTTGAGGGACTACTTGACTATCCGATAAGCTTATGCTTATCGGATAGTCGACTAGTTGCTTACATCCCTAGTTGGATCAGAACACAGACTCATGGGGTCCTCCCCCATCCAGTGTGGATATGGGGGTTGCTGCATACTGAGCACTATTCCTCCATCCTCTTCAGTAGCTCAACTGCTTGTCCACCAGCACTTTGTTTTTGTTTTCGTGTGTAAAGGTCTCTCAGGTGGGAAAGCCTGTGATTGGAGACTGGCAGTGGCACCATTCCCTGGTAACCTTGCAGAGATATTCAAGTAAAGCAGCATTAGTTCCTCCCAGGCCACCCAGCCAATGGACACAAACTGGAAATGTTACTGTACCTCAGAATAGGAAAGCCAGCAGAGCAAGGCAGGACAGATCTGAGCCTGGGGGAGCGAGTCTTCCCTGTGCATCTCCAGGATCCTCATGCCTTGACAACTGTAATCCGTTGTCTCCAGGCTCCTGCTCCTGACATGATGCATTATAGAAACTGCATGAAGTTTAGAAATAATGCACACACATTTCAGTGACACACTTTAATAAGGAGAGAAAAAACAGCAAGTGCTGAGGTTGAGTAGTTTTTTTTTTTCCCAAGTAACTTGAGAGAGGCTTTTCAAAAAATCCAGGGTGTTGGCACTTTGGAAATGCATGCCATGCAAGCTGGTCTGTTGCATAAGCAAATAGGGCTGCTTTTTAAGTGTCTCTGAGCCAGAGCCATTCCTGATATGTGATTCACATAATGGGTGCCAGTCCAACTCCACCAGAAGTGAGGAAATGCCTCACATTCATGCCTCATCTCCCCTTATTTCAACAAGTATTGGAATATAAGAAAGAGAAGATAAAACTGAGGTAATGAGGACATTTACACTGGAGAAGGGAAAAGAAAGGTTATGGAGATGGGACAGTACAATAGAATGGGAGGGAAATGAAACAATTTAAGATCCTAAGAATAAGAAGCTGATAAGAAAGGGAGGAAATGATAACAGAGCCTGTATGAAGGGAACAGCCAGTTAAACCAGCCTTCCGGCAGGGTTGGTCCTAGGAGAGTGCCTTTGACTCCCACTGGCTTCTGTGGAGGGCAATACTTAGTACCTTGCAGAAGCAAAATGATTATAAAATCCTGTTTTTCCTGAAAGTTCATTAAATCAGAACAGAGTGATTTTTAGCTTCCCCTTTTCTTTTATGTTAAAACACAGAATTCATTGGAGATAGATCCTGAACCTTAGGAGACCTTATTCCTTTTTCAGTTACATCAGCTTGAGGGCTTGATTCTTCCCTGCCCTGAACTGCTGTGGTATAAAACCTGAGCCAAATGAGCAGCCAGCTCTGACGTTCTGATTGGCAGTTATTGTATTGCCACCTGGCACTTTCCTCACAAAAGAGTGAATGACCGGACAAGGTACAAGAAAGTGGAGAACCAGGCCCAGAGATTCTACAGTGTGAGTCTCCATAGAATGGCTCCAGTGTAAATCAGATATATTCAGATGGAATAATGCAGTAAGAAGAGGTAATGATATGCTGAAAGACAGGAAAATAACAACATAGGATGGGTGAGGACAGAGATTATTTCAGAACTGGAGCTCATTTTTGTAGAATCTGGCTTTTAAACAAAGAACCATGGAGTTTTAAAATTCTGCTTATGGAATTAAGTTAATCTTTTGCCAACTGATTGTTTAGCCAATTGAAGCAATCTGACAAACCTTTTTACAAAAAAAAATTGCTCACATGCCCCAGCACCATGTGATGGGCCATCTAATAGAGACCCTTCTGCTGGTGGGTAAAAGACTTGGAAATTTAATTATATAGATTTGTTTTTTAAATAGAAAATTATATAGCCTATCATTTTTCTATCCAATAGAATTCTATAGCAGGGCTATAATTTTTTTTCTGAAATTCTATAAGATGTTACAGAAATAGTCATTCTATTCTATTAAAATTTGTTAACCATCCTTAATATTGACTTTTAAAAAATACAAATATAACATTTCCAGTTTGTGTCCATCTCCCCCTGTTGCCCTTCTGGCAACACACCCAACCCTCACCTTTTATTTTCTCCTTGCCCTTTACATGTGTGGTCTAGTCACCACATTGTCACCTGACACCATCTGGTTGGCTCTGGTATCCCTAGTCCAGGCAAGGTTCACATCATGATGGTCTTGGGGTGGATCATTTTTAGTCTGGAATCTTCCCCCTGATTTGTTTGCTTAGGGTGACCCCACAGGAGCACTAGGAGACATAGCCCTAAGGTTTGTCAGAGCACACAAGCCCCTCCACTGCAAGAAAATAACAATTCTTGGAGGAGTGTAATTATTCTTGGAGAGGATCCTCACCAACCGTCATGAACTGCAGGCAATGGCTGAGAGGACAAGCTCACAGGTACAAGTGGCAGAAATGAGGTTTCTCCACAGGGGCACTGGGTTTACTCACCAAGATAGGACCAGGAGCTCAGCTACACAGGAGGCCCTGGAGTACAGCTGCTGCTTCTCTGGATTGAGAGGAGCCAGTTAAGGTGGTTTAGGTACTTGATAAGGATGCACCCAGCGGAAGCCTCTGGGGGTGTCCTTATCAAGTAATTCTATCAGGCATGTCCCACTGGGTGGAGACCACAAGGCTGTCCCAGAACATAGTGGAGGGATTATTTATATCTCCTGGTTGGCCTGGGAATCATGGGGAATCCCCCAGGAGGAGCTGGAACCTTTTGTGAAGTAAAAAGAAGTCTCTTCCTTCCTGCTTGCCATGTTGCCACCACAACTCTCACCAGGAAACGTGGCATAAAGGAAAAAGAAGAACAAAATAAAATAACTGATGATGCTTTATTCTGTAATAGATACTTTTTTGGGGGGGCGGGGGGATTCTCTTTGGCTTGCGAGAGTATTCTCCATACGGCTGATCAGAACCTCTCAAAATCAGGCTCTTAGGCAAGGCAATGATAGTTTGCCTTTAGCTTGTAGTTCTCTTGGGCTTAATATTATCCAGGTACTGCTGCATTATCGTATTAGTTATCGTTGTTTGTACACAGTAGCACTTACAGGACTCATCTGAGATCAAGGACTCATGGTGCTAGGCTCACACACACACACACACACACACACACACACACACACACACACACACACACACACACACACACACACACACACACTAGAAGTCAGTCCTTGTTACTAGAAGTCAGTCCTTGTTTCAAAATCCTTTCAGTCTAAGCAGGCAGACAAAGTGTAGGAGAAAGGAAGTTTTATGATACAGATGGGGAACTGGGTCACAGAAAGATTCAGTGACTTCTCCAAGGTGTCACACACAAACAAACGAACAGTCTATGGCCGAGCTGGGAGTTGAACCCAGGTTTAACCATAAAACCGTTGTTACTCTAATATCAAAAGAGAGAGCTGTTGAATGTTTCATTTTTCTGTTATTTCACTATTGGTGTCATGTTACTTTATATGCTAGAGTTGTACTAGACCCAAACAGCAGGTACAACCTAACTTCCATTTACTGCACCCAAAAAATCCTATGGGGATTGTGACGGGGTAGGTTCCCCCCACACTAGGCCAGAAGTGGTAGACTTCACTCTGAGGGCCAGTGAGGCCACACCCCCTGTAGCCTACTGGGCATGCTCCCGCTGCTCGGGTATAAAAGAGGGCTACTCAGGGCAGAAGGGGTGGACCTCGGGAGGGGAAGGAGCCGATGCGGGAGCTCCTGGATAGCCCCTGCATCTGGAGCAGACGGCCTTAGAGCAGCCCCAGCTGCCGCAGCAGCTACAGCTACAGAAACAGCCACCCACAGAGCAGCACCAGCTGCCAGAGCCGCACCAGCCGCCGCAGCAGTCGCAGCCGCAGATGCCTTCACAGCAGCATCAGGCACTGCAGTAGCCGCTGCCACAGTGACTACACCGGGCAAGGGAGACCTCAGACTGGGAGTGACCACCGGAGCCCTACGCAGAGGACAGCGCGGTGCACCAGTCGGGTAGGAAGTGACCCAGGGCGGAGGATTGGCCTCCAGGAGCTCGGCGTGTTCTGGCCGCATCCCCGCTGAGTGGGCTGCGAAAACAGTCGCTGTCAACAGGGCCCTGGACCAGAACCTGATGGAGTAGGAGGGCCAGGTCCCCCTACCTCCCCATCCCACCATAAAACAGCTACCTAGATCTAGAGGAAGCTTACCTGTGGCTAGGCCATGAGCCTGTGTTCACCCTGAGGGAGTGAGGCTCTATCCGGAACTAGGCCCACGAGGCCATAATTACCCCAATAGGGGAGCACTCAGCTTGTGACTAGGCCCGAGGGGCCATAAATAGCCAAGAAGAGGCTGGTCTATGTGGGGGAAGCAATGAAGGGTACCCCGGGCATTAGGGGACAGGGATGTTAGAGCCAAACTGTCGAAACTAGGTCTATTGCTGTAATGGGCTGAACTGAAATATCAACTCCAAGCATGCTGACACTTTGGGAAAATTCAGATTTGGATCCAGTTCTAGATCTAAATGGCACATCTTCAGCACACCTCTGTCTGTCCTAACATCCCCTGCACAGCAAACCTTCTCCAGTCTCCAAATGAGATGAAACAACTTTGAGATGGCATAGGTGCTTAGTAACTTCTTTCTTTCAGTCTTCACCAAGAAGTGGAAATGGGGTAGGTTTAGAAAATAAAATAAAAAAAGAACAAGTTAAACATTACTTAGAAAAGTTAGATGTCTTCAAGTCACCGAGGCCTGATGAAATGCATCCTAAAATACTCAAGAAGCTGATAGAGGAGGTATCTGAGCCTTTAGCTATCATCTTTGACAAATGATGGAAGTTGGGAGGGATTCCAGAAGATAGAAAAGGGCAAATTATAGTGCCCATCTATAAAAAAGGAAATCAGAACAACCCAGGAAACTACAGATCAGTCAGTTTAACATCTGTGCCAGGAAAGATAGTGGAGCAGGTAACTAAGGAATTCACCTGCAAACATATGGAAGAAAACAAGGTGATAAGTAAGAGTCAGCATGGAATTATAAAGAACAAATGTCAAACCAATCTGATAGCTTTCTTTGATAGGATAACAAGCCTTGTGGATAAGGGAGAAGCAGTGGTTGTGGTATACTTAGGCTTTAGTAAGACATTTGATACATGACCTTTTTATCAATAAACTAGGCAAATGCAACTTAGATGAGGCTACTATAAGGTGGGTACATAACTGGCTGGATAACCATTCTCAGAGAGTAGTTATTAATGGTTCACAGCCATGCTGGAAAGGCATAACAAGTGGGATTCCACAGGGGTCTGTTTTGGGGCCAGTTCAATATCTTCATCAATGAATTAGGTGATGGCATAGAGAGTATGCTTACTAAGTTTGCAGATGATACCAAGCCAGGTCCAGATTTAATGCATCCGAGGGTACTGAGGGAGTTGGCAAATGTCATTGCAGAGCCTTTGGCCATTATCTTTGAAAATTCGTGGAGATCAGGAGAGGTCCCAGACAATTGGAAAAAGGCAAATGTAGTACCCATCTTTAAAAAAGTGGAGAAGGACAATCCAGGAAACTATAGGCTGGTCAGCCTCACCTCAGTCCCCAGAAAAATCATGGAGGGGATCGTCAAGGAATCCATTTTGAGGCACTTGGAAGAGGGGAAAGCGATCAGGAATCGTTAACATGGATTCACCAAGGGCAAGTCATGCCTGACCATCTTGATTAGCTTCTATGATGAGAACTGGTTCTGTGGACATGGGAAAGTCAGTGGATGTGATCCACCTTGACTTTAGCAAAGTCCCACAGTATTCTTGCCAGCAAGTTAAGGAAATATGGATTGGATAAATGGACTGTAAGGTGGATAGAAAACTGGCTAGATTGTTGGGCCCAATGGGTAGTGATCAACGGCTTGATGTCTGGTTGGTGGTTGGTTTCTAGCAGAGTGCCCCAAGGATTGGTTCTAGGGCCTGTTTTGTTCAACACCTTTATTAATGACCTGGATGAGGGGACCGATTGCACCCTCAGCAAGTTTCCGGATGACACTAAGCTAGGGGGAGAGGTAGATACGTTGGAGGGCAGGGATAGGGTCCAGAGTGACAAGGATAGATTAGAGGATTAGGCCAAAAGAAATCTGATGAGATTCAACGAGGACCTGCACTTGGGATGGAAGAATCCCAAATATTGTTATAGGCTGGGGACAGAGTGGCTAAGCAGCAGTTTGGCAGAAAAGGACCTGGGGATAACAGTGGATGAGAAGCTGGATATGAGTCAACAGTGTGCCCTTGTAGCCAAGAAGGCTAATGGCATATTGGGGTGCATTAGGAGGAGCATTGCCAGCAGTTCTAGAGAAGTTATCATTCCACTCTATCCGGCACTGGTGAGGCCACATCTGGAGTATTATGTCCAGTTCTGGGCCCCCAATTACAGGAAGGATGTGGATGCATTGGAGAGGGTCCAGTGGAGGGCGACCAAAATGATTAGGGGGCTGGAGTACATGACCTACAAGGAGAGTTCAATATCTTCATCAATGAATTAGGTGATGACAAAGTCCCAGCTAGTCTGATTTAGTTGGGGTCGGTCCTGCTTTGGATAGGGGACTGGACTCGATGACCTCCTGAGGTCTCTTCCAGCCCTAGTATTCTATGATTCTATGGGAGGGATTGCAAGTGCTTTGGAGGATAGGGCCATAATTCAAAATGATCTGGACAAACTGGAGAAATGATCTGAGGTAAATAGGATGAAGTTTAATAAGGACAAATGAAAAGAATTGGGTTTGTTTAGTTTAGAAAAGAGAAGATTGAGGGGGGACATAATAGCAGTTTTCAGGTATCTAAAAGGGTGTCATAAGGAGGAGGGAGAAAACTTGCTCATCTTGGCCTCTTAGGATAGAACAAGAAGCAAGGGGCTTAAACTGCAGCAAGGGAGGTTTAGGTTGGACGTTAGGTTGAAAAAGTTCCTAACTGTCAGGGTGGTTAAACACTGAAATAAATTGCCCAGGGAGGTTTGTGGAATCTCCATCTCTGGAGATATTTAAGAGTAGGTTAGATAAATGTCGATCAGGGATGGTCTGACTCTAGACAGTACTTGGTCCTGCCATGAGGGCAGGGGACTGGACTCGATGACCTCTCGAGGTCCCTTCCAGTCCTAGTATTCTATGATTCTATGACAAGTTCTCCACTTAGGAAAGAACAATCAGTTTCACATATACAGAATGTGAAGTGACTGTCTAGGAAGGAGTACTGCAGAAATGGATCTAGGGACCATAGTGGACCACAAGCCAGATATGAGTTGTCAGTATGACACTATTGCAAAAAAAGCAAACATGATTCTGGGATGCATTAACAGAAGTCTTGTGAGCAAGACACGAGAAGTCATTCTTCTGCTCTACTCTGCACTGATTAGGCCTCAGTTGGAGTATTGTGTCCAGTTCTGGGCACCACATTTCAAGAAAGATGTGGAGAAATTGGAGACGGTCCAGAGAAGAGCAAGAAAAATGATTAAAGGTCTAGAAAACATGACCTATGAATGTGGTGACCATATTTTCTGAACCAAAATTAGACACATTAGCCACTCCCTCTAGCCCTCATTAGCCACGCACCTGCCACAAGAAGTCCAACCCCTGGAGGTAGTACTCCTGGGGTCAAGATGGACACATGACCAGAAGGAAAGGGTGTTGTGTGACCCCTCCAAGAACTCCTCCCACTGTCCTGTACCAATAGGAATGGGTTTGGCCCCCGGAAGACCTCCCATGCAACTATCCTGAAGTTGCATTAACCCAATTTACATTGCATTAACTCAGGGGGAGAGGCTGGGGGAAGTAGTCCCTCCAAGATTTTCTTCCTGTGAGCAGAGTGCATTTGTATTGTGCACCAGTATTGAGTTCATCTGCGCTTGTTCGGATGTGCCCCGCTATGGCACCCAAGTTATTCATAAATATCTTATAAACCTCTCCCTTTTCCCTCTGTTGCCATGTCTCCTACCCTCCCCTCGCCCCATCTGCTCCCCTGGTGCCTGCTGCCCCCCACCCCTCAACCTCCTCTGCTGTCCTGGCTCCTGCCCTTCTTACTCCTCTCAGCCCTTTGGGGACCTGCCCCCCTCCGCTGCACCAGCCTGTCTCTTTCTCCTGTGCCCAATCCTCCTCTAGCCCCACTCTGCTCATCTGTAGCTACCCCGCCCAATCCCCTCTCTTACGACCTCCCTCTACCCACCTGCCCTGCCTCTCTCATCTGGTCCCCATCTCTCCCCTCCACGTGTCTGCCCTTCTGCTTCACCCCCATAATTCCCTGGCACCTTCACCTTCCCTTACCCCTGCATTGTCCTGGTGCCTCCCCCTTCCCTGACTGCCCCTACCCTCCTTGTCCTCTTTCTCGCTGGTACCCAAGCATGCCCTGCCCCGCAGTACCCTAGCTGGGCTCCACGCAGCTCCTGCTGGGGTGCCAAGGCAGCTGGAAGAGAAGGAGGCGGAGCTGCTGGACCAGGACCCCACATGGCAGAGGCAGTCCCATGGAGGGAGAGAGGGGAGGAAGAGAGGGAGGGGATGCGCGCCTCCAGAAGCCAGCCTAGCTGCCCTATACGCCCTGGAGGGGGGGAGGAGGAGGAGGCTGCCGTGCCAGTGTCCCCATCAAGCAGTGAAATGTCGGGGTCTTTCCGGGACATTTCACTACTTGATGGGGCACCAGGACAGAGCATTTAAATTTGGGACAGTCCAGGAAAAATTGGGACATATGGTCAGTGTACCTTTGAGGGAAGGCTGAAGGAATTGGTCTTGTTTAGTTTGGAAAAGAGAGGACTAAGAGGGGACATAGAATCATAGAACCATAGAGCTGGAAGAGACCTCAGAAGGCCATCAAGTCCAGCCCCCACACCTCTAGGGATGGAAACTCCAGTACTTCCCTAGGTAACCCATTCCAGTGCTTCACCACCCTCTTAGTGGAATAGTTTTTCCTAATATCCAACCTGGACCTCTCCCACCACAACTTGAGACCATTGTTCCTTGTTCTGCCATCCATCACTACTGTGAACAGCCTTTCTCCAGACTGTTTGGAACCTCCCTTAAGGAAGTTGAAGGCTGCTATTAAATCCCCCCTCACTCTTCTCTTCTGCAGACTAAATAGACCCAACTCCCTCAGCCTCTCCTCGTAGGTCATGTGCTCCAGCCCCCTAATCATTTTGGTCACCCTCCACTGGACCCTCTCCAATGCATCCACATCCTTCCTGTAATTGGGGGCCCAGAACTGGACACAATACTACAGATGTGGCCTCACCAGAGCTGAATAAAGAGGAATAATCACCTCTCTGGATCTACTGGCAGTGCTCCTCTTAATGCAACCTAATATGCCATTAGCCTTCTTGGCTACAAGGGCACACTATTGACTCATATCCAGCTTCTCATCCACTGTAATCTCCAGGTCCTTTTCTGCAGAACTGCTACTTAGCCAGTTGGTCCCCAGCCTATAACAATGCTTGGGTGATAACAGTTTTTGGGTATCTAAAAGGGTGTCACAGGAAGGAGGGAGAAAAATTGTTCCCCTTGGCCTCTGATGATAGGACAAGAAGCAATACGCTTAAATTATGGCAAGGGAGGTATAGGTTGGACATTAGAAAAAAAATTCTTAACTGTCAGGTGGTAAATAAACTGCCTGGAATAAGTTGTGTAGGGAGGTTGTGGAATCTCCATCACTGGAGATATTTAAGAGTAGGTTAGACAGACATTTATCAGGGATGATCTAGATGGCGTTTGGTCCTGCCATGAGGGCAGGGGACTGGACTTGATGATCTCCTGAGATCCCTTCCCGTTCTAGTGTTCTATGAGTTACTTTGTATTTGTCTTGAAGACTGAGCCCTTCGTCACATGCATATCATCCTGGGAACATGCTGGCTGAACAGAGCTAAATGAAGGTCAGCAGCCAGCACACAAGGAAATCTAATCAATTTGACCAGAACCACTCCTTTGGTCCTGCGGATCTATATCAAACAATATCAAGCAGGATTCAACATTCAAAGCAGTGTTCACTGGACTCCTTCTGTACTTCATACATCAGACTTCTTGTCACGCAAGGGCCCTTTTCTAGGAATAACATTCAGACTGTCATAATAACAGTTGTCGTCGTTAATCTAAAAAATAAGCCCTCCTTCTAAACCTTGGCTTGTCACTATTTCATCACGATGTTCATCCATCCCTCTACAAGGCTTTTACAAATACTGGTCTCTGTTACTAGGTCTCCTTTTCAAATGAACATGGATATAATTCAGATGCTGGCAAAGAGAGGTAGCTTATTTGTTGATTAGGGTTAGAGATTGGCCATCACCTCCCTGGAACTTGGTTTCCAGTGCCTTTCAGGAAACAGTCCAGATTTGTGTTTCTGTGTTTGGCCCTGCTCTGAAATAGAGGATAAAAACCAGTAATGGTTCAGAGGACAAACCACACAGGGCATTATAAACACCTAGATAGACAAAGCTAGGCAGATACTTTCGTATAAAGATTTTATTGAAATTCATTTGAAATGACCTGCCTAGCTCACTCATGGATTCTATGCTCCCGAATAAGGTAGTCACCCCAAATTCATGCAATGAAACAGTCACACTTCACCAGATGAAACCATCATCTCTCTTTCTGACTCTAGCACTCTCCCCCTTTGTGTCTGTGCATCATCATACCCTTACAGAAGTTACATGAATTATATCAGAGCTTTCTAACCCAGTTTAGTTAAACTGGTGCAAAACAAGTTTAAGAAAATCTAATTTCACATTAGTTTAAACTTGTTCTCATTTAACATAAGCTAAAGCAGCATAAGCCAGGTTTTTATCCATTTAAGGCCAAGGGTCCACACAGGCTTTTGCACTGATTAAAATCAATTTTAAATCACACAGCTAGTTGATTTATCTAGCGTTTTGTAAGACAATTTAAAATATAATTAATTCATGAACAATTTTTTTGAAATGTTTCGTTAATTTTTCCATTGAAGTTATTGGATCAGCAAAAAATTAAAAAAAAAATCAGATTTCTGTACGCTTTTCACATTATATCCAGACAACAGAGTTCTTTTTGATTAACATTATTTCTATCATTCAAAATTTTCTCATCTTTCATGCCATTCAGATGTTGGCTTTTACCCAGTTCAGGGCCTCATTGTTGGATGTATTTTTCTGGATATGTTGGAGTGTACATATAAATTCTGTCTTCAATGAAGACTGAGAAACATGCATCAAGGCTGCCAAGTTGATAAGAAGCGAGACACTGTGAATATGAACCAACCACTATGTGACAGAATGAAAAACAGTGTGGCAGGGAAGTTATATTAAAATGATCGTAACTGGGGCTGAACTTAAAATAGTGTGACAACTTGACAAGTAGGCTTTTTTCCCTAGGGTTGTCTCATGTATATTCTTGGTTTGGTAAGGGAAATGAAAAATGATCCATCTGGAGTGTTTTAACATTTAGTTGCTTTCCTTTTTTTTTCCATTGGAATTTTTCAGCCTGATTATTTTATCCTGTGAAGGATTATTCAGTGGTGTTTATGGATGTCAAGAAACTTTTTTCATCAGTGTAATGCCAGTTTAAAAACCTTTTTATTTTCTTTGCTGTCCCGTTTAATATACTCTGAGATAATTTGTTTAACTACCTGTCTCCTCTGACTGATTACAGTGATTCATAGATTTTTGAGGTTCAGAAGAGCCCAATCTGCATGTCTGACCTTCTACATACACTAGTCAGAGAATTTCAAACAGTGATTTATGCCTAGGGTTGCCAGCTCTCCAGGATTGTCTTGGAGTCTTCAGGAATTCAAGATTAATATTCAGTGAAATATGATATGATGAAACCTCCAGGAATACATCCAACCAGAATTGGCCACCATAACTTCTGAGGTGGTAGGGGGAAATTGGCATCTTTGTTTTCCTCTGACACTAATAGTCGGAGCCCTTGTTGTAACTTAGAGCCTCTTCAGGGCTGCTCTGAGTGACGTTTTGTGTAACCAGCAGCCTAAATGGCCAGAAGTCTTATGGAGTGTCATACGTTTCATCTCACCCCCTTTCATTCTGCATGCCTGCTTCCGGCACCCATCACAGACCTTGGCTTACACAAAGGGAGTTGGGGGTGTAGAGGCAACTCTGCTGACTTATGCCACCTGAGGATGGGGGAATCTTTGGCTTTTTTTTAGATAGCATTGTGGCTTCTAGGTACTGCCTGAGCT
The DNA here is from genome assembly GCA_032595735.1 of Pelochelys cantorii. NCBI lineage: Eukaryota > Metazoa > Chordata > Testudines > Trionychidae > Pelochelys > Pelochelys cantorii. The sequence continues at coordinate 29,924,069 of CM064335.1, forward strand.
GCAAAAACAGCCAAAACAAAGGACTGAGCCCAGGACCTAACACTAGTGGATTTCCTCTCTGTTGTTCCATAAAGAGTATGGGGTTTATGTTCTCTAGAGAACAGCCATATCACTGGCCTAGGGAATCGAGTGATCTCTCAGGATATACACAGATCTTGGAGGAAGGCTCAAAGACAGTTTGTAGGATAATGATCATGTGTCTCCACACTGCCTCTTGGTCTCCCTACCCAAGATTCTCTGACCCTATAAATTCCTTGATGGCTGCTACCCCCCAAATATTGAAGTTCAAAATGTTCATCAGAGGAAATCCAGGGAAGGTAATGCTGACAGGGTCAGTAGTAACTTTCTCTTTGATATTCTGTGAGAAAGACAATGGGATAGTGCAATAAAGTGGCAGCCTCACACCTAGCCCCTTTTGGAATTGATCTGAAGCCCATTGAAATCAGTGGAAAGACTCCATTGACTTCAGTGGGTTTTGGATAAGGTTCCACGTGAGGCTATTGTTCCCCTTATAGTACCCACAAAGGAGCTTCAGAAGGATCAGAGGAATGAAGGTGCCATACCATCATTTTCTCCTTCCCACTACCCTTTTCTAGATCCGTCTGAGGAGGACGATGGAGTGATCTAGCTCTGTCTTCTAGAGTGGAGTGAGATTGCTGGCCTGCCAAGTGGGTGGATCCTGCCCACGGAGGCCCTGCTGCTCACCTGCCCCCAGGCCAATCAGGGCCTGGGGGCAGGAAGAGCGTGTGAAGTTTCCTCCGCCCTGCCCCCACCCTGTGAGAAGTGTGCAGCACTTAGAAGTGCCAAGCACTCTTGGCAGGACGAAGAGGAGGCTTTGTGCGCTCACCCACCCCCAGGCTGTGATTGGCCTGGGGGCGGAGGAGCGCAGGAAGTCTCCTCCCACGCCAGGGGCATGGGCACCTGGGGGAGGGGGGGGGCAAAGGTGCTCCCCCACCCCTAGACCAATCAGGGTCTGGGGGTGAGGGACCCAGAAGTATCCTGGCCCTGCCCCTTCTGGTGCAGCCCAGGGCCACTTCAGAAATGTTTTTGAAGTGCCTCTGAAAAAAATTATTGTCCACCCCTGCCCTAGGCTCTGATTTGTTTTTCAGTCAGGGGCCACATCAGTGAGGGTTTTGTTTTGTTTTTTGCTTCTCACTTGTGTGCGACCCCTGACTGATTTTTCTGTGGGTCAACAGCTCCCGACCCAAAAAAAGGTTCCCCATCCCTGGAATATTTCCTTCATATGCTAGAAAATAGTGGAAGCCTTTGGATTTCAGTAAAGAAGTTTTCCAATATCCACCGAAAAGTGCCAGTCCCTAGGTATATTACAATGATCCGAGGGCTTTATTTAGTACAAAAATTTGAACATATCTTTTTCTTTCTGAATAAATGCAACTGTCATTTTAATGTCTACTTTAGTACATTATGTTCTCTAGAGAAGGACCAAGAGACAAAGAGAATGTTGTATAGCATATCATTACTGCTGTGCCATATTTATCATATCTCCTATCTGTGAAATACCCAAAATGGATGCTTATCTGATCTTAAAAAGTAACTTAAGCTACAGTTACATTGATACAAACCTTCTTTAGTTCATTTCTGGAAACAAAGAACTATTTAAGTCCAACTCTTCCAGAAATACTAGGGTATAGTGTAAAAGCTTCAGAGGGATAGCTGTGTTAGTCTGTAACTGGAAAAACTTAAAAAACAGCGAATAGTCTAGCAGCACCTTAGAGACTAACAAAACATGTAGTTGGCATGAGCTTTTGTGGGTACGACCTACTTCTTCAGACAAATGGAGTTATTAAAGGTCCAGTTTCTAAAGAAAATAGGGGATGGGGGAGAGAAGGAAAAAGAAGGGGGGGAAAAAGGGGAAAGAATAGTCAATTAGAGTACCCATGCTACATGAAGCTGAAAGGAAAGGTACTAAGTATTCTTAAGTACCCATTGTTTAGTTTATGTCATTAGTGTGGAATGTAGCGAGCCATCCACCCCAATGTCTTTGTTCATACCTCTGTTGAAGGAATCAAACTTGTAAATGAAGTTGAGCTCTGAGGCCTCCCTGAGGAGTTGGCTTATGAAATTGGCCTGAAATAATAGGGTGACTTTGAGATCCATTAGTGAGTGCCCGGGCAAGTTAAAATGTTTCCCCAGTAGGTTTCTGTGTGTTGCCTTTTTGGATAGCTTATTTGTGTCCATTAATTCTTTCCTGTAGAAATTGTCCAGTTTGGCCAATATACATGGCAGTGAGGCATTACTGGCATTTGATGGCATAGATCACATTAGTGGATGTACAGTTATATGAGCCTCTGATGTGGTGGTTTATGATGTGGCTAGGTCCTGTGATAATATTGCTGGTATAGATGAGTGGACAGAGTTGGCACCAGGGTTAATTGCAGGGGTGGTTCTCTGGATGAGTATGATGGTGTGCTGTATGGTTTCTGGAAATAATTTGTTTGAGGTTTGGGGATTGTTTGTAGGTGAGGATTGGCCTGTCCCCCAAGACCTGTGAGGGGTCATTTTCTAGGATAGGTTGTAGATTATTGATAATGCGTTGGAGGGGTTTAAATTGTGGGCTGAAGGTGATGACAAGTGGTGTTCTCTTGGTTTTCTTTTCTGGGCCTATCTTGAAATAGCTGATGTCTGGGTACTTGTCTGGCTCTGTCCATCTGTTTTTTTACTTCTCTGGGTGGGTAATTCAGTTTTAAGAATACTCTATATCAGTGGTCCCCAACGTTTTGGGGCTGCTGGGCGCCCGGGGCGGGGACTGTGCATGCACCGTGCATGCTTCCAGGGCTCGAGGCGCAAGAATGGCTCGGGCCAGCCCTGATCACTAGGTGGGCGCACATAAATGCCCCGGCGGGTGCCATGGCACCCATGGGCACCGCGTTGGGGACCACTGCTCTATATAGATCCTGTAGGTGTTTGTCTGTCGGGGGATTGGAGCAAATCCAGTTGTATCTTAGGGCCTGGCTGTAAACAATAGATTGGGAAAAGTGTCTAGGATGGAAGCTGGAGGCATGAAGGTAAGTGTAACAGTCAGTAAGTTTCCGATATAAGGTGGTGGAAATGTGCCCATCATGTAACTGTACTGTAGTGTCAAGGAAGTGGATTTCTTGTGTGGACTGGTCCAGGCTAAGGTTGATGGATAGTCTCTACGAGAGAGAATGAATGGACACAAATCTGAAAAGGCAACACACAGAAACGTGTAGGGGAACATTTTAATTTGCCCCGACACTCATTAATGGATCTCATAGTCACCATGTTGTTTCAGGTAGGGATGTTAAATTTAGATTATTCAATTAGTCAATAAGGGTGCCTCCGTGAAAGCGCTGTGGGGAGCGCAGGGCCAGCGGGGGACTCGAGCAGTCTCCCACTGGTCCCATACTCCCCGCAGCATTTCAAAGCAGCAGCACTGGATGGAACCTGGGGTCAGCTGGGGACTCTCCAGCTGGCCCAGGGCTGCACATGACATTTCAAAGCAGCAGCGCCACAACCGGCCCAAGGTCTGGCCCCAGGCTCCATGTGGTGCTGCCACTTAGAAGCACCTCTTCCACTCCCCCCTCCTTGCTGATAAAGGCAGCAAAGAAGAGGAAGTGTCTAGTCGACGAGTTGTTCACATCCCTAGTTTCAGGCCAATTTCACAAGCCAACTCCTCAGGGAGGCCTCAGAGCTCAACTTCATTTACAAGTTAGGAGGTATGAACAAAGAGATTGGGTGGATAGCTCGCTACATTTCACATCCTAATGATATAAAAAAACAAACAATGGGTACTTAAGAATACTTAGTACCTTCTCTTAGCTTCATGTAGCATGGACACTCTAATTGACTATTCTTTTCCCTTTTTCCCCCTTTTTTCCTTCTCTCCCCCTTATCCGCTATTTATTTAGCAACTGGACCTTTAATAACTCCATTCATCTGAAGAAGTCGTTGTGCCCATGAAAGCTCATGATACCATCTACATGTTTTGCTAGTCTCTAAGGGTATGTCTACACTACAAAGTTAATTGGAACTAACAGCTGTTAGTTCGAATTAACTTTCATAGGCACTACACATGCAAACCGCTAGTTCGAACTTAATTCCAACTAGCGGAGCGCTTAATTCAAACTAGGTAAACCTCATTCTACGAGGACTAACGCCTAGTTCGAATTAAGGGCTGTGTAGCCACTTAATTCGAACTAGTTGGAGGCTAGCTCTTCCCAGCTTGCCCTGGTGGCCACTCTGGGCCAAGCCAGGGAAACTCTTCTGCCCCCCTCCCGGCCCCGGAGCCCTTAAAGGGGCATGGTCTGGCTACAGTGCTCGTGCCAGTTGCAAGCCTGCCAGCACCCAGCCAGCAGACCCTGCACCTGGCACGGCATGAGCCAGCCACCCGCTGCCACCCAGCCCTCCGCCTCTTCCCAGGATCAGGCTGGCAGCTCCCAGGAGCCTGCCTGGGGCCTCAAGAGGTGGGCGCCCGCCTGATCTAGTGTGGAGATTGTGGACCTCATCGAGGTTTGGGGGGAGACCTCCAACGTCCACGACCTCCGCACTAGGCACAGGAATGAGGCCGTCTAGGGCAGGAGAGCTGCCAGCCTGGCCACCAAAGGCCACATGCGAACCCCGGAGCAGGTTTGCATGAAAATCAAGTTGGTCCAGTGAGACCCCTGACCCTGAGCCCTGAGCTTAGAACATAAGAACAGCCGTACTGGGTCAGACCAAAGGTCCATCTAGGCCAGTAGCCTGTCTGCCGACAGCGGCCAACACCAGGTACCCCAGAGGGGATGGACCGAAGACAATGACCAGCCATTTGTCTCATGCCATCCATCTCCAGCCTTCCACAAACAGAGGCCAGGGACACCGTTCCTACCCCCTGGCTAATAGCACTCCATGGACCCAACCTCCATGACTTTATCTAACTTCTCTTTAAACTCTGTTCTAGTTCTAGCCTTCACAGTCTCCTGTGGCAAGGAGTTCCACAGGTTGACTATTTGCTTTGTGAAGAAGAACTTTCTTTTATTAGTTTGAAGCCTGCTACCCATTCATTTCATTTGGTGTCCTCTAGTCCTTCTATTATGGGAACTAATGAAGAACTTTTCTTTATGCACCCTCTTCACACCACTCATGATTTTATATACCTCTATCATATCCCCCCTCAGTCTCCTCTGAAAAGTCCCAGTCTCTTTAGCCTCTCTTCATATGAGACCTGTTCCAACCCCCCCAATCATTGTAGTTGCCCTTTTCTGAACCCTTTCCAAGGCCAAAATTTTTTGAGGTGAGGAGACCACATCTGTACACAGTACTGAAGATACGGCGTACCATAGTTTTATACTTCCCCTCCTCCTCCTTCCCCTGGCTTCCCCCTTCCAGCTCCCTCCTCCCAGGTTTCCACCTCCCTTCTCCCACCCTCTCTCTTCCCTCTCCCACCTCCTTTTCCCAGTCTCCCCAGAGGTTAATCCCCCCCCCCCAGTTTTGTTAAATAAAAAGAGTTTCTATTTTTGAACACACGTGTCCTTTATTTTTTACATCAGGAAGGGGGGCTAGGGAGGGGTAAGTGGAAGGAGGTGAGGGAGGAATGGGGCACGAGCCCCTGATGGAGAGGACTGGGGTGGCTCTGTGGGCTCCTCGGGATGGAAGCTCTCCTGCAGGGCCTCCTGGATCCTGACAGCCCCCCAATTGACCCCTCCCTCCCGGATGGCAGCCTGCGGCAAGTGCAGCCGGGCTGATGGCCGAGTACTGTGATGTGCCGAGCGTGGGCACTCAGGGCACTCCAAGACAGGACTGCTTTGCTGTCCCTCATCGAGGTAGACAAGCAAGCGGGGAACCCTGAGAACTGTCTGTCCGGGGTGGGGGTCGGGTCCCTTTAAGCACAGCCCTCGGCTAGCCTCAGGCAGCAGCTCCACACTCTTAAGTCCTGGTTCCGGCCAGCCTTAACTTCGGTTCAGGGTCCACTCAGTGTGGACATGCTAGTTCGAATTAGCAAAATGGTAATTCAAATTAGTTTTTAGGTCTAGATGCACTAGTTCAAATTAGCTTAGTTCGAATTAACTAATTCGAATTAAGTTAGTTTGAATTAGTGCTGTAGTGTAGACATACCCTAAGGTGCTACTAGATTATTTGTTGTTTTTTAGGTTTTTTCACTGTATAGTGTATTTGGGGTTTATCTCATTTTGTCTATAATGAACACCATTTCTTGAAGCTCTTCTACCTTTTCAATTGTATTGTTATGCTAGGTGTTTCTTCTTCAAGTGCTTGTTCACATCAATTCCAATGAAAGTATGTGTGTGTTGCATGCATGGTCGTCAGAGACTTTGCCCTAGCAGCCTCCGTAGGGTCAGCCAGGGAGCCTCCTGGAGTGGTGACATATGGCTCTATATATAACCTGATGACCCACTCTCTTTCAGTTCCTTCTTACTGTCCATGACAACCCTCAGAACATCTGGCTTGCTCTGCATGAGAGCCATTCCCTAGCTTAGTTTGTATTCATTGTTCACAGTTTGCTGTTAATTGTTATAGTTGTTAAGTAGTTGAGGTGGTAGATAACAGCCACTGCCTGCCTCTAGCAGTGTGCTGTGCCACAAGCCCAAGGCTTCAAGGGTTGCAGTTCCTGCCTTAAGCCTATGACAAATAGTGACCCCCATGACTCCTGGCTCTGCTGTCTGGAGGAAGCTCGCCAAGCAGACCAGTGTAGGATCTGTAGATCCTTCAAGCCCTGCATGAAAAAGGAGAAGGATTTTCATTTGTAGAAGCTTCTGATGGAAGTGGCTCTTAGGCCAATTGCACCAGATCAGCCTGGCCCAGTTTGTCTGTGCAGAGTGCCCTGGCATCGGTGTGTGATATGGCACCATCTAAAGAAGCCTCTAAAGAGACCTGGCACCGTAGATCACTGGTACCGCAACAGGATCCATTGCCTCAGCACGGATCTAATTTCCCGATGCCTAAGAGGCATAAGAGGACTGATAGAGTGTGTTTCCCTCTTCGATCTGCCAAATCTTTCTTGGGTTGTAGACAGCTCTGTTGAGTGTGGCACCAGGTGGGTCCCCAACAGACCATGAACCGGTAGACCTGCTCGAGCCATCTATACCCGATATGTTTGAGGTGGTCAGAAATTTCATTGATGTCACACCAACACAGCAGTGGCCATAGGCCTCAAAGCCTGTGGCACCACAGCACCTGATGTCAAGAGGAAATCCAGCTATGATTAGGCACTGCCTTCACTGACCCGCACTGCACCCCACTGGGTTGAATCACCAGATTGATGATGCAACTCCCTAGCATGGAGCTCACACTATGCTCACTTGGCGCTGTTGCAGGAAGCCCATTCCTCAACCCCCCTCCAAGAGCCATACCATGTTCTGGCGCTGGTGAGGGATACTTGCTGCTCACCAGCTTTGACTCTGGCACCGACCCTGACCCCTCCCCAACTGCCAGCACCAAGGCAAGAGGTGCAATCTCTGCATGCAAGGCCACGACACTGGTCCTCCACTGTGTTGAGATCATGGCACTGTTCACCGGCAGCAGTGTCCCACCATCAAAGATTGAGGTCTTGGAGTGCCAATGGATTCTTGGTTCTGCCCTCCTCCCACTGGTGCAGGATTCATTGGCCCCACCATGGTCCTCACCCTCAGCGTTGTCATTATTTGAGGAGGTGAGTCCACCCGTTCCAGGGTGACGAGGAGAACATCTCGCCATATAGCAGATTGCCAGATACACTGGCAGATTGCCTCATCCTCCTCAGTGGCCATTTTTCACCCCCTGGGCATATCACACAGCCCAGGGAGCACCTTCCATGACCCCAAGATCAGTGGCATCTGGTTCACACCACCCTAAGTCAACAGGGGCCCCCTCTTTGGCCCCTCGCCAGCCAGAGGCTTCCATCTGTGGTGTCAGTGACTTGTCAACCCATAAGGTTCCACATTTGGTCACGTTAGCATAAGGTCCTGCAGAGTCAGCTTCGCTGGACAGTCTCCAGGGTAAAGGCACAAACCAGAACTGTGCAAGGAACAGGTGACCCTCTTCCTCCAATGGCCTCTTCCTCCTCATCTTCAGACGAGAGAGCACATGGTGTGTCTACATTGGGACTCAGCCCAATAGATCACAGAACCCTCCAAGACCACCTCTGCAGGATGGCCTGTAATATGAGAATTCAGGCGGAAGAGGTGGCTGAAGTGGAGGACCCAGTTGTGGACATTCTGGCTTCGGAAGGGCCACCCAGGGTAGCCCTGCCCTTCATAAAGACAGTAGAGAAAAATAATCTCACAATTCTCCCGACAACTAGAGGCATGGAGAGGAAGTGTTATGTTCCATCCAAAAGGTACGAGTATCTGTGCTTGCATCCCCCCATATTCCTTGGTGATCTCTGTTGTGAGTGAGCAGGAGAAGCAGGGCCAGTGGCTCTGGTATGGAAGGCCAAAGAGGCGAAGCTTTTCAACATTTTTGGGAGGTAAGTGTATGCTATGGGAGGACTCCAGCTGCGGATAGCCAACCATCAGGCTATCCTCATCATCAGGTACAACTTCAATAGCTGGGATGCATCCCAAAAGTTTAAAGAGCTGCTCCCAGAGGGCTCTCGTGCAGATTTTGCAGCATTGGCTGAGAAAAGGAAAGGGGTAGCTAGGACAGGCCTCTCTGGATGCAGCCAACTCAGCAGCATGCTCGCTGGCTACAGGGATTATGTGAAGATCAGCCAATTTATAGTCTTCAGGTTGCCTTCCACAGGTTCAATGAACCTTGCAGGACCTCTCCTTCCGCAGCTCGGGTCTGTTCTCAGAGCAAACTGATTCCCGTCTCCATAGCCTGAAGGACACCAGGGTCACTATGCATTCTCTGGGTATGGGCACCCTGGCCACGCAGAGGAAACCTTCAGACCACCCCAGCCCCATCAACAACAGTACCGTCAGTGGCAGTTCTAACTCTGTCCCTCAGGACTTGTACAGGTGTAGAGGCCGTAATAATAGTTGGAGAACCTTCTGTTGGTCCTGTGGCCACAGCCAAGGTCCACCTAAATCCCAATCTGGCTCCAAACCCAGGTTTTGAAGGGATGCTTGATGGCTGTAGACCAGTACCTACCTCAGATCCTTCCCCATATCTTGGCAGCCGCCTATCCTCCTACTGGGCATGGGCCCTCATTACATTGGACTGCTGGATCCTGAGGATGGTAGACCTAGGCTACACGCTCCAGTTTCACTCCCTTTCAATAACCAATTATAGTTCTGTCAGGTCTTGCCAGGTACACAAACATGGAGGAAATTCTTTTTTACATGTAATGAGTTTATCATTTAAAATCTATTTGTTAATGATTGTGGATTTTAAATAGTATTTTTAAAGTATTTTAATTCATATTTATTTTTTTACATGGCAACCAATGCTTGCATATGCAGCAGCTTATGCAATGCTGTCAGACAATTTTACTCATATTTTCGAATGCTTGAATTTCTGACTAACCAATCTTTTTTTAGCCAGCTTCATTTGGTCGTCTTAAAATGTTAAATGACTTGGACAGTTCAGTAATACAACTTGCCAGCTGAGTCACTAATCACAAGACATGCCTTGTAGATGTTAACTGGAACCATCAGCAGGAGAAGAAAAATGGGCTTATGCCTTTTTTGTCTCTTTCTTTGTGGTGGATAAAGAAGCCAGAAAGATATTTAGGTGTTGTTTTTTTTAATTTTGCTTCTTATTTTGCATTAACATTTTTGTTCCTTTCTTCTGGTGTCATTATTTCAATACTTTCTCTGTCACCAGAGTTTTCCAGTTGAAAGTGAAAGTAGAGCAACTGAACAGGTATTTTTAGGGCTTGTATACACTATCACTGTACTGCGCTGTAACTTGCTCACTAAAGGATGTGAAAAAACATACACTCGAGCGCAGCAAGTTACAGCATTATGAAACACTAGTGTAAACAGGTTCCCAGTGCTGTTAGCTATTCCCCTCATGGAGGTGTTTCACCAATTATATATACAATTTACCAGCAGTACATACAATATGATGGGGACTAATTCAGTTATACCTACTCGAGAAAGATCTTGGAGTCATTGTGGATAGTTCTCTGAAAACATCCACTGAATGTGCAACAGCAATCAAAAAAGCAAACAGAATGTTAGGAATCATTAAAAAAGGATAGCGAATAAGACAGAACATCTTATTGCCTCTATATAAAACCATGGTATGCCCACATCTTGAATACTGTGTGCAGATGTGGTCGCTACATCTCAAAAAAGATAAATTGGCATTGGAAAAGGTTCAGAAAAGGGCAACAAAAAATGATTAGGGGTTTGGAACAGGCCCCATATAAAGAGAGATGGAAAAAGTCTGGGACTTTTCAGCTTAGAAAAGAGGAGACTAAAGGGGGATATGATGTAGGTCTATAAAGTCATGACTGGTGTGGAAAAAGTGAATAAGGAAAAGTTACCTACTTGTTCCCATAACATAAGAACTAGGGATCACCAAATGAAATTAATAGGTAGCAAGATTAAAACAAACAAAAGGAAGTTTTTCTTCATGCAGCGCACAGTCAACCTGTGGAACTCCTTGCCAGAGGATGTTATGAAGACCAGGACTTTAACAGGGTTGAAGAAAGAACTAGATAAATTCATGGAGGTTAGATCCATCAATGGCTATTAGCCAAGATGGGTAGGAATGGTGTCACTGTTTGTCAGAGGCTGGAAATAGATGACAAGAGAGGGATCACTTGATGATTACCTGTTCTATTCACTCTCTCTGGGGCATCTGGCACTGGGCACTGTTGGAAGACAGGATACTGGACTAGATGGACTTTTGGTTTGACCCAGTATGGCCATTCTTATGTTCTAATGGTATTAAGGATGTTCAAGAGCGGTTATTTGGCTAATCATGTAGTCGATACAATTTGTATTGACTACATGATTAGTCGATAAGGGGGCCACTCTGTAGAGCTGCAGTGGGGATAGTTCCCAGAGCCAGCTCGAGCTGGGACCGAGCAATCACGGCTCACGCTGGCTCTGGACTGCTGCGGCTCTGCATTTTAAATGTAGTAAGAGCTGAGCAGCTCTTCCTACATTTAAGATGCAGAGGCGCAGTGGTCCCGGATCAGCGCGAGCCTGAAGTACTCAGTCTCAGCTTGTGCCAGGTCCAGCAGTCTCTGTTTGCGGTGGCCAGCCCAGGCTGCCACGAACAGCCAGGGGGGCACTCACTGCTGGGATTCCCGCAGACAGGGGCTGCTGCTGGAGGAGCCTCCATTATCCTGCTCCTCCCCACTAGATAAAGGCAGTAGGGGGAGGGCAGGTGGCATCGCAGAGACGGTGCTGGGGCCCCCTGCACCGGCTCCTGTTTCCCCACCCCTTACTGCCTCTCATACAGAGGCAGCAAGTGGGGGCAGGGAAGCGAGTAGTAGAGTATGCCACTTGACTACCCGATAAGCATAAGCTAGGGACCATAACTCCTGCTAGGGACTCTTGTACATTTCAAAGTTGGAATGTGGCATGGAGCCCAGGGAGTCCACCCCTGGCCCCAGGCTCCATGCAGGTGTTCCAACTTTGAAATGCACAAGAGCCGCCGCTGGGGCTCTTGCACATTCAGAGGCGGAATGAGGAAGTTCTTACTGACTAATTGATGGAAGTCCCATTGACTGTTGGATTAGTTAATTAATTGAAATTTAACATCCCTAATGGCTAGGCTCCCTGGAAGACTACATCTCCCATAACACAGTGTGGATTTCTCTCTGAACAAGCTGTGTGGTATGTCACGGGAGATGTAGCTTGTCTAGAGAGCCTGACCCATAGAGGAAAATAGGGCTACTCAACTAGAACAAATGTAGAAATGACTCAGAATAAAGCCTTTTGAAGTATTTGAGCAAACTGAAGTGAAGCTTTTGAATTTTGGGAATGTTGAAATGTTTGGTTTTGATCAGAAATGTTGAAATGAAGTAGTGCTCTTTATGTCCAGTGAAAGTAGATCAAGTAGTAATAGGGCTGGTCTGCAGAAAGGGATACTCAGGTTGGATATCAGGAGAAGTTTTTATCTATACTTAAGCACTCAGATAGGCTTCCAAGGGAGCTTTGCACCTCTATTCCCAAACGTCGTCCAACACAACCACCCACTGTCAGGATTCCAGCTTCCCGGCCACCACTTCTCTTGGGCAGAAACACATGTCCCTCTCCCTCCTGACAGGGACTACCAGGCTGCACAGTTCACTGCCTAAACTATGAATTCCCCAGCAAATCAGAATAAGGATGTTAAATTGTGGTTACCTAGCTAACCATATAATCGATAAGGACCACTCTGCAAAGCCGCAGGGCGTATCTCCAGGAGCCAGCCCAAGCTGGGACTGAGCAGTCCTGGCTCGTGCTGTCTCTCAGAGCCACTTGTGCTGCGGCTCTGCATTTTAAATGTACTAAGAGCTGCTGGGCTCTTACTTCATTTAAAGTGCAGAGGTACAGTGTCCTGGACCAGTGCGAATCAGGACTGCTCAGTCCCAGTTCGTGCTGAGTCCAGCAGCCCCTGTTTCCGGCGGCAGACAAGGCTGGCAGACCAGGCTGGCCACCATGAACAGCAGCTGCTTTGGCAGCAGTCCTTGTTCGTGGCAGTGACGCCTGGCTGTGGAGTGGGGCTGCTGGACCCGGTGTGAGCCGGGACTGAGGAATCCTGGCTCAGTCCCTGTTTGCATTGGGTTTGGGAGCGATCCCCACTGCAGCTCTGTAGTTAAAATGTAGTAGGAGCCGGACTTCTTGTATGCCTGGCTCTTAACTACATTCAAACTGCAGAGCCGCAGTGGGGGTAGCTCCTGGACCCAGCACGAGCTGGGACTAAGGAAGCCTTCCCTTATCGACTAAAAATTTTATTGACTACACAATTAGTAGATTACCCGCCTCTTAACACCCTTAAATCAGACTCCCTCACCAGGCCTATTTTACCTTCTGTTCAGAGACTATCAGCAGCATAATTGCCCATGGGTTTAAATTACCACTCAGCTTTTTCTAAGCAAGCACATTCATTCTTAAGATAAAAGCATTAGAAAGAAAACATCAACAGTAGTAAAAGAACCTATGTACATGCTAGTAAGCTTCACAAGGGCTCTGGTTGGTGTCCATTCCTCCAACACTTTTTTAAGGATTGCAAGGGAGAGAAGGCCCTCCCTTTGGACAGAAGTCCAGTCCATTTTCTGGATAAGAAAAAAAGCCTGGGGTCAGTTTAAACTAGGGTTTTTATCCAAAAGACCTATTGGCTTTGAAGACTTCAATTTGAACTGTATGTGCAAGCCTTTCCAAGTGCGGGTACCTCTCTGGAGTTGTTACAACCTGAGTGAGTTTGCCTTATCCCTCCCTATTGTCCCCTGCACGTACTGTTCCAAGTTTCTGGCAGAGCTGTGGTGACTGTCCTCCATGGAATTATATGCAACCCCTGGCCCACAGTGATATTGTGACAGGGCGCCGGGCTCCAAGGAGGAGAAGCACCTGGCACCCTGCATTCCCCGACACGCCGAGGGCGGGGGAGGCTCTGGCAAGGACGACGCGGGGCCAGCCGCGGCAGGAGGAGGTGCTGGGCTCCGAGGACGCTGCCGAGCCCGGACTGCGTCTCGGCATGCATGCCCAGGCTGTACCGGGGCAGCCGGAAGCCGGGACGTCACCAGCGGGGATTTCCCCGCTGGTGATGTCATCAACCAGGGCCCCGAGAGGGAGGCGGGGCCAGGGGGAGTGGGAGGTTCAAAAAGCGCCCGGAGGGGGCAGGAAAGGAGGAAGGATGGCGGAGCTGAGGAGCGTGCCCCAGGGATGTCTAGAAAACCCCCTGGACAGCCAGGACCAGGGTCGGCGGCTGGAGCGCGACCCCAGGCAGGAAGGAGGAGGAGGAAGTGACCCAGGATGGGGCTAGAGGCAGCAGCTTGGCCTGATCCGCCCCTCCCCCCCCCCGGGGTTGGTGAGTTTCAGGGAACACCCCACCAACCAAGCAGCACCAAGAGGCCGCTGTCTTTAAGGGTCCTGGGTTGAGGACACACTACCAGCGAGGCTAAGTCACGAACTTAACTGTAAGGCGGAACTAGTTAACGGGAAACATGGAAAGGGGGAAGGTGCACGGGGGGATGACCCCGATGATGAAGCGGCTGTAAGCCCGAGGGAGAGTCCCACCTGTGACAGATATATACATTTAATACAGTAAGATCTCTCAAAGATATTGCAGCAAATTGCCAAATCTATCATTCTGTCATTGGAGGTTTTTGGAAGGTAAGTTTTCAGGCTTTCTGTTTTGCAAAATTTTTTAAAATTTCAACTCCACCCCCCCTCCCCAATTTGGGATAAAAATAGAAGTTGAAATGCTGGATTTCCCCATAGAATGGCAATTTCAAATTTCATTCAGCTTTAATTTTATTTCATAGAGGTTCTGTTAAAACACAGAAGGGAGAAGAAATGTTTTTAAAAGGATATATGGCAAAGTGACGGTTTTAATGTAATCATGCCTTCCCCAACCACACAAGACATCTGATCCCACTAATACCATTAACTTCTGGCTTTAAACAACTGTGAAGAAGAGAAGGAAATCTGACCCTTCGCTGTCTAGTGTTTATACAGATGTAGCTCTTTAGCATATTTGGTTAGTTGTTCTAGAACTAAAAGAGCTTCAGGTCAAATCTACGGAATGTGTAAATAAAGTGACATTGGTGCAAACTTTTATGAAACTTTGTAAGCCCTATTAGAAAGCATTTAGGGATATTCAGCCAGTGAGATCACTCTATTGGCTGAACATTCCTATCCCATAGCAATGTGAATAGAGGATGCCTCATGCTACAAAGGGGATTCTGTAAAAATGGGCTGTTCTGTTTGCAGAAAGACAGAGCGTCAATCCTATTGCTAAAAGAAAAGTTATAGCCCTGCCTACAGTGATTATCCAATCCATGTTAGCACCCTGCTGACAAGAGCCATGTTAACATGATCCTTGCTCACACAGCTGTGGCACTAATGTAGACAAGGCCTAAATATGACATGGTAATACAATCAGGTCATTGTCAATGTGCTATATATTTAGCAAGTAGAGTGCTATAGACATGGCATACCATTGTGTAATAGATGGAAAATTCTGCTATTTGTGCAGTGCATCAGTTACACTATATGTCAAACTCGGTGTCCTATGCTGCATACCCTCCTTGGGCAAAAACTCCCTTTGAAATACCTGGGAGTTCCATACATGAAGGCCTTGGAAATAAAGCTTGTCTATATAGATATCTACTGTGCAGTAAACTGGAACGTGAATCTACCCCCACACAAGCCTGTTGTGGAATATCTGTCTGTGTGGAGGTGGATGAACAGATTTTTAGTGCACTTTTATCTAGTCCTCTCTGAAACAGCAATAGATCAAAGTGCATTGACAAACTGCACGTTAGCAGGGTCCATACAGACAATCCACTATCTGCAGCAGGCAGGTGCGGTAGATGCATACACGAGCTTGCTACATACTAATTGCTCATATAGACAAACAAGACTAGAAGCTCAGCAGAACAAGAATTTTGTCAATTAGTATGTTGGCAAAGCACCATGCACACCTTCTGCCTGGGGCTATAGTAACTGTGTTATCAATAATAACAGTGTACATTTAATGCTCAAAGTAATTTGAGATTTGAGGCACGACTCTGGTCTGTGTCCAAAAGGGAGATTGTTGATGGATTAAACAGTTGTTGATGGACTAAACAACCAAACCAGTCCATTTTAGTGAATCTGTAGAAAAGTTTTTGTTTGGTACCTGGAAATTCTAAGTGAAAAATAGATCTAATTAGGGAGAAATAGACTTCACTAGGTATTAATTTACTCCCTCAATTGTTATAACTCCCTGATCTGATGGGTAGTAATTATATATGTATTTCTTTGAGAAGTTGCTTTTACCTTTTGAACATGTTTGTACTCTAAATCCTAATACTATTACTTTTTTTACCCTCCCTGTTTTGTTAATTAGAAAGTTTGAAACTAAATATATTCATGGTGCCATTTTTCACTGGTGCTTTGTAACTGTTATGTCCAGGATAGTTGGTAAAATCCCTGTAAGACTGTACATTGCCAACATAAAGAGAATGCATATTTAAGGGCTGGGGATTATCTGTGCTCTTGACAGGACTGTGCTACATGTCACTGGCTGTCATACATAGTTTACTGTCAGTTCCTAGCAGCAATTCTGTTTAAAGTTCAGTCCAGCACAAACAATGCTCAGATAGGCTTTTCTTAAAGAAAACAAAGCTTTTAAACCTTCAGAAGAGGCTATGGGGACTCTGTTGTCACCATCTTGGATTTATTCCTCAAATACAGCAAGACCCTGGGGCTGTTTCTGAGGCATCAGAAAGTTGTTTTTTCTCACGAGAAAGCCTGTTTGAGCATTGCTGTCATATCCCAGCCTCTGTGTGTGGCATCTTCCAAGGTGGTTGGGTACATAACGAGGAGAGAGAAATGGAGATCAATTTTTAAAGGGATACTGCAGTTATTAGCTGGCTAACTGCATATTCATGGATAAGGATATATTTACCTATTTATCTTGCTTGTCTATATGAGCAATTACTCTATATTTTAAAAGTAGAGAGAACTTTTAAAAAACTAGTAGTTCTGTGATACCTTAAAGACTAACAAATATATTGATTGTGTGTGTGTGTGTGTGTGTGTGTGTGTGTGTGTGTGTGTGTATATATATATCTACATGCATGTCTATGCTAGGAAATTATTTTAAAATTACTAAAATTTAAATAATAACTTCCAAAATAACAAAATCGAAATAGCGTGTCCACACTGATTGAAGCCTGCCTCAGATTTAGAGCCCCTGGGAGGGCACCAGGAGGGTAGACACTTCCTGTGGCTGCTTGGTCAGGCAAGCTGTGATGCCTGATTTCAGGGGCTCCTCTGTATGGCCATGTCTCTCTCACCAGTCCTCCACTGCCTCCCCCCATGCGGGACACCAAACGGATGCCATGTGCTCTGGTTGCCCTTGTGAATGCCACAGCACTGACACCATGGAGCTGGAGCAGCTGCAACGCAGTGCCAGGCTAATTGGCCTCATGCTGCGCCTCATGGCGCAGTTTGTCCAGACTGCCCACATGCTGCTCCAGCAGGATGCTGACCAGCTCAAACATCCCCATCCTGTCCCCTGACCACTGTGCCTCAGACTACATCAACAGGAAGGTGTACTTCTCCATGGAGCTGCAGGCCATTGGCAGCTTAAAGGGGAGTTTCTGGAGTTTCCTCACCCACCTGGACCTCAGCAAGCGCTACACCCTCTTTGTGGTGGTAGCTTCCTGTGTGCTCCAGGACCTCTGTGAGAGCAAGGGGGAGACTTTCCTGCCAGGGTGGGGGGCCAAGGCTGAATGGCTGGCATGAACACAGTAGCCAGACACCAATGCCATTTGGCGAGCCCATCAAGGCCTGGGAGACATGCTGGGGCTGGGGGGACTGTCTCCAGGGTGAGGAGCAGGTCCTGGCTGGCATCCCCCTCCTCATCCACAGCCCTGCCCTCCTGGAGGCAGATGCCAGGTGTGTCCTGGCCAGACTCAACAACAATGGGGAGGGAAGGTGACCAGCCCGCCTCCCAGGATAGCATCAATCTATTCATAGTAGCAGCATGTGTATGATGCCACTCAGGAGCATCCACTCTGCTCCCTGGCCTTGTTGTAGGCCTGCCGGAGCTCTTCTATCTTCATCCAGACCTGGTCGAGGTTCTGGGTGTGGCCTTTGTTGGATAGGCTGGTGACCATCTGGCATTCCACTTTCTGATGCGGAGATCCTGGAGGTTGATCTCCTTGCCCCAGAACTTGACGAAGAGATCAGGATCTCTACATGCGTCCGGGCGAAGGTCTCCTGTGTCCCTGGCCAGTGGCAGCTGAGGGGGCTGCAGGAGTGCTGGGAGCCACAGGAAGGTCTGAGGGAGCACTGGGGTTTGCCATGGCTCCATAGGCTCCTGCTGTATGGCACGGGGCTTGCCAAGCTGGCCATGTACCACAAGCCCTTCTCCTGCAGCCTTCTGTTTTAAGCTCTGCTGGAGAAGGGGAACAGTAGAGATGGCAGGTGTGGCCACAAGTTCAGCTGTGAGAGGCCTCTGGAGGTCAATTATTTCTAATTAGCAGTGCTGGATTGTGCATGCTAATGCTCTTTCAAAGTAAGTGTGAAAGCAGGAGTACAGATTTTGAGATAACCAACACGTTATTTTGAAATCGCGGGCTTGGTAGTGTGATTGCTCCGCTTGTTATTTCAAAATAAGGGGGTTATTTCAAAATTAACTCCTCAGTGTAGACCGTGGCTAAGGTGCCACAGGACTACTCATTGTTTAAAAGTTTTTAAAGTTACGGAATAACATGGCTACCTCTCTGAGAGGTATAGTTGAGAGAGTTTGTCTGTCTGTTTAATCAAGATCTCCTCTGGAGCAATAAGAGCGAGCACCACCAAATTTGATATGCAGCTTCCTCTCATCATATCTTAAAGCAACATAAGGGTTTGATTGTGCCAGAAAAATGGGATGTGCTTAGAATGAGACTGCTTCTCATGAACCCATACAGAAAAGAAGCAGAATCACCAGGAAGGTGAAAGGGGCAGGCTGCAGGCACACCCCTCCTCCTCTCCTTGCAACTGCCCCCAGCCTCTAGCCTCCCACCCCTAGGTGCCCTCTAGGGAGGGCGAGGAGGCTGAAGCTGCCCCCTCCCCGATTCATACAGGGACATTGCTTCATCAGGGAAGGAGGGGAAAGTGCACAGTTTGCTATATTCCTCACTCTGTCTGGGGAGCACAGGGGGCAGGCAAACTGTGCACTTTGCTTTTGCTCCCTGTCAGGGACAGGTAGGGGAAAAGCAAGCAGCCCTAGTATGAATCTTGGGGGGCTTTGGACCCCCTACCCTCCCTGAACATCCCTCTACACACACCCCCATATTCCTATGCTCAGAGCCCCTCCTCACTTCCAACCCTGGCTCCTGCACACACTGACCCCCCTAACCTGAGCCCCTCCTTAAGAACCTGAGCAACACTGGGTAAATGTGTTAGTCTGTAACTAAAGTTCAGCTGCTGGACATCAGTATAGCTCCATTTAAGTAAATTATTGAAGGCAAAAGTTCTATGCTGTGAATCCAGCCCATTTATATTAAAAGTTATGCGTCCAAACCCTTTATTTTTTTTGCAAGTATTTATCATTGATCTTGAGAAGTGCTGAGGCCTTCCTGAAAGGGACCGTGTGCTTTCATCTCCCATCATCCCCAATGTGGGTGTTTATTTTCCTGCGTGAGGCAGTTCAGCTTGCACTCCAAACCAGTTTAGGGCATGTGGTCCAAAGTAAAGCCTGGCCAGAAAAGCAAATACTGCCTATGTAAAAACTACTGCTCATCCGGCTCCACAGAATAGAATTTATGGGCTAATTTGTTACCCGCACAAATTTCTCTCTCCCTTCCACACTTTAGGGACACACACTTTTACCCAGTTCCTAGGGCTCAAGGTGCAACCCTGTTAATTTACACACCCACCCTTACCCAATTCCTAAGGTTCAGGGCAGAACTTCCTGTGGGTTTGCAGGATCTTTTGCCACCTGAAAGAGCCTCACGCAGTAATATTCTTATTCTCTATTTATTGACAATTCCCATCATGCAGAATACACTTGCTAAGCATACAGTGTCATGCTCACCAATCCTGATAAAGGCAGGTAGACTTCCTCTGTTGGCCAGGCAAGGTCAGTCTCTCTGGATCTTAGCTGCTGCATGTCAGGGTCGTGCAGAGGAGGTGACTTGTAGGTGAGTTCTTTCAGGTCTTCCCTCCTTCTTCTTGGTGTTCCTTTCTTTCTCTTTTCCTCTTCTTGCTGGTCTCCTTCTTGGACCCCAGTTTATATAGTGAAACTTGAGTCCTGCTTAGCTATACCATAACCAATTATTTTAGTATAATTTTACTAACCAATCATAACATAGTGTAACAGAACTACCTAACCAGTCATACCCCACTATCCTAGTTGATTTACATCTAGCAAAATTAATTATACAGCACACAGAAACGGTTACAAACCAGACAGAGATCACACAGACAAACAATAGGAAAGTGAGGACAATAATCATAAATGCGGATTCCACAACCTCAACTATTGATAAGCAGTTTCTTGCCAGACGAAATGCTGTTAATTAAGTTTTCTTTACCCATCTTGAGATCTGTTTCTTTATCTGGTGACAGTGGGTACCATTAGGACAGGATCCTTCTCACAGCCTAGTGTGACACAATTTTAATGCATTTTAGATGGAATGTGAGTATGTGATTTCAGGCTTTCCAGCTAATGGCTGCTGCTCTTCAGTCTGGCTGTAGAAGAAGGCTTTAGCTTAGGCCTACCAATATGGCTACAGGCCTTCCAATATTGGCTACAGAAAAAACCACGTTGTTACAGAACATCTGGAACAGCTGGTTACTTTTTAAGGGTTTGATTTAGCTCTGGCATGAGAGGATGCCACTCCAGGTACTACTTCTGTTGAAGCATACACTCTCGTGGCAGGGCTGAATGTAACCCAGAGTGTGAATTTAGACAGGCAAAACTATTGGATTGGTGACAAGTGCTATTGCTTCAACTGGACCAATCCCGCACCAGTCAAAGCCAGTTGTTCAGGATCAGGTACTATGTTTTCTCACTCAGTGCAAACTTTTAAAGGGACAGTGTCAATTAGTTTAGACATATAATTTAATAACAACCGGGAGAGAGAAAGGGTTATAACACAGAGCTCAAAACCCCTGGGGTTGTTTCTGTCTTGAAGTGAAAAACCTTGTCAGTCTCATTTCGGTTTTCTAAAGCCAAATCCAAGGAGCAATTTGGACTGTCAGACTTTGGAGCCAGGTATGTGTGGATAATTGGTTTGATTTGGTGCCATCTCTCTATCTCCCCACTGGTGTCAATTTCTGTGAAATCAGCATTTAGCTTTGATGATCATTTAAGCATTTCTTATAGTGTTGGAAGCCCAAATATGTTAGCTCTGGGTTAATGCATGAGAGCTGGAAAAGAGAGCTGACTTTACACAGAAAGCAAAGATGACCTTCCCAGTTTCGATATCTGAATTAGGAGACGTGAACAAACGTGTAAAATGGAATCATGTAAAATGAACAAACCCTGTCCCACAAACACATACTGTTGGCCTTGCTCCTGATTTCTGTGAATGAGTGGCACTGAGCTGGGAAGTGTTTGTAGAAATGGGACCTTAGACCTGGTCTCCCCCAGGGAGTTATTTCGAAATAACCCCCATTATGTCAAATTAATAAGGGAGCGTCCACACTACCAAGCCCCTTATTTCAAAATCTCTACTCCTGCTTTTCTTGGGTAATAACGCTAATTTCAAAATGGTTATTTAGAAATAGAGTTAGTGTGGATGCTCCAGTGCTGCTAATTAAAAATAATTGGCCTCCGGAGGCCTCTTTCAGCTGCAGTTCTGTCTGCTCTGGCCACACCTGCCATCTCCACTGCTCCCCTTCTCCTGCGGAGCTTAAAACTCCAGGCAGCAGGAGAAGGGCTTGTCCCACGTGGTGAGCTGTGAGTGAAAGCTTCATGTGACAAGCTGGATCCGAAGGAGCCATGAGTGTTCCCAACTCTGCCTCAGAGCCTCCCACAGCTGCCAGCACTCCTGCTGCTCCCTCAGCAGCCACTGGCCAGGGACACAGGAGAGCTCTGGTCTGGACTGATGTGGAGATCCTGGACTTCATTGAGGTCTTGCGGGAGGAGACGACCTCCAGGATATCTGCACCAGAAAGTGAAATGTGGACATCTACGGCCAGGTGGCCGCCAGCCTGATCAACAAAGGCCACAACCAGACGCTGGACCAGGTCCTGATGAGGGTTAAGGAGCTCCAGCAAGTCTACCACAAGGCCAAGGAGCAAAGTGGATGTTCTGGGGTGGCACCACACACCTGCCACTACTTCAAGCAGCTGGATGCCATCCTAGGGTGGGAGGTCATGCCCCCCCATCATCATGGACTCCAGCCAGGACATGCCCAGTGTCAGCCTCCAGGAGGTTGGGGTTGAGGAGGAACAGAAAGAGGAGGAGGAGACCAGCCAGGCAACCATGCCTACCAGACAGGACCTGCTCCTCATCTTGGAGCCAGTCCTCCCCTGAACCCGAGGAAGGCTCTTCAGGGCAGTTCTGTAACTTTCCCTATCTACATGCAGGGACAGACAACAGGTTGCCAGGGGCTGCATGCTCCTCACTCGGCCTACAGGTTGCACAGTAGCCTGTGCAAGTGGGTGCACTTGGAGCACTGGTCTGGAGCATTCAACCCATGATGCTCTACGGGGACCCCTCGGTCCTTTTCACAAGGTTCTTGGAGAGGCCTGCCTTACTCTGGCCTCCATGGTGGGACACCTTCTCACAACAAGCCACCACTAAGGAATCTGGGGTCATGGAACCACACAGCCATGCCGCACATGACACAGGATCATGCCCACACTCAGGCAGCATCCGCTCCTCGTCAAGTGTAGCAACGTGGAGGAGACTGATCCCATGCATTGGAACATGCCATGGGGGAGGCAGAGAAGGGGAACCCGGTAGCACATTCTCTTCAGCAAGCGGTGTCTGCCACTCACACAGACCTCCCCCAACACTCCCTCCACCAGCAGGCAGGGATAGAAGTTCTCTCTCTATGGGACGCCGCCAGTATCAGTGTTGGCTCAAAGATTAGGGCTAGGCTCCTTATACAGTGTCTCTTGGGATAACTGCCTTGTAACTTTTCTTTACAGCTGGGCTAGCTGTGAGTGTGGTGCATTCCCCACCTCCCATGCCATCTGCATGACTCTGTGGGATCTGTAGGTGGAAAAGAATCTGTGAGGACCTGATATGGGAGCAGGTGGCCTGCCTCAAGTCCCTCATCCAGGGGCTCGAGGAAGAGCACCAGGAGCAGGCGGCTGGTGGGAGCAGAGGAAGGCTGCTCAGGGCCAGCTGGCACTCCAGCATGGGGCCATGTGCTCCTCTCTCACCTCAGTGATGGAGCGCATGGCCTCCTGTATGGAACGGGCCACCTCCCCGCCCCACCCATGGCTTCCCCTCCTAGCACCCTCTCCCAGGAGTCTGCAGGGCCCTAGAATGCATGGTGGTGGGACCTCTCCAGCAGCTGAAGCCTCCTGACCAACCAGAGGCAGGGGAAGGGAAGGGTGAGGGAGGAAAGGCACACAGAGGGAATGCAGGGGCCCTTGTGGAGAGGCACAGGGGAGAGTATCACAGCTGGCCTTGCACAAAACTCTCCCTCAAGGCCTCTCTGATGAGCACAGCCCCTTGATGTGCTCTCCTGATGGTGCTAGTGTACAGCTGCTCAAATGCCCTGGCCAGCCATTCAGCCTCTGCCCCCCACCCTGGCAATCACGCAGTCAGACGAAATGCAGGCTGAACACCAGGCACTAGAAGGAGTTTATGCTGAGGTTCATGCTGTTGGTATTTGGAACCGGTTTGCTAGCCAGGCGATCCGAGCAGAGGCACCCCCGGGAGGTCCTGCTTGGTGATCCTCTTTCGGGTTCCCTCTCTCTTTGTTCCATCGATGATGTTACAGGCCATGTGCAGCTTCTGGGTCCATTGGCCTTCCTCTCTGTCTTCCCTGGGCCGTGTGCACTCTGTGCAAGGGGCCATGTGCACTGCAGGGGGCTGTATGTGTGCAGTCAGGTTCAGGTGAGTAAAAGTTCATCACCCACTGCATGTTCGTTTCCCACATACACCATGCATTCATTCAAGAAGGGAGAACCATAAGGGGAATTTACAGAACCTAAGCCAATAACAATTCAACTTTACATCAATTATAACTTGCAAACATATAGCAATGTCCTTCGCCCTCAACAGCACTCCCTGAGATCCAGGCAGGTGAGGAGACTCCGGAACCTCCCCTTTAAATGGCCAAACACTTACTCCACCACCATGCAGCACCTGCTGAGCCTGGCATTGAAGTGCTCCTTGGTGGGGTCCAGGCTGCCCGTGTAGGGCTGCATGAGCCAGAATAGCAAGGGATAGGCTGCGTCTCCCACGATCACTATGGGCATGTCCACCTCCCTAACTCTGCTGGTGCAGTCGGGGGAGGGAGGAGGGGGGGAAAGTACCAGCATGCATCTTTCAGAACAGGCAGGAGTTCTGGAAGATGTGGGCATCATGCGCCTTTCCCAACCATCTGATACTGATGTTGGTGAAGCGACCCTTGTGAGCCACAAGGGCCTGCAGTACCATGGGGAAGTACCCCTTCCTGTTGATGTACTCTGAGACCCAGTGGTCGGGGACCAGGATGGGGATGTGAGTGCCATTTGTGCCCCGTTCCTGCCCCCCCGCAGTTGGGGAAGTCCGTGACAGCAAAGCCATCCATGATGGTGTCCACATTCCCCAGAGTGACACCCTCTGTGGCGGCACAGGGTTGATGGTCTTGTCTACATGCAGGAGTATGGCCCCAACTGTGGATTTTCCCAGCTGAGTGGGAGCTGTCCAGCTTGGTGAGCTTCCATGGGGCGATGGCCGCATGTTTCTGCATGGGGATGGTGGGTCTCAGTCAGGTGTCCTGTTGCTTTAGGGCAGGGGCAAGCCACTCGCAGAGCTCTAGGAGGTTCTGGAGCCACTGCTGGTCATCCCACAGCTGCAGGACGATGCTGTCTCACCAGTCCGAACTGGTCTCCTGCTACCAAAAGTGACATTCTGCGGTGTCCAGGGGATTAAGGGGCATGTACAGCAGCCTGAGTGCCAGGACCTGGGTGAGCAGGGCCTGCAGTCCAGGCTGGTCCTCATCCTGCTGGAGCAGCATGTGGGCAGTTTGGACAAACTGTACCATGAGGCACAGCACGAGGCTTGTGAGCCTAGCACTGCTTTGCAGCAGCTCTGGTTCCATGGTATCAGTGCTGTGGCATCCACAAGGGCAATCAGAACACACTGCATCCATTTTGTGTCCCACAAGGGGGGAGGCAGTGGAGGAGTGGCATGTGAGACACGTCCATAGAGAGGAGCCCCTGAAAGCACACGTGGCAGCTTGCCTGACCAGGCAGCTACAGGAAGTGTCCATCCTCCTGGTGCCCTTGCCTGAGTTCTTCCGGGGGCTCTAAGTTAGAGGCAGCCTCCAGTCATTGTGGACACGCTATTTTGAAATAATTCTGGCTAATTTTGATGCTTCCCCGTAGTGGGAACACTTTATTTCAACTTTGTTAAATCAAGAGTTATGTCGAATTTAGTTATTTCAAAATAATTTCCTAGTGTGGACATGCCAGTAGAGTCTTAAAATTATTTTATGCAGTGGTGTTGTAGCCGTGTTGGTCCCAGGATATGAGAGAGACAAGAAGGGTCAGCCATGAAACTATAAGTAGCACAAAGGCTTGTCTCTATCACAATAAAATTGGCCCAATAAAAGATATGACCTCATCCATCTTGTGTCTCAAATTCTTTGTTATTACTCTCAAATGTTAGTAGAAAAACAGGCAAAATATTTTTTAAACAAATTAATTAATATTGACAGTGTCGCTTTAAATGCCTGAATGAAAACAGGAATTTTATCTTTCAAGGAACAAATTCAAATGGTGGCTGATACTGAAGGGTTAAAAATGTGTTTATACATGTAACATTTCTAGCTGAGTACTAGCACTACCATCCCTAGTGGAAATAAACAAGTCAGACTGTTAGGCATTTTGGAGTTTCACAGTAATTTTAAACAAAGGAAAAGTGTGCTATAAGATTATGCAAAATCCTAATTCTGAATTCACCACAGTCCCCGTCAGACCTTCCCAGCTTTTTTGTCAGGCTGCTACTGCCTTTGCATATCCGATCCTCAGCTCACCTGTTTCTTTGCTGCAAATGTAATGCTGTCAAATCTCATTGATTCTGATGCTTCCCCAGTTAGCTACATCCTTACCCTATACCGTGAACACCAGATTTCAAACTCATTATGCCTGAGGCTCAGTCAGAAGAGAGACAATTGTAGACTGCGTTGAATTTTCAAAAGTTGAGGAGTTGCCAGGAGATGTAGAATAGTCAGAGATTGAGGTATTTATTCAGTTATATAGAGTTAAACAAATGTAAAGAGAAGTGCTCCTAACACAAATGACTGAAAGTTAAATAATAATTAGCAGCTAATTCCATACCAGTCAACAGAACAAGACAAAGAACACTGTGGAGTTTGCTTTCTGTATTCTGTGGCCATGGACTCCATCCCTTGTCATAAAACTGTGCCCTAGAATCTTAGCTTTTATTTTAAAAAAAAAAAAAAGATGTTTCTTGCCCTTGTGGTAGCAGGGGTAGCCTTAAAAATGTAAGTCAAATATAAACAGTTAGAGTGATACTTTCCTGAGCCTGCAAACAGTCTGAAACAATAGACTGGAGAGGTGTGACCTACTCTGTGCAGTTCTAGAGGTTGTTGGCTCTGAAACCTAATGATGAACATTTGGACATCAGCACTGCTGTTTGACTTTTAGCAGAGACATCCTGCTAGTGTATTTATCCCCCCTATTCCAAACTGCCTCTCATGCCTTTGTAAAGGCTGCATGCCACAACTGGACCTTCCTCAGCTGCCATCACCACCATCTTTCCCCTGTCAGCTTCTACAATGCACTTATGCATTGCCAGCAGGAATTCTGTGCAAATGTGGTGTCAGAATAAAAGACATTGAACTTAATATAAAAATCATAATGGCTATTGTACTGGATGTATTGCTTATCTTCATAGTTCATTGCTTATACCCTTAATTTTTTAATATGAATGATGCTGCAGCAGGATTTCCAACTGGCTTCAACTGGGTGCTCTGTGATACAGACCCATAGCCTTATCTTTAATTGAAATATTCCCAAACTTTGGGCCGTTGTTCATGTCACATGTTACAACAGAGATGGGCACCTGGTCTAGTGAGTGGGCTGCAAGATTGTCCTAATTAAGACAGTTTCCAGGGATAGGGTAGTTTTGCTAACTGCACTTGCGTACCTAGGATTTGCAGGGTGTGCTGATTGAACTGTAGCACCACTTTGATTGGATGCTGAGGGAGCGCATAGCTCTCACAATCAGTGTTGTGTGCAATCAGCACATACCTCACTTCATGTGCCCTGGCTTTACTTGCATGTCACTTCAGAAATACCAGTCAGACAAAATCTACTCAGACAGAAACCAGCAGAATCTGGCAACCCTGCACGTGGACAGCTGTAAACAAAATTGCTCATGGGCCACACATAGAACCCCAGTGGGCCTCATGTGGCCTTTGGGCCACAGGTTGCTCACCACTGTGGAATATGAAAACCACCTCATCCACCTCAGGGACTGTGCACCAATGTTCCCTCCCTTTTCCATCTATGTGCAGAATAAATGTTATGTTCACTGAGGCATGTGTGAATGTGTACCACCAGTAGAAACAAAACCAAGCTGTGAGAGCTCTGCTAAAACAGCTGGGCGGCTTTTGAATGTCTTCAGAGCAGCTGCACAAGCACTCAGCTTACAGGGAACATTACTGTGCAGTGTCATGTAAAAATTGTATCTAAACTCAGGCATCCCCTGCTTTACAGAAAGGAAATAGATTTGACAACAGCATTAGCAAAAAACAATTAGCTGCATAATAGAGCTCTGCAGTCACTGACACTGATGACAGTTGATCCCAGATCTTTCTCGACTGAAGTACTGTTTAAAAAAATTGGAGGTTAAAAGCGTGTGATTGTGATGACCTTGTTCCATAGGTTGATAGGTGGATAAAATATTTGGTCTGTTATTTGCCATTTCAAAGCAATTCAGTAATGCACTTTGGGTCTCCTGCTCTTTTAGGTGAATTAGTGAGGGTATACTAGATTAATGTACCGATACACGCATATACTATGTATTAGCAGTACCTTGTTAGTTCTTCTGATGTTCAGGTTGAGATCGCGTTCTCCACTATAAACTCCTGGTTTTAGGAGCATACAGCTCAGTGCTACAAATTCTTTTGCAACGTGTAAATTGGCTCTTACGATATCAGCAGAGATTTTTCTCCATTAACATTTTTTAAAATGCGGCTTTACTCTTTTCAATTTTATTAAGTTTGAAAAAAAAAAGTACTTGGCCTCATATTTTTGCAGTCTTGAATAATTCCACATGGGTTCTTCCATGCAATTAGTTCCTAATGTGATAGATAAAGATTTAAATACCATTACTATACGGTCTGGAAAGACAATAAAATTCATCAGTGTGTTTTCATTTCAGGAGGCATCTGGTGCTGGTGGAAACACATCTGAACGCTTCCCTTTTAGTCTGCCATTAAATAGCCTAGTACAGCTGTTCTGAACATCCCATCCGAAGCTGGAATAGGAAGAGAAGTACAGCCAGCCATTTCCCTTGTGGCTAGCCATAAGGAACTTCCGGAAGGTATGTGCTTTGGATCTCATCCCTGCAACTAAAGCCTTTCCTTCTGGGTGGATCAGAGGATTGGGACCTTGTGCACAAAGGCCTTCCTACATGAAGAGAGTAGGTGGGGAAAGGAGTAGGATAAAGTTGGCCAACAGAGAACATGGAGACGGCTGGGAGGTGGGGATTGTGCTATTGAGAGAGAGTGAAAGGGAGGAAAGAAGACGAACCGGGACAGAGGGAGACAGGGAATAAACAAGGTAGGGCAGAAAATAGAGGGAGTGAGAAATACAGAGAGCAAGGGGTAAGGAACTGTAGCTAGCTTTAAATACAGGTAAGTATTTTAGGTGCAGTAAATCAGGAGAACCACAAGAGGGAACTGATGAACCAAGAAGCAGCAGCTTACTGGCTAACCATGAGCTGTTTCCAATTTAGCTGTGACACTTTTGAGCAGTGTTTCTTAAACTTTTTAAGACCAAGGAACATTTTTTTTATGAGGAACACAAAGGATTTTTGGTTGAGAGAGAGAGAAAAAAATGGTCAGGGGAAAAAGGTCTGGGGAAAGTTATTGAGGGAAAAAAAGGGTTGGGGGAAAGTTATTGAGCAAAAAAAAAGTTTCCTGCCCCTTTAAGGGCAGCCATTTTGAATTCTGTTCTCCACGGCACACCTCCGACTGCCTCACGGCACACTGGTGTGCCGCGGAACACAGTTTAAGAAACACTGCTTTTGAGTATCTGCCCCAAACCTGAAGAAGAATTCTATGTAAACTCAGACCCATTCCATCCATACTTTGGGGGGGAGCCCTGTGGCAGCCACCTCAATAGTCTCCTGGGCAGGTTCCAGGGCAGCCTGGTGGATTGCCTGGGGGGCCTGGCATGGGGCAGCAGTGGGATTGGGCCTCCCACGCTCACCACAACGACAGGATCCAGAATGACCCAGCAGTCTGCTCAGCTCTGCTCCCCCGAACAATGTAGGGCTTGGGGGGAGTAGAGGGGAGCAGGCTAGGGCCAGGGCTGAGTTACTCTGCACACTGCGCTCTCCAGCCAGAGTGAGGAATGGAGCAAACTGTGCACTTGCCCTTTACTCGCTGACAAAAGGGAAAAGCCAGCAATGTTCCTGTATGAATCGGGGTGGACCTTCAGCCCCTCCACTCTGTCTCCCTAAAGGTCACCTGAGGGGTGGGAGACTCAGGGCTGAGGCAGTCCCAGATGGAGGGGGGAGGTTCGCCCCCAGCCAGCCCCTTTCACCTCCCTTGTGATTCTCTTTTCTTTATGGTTTGATGAGAAACAATCCCATTCTAGGCACATCCTATTTTCCTGAGACAACAAAACCCTTCCTCTGCTTTAAGTTATAAGAGGAAGCTGTATACTGAATTGGGTAGTTCTAGCTCTTACCATTTAGAAGGAGTTCTTGAACAAACACACAGACACAGAAATTCTCTCAAATATACAGTAGATAGGTGAGCTGATCTGGTTTCCAGCTATGAATGTGTCAGTGCTCTACAGATTTAGCAAGAGCTGGCGCCTGGTGTACCAGTGTCACACCAGGTGTTCCTAGTGCTGTAAACCTTGCACTTCCTTACCCATTCCCTCCCTTCTGTTTGTTGGCCATGTTTTGGCATCATGCCTAAAGTTAGTCTGTGAGCTTTTCCAGGTGGGAACCTGTCTGTCTGTGCTGCTAAAACACTCTTTATACAGTTCCACAAGAAAATAAGACATCAGAGTCCTTAATAATATCAGATTAAACATTTAGCATCAATTTTTGTTTTGTCCCCACCAAGTAAATTTTGGTCAGCTGGGTTTGCCCTTTTTCGCCTCCTTGCGATTCAATGAGGGATGAACTTGACAGGACTTTCTCATTGGTACAAGGGGACATCTATTGAATAGCCAAGTGCATGGCTGTTTTAAAATCTCATTAATCCTTCTTGTTTGTGTTAGTTTATTTCTGTTTTGGGTTAGGTTTATTTACATAGCTTCTCCTGTTTTCATTTACCCTTCTTCACAGATGAGTAGAAAGGCTTTGGCAAATGATGAGAAGGTATGTTCATCGGGTCCAGCTTGTTACAATTTATTACTGAATTATCATCAGAGTCAAAATGATCTTTTAAAAACATTTAAATAAATAAGGTGGGATCTATATTAAGAATTCCTCAAAAGTTGATATGCATTACCCACTCTTGGTTTACAACATCGCTGAGAAATGGTATTGATGTCATAACAGAGGGTAGGAACAAACAGCAGAATCAGATGAACACAAATAATAAATAACTACAATTCTGAAAACAAAGAGTCAGCCTTTATAATCAATTTAAAAACAGTCAAGAAACTCTCCAGAAAGGATGTGACCTACAAGCAGAACTGACTAGAATGTCCATCACTATTTTGATGAGGTATCAGCTGCTTTTTCAGTGAGCAGCTTGTGAATTTGTGGCAGGAATTTACACTACAAATAACATCCAAGTCACCCTTGAATGGCTCAAGGAACCTAGTGAGTGAAATATGATAACCTTTTCCTAAATCATTTAGTCTGCTTTCAGTCAGGAAAGATACTGGATATGAATTGTTAAACAGTCCACTGCCCCCGGTGGTTACAGAGCTGTATAATTCAGCTAAATATAGCTTTACACTAATGCTATTGTCAAGTCCTTTCCTTCCCACGAAGCAGGTGCTGCATGGATATAGACAAGTTTCCTGTTTCTCTTTGTCACCACTTTCTCAAGCAGCATCCACAGCTGCTAGAGATTAGAGTGCTGCATGAATCCATTTATGTGGCACAATTGTGCACTGTCGATTGATCGTATGTGCAAATGTTGTTTGGCGCTGATGCAGAGCTTGCTTTTCTAATTCTAGCAAAATGGTGGCATGGCCAGATAAACTGTTAAGGAAATGAAAACATTTCTAGCTAACCACAAGACCAGGATACTGCAACATAAAATAGACACGGGTCTGAATGAATGCCTGCCTTGTAAATGAATCGGGAAGCCTTGTTACACAGCTTCATCTAAGGCCCATTGAAATGAATGGGCGTCTTTCCACTGAGTTTCAATAAGCTTTAGCTCAGACCCTTCAAGACAGAGGGACACACATTCCATTCAGCCCTATATATTATTTCAAAGCCTTGGGGGTGCAGAACGAGGCTCTGGTAATTCTTAACATCTTGCCATTACAGCTGCAGAGTAGTAATAATGAAGAAGTAAACAATTACTTTGGTTCTATCACGGAGAGAAAATATGCTGGAGTCCTGCAGTGAAGTCTATGGCAACCTGCATGCTCTTGCAGGATTTCAATAGAAGTACTGTACACAAAACCCTTCTGCCTGTGGTGTGATGATCGCCTTCAATTTCAGTGAGATTGCTACAGTGTTAGCACCCGGACATTACTGGATAGAATTAGCGGTTTCTGATCCATACATGTGTTTCGTTGTGTTGGTACATTCAGTAAAGCCTCAGCTCTTCTATGCTTTGGAATCAGTTAATTATTGCTTATTCTTAGCCTTTTTCTCTCTCGCTCTTGTTTAAGCATCCTGCTTGTTTGCAATCTGAAAATCGATTTGATTTGTGTTGCCTGATCTTGGGTTCATACCGCTGCTGCAGCTTCTCAGGGTGCCAGCTCCCTGTATATTTGTGTGACTAAATGTGATGATGTAGTATTGTACGTCCCCAGATATGAGAGAGACAAGTGGGTGAGGTGAAATCTTTTATTGGATCACCGTCTGTTAATGTGAGAGACACATTTTCAAACTTGAACAGAGCTCTTCTTCAGGTCTTTAATGAAGATTCTCTATATGCCAAAGGGAGAGAGCTGTTCCGTCGGCATAGCTAACCCACCTCCCTGAGGCTGCGTTTAGATTACACCTCTCTGTCGACAGAAAGATGTAGTTTAGGCACATTGAAATTGCTAATGAAGCAGGGATTTAAATATCCCGTGCTTCATTAGCATAAACATGGCCGCTGCTTTTTTTCTAAACTGTTTTTTTTTTAAATGGCAGCCGCGTCTAGTCTCTGTCGAAAATAAACCCTTTTTCGACAGATCCTGTAAACCTCATTTTTTGAGGAATACAGGATCTGTCCAAAAAAGGTTTATTTTTGACAGAGCTGTGTCTAGACTGCCGTTTTTTTGAAAAAACTCTTGTTCGGAAAAAAGAGGCGGCCATGTTTATGCTAATGAAGCATGGGATATTTAAATCCCTGCTTCATTAGCAATTTCGATGTGCTTGATTTGCATCCCTCTGTTGACAGAGGGATGCAGTCTAGATGTAGCCTGAGAGGCAGAAGCTGTGTCAGTGGAAGATGCTGTCCGGTTGTCTACACAGGGGTTAGATGGTATAACTACGTCACTCAGGAGTGTGGATTTTTCACACCCCCTGAGTAACACGACAGGTCTGTGGTGTAGACCAGGCCATTCTGAGAGCGTCACAGTGAAATGCAAGGTGGAACAATTTGTTTAGCATAAGTAGTTAACACGTATTACAAGTAACCATGCATGGTGAAGTGGCCCATTATCACCCCTCTAGTCATAGAAGGAAAGGGGGTGGAAGCAGCTGTTGCGGTACCCACGAAAGCTCATGATATAATATGGTCTTTAAGGTGCCACAGACTGCAGATTGTTGTAATAAGCCATAAATCCATGTCTCTGTTCAGCTCATGATTTTAGTGTCTAGTAAAGTTAAGAATATAAGCGCCCAGGCTTGTCTTTTGAAAGTATTGTGCAGGTTTCCTTTGAGGACGAGGCTAGGTCAGATATAGAGCAGTCACTCTGAGGAAAATGTTCACCCACAGGTGATATGGTGCTTTGTATTTTATCATTTTTCCTATGTGAGTATCATCAAACAACTACAACATACACTTTGGGGACCCCATCCTGAAAGAAATCTCCCCCTTTTCTGGCCTTCAGACAAACCCCCAACATCATCATCAGAAAGAAGAAAACTCCTGAAGCCCCTGGAGTTATTCCCTTGTGATATACTAGTGCAAGATAAGAGTGAAGCCCACTGTGTCATTTTTGAGAGACTGTTTGCCCCAGTGTATTCACAAAATGTTTCCGTTCTTTCTAGTTGTGTTCTATCTGTGTATTGTCTGTGCCTATTTGTGGTACCCTCTTTCCCATGCATTTCAGTTGCACTGTGTGTGTGCTTTTGGGCGCTATTTGTCATCCTAATTTAAAAGTTGAATAGCACACTAGAAACAGCAATTAGCCCCAGTGATTTCAGTGGCACTTATTTCCAGGGTAAGTAGTACCTTACCTTAACATGAGTAAGGGTAGCAGAATCTAACCCAGTGGTCCCCAACGCGGTGCCTGCGGGCGCCATGGTGCCCACTGGGGCATTTATGTGTGCCCACCGAATGATCTGGGCCGGCCCCGCCCCCGGGCGCGCGGCACATGTGCGATGCCAGCCCCGGGCGTGTGGTGCATGGGTGGCCCCTACCCTGGGCACGCGGCACATGCGCGGCTCCGCCCCCGGATGCCCAGCACGTGAGCGGCCTCGCCCCCGGGCGCCCGGCAGCCCCGAAAGGTTGGGGACCACCAAGGAAACCTAGCAACAATCACTTAAGGAAGCATCCCGTTGGAGGTGTACTTCTGTTTTCCATTGCTATTCAGTGGAATGAAGAAACCCACCCAAGATGGCAGCAAGACATGCTGCTGCAAAACCGTCAAGATAAGTAACAATCATATTTTAGAAGGCTGAATATCAGCTCCTCAGGGATCAAATATATGATTTTCATCGAAAGACATAATTAACAATTTTAAAGAAAAACTGTCTACACTTCTACTAGTGGTAGAATTCTTTGTTTGCTGAGGCTAGAAATGTCTTATAATATAGTAGTGATTTGCTAACCTATTCTAGGGCTGTTAAAATGCATTTACACACTGGATTACACATTTACTTGCTTAAAAGCCAGCTCCCTGCAAGCACTGGCTCTCGCCTGCTCCCCCACACCTCTGCTGCTTCCTCTAATACAGAGGCAGCGGTGTGTGTCTGTGGGGAGGGAGGGCTGCATGTAACCCTGAAGGTTAACAGATAAGACCAGGCTCATTGGTTAACTGTTTACACATTTACACTATCACATCCCTAACCTATGCTTACCAGTGTCTGAATCTATGATTAAGATCTTCTGAAAAATCCCTAGAAAAATCTCCATTTGTATACGGTTAGAAATTATGTAAGTTATCTATGTTGATGAAATACCTGCAGTATTTACAGTTCTTAAATTTCCTCATGTAAGCATTTCTGTCAGTCTGAGAACCATAAATCAAATACATCTGCTCAATATTGCTCCCAGTGAGAGGACTGACATTTCACGGTCAATGCTGACAAAAGAAAAGAGCTTCAAACCCTACAATTCTCATGGCACCCAGTCTTGCATTAGAAATTTAAACAGTCTATCAACATTCTGAATTTATCTGCTTGCATGGCTTGGCGATGAGAGCACAAAGTTAAAACAAATTGCAAAAGATAGATCTTATGGGTTAATATTTAATCAAAGGGGTTTGCCTCCCCAGGAATTGAAATTAGGGGGGCCGTTCGAATTTACAAGGGGGGGTGTCAGGGCCGATGAGGGGTGAGACCGTAAGGGTGAAGGTGGGCTATATGGCACCATAGTTCACAAAACTGGGGGCGTGTTAGGGAAATTCAGGGGGGGTATACACCCGCATGGGGGGGTGTAGGGAAATCCCTGGGGGTCGGGCTTCTAGCTGGATTAAGCTCATTATTCCTGAATCGCTTCCCATTTTGTTAAAGCAGCCTGAAAGTAGCTTTACTTGTTTTGGGATTGTGTCGCAGACAATCACTGCCCCTGGCAGGAAACAACATCAACACCTTTTTCTTTCATCTTCCAGTGATTTTTAATCTTCTCTTAGTAAGTGCTATTTCCGTCTCCGCATGTATGACGTTATCAGCTGTAGTAATTCAAAAGACTGAAAGTGCAATTAACCCTTTAGACTAGAGAACTGTGATTTACACTCAAGTTTAGACTCGTGACTGGAAACATCTGCTGTTGTAAAATTTCACTCAAATCATAAAATTAATGCTGTCGAGAATTTAAAGATTCTTCTCTTTCCAGGTAAACCAAGTACTTCAGTGACAGGCTACAGTCTCAGCCTTCTTGCTTCAACAGATTTACAGGCATCTTGCTATCTTTTTGTATATGAATAGTCTTAGAGCATGCCTCCATCCCAGTGTATAGTACATACAAGTGAATCTTCCTGCTAGTCTCTCTGGACCTAACACAGTCTAGAAATGACTGCTAGCCAACTCCCAAGATAATTTCATTACAAATCCTACATTTTTCTGCACAAGTAATATTGCTTGAATTTTTTTGACAGGTAGGTACAAACTAATCTTACCCCAGTACATTGTGGAGTACAGACTTTTTTAAAACATCTGCATAATTGGGAACAAACTCTTAGTGATCCTCCATTGTGTGGTTGACTCTGGTAATCTGTTTTCTATAATGTGCAGTGCATGGATAAACTGTACCCAGCTCTGTTCTTAGTCACAAACCCTTTGGAGTTGATGGATTGTGTAACTGGGGGCAGAATTTGGCCTGTCATATTAAAGAAATGAGTGCATAATTAATTCAGCTGAGCTTAGGCTTTCACGCTTGCTCATGCAGTTTCTGCTATCTCGCTCAATAGAAAGTCTGCCTACCAAACCTCCCCCGAGAAGATTGTGCTACATGCCTTATAGCAGTAGCACAACTCACTGGCTGAACATTGCTTACAGGCCTGAGCCTGTTGCTAACTGGTGGTGAAAGCAGTAGTCCTATACAAATATACCGTTTCTTACATGTCCTACACACCGTACAGAGAACTCCTTTGATGTCAGTGTATCAGGGTTTAAATTCTAAGAGCAATACTGACTGCAGTGGTATAAGACAAGAAATATGTGAATATCCGAACTTTTCTTCCAGTTTCAGAGGCTCTAGTACATTTGCAACATCATTAATAGGATTAGAAATGTCATTTATTTAGTCAATAACTCACTTTTACCAACTGGAAGATTCTTATAGCTCTCTAGCAAAAATGCAGACATTATGTTATGAGTTTCCATTGCTGACTTGTACTTCTCTTTATTACTGTCTTCATTGTTTCCTTCAGTTGTGATCCACCTTTGTAAGGGAGTGAGCACCTTCTGGAAAACGATAATTTTCAACATCCATTGATTCTAATTGGAAGGTTTGTCTATATGGTGCTTTAATCTGCACTAAAAGGGCATTTTACATTTTAAGAACATAAGAACATAAGAATGGCCATACTGGGTCAGACCAAAGGTCCATCGAGCCCAGCATCCCATCTGCCGACGGTGGCCAATGCCAGGTGCCCCAGAGAAGGAGAACAGAAGACAATGATCAAGTGATTTATCTCCTGCCATCCATCTCCTGCCCTTGTTATGAAGGCTAGGGCACCATACTTTATCCCTGGCTAATAGCCATTTATGGACCTAACCTGCAAAAATTTATCAAGCTCTTTTTTAAACCCTAATAGAGTCCTGGCCTTCACAGCCTCCTCGGGCAAGGAGTTCCACAGGTTGACTGTGCGCTGTGTGAAGAAAAATTTCCTTTTATTAGTTTTGAACCTACTACCCATCAATTTCATTTGGTGTCCCCTAGTTCTTGTATTATGGGAAAAGGTAAATAATTTTTCTATAATCACTTTCTCCACACCATTCATGATTTTATATACCTCTATCATATAGCCCCTCAATCGCCTTTTTTCCAAACTGAAAAGTCCCAGTCTCTCTAGCCTCTCCCCATATGGGACCCTTTCCAAGCCCCTAATCATCTTAGTCGCCCTTTTCTGAACCTTTTCTAATGCCAATATATCTTTTTTGAGGTGAGGAGACCACATCTGCACGCAGTACTCGAGATGTGGGCGTACCATAGTTTTATATAGGGGAAGTATGATATCTTTTGTCTTATTATCTATCCCTTTTTTAATAATTCCTAACATCCTATTTGCCTTACTAACTGCCGCTGCACACTGCGTGGATGTCTTCATAGAACTATCCACTATAACTCCAAGATCCCTTTCCTGATCTGTCGTAGCTAAATTTGACCCCATCATGTAGTACGTGTAATTTGGGTTATTTTTTCCAACATGCATTACCTTACACTTACCCACATTAAATTTCATTTGCCATTTTGCTGCCCAATCACTCAGTTTGCTGAGATCTTTTTGTAGTTCTTCACAATCCCTTTTGCTTTTGACTGTCCTGAACAACTTTGTGTCATCTGCAAACTTGGCCACCTCACTGCTTACCTCATTTTCTAGATCATTGATGAACAAGTTGAACAGGATTGGTCCCAGTACTGACCCCTGGGGAACACCACTAGTTACCCTCCTCCATTGTGAAAATTTACCATTTATTCCCACCCTTTGTTTTCTGTCTTTTAACCAATTCTTGATCCATGAAAGGACCTTTCCTCCTATCCCATGACCACCTAATTTACGTAAAAGCCTTTGGTGTGGGACCGTGTCAAAGGCTTTCTGGAAATCTAGGTATATTATATCCACTGGGTGCCCCTTGTCCGCATGTTTATTAACCCCTTCAAAGAATTCTAACAGATTAGTTAGACACGACTTCCCTCTGCAGAAACCATGCTGACTTTTGCCCAACAATTCGTGCTCTTCTATGTGCCTTGCAATTTTACTCTTTACTAGTGTTTCTACTAATTTGCCTGGTACTGATGTTAAACTTATCGGTCTATAATTGCCAGGATCTCCTCTAGAGCCTTTTTTAAATATTGGTGTTATATTGGCCATCTTCCAGTCATTTGGTACCAAAGTGGATTTAAAGGATAGGTTACAAACCACTGTTAATAACTCCGCAATTTCACATTTGAGTTCTTTCAGAACCCTTGGGTGAATGCCGTCTGGTCCCGGAGACTTGTTACTATTCAGCTTATCAATTAATTCCATAACCTCCTCTAATGTCACTTCAATCTGAGTGAGTTCCTCAGATTTGTCACCTAAAAAGGCTGGCTCAGATTTAGGAACCTCTGTAACATCCTCAGCCGTGAAGACTGAAGCAAAGAAATCATTTAATCGCTCCGCAATGGCACTGTCTTCCTTGATCGCTCCTTTTATATCTTTATCATCCAAGGGCCCCACTGCTTTTTTAGCGGGCTTCCTGCTTCTAATGTATTTAAAAAACATTTTACTATCATTTTTTGAATTTTTGGCTAGCTGTTCCTCAAACTCTTTTTTGGCTTTTCTTACTACATTATGACACTTAATTTGGGAGTGTTTATGTTCCTTTCTATTTTCCTCACTAGGATTTGACTTCCACTTTTTAAAAGCTGCCCTTTTCTCTCTCACTGCCTTTTTAACATGGCTGTTTAGCCATGGTGGTTCTTTGTTAGGTCTCTCACTGTGTTTTTTTATTTGGGATATACATTTAAGTTGGGCCTCTAGTATGGTGTCTTTAAACAGTTCCCATGAAGCTTCCAGGGATTTTAGTTTAATTACTCTCCCTTTTAGTTTCTGTTTAACTAGCTTCCTCATTTTAGTGTAATTCCCCTTTTTGAAATTAAATGCCAGAGTGTTTGACCGCTGCGGTGTTCTTCCCAACACAGGAATATTAAAAGTTATTATATTGTGGTCACTATTTCCAAGCGGTCCAGTAACAGTTACCTCTTGGACCAGATCCTGCGTTCCAGTCAAGACTAGGTCGAGAATCGACTCTCCCCTTGTGGGTTCCTGTACTAGCTGCTCCAAGAAGCAGTCATTTAAGGCATCAAGAAATTTAATCTCTGAATCCCGTCCTGAGGTGACATGCACCCAATCAATATGGGGATAATTGAAATCTCCTATTATTACTGTGTTTTTTATTTTGGTAGCCTCTCTAATCTCCCTTATCATTTCAGCATCACTGTCACTGTCCTGGTTAGGTGGTCGGTAATATATTCCTAATGCCATATTCATATTAGAGGAATGAATTGTTATCCATAATGATTCTATGGAACATTTTGATTCCTTTAGGATTTTTACTTCATTTGATTCTATATTATCCTTTACATATAGTACCACTCCGCCACCCGCATGACCTGTTCTGTCTTTCCGATATAATTTATATCCCGGTATGATAGTGTCCCACTGATTGTCCTCATTCCACCATGTTTCTGAGATGCCTATTATGTCAACTTCCTCCTTTGATATGAGGTACTCCAGTTCACCCATCTTATTAGACAGACTCCTAGCATTAGTGTAAAAGCATGTTAGAAAACTACCACTATTTATATGTCCGCCTTTCACAGACACATTGGATTTTTTTATGCACGATTGTTTCACATCTGATCTTGCCCATATATTATTTCCCACGTTCCCTATCTGACTAACTTCTAGGGAATCCCTACCTATGGAGCCTCGTGTAAGAGAAGTCTCCGTCCGATCCAGGTGCTCCCCCGCACCTATCGGCTTTCCCCCACCTCTTAGTTTAAAAACTGCTCTACGACCTTTTTAATGTTTAATGCCAGCAGTCTGGATCCACCTTGATTTAGGTGGAGCCCATCATTCCTGTATAGGCTCCCCCTACCCCAAAAGTGTCCCCAGTTCCTAATAAATCTAAACCCCTCTTCCCTGCACCATCGTCTCATCCACGCATTGAGACTCTGAAGTTCTGCCTGTCTATCTGGCCCTGCGCGTGGAACTGGAAGCATTTCAGAGAATGCCACCAAAGATGTTCTGGATTTCAGTCTCTTTCCTAGTAACCTAAATTTGGCCTCCAGAACATCTCTTCTACCCTTCCCTATGTCATTGGTACCAATATGTACCACGACGACCGGCTCCTCCCCAGCACTGCCCATAAGTCTGTCTAGACTGTATATTGGTGTGCCACCATAAGTCTGTCTTTTACTGTATATTGGTGTGCCACCCAGTAACCGGTCCACATGGAACATCCTGCCACTGACTAAAAGTCCCATTGTCGATGTAGTCCCACTTCAAACAGTATATTATAGAATGGCTGTCCCCATTCAATTAATTAAGTTCAGTGTCCCTGTGCTAGGACAGATGGTCCCATATGAGCAATTAAGGAGGATGGGGAGCACTTGGAGGCCAATAAAAGATGAGAGGGAGACCCAAGGAAAGGGACAGAGTTGTGAATCAGAACTAGTAGGGAGAGGGAGATAGGTGTTAGCTGGGAGTCAGGGGCAGGTAAGAGCTGTCAGACTGTATGTTCGGCATCTGGGAGAAGACAAGTAAACTAGTAAGAGGTTTGCTTGATGATGTCTCCAAGAGAGCGAGCCTGATCTGGAAAGGGCTGAACAGCAGCAGAAGAGGAGGGAGATGCCTGCTGGCTCTGAGCTGGAGCTGAGAGCCAGAGAGGCCTGGAGGCAGGGGAGGAGCCTAACCATTGCTATCTCCAGGGTCAAAGAGCTGGACCGAGAAGAACTGAGAGAGTGTCAGGGAAGAGAGGGACACTCACTTGGCTAGGAGACTCCCATTGGGAAGAATGGGGTTGCACTCCAGTTGGAAGGGTGGGATGGCTGGTCCTGTTAAAAAGGACTGATAGAGTTCAAGAGTGGTTGAAGGCACTGGTGTGTGTTTGTTTCCCTCACTGTTTCCTCAATGATTAGACATTTGGTACTTTCATTATGGACTTTTTTGCACTTTGTTTTGGCCATAAACTGTGTTGATGGGCAAGAGGATACGCTTTCCTGGCAGTAGGAGGGACTCGGAAAGGGGAAATGGAGGCAAGGTGCTTGTTCTACGGG
Source organism: Pelochelys cantorii (assembly GCA_032595735.1). NCBI lineage: Eukaryota > Metazoa > Chordata > Testudines > Trionychidae > Pelochelys > Pelochelys cantorii. The sequence goes on from CM064335.1 coordinate 29,964,987, forward strand.
TCTCTGCTGCACAAGGGTGCCCCAGACTTGGGTGCCCACTGGCACAGAACTATTAGCCTTGGTCTACAATAGGGAGTTATTTCGGAATAACCCCCCTTGTTTCAAAATGACAGGCAGGGCGTTCACACTATCCAGCCCGTTATTTCAAAACGACGGGCTGGTTATTTCGAAATGTGTGCTCCTGCTCTCCTTGGGGAATAATGCTTATTTTGAAATAGCATTCGTGTGGATGCTCCGGTGCTGCTAATTTGAAATAATTGACTTCCAGAGGCTTCTCTCAGCTGCACTTGCCAGCCCCACTGCTCCCCTTCTCCTGCAGAGCTTAAAACAGCAGGCTGCCAACAGGTTGGCAATCCCCATTCCAAACAGCAGCATCTGGTGACGCCATGGCAGACCCCAGAGCTCCCTCTTACTCCCCCATGGCTGCCAGCACTCGTGCAGCATCCTCGGCTGCCACTGGCCAGGGATGCAGGAGAGCATCGGCCTAGACTGGTGTGGAGATCTTGGACTTCATCGAGGTCTGGGGTAAGGAGACCAACCTCCAGAATCTCCACACCAGAAAGAGCAATGCCAGCATGCATAGATGGATGGCCGCCAGCCTGGCCTACAAAGGCCACACCTGGACCCTCAACCACGTCTGGATGAAAATAAAAGAGCTCAGGCAGGCCTACAGCAAGGCCAGAGAGCAGAGCAGATGCTGTGGGGTGGCACCACACAGCTGCTATTATTATGAACAGCTTGATGCCATCCTGGGAGGGAGGCTTGTAACTTCCCCTTGTCATCATTGAGTCTGGCCAGGACATGCCCAGTGTCAGCCTTCACAAGGGTGAGGTTGAGGAGGAGGAGGCAGCCAACCAAGCGACCATGCCTGCCAGTCAGGACCTGCTCCTCACTCGGGAGCCAGTCCCCTCTGCCAGGATGTCTCCCAGGCTTTGGATGAACCCAGGGAAGGCACTTCAGGTAAGTTCTATAACTTTCCCTATACATACACAGCGGCAGGCGGTGGGCTCTGAGGGGCTGCGTGCGCCTCGCTTGCCCTACTTGGCCTGGAGGTCACCCAATAGCCTGTGCACGTGGAGCACCAGTCTGGAGCACTCAGCCCCATGATGCGCTCGCACAGGAACCCCTCGGTCCTTCTCACAAAGGTTCCTGGAGAGGCCTGCCTGACTCTGGCATCCATGGTGGGACATCTTCCCTTGACAAGCCAAAGGAGTTTGGGGTCATGGAAACACACAGCAGTGCTGCACATAGCACCGGGTCATGCATGCACTCAGGTAGAATGCGCTCCTGGTGAAGTGCGGGGATGCAGAGATGACTGATCTTATACATGGAAACTGCTAGGGGGAGCAAGAGAAGAGGACACCAGTAGCACTGTCTTTGGCAAGTGGCTTCTGACATTGACACACACCTCCCCCATCTCCAGCGGGCAGAAAGAGAAGTTCTGTGGAACACCACCAGTGTTGGACCTGGCATGGTGGAACGCAGAAGGAAGCCGAGCCACCCTGTCCCCGCCTCCCACCCACAGGCTCCTGGCCTGGCCGGCACCTTCCCATGCCTGCTGATTCCTTCACCGTGGGTGTTGCGATGCTCCCCTGGGACATCCGTGCCCCTGTAGGAAAGTGCTTGCTGTCAAGGCACATATGGCCTTACTCATGGGCAGTCAGTGTAGCTGGGGCTGCATGAGGCATGGCCCCAGCCACACCTACAGCCCTGCCTCCTCTGCTGAGGCATGCCCCCACCATGGGAAGGGGGGAGGCGCACCGAGCACACGCCCTCCCTACCATGGGGAGGGGAAGAGTGCATGCGCCCCAGTCTCCCTGGAGCACTGGGCAAGAGAGGGGAGGCCGCGTGGCCCAAGCGTCCCCAGCTCCTGGAGCACCAGGGAGGGTGGGAGGTATGTGTCCTCAACTTCCCCGACTGGAGCAGTGGGGAGGGTGGGCACTGGGGGCAGCATTGCCATTGTTTGAACTGAGACTTTCCGTGTTGGCTCAGCGATTAGGGCAGGCTTCATACACAGTATCTCCCGTGGTGCCTGCCCTTGTAACTTTTCTTCCCAGCTGGGCCAGCTGTGAGCATGGCACGTCCACCACCTCCCACGCCATATTCCTGACTCCGCAGGAGGAAAAGCACTTGGAAAGACCTCATGAGGGAACAGGTGGCCTGCCTCCAGTCCCTCATCCAGGGGTTTGAAGAGGAGCACCAGGAGCGGGCTGCTGACCAGGAGGAGCACCGGGCTGACTCAGAGCAGCAGAAGGCCGCCTGGGACCAGCTGGCACACCAACATGAGGTCATGTGTTCCTCTCTCACCTTGGTGATAGAGCACATAGCTTCGTGCATGGGGCGGGCCACCAGCCACCTCCCTCCCTCCCATGATTACTTCCCCTCCTAGCCCCCAGAACATGGGGTGGTGGGACGTCTCGGGCAGCCAAAGCCTCCCAAGCTAACTGAGGCAGGTGCAAATCCCAGCCCCATCCCTGAGCCCCCTTCCTCCCTCCTCCCCTCTCTCCCATGCCAGGTTCTTTTCCCAGTCCCTCCTTTGTTGTAGGGCTCCCAAATAAAGTCTTGTTTAAAAAAAGGTGAAAGGCACACAGTGGGAATGCAGGGGCCCCTTATGAAGAGGCATAGGGTAGAATCTCACAGCTGGCCTTGGCAGAAACTCTCCTTCAAGGAGCATGATGTGCTCGACAAACTGGTGTCCAGCTGCTCATATGCCCTGTCCAGCTGTTCAGCCTCTGCCCCCCACCCTGGCAGGAAGGTCTACCCCTTGCTATCACAGTGGTTTTGGAACACACAGCAGGCTGCCACCACAAAAGGGATGTTGCACTCGCTGATATCCAGCTGGGTGAGGAAACTCTGGAACCTCCTGTTGAAGCGGTCGAATGCACACTCCACCACCATGCAGCACCTGCTCAGTTGAAGTGCTCCTTGGTGGGGTCCAGGTTGCTTATGTATGGCTTCGTAAGCCAGGGAAGCAAAGGGTAGGCTGTTTCGCCCAGGATGCAGATGGGCATGTCCACCTCCCTGACTCTGATGGTGTGGTCAGGGGAAAAAGTGCCGGCGTGCATCTTTTGGAACAGGCAGGGTTTCTGGAAGATGCGGGCATCATGTGCCTTCCCCAACCATCTGACATTGATGTTGATGAAGCAGACCACAGAGAAATAGCACCATGGAGAAGTACCTCTTCCTGTTGATGTAGTCCAAGGCCCGGTTGTTGGGGGCCAGGATCAAGATGTGCATGCCATCTATGCCCCCTGCAGTTGGGAACACCATGGTGGCAAAGCCATCGATGATGCTGTCCACGTTCCCCAGAGTAACGACCCTCCATAGCAGCATGGCTGATGGCCTTGGATACTTGCAGGAGCATGGCCCCAGCTGTGGATTTCCCCACACCGAACTGTTTCTCAATGGAGCGGTAGCTGTCTGGCTTGGCGAGCTTCCACAAGGCGATGGCCATGCGTTTCTGCACCGGGATGGCAGGTCACAGTCAGGTGTCCTGTCACCTGAGGGTGGGGAAGCCACTAGCAGAGCTCCAGGAAGGTAGCCTTCCGCATGCGGAAGTTCTGGTGCCACTGTTGGCCGTCCAATAGCTGCAGGAGAGTGTGGTCCCACCAGTTGGAGCTGGTCTCTCTCTGCCAGAACTGGCGATTGACGGTGTCCAGGGGATGGCCGGGCATACACAGCAAGCAGCAGGAGCACCAGGACCTGCGTGAAGGGGTCCTCCAGTCTGAGGACCATTGTCCTGCTGGAGCAGCATGTGGGCAGTCTGGATGAACTGTACCATGAGGCGCAGCATGAGGCCTATAAGCCTGGCACTCCTTTGCAGCAGCTGTGGCCCCACGTTGTGAGTGCTGTGGCATCCACAAGGACAACCAGAGCACACCGTGTCTGTTTGATGTCCCACAAGGGGGGAGGCAGTGGAGGAGTGGCGTGTAAGACATGGCTGAAGAGAGGAGTCCCTGAAAGCAGGCATCGCAGCTTGCCTGACCAAGCAGCCACAGGAAGTGTCTGTCTCCTGGTGCCCTCCCCAGAGTGCTTCCAGGACACTAAATCCAAGGCAAGCTTCAATCAGTGTGGATGTGCAATTTAGAAATAATTCTGAGTAATTTCGATGCTATTTCAATTTTGTTATTTTGGGAGTTTGACTAATAAGATGGGTGAACTAGAGTACCTGGTATTAAATGAGGAGATTGACATAATAGGCATCACTGAAACCTGGTGGAATGAGGAAAATCTGTGGGACACAATCATACCGGGATATAAAATATATCGAAAGGATAGAGCAGGCCGGGTGGGTGGCGGAGTGGCACTGTATGTGAAAGATAATGTAGAATCAAATGAAATAAAAATATTAAGTGAATCAACATGTTCAATAGAATCGCTATGGATAGTAATTCCATGCTCCAATAATAAGAAATTAGCAGTAGGGATATATTATTGACCACCTGACCAGGACAGCGATACTGACATTGAAATGCTGAGGGAGATTAGAGAGGCTACCAGAATAAAGAACTCTATAATAATGGGGGATTTTAATTATCCCCATATTGACTGGGTACATGTCACCTCAGGAAGAGAAGCGGAGATAAAATTTCTCAATGGCCTAAATGACTGCTTCTTGGAGCAGCTGGTGCAGGAACCCACAAGGGGAGAGGCAATTCTCGATTTAGTCCTGAGTGGAGTGCAGGATCAGGTCCAGGAAATAACCGTTACAGGACCGCTTGGGAATAGTGACCATAATATAACAACATTCAACATTCCTGTGGTGGGTAGAACACCTCAGCAGTCCAGCACCCTTGCATTTAATTTCAAAAAGGGGAATTACACAAAAATGAGGAGGCTAGTTAAACAGAAATTAAAAGGCACAGTGACTAGAGCCAAATCCCTGCAAGCTGCATGGAAACTTTTTAAAGACACCATAATAGAGGCCCAACTTAAATGTATACCCCAAATTAAAAAACATAGCAAGAGACCTAAAAAAGTGTCACCGTGGCTTAACAACCGTGTAAAAGAAGCAGTGAGGGACAAAAAGGCATCTTTTAAGAAGTGGAAGTCCAATCCTAGTGAGATAAATAGAAAGGAACATAAACACTGTCAAATCAAGTGTAAAAATGTAATAAGAAAAGCAAAAAAAGATTTTGAGGAACAGCTAGCCAAAAACTCAAAAAGAAATAACAAAATGTTTTTTAAGTACATTAGAAGCAGAAAGCCTGCTAAAAAACCTGTGGGTCCCCTAGACGATCGAACTATAAAAGGCGCAATCAAGGACGATAAAGCCATTGCGGAGAAACTAAATGATTTCTTTGTTTCAGTCTTCACGGCTGAGGACGTTGGGGAGATTCCCAAATCTGCACCGTCCTTTGTGGGTGATGAATCTGAGGAACTGTCCCGGATTGAAGTGTCATTAGAGGAGGTTTTGGAACAAATAGAAAAACTTAATGTTAACAAATGTCCGGGACCGGATGGCATTCATCCAAGGGTTCTAAAAGAACTCAAATGGGAAATTGCTGAACTATTATCTGTGGTTTGTAACCTGTCCCTTAAATCGGTTTCCGTACCTAATGACTGGAAGGTAGCCAACGTGACACCAATAGTTAAAAAGGGCTCTAGAGGCGATCCGGGCAATTACAGACCGGTAAGTCTAACTTCAGTACCGAGCAAATTAGTCGAAACAATAGTAAAGAATAAAATTGTGAAGCAAGTAGAAGAACATAATTTGTTGGACAAAAGTCAACATGGTTTCTGTAAAGGGAAATCCTGTCTTACTAATCTATTAGAGTTCTCTGAAGGGGTTAACAAACATGCGGACAAGGGGGATCCAGTAGATATAGCATACTTAGATTTTCAGAAAGCCTTTGACAAGGTCCCTCACCAAAGGCTCTTGTGTAAATTACATGGCCATGGGATAAGAGGGAAGGTCCTTTCTTGGATTGAGAACTGGTTAAAAGACAGGAAACAAAGGGTAGGAATAAATGGTAAATTTTCAGAATGGAGAGGGGTAGCTAGTGGTGTCCCCCAAGGGTCAGTCCTAGGACCAATCCTGTTCAACTTATTCATAAATGATCTGGAGAAAGGGGTAAGCAGTGAGGTGGTAAAGTTTGCAGATGATACCAAACTGTTTAGGATAGTCAAGACGGAAGCAGACTGTGAGGGACTCCAAGAAGATCTCACCAAACTGAGTGATTGGGCAACAAAATGGCAAATGAAATTTAATGTGGATAAGTGTAAAGTAATGCACATCGGGAAAAATAACCCCAACTATATGTCCAGTATGATGGGGGCTAATTTGGCTACGACAAATCAGGAAAGAGATCTTGGAGTTATGGTGGACAGTTCTCTGAAAACTTCCACACAGTGTGCAGCAGCAGTCAAAAAGGCAAATAGGATGCTAGGAATTATTAAGAAAGGGATAGAAAATAAGACCCAGAATATCTTCCTGCTCCTGTATAAAACTATGGTACGCCCACATCTTGAATACTGTGTACAGATGTGGTCTCCTCACCTCAAAAAAGATATTTTGGCCTTGGAAAGGGTTCAGAAAAGGGCAACTAAAATGATAAGGGGTTTGGAACAGGTCCCATATGAGGAGAGGCTAAAGAGACTGGGACTTTTCAGTTTAGAAAAGAGGAGACTGAGGGGGGATATGATAGAGGTATATAAAATCATGAGTGGTGTGGAGAGGGCCGATAAAGAGAAGTTATTTATTAGTTCCCTAAATAGAAGAACTAGAGGACACCAAATGAAATTAATGGGTAGCAGGTTTAAAACTAATAAAAGAAAGTTCTTCTTCACACAGCATGTAGTCAGCCTGTGGAACTCTTTGCCAGAGGAGGCTGTGAAGGCTAGGACTATAATAGAGTTTAAAGAGAAGTTAGATAATTTCATGGAGGTTAGGTCCATAAAAGGCTATTAGCCAGGGGATAAAATGGTGTCCTTGGCCTCTGTTTGTCAGAGGCTGGAGAGGGGTGGCAGGAGACAAATCGCTTGATCATTGTCTTCGGTCCACCCTCTCTGGGGCACCTGGTGCTGGCCACTGTCGGCAGACAGGATACTGGGCTAGATGGACCTTTGGTCTGACCCAGTACGGCCATTCTTATGTTCTTATGAGTTATGTGGATTTTACTTATTTTGAAATTATTTCCTGGTGTAGACATTCCCTTAGTGTGTGCTAGAGAAATTCTGTTGTGTGTCAGCAGGGTTTTCACTGCCAGTTTGCATGTGACATGGGAGTAGAGAATGAAATTTACACTAGTAAACTAAAGTACCCTGTACATGAGTCTAGACTAAAGCACCCTGTAGATGAATCCTTGAGAGAAGCACCATGGTGTGATAGATAAGCTAGTGATTTGGGGGTTCTGGTCCCAGCTCTGCCACTAACTTGCTTTGTGCCCTAGCTCCCCTCTCTGTAAAATGGAGATAATTATGCTTCCTTTGAGTTCGAAGCAAGGCTTGAAATATGAAGGTGACTGATCCAAGCAAAGTATTTTTAATAGTACAGAACCTTTCAATAGGTGCTCAGCACCTTTCAGAATCAGGCCCTTACATGAAAATATAGATTTACTCACAGTTATTAGTATCAGATATGTTTAATTCTTTTTGTCCAAGTCAAAGTCTATAGCCTGAGCTCATTCTTTGCACAGCTTTATGGTAGGTCACAACCATTTCAAACCACATCATTTCTTGAGAGACACTTGCCATCTTCAATCAATTCCCTACTTTCTGGCACACATTTTCAGTGCTCACTTTCTAAATCTGTGGCACATTTCGATGTATTTCATCATGCCCTCTGTTAGCAAAGCCCCCATACAATTTAACTGTTGACAGCTATAATTAAAAGTATTTTATGGTTCCTTTGTTGTTACTCTTGTTGAGTATGTGGAATTTGTACATTAAGAACCACTTGGCTGTGTCACACATACAAGAAAGTAGAGTTTTCTGATTGTTTAAATGATTATTTTTAAAGTTGTTATTTCTATGGCCTTTTCACAGGTAAATAGCCATTAAAGCATGCAGACATACAAGTCTGCAAATGCAGAAAAATTACACAGATTATGGGTCCAATAATTGCTTACAAATGTGCACGTAGAGGTATTTATAATCATACACTGATTGCTCCAAAGAGGACCATAGTTAGTTTCTGCCTACTTGTCCAACACAGTCAGATGATTCAGTTACTGTCTTTGGCACATGATGTATAGGTGTGAATCTCACTCTGTATGAATGAGGCTGAGACCCTGCATACGTTCAGCACAAGACAGAGCAGTGTTAGCATAAGACTGCTGTCTTCTACGTTTCTTGAGCAGGTTAGCATTGCAAGCACACTGTCTCTGGTTAAGCGTTTTACATGCTTCTTCAGTTGCGGGCACACAAATACCTGGCTAAATAGATGAGAGATGTTTTTTCCTTTGCTTTTTTAGTAAATATTTGTGTAATAAAAACTCAGCCGTCCAAAATCATTCCTACTTTTAATGTGACCAAAACCCCACTGTATTGAATATAGTCTTTGTACCAGAGAGATAGAACAAAAGACTGGTGGCCAACCCTGTGTCTAGATGGCACTGGACTGTGGTGTATCTAGTAAAGATTACATTCTGCAAAGCTAAGGGGAAAACTCTTCTCTCACATCTACTGGGAACAGCTGTGATCTGATAAGTCTGCTCCCCCTACCTGTGCCAAATTCCTACTGATGATGATGCACAGTTCCTACAGTATAGGGTAATGAGGACATGCACAAATTCTCACTAACATCGATAGGCTTTTAATGCAGAGCAATATGTCATTCAGACTTCGCTGTGGAAATCTGAGAGCAGAATTCAGAGCCCATTGATATTCACACTGATGCAGAGTGATCTGCATCTTTGCAATTGGTAAATAACTTGGAGGGAAAATGGCATTTGATAGATAAGGTAATATTTTTTAAAAAAAGACTCTATAATTATTGTTTCTCTAGTACCCTGATTGTTCATACTGTTTTAGAGTAGTAACCCTATATCAACAGGGTTGCTATCTAACACACTTGCACAGTACCATTGGCACAGGTGTATATAAGAGACAGATGTTTATGAAAACTGATGTGTCAAGTAGAAGTGGATTAAAGTTCAAAATTCAGGGATGACTGGATCTTGGCTCTTGGCTCATCCCATTATAGAGATATTTGCCAGTGCAAAGTCTGAGTCCCATTTAGATTTTTTGAATTCCTACTACCACCCAAAAATTAGATTTGGGAGCATTCAGGTCTGGGGTTTCAGTTCTCTATATTAAAGAGAAATTCAGATCTAGATCTGGGTTCCGATATCTACTCCCCATTCAATCCCAAATATTAGGTGAATTTGGATCTGGGTTTTGTTTAGGGTCCATCTCTAGTTAAAATATCTCTGCAGTCTTATACGGAAACATTTTTCTAGCTATCTAAGCTACTATGGTTACAGAAATACTGCAATTTTCTTGTAATGATATAGCAAGTGCCTGTACATTTAGGGGTTTGAATCCATCTCTTTATGTAGAGATGACTCTTTCACTTCCCTTTTTATGATCAGATCTTTATTCAGAACCATCAAGAAACATAAGGAAAAGGGAAGAGGATTATGAAATGGAAGAAAATCAGTATTTTTCAGACAGAACTCTTTTAAAGAATAGGTTGTAAACATTTCCTGTGAATTCATCCAGTGAACGGTGAGTGAAACAGAAAAGCTCAACTCTGTATCTGTCCAGATCTTTTCCCTGCTGCAATAGTTTCTAAGCAAATTTCTATCTAGACTCTACATGATATCTCTGGAATTAGGAGTACGTGGAGGAAGAATCCATTTGGGAGGAAAGGATCCGGGATTAAAGTCTTATCTCTGCTACTGACTCCCTATGTAGCCTTAAGCAAGTCAGTTAATCTCTGTATTTCAGTTTCCCTTCTGTAAAATGGTGATAATAGCTCAGTATTTCCTTGTCCCACTCTTTTATCTGTCTTGTCTATTTAGAATGTAAGCTTATTGGGCAGGGACTGACTCTTACTGTGCATCTGTGGTGTCCAGCACAATGGGGTCCCAGTCTTTACTTGGGCCTGTAGCTACTGCAGAAACAAGCAATTCTTCAATATTTGTAAAAAGAAGATTTTCAGTCTGCAGTTAATTGTTCCTTTCCCCCCACTGCACTAAGTGAAAACAGGTAATTTTGCTATAGGCCAATGAATATGGTCACCTTGTTTATTTTTGCCTTCATATTATGTGGCAGTAGATGGAGCTCTCTCTTCATCTGCTTGTGTGCATTAATGCCAGTACTTTTACATATTCTGCTGCGGTAATTACTCTCTGCTACTTATGCACGTACTGTATCTCTGGAGGCTATAAATGGAGTTCAGTGACTGAAGGGAATTACAAATTTTACCTCATTCCCTAGCACAAAAACGTGAAAGGGATCCAAAATGGCTTCACCTTTCCCCTCTCTTCTAGTAAATATTGTGCAGTCTCCTTACTTTCTGATCTATTTTTAACTTAACAAAGGTTAGAGGTAGGCTGACCAGATGTCCCGTTTTTAAAGAGACAGTCCCGTATTTAAGCCTTATTTCAGATGTCCCTACTTTTCTTTAAAAATGAGCCAATTATCCTATATTTTCTGTCTCTCCCCTCCCATCAGTGGGAGTGCTGGGTCCTGCTGCTGGCCAGTTCCTTGTTTGCCAACTGCCCACCCACCAGTGGTGAGTTTGTGTGTGTGTGGCGGGGGTTAAGGCAGGCTTACTCCTGCCCTGGCCCTTCACCACTCCTAAAAGCAACTAGCATGCTCTGGGGTGTCTAGTGGCTGACGATGGGGGTGAATGTGCAAAGTTGGTTGTTGGGCACAGCTGCAGAGTGTGGGGCCAGCCACTCCCCCTGCTGGTCCATCTGTGCAGTCCATACTGTGTGCTGCCTCTTGTCCATCCCCTGTCCCATTTCCAGTCAGCACTGGATACTTGCTGCGGTGGTTGCAGAGTATGGGCTGGTGATGGCCAGTTACATGTCATCTCTGCTGCCCACCCATTAGCTCTTTACATGCTTCCCCTCTCACTGTCCTCTCCCTGCTTTGCCCTTTGCCCCCGCCCTCCCCCCCCCCCCGCCCTCCTGCTCCTCTATATCCTGCTGTTCCCCGGCGGGGTGTACCCTGCTCCCAGCACTGTGCAGACAACCAACCCCTAGTTGGATCATTCAGCTCACCAACACCCTGGCTGGTAGGCTCCTTCCTTCCCCCACTGACGGTTGTTGGGCTGGCACCCAGGGAAAGCTCAAGACACAAGCGACCCAGGGTGATGCCTATGGGGAGCTGAGCCCTGCATGTGCCAAAACCCCACACAGCACTGGCATGGGGAACCTTCACCATTCCTTAGCTTCCTCCCTGCCACTTAAGAGCTTAGCTATTTCCAGCCTGTTTGCACTCGGGCTAGGGATGTTAAGGACTAGTCAACTATCTGATAAGCATTTGCTTATCAGATAGTCTGTTGACTAGTCGACTAGTCAATTTCCACCCCCCCCCGCCTTGCTGCCTCTATGAGAGAGAGGCAGCAAAGGGGGTGTGTGGAAGGGGTACTTCAAAGCGGCAGCGCTGCACAGCTGAGCCCAAGATTAGCTGTGCAGCACTGCCTTTGAAACCCCAAAGTGGCATTTCAAAGGGGCAGCAGCTGCACAGCTGATCCGCAGCTCAACAGTGCGGCGCTGCCCCTTTAAAACGCCAAAGTGACATGGAGCCTGGGGTCAGCTGGCCCCGGGCTCCATGGCTGCCCCTTTGAAACATGGAGGCAGCTTTTCAAAGGGGCAGCCGCCGCACAGCTGATCCCCGGGTCAGCAGTGCAGCATTGCCCCTTTAAAATGCCGCCTTGGATTTGTAGAGATGGTAAAACCCCACCCCACCTCCTGATCAGCCAGCTGATACCCTTGTCAGGGTCATTGATGGACAATCACAGCTCAGCCACCAAGTTCCCTAATTTGGGGAACTGTGCTGAGTTCAGATGGAAGGGAAGGAGAGGGGACTCCATCAGTATTCTGTTATCAGCTCCCAATTTCCCCTGGGCCAGGACACTAGGGGAGAGGAGCTAGAACTAGACCCTCAACTCCTTCTGCCTCCAAGGGATCCTGGAGCATTGGAATGTGGGCAGAGCCCTCCATGGGGACTTGCACCCCCAGCTGCTCCAGAAGGACAAGAAGGACCCATAGCCAAGCATGAACCTGGTTAGTGTCAGGAAGGTCACTTGCATCAAATTCAGGGAGTGGGATGGTGAATCAGAACAGGGTTCTGCTGCTCCTTACAGCCTTGGCTCTCTCCTGGGACACTCTGCACTTGATGTTGACACACTGGCAGGAGGCAGATCAGGAACAAGACTGGTTGGTGAACATGCTGTGCAGATGAGCCTACCCCCATCTCCAGAGCTGAGACATTGTTCTCAGGGTGGAATATCTGATTCCCGTAGGAGAGAAGAGCTGATCCTTCAGGCCCACTCTTCTGTGAGCACCATCTCCTGGACCTCGTGGCAGGAGCAAAGAGAGGTTGGGTAGGGGGCAGAGGGATGTGAGGCTCTCATTCCCAAAGTCAGGTAGAGCCTTGATTTGAAGTTCACTTCCTTCCCCTTTGAGGAAGGCTCAAAATAGTGCTGCCCTGACTGCCCTAATCAAGGATGGCCCACAGGAGTGCAGGCAGGAGGACAGACTGGATTTCCAATCTCCCCTTTTCTGGTTCGCCCAGCACTAAGGTAAAACTGCCCCCTGCTGCTCCTGACTGTGCTCACCTCCAAGATGTATTGGAGCCTGTCTGTGTCTGGGGACTCTGCCAGCAGGTTCCCCAGCATGGCTGACCTGAGGTCAGACAAGGACTTGTGCAGAACCTGCAAAGGAACGAACAGCCATGGGTGACAACTGGAAAACTGGGAAAACTTCTCCCTGACAAAAGCCCGTTGCTCGGTCAATCAGCATTGGAGACTCTGAGAACTGGGCGGCTGATACGTCTCAGCAGAGGTGCCAAAAGATGACCTAGGTCACTCCCAGATAGGATCGGTCTCAGAGCAATTCTAGCCCCACTTCTTTGGGATCCTCCCAAAGGGGGGTGGTGTCTGAGGTTGCCCCTGCCTTGTACCTCTGTCCTGCCTGGCTGATATCAGGGTCTCTATGTGAAGTCACCACTGCCCCGCCAGCGTTCTGCAATTGGCTGAGGTCCTGCAATAGGCCTTTGTGATGTAACTGCCATACCCACCCCTCCCCTGCAAGGCAGGTGTCCTGCCCCTGGGCCTGTGGGGACTCATTGACTGATCAGAATAAAGTGCTCTCGAATGAGCTACAGACCAACAATTGTTCATAATCATTTGGCAAGTATTTGAGAACTGGCATATTAGAATCAGGAACTGCCTAGAGACAATAATTGCAGAGAAGCAATACAATCAATCAAATACCTGATTGGTTGTGCCTTGTTTGGTCTTAAAGAGAACAAAAGGACCTGAGTCTTCCTTGTCAATAGCCATCTGCTTGGCCAATCAGCATTGAGACTCTGAAAGCTGGGAGACGGTCTCAACAGAAGTCCAAAAGGATGGCTCCAGGTCACCACCAAAGGGAATCAGTCTCCAAGCACTCTTCCAGCTCCACCTCTTTGTGAGGGCCCTCACAAAGATAGCAAAGCCTATCCTTGGTGGAGGCAGGAGGAATGGAAAAGGGTGGAAAGAACTGAGACAAGAAGAGAAAGAGAGGGAAGGAGGAAAGGGGAAACCTAAAAAGGCAAATCCCAATCCCCCAGTGATTCTACAGGACAAAGTCCTGGGTAGGAAATCAAGTCATCTTAACCTAGTGATTTCTATGTCTAGAATTCAGATGATAGCAGGTGGATCAGACTGAACAAACTCCATACCTCTCTGAGGCTCTTACCTTCTAAACAGGGACTACAAAATGAGTAGTAGGAAAGGAGAAAACTCTGATGAGGTTCCTCCTCATGCTCACTTACATTAATCCTAATTCTCTCAGTCCCCAAGGAGAGACCTTGAGAAGGAACCTTGCTACTGCAAAGCCATAGGAGTCTCTGAGGTAACCCCTGCCTTGCACATCTGTCCTGCCTGGCTGATGTCAGTGTTTCTCTATGAGGTCATCAGCGCCCCACCACTGTCCCCCAATAGGCTGAGGTCCTACAATAGGCCTTTGTCACGGCCACACCCACTCCTCCTTTGTAAGGCTGGTGTCCTGTCCCTGGCCAGCCTCTTTGGATGTTTGAGTGGTTTCCCCTGGATCATCCCACTTGATCCCTAGACTCAGTTGTCATTAAGCTGGCTGCCCAGTAAAGCCCCAGAGGCTACTCGCTATGCCACCCTCATTTTTTCATTAAATATTAGACTTGAAGTCTGGAAGGTACCATTAGAGCATTGAATCTGAGCCCTTCATATCTCATCCCTCCCAGTATATCATAGTAGCTAAGTTTTGTTCCAAGCACCTATCAGAAAGGCATCTAGTTGTCTTTAGAAGACATCAAGAAATGGAGAATCCATCAATTGCTTTGGTAGTTCATTCCAAAGGCAAATCATCCTCACTGTGAAATATTTGTGCCTTATTTCTGCCTTATTTCTAATATGATTTAGTCCTCAGAGTCACTGATTGCCTAGGTACAGTTCCCCATTCCAAGGCTATGGCCTGCATGCTTTTGGGGCTAGGACCTTGCATTTGGCTATGTGAAAACCTGTTCGTTCGCTTGGGTCTAGCTTCCCAAGGGATCCAGATCACTATATCACTGCCCTGGCCTCAGCCTTATTTACCACTTGTCTCATATTTTGTCGTCCACACACATTACTAGCAGTGATTTCATATTTTCTTCTAGTTCATTGATAATTATTTAAACAGTTCTTGAGAGCCTCTTTAGACCCTTAGAGCCAAGTACTTGCTCTTTTCTGAATCTTTTCCAGTTCCACTGTCTACTTTTTGAGGTCACCCAAAACTGGACAGAGTATTCCGTGTGCAGTTCCGTGGATTTATATAGTAACACAATGAGATTTTCTGTATTATTTTCTATCCCTTTCCTAGTAATCCCTAACATATTGATAGCCTTTTTGATTGTTGTTGCACAAGTTTTAGAAGCTTTCAGAGATTTACCTGTGGTGACTCCAAGATTTCTTGTAGTGTGATAACAGCTAATTTAGAACTGATCATTGTATATGCATAGCTAGGGTTATCTTTCCCAATGAGCATTCCTTTGCACTTCTCAATGTCAAATTTCATCTGTCATGTTATTGCCCAACCACCCAGATTTGTGAGATCCCTTTGTACCTCTTCACTGTTTGCTTTGGACTTAACATTCTTGAGTATCTTTGTATCTTCTGCAAACTGTGCCACTTCCCTGATCTCCTCCTTTTCTGGGTTATTAGTGAATAATGTTGAAGAGCACAAGTTCCACTACCAGAACGGTCCCATGCCACAGGAACGCTCATGGTGGCAGACAACCCTATGTTTTGGGGGCCCCACGGCAGCCTCCCCAATTGTCCTGTGGATGGAATGGTCCATGGTTAGGCCCATGGGTGCTAGGGCAATCTGTGGGATTACGTGGGAGGCCTGAAGCCGGCAGCAGGAGTCAGGCTCCTGTGTACTCACTGCAGCACTGGGACCCATGGGAAGCAGAGCAATGCATGCAGAAGCCTGCTCCACTTCTCCACCATCTCCCAGCTGGGTTGCTCCGCTGCAGTGGTGGGAAGCGGTGCGATCAGGCCCCAGCCATCTCTGCTCCCCCTAGTGACATGGGCTCAGGGGAGCGGAGTGCAGCAGTTTGCTGGGTCACTGCAGCTCCTGCCCCAGACGTGAGTGTGGGGTCCCAACCCTTGCTATTGGCCTGTGCCAGATCCCCTTGTAATTCCCTGGTTCATGTCACTTGGGTGGAGAGGGCTTTAGGGAAGAGGTACAATGGGGGTGGAACAAGACGGAGCAGGGTTGAGATGAGGCAGGGGTGGGGGGGTAGAGCAGGGCTAGGCCTTAGGGGAAGTGTGGCATGGAGGTGCACTGGGGCAAAGTAGGGGGAAGGGGCCTAGGGCAAAGAGGAGGTTGTCCTGGTCCCCACTCCCCCCTAGGGATGGCCCTGCCGAGTACAGACCCTTGGGGGGACTCCATTGGTCTCCCCCCCCGCCTTCTTTGGCTGCTCCAGAGAGCCATAGTCCTGCTGCCTGCCTGTGCTAGAGCTAGGGGTTCTTTAAAGAGGACAAGGACAACTTGAGCAGAAGCGATATTGGGGGCAGGTGGACAGAGATCCTGGAGCCACAGAACTTGAGCTCAGTAACTTTCTATATGATCAGCTGATCTCTGTCAGGGATTTTCCTTAAGCTCAGCATTACAGGAAAACTTCATTGTGCCCACAGCTATAAAATCCACCCTTTGTGCACCTTTTTTGTACTCTCCACCCTTCTTGTGAACCCCACAAATCACACACAGAAAATCTCCTGTCCACACCATAGTTCTCAAGGACTTAGCTGCCGGTGCAACATGGTGACACTTTTGCACCAGCAGAATCTGAAATCAGACGTCATTTTCCTGTAAAGAGGCAGGTGATGGTGCATGGAGAGAAACAGCAGAAGGAAAAAGGGTGTGATACTTATGTTTTTCATTTGGAAATGCAGGTGCAAAGTAAACTTGCTGTGCTGTTGGGGAAAAGTCCCTTTCCTGTTCTGTCAAGGGGAAAGTCACCCACAAGGCCAGACAGCACTGCACTGTGCCCCAGCCTTAAGGCATAGGGCTGGTGGTCAGGTCATATTCCACAAGCTGGGTAGGGCTGGAGGAGGTACTGAGGACTCCAGTGGCATGGCTTTCTCTGAGCTATTGTGTTCATGATATGCAGCAGCAGCAGGGCAGCAGGAAGGTGTTTTCTCACAGAAGAACTATGAAGAACCTCACCTTTGGAGGTGCTTTCTCGCAGAAGAACTATAAAATCCAAGGTCCTGACTATCTGTGGCTATGGAGGTGTCGCGTTATTGGGTTGTAATAGGAAACTGCAGGTCATTGTTGCACCCACTGTTGTGTGTTTGCCCCAAATTCTGTACAAAGTGGGCCAAGTGAGGTGTCCAATTAAAGCTTATGTTATGCTAATTCTATGTATGCTACTCATATACTTGTATGATTTTTACAGGAGGTGTCACAGGAGATTAATGAGTTGCTTTCTTAAGATTGAAGTGATGGACAGGATTCACCTATTTGTTTTGGTTGCTTGGCACTACTCCAGCCCAGCACAGCAGCCCATGACCGGCCCTGCACCCATCTGGGGCCCTGAGATAATCCAGGAGGAGGCTGGGGTAAGAAGCCCATGGCAATAGGACCCTGGATTATTAGGCAAAGGCTTATGGGTGGAGATAGGAATCAGCTGGAGCACGTCAGTCTGCCGGAGGCCCATGTAGGGCCTATAGAGGAAAAGTGAAGACAGGGGCATCTGAGAACAATCGGGGTAGAAGGCAATTGCTGTGAGAGAACAGTCTGGGCTCTGCTTGGGACACTGAGGAGAGAGGGCGACCAGCAATGTAGCCTGATCTGACCATGGCAGAATGCTGGTTAGATTAAGTTTGGAAGGACCTGGGTTGTGTCACAGGCTATGGCAGGAGGAGCAATCTTTGCTTTATGTCCCTTTCTTGATTTGCTGGTTCCTTTGTAGCTGAAATAATCACCAGAACACCAGTTCAATGAAAGAGAATAGCAGGGGTGGGGTGGGGGATTAAAGGGAAACACAGGGCATGCAGGGGCAACTTGTGGAGAGCCATGTGGCAGAGGCTCAAAAAAGGCCTTGCATAAAACTGTCCTTCAAGGCCTCTCTGATTTGCACAGCCCCTTGCTGTGTTCTCCTGATCACGCTGGTGTCCAACTATTCAACTCTCTGGTTAGGCGCTCTGCCTCAGCCCCCCACCCTGCCGGATAAGTTTCCCCCTTGCTCTTGCACAGATTATGAAACACAACACGCTGCCACCACAAAGGGAATGTGGCGTTTGCTGTGGTCCAGATGAGTCAGGATACCCTTGAATCTCCCTTTTAAATGTCCAAAGAGGCATTCCACCACCATTGTGCACCTGCCCAACCTGTTATTGAACTCCTCCTTGCTGGGGTCTGGGATGCCCTTGTAGGGCTTCATGAGCCACAGGAGCAGGGGTAGGCTGGATCACTCAAGACCACTATTGGCATGTCCACCTCTCCAACTCTGATTGTCCAGATAGGGGGAAAAGTTCTGGCGTGTATCTTTTGAGAGAGGCAGGAGTTTTGAAAGAGGCGCGTGTCATGCACCTTTCCCGACCATCCCACACTGATGTCGGTGAAATGGCCCTTGTGATCCATGAGCACCTGCAGCACTATGGAGAAGTACCCCTTGGGATACTCAATGTACTCCACGGCAAGGTGTTCAGGGGCCAGGATGGGGATGTGCATGCTGTCTATGGTGCCACCAAAATTAGGGAACCCATCGTGGCAAAGCCATCCACTATGATGTCCATGTTTCCCAGAGTCACAATCCTCCATAGCAGAATGTTATTGATGGCCGTGGCTATTTGTATGACAAGAGCCCTGAATGTAGATTTCTCCACCCCCAGACTGATTCCTGACTGACTGGTAGCTGTCTGGCCTTGCAAGTTTCCACAGAGCTATTGCCACACACTTCTCCATGGTCAGAGCGGTTCTCATTCGGGTTTCTGGCACCTCAGGGCAGGGAAAAGCCATTGGCATAGTTCCAGGAACATAGCCTTGTGCATTCAGAAGTTCTGCAGCCACTACTGATCGTCCTGTGTCTGCATCACAATGCAGTCCCACCAGTCAGATCGTCTTACGGCACCAGAACCAACATTGCACTGTGTCCAGAGGATTGACTGGTGGCTGCTCTAGCATCAGCTCCTGGCCTTGCCTGAGCAGTGTTTCCATGCCATGCCAAGTTTCATCCTCATCCTCTTCCTGGTGGAGCAACATGCGCATGCTCTCGAAACACAGTTCCACGAGGAGCGCCACAACACACATGAGCATGATGATACTTTACTGAACACCAGGCTCCATGCTTATGGTGCTCTGGCATGCACACAGGCAACCAGGGCACAAAAAGACACAAGCGGAATGCCTCCCATTTCCCGCTCTTAAGTCGTGCAAAAAAAAAAAAAAACCCAACAACCCAATTTCCATAAATGGAAGTCAGCTGCAGGAAAAAAATTCCCCACTTTAAGTTGTTTCACTATAAGTCCAAGTTTTTGGAATTTATCTAGGACTTATAGCGAGGATAGTCTGTACTGTGCCAAGTTGATATGAGAGAGTCGCCAGAAGTGAGATCATATACAACTGCAGGGAGAAAAACATATAGTCATGTGACCCCTCCCCCCACATAAGCAGTTCACTTGATGATGACAGATGAACTTTAAAGATAATTCACAGCACTCCACCTTAACAGTGTCCTACACTCTGTAATATAGACAGCTGGCTAAAGACAACATGAAGAAAAGAAGTAAAGTGCTAATGAAGAGGAGGCAGATATGAGTGTGCATCTATATATGGGTGTGATCATACACACCCAGAAGAACTCTTAAAAAAAAAAAAAAGGAAAAAAATTAATGCTGCCTGAAGTCAGCATTAACTTCATTGCTTTTCACTCCTACATGTCTGGCCCCTGGGCTACGTCTACACTGCAGGATTCTTGCACAAGAACTGTTTTGCGGAAGAGTTCTTGTGCAAAAGGTCTTCCACAAGAGAGCGTCTACACTGCCATGTGCTTTTGCACAAGAGCATCCATGGCAGTGTAGATGCTCTCGTGCGCAAGAAAGCTCTGATGGCCATTTTAACCATAGGGGATTCTTGTGCAAGAAATTCATGTTGCCTGTCTACACTGCCCTCTTGTGGAAGAGCTCTTGCACAAGAGGGCTTATTCCTCGTGGGGAGAGGAATAACTCTTCCGGAAGAAGCCCTGTTTTACAATGCTATACTGTAAATTTACTCCTGGAAGAACGCTTGTGCAGTGTAGACAGCTGACAAGTTTTTGCAGAAGAACGGCTGTTCTTCCGCAAGAAGCTGCCAGTGTAGACATAGCCATATACTTTAGGGAGTCTTCCACAGACACCAACTCATGGAGTGGTTGGCTACATGTCTCTGAAGAGTCTGAATAAGGGTCATAGAGGGCAGGGACCCTGTGTGGAAGCAGAACATCTCTGCTCATTTTGGGGACCTGTTGACTTTTCTGGTGTGACACATGCTCCTGTTATTTCTGTGAGTAGGGGAAAGAACAAGTCCTGTTTCCTCCCTCCATTCCCCCTAAAGGAATTATACGTGGGAAGAATGCATAGAGAACTGCATGGAAGGTCTGAGTCTGTACCCGTTGGAGTCAGTTGCAAAGTTCCTATTGATTTCAATGCTACAGCATCAGGCCTGGAGTTCTAATCCTCTGTTTGAGTAACTCACAGAAGGGACCGTATGACCCATTGGTTGATATGATCTTTGACGAGTTGTTTTTCACCTCCTATCCTACAGATGTTAAGATTCAGTGAAAGAACTTTGACTACATGTTCTTCCATTTCTGTGCCCACCTTGTCCCAATTAAAACATCTAACAGAATAACCAGCTCTTCAGGGTGAGGTCAGTATGTACTCCTGTGCACATGTGGATTGTGTTTGGTGCATGGTGAGTACTTCCAGAATACAAATCTAACATTCGCACAGGATTCCTAGCAAGAACAGCCTCACCAAACAGTAAACGTGCACTGTTACATCACACCTGCTACTGCTTGCCAAGGAGTATAAGCTCAAAGCCACGTCTGGCTGTCTCCTATAAAATCATGGTCCCATTGAAGTCAAAAGGAATCTTGCCATTGACTTTAGTGGACATTAGGTTGTACCTTTTAAGGGTTTTTGGAGCCTCTCAAATCCTCTTAGACCATCTAAGCCACTACAAAGGTTTTAAGATGAAAACAAAATGAATATCTATTCTTAGAAACTAGGTCCTGTGAGCCATAGCCATGTCAATATGTTGCCACAGCAACATCTTCAGATTTTCCAAATGTGCACATCAATACCTATTAATTTCCATAATTTGATTATGAAAGCAGCAACATTACTCTCCAGGGAATGGGAAAAAATAAGGAAGTATTTCATGAGTAAACTGCTCTCTCTCCTAAGCATAATGAATTGTATCCTGGAAACTGATTCAGTAACAAAACTAAAACATATACAGCTCTTTGAGCAGAGAAAATCGATCTGACTGGCAAAAGCCCTAAAAGAAGGTGCCCTAAATTAGTGATCCTGGGGATTTCATTGTTTAAAACTATGTCCCTTCCTACCTTTGGCACAAAATCAGGGCTAACCTTTCACTGGACAACTGCATACACATTATCACCATTATGCATTCCATTGTTGGTCACCCCCTGCATATGACAAGCTCATCCTCCTGGGAGACTTTAATGCTAGAGGTGGTGGAGATCACAGTGACTGGAGAGGGTATGATTGGATGACATGGAGTGGGAAGGATGAACAACAACATACTCCTCTTCTTGGGTAAATGTCTGCCCATGACTAGCGCCATCTTTAGGCAAAAGGATAAATATAACATTACATGGATGCACTCATGAGCCAAACAATGGCACTTGATTGACTATATTATCACCTGCCAATTAGAGATCTGCAAAGTCAGAATTACCAGAGCCATGTGCGGTGCAGAATGCTGAACTGATCACAGGAAAAGCAATGCTCAGCCTTCATAGTCCCTTCACAGTGTGAATGCCCCAAGTTCAATGCAACAACTTTCAACCTAGTAAAGCTCAAGCACAACAACTGTCAGGTGCAGTTTCAGCAGTCATATGATGACAAGATTTCTCATGTCTGCCAGTTACTGACGACCCAACAGAAGAATGGAACCAGCTCAAACATGTGATTGTTGACACAGCTAAATCAATGCTGGAGCCAAAGAAAAGAGAACACCAGGATTGGTTTGAGAACAAGAGCATTTCCAAATTCCTAAGTGACAAGCAGAAGGCATTTGTTGAATGGCAGAATGAACTCACTCCCATCTCAAAAAAGGACAGGTTTAAATATCTGCAGATCAAGGCCCAGTCTGACCTGAGGAGAATTCAGGATGAGTAGGACCAGAGAGAGTCGATCCTTTGGGGACTTCAGAGTTGAAGGGTCTAGTAGTGGAAGTATAGCTTTCCATCACTACTTGTGCATTACCTTGAACCTCTACCATATTTCTCAGGCTAGACAGCAGTATTTTATGATCACCACTTGCAAATGCTGCAGAGGTGGTGAGGAGGTTGAGAATGGATGCCTGCAGGAGATTAGCTGTTAGCATTTAAAGTGGTTTCTGTCCCATGTCCTTGCAATCTGTGCCAGGTTTAGGATAGTAGCTTCAAATAGATGAGACTGAAGTGGTCTTTGGGTGGCTTCTCTGAGCTTGCTCAGGAATGGAGGGTTTGATACAAGGCTGTAGTTAGCTAATACAGACACATCCCAGGATGAGTTTCTCCATTGTTGGTCAGGACACAGCCATTAAAATAACAAATGATAATAGTAATTCCTCAAAGGTATGCAGAGACTGGGAATGAAAATAATGCACATGCCTGGAGATCAGAACTTAGTGTTATTTCAGACTTTGGTTCTATGGAAATATTTTGAAATGCAAGTAAAAGCCAATCTTGCCCTATTGTCTTACTCTCCAGAAATTTGAGCTTCTCCATTACTCAGTGATTGGCAATGATGCACAAATTGTCTAAATAAAGACAATTAGTCACCAGCAATCAGCTGCTCAGTTACACATGACTGCAAGGTTGTGGAGAATTTTGTCAAGAATACAGAAGTTCATGAGCCTATGGAAACTATTGCCATATGTGACTGACCCAAGGGAAGTTGTTAGCTATCTATAAGCCTCTGTTTTCACTCTGAATCCTTTAACGGTGCAGCAAAGAGGCATGGAGATGCAGGAAATAAGTGGCTTTCCATGATAAATACGCAGCATTGTCTTAAACTGCTGTTGCATGAGGGGAAGAATGAAGGAAATGTTAATTGTACACAAGAGAAGATGACTCTGAAAGCAACTCATTCAAGCATGTGCAAAATGTTTCCTGTCAGTTTATGATGAGCCTGTTTGAAAACAGATGCTTGATTTTAGAGTTACTTATTTGGCTTCTAAAATATGCAGAAGAATCTTGCCTCTAATTTAGTACGTCCTGTGCACTGATTCGTTTTTGAGTCAAATGATTAGCAAAATGGAAAATATAAAAATCTGAATTTCAAAGATGTTGAGTTCCAAGAACTATCCCTGATTTAAATGAGTTGTGAGTGCACAGCACTTTTGAAAACTCAGGCCATTTGTTTTCTTCATACCTCTCTCAGCTTGGATAACACTAGACTAGTCACCTTCATATTTGGTTTTCAGTGGTGTAGCCAAGTTGGTCCGCTTTCAAGACTAGGCAGAGATGCCTTTTATTCAATCAACTTCTGTTGGAGGAGGGAGGGGGCAGGTTTTCATATGTCACAGAGCTCTTTATCAGATCAAAACAGGTCAGTGAAGCTCGAAAGCTTGTCCTTTCCATCAACAGAAATTGGTTCAGTAAAAGACATTGCTTCATTTACCTTGTGTCTCATTTTTGTGTTTTTTGTCAGTTTTACTTTCAGTGTTTCATGCAACAGCACAATGCTGCAATGCCTACTCTGAAAGAAAGTATTCTGATGTTCATCTCAATCTATGACTTGTAAGGTTTTTTTTAAAGGTTAATTAAAAAAACTTAAATATGAGGCAATTGTTTTAATATAATTTGAAGGCGAACCATCACAAAGAAATTCTTGTGCTATTTAAGATATTACCAAAATAGCTTATGGTTTGAAAGTCATCCTTCACAATAACTTTCTTCCTGGAGAAGGCATGCTAGCAAACACAAGGACAGCTTGGGAACTTACATCTTACTTGAAATCCAGTAGGTTCCAATAATTACCTTTGCCCCCCAAAAAACTAAATCTTTGAAAACAATAACAAAATGAACC
The DNA here is from genome assembly GCA_032595735.1 of Pelochelys cantorii. Taxonomy (NCBI): domain Eukaryota; kingdom Metazoa; phylum Chordata; order Testudines; family Trionychidae; genus Pelochelys; species Pelochelys cantorii. The sequence goes on from CM064335.1 coordinate 29,988,916, forward strand.
TATAGCAAGTATCACCTAGGACTATGCCAATAGTCACACAGAGCTATGTATTAACTACTTCTCTTTGAAGGCAATAGCAAAAATTCTATGCAGTAGGAGTAGGATGGAATCCACAAAGTTAAAATTTTATCTTGATTATATGCAATTAGAACAAATAGCCTGTTTTAAATATTTTTTAGCTTTAGGGTTGCTGTTTTACTATATACATATAGCACTGTATTTCACTTTGTTTTTTATTTTAAAAGCACAAATGAAAATTAAGGGTCCAACTTTCTTGTGCACCCAAAATTCCTATTGACTCTCATGGAAAGAATTCAGGGTCAAGTTCCAAAACAGTTGTTAAAAAAACTCTCTCTGTAACATGCAATAATCAGAGAGCAGGCATACTAGCATGAGATCTTTGCTGCTTCCTGACCTCTTTGAAAACTAAGCTTCTGGCACTGAATTACAACCCAAGGACAAATTTCATAAATACAGCTGAGTTGATTCCAAAGGCACATGCTACTGGAATTAAACTGTTACTTTTTATACCTACACAGCCATGATAGGTTTCTCTTTTAACTCTGTTTTTATGTGTCATTTTGTTCAAAGTGCTTTTATAGTAGTCAGCTCTTGGCTTCTTTTAAATATGAACCTTGAAATTTGCAGTTTTGAAAGCAAGGTCCTGATTTTGCAGACTTCACATACTTGAGTTAGAACTGAAGGTCAGTTTCCGAGCTAGAAAGCAAATTCTCCATACCGAGAGCAAATCCATGGGGATGAAGAGAAAGTTCTCTCCAGACCACAGTGAGCAGCACTGGAGTGCTTAGCTTGGCCTCTGCCACCTTAGTGGTACCCCCACCTCTCCCTGAGAATGAAGGATCTAATCCAGGCCCATATGCAGGGTGCTATTTTGTTAACGTGGACTGCAAGGGTGTAAATGCACCTCCATCGTCCCCTAAGTAAGCAGGGAAATCAGTCCCAGCCTTCCCCCAGCCAGAGCATGGGGGAGGGAGGCTCAGGCAGCGCGCTGGTCCTGCCTTCCCCGGGCTGGGCAGGATTGTGCTTACCTGAGGGACTATGGAGGGGGGTGCTTTCGCCCCTCCTCTCCCCCCCCCCAATATGAGCATGTAATCTTCCATCCAGTAGCAACTCCCTGTACCTATCCCAGTCAGTTCCCTGGATGGCCATGCAAAAACCACTGGCAGAGCTAGTTTCCCATACCCTGTAAAGCCTTCCCCAATTATCACATCCTCTGGCAAAATGAAAGTTTCTCTGTTGGAAGGGGAAAGTTTTCCCATTAAAATACAGAGCTAATCCTACAGTCCCAAGCGAGAAGTCAAAAAGATGAATCATGTGAGCAAGAGTTTGCCCAAGAGCAGACCCATATTTGATCAAATTGACTGTTACGTTATAAATTACCTAATCTCTTGGCCTGTGTAGTTTTTGGAAACTACAGTTTGAGCTGGGGAGGGGGCAGAGATACCCCCTTTGAATATCTCCCACCCAAAAGCTACAACAAAACACCTTATCCTCTACTGCAGAAGTTCAACTGTTCTACCAGAATAATTTTTCCCTCTTGAAAAGATACCACAGGCACTTTCTAATGCAGAGCTACTCAACACACGGCCTGTGGGCTGTATGTGGCCCGCGGTCTGTTTGTTTGCAGCCTGCAGTGTGGTTTGCATTTACGCAGAGCTCAACATGCGGCCCATGGGTGGGATCCTTTCAACATGGCCTCCACTGGGAACACACTCCACATTGGTGAGACCTCTCCCAGGTGGGGTGAGCACTGAAAGATGCAAGCGGACAGGCTGGTTGGAACAGACGGGTACAGGGTGTCAGCATTTCTAGCCCCCAGGGAAGAGGTGCCGGGAGTGCCAAGGTATTGTGGGAAATGCTGGCTGTGTAGCCTAGTGGGCAGAGCCTGAGAGGTGCTGACTGGCTCACACTGGCCACGTTTGGGTCCAGCGCCATGGCTTAAGGCTTAATTTTTTTATTCATGCCTGTCAGTGTGAAAGAAGCTATTTGCATGTATATGCAACCACACTTAAGTTGCAGCCCTCAGCATGTGCTGTGAGTATCATTGTGGCCCCCGAGGCTTCTAAAGTTGAGTAGCCCTGTTCTAATGGGAGATTGTTAAACGTGGAAACTTGTTTTTTCCTGCCACTTACAAACAGTAATCAGTGAGAGTTCTACTCTGGAGTGTGAAGTGGGCGCAGAGGTGAATCCATCCCCTGAGTTGTCTGTAGAGTTTTTTGTTTAAAAGTATATAAATGTGCTTCAAACATGCTAGCCCTGAGCTGCCACCCAGCTGCCTGCTGAGTGCTACTGCCCGGGTTGTGGCTGCTCTAAGGGTGCCGTGCCAGGCTCCACACAGTAAAGCACTCTTCTGTGTCCAGGAAGAGACCCCACACCTGCCCAACGCTGGTTGGCTGAGAGGCAGGGCAGGACATACCTCTCCGTCAGTCGTAGCGGGAGCAGTGTATCTTGGCCCCCAGAGCTGCCCTGGCCCAGCAACAGTCCGCAGACCTTAACCTCAGCATCTAAATTAGTAACTGAAAGTTTTGCAAATACCACATTTATTCATTATCACTGTCGTCATTTTCTCATAGTCCTCTATCAATGAGAGCAGCATTGTAACATTCTTGTGGCACTTCTAATTTTTCAGTGTAATGATAATGCAGATAATCATAAGGATCCCAAGGCACTTTGCAAACTGTAGACATGGATCACTGGTAAGGGTGAAATGCAGCAGTGGCTTAAGGCAACAAATGCAAAATACCTTTTTAATGGAAACTGCAGATTTAACGTTAGGGCTACTTGAAAATTTTCTGTTAATGATGCTTGCTTGGAAAAATGGGGTTTCTGACTAAATGAAATTTTCAACAGAAAATGTCTTTGCATTCTATGGAAAATTTAGTCTTTCTGGCAATAAACTGAGAAATCAAAAAGGCTTTAGGGTTTCAGTTATTCAGAAATACTGAAATTTTCCATAGGAAGTTGTGATATATTTTTTTGTTGAAATTTTTTCAAGGGAGGGGAAAGAAATATCTTTTTCATTTAACACATCCTTCCTTTTGTGAAAAATGTCATGGAAGTTTTAACAAAAAACAGGACTATGTAGCACTTTAAAGACTAACAAAGTGTTAGTCTTTAAAGTGCTACATAGTCCTGTTTTTTGTTTCAGCTAGACCAGACTAACACGGCTACATATCTATTATTGTGGAAGTTTTAATGATCTTAAGAGGTCAGAAACTCCATTTTATATTTCAGTGTTTTTCAACCAGTGGTACAAGTACCCTTAGGGGTACTCAAGAGAAGTTGGGGGGGGGTACGTCAACATAACTAAAATTTGGAGGAAACTGAATTTTTGTGTTCGGTTTTACAGCGTTTTATTATTTTTGTACTTTTTACACCCAAAAATTTCATCGCCTGCCCGGCTATGATTAAGATGTTTAAACAAATGTGTTGCAATGGTAGAAAAAAAATTGTGTGTCTGAAAACTGTAGATACTGGGGGGTACTTATAAAAATTTTTTAAAAGGGATACTTTATAAAAAAAGGTTGAGAAACAGTTATATTTTTACCGAATGCATGCCAGTAACCCAGTGCCCCATAATCCCAGAATAGGGAATTGGCTCAGTATTGATTTCACTAAGCAAAGATTGCAACTGATTGATTAAAATGAGGAAGAATGGCTCTTGTGCAAAAGGGGGTTTTTGCACAAAAAGGAGCCGTGTACACAGCGCTTTCTTGCGCTAAAACCTCTTACGCAAAAGGGACCTGAGGAAGAGATGCAAATGAGAGCGTGACATATGCAAATGAGCGCTCCATTTGCATTTCCTCTTGCAGAAGAGGATCGTAGTCTGGACACAGCCTTAGTTCAAGAGGAGCTGCAGTTGTGGAGCAACTTTGAAACATCAGATAATATGTTGCCGACACTATTTCGTATCCCAGATGCATGTTCCTGGGAGGTCTCCCATCCATCCTCTAAATCTCCTGAGCTTTTACAAACCAGCAGGATCACTGCACAAGGTAGCATGGCAGCAGATCAATGGGTTGCTGACCTGCATTCTGTGCAAAAAATGAGAAGCAAATGTACCCTCTCCATTTCAGACAGTGAGGCATTCAGTTTTTTGTTGAGTGGATATCAGTACCCAGATGGCAGATAAGGCACAAAAAATGAGTGTGTAACTGATGACGTTTTCAGTTTTTAGCAGCAGCCTACGAGAAGGCTCAATAATTCATTCCCTATTCCTTTTGGTTCATTTGTGTCAATATTTTGATTTATAACCAGGTGAAATAACTAGGTTTTTAAATGTTTAATCCCTTTTAATTTCATCCTAAATCAGTCCAAATTATGTCCAGTTTAATAACTATAAATGGCTATGCAGGCTGCTTTTTAGCTTTATGGGAATAAACTGTACCTCTAACTTCTCTGTAACTGCATGAGAGAGATTTTGAGAAAAATCATATTTGCTCTAAAGACTTACCCTAAAGTCCCAAAATCAGATTAATTTGCTACTGATTTGATGCTTTTAAATTCTAAGGGCTTGATGTATTTTTTTAAGGAGTGACATTTCATTTTGCACTCAGTTGCAAATGCAAATAGTTGCAAGTGCAATTGACATCCTTGGGAAGTCCAAACACCTGATTTATGATCCTGGTCAGATATTTGCACTTCTAAAAGGCAAATATTTGCGCAGAATGTATGACCACTTTAAAAATTAAGTCCTGGTAGCATGAAGTGTAGTGTAGCAACTAGAGTAGGCTGGATTTCTTTCTAAAATACACCAGTTATTTTGTACAACTCTGTTTCTGCCTAACTTCTCATGCTGCTCCACTCAGTAACAAAAATAATGAGGTACATCTTTAGACAGATACTATGTTTAAAATCTGTAGTTGGCTGCTTTTTATGTGACATCTGTAATCGGCTCTGCTGATCAAGGATTGGTTTAGTTGCTCATCAAAGGTGTCATAGAAGACGAGATCTGTCAATTAACAGCTCAGTCCAAGAAAGAAAGATGTTCAAAACCAAATTTCTACAATTTTACATTGTACATTTGATAAATATTATTTATTATAATAAATATCATACAAGTATAGAGTTCAAAATACCAGTCAATATTACACTTTTAGGGCTATATTTCCACTCATGAGCCCTATGCAGAAATTTTGGTACTGTGAAGGGGTGTAGCAGGCCCTTGGAAGCCCCTGTTTGAGGCCTTGTGGTCCTATCACATCCTTCCCCAGCATAGGTGCTATGAAAGTAGGTTGTCCAGACTGCCTAGAAAGGAGTTATCCTGGTGACCCTAGAAATGAAAGCCTTTATATAGTCTGCCGCCTATTCTGTAAACTAGGCAGTCCATCTGAGTAAATTCTTAAACTCAGAAATTAAAAGCTATTGCACAAAGGAGTAGATAATGGTAGAGAAAATCCAACTGAAAACATCTTGGTTGGTATGGCTTATCATGGATTTGAAATAGGAATGAGAAATTAATTCAGATCAGTGAGAATTCAGTTGTGGACCCAGGGAAGTATGTATTCTCTTCAGTGTAAACACCCCCCATACCATGACAGGCAGCAGATTTCCCTGTTTAGGAAGCACTGCACTAGAATTTGATTCTGGTGCAGTTTGAGACTTTCATTTAGCTGATATGCATGATGCAGAAGAAATCTGACAGCTCTTATGAGATTCATGTGGCAGTAAGTATCTCATTCTGAGTCTGATCCAGCGGTCTTCTGTGACATTCCAGGGTGCAGTCCAGACCAATAAGGGCTTCCCCTGCAACCTTGGGTGCCTTGTAGTGTATCACCATTGTGTCTTCCAACTTAAGTTGCTCATAATCTGCCTGCAACATGTAGGTCACACTCTTAGTATCTGTGTAAAGCCATAGCCTTAGTCTAGCAGCTCTGACCCCAGCAGCTTGTCAACATCAGTCATGCTCTGGCTCTCAGCAGCCTAGGTTATTCTATGCAGGGTGATCCTAATATACTCTTGGTCCCCAATTTTTCCCCAAAACTCATTGTCTGCATTGTCCAGTGTTCTTTGCACAACACTGGATTAGTTGTGATTAAAGAATAAAACAAGTCTGTATAACTATAGAGATTGTAAGTTAACACAAATAATGAGGCATTCAGGTCAGAAATGGTTACAAGAAAAATACAGATGAAATGCTTTCTAACTTAACAAATTTGACTTCAAAATGAAGTCCTTAACCAGATGTTCCATTAATATTGCTGACCAGACTTTCAAGCCAGGGTCTGCTCCCAAGTTCCAATGTCTGTTTTCTTTCATTCTCCTGGGTAAAAGTGAGATGGACAAAGGGAGAGAACTTGGGGGCATGTTTGCCCCTCACTTTTACAGTTCAATCCCTCCTTAAAATGCATTTTCTTGAGTAAAGTTCTTTCTAGCTGACAGCAAGGAGGCAGAGTCTGGCAGGAGAAAAAGTGTTAAGCTGTTGCTTTTCCCCTTTGCCTGCTAAGATTTAGATAATCATTTCTTGCCTTTCCTCCTTCCATGCCAAAAATGGCCACCTGACAAGTGATAGCCCATCATTTTTGACACCAGATAAAGGCAGTTGTTCTTTGTCTTTGAGAAACAGGTTTACCTGCTTCCCAACCTTGTCTAGTAAACACACTTCAGTCCTGATTTCGGATTGTGATCATAATTTTCCATATAACGTTGCATATATTTCACCACAATGTTATTGATGAGCAAGTGATTAGCTTTTAATATCATCTTTTTGTACAAATATTATTACAGTAGTGTGTAGGGCGTGAATACAAAATGCCTTCTATCACACCTCCTTTAGACAAGTAGTCTCACTGGAATCAATGGAATGACTTGCCTGAATAAGGATTACTTGCCTGAGTAAAGATTGCAAGATCTTGCTCATAACCAATAAAAGCCAAGCTTGATGAAACAGTGAGCATTTAAAAATCTGTTAGTTAAAAAGTTAATTTGGGAGTGAGGGTTCTGTTTGAAAAAATCCCATTTTAGGCCATGGTTTACAAGGCCAAACAACTGTCTAAGCATTGTGGTTACAAAAGTCGCCCTTATTCAGTCATACCTTAAAATAGGATAAGTAGCACAAGGCAAAGCACTAAAAGTCCTGAATTGCTGCCAGTGGACAGGCAGCTGTGTGGAACTGTCTCACTTTGCTTCTAACAGGTTTGCTCATAAAAGGACAAACTTAAATGTGATTCAGAAACATGCTTAGTTGAGTTGTAATAAAGCCTAATGGGAACTTCACCCGTGATCTAAACATATCAAATCAGTATATCAAATGCAAGTGAAAAAAATCTATAATAGCTCCATCTATAATATACGTAGTCTATAGCCACACACCTAACTTGCACTGGGACTAATACATTCATATCACCCTTTGTGACATTGTGAAGAGAAGCTTATGGTATCAATTCTGTTTGTCAAAATGAAATTAAATGATATAAAATTTAAAAGTTGCCCCACTAACATGATAATAGTATTGGAGACAAAATTTAGTAGAGTTAAAAAAAATCCAAACACTCCTGCTAACATTATATTGAGTCTATTAACAATGCCTCATATTGTTTTATTGTCACAGTATTTGAGCTGCATACACATCTGAAAGCCCTACAGGATATGCCGGTTGAAATCTCCCTTGCCAATAAGTTTCAGTGAAACTGTATCTCAGACCCGTCTCACTAGAATGTCATTTGATATTTCACACCCTGTATCAGTTGTAGTAATCTGTGCCATATACATGCGCCAACTTCGGAAGAAGTATCAAGCATGTGAACTAATGACCTTTGGTTTCAAAGTACAAGTCTTTAGCAGGAAACTAAAGCAGCAGCTCCATTAGTACAGCTACAGTGGAAGAGGGAGCTGTTAAATATGATCAAGGCTCTTTAATTCCAGTAGAGCACAGTACTATGTAGATACAAATCAGGACACACTCTGCCCTACCTCCTGCCTAGTTACAATTGATCTTGGAGGTCCCCCTTGAAACTTAAAGCAGATATCTGGTTTTAAAGTGGTTTCTTAGGAATGTTGTTTCTCCATTGCCCTGGATGGAATTTCATTAGTCCATCACAAAATTTTAGTGGACAAAGAGCTTATTTTAAAAATCATATCTGTTGTGTCCCCTTGCCAGCAGCACAATTCACCTCAAACCTGACTCAAAAGCACCTTATTTCTGTGATCATGTCACCTATTTTATTCAAGCTACAAATGTTTGTTCTTTACTCAACCAGCCTTCTATGGATGACTGGCAAGTGCTCTGCAGGTCTACTAACATCCTGCAGACTATAGTTTGGGGACTATAGTTTGGGGACTATTGGATAGTTGGGAAAGAGAGGCAGGGTTTTGTGAATCAGCATGGCAAGAGCACTGTGGAGTATGAAATAAGAGAAATACAAGATATCCTATTGGAGGTTTCATAGAGCTGGGGGAGCTGGGGAAAGACTATTGTATTGTTGTGGAAGGAGAAGGAGGTCCAGAGAGAGATGACATACTCAATGAACATGAAACCCGAATGCCTCCAATGCTGAGATGTTCAAAAGGGTCAGGCCCATGCAAATCTCTGCGAGAAAGTTCCATGGCAAAATGTGGTTGGGGGAGCGGAACTAAGTAATCCATAGTCTAGGAAAAGATCCCTCCCCACCATCCTTGAATCAGTATTAAGCTCAGAGGAATCCTGTGGCTGACACTTGTGGGAACTGATTTTTCTCTAAGTACAGTGTGCAAAGTGTACTGGGTTACAGGCCCAAAGGTATGAAAAGCCAAGGCTGCTGCAGCAGGCAGGTCAGATTCTCCCCCTCTTCCCAGGATCTGATTTCTTTCGCACAGAAGTGGGGAAGGATCAGAAAGAGTCCAGCAGGGCAGCTCTTTTCTCTTTTCCTCCATCCCCTCTTCTGAGAAATGGGCTGTCTCCTCTGCTCTTCCAGACCACATATTGCAGGGGGTGGGGAGGAGGAGATCTTGTTGCAGGGCCTTCTCCCCAGAGATGGGGTTGAAGAACACTGGCTGTGCAGGAAGAGCAGAGGTGAAGCTGTGGGGGAAATAACTGATGTGGGGGCAGAATAGGGGGCTAAGGTGGGGACAGAAGGGGGGGAGGAGCTGAACTGATGGAAGATACAAGATTGACTTTGAAGTTGGGAGCAAAATTAATTGGGCTGGGGGATGGGCAGCTCTGTGGGGGGGGAGGGGGATGATGAGACTCTTCCCACTTTTTCAGACCGCTGTGAACCCTGGGCAAAATAGGCCTAATCCAGTGACCACTGCAGTCATTGGGAGCCTTCTTGTGATTTAGATCAGACCCTCGTAGAGGAACAGATTGTCACATAAGAGAGATGATGTCTGTGCTGAGAACTAGATAAAAAATATGGGCAACTGTGGCAGACAAAAAGTTATCTTCCACACAGACATTGCCTCCGTACCTACATACCAGTCTCATGATTTACTGGATATGTGGCATATTGAAAGACTAGTTGTTTCCTCTTTGTGCACACCACCAGTGTCACTCTGTACTGATCTCCATTAACTTCTTTCCTTCAAGGTTGGCTGTTCCATCACAAAGAAACTGTTGCAGTGTTAGGAAAGGAATGGCATAAACTTGCTTCTGATCATAGGCGTGCGCAGCACATTTCATTAGGATGTGCACCAAGGGTATTTTATTTTTTTTTAAAGGCGAATACCTATTGAATACTAAATCATAAAGGACATTATTTTTATTCATCAAACAAACTAAAGAAACTAAAACTTAACTAAACTTAATTTTTTTAAAATTAACAACTAAACTTTACTTAAAAGAGCATATCATGCGATTAAATTAAAACGCAAAGCCACTTTTTTTTTTAAACATTAGGGTGTGCCTGGGTACACTTGGCACACCCCCTGCACATGCCTATGCTTCTGATTATGGCAGCTGGGGTAGTTTCTGTGACTATCACTAGCTCTTTACCATCTTCAAAGTGCTTTACAGCCATTAACTAACGAATCTCTATGACAGCATGTCTAAGCAAATGTTATCCCCATTTTACAGATGAGAGAAAAGAGCCGGAGGTGAATTTAACCCTGAAAAGTGAATATGTAAAATGGTTGCTTCTTACTGAACAGCCCTGCACCTTTTGTGTGTTCAGAGTCACATATAGTTACCTTTGTGAGAAAAATGTCTTTACTGTTTACTCCCATTAGCCCTGTAAAGTCAGTACAGCTATGGGAACTTGAGATGCAAATTCTATTCCATCTTGTGATTCATCAGCAAAAGTGTTTGCTGAGCCCCAATCAGTTGTGCAAGTAACACTGAGGGCTTACTCTGAAGGCAGTGAATTTGCTCCTGTGAACTAATTTGGCCTGCAGAGCCCTTCCTACTAATGTATGGGACATAGAAAGAACCTAGCTTGAATCTGAGTCCTGGCTGAGTTTGCAGAGCTGGCAGTTAGAAAATAAATCTTGTTGCTTGTAAACCAAGCTATAGTGGGGTGACTGCCCCACGCTGGCCAGAAGGGGTTAAAGACCCTGGAGGGAGTCTGTGCAGACCCTGGGCCCATCAGGATGCAGGACTGGTTCTCAGGAGGACAGGGCTGGCCCGAGCCATTTGTGCGCCCCGGGCCCCAGCGCCGCCCTCGGGAGTGTGGCACATGCGCGGCCCCGCCCCCAGGCACGTGGGGTGCCCAGCACATGCGTGGCCCCGCTCCTGCCTGGTCCAGCAGCCGCGCGTGGCACCCCCTACAATGGGGCGCCCTGGGCAGTAGCCCGGTCAGCCTGTAGCTTGGGCCGGCTCTGCAGGAGGAGGCGCCCTAGCCAAAGCAGTGGTAGGCAGGCTGTAGGGAGTGGGAGGGCGGAATTGAGAAAGCACAGAGCGAGGATGAGCGAGACACTGGCCAGAAGGGGGCACCCTGCTGAGGACTGAGCTAATTCCCAGAGTGACCAGCAGGAGACACTGCAGTGGTGAGTCACAACCGAGCTACACAAGCATATTTGAAATGGCAATTGTGAGAGATGAAAAAATATGGGGTCCCACCATGCTACTTTAATAGAACCACTTCTCAGAGTTTAAGTAACTTGGTTAAGGCAACAGATGGAGTAGGTGTCAGAATCAAGATTGGAACTCTGAGGCTCCTGCTCCTCTTCTCTAACCACTACCTGCAACTCCCTTCAGTGACTAGTCTGATTGTAATTTTGCTATTTTTCATTTTTCTCAAAGCCTTATTTGACCAGGTTGTACTTCATAGCTTTAGCCGCTGTTACAAGCATGGGGAAGCTCAAATACAATTGTGTTTGTATTATAGTGCCTAGGTGCCAGTCATGGACTAGAACCCCATTGTGCTAGGTGCCATACGAACACAGAACAAAAAAACAGTCACTGCCTCAAAAAATCTTACAATCTTCTAAGTGTAAAGTGGGACAACAGACGAATCACAATGGGGAGGGACAAGAGAACAGTGACACCTGGTTGGTCAATATGGTAAGCTGTGGTCTCTGCACACCAGCAGTCTAACTATTGTCAGGGCCGGTTACTATAGAAATATCTTCGGTAAATAGATAGGAATAGACAGATGTAAATGGATTCCATACTCTGTGTAACAGACAAAAGTAATATTTCTATTACCACTGAACCAAATATTTGTATTTATTTACATTCTAATCTTTAACAATCTCTGGAAGCTGCAATTCTAATTTTTCTAAATATTCATATCCAAAACAGGAAACAGGAGTGACTTAAAGTACTGGGGAGAAGAAGGGATTCTTTTCATGTGTGGAACGCTAGCTTTTATTCTTCAGCTGCATTCCTGTTGCATCAAACTTAGCAATTGCTGATCAGGAAAAGGTCTAGATCAAACATAAGCCTCGAAATTGAATTACTTGTGAAAAGCAAAGAGCATGCTGCAGAGCAGTATGAGAAAAGATTGAATTTCCACTATGTACATTGTAACTGTGAAAGTACAAAAGACTGTTGCTTTCTCATGGTGTTCTTCAATGCATGTTTGAAGATCATGGATTTGTACTCTAGAGCAAAGAATCAACTTCCTACTTGATTCATAGAAAACAAACCTCTGGGCCCACCAGGACTTAAAAACTGTGTTCCTAGTAAGTCCCTAAACTTTGCCTATTGTCCCATTGTGTGGGAAATCCAGAAGAGGAGTTGATTACTGACACAAATGCCATAAAATTGATGATCTACAAGCTAAATTTTCAAGAGATATTTGAGCATACTAGTCTAGCCATCTGGATTACGTGGTAAATTATATAATATGGTTTCAAAACACTGTATTTTAAAGAACAATATTCAAAATACAGCACAGCACATATTACCAAATGCTAGAAATGTTTCTGAATATTACATTTTACTGTTGTATATCCGTTAATTTTCTTTTGTCAGAATGACATTGTAGTGTATTGTGTCTTTATGTGGGAAAAAAAGATTCTGTACACTGAGCCATTCACTGAGACATCAATTGTCAATTGTTTACATTAAAATACAGAGTTCTGAGATGCCATTTTTAATTAAATTGCCTTCCCAAGAATAGTTAAGTTTAATTTATATAAATGGTGGTGTATCACTTTGCCAATTATATCTCCTCCATTTTCCTCAGAACTTCTTGGACATACTTTTTACCAGGGCTATATGTTAATAGCAATTGCCATGTATACATTGTGCCTATTGTTTTTTTAAATTCCTGAGTTACATAGTGATCAAATGGAAACTGACTAATAGGACGAAAACACACAGTAAAGCACATAGATGCAAGAGAGTTTAAGGTGATGGCTGTGAGTGAAATGAAAAGCTCTAAGGGCTATATGCCAACTTAGTCTCTGTGCATCTCCGAGGGCTGTCAATGACAGTTGTAACACATGCCACACTAGATTTATGTGCACACCTGGAATGGTTCTACATTTAGACCTTGCAGATACTTGATAACAATACCCAGGACTGCTCATTCACAGATCTCAAAGTGTGAGATGATGAGCATTCTGTATAGAGCATATGTAACCACCAGAGGGCAGCTTTGAACCTGGGACCTCTAGAGCTTAGTGTAGGAACCTCTACAACCATGGTCACCAACCGTCTATTGCGGGGGCATGGCTAGTTGATCATGAGGTGTTCCCAGCCCCCCCCTTGTTCCCTCTGACCCCCCCCCCCAATGAGAAGCCCGCACTGGTGCTACAACCTCCTATGAAAATAGAGATAGCGCCGACTTCCTGTGACGTCAGGGGGGAAGGCCCACGGCTGCATGTCAGATCTGGTGTCTCAAGAAGGGGGCGTGCTTACTCAGACACTGGCTCTGGCGCACAGCTGTGGGACTTCCTTCCCCATGCTGCCTGCCTGCCTGCCTGCTTTCCTGTGGTGTGGGGGGCAGGGAGAAGACCCGGGGCTGCGTGCCAGCTCTGACTTCTCAGGAAGCATGCCTGCTGTTGTGGGGAGGGGAGGAGAGGAGCAGCATGCGCTTCCTGAGACACTAGCTCTGATGCACAGCTGCAGGACTTCTTTTCCTCCCCTTCCCCCCGCATGCTGCAGGAAAGAAGGAAGGCAACATGGGGAAGGAAGGGAAGACAAGAAAGCATGCATGCTTCCCCTGCTCACAACAGCTCATGTGCTTTCTTGTCTGCCCTCCTCCCTGCCCCCATGCTACGGGGTGGGGGTTTAAGATGGCGGCACTGGATCCAGAGCAGCTTTGTCCAGTGCTACCCAGAAATCCTTGTCCCTGGAGACCCCCAGGTACCGGCCGAGCTGTCCTTGCCCCCTCCCCCTGCCCAGGCCCCCATCCAGTACCCTGTCCTCTGGCCAGATCCCACCAGCACCTGCTCCTGCCCCCTGGCCAGACTCCCATTGGCACCCCCACATCCCCAGTCTTCTGCCACAACACTCCAGCATCCTGCCCCTGCCTCCTGGCCAAACACCATCCAGTACCCTGCTCCTGCCTCCTCCCTCCTGGCCAGACACCTACCCCCAGCTTGCTCCTGTACCCCCATCCTTATCCCACTCACTGGCAGCCCTGTCCTGCACACTGGACCCCTCATATTTGGCCCCACCTCAGAGTGTAGAGGGGCCCACAAATTCCACTAATCCTGGAACCCCGGAAGAGTTAATCTGGCTGGAGTGCCAGGGGAGTGAGGTGTCCCAGTTAGGGCCACATCAGCGAGGTTTGGGGGGGGGGGAGAGATTGGAGGGTTTGTTTATTTGCATCTCACTTGTGTGGTCCCCAACTGATTTTTCTATGGGTCAGTGGCCTCTGACCCAAAACAGGTTCCCCACCTCTCCCATACACCTGAATCCCCTGCCCTGATCCCCTTACATCCCTAAAGTCCTGCACCCCCACATCCCTGGTCTTCTGCCACAACACTGTGCCATCCATACACTGCAAATTTGTGTCCTGAGCCCATCATACACCCAACCACCCTGCCCTGAGCCCTTTATGTGTCCCAACCAAAACTCTTGCACCCTCACATCCACAAGCCTGGCCCTGGCACTCTTGGGACATAGAACAGATAAAGGGGTGCCAGAACATAGGGAAGTTAAGGGGCTCCTGCAGTGGCTAAGGTACCCGCCTCCAGAGCCATATGTCATGGGTTCAAGCCCTGACCTCAACACGCTCTAGCCTGGAGCCCCCTTCAAGCCAGCATCCCTTGCTCTACCTCCTGCACCCTAATTCCTTCCCAGAGCTTGCACTTCCCACCCCCAAATCCCTCATTCCCACCCACATCTGTCTCAACCCAGTTAGAGTGAGTAAGGACTGGGGACAGCAAATGATGAAGAGGGCGGAGCCTCAAGGAAGGGGTAGGGTCTTGGGGAAGGAATGGGGTAGATCTTGGCTTGCCCTGACATTTAAAAAGTGATCTTGGGTGTTAAGAGGTTGGAGACCATTGTTCTATAGCTTGAGCTATAAAGCCAGCTGGCTCTCAGCTTAGGCTGTAGGTGGTCTCAGTGTCATTACATGGCACAGTGAACCACACTAGGCGTGTGGGTTATAAGTGGTCCTCATCTAAGAGTATTGAGTGTGATCACATGGCAAACCAGATGCAGGGGAAGGCAGTGCTTGCTACTCTTGTTGCCTAGGTTCCAGGCAGTAATTAAGTTAATAGCTTGCCCAGTCTGTTTGCTCGTTTAACATCTGGAGGGGAGAGGTCCTGTACGGAGGTTGTGGTCATGCCCAAGCTAGCTGCTCAAGGGGACCTGAATACACCTGCCCTTCTTCCAGATTTCCAAACAATTTGCTCTATAGTTCAGCCAAAATTATAATATCCTTGCAGGTCTTCAACTTGTTTTCTCTTAATCTGAACCCTCCAACCCCCCCTTTACTTAAATATGTGGCACACTTTGCCATTGTAACTGTTGGATAGTACTAACATGCTACAAATGAATGTAATTCCCATATTGCTCCCAAATTTCCATGTATATGTATACTACCTTCTGTACAATCCTTCTATACTCAGCTGAACTTCAGTTGACTGACTATTCTCTCCAGGAGAGGATGTTGGTACACACGAGCCAGGGCAACACATTCAGTTACTCCCTCATTCAGGATAACCTCCGGGGTTGTAGGATATAAAGTCGGGCTTCTCACATGGTTAAATGCAACCATCAGACACCACTCCATAACAGCATGTCTACAGACATCACCACAGCCACCCACCTGCACCATCAAGGAAAGAACCCACAAACTTTCGCTGCCAAACAAAAGGCTCTGTGCTAGAGAGGCATCTGTAGTGGAGCAGGAACACCAGTATTAGGGCTTTTATTTTCTGTGCAGTTCATCCAAAAGCCAGGTTTGAGGTAGTATGCCATTCTACCCACTAGAGGGCAGTGATGCGCAGATACACTGGCAGGCTTGTCACAGGCATTCCACTGGCTGAGAAATGTGGTTATGGGCACGTGAAAAGTCATACTCAGCATGCTTCCCAGAGATTTGGTGTGGGTTCTGCAGACTGCAGATCACTGCACAAGGGTTTCTGTAGACTTCCGGGAAATCTGATCCATCTCCTGAGTAGCAAAGCTCAAAATGCTTTGAAGAGGAGTAGAATTTACTCAGGAGGGCATTAGAGTTTTCAGTTAAGGACTGGATTCTGCAGCCCTGACACAGGCCAAACTTCCCTGGGCTTTATTTAATCAAACTCAAAGCTGAGATCAGTGTTGCATGTGCAGAGCATTTTTAAAATAAAGCTAATTGTTGTGAGAATGCAGATGTGGAGCAGTGGGCATGCACAGAGAAGGAAAGAGAGGTTTGTTAGAAAAATATCGGCCATCAGAGTAATACCCAGTGCAAAACTATAGAAAAACTAAATCATTTATTAAATAGAAAACTGTCAGGTTACATAGTGGACTTTATTTTTATGAACAAGTTGGTAACAGATTGAGCATGATTTTCATTCACAGTAAGGTCCCCTGCAGGGTAGAGGTGTATAAATGACACTTAGCTTTACACACCAGCAGAGTGGTAAGGGGCCTCAGTGTAAGTAAGAATCAGGCCCATTGCCAATTTTTAAAAAGAGGAATGGGTTATTAGGCAGATAATAACCCCTAGACTGAGCATCACATTTGGAGGTAATGTCAATGCAAGTCCTGTCATTTTGGACATAAGAACTGTACAAAAATATCCTTAGTAATTGAAATGGATAGAAAAAAGAAGCCCTTTCTCTTGTTTGTTCATGTAGTATTGTATGTACGTCTTATGAGTGTGGGATCAAAATATTCGATATGTCCTTTTGTCTAAGAATGGAATGTGGCATATGAAGAAAATTGTCCAGCCTGTGTCTGCAAATCTGAATCCTGGAGTGAGTTGCAATTGATGGTAATATAAAATCTGCAGTCATGTTTTACAATATATATATATATCAGTTTTTGTTGATATAATTTTATGTATGGGGTGACCACAGAATGGCTCATGGTGTGTTAACATATCGATTCTCACACAAAGCTATTGGCAACATTGTCCCCAATGACAGTGATGAATGAAAGAGTAAAATAACGATTGAATGTTGCATCAGATTGTGTGATGTTAGAGATCCTGATTTCAAGACAGAGCTTCGCCTTCCTCCTAAGAAGACTCAGAACTTTTTAGTGGAGGAAAAGGAAATTGTATTTCATTGATGTTTGTTTGTTTCCTCACATAAAAGGTAGGTTTTCTTTCATCTGTGTTGAGAGCACTAATTTGTCTTTATCAGAGCTCAAACCCCAGAATCTTATCAGGCTTAGTTTAGTGCAGTGGTTCTCAAAGTGTGGGCCTGCGACTGTCTTGCAGATGGCTTGAGGCTCACCTCCACCCGCACAGCAGGGAGCCTGCACTGACGCACCAGTCCTACCCCCTTCCCACCTTGCAGGCCGGATCTGGCTTGTGGGGGAAGGAAGCAGCTCTGCGCACTGCCGATCCCCCTTTCCCCTAGCTGGGGGAACAGCAGCACAAGAAACTGCTCACCTGGAGGCTATCCCTACTGCTCCCATTGGCTGGAATCATGGTGGGCAGTACCAGGCAGCAGCAGGGGACACAGAGACAGGTAAGTGCTCCCCATCTCCCTCATGCCCATCCCTCAAACCCTCACACTATCACACACTCCCCTCCTGCCAAAACCCCACACCCTCCACTCCACTCCTGCACTCTTCCTTCCAGACCCCCCACCTTGAGCCTTCTCCTGCACCCCCACTCACTCCTGCACCCATTTTGTCATCATAGGTGGTTGGATGGTGGTCTGCGGAAAAGTCTTCCTTGACCAGGGTGGACTGTGGGCCAAAAAGTTTGAGTACCACTGGTTTAGTGAATCAGAAATTGGTGGGATGTACAGCATTGTTCATTCATAACACATTTCAGGAAGATGATTTGACAGCCTTGATGTGCTCCTACTTAGTCAAAGAAATGAAGAAAACTCTGATCTGGCTCAGTTGTACATTATGGGCCAAAATTTAGAGTTGGAGTAAACAAATGGAACCACACTGATGTTAATGAAGTTGCATCTACTTACTCCAGTTCTGAATATTCTCCTAACTTTTTGCTATTTTGTGTCTGTGGGTCACAACCCAAGTTCAACCTACAGTATATGAACAATGAAAATCAGTGGGATTCACTTTAAAATAAACTAAATTCTGGCGGTCTGAAATGTTCCCTCTAACTTTTTCCACTCATGTGAAGAATAAATTTTATGTCCACGGAAGCATGTGCGGATGTGCACTACCAGTAGAAACACATGTTGTTTGCTGCAGGTGCTCTGCTAATCAGCTGGGTGGCATGTGAATCTCTCTCTTCTGGGTGGCCACCTAAGCGCTCAGCTTACAGGGAACACTGGTGCTTTGTAACCTATTACAGAAGTGTGAAATGAAGGGTTTCACTTTGCATGTGTTTGTACAAATGTTTTATTCAGTTTTGATCTTTGTGGTTTCACAATTCTTGATTTGTGCTTTAAGGGCCAGGTTCAAATGAACTGAAAGCTTAAAGCTAGACTTGGTCTGAGTTTCATCTGGTTTCATGTCAGATTCATAAAAATAGCAAATTTGACATGATTATTTTGTAAAACAATAATAGCAATAGCTTTTCGTACCCACTCTGCTACTGTCTACAAGTCTACTAACAGCGCTGTGCTAACTCTTTCCCAAAGATAAAGTGAAACTTCAGTGTATCATCATGTTTTATAAATGGAACTGCATGAGACAGCCTGGTGTCTTGAGTAATTTTTCTTTGTCCTGTTTTTATATATATAGGCTATTTGACGTTGTTTTTATATCTCAGGGCACTCAGATTGATAAACACTTGGCAGAACTAAAAAGGACTAAGCAGAATTTAAAAGGACTAAGCATGTCTACACAACAAAGTTTTTAGTGACATGGCTGTATCTCTACTAGTCAGGTGGTGTAAATACTGTTTGCTCTTTTGCCAACAAAAATCTTCTGCCCCCTGCGGGCTTCTGACATCGGGGGGGGGGGGGGTGGGAGGGCTTAACAACAAAAGCTTTCTCACTCAATTGCCAGTGTAGACAAAGCCTTAGGCAACCCTTTAAACTGAAAGCCTGGCCACAGCAAGAGCACTGGGAGAGCAGGACTTCCAGTGCTGTATGTAGCCTGCTTCACACTGATGCTTTACAGCGCTGTGACTTGCGGCGCTGGTGGGGGTGGCGGGGTTCTCACTGAACCAGAAAGTTAAAGTGCTGTAAAATGCCAGTGTAGACTTAGCCTAAGATGCAGAGAAAATTGATTTGCTTCCCAAACACGCAAGAAAAGACCCATCTCATAGATTGAAAAGCCTAATGTTAAAGCAGTAGCAGGCAAATGACCAAGCTTATGATCTAGTTAGAGGCATGGCTAGATGGAGAGCACAAGATAAGTAGAATCATAGAATCATAGAATACTAGGACTGGAAGGGACCTTGAGAGGTCATCGAGTCCAGTCCCCTGCCCTCATGGCAGGACCAAATACTGTCTGGACCCTCCCTCATAGACATTTATCTAACCTATTCTTAAACATCTCCAGAGATGGAGATTCCACAACCTCCCTGGGCAATTTATTCCAGTGTTTGACTATCCTGACCGTTAGGAACTTTTTCCTAATGTCCAACCTAAACCTCCCTTGTTGCAGTTTAAGCCCATTGCTTATTGTTCTATCCTCAGAGGCCAAGATGAACAAGTTTTCTCCCTCCTCCTTATGGCACCCTTTTAGATACCTGAAAACTGCTATCATGTCCCCTCTCAATCTTCTCTTTTCTAAACTAAACAAACCCAATTCTTTCAGCCTTCCTTCATAGGTCATGCTCTCTAGACCTTTAATCATTCTTGTTGCTCTTCTCTGGACCCTCTCCAATTTCTCCACATCCTTCTTGAAATGCGGTGCCCAGAACTGGACACAATACTCCAACTGAGGCCTAACTAGCACAGAGTAGAGCGGAAGAATGACTTCTCGTGTCTTGCTCACAACACTCCTATTAATGCATCCCAGAATCATGTTTGCTTTTTTTGCAACAACATCACACTGCTGACTCATATTCAGCTTGTGGTCCACTATAAAAGTACTGCACTAAGTTTTTAATGCACAAAACCTGATGAAAGAAATGATTTGAAGTCAAGCAGCAACAACACTTAAAATCTGTAAAAAGGTCAAGACAATTGAATGTTTTATAAAACAACAAGAGTATCATCCCCCAGTGTTACGACTGGTGGGGCAACTAACGTGGATAGAAGAGGTTGGTGTGCTGGTCCCATAGCCTGTTTCTTGCTCTTTAGTATCCAAAGGAAGACCCTCTGCATGAGGTCTGTAGACTGCAGAAAATTGAGGATGGATTTAAGGGAGGGAGTGAAACTGAGAGTAGCTGCATTTGTTCCACAACTTACTGCCCTCAGGTCAGGACACCACATACCTCCGAGCAAGTGAATATCAACAAGCAGTGTTCACTCCCTCAAGCCTTTCACAGCTGCCTTGTGTCAGATCTCCTATCCTGCAAATCCACTGCTGAACATAAGAATGGCCATACTGAGACAGACCAAGGTCCATCTAGACCACTTTCCTGTCCTCCACCAGTGGCCAATGCCAGGTGCCCCAAAGGGAATGAATGGAACAGGTAATCATCAAGTGATCCATCCCCTGGCACTCATTCCCAAATTCTGACAGACTAAAGACACCATAAACAGAGGCTAGGGACACGGATCTGTCTTCCTATTCAGTTTTTCCAGATCAGTGTCTTGCCTTCCCTCCTCCCCAACAGCCAGGAGTTAAACCCCATGTCCCCAACGTTCTCCCAGCAGCCAGGAGGAAGGATGGAAATCAATACGAGTTTCTGCAGCAGCCTGAAAATATGACGGCAATCAGTCACACAGGCTTTTATTAAATTAAATGTTGACGCAGCCAATAAAGCTGTGTCAATCAATCATTTAGTTTTAATAACCCTGATTTTTCAGAGTGTTTCTTGCGGTATCTCATACTGCTGCAAAGCCTACAATTTGCCACAGAATTCAACTGCACTCTACCCCAGATACCAGGGATTCTTGAGTTTGTGGAACCTTTCAAATGAATATTTATAAGGACTCTAACCAGAATTCTGGGGGCTGTATGAAAAATGTATACCAGTACCGCTCGGCAGTTCAAAAGCCACAAACGGACCTTCCCATCCCACTGCACCACTCCCACTACTTATTGTAAGTAAAGAAGAGGCTCTGCTTCATATCCCAACTCTAAACAATGCTTCCCATCCCAGCATACTCCTGGCGTCTCTGATCCTTTCTTTTCCTGGCAATTCCCCAAACAGTCCCCTCTCTTGACGGAAAGCCTGGGAAAAGAGGTGTCATAACATCTTGTATAGCGTCTGGAAAGTTGTTAAATTCAGGGTGTGGTGTATGTATATTTTGTACTGATATACGCAGGTACGGAGTGTAGATGTGTACACAAGGATTATATACAGGTGTGCAGGTGTACCTAACCTAGGTATTTATCCTAAGGATATTTCCTTTAGCTTCTTCACTGCTTGTGTTTTTTCTTCAACCAGAACCCTAGCTCAAAAATGAGAAGTAAAAAAAAATGAATTGTTCTTGTGACTTTTTCATTTGGCAAATTCCTTCTCTGTGTCTTGGTATAAAACAAGAACCAGTTTCAAATTGTGATTGTGTTTCTGCTGCTGAATTGGCCCATTAAAGTTAGTGAGCCAAATTCTGCCCTAGGATACAGCTGTAGCTCTTCTATTAAAATCCATAGTCACACAGAGACCTGGTGGCAGAAATAGCTCATTAGTACAAGAGTCACTGAAAACCTAAAGTAAATTTAAAATAAAAGCTTAATTCAGCAGCCCTATATTCCTGTGTGCTTCTCTTCACATTTTGCTCATTGCCAAGATGCTTGTGTAAGTAGAAGTACCCTCCTTTTCTTATCAAACCACTCCAGTATCCTGCCTGATTGATTCATTGGTATCTTCAGTCCTGTGTTTCTGAATGATACTGCATTCACTTCCATGAAGTGGACAGGCCATGAGGCTCAAGTAGAACAAGTTTCTAATTGATTACACATGAGGATATTGGTAATCAGCAAGGAAGAGAAAAGAAACACAGAAAATAAAAACAAGGAGTGTGGTGACACCTTAAATACTAACAATTTTATTATGGCATGAGTTTTTGTGAGTTACAGCTCACTTAATCAGATGCCTTGAACTGCAACTCATGAAATCTCATGCCATAATAACATTGTTAGTCTTTAAGGCTACATCTAGACTGCAAGCCTCTTTCTTGAATGCAAACAGGGCTTTTTCGAAAGAGAGCATTTAGACTGCAACCACTTCTTTTGAAAAAGCAAGCCGCTTTTTCGAAAGAGAGCACCCAGGCAGTCTGGATGTACTCTTTCGAAAAAGCCCTGTTTGCATTCAAGAATGCCTTTTTTCGAAAGAGCACTTTCGAAAAAAGGCATTCTTCCTCGTAAAATGAGGTTTACCACGGTCAAAAAAACCACCACGTTCTTTCAATTTAATTTCAAAAGAACGTGGTGGCAGTCTAGACATGGGAAGTTTTTTTGAAAAAAAAGGCCACTTTTTTTGAAAAAAACCCTGTAGTCTAGACACACCCTAAGGTGCCACCGGACTCCTTGTTGGTTTTGCTGAAACAGACTAACACGGACAATCTCAGAAACAGAAAATAACCATGACTTGAATAAATGAGGCTTTAGTGATGAGATGCAAGTGTTTCAGAGCTTGCCTGTGTGTGTGTCGGATTCCTAGAGCCACTAAAGTCTTATGAAAAACTTAGAAAGGGGATCTATTTTGAAGCAATCCTGCTAGCATAACAAGAATGCAAAGAGGAAATGTGTGTGTATGTGTGTATGTGTGTGTTGCACACTGATGTTTTCTTTATTTGCTGGTGAAAGAACACCCTACAAAAAAGGTGGGGGGAAGAATTCCTAAAAAACCAAGCATCCATTTAATGTAAACAGATGTTATAAAAAAGATATATACAATGGGCCAGATTCATTACTACATTACAGGTGTTTCTTCAGTAATGTAAAATAAGTCATAAATCAAGTTGAATTAGCCAGTTACCAGTTGCACTGCTAGAGATTCACAAAGCAGCTGGAATGTATTTGTGAATCTGGCCCTTTATTTACCTAGCACTGATTTCACTTACATCAGTTTAATCAGGAGTAACTCTCAATTTTTTTTGCAGAAGTTTTCCAGCAGGTGGTGAGACTGTTATTTTCTTTAACTGTTGCTAAAAAAAGATGATGTACAAGTGCTAACACAATTAGGAAGGATATGGAAGGTTTTCTGTACGCACAGGGTTTGTCTACACTTGTCAGGAGATTGGTGCTGTGATAATTAGGTGTATAATTCCCTTTCACTTGTCTGAAAATCCCAGCCTTAACCTTTCTGCTGCAATTGCTGCCTTGGTGCAATGGGGATTTTCAGAACACTTGCCTGTGTCATGTAGATGTAGATGTAGTGAGTTTAAGATTTTTGCAGCTGGTTATGTATTCTGTGGTATCTTTATTTTTGTAAAATTAATTCTTCATTTCCTTAAGTCACATGAAAAAAAGATTGGAGTGCAGAATCCCAGCAATTATCTTTGAATTCCACTCACCCACACCCCACCAGGCCATTTTCATATTTGATACTTCCGTAATCTGGAAAGATTCCCGACCTCTTTTACTTTTGTCTTTCAAATTTGTTTACAATTATTTTAAAAGTACTTTTTAAACACTGAAACTATGAAGGAACATACTGTATGCAGCAGAGTATTTGTCATGTTTTTCTGAATTTTCCCTTAAACAGTAGGATGTGCTCATTCATCCCCCTACGCCCCAGCCCTGCCTCTCCATGCCCCTGCTCCAACCCCTCCCTGCCCTTGCTCCACCTCACCTCTTTCCCCATCCCACTCCCCCCAAAGCGATGCAGCCCAGGCAACTAGTGGGGCTGGGGAGCTGCAGAACGGTGCTGACAGCAGGGATCTGTCTGCTTCACATTCGCTGGCAGTGGCAGGGGAAATAGATCAACACAGCCCTAGCTTACTCTGCTCCCTCGGCCACATCACTCCACTTCCGCAGGTGAGTATGAGTGTGGTTCGCCCCCACCCCCACTGAGTGATGTGCTGGGAGCCGAATGAACTGGAGCACCTTGGTTCACTTCCCACATCACTGTCAGTGAGTGCTGGGGGTGGGGGGGAAGGGGATGGTCCCTGCTGCAGGTGCCAGGTCCCTTCACTCATTCCCCACCCCCGGATGCCCAGAGACTCTGGCCCACTGGCTACTGGCCAGCCCCTTGCCCCTCCTGCTCACAGCGTGGGGGGCCAGGTGCCCTATGCATCGCCCCTGCACATACACACAGAGAGCAAATACAGTACATTACTGTGTTTAATTTAAACTACTAAAAATGTAGAAGTATTTGACAAGGTAAGGAAACTTTTTGTGTGCTTGTTTCATTTACATTAAGATAGTACAGTATAAAGCAGACATTTTTTCTGCATATTCAAGTTTCAAAGCTGTATTAAGTCAAGGTTCGGCTGTACACTTTTGGAAGAACAAATATCGCAAACAGCTACAAACATTTCAGAGTTATGAACAGCTTGCATTCTGGAGATGTTTGTAACTCTGAGGTTCTACTGTACTGGCTCCTTGGGGACAAATATTCAGCAAAAATGTAATGAAAGTGCTAAGATACAGTAGCAGAAATGACTGAGGGGGGGAAAAATCGCACAATGAGTGTATTAGGGCAATAGTTTTCAAACTTTTTAGTATTCTAGATCACTTAAAAAAGAGTCTAATTCAAAATTTGTTTGACTCAATTGATTTGCTAAAATTCCACTGGCTTACTCAATCCAGGTGTCCCTCCAGGGCTTGGTTACATATTTATGATTAGGACAGTATTCAGGAAACCAAATAAAAATTTACTTCCAGTAATATATTTTTTTAAATGTTCAAGTTTTGTTCTAAATCCAGACTGTTCAAATTTAGACCCCCATTTGAAATGCAGTCAAACAAGTTGTCCCTTCCCACTGTACATTAATCTTGCATCCAATAATGTTCCTTTTAAAACCATTTTGTAAGAAGGAGCCAGACGTCTATTGGTCATGAGCAACTGCAACAGAAACACATTGATTGCATTAGTATAATTTGTTTAAAAAAAAATCCTCAGAGAAACCACGTGTGGGAAGGATTTTGTACTTGTTAACATGGGCTGACAAAATTCTGATCTTAAGTTTGTGTTAGTGATTTCTGCTAACCCCTGGGTCTTCCATTTGTCCCTAATAGGGATGTCACCTAGGGCATTATTAAAATTTTATCTGTTACTAGTGTGCCCCTGGAACATTGTCAAAGATACCGCAGAATCCTAGCATGCTGCTATACCTACAATAATGACAATTCAAAACTCAACTGCATTTAACAGTCCAGGTCCCATTTTTAGTATAGGATTCTGAGTTTCCTCTTGGTTTTGGTCACCCAGATTCTTGTAACCCCACAAATTCTAATTCTCACTTCTGCAAATCTGAATATTTGAATGCTCAAAATGTGGTTTCAAAAACTGAGCAAAAACTGGGGCACTGTAAACAAGGACAGTAGAAGTCAGCATGTGGTAGGCCTTTCACAGTAGGAAAGACATAAAATATTTGGTTGCAGAAACCGTAACTCCTTGATCTTGGAATAGACTTTAGCACAAAGGGGACTAGTGAGGAAAGAGGTTATTTAAAGAACTAGAGGCCCTGACACTGCTTCCCCCTTCCCCAATCTCAGGCTTAAAATTCCTATTAATGTTCCTAGTTGTCCATTACTACTACAGTTGTGATCAGAAGCTTTGAGAAAAACTGTTCAGTGCCTGCCAGCCTCTGGTGGGGAGTGAGGAGGCGGAGGAGAGAGGAAATGATACCAGGGACTCCATTAGAGTTTACATACCACTTGGACTAATTCATACAGTAGCTGAAGGACAAATCAAAAGAACAGATGACCCAGACAGTTGCCCATTGTCACTTTTTCCAAATCTGACTTTCCTTGTGCCGGATAAATGCATTATGTGCCTCTTATTTTAAGAGATGGCTGCAGACTTCAGAGTTTGGATCTGAATCTGAACTCTCCCAACAGTTTGTGGACTTGAATCTAGGGTTTTTATTCAGGTCCATTTCAGAGAAGAGTTATCCCTAAAGTTTGGATTCAGATTTGGACTTCCCTTAAGTTCAGGAGTGCGTAGCCCACCTTTGATTTCAATAAACAACAAAGATTATGTTTCTTTCAGAAGCAGAATTTTGACATGTAAAGCATTTGATTGACAGTCAGGTTTACAGTGTCTCCATTTCCTCTTTTTCCCCCCAAGCATTTGGTAATGTGATGTGTATGCCCCTATAAATAGACTTGTAGATTTGATGGAAAATTATTCTTTAATTGGCACCCAAAAAATCAGCAGTGATGGGCAGAAAGGAAGCCAGTTTCAAGTCTGGGGCTGTCCTTACCCATATGCAACTGTGTAAGGCAACCAAAAATTTGGGACAGCATTGGGTCTTGATGTCCACCCACCCTGTCTTTTTTGATTCCTGTTCTGGGGCTTCACTTCCTCCAGAGAGGATCTAGTTACTCTAAAAATGAAGAAGCCTGTCAGACCTATTAGCATTACACTGATCTGTGAAAGAGTCATTCAAGTCATCATGAAGCCATTTAACAGGTGTTTGCCAAACTGAGGTACATACTGTCAGTTTCTAAATTTACTGTGTCAGTCGACAGTACCTTAGTTTAAAATTGGCTTTAAAATATTTCATTAATGCATTGGTGAAGATTATAAAATCACATCTCTAAAACATCATCCCTTTCCAGTTGCCATGGGATGTAGGGAAACCTCTTTAATAGGATTTATGAGGCCCTACACAATACTAAGGAGAGCCCTGTTCATGTCTTATCCAAATGAAATTCTCATCCACAGGAGTATTTTGTCAGCAGAATGGGAAGCACATTCCTCCTCCTTCATAAAACCACATCTATTAATCTGCACACTTAGCACATGGGCATAAAGCAATAGCACACTGTCAGCACATAGCACAAACCATTCTAATGACTCACAATATTGAAATACTGTTTATGAAATATTCAGAATAACTTTGAACAAAGTCTAGTCTACCATGGGCATGTCAAACTCAAAGCCTACAGAGGGCCACCAAAGAAAATGTACTTCTATTGGAAAGTTGTAATTATTTATTATTATAGATTATATTTTAGGTATATTTTATAATTTTTTTCAGGTTTTGTTTGAATATAATACAATAATTTGAAGTGTAAAATTGTTATTATTTGCATCCACGAAGACTTTGAGTTTAAGGTGCTTCAGCCCCCCCACTCTAACCCAATGCTGCCTGAGTTTAAGGTGCTTCAGCCCCCCCGCTCTAACCCAATCCACCCCTCTCCTCCAGAGCCGGCTACCCCCAGCCTCCCCCTCCTCCCCCTGCTCTAACCTAATGCCTGGGTCCCGGAGCCGCCGCCGCCACCACGCACTTCTCCCTCCAGGCGCTGGGGTGCATGTGCAGAGCGGCTGGCCATGAGCAGTCCGGGCACAACGGCTCAGAACCAGCAGGAGCCGCATTTCTTTAATCAAAGCCGCATATGGCTTGAGAGCTGTGGGTTGGCCACCCCTGTTATAAACAATGTAAGCGGGAGGGCCACACTTAGATAATTTATAAACAATTTTACAGGCCGCAGAAAAATTCAGTCGGGCCTAGGGTTGCCAGATGGTTTCCCAAAAAATACCAAACACGTGCTAAAAATTTGTTGAGCAAAAAAAAACAAAAAAAACGACCACAACTATGCTTAACACTGAATGGGAACTTTATTATAAACAGTCAACAGTCTACATCAGTGGTCTCCAACCTTTTTAATCACAAGATCACTTTTTCAATTTAAGTGTAATGTAAGATCTACCTCAAACCCAAATACCCTTGCCCCACTTCCTTCCCGCCCCTTCTTTGAGGCCTTGCCCCTGCTCCACTCCTTCTCTGAGGCCTCACCATGCTCACTCCATCCCTCTTTCTCCCCCATACTCACTTTCACCAGGCTGGAATAGGGGTTGGGTGCAGGCTCTATTCATGGGCCAAGGGGTTTGGAGTGTGGGAGGGGCTCCGGGCTTAGCCCAGGGCGGGGGATTGGGGTCCAGAAGGGGTTTCAGGGTGCAAGCTCTGGGAAGGAGTTTGGGTGCAGGGGGACTCAAGTCTGGGGCAGGAGGTTGGGTGCAGGAGGGGGTTCAGGGCTGGGACAGGAGTTCAGGAAGCAGGCTCTAGCTGGGCACTGTTTAACTGAGACAGCTTGTGGGTACTGGAGCAGTGGAGTTAAGGCAAGCTTACTCCTGCCCTGGCCCTGCACCACTCCTGTATATACCACCTGCTTTCAGCAGTGGCTCCATGGGGTCATGTGCTGCCCCTCATCTACAGGCTGAGCCCAGAGCTTCTACTGGCCACGGTTCCCCATTACTGATCACTGGAAGGTGCAGGAGTGGTGTCTGCAGGCAAGGACAGTGGATGGAGACCCCTTGCTCTGCCTCTCTCAGGGGCTGCTGGGACATGCCAGCCACTTCCAGGAGCAGCAATTCCCACAGGGATAATTACTCCAGCCGCGAAAGGTTAGGTACTTTAGAACTCACCACTCAAAGAATTAAATGTAAACGTGAGAGAGAAATGAAAATGATGAAATGCACAGACCAGTCAAAAT